>OX376063.1:27787731-29063864 GCA_947361185.1 Charanyca ferruginea
GCACAGATCTTCTGCTTCAGGAAGTCGATACGCTCTGTGATGCAGGACAAATAATCTCGAGGACTGATATCAGTCCCCGAAAATGCCCGCCTCACAAAGCGCATCACTCTAGGGCGAGTATTGCCCTCCCTGAAGCAGATAAGCTTGCCGATGAGTGCTCTAGCCTCACCAATACGACGCTCAATCCTGCACTGCCATGCTGGTACAGCTGGTTTTGGTCGTGCAGCTCCGTCACTGTTGGGAAATTTGACATGAGCTACACGACATGCTGCTACAGCCGCGCAGTACAAGATCGAGTGGGTATCAGCGAGGTCTTCGCTGCTGTCAAAATAATTTGACAGCTGCGAATCTAAAGCACACACCAGTGCCCTATTTTTCTTGTGCATGGGCAAACGAGGTAATCGCGGCCTTAGTTCAGGCGGTGTGGAACGATACTCTCGGAACGCGTCCTCCAAAGCACTCCTCAATTGATCATTGTACTGGGTACTCACAGATATAGCCTCGTCATTATCCTCTTCACCACCGTCGTCAGGTCGCGGTGAAGCACTGGGTAAATCTTGCGATTGTACCGCGACCGCAACCAGTGGCAAAGCAGACGTGACACGGCTACTCCGTGATTCAAGACGTAGTCGATCAAGTACAGCGTCATCCAGCATATGATTACGCTGGATGACCCGCACCTGATCCGATAGTCGCTGCGCCGACACGTTAACAGCTGGCTCAAGCACCTGAAACAGAGAGAGCATCCGACCACGGTACGCAGTCAAGTTACTTCCCCCCTCTGTAGCCCCAAAGTATGAGCGCATGACACTTTCATTAACAGATTGCGTCCATCTCATGCGCTGCACACTTCCACCGGGAGCGGGGACCCTATCAGAGACCGGTGGGTCTCGGGGCTCCAAGCTGTCCGGCGGCCGGCGTCGTCCCCGCCGACGCACAGGTGGTGGCGTCGTCGGCGGAGAGAAATACTCGTCTCTGGAGCTCGACGCAACTGCCGAGGCCGGTGTCACAGCACTCACTATAGGGCTGGGTTCCGGCGGGGGCGAGGCGGAGCTGAGCGACGGGTCCGGAGATGGTAGGCGTGCTCGTCGTGCCGCTGCTCGCGTCAACATCACTGTTCACATCGTTGTTTACCTGCTTTTCGTTTCGTATTTTCCATCGATATTATGTATTTTCCAAAGTATTTTCCATTTGTATTGATATTGTTTTGACATATATGTCATAATAAAATTTTCATCATTTTTGTGTCCGTTCGTTGTTGTCGTTGAATTATTGTTTTTTTTAAAGATTATATATATAAGGGACCGAAATAATATGATGTATAATAGGTTTCCAATGCGTTTAGTGCAGTTTTATTAATTTTAAGTGTAAATAAAATGAACAGTAAATGGTTGACGTGTAGTGTTGCCAGCGTTATTATTATTATTATTATGACTTTCCAATGGTCAACCACTGACATGCCATTGAAAGAAATGATATAGAATGGTAATCTCGTACAAAATGACAACTGAATGACTGACTTAGGCGGTAATCTGCTAAAATTTTGACAGTTCCTTTGATCAGTGACCTACCATTAGAACGTCATTGTGCAGTCAATGATCGACCATTATGAATTTAGCAGATTACGAACTTTTAGCAAAATGACAATGGGATCGTGTTGGAATGACGAAATTATAAAAATAGCAGACTTGGCCCCAGAACACTTACCAGAATCAAAATAAATAACGCAAAGAAACATCATTACCTTTCCCAGTGCACAAACATGTAAAATCTCACACCGGTCTCGCACCCAAAAAACTCGTACTTACAAAATCCGGCAGTTCCTCAAATTGCTTGTCAAACCATCTCGCTTTACGACACTGTCTCCACATAAGCCCTACAAGGCTATACGGGCTATATTGGAGCTATAGAGAAGCTCTCTTTAACGGCTCCGGTATAGCCTCAAACGCTTTCTGAGAATACCTATTCACATGACTAAACGTGTTATATGTATATCTACGGCTTTTTATTAAGACGATACATTGACTGGAGTTTTTAGGGTTCGTAGCCAAATGGCAAAAAACGGAACCCTTATAGATTCGTCATGTCTGTCTGTCTGTCCGTCCGTCAAAGCCACTTTTTTCCGAAACTACAAGAACTATACTGTTGAAACTTGGTAAGTAGATGTATTCTATGAACCGCATTAAGATTTTTACACAAAAATAGAAAAAAAAACAAGAAATTTTGGGAGTTCCCCATACTTAGAACTGAAACTCAATTTTTTTTTTTTCACCTTTGGGGTATCTATGGATAGGTCTTTAAAAATGATTTTGAGGTTTCTAATATATTTTTTTTTCTAAACTGAATAATTTGCGCGTGAGACACTTCCAAAGTGGTAAAATGTCCCCCCCCCCCCCCCTGTAACTTTTAAAATAAAAGAATGATAAAACTAAAAACAATATATGATGTACATTACTATGTAAACTTCCACCAAAAATTGGTTTGAACGTGATCTAGTAAGTAGTTTTATTTTAATACGTCATAAATCGTAAACCGCAATTTATCTTACTTGCTGCTACGGAACCCTTTATGGGCGAGTCTGACTCGTACTTGGCCGCTTTTTTTAGGTGTGTTTTTTTGGTTGCCCTTCGTATAAATCCATTCAATGCCCAGAACTCGCATCTTGAGTCATTTTACAACAGGGGTTTTGGGCATTGAAAAGATAAATGTATAAATGTCGCATGGTCAAAGACAAAGCTTTATTTCAATTAAATCATTTACAGGTACTTTTGAATAGTCAAGGAGTCGGTCAGTTAGTCAGAAAGTTGAAGCTAGGCTCGTTCCAAAACGTAGGTAGGTCTCTATGGAGAAGAGCGAAACTACACTGGTAGTGTCAGTCTAACCCCCATGGCTATTGTAATATGAACGCTGCAAAGTTGGAAACTGTCAATCGAAAGGTTACGTTTGGTTTCAAACTGCTTGAATTGAAACCAAACGTAACCTTTCGATCCATTCACAAAACTTTAAGATACCTATAATTATTTTATTATAGTGACTAAATATAAGGTTCTAGGATTAGTCACTGCAGAACTTTGTACACCGTTCATTCACCTCCTATAAGATACCTATAATTATTTTATGATAGTGACTAAATATGGGGTTCTAGGATTAGTCACTGCAGAACTTTGTACACCGTTCATTCACCTCCTATAAGATACCTATAATTATTTTAATATAGTGACTAAATATAAGGTTCTAGGATTAGTCACTGCAGAACTTTGTACACCGTTCATTCACCTCCTATAAGATACCTATAATTATTTTAATATAGTGACTAAATATAAGGTTCTAGGATTAGTCACTGCAGAACTTTGTACACCGTTCATTCACCTCCTATAAGATACCTATAATTATTTTAATATAGTGACTAAATATAAGGTTCTAGGATTAGTCACTGCAGAACTTTGTACACCGTTCATTCACAGTTTTTCGTTCACACACTCACCGTTCATTCACCGTTTTTCGCCCGCACACAGATGAAGGGATTTAAGATACCTATAATTATTTTATTATAGTGACTAAATATAAGGTTCTAGGATTAGTCACTGCAGAACTTTGTACACCGTTCATTCACCTCCTATACTGAAGATGATTAATTTGGGATACTGCGCTTGCAGTACTTATAAGTTTGTAGCCAAAATAGCAAATCGCTTGAGGGTTAAACCTCGGCGCTGTCAGTCAAGTATGTACATCCACACTACCAAGCAAGATCCCTTCCATATAATTCCACTACATGATAATATTCCATATTTGTGAACATGGTCAACTATAATAAGGACATGGATACATCGCCTGCGGGCACGACATGAGGAAACAATTAGCTTCTGTGTGCTTGCCTTACTGTCATGTTTGTGTTCATAACTTTATATATCCTCTGTCATGTTTAGCGAAACGCAATTGATCGATTTGCAAAACTCGGCCATGCTTTTGGAAACGCGCGTGCAATTTTTTTTTTTTCTGTTAATCGGCTCTAAACTCTATTCTAAGGGTATTAGAGTCCTACCAAACGTGTTAAAACTATTGAGAATTAGATTATCTATCGTTTAGACGCAAGTTTGCAACATCACGGAACCAATTTTTATTTTCAATCGACATCCAAAGTTTGACGAAGCCATTTTGTATTATTTTGTAATTTGCTGTGGTCGTGTTGATTTGTGCTCGAAAGCAAAATGCCTTAAAGTATTGTAATTTATTGGTTTTTACTAATGTGATGGTTCTAAATTAATCTAGAAAACCTGTTCTGTGATAAATCAACGTTTTATTTACTGATACTATAAGTGAAATGTGCTAAAATCGAAATAGTCGAACGCGTGTTTGTTGTCGTTGTGTTTTTACGTATTACAAAGTGGTAATTTAACTTAATTACATGAAATCGCGGGAAACTATGTGTGACATGATAAAGTTTAGACATAATTCTAACCACAAAACGTAAAAAGTTCCATAATATCTTGAAGATGTGCTGGATTACATGAATTTTGGCGCCAAGTGAGTACTTTGTAACGATTTTTTTTGTTTTTTTTTGTTTTGGTCTCGCTAGTTTCCAGCTAGACACGGTTCACTTTCAGGGTTGCGGCTTTTTTTCACGTTTGGTATTCGTTTGATTGTGATGCACAATATGCGTATATTTGTAGTGTTGGTTTATGTCTTGGTTGTGATTTTTTTATTTATATTATTAAAAAAAAAAACATACCAAATTTCATCAAAATCGGTTTAGCCGTTGCGTCGTGAAAACGTAACAGACAGACATAGTTACTTTCGCATTTATAATATTAGTATGGATAAGGAAAAAAAAATAATTTGGGATTATTTAAAATATATACATACATGTATTATAATTTTTTTATTATTGTTTTATTTTTTTTTACTTTACTTTTTTTCATAATATACATATTTTTTTAATCTTATTAAATAATGACTTATTTACAAATATTTTTTTTACGTATTTACGAATATTAAAAAATAAAAATAATGTGATTTAGGAAATAAAGGTAATTATTTCTAACCCTTTGTAAAAAAAAATAATAATTAATAAGATTTAAAAAAAAATAACGGGATAAATTACATATTTTAAATATTAATATTTTTTTTTTTTTTATTTTTTTTTATGTTTATTATGTATTATATACGTTATTTTATTAAAATATTTATTTTACATTTTTTATTTGAAGTTTTATTCGAACCCGATATTTAAAACAAATTACTTGGTCAGATGCAACCCTAGCTTCTACAGCCGCCATCTTGCGAGACTTGGGGTTCATTCAAGGTCGTTGCGTGTCGTTGCGTGTGTTTTTAGACAGAAAGTCGTTGTAAGTATTTGTTGTTATTTTATTAAAAATGTAATTAACTGTGGTAGTTTTATACCATAAATATAAACTATAGGATTTGATCTATTCGTCACATGAATGAAACAGGTTAGTTGAGAGCATAGTGTCATCGTAATTTTAGTTTGAAGTCGCTATGCTTTTGTTTTATAAAAAATCTTCCTTTGTGTTTTCTGTCCATTATCTAAGCAGTTTATAGACTTATGGGAAACTTTTTATATTACTATTAGAGCTAATGAAGTGACCTTTCTAAACATAGCTATATTTTTGTTCTAGGTTGTGTAGTTTTTGTGTAAATCGGCTATGATTGTCCGTCTAGTTTTATTGGTGAATGCGGTGGTGTTCCGCGTGGTGCGTGTAGATTCGATTATTATTTTTATGTAGATTATCTACCCAATTATTACTGTTTCTTATTAAATAGTACAAATAACTATTCTAGTATTTAAAAATGATGGAAACTATATACTTAGAGCCGTATTTTTTTCACAATTCAACGTTATTCGACTGAAACCGGCAAAATATGCTCGACCTTGACTTTAGTCTCGTATAAAATATTCTACACATAATTTCAGTCAAAACAAAATACGTTATTTTGTTCTTTATCTAATTGTCAACACAGAACAGTAAACACGCTTACGCTAGGCCACTTGGTTCGGTTTTAAACAAAGTTTTAATGAGGGCGGCCGCGCTGAGCGTTAAGGGTCAAATTTCAATGGTAGGGTTCAACGTTTTTTGGGCGGCAAAAGCTTCAGAGCGGATATAAAGCCTGCTGTGGGTAATATATACCAAGAATCTTGTAGATTATTTACCAAATATTTTGTGGTTTGAATCAGTTCAAGTTTAAAATATTGGGATCTGAAGATATCATAGTTTTATGTGATCTTTTCTGACCTGGAAATTGTCAAATGTGGATTTCTTAAATTATCCTTTAACGTGTCGAGTTTTTATTAATGAGCTGGTATTCAAAAATCGAATGCATTTTTCCCTAAATTAAAGAAATAATTATAATGAAGTTTTGTATCTAAATAATCCCGCTATTCTAAGTTTGTCGTGTTTTTTTTAGGGTTCCATTCTTCAAAAGGAAAAACGGAACCTTCTAGCATCACTTTGTTGTCCGTCTGATTGTTTGTCTGTCAAAACCCTTTTTCTTAGGAATGGGTGGAGCTATCAAGCTGATATTAATTTTAAATTCTAAGATCTGCAATCCGTTGGAGCCATTAAAACCAAATTTCTAATTTAACGCAATCAAAGGATACGGCCATTTATACCCCGTTTATGCCACATATTTTAACACTTGCAAGGGAATCAAAACATATATAAGGTACTTCTTGCTGACCAAGAGTAATGAAATTTCGCAAGTAGCAATGACTTGTAGCACAAGTATAAAGGAATAAATCCGGAAACCGTTTTGTAGTTACATCTTCCGTGATGAACGAACTATTTGCATAACTACAAGTTTGTGCGGAACCCTTGGGGCGGAGTCCGACTCGTGCTTGACCGGCTTTTTTTTCTAGTTAATTATTTCTAGAAGTCGTATCCGTACTTTACTAGCGAAAAATGTACTTTAGGTAAATAATTTTATTATGCATCCGATTCCTTCTAATAAATTAATCTCAACTACTTAATTATAATTATCTATTTTTACGTTACTCCCGGAAGTCTCATGTCATAGATTTCGTGGAATTTTGAGCGGTGGATATTTTCAGATTTTCAATTGAATAATCATGATAAAACTGCATTGCTTAAATAATTTTACAAGTCCATACTTACTATTATAAATGCGAAAGTTACTCTGTTTCACGATGAAACGGCTGAACTAATTTTGATGAAATTTCGTATGTAAATAGCTTGAACCCTGGGGCCATAGGCGCTATCTGCATATCACGATAATCAACATTCACGCGGACGAAATCGCGGGCAAAAGTTAGTTGATTATAAACATATCACTATAAAATATTTAGTCAAAGGATAGTGGAGACTTGAAATCATTCACTTTCATATTTGAGTTCCTTACTCTCAACTTTAACAAAACCTAGTTAATTTCGATCGATACGATCATGTAGACAGAACATTATGCCTAGCTAAAGTTTTTGTCTCAAGCACTTAGGTGTGACTCTGTAAGGCCTCATTCTAAACTTCGAATCTGAATCCGCTGTGAGTTTCTTGATTGGCATTCTAAAAACTCGGTTGACAATTCGAATTTACACTAGCGCCTCCCCTGCGAGAATGTCAGCGAGTTGAACTAAATTGACAGGGAGATTTTGACAGATAAAGTATGAGAATTGAGATGACGTAAGAAGTAGCATTCTGTAAGGTAATTTCCCCGGCACTTCGACGCTCACTTCGCAATCGAACTCGATTCAAAGTGTCAAATATATCATGGTCATTTTGAACCTTATGCGCAGTGAGAGTGAATAGCGAAGTGAGATGCGAGTTGTTGCTTAAATTTTACAGAATCAACCTACTTCATCTAGTTCCAGTGTACCGACGTGTCTAAGACTAGACTTAGCCTCCAGGCAGGACACAAGGAAACAATTAGCCCCATTGTACATGAGCCCTCCGTGATAGCCGTGACATAACTCTGTGTACAGCTAGTGTGACCCGGCTTTGAACTGTGCGTATTTATCTTGCACTAGTTTTGGAATTGTTTACAGTCGTTGGGAATCGTACGTTTGTCTTACACAGAATAGTTTGAAGATTTCTGGTTCTGTAATATAAAGGTGCGTACGGACTAGAGGCAGGGAACACCCAAATATTCCGAAATATTTTATTCCGAATTTCGATATTCCGATTTTCAAAAGTCCGAATTTCATAATACCTAAAAATTATAATCTCTATTATTTAAAATCACGAAAGTTATTTTACCGAATGTCGTAAATCCGATTTGTTTGTTTTCCGATTTTCATATGTTCGAAGAATCAAATGCTCGATGGGTTCTCGGTCCGAAAAACGAAATTCCGAATTTCAATACTTCCAATAAACTGTTAAAATTAGGATTCTGATTCAATTCAGCTACGCTACTACGATATATTCAAAATGGTGTCCCCTTGTTTCGCAGACAGAAATTTCATAGAATTTTGTTTCCCAGAAAATGTTTCATATAAAATTTGGTTCTTGTATTTTATTTCGACTATTATTGTTTCAAAGACTATTTACTTGAGTGAAACATATTTCACAGAAACACAATTCAAGGAATTTTTAATCACATTTTTTTGTTAACAAACTTATCAAACAGTAGAATTACTTTTTAACGAATATTGTTTATTCGGTGTATTTTTCCATGGAATTTATATAGGTATAAAAAGAAAGACAATAACAAAAATAATCTTAAAAAGTCAATATGTTGTGCTACAAAAGTTAATGACAGAAACGAATTGCTGCGAAACCGACTCCACGTAGTCTTGTCTGCCCTACACCTAGAGTGTAATTTAAATTCGCGTAGCCGCGGAGGAGCGAGGCGGCCAGCGAGCTGAGGAGCAGGTGGTTTTAACGCCCGCCGCCGCGGCTGAGGCTGGCCGGCGAAGCCGGCCTGTAAGCCGAAGCTGCGGTGGTGAGCGTGAATACCATCTGCGACGATAAGCTCGCGTGGTACTGCCGGAGCCCCGCAACGCCGGAGCCGTGACAGAAACCATGCCTGCTGCATGTTTCATGTTTGCTTGCATGTTGCAGGCTCGCTTGCATGTTGCATGCTCGCTTGCATGTTGCATGCTCGCTTGCATGTTGCATGCTCGCTTGCATGTTGCATGCTCGCTTGCATGTTGCATGCTCGCTTGCATGTTGCATGCTCGCTTGCATGATGCATGCTTGCTTGCATGCTACATGCTTGCTTGCACGCTGCATGCTTGCTTGCATGCTGCATGCTTGCTTACACGATAAACGATTGCACGATAACGATAAAGATAATTGGAATTTTAATAATCGGAATTCGTATTTTTGATGTTTCGAATTTTCATTATGTCGGACTTTTTGTTATTCGATCTTTTGAAACTCGGTATTTTGAGAATAGTAGTTATAAACGTTCGGAATTTTGAAACTTTAGTATTATAAAAATAGGATAATTGATAAATCGGAGTTGTTATATTAGGAATTTTGAACCATTCGGAATTATGAAAATCGGTATTTTGAAATTCGTATTTCTGACTTTCGGAATAAAGTTTTTCGTATTTATGTAGTGTACCCCTAGAGGCAGCCTCGGGTTGCGCAGCCTCGCCACGCTCGGCTCGTGTGTGGGCTGCCTCGGTAGAAAATCAAAACAACACGAGGCAGCAGGCCGAGGCAACTTGCCTCGGGTCGAACCACGACGGCGCGACATTCAAATTGGCGCTGGATCGGATTTACTTCTGCGTCTGTCATAGTCAAAAAACCGACAACTGATGGCTCGCGCCGCCGCGCCCGGCGCAGCCTCGCGCGAGGCAGGCCTCGGGCTGAGGCGCGAACGCATTTGAGGCAACAGGGCGGGCCGTGCGTGCCTCGGGCGAGGCTGCCTCTAATCCGTACGCACCTTAATGTATGCCGTGTGGTGCCGGCCGAGAATAGCACCACCCCATTTCTACCCGTGGGTGTCGTAGAAAGCGACAGAGGGATATTGACCAGAGAATGGCCAACATGCACCGGCCAAGTATGGGGATTACGGCAATGCTTGGCGCATACCACGCCTTCCGGGGAGACGACGGGCTTGCATCCACTACAAACTCCGCCTGTGCACCTACTTTCGCCTTGATGGTTGGGCCGCGAGAACTGCTACGCATGACATTCGCGACCCATCCAGAGTGGCCACTTCAGGGCTCCCTCTTCTTCGCCCGCCTCCGGGCTCCCACCTCCTTTAGCGATGTCCGGATGCACTGGGACATCACCACTGCTCCAGGGACCGTGTAGCTTAGACGATAGAATCCCCGATCTATCGTCCGCTGGTCCCTCTTATGGGGGCATCAAGTCGGCATTACGCCGCCTGCGCCTCCCTGCCCTCCTGCGACGAATCGGGTCAGCGAGGGAGTTCACTTCCCTGACCCGCTCCGCCGCTTCCTTCTGCGAGATTACGTCCTCGCAGAAAGATGAGACCGCTTCCCATGCCCTTTCATTGCCGGCCATAGCCCTGACCTTCTTTCCAAGGTTTAGGGAACCGACTCGACGTCAGACAGGTATCGAATAGTGCCCTAAGCCTATCCTCCATCGCATCCATCGCTAGGGCCAGTACCTTTGCAGGCACCCCGTCTGGTCCAGGGGCGGTGGTTTTTGAACGCGCTCGCAAAATCACCACCCTCTTTTCCGCATCTGTGATCACAGGAGTCTCCTCTTCGACCTCCCGGTCATCAGCCAACGGAGCCATCATCGGAGGTGAGTACCCCGCCCGACCCGGGATAAGTGCCTCCACGACTTCGCCAATGAACTGAGGTTGGAGGGATTCCGTTAATGGGGGACCTTGAGCACGGAGTTTATTCCGTGCCATACGATACGGGCGTCCCCAGGGATCGCGGTTTAAACCGTCCAACATCTCACCCCTTGCCAGTTCTTTCGCTCGGAAGATCGCTAACTGTAGAGCTTCCCGGGCGCTTCGGTAATACTCATAGAGTTGGGATTCCAACTCCTCATTACGGCGGCGTAGTCTGCGCACTTGTGAGTAGGTCCTCCGTGCGGTAATACAGGCCTTGCGGAGGTCCGTCAACTCTCGGGACCACCAATAGACCTCCCTTTTGAGAGGCCGACTACGCGTACGAGGCATGGAGGCATCGCACACAGCTGTCATGGCATCGCGGAACCGGTCAGCCTCAGCATCAGCCCCCGCAATGGAAGACGGTGGAGACAGCCATGCCTGGACAATAGCTGCCTCCTCCAATAGGTCCCTATCAAGCCGTTTCACTGCCCAGCGTGGAAAGTGTCGAGTTTCAGAGCGTGGAGATACTCCCGACCCCTGAGAAACGGAGACATCCATGCGTATGTACAGATGATCCGATAAGGTCTCCACCCCCTCCAGGACTCGCCAGCCCTGGACACGTGCGGCGATGGCAGGGGTAGCAAAAGAAAGGTCCACTATCGAACCCCCTTGCCGTCGCACGCACGTATTAGCAGAACCTCTGTTTAGGAGACAGAGACCCGCGGCTATCGCCCACTCCTCGACTGCTTCACCTCTGGCATCCGTTCTTGGGGAACCCCATGCGTTAGATTTCGCGTTGAAATCCCCCATGACCATTACTTGGCGCGGCGACATTCGCCGAACTGAGGCTCCCAATCGATCCAGGAAGTCCTCGAATTCGGCCAGGCTCCTGTTTGGGGAGAAATATACTCCGAAGAATATGATATCCCCCCGTGCGACCGCAACATATCCCGGGCCCCTCTCTCTGAGCGAGAGGGGTGGGGAATGATAGGCTGTAGAGACAATGATGGCGACAGAAATGTCCACGTCGCTCACCCAATCAGGACGGGGTGGGACGAAATATGGCTCCGCCGCAACGGCCACGTCGATCGACCACTCCGCCATAGATTGAAGGAGTAAGTCCTGTGCAGCGGCAGAGTGGTTTAGGTTCGTCTGGAGTAGATAATGATTACGGCCTGGGTCCATAGTTAGTCTGCAATCATTACCTCCTCTTGCGATTGCTCCAGTCGCAACACACTAGGGGTAGCCGGGGTTGAAGCGGTCGCCTCTTTCCTTTTTGATGGGGCTGGCGGCTTGCAGCCCTTACCTCCAACGACATGGTTAGCCGGTAGCTTTGCCACTTCGCATAATGGGCAGTGAGGGTTGGCAGAGCATGTCGAAGCTAGATGCCCCAACTTACCGCAGCGGAAACAGTGCCCACTGAGGTCTGTGTCAGAGGTACACTTATAACGGGTGTGTCCGCTCTTCATGCATTTGAAGCATCTCATGGGCCGAGCTTCCAGGATAATTACTCTGGCAGAGCTCCAGCCACGAGGAAACGGCCAGCGTCAGCGAGTTGTTTTGCGGCCTCTACAGGGCATTGGACCCAAACAGAGCCGACGCCTCCCGGGCCAAGACGTATTGGACCTACTCGGACCACTTCTACAGGGCAGCCAGTTCTCCGAGCGATTGCCTCCTGCACATCTCGCCCAGTTATGGAATTGTCAAGGCCGCATATGCGCATTTCAGCACATTTTGTGGGTCTAGAGACTTTGACATCTTCGGCAAAAATTCCCCGTAGCTTCTCCGCAATAAAGTCTGCTCCTTTGGTACCCTCAGTTCCTGGAAACTCCAGCAGACGCGCTCCCGTCGCTGCTTGACGAAACCTTATGTCGGTGATGCCCAGGTCTGCCAGGTTCACGTTTTCCTTGGCCCTTGATATCACCGCCGCGTAGGTCAGCCCCCTCTGCACTGCTTCAGGCTGCAGTGTCAAAACTACTGCAGCCAACCTAGGTGCGCGAAGTTTCCGCTTCCTCTCTATACCAGAACTGGATCCAGTCCCAGCTCCTGTAGCGGATGCCACAGTGCTTGCTGCTAGAGACTTTTTCTTTTTCTTCCTCCTCTTCCTCTTCCCTTTGCCAGTGGTCTGCCAACCTACATTAGCAGATGTCGACAGCTTAGGATCCGGTTCCTGCGTGGTTGCCACATCCCGACTAGGGAGCGGGGCGCTCGGCTGCGTCTCAGCCGCTTGGGACACCGCTTGAGATGATGCCTGGAGTGCCTCCCTAGAGGCCATAGAGGACTTTTTAGACCTTCTGCTGGTAGTGTTGGCAGCATTCCCAGCAGCATTTCTGACGTCTGCCGCTAATGGTAAACGGTTACTTTTTGCTGGCAGGAGGCGATCCTCAATCCCAGCGAACCGGGCGTCCATCATTTTCCCGATTTGGGAGACAGCAGCTCGCAATACCTCATCTGGCGAGGAATTCTCCACAGTTGAGGAGCGCACAGAATGCGGCTGTGGCTGCGTCAGTTCGAGCGGTTGCCTTCCCATGGAACGAACTTCTTCCCGAAGAGCCTCCATTTCTTTATGGAGGGCTCCTACCTCTTTTCGCAACCGGTCGTTTTCCAGTTGCAGCCTCCGAGTCTCTTCCGAGGAACTTCTGCTAGCGAGCCCCTCTATCGCCATTCTAACGCGCTCTGCTGCCTCTTTAATGGCCCTTTGGCACGTACCCTTCATATTTTTGGATTTCCGTGTGGTATCCAGAACAACCTGGATATCCTGAAGGGCTTCTTTCTCCAGAGCCTCCGCTGAGCCAGCAGAGCTCTCTCCAATTGCAGAGAAAGGACGGCTCTGGGTGCTGACTTGCACATCCATTCCTTCCTCTTCACTCGCTTCGGTGCACGTTTGGCACGTCAGCGGCACGCTCTGACTGTCCGACTCACTGTCTTCGGTGCATGGTGCACTGGAGCCATGCGGCGTACTAGGTCGAATAAACCGACCTTTCCTATCACGCAGGGCACCTCCTCCTCGAGCAGTCGTCGCCTTCAAGGGTACTTTCGAAGGCGGTAACAGCTCCCCATTCGATGCTGCATCACGTTGCCTTTTGTGACCGTCACGCCTCCGGGAAACGGAGGGTTGGATAGAGGTCATCAGCACTATTGGCAGCCTTTCCTCTGGTGCGCTCTGCGCCACCGTCTCCTCTATCGGCTTGGAGCCGGAGGGTCCATGGTTATCATGTGGTTGTGATTGTATCGTTGTCCGGTTATCGCGCGTGTGGTTGTCGTTGTTGTCCGAAGTAACAGACGAAAGACGGTTGTTGCCCACCCCAGAGTACGGAGGGCAGCCCGCCGAAGCGGGGTGGGATTCCCCGACCGCTGAGCAGTCGGGACCCACCTGGGGACGTTTTTCGCAAAAGTCTTTTTCCATAGTTTTCCTTTAAAGGGTGAGATCCCTATTCCTCCTTGCCTTACCTCATTTTTTTTTTTTTTTTTGTTTTTTCTTACAACCTATTTGTATGCCCAATAAGACTACACAAACCATTTTTTTTTCCCCCACTATGCCATTCAGGGCATAGTAAAAGAAAAAAGGCAAACCCGCAAAGCCCAAAAAGACTTCGCAAAAACCATTTTTCTACGTGTCACCCCGTTGTTGTCATTGGGGAGACACGCAGAAAAACGCTCCCCCTCGGTCATATTTCGCCACTGGCAACAATGCCCCCCATCAGAAGGACATTATTGCCAGCGCCCAGGGTGCACCAGCCCAGCTTCTACCCTTCCCCACGGACGTATCCGAAAGGACGAATAGTGGCCAGGCACACGTGGAGGTATATGACCATTGCTGATGGTGACACTGAAAATCGATACGGCGAAGCCCAGTGCCACCACCAACAGCACCCCCTCTTGAGGGAGACCTATGCCAAGCCGTGAGCGTTTAAAGGTTGATGATGATGACGAACGAACGGTTGAAACAAAATGATTTATCACCTATAATTGTACGTCCTATATTCTTGCAAATAAAGTCATCATTAATTCAATTTGTCACCTTCCTTGTTACAGATTAAACTACAAACTCTGCGGTTTCTCACCGTGGTGGTGGCACGTCTGCAACGTTGCGT
Source organism: Charanyca ferruginea (assembly GCA_947361185.1). Classification (NCBI taxonomy): domain Eukaryota; kingdom Metazoa; phylum Arthropoda; class Insecta; order Lepidoptera; family Noctuidae; genus Charanyca; species Charanyca ferruginea. Next base: position 27,802,557 of record OX376063.1, read on the forward strand.
TGCACGCTGCGTGTTGCGCGCTAGTAGCGCGAACCGGCGCGGTAGTCGCGCGGTTGCAGCGACCGTTCGCCGCACTAGCAGCACTGTTGTTCGCTGTACATCCTGTACACACTGAAGCGGTAAGTTTATTACTAAAGTTATAAATATAAAATAAAACGAACATTGTTTCGAGAAAAGGTTTCGAAGAATGTAGTAACATAGTATTAATAGCATTCTTCGAATCCTTTGAATCAAATCAATTGAAGTTACAATTAATTGTTTCCTAAATAACTTAATCATTTCGCAAATTAGGAATTTTATAGGTAATTAATTTTCACAATAATAAATACTATAAATTCTTTTTGTTCGATTTTTCAAACATGTACATAATTCTTAGAGGGGGGTAACCTTTTTAGCTAAAAAATAATTAACTAAACTTATATTATTTTGGTACAAAAACGAATGAAATAATAACAGTAGATGGCTGGGCAAAGTGTAAGAAATCCAGCAACCTAGTTAAATTTTGTTTTATACGCATATATAACATACGGGATACCTAGTTCGTTAAAAGCTATGAATAAAAATAAGGTAGGTACGCTGCAACCGCATCAATTTCAGACATTTTCTCTGAACACCGGATGTTCTCAGGACATACTGCGTGGCACGAGAACTATTTTATTTACGGAACCATATTTAAGTTTTCTTGAAACTATGTTCTTGGAATAATAATGTAAAACTGTATTACAGGTATATTCCAGTGATATTTTTGCGACTTTATTTATTTTTGCTAGAATGGTCCTATGATCCGCGAAACTGGTCCTTGTACGCATGTTTGAAATATACTTAACATTTTGTTATTTTAACTTAACTAATTCAGTTTTCTTTCGCTTATACCTACAGACTTAAATATTATCGTACCGGTTACAAAAATTATATATCAATAAAATAAACACAATTTTCCACTTAAACGTACATAGGTACAAACCTTTCTCACTAGATAAAGTTCTAATGGACGTTCCAAAGAAAACTATTTACTGACAGTTTCTCCGTAGAATTTACCCTTAAAATGTCTAAAAGCACTATCTTGTGAGTTCGCAATTCGATTTAGAGAAGCCTGCGCACGCAACGTTAGGTTAAACAAATAATTTGATGTTTACGAAGAGTTGTAGCTTTAATACCAGTTTTTCTGAATATTTTACTACTGTTATTTGGACAGGTATTACAAGAACGTAGGTACAATACAAGGCCTTTCTGTTTCTTTTTTTGTAATTTTGCTCGTAATATTCGGTTATTATTCAACGTAAGTTTAACCTTTAGGCCAAATAAAAACATTGGTATTAAATTAATAGGCGCAGAGCTTTATTATTTATTTATTTATACTTCATGCACAAAGGTACAAAGGCCTTAATTAGTCCTTAATGCCTTAGGCTTTCTCTACCAGTCAACCAAGGGTGGTGAAGAGATAACATGGCAGGTGTTTAAGAAAAAAAAAATATTAAAAAATTAACAAGAGATAAACTTACGAATATATAAACTACACATAGTATATGTATAAACTATACATACATAGTATATATATATATATATATATAAACTATACATAATTTAATATGTGGTATATAACATACCTATATAAAATATATATAATAATAGTTAGGCGTTGTTTTGACCAATGTTTTAAATTGTATCCTATCTGTTAGTTTTCTGAAGTAATTAATATAAATTAAAAATTGATCGGCTTGGGGTTTTAATGAAACACAGTTGTATCAAAGAGGCTGGTCGGCTCGATCAGGACCTATCTTAGTAAAAAGAAGCAGCATTGCAGCATAGGAGCAGTAAATTCGTAGATTAGAAACAAATTTACTGTGTCCAATTCAATTGCCAATACCAAAATTTACGCAGCTTTTTTAAAGTTCAGAAACAAAATGAACATTGTATTAATTCCGAAGGTACCAAAAAGCGACGCTGAACGACATTGAACTCATTTAAAAATTCAAGGACAAACGTGTCGGTCTTGCTCGCAGAATACCTAACTAAATCACGACATACCGTACCTACGATATTTTCATAAGTCGGTCTTCCATTACTCTTGAAGTACGAGACGATTCTCGACGGGCCAGCGACAAGCGTATGAATAATTCAATGTATATTATGCAATGCGACAGTAATAAATACATCGCTTGCTCGTATTTTTCTTTGATTCGAATTTGCTAACCTAAGGACACATCATGTTTTTAAAATATTGTGTTTCTAGAAATACATGATTGGTGCCGATTCTCTTGTACACTTGTACACTCTTGTCTCTGAAAAAATAATATCATGTACAATGTTTTTCGCTTAAAATATAATTTTCTTATATAAATAAAATATTGGTAGTTAAATGGAATAAGACGAAAATAAATTTTGAATATTTTTCCAAGAAATAAATACGTACGTGAATTGAATCTCCATTTAATAATTTATTTCTTTAGATGCTTTCTTGGTATTGGAGGTCTTGAATGTCAAAAAACATTTATTTTTATTTATGGAAAAATAAACAGTAGCACAATAAGAAATAGTCTTAATATCTAAATATTATATTATTATCAAGACCGTTTTTTTTTTATCAAAGATTTTAATACGTTTACAACTCGTAGAAGATACCTTGCAGGCGGGAGCTCGTTGCTAAGTAAAATAGATCGGTCAAGGTAACTAAGCTTGCCGCGATCAGTTTGTAGATGGGTGATCATCCATTTCATACCGAAGAACTGTGCCGTGCCTCGGAAAGCACGTAAAGTCGTTGGCTGTCATACATAGATCTTTGGCAGTCGTTATGGGTAGTCAGACGCCAGAAAGTCTGACAGCAAGTCTTACCAAGGGATATTGTTACACAGTAACTGGGTTGTGGAAGTCAGATAGGCAGTTGCTCCATGTAAAACACTGGTATTCAGCTCCATCCGGTTACACTGAAAGCCAACCAAGCTAGGCAGATGATTTGAAGGTATATCACACAATATTATAATATCCACATACGAGCTTTAATTCTGTTTATTTATTTATTTATTTATTTATACTTCATGCACAAAGGTACAAAGGCGGACTTAATGCCTTAGGCATTCTCTACCAGTCAACCAAGGGTGATGAAGAGATAACAACAACATCCATAACATGTATTGAACGTGATACCTTATTTATGAGATGTGCTGTGAATATGCACAAAGCAAAGGCTTGGCAAACGTGACTACCTAACCGCAGACAACACAATAAGTAACACAGAAGGCCCACTCCTAGTAACACCCGAATAAAATAGAACGCATTCATCAATAGTTAAATACAGTTTCTTATTTTTTTTATTTTTGGAATTCATTTTAAGCTTTCTGCTGTGTACTTTAGGTTTAAGCCATTGTAGGAACTTTCAACATTATGGAATGCAAATTAAGTTAAGAATATGAATAATAATACAGCCTGTTTAATTCACTGCACATCTTTCTAAAACTAACACCGAAATATGAGAAAAACCACCTTCACATGTTTTGATCGTGTTGTATTTTTTTGAATGAATGAATGAATGAATGAATGATACCTTTATTTGCTAGAATATAGGATGTACATTAGGTGTTATACAATTTGTTTGTTACGCTATATTCAACCTTTCGGTCGTGCAAATGTTCAGTAAAAAAATAAAATAATAATTTAGAACATTGACATTTTAGAATTATAATAAGTATACATGCAATTTAAAACTTCTTCAACAATATCTAAGTTTATTAAATCTAGGTCATGTAATTACACGTCGAGTCCTCGCGTAAGATCAAGTCAATACCTAATAATTTATAATTGCAATACTTTTTTTTTTTTTTTTTTTTTTATTTAGCCTGTGCTGTCCCACTGCTGGGCAAAGGCCTCCCCCAAGTCCTTCCAGGATCTTTTATCCAGCGCCACCTCGAACCAGCCCTCGTGGTATGCGTCTAGGTCATCTCGCCACCTCTTTCTGGGCCGTCCTCGGCGACGCCGTCCATCTTCAGGCACCCATTGCGTGGAATACTTGAATATTTCAAATTTATTTATAATAATTGTAATAGTTTATAGGTAATAATTGTAATAATAATTGTAATTTATAATAAATGTAATTGTAAATTCGTAAATATTTAAAATATATTAAAGTATATTATATATTGTAAGTACTCATATCAATTAAAACTGTAGGTATAACATTTAAAATAGGTTTTAGAATTAATATATAATTTTATCTGTCATTGTCATTTTTTTTTACCTACAGTTGCAAGTTTCCAACATTTTTGCTTATGATTTTAAATTAAATTGTATATTTAAATAGATACTTCTTTCATTATACCTATACCTTAAATATTCCTCCAACAGGTAACCTGTTTTTATAGTTTGTTATGCTTCTGTATTTACACTACTCTGTAACCCTAACGTTCAGTTCGCAAGTACGTTGAACTGTCGCGGCTTTTCAGCTTTTACGAGTGATTCTATGTGCGTGTCTTGTGAGGTGGCACTTTAAACCCAAGAAAGTTATAAAGATGAGGAGAGACATGTTATATGGGAGATATTTTCAGTACATTATACAATTTTGTTGCTGTTAATACGTGGATGGGAACAGTAATTCGGTAGGACCCAGTAGTAGTCTTTGGCGGATACAAGTTAAGGGGTACGTTTTGGTCTTTGGTGGCGCAAATTGAGAGAGAAGACTATAATTGGCGCCGAATTAAATTAGACTCAAAATATTGTATAGCCAAAGAGTCACAGAAAACAATAAAGTAAGTAGTCATAAAGATATAAAATAATCATTTTTTTACCTTAGTTACCTGAGATTAAGTAGATCATTTTAATTGAATTTTGTCAGTAGTGTAGCCGTAAAGTGTCAACCGAATATCTCAACAGGACTTAAGATCACAATTATTCTCAAACTATTTTAAACCTCCTACTTACTTGACCGTTTCAAAACATCTCACATAACATTCCAAACATTTACAGACCCAAACACTCAATAAATACCTACGTTTACCTCAAAGGGGACTAAAACATTTACTCAAACATTTCTGCCATCTAAAAATAATCCTCTTTTGCCCACAATAGAGGGACGGGTTATAATGACCGCTTGGACGTTAGTCCGCCCTACCTATAGACATCAAATAGATCAAAACAGAAGGTTAGATTGATAAAAGGAGTAAAAATGCAAGCTTCTTTGTACTCGATAGAATCGCGACTAGCATTTGTTTCTGTTTCCGTACATACGGTACGTTTCTATGTGTACATGAGCCTCTTTTCGCTCATTTTATAGAGCCAACCTTCTGTCACTATCTATTCTGTGAGTCCACCCTACCTATCGATTGGTTACACCCGTTCTATTGACATAAGCTGACAGTTTGAGGATATGGACGACATGAAATTATGGTTGGAATTAAAATATGAATTGCGGGTAGTAAGTGATTATAGGTTTGCTTGTGATCAAGAATGGATTGGAGTAGAGTATTGTTTGCTGAGAATGTTGGTTCAATCTCGTCAATATTGCTTTGTATAGCTGATACATTTTTAATGCCAGAGGTTTCCTGGCTCCAAGGCTGAGTCAATAAATCCTCCAGCATTTATTTACTTATCAAAGTCAAAACAAGTCAATACATTTATTTTATTAAATGTGGTCTAGAACTCTAGAAGCAATCAGAAGCATTTTCATTGCTTCATGAAATGCTGCATGCAATGCATGCTTGATGAAAGAGTGTTCATCTCAGGTAGGAGACTTTAATATATGAAAAAAAAAACATTTACACCATAATCGTACAAGAATGAAAAGTTGCATTTGAACCCTAAAACTTTTTATAAAAATTAGTGTTCAAATTGACTTGTTACATTGTTTGATTACATTGAAAAAAAAAAAAAAGGCCAATGTCTTAATTGCTTCAAACAGTACTGAAATACAGCCAACACGCGTACAAAAGTACTTTAAGCCAGAGTATTACAAGCAATAGATACTCGTGCGATACACCATGTCAGCTCACAAGACAATAAAACACATTTATAGATTTCTATCGGGACAGAACGACCAATAAAACCGCCATATTGGATCGTACAGAGGTATTTAAGGTATGTAACGTGTAGCTAGAAAGTTATAGGACATTTTAGTTATTGAGTGCCGTGAGGTAAAATGGTAGCGTTACATTTTTGTTCGATTCATAAGGTTTTCTTTCATTGTGATGTTGGTACTTCTGTTAATGGTAAACGGGTTTAACCCTTCGGGGAATATTACTTTTGTAGACAGTGTTTCAAAATGTTCGTTTGAATCTTCAACTTTTTAGGTAGCTACTCATGTAAATCGTTGCGTGCAAAATGATTGTTACATTGTTCGATGCAATTCTTGCAAGGAGATGAACCAGAAGTTAATTTGCTATTTTAACGTAAGGTCGATATTGCGTTGATTTGGTGTTAGCTCTTTATTGGCTTGGAATTACCAACCGACCTTAATATAAAATAGATTTTACCCCTACAAAGCATTGTAACTTAAAATATCAATTCTTTTCATTATTGCTACCTATTTTGACGTCTGTACCTGTTCGATTGGCTTTCTGTAGCCGAGCCTCGTGTGAATGACTCCAACTGCACTGAATCGTAAACGATTTGCGTCCACGCCACGCTCCGTCCGGCTCAGACAACCGGACAGTACGGTAATTACCCATTACGTATTGTCTGGTTATTTGAGCCCTAGTAATATGATATTACAAAACGAATGAACAGTGAGTTAATCCGTTTTTCTCAATCTATAATGTGTAACAATACTCACGTTTCGTTTAATTAAAAAATATTATGAACTGTTGAAATCATACTTTATCTTTTGGCTTGGTATGGGCATATGAAGAGAAGGAATGAAACGCATGTGACCAAAGAGTTAGTAATATAAATGTAGATGAGTAGAAGATGGGTAGAGGAAGGCCGAAGAAAAGATAGTGAAGAATGATTTATGAAAGAGAACGTAATGTAACATCTTCAACCTGTATTTGTAGATGGGTATTGAATTATTAACAAGTTTTTTATAAAAACCATTAGAGGAAGAAACTCATAAAGCTGCCCAACTTAAATGGGACTGGGCAGGACATGTCTCCCGCATGCCGAACAAACTGTGGGCTCAGGTGACACAGAACTGGAGCCTTGAGACAGTAAGCTGGCCACGAAGGAGATGGCGGCGGGACGAACTGGACGGATTCCTCCAAAATTGGTATGATGAAGCCCAGTATCGGGAAAGATGAAAGGCATGGAGGGAGGCCTTTGAGCTGGAGTGGGACAGAACAGGCTAAAAAAAAATCATTAGAGAAAAATTCGAAAATCGAAAATTCTTGTTCCGTATTTTATAATTAATTTTAATTAGGAAATAAGTAAAATAAGTGTGTAATTATTTGTTTATTTGTAATATAACGGCACAAAAACTCAGGATTACTGTTTTCCTGTAAATATATTAAGGATAACGCAGTGTTTGGTGACACACCAATACCGGTAACCTACAACAAGGAACAGCTGTTGTTTAAACAGCGTAATTAATACGGGAAGTATTGTTCACTTTTATTTTATTATTAGCACACAAACGTCTCATAAAATCCTAGACACGTACTTGTTAAGATTTTGAATAATCTTGTACTCTGCAATTAGTTTCAAGTCACTTAGTTTTCATTAACTTAGTAAGTTTTTACACTCAGTAGGTACCTATAGTATAGTTTATTTCCAAGCTTTATGCTTATATTTACCAATAAGGTTCATGATCGTGATTTTGCATTTTATAATATAATATAATATTGTAATATTAATAAATAAGTAACTGTCATTTAGGCTTCCTACCCACATACAAAAAGAAAAAAGATATATTGTAGACAATAGAAGTAGTTTTTTCTGTTTGATTAATTTAAAGCCTTTAAAGTAATTTCAGTAGCCTACCTGCCCCATTTCTCCATATAACTACACTAACTTCTCCCATATTTTCTTTTCATTTCCCATTTTACTCTTAAGTTTGTCTATCCTTTTGTTTCTCACACCGTTTCTTTAATTTTACTTTCAGTAACCATATCTGTAACCATGCCTGTGATGACCCGTAAGGCTACTGCTCAGGATATGGAGCTTAAATTAAGAACGGCCCTCCAAGAACTTAAAGCATCCAATCTTCAATGTAAACAGCTGTTGGAAGAGAGAGATGAAAGTGAGGAGGAAGTCAAGAAGATAGTTGACAGGAACTCTAGCTTAAAGCGGGAGCTGGTAGACTTACATCAGCAATACCTGGATGTTGTTGATGAACGGGACAAATTAAGGATGGTGACAGATGGTTTTAACAATTGTAGTAATTTGTATGAGGAAGCCTTAGGCAAAATTAGGGACTTAGAGGATGAATTGATCCAGGCAAATGTACAAATTTTAAAATTACATAAGGAAAAGGAACGTACTCAGGTCAAAGAAACAGACCTCTTATATAATGAATTATTGGAAAAAAACTGTAACCCACATTCATTAATAACAATAGACCTTACAGAGGATTCCTTACTGAATCATAAGTCCAGTTATGAGGTTAGCCAAAATAAATTTAAAAAATATGCTAGATTAAATAAAATTATAAGAAAATGTCATAAGTTTAAAAATCAACAGAAACACAAATCCACAAATATTCAATATAGGAAAGAACGTGTTGCTCTAATCAATAAATTGAATAACTGTCAAATAAAATTAGAAGATAGTAAGAATATTTATGAAGTAGACACTCAGCGCTTGCAATCAGAAATACAGGCTCTGGATGACTCACTAAAATCTCTTTATAATAAATATGTGATATCTGAAAACCAAATAAAGGAACATATATTAGCTGCAAATGAGTTAGTGGATTTATGTAACTACAATGCAGACAGGGTAGACTCGCTGACTCTCAGCAACACTCAGTGTACCTGTCAGAAGGAGTCCAACCTTGTGGCCCTTCAGCCTGAGGCAACGGAGGACCCGTCCCAGGCTGTAGGTGCTCAAGGCTCTATCCTCAACCATAACATTGATATTGTTGAAGAAGTGCCACATACAATCTCTAGTACTTGTTCCTCTGGTAGCAGTCAAGCAAGTCTTTCAGTAATGTTTTCAGATAGTATAGGAAGAGGTATAGGGAAATTAATTAATAATAACCTTAGATATAACACCCTAAACCATTGTACACCTGGGTTGTCCTACAAACATATAATGTCAACAATACCAAAGTTCGAATATAATCCTTCCACCAATATTTGTGTATTTATAGGTAATAGTTTAACGGTCAAAAAGGAGGATATTACTGACAGTGTTACCGAGATTCTAAATATAAATTGTAATAAAATAATTTTGTGTGCTTTCCCATATTTTAAACATTTAACATCTAGACAGAACAATTGTATACACATGTTAAATAATCATGTGCATTTTTTAGTAAGTCACTATAGTGATAAGCTTTTGTTTTTTGACACCAACAGTTTTGTTGAGAAATTAAAATCGACTAGGGATACCGTGTATCTGCCCATTAGGTTTAGACGTCAAATAGCGCGGCTATTAGCTCATAGTTTTAACTCAGACATAAGTAGTATGTCGAAGTCAGGTATTATTAACTCTTCAACAATTAGTAATAGTACTAATAACAAGGTGAATAATTGTAGCTCTGCTATAAATAATTTTACAAAGTGTACGAAGGAGGATCCATGTGTCACTATGGACCAGCCATCTATTGATGGGAGTTTCACAAGTGGTAGGAACACACTACCTGTTATTGAAGTCCGTGGTCAAACTCCGGATACTCATTTAAACTAGTCTGTAAGACAATAGAAGGTACCAGTAACAATATAGCTATTTCTACAAACAATAAAGTACCTTCTTGCTCTCAAAAAGTTAAGTTGCAAAAACAGCAGAATACCTTAAAATTATTTCATCAAAATATTCAAGGTATTTCTTCCAAATTATTAGAAATTGAACTGTTTTTAGAAAAAACCATGTTTGACATTGTTTGTTTTACTGAACATTGGTTAAAAGATTACCAGATGCTAATTAATTATGAAAACTATAGTGTAGGCAGTTGTTTTAATCGTAACGCTATGTCCCGTGGAGGGTCATTAATCTTAGTAAAAAAATGTTTGAAATTTAAACAACGGAATGACATTGTTAGCCTATCGGTTGAACATTGCATTGAACTATCCTGTGTCGAGCTGGATAAGCATATTATAGTGTGCGTGTACAGACCCCCAATTTTCCTAAACTATTCTTTATTTGAGTCGGTAATGGAAGATGTCCTAGCGAAACTTGCAACTTGTAGCAAATCTGCAATTATTTGTGGTGATTTTAATATTAATATCTTAGAAGATAATTTGAATAGTTGTCGATTATTAAACCTATTTAAATCATTTAATTTGTCGAACGTTTTTATGGAACCTACTAGAGTAACTCCAACGACTGCTACCTGTATCGATAATATTTTTTGTGATTGTGATTATTTAGATAAAGACATTGTTAATTATCTGCCATCGGATCATAGCGGTCAAACGGTAACTTATATGTTTGAAATGCCTTTAACAAAAGTGCAAATAAAATTTAGACCAATAACAACTGGTAAATTAAATAGATTCAATGTTACCCTAAATGATAAGTTAAGTACTCTAGACCATAATAATAACGATGCAAATAAATTGTATGATGATTTCTTTTTTGTAGTGCAGTCTGAATTCGATAATAATTTTGAAAAAAAGACAAAACATATTAGCCCTAAGTTTGTATTTAGTGACTGGGCAACTAGAGGTATTAGAAAAAGTAGGGAAAGACTGTTTGAGCTTTATGGCCTTAAGCCTTATGTTAACACGGATACTTTCAACAAGTATGTTGCTACTTATTCTAAAACTTTTAGAAATATTTGCAGGGTAGCGAAGGCCCTATACATTAGCAACAAAATCAAATCGGCAGACGATAAAATAAAGACAGTTTGGAAAGTTATTAATAACGAGACGGGCAGGAAAAAAGTTCGTAACACTGAGTATACATTAGAGACACCACGTGGTCCCCTAAGCTCTAACATAGAAGTAGCGCATGAATTTGTGAATTTCTTTACCAACATACCAATTAAAACCACGGTAGCTTTAAATTCTTCACCTGGCATTTCAATTGCCTTTTTAAAAGCGAACGTACCAGGCTGCCCGGTAGAATTTCAATTTAAACATATTAACCCCGTGACAGTTTTAAAAGCTTTTCGGCAAATTAAGATAAAATTTACTGAGGATCTGTGGGGTATGTCTATTAAAGTTTGTACGTCTATAATTGAGACAATAGCGCCTTATTTGGCTTTAATATTTAATATGTGCGTAGACCAAGGAGTTTTCCCGGATCTAATGAAGTTTAGTAAGGTTATACCTCTTTTCAAATCCGGTGACAGTAAAGACACTAATAATTATAGACCCGTGTCCGTGCTGCCGGCTTTCAGCAAGGTTTTTGAAAGGATTATGCTTAATCAGATGCTTAATCATTTTAACACTAATGGCATTTTACACGATCAACAGTATGGTTTCACCAAAGGACGTTGTACGACTGACGCTGGTGTCACTTTATTAAAACACATATTTACTGCGTGGGAAGAGGCGCAAGATGCCATAGGAATTTTTTGTGACCTCTCCAAGGCATTTGATTGCGTAAATCATGACACACTACTTTTGAAACTTGAGCATTACGGACTAGGTAGACTTGCGCTTAGTTTAGTAAAATCTTATTTGATTAATAGGCAGCAGCAAGTCCAAATAAATGGGGTGAATTCACATGGTTTAAAGGTAGAAATGGGGGTTCCACAAGGTTCAATTTTGGGTCCTTTCCTCTTTTTAGTGTATATTAATGATCTTCTTCATCTGTTGAAAAATCAACCACAAATGGTGTTATTTGCTGATGACACTTCTTTAATATTTAAGATAGACAGACGAGCCCAGAACCTAGACCACGTAAATAGCGCCTTACTGCAAGTCCAAAATTGGTTCACGGCGAATAATTTAGTATTGAATGAAAAAAAAACGAAGTGCATCAGATTTTCTTTACCAAATGTCAAAAATAATGACTGTGACATAGTATTGAATAATGAGAAGCTGGAATTCGTTGATAAAACTGTTTTCCTGGGGATCACGCTCGACTCAAGGCTACAATGGGGTCCTCATTTAACATCTCTCGCTGGACGGCTAAGCTCGGCAGCATATGCTGTCAGAAAAATCCGGCAATTTACTGATGTGGATACCGCGAGACTGGTCTACTTTAGTTATTTTCATAGTATAATGTCTTACGGTATTTTACTGTGGGGACGAGCTGCAGACATCGAGTCTATTTTTATTCTGCAGAAAAGAGCCATCAGAGCCATTTACAATCTCCGTATGCGCGATTCTCTAAGGGAACTGTTTAAGGAAATTAACATAATGACGGTACCTTGTCAATACATCTATGAAAACATAATGTACGCTAGAAAAAATCTGCATCTTTTTAGTAAAAGGGGTGAAAGACATAATTATAACACTAGAAATAGGGACCAACTAGTTCAACCGAGTTTCAGACTGGCTAAAGTAGATACTTCTTTCATGGGGTACTGTTTAAAATGTTACAATAAAATACCTCCCCACATCGTTCAACTAAATGAGACAAAATTTAAGTCTTATATAAAACGCACACTATGCAGCCAAGCATATTATTCATTGGGTGAATACATCACTGATAAAAATGCTTGGCTGGATGCTAGTCTAGCTCCACAGCCATAACGGTTCATAGATTCATTGATTAGCATTTTTAATTATTTTTGGAGCTGCTGAAGATATAGATCTACATTATCTTTGCATTGTATAAACTCAATGTGTTAGTATTATATAAATTTTTCATAGCACATACATGTGAGCACTATGTTATTTAAAGCTACCATTTACGAGGTATGTCTTTCATTGACTTGAATGTGCCCTGGCGGTTGGGAGTATGTCATGCTCACTGGAATGTCTCGCTGACGGTGGCGCGCGTGTTGGATCATTCGGTTCCCTTCAAAATGGTTGAGTCGAATGATGCCGATCCGTGCGTCATGTTCGTGAACGGGCGCCGTTAGTTGGAACTGGTCATCTCTTAGCTGCCTCGGTTATTCTAATTTTATTTTGAATTGTTTATTATGATTATATTTTTATCTAACCCTCTTTTAACGTACACGACTTGTTACATTGTTCTCACATTGTACCCTAGATTCACCACCGAAATTTGTAACATATTATTGATTTTAAAAGAGTGTTGTTCATGGAGTTTCTTGCTCGTTCTTCTCCATAGAAACCTACTGTTTGGAACGAGCAACTAGCTTCAACTTTCTGACTGACTGACTCTGACAATTCAAAAGTACCTGTAAATGGTTTATTTGAAATAAATGATTTTGAGTTTGAGTTTGAGTTTGAGTTCGAAAGACGATTTTGGAAGTAAGTATTGAAATTCTGAAATATTTTGTGTAACGTAATTGAAAGAAGAAGATTAAAATATTTGATTCATTCATTAATTTAACACCACATAGAAATGTACACTATCTGCCATTATACACCAATCAAAATCCTTTTAAAACCAGATAAACAGCTCACTGTTCCGATAAACTATCCATTTGTACTTCACTAACCCCACGTTTAACTAGAAAAACATCAAGTAATTGAAATGTAAATGCTACTGCTATTTCTCATAAAATTGCTTTTACAATTTCAACTTTAATGTAATGACTTTAAGATTCGATTTTGAGGAAATAACCATGCTCAGTCTTAGGTAAGGGTTAAACGAAATCCAAGGTATTGGCATTAGGTTGGTTTAAGTGTTAGAAATCGCGACGGCGAAGGAGTAAAGGATTACGATTGTACATTAGTAGTGACACATTGTTAGAATATCGTTTAGGAAAGAATGCAAAGCTAAACCTTTAGGTAAAACTAAATTTGCATGCAGGCAATTTGATAAACGTTTGGTACAGCTGTACAATACAATTAACAAACATGTGTATGTACATAATAAAAATTACCGTGACTGGCAAAAAGATATAATAGACTGGCTAAGACCACTTACCTATGAGGAAACCGAAGCACTTCTGGTTCACGGTGAGTAGCCGAAACTCTTCAAATATAATGTACTATTGCCTAAAACATCCCATCACACAAACAACACCCATCACACACACATCACTACACCACACACCTCTTCACACATCCTTCCACACAACACACCACACATTACTTCACATACAACTAGAAATTGTAAAATCTAGCGTAACTTCATATCAATAAAATTTAATTAGAAAACTTTTACTAAGTTACAGCACCTTAAGTGAACACTATTTTTATTTTATAGTATTGTAACCCACAGTTAGTATAGTATAAAATTGGAATAATATGGAAGAGCGGAGTCTCCCAATACAGGCACTGTTTGCTTAAAGGGAGGCTCCAAACACGTCTTAATATGTAATATGCTAATTGTGAAATAAACTATTTGAATTTGAAAGGTATTATCTTTTAAACAATATTTGTAATTTTGTTGTGCTTCCAAATACAAATAAAAACTATTGTTATAACAAATATTAATTGGAACAAAGCCAAGTTTTCAGCTTATTTTGCCTCCGTTGCTTCAATATTTCGACCACCAGCACTCTCCAAACTTAGACTTCGCGAGATTACAAGCGAAGTGCCTCGTTCAAACATTGGAAAATATTTTCCAACAATAAACGTAGTTCATTATTTTGTTACAATAGACTTTTTTCAATAACATTGTTATTGTTCTCAAACTGAGTCATTACAGTGTATATAAGAATTGAAAATTAAACAGTGTTTAAGATAGATAAGTAATATTATATTTGTGACTTCCAAATATTTCACAAGTGATATGAGAAAGCCTTCGCAGCCTTATAGCAGTTAAAAATTTTACAGCTCGTGACGATTACTATCACCATATCGCCTGCTTACAGTAGAAAAATAGTAACACCATAGTACATAGTATTCGAAACGGCTTGCGGGTTAAAGGACCAAATCGTACCTAAGAATAGAAAGACCAATTTCATCAGACTCGGTTTGTTAATATACCTACATTTCAAAAAACACAAGTATCGATCGAGTGTCTACAATTTATATTCCAGGATCATTCGCGAACTTCCAATAACACAATTACTAAACTGGACGGTTCCGCCAAAATTGTGATAAAAGTGTTCCGTAGTAAGAAATGTCTTCACTAGAAATAAAATGTAATAAATCGAGTTTGAAACAAATAGACCATCCCGTAACTTACTGTGGTGAGATGATGGGTACCTAATGGTCATGTTTAAGAAATCTGGTCCTATGAGACCAATTACAAAAGAGGCCTTTTCCCTACCTACTAAGAAACATCCATGCAAAATCTTCTTGCTCCCTGGCATTGGCAATAAACCGAGAAAACTATCTTTTGAACTCTTTAATTCGTATCAAATCCTCCTTTAGTCCACAAAGTAAGATATAAAATCCCGAGCCAAAGAGAAACCCAATTGATTCAAATGTACCGGATTTCCAACGTCCGCACGATACACTAGAAATGTATGAAAGTTTTCATCGAATAAGAACTGGGAACATGTCTGATTTATACCAACCTTGAAGGAATTACAGAGCTCGTAAATAATATCACCATTGAGACTGAGTTCAGAAAATATTTTAGATGAAGAATATTCCAAATAAGTTTTGTACTATTCTGAAAGGAAAATTAATTTTGTAAGACGGCGCCAGAGAGCATGGTAAATATTAAATTCTGTGTTATTGCGATGATTGCAAACAGGTTTGAAAGTCATTTATGTCTCGCCCTCCCCTCGTCTTAATGAGTGAAGTTATATTTATACAGTATATTTAGATATGTGTAATAATGTCAGCGTGGGAGCGCGTATTCTATATTTATGGAAAATCGTGAGGGGTTCCTAAAATTCGGAATAAGATATAGAGACAGACTATTACGTGATCCTACTGAACAATTTAGTAATTACGCGAAGCTCCAGTTACGTCATAATCTTGGAGAACACTTAACTGAAATCGTCAACACAACTTAAGTGATCAATGCCCGTCTTCTCTGTTTTAAAAGAGACTTTTAGTACTAAAGTAGGACAATTTCAAGCTAATATTATTATCTAGTCCTTGCTGTTAAAGTCTAGAATAAACTGAATAAAGACAGCAGTGAACGGCGCCGTTTTCTGACATAATCAGATATCGTCTGTCTCTAGATTAGATCTTCGAAGATTTATAGCTCTTGTGGCCGCAATATTAAAGTATTTTATAGTACAAGTTACAAGCCATCTGTGCACCCGATGGTTTTATCTGATTGCTCAGTTTTTCAATTGAAATTGGCTTCAAGGATATTAGTCTCGGTCGATTGAGATATTAAATACTTAGACTTGTAAGGCAGATTTATAATAATGATAATATTAATTTATTTCAGGTACTTAACCCATATAGAACAATAGAATAATAGAACAATGACATTGAAGAAGAAAATTACATTACATTAATAAAATAAAACTAATAATACACCAATTCATAAATTCAATTCAATAATATAACAATTCATTAATTTATAATTATAACACACTATTATTATTATTGCGATACATAAAACTATTTTTTATTTTATTTTAATAAATTAAATATTACTTATGCTAAATTTGCAGCACTCATACACACCCTTTATGATAGCATAGTTTTCATGATGGAAAATAAAATAGTCTAAAAGTTACTTTAAGACTAGACTAGATATTGCATGTGAGGTCAAGATGTTTTTCTTATTTTTCTTTTTCTTTTTTTTTAAAACGCCCACACTAGGAATATTTCCTGTGTCGTGGGTGCGTTTACAAACAAACATATACACAAAGCGCAGCAGTCAATCGCTCAACCACTGAGCCAACCAAGTTTCATTGTCAAAGAACCAATTAACTTTAGACCACTTCTCCACTCTGGCCAACTTCTTATGTAATTATGTTTTTATGGAAGACTAGAGGGCCCCACAGAAGTTGTCGTGCCCTTAAAATAAAAAAGTCCTACAACTCGAATGCCGGGTTCAATTGTGAATTTAAACCATTTTCGAATCGGGTGATGCCCTATCTCCCCAAGTTACAAGTTCCCCAAAACTAAAATTATAAAATAAAATTTTACGGCTCTGTCTTGACCAAAATCTAGAATGGTACAGTCGCCGAATCAGTAATTACATAGGTATTGTTTAATGTTATTTGTTATTACTTTAGAAAATTAATGGGGTAATAACGTAAAAATGTGCTGTTCTTTATCTATCAGGCAGTTTGCATAATGACGTGTTGCTGTTGTACATGTTGCAAAATGAATAATCTAAATTCTTCCCTTATACACCATTTTCCCCCAAAACAACCTGGGTACATTCCTAACTCACCCCCTAAATACATCTCTAACACACCCTGACTGGATATACACATATTAGTAAAAATTATATTTAGAGAAAATATATCTTCCAAAATAAGTTAATTTTATTAGATTTTATTTTATTCTAACACTTTAGGAGACGTCAGTATGAGAACTTGTCAAGCGTGAACATTACAAATAAATTAATTTTACACTTTGGGGACGTCGGGAATTAATGTATGTAAAATTATTTTGGAGAACGTGGATCTTGGGAAGATAGGGCATCAACCCTCGAATCTACAGTTCAATCATTCTGCTAGTTGCTTCGGTCTGGTGCGAACGTGTGTTGTGTTAATTCTCCTAACTATTTCCTATTGGTTAATTAGTGAAATTTCAAATCTCTGTCGCACTTCGAGTGTTCTTATGGCATAACCACGCCTTTTGGGAGGGTCTAGAAAGGGACAATATTTTTTGCAAGCTTACATCCATAGTTTAAGTATTGAAGATCGCTCCGATTGGTGTATTTGCAACCGTTTTGGCGGGGATCGAACCAGCGAACTCGGACGCACGGAGGTGAAGTGCCGCGCTGGGCCGCTGAGCCACGCTACTACCTGGCGCACTTGACGAAATTGTGAATCGACTACGACTG
Source organism: Charanyca ferruginea (assembly GCA_947361185.1). Taxonomy (NCBI): domain Eukaryota; kingdom Metazoa; phylum Arthropoda; class Insecta; order Lepidoptera; family Noctuidae; genus Charanyca; species Charanyca ferruginea. The sequence continues at coordinate 27,820,545 of OX376063.1, forward strand.
ACTGGCTACGGGTGCTACGGCTGGTGACGTCGTCGGCTACGAGTGCTACGACTTGTGACGTCGTCTGCTACGAGCTCAACAATCGGCTACGCGTTACGCCACTGTAACTACTTATTAATACAAGCGGTATTCTATTTTTTTGAATAATTACATTTCGGCCATGCAGCGTTCTCCGCCGAATAAATCACAAAAAAACCCTAATACTTTGATGGAACAAACGCAGTCAGTTCCGAATATAACACAGGCTGTTAATGACCCTGAGTTTACCAACGTAAACGTACGTCATAAACGCCCACGACTTGATTCTACGAGTGATCAGCTGGAGGATTTTAAGCAGGAAATTAAAGACATGCTATCGTCGTGGAAATGTGAGCAAGAACAAACTATGTTGAAATTTATGGCGGAACAGAATGCGTTGGTGAAAAAATTAGTTTCTGATATGACCGATGTGAAACTACAAAATTTAGAGATCCAGAAAACAAATGCTGAAATTGAGAAATCTATTACTTCGATTGGCGATCTTTATGATGATATGAAATGTCAAGTGAAGCGGCTCCAGGCCGAGTGCAGCGAATATACGAAATTGACAGAGTCACTGGAGAAAACGGTAAGAGATCTACAATATAAGTCTAGGTCATCAAGTGTTGAGATTCGTAATATCCCCAGTCAAGATAAAGAGTCAAGTGCTGATCTCATAAAGATTATGACTGCTATTGGGAATACAGTAGACCTGCCGATTTCCCCATCCAACATCCGTGACATATATCGCATTCCGGGGACCTCTGTCACCAGTAAACCAATCGTCGCTGAGTTTACAAGTGTCTATACCAAGTCTGATCTGATTTCCCGTGTTCGAGGCTTCAATAACAAGCAACAAAATAAGGACAATAAACTAAATACAGAGCTGTTGGGAATAACTGGCCAAAAACGTGCTGTGTATGTCGACGAACATCTGTCTAACACCACGAAGAGATTATTTTATTTAGCGAGAGAATACGCAAAAAAACACGAATATAAATTCTGTTGGGCCGCAAACGGAATATCTTCTTGCGCAAGCAACCAGGACTCCAACAAATACTTGTCAAGTCTGAGGCTACCCTTAACGAGCTACAAGAGGAGAAATGACTATTTGATACCTTCGCATCACATAGTTATTCTTCCAGCTGGATTTCACGTAACGCACTTCAATTACCGGCCTCGAACGCTAAACTGTTATTTTTTAACCCTACTAGTATTGTGTTTTTACTTTTTCTTTATTTACCTTATACACACGTACTCAATCAACACTTTCAACTTCACCTTCTAATAATACAAACATACACACTTACATATCATATTTTTACTCACACACAAAAACTTACATATACGGTTAGTACCTTAACTAATATTACAGGGCCTTATCTGTATACCTTCTCGCCTCTAGTAAAGCTTTTTTATGTCTTTTTGCAGTTCCAATGTGTTTGTGATCTCATTTATTTCTCAAATGGCTAATTTAGTAGATAATATAGTATCGGATTTGGACAATATTTCAGTTGCAAATGCTCGTTGCTGCCTTCCGGAAGAGTGTGCAAAGTACTTAAATATATCAAATAACTCCACTACGATTTTACATATTAACATACGCAGTACAAAAAAGAACTTTGACCAACTCTTAGCATTACTATCGTTAATCAAAGTTGATTGTGATATTCTGATATTGACTGAGTGTTGGTTAAGTAAAATTACAAACCTTCCTGTGTTGGATGGCTACAACTCCCACTTAACATACAACAATAAAAATCAGAATGAAGGAGTAGTGATGTATATAAAAAGCAATATTCAGTGTACCGTTCAGGAGCATCTTTTCACTAGTGGTAACTGTCTTTCATGCCAAATCAATAACGAGCTAGCAATAATCGCCGTGTATCGATCGCCCTCTTTAAATTCTAAAGTAGATCTTGATAATTTCCTTGACAATCTAGACTGTGTTCTTACAACATTAAATAAGTGTAATAATATATACCTCATCGGCGATACTAATATAGATATTAAGCCGTCTAACACAGATGAACGATGTGCGAATTACCTAACCCTCAACGCCACCCATGGTCTTTTACCTGGACATTACATTCCCACTAGAATTAACAACTGCATTGATCACGTTCTCGTAAAATCTAAAAAATCTACAGATATACTTGTCTTAGAATCCCACATCACGGATCACCTTCCACTACTAATATGTTTAGATGGTCCAGGTTCGGTGAAACAGACGGTTCCTGCTTATAAGACTCCAAAAATTGATTATCCTAAAGTCAAAGCAGACATGGAAAGTCAGGATTTCTCTCAAGTCACCAACACAAAAGATCCTAATATAGCTGCCACTTATTTGATAAGCATAGTTCAATCTATTATGAAAAAACACACACGAATAATCAATGTTCCTAAAAAAGAAAGAAACCTCAAGCCCTGGATTACTCCAGGCTTATTACGTTGCATTCGTCATCGCGATAAACTCCATAAAAAAGCCCGTAACTCACCCAATAATGAAATAGTCCAAATCTCATATAAGCGTTACCGAAATTACTGTAATAATCTTCTCAAGAAGCTTAAAACAGCATATGAAAAGTCAGAATTGGACAAAGCTAAAAGTAACCCTAGAATGCTCTGGAATAAAATAAAAGAGATTACACATACCAAAAAAAGATGTGCTCCTCCTCTAGAACTTTTAAAAACATGTGCTGACCCGTATTCTGCAGCCAATCAAGTTTGTAAGTTCTTTGCCAACATAGGCACAGACCTAGCCTCTAAAATTACTGCCCCCTCACAGTCATTCCCTCCACCAAAAACTTCCTCCCCTGGTTCTTTTGTCATTCTTGACGTTGACTATTCTGAGGTTGAGTCTACCATCATGAATTTAAGACATGATAGTGCCACTGGGTGGGACGGAATATCTTCTCTTCTCCTCAAAATATGTCGCAAGCCACTTGTTCCCGTTATAACACATATAATAAATGCTTCAATAGCGACAGGAATTTTTCCAGAACCGTTTAAAAAAGCCTTGGTCCATCCAGTACATAAGGGCGGGAGCAGAGACTGTGTGAATAATTACAGACCGATCTCGGTTCTTTCGGCAATGTCTAAGGTTATGGAAAGGTTGATAAATGGTCGACTACTTAGCTTCCTAGACAAACATCATGTCATAGCGCCCAACCAATATGGTTTTAAAAAAGGTGTATCTGCAGAAGATGCAATTGCTGACCTAACAGAAACTGTTGCTAGGAGTATGGATGATCATCGTAAATGCCTTTCAATATTCTTGGACCTACAGAAAGCTTTTGACACGGTCTCGGTTCCTACTCTCCTGTCAAAGTTGGAAGTCATTGGCGTTCGGGGAGCAGCGCATGAGCTTTTCAAGAGCTACCTCCAGAACCGGAAACTCCGTGTCAAGATCGATTCATATACTAGTGATGAAGAAATAATCACATACGGAGTTCCACAAGGCAGTGTGATAGGGCCTACGCTCTTCCTAATATATATAAATGACCTTTGCTCACTAGCCCTCCCCAACACCAAGATATTCACATATGCTGACGATACTGCGATCGTAGTATATGGGGATACATGGACTGACGTGAAATATCATGCAGAACAATCGCTACGTACGGTTATGAGGTGGTTGCAGAATAACCTTCTGTCACTTAATTTGGCTAAGACCAACTACATTGCTTTTTCTATTAGTCACAGGACCAAAGCCCCATCTGATATAAATGTTCTAGCTCATACCTGTTTTGATTCTTCTACATGTTCATGTACAGCATTATCACGTGTCAGTCAAACCAAATACCTGGGTGTAGTGATTGATGACGGACTGAAGTGGTACTCTCAAGTTGAAAGTCTAACATCAAGGGTCAGAAAACTTATTTATATCTTTAAGTCACTAAGGCTATGCGCTGACTCTAAAACAATAAAAATGGTGTATCTCGCACTTTGCCAGTCTGTCATCAATTATTGCATTCCGGTTTGGGGTGGCACAGCTAAGACTAAACTGCTTGGGTTGGAACGCGCCCAGAGGGCTGTTCTCAGGGTGATGCTCGGCAAACCGTATGGATTTCCCACAAGCGAATTGTATGCGGAGTGCAGGGTACTCACTGTGCGGCAGCTCTTCGTGCTCAATACCACCCTCAGGAAGCATAGGCAGGTCCCTCCATTAGATCCTTCCTCTCGTAAAGCCAAATCTTCATGCCCATCTGTCTCTCACAAAACAGCCTTCGCTAGCCGACAGCTTTATGTAATAAGCTCATTCATTTACAGAAGGGTCAACAAGCATATCCAAATGAGTAATCTAAATCAATATGAAGTCAAAACCAAATTACAAAACTGGCTGTATAACCAGGATTATTTACGTACAGAAGAACTTATTACCAAAATAATGTAGGCACATAATGATAGTTATTGTGAATACAGAATGTTGTATGTGACAACATCACAATAGCACGTCCCAACAAAACACCTTACATACACCACACCACACAACACCCCATTCCACTCACACAGCCATCACCCCTTCACACACATACTCACACATTCATTTACACCACACCACTCAACACCTCACTCCACTCACACCTCCATCCCCTCTTCACACACATACTCACGTTCTCATATTCATAATCATACAGGTTATTATAGGTTTATTAACATAATCAAATCAACAAAGGTTTCTTTTGTACACCAAGTGACAGTAGAACACTGACTCCTAAGTCACAGGGTTCCCCTAGTTTAGGAGGCAGAGTTTTTCATTATTTGTGTAGCCTTTTCCCAAAATCCAATGTACCTATGTGATTTGTTCAGTATTTTATACAAAGGTTTTTGTGCCAATAAACTTATTATTATTATTACTGTAACATACACAAAAAAAAAATCAAAATCGTTCCAGCCTTTTAGGAGGAGTTAAGTCACACGTACCTACACAGGCACAGAAAAAATATAAATATCAAGATAACCATCATCTTTTTACCCATATGCCTTGTTAACTGGGGTCGGCGCAACACGTTTTTTTCTTCCATCCCGTCCTGTCAATCGTTATGTTAGCACTGGCTCCCATCTATTTCTTTTTTCTTTTTTTCGAAGCTAGAAAATTGTCAAAATAGTGGGTACCAAACTTCAAGATATGTTACTACCGATAAACCTTCAATATCATTCGGATACTTAACAACGTTCCTAGATTCCATTTTGCGATACTAAGAAGTGTAATCTTGAGGTATAATGTGAGCCTCTGCATCATGACCATTAATCTACTAACCTATCTAAATATAATATGTAAGATTAAGTATTATATTATAATTTCTACGAAGTTAACGTAACTTCGAAGACTGAACATTAAACTTTTGCTTGTTTGACTTAATATTGTTATACACTAGGGTTTGGAAAAGGATCTACTTCAGGAAATTACGTAGTTGTTTAAATACCTACGAGCGTTAAGATCTCGTTTACTAATAAGAACCCATGGTACCAAAAGGCATAATATTTATTAACATATTTATTAATATGTTTATATTTTAAGTAATTTTACGGTCTTAAAGCTAACATTATAGTAAAACTTAACCTAATGCCCACTAGCCCACTAGCTAGCCAAAAACAAAAATATAACCCAATGAAACTACACGCAAAAAAGCTTGGTAAGCTGTTATTACAAATTAGCCGTCTATTCATTTTTTTAATAATTTAGATGATAAGCTTCCTCTCTCCTATTTACTTATTTGCTATGCCCGACAGGGTCCATAATGATCTACTATACTATATATAAGTTACCACCTAAGCTCACATTGTGGAATGTAATAAAGTATTGAGTATTGAGAAGTATTTAGACCATCCAGTTTATTCTAAGACCCATTGTTTTTTATCTTTAAAAATAACACCATGTATTAATAATAATAATATCCTTTATTTGGGGTAACAAAAGACCCATAACATATATACCTTACAGACTATCATACATATTTATAATAAAACCCACAATAATATTTTTTAACTATTGTACACGAAGAGACGGCGTCGTGTTGCGCTGCGTGGTGTCGCGTAGCCTTCCGCGGAATCGCCGATACACGACACCCTTCGGCCAAAACTCTTCCTTGAGGAAGGTCTCAAGATAATGCGTCGGGACTCGCACCACAAATGACTTGAAATTCGTATTGTGGCGCGACTCCAACTTCTCGACCCTTCTCTCAACAGCATTGATTTAAAAGCGCCTCCATCATTATAATCAACACCAAGCTTTTTTCTATGTAATGCGTATGTTGTACCTAACTTTAAAAAAATACGCAGCATAATGTAAGTAGCCAATAATGCTAGACAATTCCAACTTGCTATTGGTTTATTATTATTGTTCCTAACATTAACCGATATCTTTCGATGCCTACTGGCAGACACTTAGTAAGAAATAAACAATTCTAGCCCCACTATAAGCTCGTCGTCGATAAAGTCGATAGCCTTCAGTTTTTTCGTAATTCCCGCATAATGGTCTCGTAATTTCTTTATTAGACTGCATTTTTAACAACACAAAAACTGGCAAATAACACTTTACCATAATGCAATTACAGTACAAGGTGACCATTACTAGAAAATTGGCTCACATAAAATATTCAACGTACCTACAGACCTAGTTCCCCCTTTAGTGCAGTTACTTTGTACGAACAAATGAAATCTAGTACTAAGATGTTCAAACAAGTAGGTGTAATGAATAACTTAGGGTACGCATTGTTGGTAACTATAGACAAAGTTTCAGTGCCATGTATATAAACTTTAGTTATACATACAATAGCACCGACTTATAATCTACGGTAACGGATACCAGAAGTCTTAGGGTGTTACCAGACCAATCGATCGATCGTAGATCGACAGCATCAATCGATAGAATGGATTAGTCGACGTCGATCGATAGTTTCTAACAGACCAACCGATCGATTGTCGAGCGACGATATATCGATGGTAGAATTTATTAGTCGACGTCGATCGAGCTATTTGATTATTATTATTGATGGATTATAGCTGAGGTTAATCGATCAACGTCGACCGATGCCATCGACCGGGAATCGATCGATTAGTAAGTGGAACGGTATCCGTCGATCAGCCAAAGCTACCACACCAATTGATCAACGTCGATCGATGTCGATTGATGGCATCAATCTACGATCGACTGATTGATGTAGTAACACCCTTATTATCATAATATTTAAAATGTTATATATCATCATCAGCCTAGCCTGTTCCCAACTATGTTGGGGTCAGCTTCCAGCCTTCACATGGAGCCATTGCCTATCGGATCACACAATAGTCCTTGGTAAGACTGGAATTGTCAGACTTTCTGGCTTCTGACTACCCATAACGTCTGCCAAAGATCTACGAATGACAGCTGGGACTAACGGCTTTACGTGCTTTCCAAAGCACTGAGGAAACTCGGTATGAAAAGGATGGTCACCCATCCACAGAGCAACCGCGGCAAGCGTAGCTTAACCTTAGACCGATCGATCTGTACAGCTTTTACTTAGCCTTAGCTCCTCTCCACATTTATAACTTCGTATTGGCTGATCAAAAAATAAGTCGCGTTTATTATTGGTACTTTAAAATTTATAACCCTTTCAACGAAAACAATATTACACGCATCACAAACTTCATCAATATTCAAGAAGCAGTAAATCCATGATATCATGTTGTAAAAATCAGCTTTCCATCCAACTCACAGACACCACTTCCGATCGGCTCAAACAAGAAAAATAAATTATTAACTCCACTCTCGTAATTAATAACGGAATTAACAATTCAAAAACCGTTTCCGGCATCCGTCGACACGGTCACAACCGCAGCTCATCCGAATATGTCAACCAATTTACATAATTAATCTTCCCCACCAAAGTATACTCATTAATAAAATTCCGACCTTGATTAACGCTTTGCAATCCATTCTGAATTCAAACAAAATATAATTAAAATGGCGACCGACGAACACATCCGATTGGCTCCCGAATTAAGTAACCGATCAATCGCGGGTAATGATTAAAAATGCAACGGTTTTTTATCGTCGATAATTATTTCCGATGTATACGTAATTAAAGTGGCGTTAAGTATTCAATTGTAATAAATAACATTATTTATAGAGTCTAGCAATTGATTATCTGTATAACTCGTTGTTGGTTTCCTGATATTCATTTACAATATCAAATGTATTAATTACTTCCGAAGTTGGAAAAAAAACATGATATTGTAGAGCTTTATACACCTTGCATCATACTTGGGAATCAGGGGTGATTCTACCCGTCATATTAAACTTTCCTATAACCTTATGTATTTGACACCATAGTAACTAAGGAGTTCTGCAACATACATAAATATTTGTGTCTTATTTTATAGAGATGTACCACATGCTGTTGCCAACTTTAAGGAAACCAATCCTTTTCAATGTAGCTGTCTCAGATTATGAAACAAAATGCTTAGAGTGAAGCCACCAAAGCAAATACAAAATCAAAAGCGAATACAATCACGATTTCATTAATCTGAGGTAGCTGTCATCTTTGGTAATATTGTGAAGGTAATAAAGTTTAAGTAGTTTGTTTCCACAGTCTTCCATTTTTATTTCATAAGGTAAGTTGTTTAATATGACGGGAAGCCCTTTGATATCGACTATTCTGTTAACAGAAACCGTCTGCCATGATATCAATATTTTATTATACCAATCCTAGAAATCGACTAGACTTTACCCAATGTTTGTGTCTTTTCGCTTCAGCAAAAATCAACTGTAATATTAGTGATGTAAAAACAATTGGCAATAAATATACAAAAATGACTATCTATCGATTAAGCTTTGATATTTAACGGACTGATTTTTTTAAAACAATTATTTTACTAAAATGACCAAAAGAAAGACCAGAAATTAAATAGACAAAGAGAAGTCAAGTGCGAACCAGAGAGCCTCACATTTCAAACTAATACCAACACATGCACCACATTAAAGTGAGCGGCAGATGCTAAGGCTGTCTTCAAATTAGGCGCTCAGATGCCGGTCGTGGTTGCCTAGTAAAATAATTTCCATTCATATGCCACCAACCGCAGCACGCTGCATCTTTACGAGCGCAGCTGTTGAAATTGTAGAAAACAATGAAATGCAAACGTTTAATATAAGTTATGCCAGTTTACGTTCAAAATGGAGAATTTTGGCTATTCATTAGGTACAAATGTAGATGTAAAAACTAGTATTGTTTTGAGAAAGTTTTACTGGTTTAAAGCATGCGGCAAAACCGTACCATGTTTATAAGCTTAAAAAGCAATATCTTTAAAGTTTTATTTAAGTGAATTCAGCATTTACTGTCTTTAGTCTCTTAATGTCTGAGCATAAAAGCTTAATTACATTTCTATTTAGTTGTTTCACAAAAGGACTAACGCTTTGTCACAACCCACCTCTTGAGTGCTCATAAAAAATAGAAAAGCGATGATAATAAAAATATTTCCCTACGTCCATTATTTTCCTCCGAACTATCTCTGTTAATAAGATATTGAAGCTGGAAATTGGCTCTTTTAATTCGCTCACAAGCTTTACATGATAAAGGAATCGCAAGCCTTTGTGAGCTAAGCAAACAGTAAGTTGTCTGATACAAAGCGTCGATGTTTTTGTACTACTAATTGGGTTTTAATTAGCGCATGTGTGTTTTTGACTGAGAATAAAAGGGTAGTTCATTGTGTTGCTATGTCACTCGAAATGGGTGAAACCGGTTTATTTTTATCCAATGAAACATTTTTATGACTAAAATAATAGATGGCCGCGCTGATGTTGTTTATGACTGTTCAGAATATCTAGAGGAATATGTTTTAAGAATAGTCATCAGAATCCTCTTTTTTAAACTGCTATTTTGTTTGTGCAGTGTAATATAATGCAGAATAGCTATATAAGCATTTCATTTACCCATTCGTTGATAATGAACTTAAAACTATCATAAATAAAGTTGAAAATTAAATGCGAGACATAATAATTACACAAGGGATTTATTGTATTGCAATCCGTTATGTAATTCTGAACTCTATTTCTATTTTACTGGCTTATTTTATTTCACGTAATAAACGTAATGTTGTCTCCATTCAATAGCGTACAGAATGAACATTGATTTCTGTGTTGTAATATAGTGAATTCACAGAGGCTGTGTTAATTTGGTCTTTTGATACGCACCCAATGTCTCTGGTAGGTCATTTGACTACATTTGACTAAATATAACTAGCTATTGCATTGCAGCATTGACTTCAAACCAAACGATTTCTAGGTATGAAATATGGCCTTTCTTATCTGCGCCGGTGACACACAGGTCTTTAATAAGAGAGTTAATAAAATACGTGACCTCATATAATGCACCAGGCGAACATTATTTTATACTAAAAAGATTGTAGCAAACAGCTTGGGAGGCTTGGACACGGCGCGATGCAATCGCGTGATCACAAATCCATATATCGCTCCAAAACGTAGCGAACCTTTGAGCCCTCTCGGTTCACGCGAAATGTATTCAGACATAAAAATCCCCACTCTACCACCTGACCCGGAAAATTGTCGGAAAAAATTTCACATAACAGAATATTTTGCAAACCGTATTTTGGTTAAATAGTCTGTACTTTTGGAAGTAATTGTTGTTTTTAGAATAACATTCTTTTTGTTTATATTATTTGAGTTACAGCCAAAATAACTGGTTTAATCTTATTTACCCTAATATTTATAGAAAGTTCCTAAATTCATAACAAAAAGAAAAAGGTTTTTCCTTTAGACTTGGAGAAAAAACATACATTTTAGGTTGAAGATAAATACGTAACATTATGCCACAGCCGAAAAGCATAACAGTGATAGAATAATCCATTCATACTTTAATATTATAAATGCGAAAGTTACTCTGTCTCTTACGCTTTCATGATGAAATGGCTGAACCGAATTTAATGAAAATAGCTTGAAACTTGGGGAAGGACATATTTACCCGACTACGGCAAAGCCAAAGGAGGGTTATGATTTTGACAGGCTATGTATGTATGTATGTATGTTCATCAGTTAGCTCATAGCTCCTAAACTACTTATCAGAACTGAACAAATGAGGTATCGTTAGAAGCGGCTATATGACGTGTCACCGAATCCAATGTGGCGCCCTCTGGCGGACAAAAAACCAAGATTAAAAAAAAATGAAGACAAGCATACCGTGTTTGGTATCCGTGGAAAGGGGTTCACTAGTACCATTCAAATATATAATATTTAGTTGTGACTTGTCACAAATTATTTAAAAAAAGGAAAAATTACCAAATAAATTAAGATACGCATACCGTGTTTAGTATCATTAGAAAGGGGTTTACTAGTACCTTTTAAATATATAATACTTAGCTGTGACTCCAAAATGGTTTAAATAAAAAAAAATAGTTTAAAAACGAATACCCGACTACAACAAAAAGTGATGTAAAAAGTACGAAACAAGAAAATATTTCACACAGAAATGAAGACATAGGTACAAAATGGTCAAGGTAAGCCGTGGTTGCATGCCATTATAATTCATGTTTATTACACTCATATGGGATACAGGCATGCAACCACGGCTTACCTTGACCATTTTGTACCTATGTCTTGATTTCTGTGTGAAATATTTTCTTGTTTCGTACTTTTTAGATCACTTTTTGTTGTAGTCGGGTTTTAGTTTTTTAACTTATTTTTTTTTTAAATATAAAATACTTAGCTGTGACTCTAAAATGGTTTAAATAAAAAAAATAAGTTTAAAAACTAATACCCGACTACAACAAAAAGTGACGTAAAAAGTACGAAACAAGAAAATATTTCACACAGAAATCAAGACATAGGTACAAAATGGTCAAGGTAAGCCGTGGTTGCATGCCATTATAATTCATGTTCATCGCACTCATATGGGAAAATAGCTTGAACCTTGGGGAAGGACTTATTATACTTTTCAATCCGCGACTGCGTCTGGATCCGCGATAACCGACATCCACGCGGATGAAGAGCTAGGAACTTATAAAAACCACTCAGAAATGCAATCACCACCGCCTCCTTAATAATACAACAAAATCACCAGCAAACTTCTCCACACTGTATCGAAGTAATCACAAAGAAATTCCTTCGTCGTATGTGATTATTCAGCAAAAGCGCAAAGAGCGGAGCGATCAGTAAATATTTAAAATTCTCCGAGCGAAAGTTTCTCGCACGGGAACGCGACGTGAATATTTTAAGGTATGAACGTTACTTTCATATGTGTTGGTAATTACCTGTAGGAAAGGTGTACTTTAAGGGGGAAATGGGACGGTGTTGGAGGGTTTAATTTGTGTTTGTGAATTAGTGAAGAGCTTCTTAAAAATATAGTGACGCAATTAGTGTGTTTGTTCCTATCTACAATTGTAGTTGCAATTAGTTTTGAATTCGTACACTCCAAAGTCCAATTTGTTGATGAAACTTTAATTTAATTAATCATGAAATAATGTACAGAAGCCAACACATACAGCTACAACAATCTGTCAAATTTATTTGATTGATTTTCAATTTTACTACAAAAGTATGAGATTCATATTCCATTGGGAAAATTTTACAGTTTGGTATGGCTTGTTGTGCTGGCACCTGTACAAAGATTTTTATAATAATAGTATTGATGGCTCCTGGTGTCCTGAAGCACAGGCCACGAGCCTAGCTTAGGCGTCAGATATCCACGAATTTTTTTTTTCAGAAGCATGGAAGACATACAGCTAATAAAAAACTATAAAATATGCTTTTATGAATTGTGTATTTTTGTTAAAACTTTGTATAAACATCCGTATATTGTGGTATGTAATACCACAATATACGGATGTTTATACAAAGAAATACAATAAATATAGCAATATATAATAGGACATAAAAGGAGTTCAATGATATTGCCATGAAATAAAAACATATTTAATAATTATGTGTTCTCATTTTTTTTAATTACTAGAAATCTACATATTATAAAGTTTAATGTAAGATTGGTAGAAATCTCTCTTGTTACTTAGTCAATTGAAAATCAGAATTGTCCTAAATTTCCCACGAAGTTTACTCCCCATACGACGGAATTTATCCACCCACTACACGTACTGTAATTATTGACGGGGGAATAACGTCGTCAAGTCGCAGTTAAGTTAAATGTTTCATTGGTTCTATTGTCGGCTCACGACAGACAGATTTAACTGTATTAAATGAAAGTAAGTTTAAATCATTTGACAGTTTAAGACCCGTTTAGTAAAGGATTTTCTTTGAAATGGAGAATTTATATTTGATTAAATTATGCTCTTTTGAATATATGAATTTTCTATGTGAGATGTTAATCCTTTTCGATGTGTGGATAGAAGGGATTAACGTATTGTAATTATTTATAGGATGTCTGACAACAGCTTACTTGAATAGCATAATATACATTACATTAGGCTAGTTATACATTAGATTACACACGGTATACCTAATATAAGATTACATATATACACAAACCTTTTTTACAGTCCGTTCAACCGATTTTGACTTATATTGCATTTGTAGCATGACAAATGGCAGCTACATAAAACAGTTGTTATTGTAACCACATTTTTGCCTCTAATGTCATCCTTAAACCTAAGGAATAGAAGTCAAAATCGGTTGAAGGGACTGTAAAAAAGGTTTGTATATATGTCTAATCTTATTGTGAACGGAGTATAGTTATGTTAGTGGTAATGGTAGTTTGAAATACAGATAATAAGTTTAGTTCTGTAACCTTAAAGTTCATTTTTCAAAATCTTTTGCCACCACAGAAAACTCTTTTAAAAACTGGTCCTTTTGTCCGAAGATAGCACCTAAGTACAAGTTTATAAAAAGTAAGTATAAAATCATTATGTCAAAGCACAGCTACACATTTTGCTTTAACAATAGTCTGACAAAACATATGCAAAAGTTTACCATATACAATTTATCCCTAAAATACCATTGCTTATTTTAACTCATCCATTTTCCACATGAACAAAGCTTTACACCCATTTAAATTCCCATCCTCATCTAAACGGTACATTTGTTTATTTTTACATTACAAATGTTTTTAACAGCGGCTCTCAATGTTAGAAACTCTTCGCGTAAATATTTAAGTGCTTTTACGAATTAAATGGGGGACGTTTAAAGACAATTAAAGTACCTATAAATTAACACAAATTAATAGGAATAGTTAGCATGCTAAATGCTTTAGTACAAATACACCTTTAGGCACCACTATTACTAACTTCAATCTCAATTTATTGTCATAATTGATGTGTCATAAAAATAGAAAGTAAAATCTGTGAAAAATAAAAACATTTGATTTAAAAAATATCTGAAATTAATTAAAATTCAATCTCCGAAAACTAACCCCCACATCAATTTATAACAAGCTAGATAAGAAACAGGGGGATGATTTAAACAAGTTTAAAAGCCACTGAGTTAAAACATTAATTCGCGGCCAACAAACCGCTCGTTAAGTAAAAACGGGTGAATTATAGAGGGACAGGTAAACCGTGTTAACGAGTTTAGCTCGGCCCAGGACCGATAAATAACGACCGATAACGCTCCGTCGCTGGGGGCCGCTTTGTTCTCAAATAAATCGGCGGAAAATTGAAGCCATACCGCGCAGTAACGGTAAATTAACATGGAAATATTTCACCAGATAAGTGGTAATTATCGTTTGCGTTTTTCTTGAGATAGAGATACACAACAATGTTTCGGAAACGTTACCTTTTCGGAAATGAAAAGCCGCTCGGCTGTGTTTATTTGTTGTGAAATATTATGCTTACACGAGCTAGAATTAATACAGATAGCAGTTGCAAAATAGAATGGAATTACTGTTTTCAAATTTTAATGCTGTTCTGTAACGATTTTTTTTAATGAGACAAATTTAATGATCAGATCATAATTACTACCCAACATCAATATTATTTATTGTCGATTTAACTTTTAAGCTACAGACGTCCTTTTACATCATGATACTAATTTAATTACCTATATAGAACAACATAATGACAGTTGTTATAATAATTTTAATTCATGAATACAAAAATACGAGAAACGCAGTCCTAAACCACGCAAAAGTAATTAAGGGTAGTATGCCTAAAGCTTTTTACTCTCGAGTCCCATTTCCCATTCTAAATTACGACATGTGTTTCGAGTCTCCGAAACAGCGAAATGTGTTCATAACGCTTAAAATATAATTGGATGGGCACCTATCTGTGAGGAAATCGTCGTATTTCTCACGTTATTTTTGACACAATAAACACAATATTTACATACAGTGTCATACATGTTTTGAATAAAGATTTTGTTTTTGGACACATACACACTTAGCCATTTTTGAACAGACACTCAATTGTGGCACCATGATACACCCACAATACACATAAAGCTGACACAAAAACATGTTCAACTTGTGTCAGAATTCCTTCGATATCGGAAAAATGAGAGCAAATATTTTCTCAGTGCTACAAGTAAATATCGTGCGAACTGTCTGTAACATATCCCCAATTTCCGAACACTCCAATCTGATAGAAAAAACGGCGTTGTGAAAAAACCACTTGATGTGTAAGGTCGACGTTTCATTTTCACGAGCATGCGTTACTGAAAATAGCTTGCGTGGCAAATGTGTTCTGTTTATCTGATGATTGAAATTGCTCGGTATCGATTTTTAGCCAGAATATTATGTGGAATTTAGGTATGTTTATTCGCGATTCAATGTTATTTCTCCTAACGTAATATCAGTCAGCTGAATTATTCATCATCATGTCAACTTTTAGACGCCCTGCTGGGCATAGGTCTTAATCAAGGGGGGGGTTCAGCCATAATCGCTATGCTTGGCCGATGCATATTGGCGATTGCAGTAGGTGTTATGGTACTCAGAAGGACGCTGCTGCTCATCCTTCTATTCATATTTCTCTGTCGCCTTCTACGACACCCACGTGTAGAAATAGGGTAATGTCATTCGCGACCGGTATAACACGGCTTATTCGGAATTATTTAGGTAGTCTTTATTAAAGTTCTCATTTTAACAAAATTAGACCTAATTACTTACTGCCTCATTTTGTTAATATTATAGTCTATAGGTACGGTAGACGTCCTAGCTGGTTTAACTATGTTCGACCTCATTTGAATAGTTTAATACTTAAGAAAGTTGAAAACTCCTATTACATAAGGCTTGAAGCTTGTGTAAAGTTTTCGTCAGATCATTTATCTTTATATTGTATATTATCTACATATTATATTAATCTAGGTTACCAAGTATTTTCAAACCCTGTCTAGGTCAACCATATTTACTTCTAAAGAATATTCTCTTTGTAAAGACGAGCAGATGCGTATAAAAGCTCTTAATTTCCACAAAATGTACCAAAGGCCTACTTAGAAAACTTTATAGACTGAAGCAAACAGTTATTATTATATACTACTATATAAGCGAATACCGTTACGTTATGACTGAATGTGTTTTTACTGCTTATTTGTTCAGAGCTGGTGGCACTTGGGAGTTATTTTATTACGTAATAAACGTAAAGCCTTTACGCATACATCATATTGACACTCACTAGTTCATTTTGAAACATGTACCATCATAGAAAACAATGTTATTTCATTATTTGATACTATCATCATTTCAGCCGAAAGACGTCCACTGCTGGACATAGGCCTCCCCAAGGGGGGGTTTTGCCATAATCGCCACGCTTGGCAGGCGGGTTGGCGATCGCAGTATGGTTGTTACAAAGGCACAGAGAACGCTGCTGCCCATTCTCTGGTAAGTCCCTTAGTCGGGAAGATATGGGATGGTACTATTTTTTTACGTCCCGTAGTATAGTATCAAAGTATGGTCCGTGTGATGTCACACGGACCATACTTTGATACTATACTAATTTATAATTACCCAATATTTTCTTTATTTCTTACTATTATTATAGACATGTTCAAAAATATTTTTACTTTGTAGATATAATTTCTTATTGAATAAGCTTGCCAATTTGTGACGGAATGTGTAATTGCACTAACAATTTATGTACCATCTTTTGTTTTACTGCATTTAAAACCAATGATTTCACATTGACTTAACACGTTAAGTGCGAAGCGAGGCCTAAATCACCCCTGATGCAACTTCCCTGTGGTGCGGCAAGCAAAAAAGTGAATTTCTCTGTCGTGCGAATGGCATAGCTTTGGTTTGGTCCAGTGTAGGAAAGAGATAAATATATATTTGAGATCACTAATGGTTCCGGACTCGGTGGTGTACCTACCTTGGTACCGGATGTCTTAGGCCTCGTGCCGCACTGAATTAATATAATTTTAATGCAGTGCGGAACGAGGCTAAAACGTCCCATATCCCCCCTGACCTCGTACCGCACTCAACGCGAGCTTCCCGCGACCAGTGTTGTGCATCACGTCGATTGGAGAGCACGTCCTTTTACAGCGCTGAACATGTCTAAACGATGTCGGAAGAAGTTAATTTTAAAAAACCCAGAAACAGAGCCAAAACAGGTAAGTTTTTAATGAAAAAATCTTCAGTAAGTACCTAGTTTTTTCTTATCTTGGTAGCTATGCACCTAAAGTAAGTGTAAGATATTATTACTTAAGTATATTATACCTAAAGATATTATTGGTAATAACGATTATTGACGTACCTAATACTTTGCAACATATCTAGAATTACCTATTATTCTATATCGTGATAATAATGTTATTATTATTAGGACTTAACACTTAATTGATATTTTTGTAGGTAGTGAAAAACTCCACAAGAAACGCAAAGCAGCCGTTGACAAAACAGGTAAGTAATATAATTAATATTTCAGTAGTTCTTTGTCTAGGTTTTGAAAGTAGGTATATAAATATTAAAGATTTTTAGGGTTCCGTATCGAAAGGATAAAAACAGGACCCTCTATTACTAAGACTTCGCTGTCTGTCCGTTTGTCGCGATAGATAGATAGTCGTTGCGTAGTTAAGACAGTTTAAAAACGTCGATATTATTTTTCCCATCACTAATCGCAGCGAAAATTTGCCCTATTTCAGTGCGTTACGAGGTGTATAAGATCCCATATTTTGTTTTGCTAATAATTCCTAAACTAGCCATCAGATCCCGGGGCGACGGTGGATTAGGGTTCATCAATTCACTGTCTATATCAATAAGGACCAAAATTCTCATTTATCTTTGATTTCGCGCCAGAAAATGGATTTTAGTCTGTAAAAGGAGGTGGGGTCTAATAGACCGCGTGTCGCCCTAACGTCTGGACACGGTACGGGCCGATTATACCTCGTGCCGCAGGAACGGAAAGTATGCAAAAATTGGTGCCGCAGCTAACGTGTTAAACTATTTTTAACTGAATCAAGATTGTGAGAAAAGTTATACTGCAGTTTGCTTATGTTCTGAAACATGTAAACAAATTAAATAATATTTTATGCTCATCTAGATTTGGTCCTATGATCCGCAAGTTACACATTATTGTGAAGTCTGTAAATTCCATAATCGTAATTTTAAAATAAGTTGTAGTTTTTATAAAAGTCTCTTCACACAGAAAATCGCACTGTTATCTCGTCTTAATTATCCATATTTATAAATGCAAAAGTAACTCTCTCTGTTACGCTTTCACGATGAAACGGCTGATCCGATTTTAATGAAATTTGGTATCAAGATGAAGAGCTTGAAGCCTAGGGAAGAACATAGGCTACTTTTTAATCCGCGACTGTGTCTGTAACCACGATAAGCGACATTTACGCGGATGCGGAGGTAGTTAGACCATAAGAAAGCAATACCACCCTATAATGTTAACCATATGAACAAGTGAACAAGAGTGAACATGCCATATGAACGTGAACGTGATGATGTGTGCGTGTCATATGAACGAGTGTGATAATGAAAACAAGTTAAAAAACCTCTTTGCAATAATTTCTTTGAGAACCTAAAGTAGTCAACTGTTTTAATAGTCAAGTTTATTCTGTCTACTACCTATATAACTATATCCTTGTATACTTTTTAAATTTGTGAAAACTTGTGATTGACCTTCAAATAAGTTGTCATACCTGTATTTTATGTCAATAAAAAAAAATAAAAAATAAATAAAAAAATAAAAATAAAAAAATATTATATTATTATTATAATGTAATTTACAACCGAACTATTGTGCATGATCAGCTGTAAGTTTTCCTAAAATTACAAAAATAAAATAAATAAATTTAATATGGGTTAACATTTACCACACAAGACCAAACACCACCAAAATCATTTACCAACCGGTTGTTGCGCAAACACAAATATTGTTATTCTTGTGATGAAGTAGAACAAACGGTTACATCTCTAAACAGACGTCGGTAACAAAATGTTAGTGGAAAACAACTGTCGCGTCACATTGTCAGTGTCGCGTGTAGGACTTTCTGTGTCGTGTTTCCCGTTTTCTTTAAGGTTATTCCTGTTCGAATGTGTTAGGTCTGTCTGTGAAATGGATATGACACGATCTTAAATACATGAATTTGGTGTTATACCATTTGAACAAGGCTTCTTGACGTGGTTGTTAGGTGTTCTTATTATCACTGCTTATTAGGCAGTAAATCTTAAGCAATATTTATCACAAGTCGTGAGCGTACTAGCTTAAGAGAACACTACGCTTGAATTATTAAAGAGAAAACGGTGACATTGCAATTTTTGCTTGCAATAAATAACATATACTGAAAAGTAATATAATTTAATCAATCATCAATTAAAATGAGCCAAATGAAATTTTTACCCATAATTCTACCCACTTTGCAAAAAGTGAATAAAGAAACACGAAAATGAATGTTAGCAGTAAAGTAATTAATAATAACTCTCTAATTAAAGCTGACAAAATTAATGACCACTTCCTCTTAGAAACTCTTTTATAATTTTCTTTTTTTGCGCATAATTACTCGGCCAAGGTTAAGGTCATTAGGAGAGTAACAACGGTTACGAAAGGTCTTCTCAGTTTTCCTTCCCAAGTATCTGAGGTTTTTGTAACTGATATATGCTTTTATGGAACTCTAATGATTGAGATCATTATTAGAAAACTTCATTGCTATACAAAGATATTTTATAGGTAGAGAGTTTATGATTAATTGTATGAATATTATTGTTTGTGTTAAATTCAGATTATTGATGATATGCGATATTGTGGTCCTTCTGTTCGCAAAGAATCGACACGAAGTTATTATCATAATGAACTAACTTTATAACGTCATCATCATCATCATTTCAGCCTAAAAACTGGACTGGACTGTCTGCTGGACATAGGCCTCCCCCTAGGGGGGGTTTTCTTACGAAACCCACGGGAAGATATGGGATGGTGCTATTCTTTACGTCCGACACCACACGGACTTTATAAGATACTACGAGTAAAAGTAACTGACACATTTTAATTTGTGGTCCTTAATAAATTAAGGCCTAAAAAGCCCCGAAACAGGAAAACAGTAGAAGTATCTACTAACTGCGAGTTGTGACGTCGAGTAAGAAACAGTTTCGCGTTTTCACTTCAAATGTATTTCCGGAGCAGAGTGGACGTTGGCCGCTAAAAGCGAAGTACAAATAAATATTTTAAGGAAGCACTTAGCCGGCCCTGCTGTAAGCCAATTTGTAATGTTTTATTATGAAACCCGCTTTTACTTCGATTCAATAGAAGTTTTCTTCGTGTGTTCAGATTTAGCGGAGTGGTTTAGAAGTGATTTGATTGTAGTTTAGTTTGCTTAGTTCTTTTTTTTTTTAATTCTTTATTTAAAGAGCTGATTCGCTAAGGCGAATATGTTGCTCTGTAATAACATGCAATACAAATGATCTACACAAGTTACACAAAATTAGTTTTATACACATCATTCTATAATACTAATTATCTATCCTTCAAACCACACTTAACAATGTGTAGTAGTAGGTATCTTTGTCTTATCTGAAGTCGGACAAGCTAAATATGAATTACATAATCCAATGGAACTGCCGCCAAAAATTAAACGTCTTTCCCTCTCATTTCGAACACATTCCATCAAAATATGGAATGCATCCTCTTTTCGGCCACATGTATTGCATAAAGGCGAACTCACTTTCTGCATGCGGTATGCGAACCTATTTAATGGTATATGTCCAGATCGCAATCGTAACAGTAACACGAGGTCCTGCCTACCTAGTAAAATATTATCTATCCAAGGTGAGTTTAAGGGGTGCGGTTGAATGGTCTTGAACCAGATTGCTTAGTTAAGTTTCAGAATGATTTCTGGAGAAATATTTTTGGTTAGATTTTGGCTTTTGTCATTATTTTGATACTTTAGTTGACCTTTCCAATCGTGCCATTCATTTTATCTCTTAAAACCTCGTTTATTTTAATTAATAGCCTATTCATTAACGTTTCAAATATCTAATGGCTTGACGTCTTTACAAAAAGTGACTCGAATTATTTACGTTATTTCTAAGAAATTGTTTCTTTGAAACTGTCTTCTCATTCCAACTAACTGTGGAGGCTAATAAGTTCTTATTTCATGAAAAATAATCTATCTCCGTGGCTTCTACTATGCTCGTTAGTCACACGTCTCTGTCAATATCGTAAATCGTAAACGAAACACATCTAGTTAATCTTCGACCGTTGACGATAAATCAGGGTTGTTCCTCGTAGATTGTATCAGTTATATTCACTTGGAGGTAATTAACTCGGGACGACCCTGCGCGTCAAATGTTGGGGTCATAGTGTGACGGTCTGTTATAGTGATGTATCATAATATTTAATGATGTAGTGTAGCTTGATGAGATTTGGGTTGGATGAGGTCAAGCGTGAATACCAAACAAGACCTATTTGGTGGATTTCCCAGTGTTTCAAGTATTTCCTAGTCTGTTATCCAGCAAAGAAAGATGCGTCGTCACTCACCTGGCCCACCAAAGCAATATTAATATGACATGTTTTGTAACGCAAAAATAAATTCGCCTAAGGCATCCTTCGGTCTGACAAATGACAACCCAAAGTAGACTGGACTGGGATCAAACGATCCACTTTAGGGGGAGAACGTCAAGTGCTGAACCAGTGTGCCGACTGCCTCGTCCGTGACAGTAAAAAAATCTGCCAGTTCCACAGAAAATATTTGCTTATAGTAAACAGTTGCGTACATTGACGATCTGCTAGTATTTAAAGAAGGTGGGATAGGAAAGTCAGTCTCTTATACATATAACACTACGGTACTGTAGCAAGTTTCGGAACTAAGCAGCGAACAATCTAGTCAAGTGAAGCAAAACTTTACAGTTTTAGCTCTCACACCAAGAAACTGCGAAATTTATTGTTGAATTTCTCACAGGATATTTCGCACTCTAACGTGCAATTGTACGAATCGACGAGTCTAAAACTGTGGAATTGTACGAATTTGGACGCAAAAGTGTGTTCAATTATTTGGTGTAGGTCCATTTTGATGGCAGATTTTGCTTTAAGTTAGTTCTGGTTGTTAAATGTTAAGGCACGAATCTTAAATCCTTTCGTCTTTCTAGTAGGTGTCGATGCAGTGTTCAATAAATTATTGGTAAGGATAAGAATTCACGATGCGGTTTTCGCCCGCGCCCGCAGCAGGAGCCGCAAGTAACCGCGCACACTGCGGGCGTAAACCGCATCGTGAAATGTGCTTTGATTTTTTACATATACATCTGCATTCTACAGAAGCTGCGGGCCCGCAACCGCAGGTGGACGTGGGTGAAAACCGCATCGTGAGTTCTTAGCCTTAAGAAGAAAGGTTTTGAGTTTGAGAGTTAAGGGCTGTCAAATGGTCCTACTTTTAGCTGGTGGCTTTTTATTTAATTGGCCTTGCTGACCTTGGTCTAAACATCCGAAAGCGAACTACGATTATGTCGCGTATGGTTCAAAAACGAGCCCTAAGTGTAATACGGTTCTGATATATGTTTGTATTGATATCTATGGGAAAAAGTAGTATTAATTTCACATGAAAACCATTTCTATACAAACCTGTTACCAATCAAACATACATCAACACTTAATAACAACTAGATAAGGCAGTTGAATGACACTATAAGCTTATATATCTCAACACAAGTGACGTAGGGTGTGTCAGTTCTTACAGTGCCTAATTCTGTGGCGCTATGAAACGCCAATCTGTCATGAGTGAGGAAATAGTGGGTGTTTGGGTTGGTCGCTTTATATTACGTTAGATGTGGTCTTTTGATTCGCAAGGATCTCGTATGGAAGGTGTTGTTTTGGATAGATTTTTTTTATAACAATAATGGCTTAGACAATATTTAAATGAGGAACTTAGTTTAAGTAAGTGAAAAGAAATGAGTTGCTCGATACATTTATGTACATACCAGCTTCTACCCGCGACTTCGTCTCGTATATTTAAGAAAAAAGCTAATGTCCTAAATATGGGGACGCCAAAATGGGATTAAAAGTATCCTACGTGTTAAGCTAGATTGAAGTCTGTGGTCCAAAATTGTATTAAAAGTGGTTAATTTTCATTAGAACTGCGCTTCTCTATAGGACGCCGCTCGTTTAACCTACCATCCTGCATACAATCAGGTAAAGATCCCTCATTTCTCCCCCTCTACTACATCTAACCAATTATGTATAATAGTCCCATACTCAATCACTCCATATTGAACACACACCACTACAAAATAATGACGGTAAAGAATGATGTGCGCATCATCATCATATCAGCCTATTGTCGTTCACAGCTGAACGTAGGCCTCCTCCAGAGATCGCCAACCAACCCGGTCTTGGGCAACCGGCATCCATCCGCCGATGTGCACATACTATAATAAATTCAATTTAACATGAAGCTGCACTGATATCCCGAATGTACCAGGAAATATTTTAGCTGTCGATTTTTTTTGCTGTTCAACGGTTTTATATTAATAGGTACCATAGATTCGGTAATATTATATTCAGTTGAAGGTTGTTGGTTTTGCGTCTTTCGTTTCGCCTTTGAAGAGGTTTTTGAGAACGGAATATTTAAGAATGGGGGAAAAATAGGGAGGCCTGCTTCGTGAATTTTCAGTAATATAATATTCATAAAAATGGGGCGTTCGTGACAAGTCATTTATTAATCGATTTAATATTTATTTATTTAGATTTCAAGTAGCGTTATTGCCCAGAATACTTTCTAGACGTGAATATATTTCTATTTTATTTTTAGATTTTTGACAATCAACGATTGCTACTAAAATTATGACCATCTTCTTATATATAAAAATGAATCGCTAAATGTGTTGCTAAGCGCAAATCTCGAGAGCGGCTGGACCGATTTCGCTAATTCTTGTTTTATAATATTCCTTGATGTACAAGGATGGTTCTTACGGAGAGAAAAAATTAAAAAAATGTCTGACAAAAAAAGAAAAAACAATTTTCTAAATTCCCATAGGCACAAAAGATTCAAAATGAATAGCTAAATGTGTTTGTAAGCGCATAACTTGCGAACGGCTCGACCAAATTGGATAATTCTTTTTTATAATATTCCTTGAAGTACGAGGATGGTTCTTACAGAGAGAAAAATTAAAAAGAAAAAAAAACTTTTGTAGGGTAGGTGTAGAGTAGGTGTGGGGTAGGTAAATAGCCAGGTATGTAGGTAGATAGGGACAGGACAACGTCTGTCGGGTCAGCTAGTCTATAATAATTATCTAAAATATAGACACACACTTTTAGAAAATTATTATAATGTTCACACCTTGAGTAGAGCAAGCTATGAACCCTACTCACGTTTCTAATTAGCTAGTTACTAATAAGGTTGGAAAAGCCTTACAGACAACAGTTGGTATTTTAAGCTGCTAATAAGGAACACTCCAAAATGAAGACAACGTAATTACCATACTCGGGAAATGCTCTCGTATGTATGTACGTGTGTTTTTTTAATTCAAAATTTAATATTGATGGTTTTGCACGTGTGAGGAAAATATGTTTTTCTTACGCCTCTTCTGTTTTTTGTGGTTATAGAATTTTTTCTCCGCTGTTTTTACTGATTAGTTTGGTTTCGTCCAAGACTGTTGGAATGCTTCATAATTGAAGACGACCTCGACGCTTTTCACTAAAATCAACAGTGGCCACTAGGCCACTGTTGATTTTGACTTTCAGGAGTTGAAATGGTTTGGCACCAGAGTGGCAGGCATGTCTTAATAAAAAAAAAACTCACCGCGTTTTAACTAGGCACAAGTATCATGTTAAGTAAGTGACAAAATAAGTGAAGTTCGAAATTACTCAGACGCTGTGATCGTTTGCCCTAACCAAATAACCAATTAGTAACGTGCAACGACCGTGCAACGGTCTTGACGAAGAACGTCACTTTCGAAAAATGTCATCTTGAAAAGTTTGGTCACTTTCGCTTAATGTCATTTTCGCACATCGCCATTTTCTCAAAACGTCATTTTCTCACAATGTCAGTTTTCACTCTCAAGCGTTTTAACTAGGTACAAGTATCATGTTAAGTAAGTGACAAAATAAGGGAAGTTCAAAAATACTCAGACGCTGTGGTCTTTTGCTCAAAACAAATAACAAATTAGTTACGTGCAACGACCGTGCAACGGTCTTGACGAAGAACGTCACTTTCGCATAATGTCATTTTCGCACAATGGTATTTTCGCAAATCGTCATTTACGCAGAAAGTCATCCAAGCCATTTTTTCTCAGGAGAGGAGGAGGAGACCTATTCCTTGGGGGGGGGGGGGGGGGTCGAGTTTCAAATCGGGCAAAGCAAAGTGTTATTAAGTTTTTTCCATAAGGAATTTCTTTGTAGGCCAGAGTTCGGAAGTGAGGGATGTGACACCCCCGTAACGAAAAGCACGTGAAGCTGTTGGTCCGTCAGTGGTTCTCTCCCCAGTCGTGTGGAATTGCCGTCACATCGGACGAAGAGGGAGTGTACCTGCGTTTACGCACACACTGGTGCACTATTAATAATTATCTCCTGCTAGTCACCATTAAGGTGTAATTATTATTAATTTCATTAATTTTTATCGCAAGTGTCATTATTCCATAAATGAAGATTTAAATGATAAATATAAATAATATGATTAAGAATCAATTGATTAATTTTGACGTGATAACGTCTTATAAATCGATGAACACCGGCTGCTCGCACGAAAAAGTGTCACGTTCCTCCTGAGCCTGAGCGTGCAAGCGAGAACGTGGAACAAGCGATAGATAGCATGATCGGCCCAAGCAATAAGCTCCGCCCACCTCGACGGAAGCCATTATTTGCTTATGTTATATAGGTTAGCCAATAAGTTTATGACGTTATCACGTAGAACTATCGTCCGTAAACCGACTTTACAGACAACCAATTTTTAAATTGCAATTTAGTTCCTATGTTAGTTTAATAATTTCCTAAAACAGAGCTTCCTCTCTTCTACCCTATTGCTGTGCCTTACAGAGTCCGTAATGTTTCTAATCATAAAAAGATACCACCAAAGCATTGTTATACTTGTGGAAATAACAATAAAGATATTGACTATTAATTGAGCACCGTGACCGAAATTCTGTCGCGAGAATATGGTATGGTGACATGCTAACAGACTAAAATATACAAGGAATGTCACTTAACAGTTCATTACTAAGTGTTTAGCGTGTCACGTATCGTGTTATCGCGCTTGCCGGTGCCACACGCTCATAAATCGGGCAAACACCGGACACGGCATAGATACCGTGTATCGGCATGTCCACAAATTTTGGTTGCTGACATCCGCGCTTGTTTGGTTTTAGAAATTCACAATGGATAAAAAGACCAGAAATATGTGTTATTAGAAACTTTATGGTACTGAGTATACCTAACTCATGTTTTGGAAAAAATGGTCTGCTGGCTTATGTCTGCAGGCCTTTTTTGTAAATCAAGGTCAGATTATGAAAAGCACATAATTATCAATACTATGTATGTACATACATACTATGTGTGTACATTCTATAATATATGATTTTTATACAAGGTACATCGTATTCACGCAACATAATATATTATAATTCTTGTAAATGCAAATTGTAAACATTATTTTTTTTAAAAGAGTATGGAGTTTCTTGCCCATTCTTCTCCATACGAAACTACCATTTGGAATGGGCAACTAGATTCAAATTTTACAATTTATGACGTTAAAAAGTGCCTTTAATGGTCTAATTGAAATAAATGATTTGACTTTGACTTTGACTTTGAATAAAAAAAAATAGTATGAATAAAAAAAATAATTTAATTTTCGAAGTAGAACATTAGTCGACCTGTAGTTTTATTACTGACGTCCATTAATTAACTGCTGTGCCTACCTTACGACGTCTTTCAACTGTGGTCTTTTATGGCTGTTTCAGTTTAAGGCGCTACCCCGACCAAAAGTACGTTTTTCTTCGTTATTCAGGGGCTATTAACTCATTAATTAAGAGAATTAAACTACATCTAAAAGCATAATATTAATGTTCAATATCCTATCATCACATTCCACGTTCTTATTTTTTTTTATGTACGAGATTTAGGTGTGTAGGTGTGTAAATCTTATTCGCCCTGTAAAAAATGACTAAAATAATTGAAAACATGTATCTTTTGCTAAAGTTGACGTGCTATTAAATTGAGGATTACACTAATAGACAGGTAACTTAAAATATCTATAATTCACGTTTTATTTTATTTTAAAAGATCGTTTCTCTTTTTTTATAACAAAAAAAACCCAAAAATTGTGCGAATTTCGATTCTGCGGCAAAGAGGAAATGTATGGTCAAGGTTATTTGGTCAGGGAAGCGCCTTAGGTAGTATTCTTTTAGATACCTAATTACACATTATTTACAAAATCAAATTACTGCCTGTGTTCTACGCTGTAAGCATTGATGTGTTGTCAGGTGCGAAGGCGAGCTGTAAACGCCTACATCAGTCAGACAATGTTAATCACAAATTCAATTGTGCCTCAAAAACCTTTATTTTTCGCAACAAACGTTAAGTTACTAACGTTTGTTGGCTTGTTAAACAAAAGCACAAAATATAGAGGTTACAGAAGGACCGCTCCCGCCATCTTCAAAAATAATTACCTAAACTTGCCAAACTCACTAGGGCTGCACTGTATTGACTCTGTAGGTTTTATTCGTGACAATATGAAATTTTATTGACACTGGTTGAAACTATTTGCAATTTTTTTATAACAAAATTTCCCTGTTCGTCATGAAATGTCAATGTCTCTCATTTATTCATTTAGATAATACGTGACAGTCGAGACTGAAGTCTGCTTGAGAATGCCTATAAAAGTAGTGTCAATGTGTGCGTGCCTAAAATGGCGGTTTGTTCTGAGTGGTCTCTCTGCTCGGGCGCGCCGCAGCCTTACGTACTTTGTGACAAAAGCGTTTCAGTTCGATTCACATTTTGTAGTATTGAAAACCTGTGAGTTTGTGACATAATTGCAGTGTTCTATGCGGATTTCAATTGTTAACGCAATTTCTATGGAGCTGTCTACTGGCGCATATCCAACAAATCCTCTTTGAACTGGTTTGATTGTCAGATGTCTTTCACACTTCCAAGTTCTTCTGTAATAATTGCTTTTCAATCTTTCTGATTGACATGAGACAAGGCGTGTCCAATTTTCGTCATTACTTTTCTTAGGCCTCCTTTTACATTTTTGATTTGGACGGCGGTAGTTATGATGGCTGATGAAATTCTGTGTATTTTTGGAACGATACTCTGACTTCGATCGACAGGTGATTAATAAAATACTAGTAGTGCCAATCTGTAATTGTGATGTTAGTTGTTTGTCATTTCTTAGCATAGTGGTTTGATAACTCATTTCTAGTTTACTTCGTCTAAATTCGGCGATACAGAATATATCGGCTGGTACGGTCAACGACAAAACTCGATTAACACTGGTACATTTACATATCAGCAAAATGGACACATAATAATACGATGCAATACTTTTCAGTATTTCAGGTCATAGTCAAAAGTTTATTTTGTATTGATTTTCCATCATTTTCGTATTTCATTTAATATTCTGCTCAATAATTATGATTTAAAAATCCGAAGTGTTAATCGACTTTTATTGCTGACCGTACTTAACAAACTACCATTCGCGTGTGTTCGGGTGATTTTTCTTCTAATTTGGCAAAGATCAACTTACTTTTTTGGTTTCGGAGTACCTTTTAAAAAAACCTGGCAATACACTCATCATCTAATAAAATAATGTCAGTAGGTATCATTTGACTTGAACAGAAAGCGTTTTTTTTTTTATCTATTGATAGGCATACGTTTGACCACTATCTCTCCTGATGGGAAGCGATGATACGGTGTAAGATGGAGCACGCTTGCCTAGAAGTAACTTGTTCACTCTTGACTTAAAGACTCCCAGGTTGTAGCTATCAGAAAACACAGACTCAGGCAGGGAATTCCACTCCTTAGCAGTACGCACAATGAATGTGTTCCCAAAACGTTTCGTGCGTGTGGGAGAGATGTCCACCATGTACCGGTGGCCCATCGCCGTCCGTCTTGTGGTCCGATGATAGAACGGGCTCGGCGGAATTAAATTATGCAATTCCGTCGCCCACCCCCCAAATTGCAACCGATAGAAAACCGACAGGCCAGCAACTCGGCGTCGATGCTCAAGACTTTGGAGCTTTGACTCGACGAGCCTATCATTGCCAATGATCCTCTTGGGTCGTTTCTCAATTGACTCTAGGGCATCAAGCTTGTATCTGGCAGATCCCTCCCAAAGATGCGAGCAGTAGGTACTTCATACACGATCGAACTTGCGCTTGATAAAGTTTAAGCAGCTGTTCCGGCGTGAAGTACCGTCTCACTTCAACAACCATTTTACACTACTACAAAAAAGTACAATTCTCCAAACACATTCCATACTTAAGTACGACAAACAACAAAAACCTTGTAGGTACATGTCACCCTTTGACTCACGCATAAATATTGCCAAATTAAAGGCAAGCCGTGGATCGAAGCCGTCACTTCTATCACTCGGAATCGCTGAGCAGGGTGCGACGTGGCTTCACGTTCAACAGATATAAGAGATTGTACCGACACGTGATTGGGTTGCTCTGACCTACAAGGGTGCTGGTTCGATGAAGAGAATCAAGATAAAAAATGGTCTTTTGGTACGAGTTGCGTTGCTTGTATGAGGAAGCTCTGATATATCTAACATAGATAGTAATTATGATAAAAAAAATATAATTATACTTACTCGTAGCTCTGAGTAAATAATACGAGTTTGAGCTATTTATAACATTGGGTTAGATTATAATCATTTCATCATCAATTAAATAGATTCGTACCAAAAGATATTATCTTAATTTAAAAAGGAACAGGATTATTCTCCTAAAACGAACATCACTCAGAAATATTTGAATTTCATAAGATAATTTATGAAAATTAAACAAAGCTTAATCAAGAATCATTGCATAATCATAAAACAAATATTATTAATGTCCTAATTCTAGATTCAGAGGCGTCGCGAGAGACTCAAAACTTAGTGCTTAATTTTGATTTATGATTCACCAGCGACTTTCTGCCGGCCTTCAGGAAAAAACACAGCCATTTTAAATAAAACCTGTATTGTTTTTACGAAAATAGTGATAGTATTTCGATTAAATGGTTTTAGAGTCTCTTCAATGTGTATTTTAAACCGAGCAAAGTAAAGTTTAAAGTTGAGAATATTCAGTAATGACATTCAATCAAATTTTAATATATTAGCAGTGCTATTCTTAAAACCTCTCTCAACTAGTGAGTTTTTAGTCAGGTGGGATAAAAGCTGACCTGTTATACCTTCAGGAATGGCCAGTTTACCTAACGTTCACTTCACTTAAATACACGGAGATTTGAACAGAACTACAGGTTTCTACTGCAAACAAATAGTACAATACCTTTTCTTTATGGCACAAAGGGGAAGGGGGAGGGGGGTATGGTGCTCGAAGAATCGATAACCGATGGGGAAGAAAGGTTCTCGAAGTGGCGACTACGAACCGGAAGACGCAGCGTTGGTAGGACTCCCGCCAGATGGACCGACGACATTGTCAAGGTCGCGGGTAACCGGTGGATGCAAGCGGCAGGTTGCCACTTGTTGTAGCGTTCTATAGGGTAGGTCTATGTTCAACAGTGGACGTCTTCTGGTTGATGATGATGACGATGATGACAAAGGGGAATAGTTCGACACTACTGCACGTCCTGTAAGCCAGAATCAACAGTGGTGACCACCAGAAAAAAGACGAAGCAATGAAGCTCGACGAGTCCCGCATAAACGAATCAACTGTCTTAGATCCCGCAAAGAAATTAATCAGAAAACAACAGCGGAGGAGTAAGACAATATTTATTTTTCACTTCCATCATTATCAAGCAGAAGACAGAACAGAACTAGGCCAATAGGCACAAAGGGACGTTTATAACTGGGAGAAACCCAGTTGTCAAGCACCACGGATTATAATTAACATAATTAATAGGAACGCAACGCCTTATTCAATGATCATCATTATCATTCCAGCCGAAAGACGTTCACTGCTGGACATAGGCCTTCCCAAGGGGGGGGGGGGGGGGATTGCCATAATCGCCACGCTTGGCAGGCGGATTAGCGATCGCAGTATGGTTGTTACAAAGGCACAGAGAACGCTGCTAGAGTCCCTTAGTCGCCTCTTACGACACCCACGGGAAGAAATGTAGGAAATGTAGGTTCGTGATTTTGGTAGAAAAAGTCAAAGTCAAAGTCAAATCATTTATTTCAATTAGACCATTAAAAGGCACTTGAACGTCATATTGTAAAATGTGAATCTAGTTGAAACTTATGGTGGGTCTTATCTTTTCATTTCTCGGGGAGGCCGGGGCGAATTGGGACAGCTAATTGTATGCCCTTCCTAGTACGAAAAAAAAACCTAATAGAAGATTTCGGACAGTTCGCTTTTTTCAATTTCTCGAAACGATTTTGGGAAATCAGGTCCCTTGCAAATTGAATTGGGTCGTGCAATTGCTTGTGATTATGGGACTTATTCATGTGAAATTGCGAACAGAAAATTTTCCAATTTACGGAATGGAGAAGTTTTTTGATCTACGATCATTAGAATACAAAATAAGATTTTATCAAAAAGAACCCCTATGTAAAATCTTACCTATTTTCCGCATTTTTCTGTTTTACGTGGTCCAGGAAACGGTAAAGTCAAAGGATTTAGTTTAATTACACTATGAAAAGTTACTTTTAATGTCATTTACAAGAAAAAAAAAATAATTGCACCTTGCAATAGGTAGTTTTATATGGAGAAGTATGGGAAAAAACTTCATATTTCATATTATATGCTACATTTGACCAAAATTAACAACAAACGGAGTATATTAAACAGCTGCGAATTAGCTGTATATTAAACGGAGTATAATAAATAAATCGTAATTAATCGAGTATTTGTATTAATCTAAAATATCGATCGAAATCTCTGCCGAACTTACCTACTAACACTAATTGGCAAAATGTCAGAGAGCAAGCATCTTGAAATGTAAAATTAACTAAACATTACAGACTGTCTTGGTGAGACTGACGGATTCGGAGGCGTTTAATATTATTTTAACATTTTATAAGCTCTATTTTACTAATTAGGTATGCCTTGTTAATAAAAATCACTCAACAAATATTGCTTCTGTGTGGTAATCTCAGAGAACGCTTTCGATTGTTTTTACAATGTTTTATTACTTGTAATCAAATTATGTTCATATATAACAACTCTACTCTTTTTTTTTTCAAGCTTTTGTCACCCACTTTTATTTTTACTTTGAAACAAAATATTGATAGCACACGTCAGAGTCCAAAACAAGAGAGATGCATAGACAAAGAAAAGATTGACATGAAGTAGTGCGCGTAGATATTACAGAGGTTTTGCCTTCAGTTCATTTTCCATCAAATGCTGAGTGTCTCCTGTATTGCACGCCATTTGCCTCTATCCTGGACCTTTTCCATGACGAGATTGTCATTCAATCTCGTTCTGCATTCTTAACCAGGTCGTCCGTCCACCTCGTTGATTGTCTGCCCACACCCCATAACAACTAATGGAAGGTAATTATCAGAAGGAGAACCAAAAATGAAGATGAAATTATAAATCACATAATGTAGGTCATGAACTAGTTGTCTTATGTATTGACACCGTAAATGAATTTTAATGACCTAGATCGCTTAAACTAACAAAAACCCACTCAACAAAACCTCAAATTGCCTACTAATCTCGATTCAAAATATAACTTAATCATGAATAAATAAACTAAACAAAATTGTCGAGTTACCAATTAAGCAACCCAAACATAAGCTTGCAAACTAAAATTTGGAGCAAACATTCTAACACAATTGACGAGAGATGGTGATTAGGTGGTTAAAACAATTGTACGGCGCGTGTGTGTACGAAATGTGAATGTTAAACAAATTGTGAACGAAACACACGATATTAAAGCAGGTTCCATAATAAAAGCAAACCTCGTTAGGTCTGTTTAATGACAGGTTCTAAATAATATGTGCGTCGTGGAGAGAAATTAAATTTTGAACGGAGGTGTATAACAAAAGAAACAGCAAATTAAGTTAAGAGCTATTGTTATTAAATAAAACGTGCCTGGTAATTGCTTTTATTAGCAGCTTTTGATGAAGATCTACCAAGAATTATAATAATAATATAATAATATGTGGGGACATTTTCACACACGGCCATCTGACCCCAAACTAGGGAGACCATGTACTATGGGTGTCAGACAGCTGATATACAGGCACAAACACATTTTTTTTTTTGTAAATACATACATATATAGATAAACAACACCCAGACACAAGGCAAACATTAGTGCTCATCACACAAATGTTTACCCTGAGCGGGAATCGAACCCGCAACACGCTGCGCAGCAGTCGATCGCTCAGCCACTGCGCCAACCGTGTCGTCAAAGAATAATATCAGTTTGTAATTTTCTCACGCGGAGCAGGCGATACATAAAAAATAATTTTACGAGTTTTATTACATACCCTGTTATTTGTAGAAAATTTAATTATTTTTGTTGTAGGCAGGTAATATAAAAAATGCTACTTTCTTTTACTACCGACGACGACGATAATATCAAATACTTAAAATGACCCAAAAAACATGTAAAATAAACGAAATAATATAAATCGCAATAACTTTTCCAATATCCATGGCAACCAGCGCCCTCTGTACGCAGTTACGCTAATTTCCCAGTTGTTGCTACACAAGGACCAGTTAACTTTTATTGTATTCAAATTTCATTTGTCGGTAAATGAGAATGGTGCAATTAGCCCCCACTTACCCTTTGGCCGGTCGTTGTATTAACGATGATTTTAATTGCTTACGGAATAGGGTTAAGATACCTGCCTTCTTCGCTTGTATTTATCAAAGGTTTATACATTCATTATCTACTGGGTTATTTTATCTATTCCTTTAATGTTAGCAAGTGAACCTGTTTCTTATTTCCAAAAAACGAATCGTTATTCGTTATGATTTTTTTAGTTATTAACTTTTTAAAGTATTACATTGTAAAAGGGTACGTTTTATTACCCTTTTGAAATTCATAACGTTTAAATTTTAAATCTGACGAATTGGCTGATATGACACAAAAGAGGAGAATAAATAAAATATGAGTCGCAAAATATTTTACGTATATTTCGTTAATAACCATAAAGTTTTGCGTCTCTGATTCTTAATATATGTTTTACACAATATGACGTAGTTATAAAAGTCAATTCAGGGAAATAACGATTGGTACCCAAGGACCAATGGATACGACAGCTGCTCATTAAAATAATTTACGCTAAACATTCATAATCAAGTTCTATCAAATGTTAGAAATATCAGTAAATTGTCGACACAAATTAAGTTTTTGTAACCGAAAACCAATTCAAACGATTACGATATAATTAAGTAAATGGTAATAGTATTTAGTATAATCATAATGCAGAATATTAGGTTAGATTTCGATTATTAGATTAGAATATTATGATCACATTTATCTATTCCTACAATAAAAATAAAAGTGATGTGAAATATCAATAGAAATAGAAAAATAAAGCAAAAAAATAAGTTTAAAAACTAAAACCCGACTACAACAAAAAGTGATCTAAAAAGTATGAAACAAGAAAATATTTCACACAGAAATCAAGACATAGGTACAAAATGGTCAAGGTAAGCCGTGGTTGCCGAAACTTGTGTACCCCATTTTTAATCTTTAAAATTGTTTACTATGCCAGCTATGTACATCTACGAGACTGCTTTATTTGTTAAAACTAATTTACACCTATTTAAAAAAATATCTGAAGTAAAAAGACTCCTATGCGTTCACAATATGTAAATCAATTGTGCGACATAAAATGCAGAACCGCTTTGATGAAAAAGAGTTTTTTTGGAATGGCGTCAAAAATTTATAACAAAATACCTGAAAATATAAAAAATATGCCCGTATCAAAATTTAAGAAAGCTCTCGCCTCGCTACTAATTAAAAAATGTTATTATAGTGTTCAAGATTTTATAAATGATAACTTTTAATATTGTTTTAGTATATTTTTAGTTGTTATATTGTTATTTTATTAAGTTTTAAAGTATTACTAGTTTAGTTAGTTTAGTATTAGTTTTTTTATCATACAATTTTATCCTACATTTGTACGCCTTCACGGCAAAGCATAGCGCCAATTATATTAACTTAACAGCTTTGTAATACCTATGTTTTACAAATAAAAAGACTGATTCTGATTCTGATTCTGATTCATGCCTGTATCCCATATGAGTGCGATGAACATGAATTATAATGGCATGCAACCACGGCTTACCTTGACCATTTTGTACCTATGTCTTGATTTCTGTGTGAAATATTTTCTTGTTTCGTACTTTTTAGATCACTTTTTGTTGTAGTCGGGTTTTAGTTTTTAAACTAATTTTTTTTATTTAAACCATTTTGGAGTCACAGCTAAGTATTATATATTTAAAAGGTACTGGTGAACCCCTTGCTAATGATACTAAACACGGTATGCATATCTTAATTTTTTTGGTAATCTTTCCTTTTTTTAAATAATTTGTGACAAGTCACAACTAAATATTATATATTTGAATGGTACTAGTGAACCCCTTTCCAATGATACCAAACACGGTATGCTTGACTTCATTTTTTTTTTAAATCTTGGTTTTTTTGTCTGCCAGAGGGCGCCACATTGGATTCGGTGACAGGTCATATAGCCTATAACCAGCCGACGATCAAGACGCTTCTAACGATACTTCATTTGTTCAGTTCTGATAAGTAGTTTAGGAACTATGAGCGAACAGATGAACATACATACATACATACATACATACATACATAGCCTGTCAAAATCATAACCCTCCTTTGGCTTTGCCGTAGTCGGGTAAAAAACAATGTAATTCACATTATTTTTTACCTGTGAATATTGATGTGAATCTTGTAACATTAAAAGTATGCGCTAACTGCTAACAATACACAGTCGAAAACTAGCGTCAAATCAACTCTCATTAGTTTTTGTTTTGTATAAAAGACAACCGCCTGCAAAGACTAAAAAGTAAAAACTAACTTTAAATTCGGGTGGAATGTTTTCATGAAATTTTTATGGAACCAACTATCCATTAAAAAAAGAATCATCGAAATCGGACTACACTGAATTGATAAAGTAATGCGTGGTCAAACATAAATATACATCATCATCATCATCATTTCAGCCCAAAGACGTCCACTGCTGGACATAGGCCTCCCCAAGGGGGGGTTTTGCCATCACCAAGCTTGGCAGGCGGATTGGCGATCGCAGTATGGTTGTTACAAAGGCACAGAGAACGCTGCTGCCCATTCTCTGGTAAGTCCCTTAGTCGCCTCTTACGACACCCACGGGAAGATATGGGATGGTGCTATTCTTTACGTTCGACACCACACGGATTCACGGTGTCGAATTAAGAACCTCCTTCTTTTTTTGAAGTCGGTTAAAAACTAGTCCCCCACTTCTCCTTGCTTATGTAACTAAATTCCGTTGTCCTTGCTGTCTGCCTTATATTCAAGCACTTCTCTTAAATCTTTTTCCTCTTTTATAAGAGAAATTTTAAAAAGTATAGCCTCCTCTCTTCGCGAGAGGCACGATCCTCCCTGATCCAATAATAGGTTCCGCATTTTCGTCGCCGTGTTGCCTATGAATATTCAACGGTTGCTTGCTTTTTTTCAAGAATCTCAATTTAAGAGTTGAATTTCTCGTATATTTTATAGATGGGCTGTGAGCATCAATATTGGCGTCGGCTTATGTTTTTCTGATGGACGCTTAGTGGTAATGGATGAAAAATGAAGGTTGAAATTATAATGGCCTAAAGGTTCCGAAGGGTTCTCTAAAAATACAAGAGGTTTGCGGGTATTAACATAATCATCTCGCCAGACAAGTTGATTGGTTTTGAAGTTATTGTTCTACGAGAAGTGTTTCTTAGGAGTGTGATAAGAGGTTTATTTATCCCAGATTAAACACCATGGGTTCTACAGTAAATTAAAAATTGTAAGCATTTTAAATGAAATTGTTATAATATTAAGTGTTTTGGTGACACCAGAGAACACTTTGCTGAAATATAATTTTACGCTACATAAGTAGATAATATTGTTTGCTAAGGTCACAATATAATGATCAATTAAGGCTGGGACGCTCACTTCTGCAACACTGTTTTTACTAGCGCAGGAGTTAGGGAAATCTAATTTATCTATAACGTATGTTTGTGTTCAATAAATAAATTATTATATAAATGACAAATCTCAACTATCGTCAACTGAAAGTCTTATCACAAAAGCAGAAAATGTAACTCGTTATCAATATACGGTACCATGTGGTTTTATGCAAATACCTACTAGATCACACCGGCTATACGTTGGTTTAGGCAAACTTCTGTTTGTTCCGAAAGCCAGAGGCTTGGGTGTATAGACCTACATACGATACATCGATAAATACAAACATGTGAAACGGGAAGGTAGAAATAGACTTCACAGTTGATGGATAATCACAATTATTTATTGCTAATATAATTTTATACAGTTGGACAGAGTTTCGACTTATCTAGTGTACAGCAATAGAATGTGTCCGCAAACTGAGCGCTCAGAGTACTTATACCCTTTGGCGGTTGGATGTGACGTCACCAACGGTCACAGACTGGCATGGCTGACAATTGGCGCCAAATTGTCATAAAATGGCATTGGCTTGGCGTTGGCTTGGCTTGGCTTGGCTTGGCGTTGGCTTGGCTTGGCTTGGCTTTGCTTGGCTTGGCATCGGTTGATCACATAACGTGGCGTTACAATCGGTCATCCTGTAACAATTGCTCCCGCAATGGAGCACACAAATTTTATAAGCTTTCTAATAGATCGATTAAGTCTTCTGTCTCCAGCTGGTCATCAGAGCTGCTGGCACTGTCAGATACAGGAGCTATGCTACTATAAGGTCGCAGAGAATCTGCTGAAACAAGCCCCGTAAAGTTTTTGTAGCCCCTTAAACCCTTAATGCTCCTGATCCTGTATCTGTCATTGCCAACTACTTTAGTTATTATATAGGGGCCTGAAAACAAGTCATCTAGCTTTGTGTTGACCTTAGCTGCACTACTAGTAGGTGCCTGCCTCCATAAAACCAAATCTCCTTTCTTATAAACATGTCAATTTTTACGACGTTTATCAAAGTTATGTTTCATTCTAGCGCTAGCTTTATTGATACGTGTACTGG
This sequence comes from Charanyca ferruginea, assembly GCA_947361185.1. Taxonomy (NCBI): domain Eukaryota; kingdom Metazoa; phylum Arthropoda; class Insecta; order Lepidoptera; family Noctuidae; genus Charanyca; species Charanyca ferruginea. The sequence goes on from OX376063.1 coordinate 27,859,186, forward strand.
CCTTACTACGCTTGGCCTGGGTCGATTCAGGTACTTGATGTGGTATGGTTAACTAAGCGTCTTCCTATACAATCTATCATCTATTATCACGTAATTGTTTATTATATCACGTTCAGTCGACCCGGCTTTTAATTGATCAATAATAATCTTTAATTTATGATCTTGATATTGAACCGTATAAAACCAATCAGTGACTTCTAAACGATTAATATTTACAGCATCAATTGGATTCCTACTTAACGCATCAACATGTTTCATTCGTTCACCAGGCCTATATTCTACACTGATATCGTAATCCTGAATTAACAGCCACCATCTTGCGATACGCGGTATAATATCGCGTTTCGTGAGAGTGGCTCGGACGGCGGTGCAGTCAGTGACTATCTTCACGTGTTTACCTACTACGTACACCCGAAATTTACGCAACGATTCCACGACTGCTAATGTTTCTAGCTCGTAGCTATGATACATAGTTTCCTCCCTAGACGTCACTCGGCTAAAATACATAACAGGGCGCAAAGTACCGTCAAACTGTTTTTGTAATAAAATTCCTGCTATTCCTAACTTGCATGCATCGCTATGAATTTCTATGTCTAATGTAGGGTCATACAAAGCTAACACTGGTTTAGAGCATAAACATTTTTTTAACTCGTTAAAACTATCGACCTGGTTATCACTCCATACCCACGGTACATTTTTCTTAGTCAATTCTGTTAAAGGGCGAGCTATAACCGCGAATTTATATATAAATTTTCGAAAGTAACTGCAAAGACCTATAAATTGACGTACCTCATGTACATTCCTCGGTACAAGATAATGCGAAACTGCAATTAATTTTGGTTCTGCCGGTTGCACACCTTCATGAGAAATTTCATTTCCTAAATAAGACACATTTTCTTGCAAAAAAGAACACTTTTTCATGTTTAATTTTAGATTTTCCGATTCAAACTTTTGTTACACCGATTCTAACATTTTTATACCAGAACTAATATCAACTGAGGGTAGTAATACATCATCTAAAAATGCTAGGATTTCACTAGTTGGACTGCTGATTTGTGACGTTTGTGAACGAATGGAATCAACAATTTTACTAATCATTCGCATGAAAACTGAGGGTGCATTTGCTAAACCAAACGGAACTCGCATATACTCATAATGGCCCTGAGGTGTTATAAATGCGGTTTTGTGAGTGTCTTCGGGTGCAATTTGTAGTTGGTGATAACCTTGGGCCATATCGAGGCTCGTAAAATATTTTTTACCGGCTAACTTTGAAACCTGATCGTCGATGTTTGGCAACGGATATCTATCTTTTATACTGACCGAGTTAAGGGCACGATAATCCACACATAACCGATTATCACCGTTCTTTTTCTTTACCAAGATAACTGGAGAAGCATAATCTGATTCGGATTCTTTAATAATACCGGCATCTAGTAACTCACGGACTTTAGAATTAACTATTTGTTGTTCAGTGTGCGATAACCTATATGGTTGACGATATATTGGCTGCGGTGTGGTAAGTTTTATTGTCATGTGTAACAAATTGGCGCAACCGAGATCCTTTGTGTCAATTGCAAAGGCGTGTTTAAATTGTAATAATAAATGTATTAAACTATCACGCTCGTTTTCATTTAAGTTCCCCATACTGATTTCGGATATAGGTACCCCGCCTATACTATTACTGATTTTATTAGTGGTTAAGACGGATGCAAACGGGACTGTAAGGCGACATGGATTAAATAAACTAGTGGCTGAATAATTTGGCTTATTTGGCAAAACATTGGGCAAGTAAGACAATAATGGCTTGGCTGAACTCACCCGGCTTGGTTGGAATACAGATTCGTCGCAATGATCTGCTCGTGCAAGGATCTGGCCGGCTTCCCACTCAATGTCCTTGGTGCCGGTGTTGATAACCTTCATGAAGCCCTCACCACCTCGAATTAACGTGGCTGGTAACGAGTAGGAAACTCCATTCAATTCATAGTGACGCGGCGCTGTGCAGACATCATCTTTCTCGGCATTACCCAGCACCCGAACTTTGATGATGGAACCACCGGGCGGCAAGGATTCTTTGCTTGATGTCACTACCTTGAGTTTTTGAATATCTTCGACTACCTGTAGTTCAGCAAAAGGGTTAGGCTCCAATCTTAACGTAGCAGTCCTATTAGTCACCACAAGCGACACACGATCAGCGTTGATAACCGGCTGACCAATCAGTAAATGAATGTCCTGCATATCAGTTTCTGTTACATGTGCAGTGCATTTCACGAGAATGTCATCAATTTCTAGGTCAAATTCTACTTCTCCGCGGCTTGTAAGTAAACCACCAGAAAATCCCTTAAGGATGGTGCTCGTAGGTGTAACTTTGAGCGCCAAAAGTCCAACAATATGTGCATTTATAACATTTACCTGGCTTCCAGTATCAATGTAGGATTTCAAAAAAATCCCGTTTACCTTCACGACCTTCTTGTAAATCTCATTGTAATTTTGCAAAAGCTTAATTTCCTTGAGGTTGCTGTTTGATTCGGAAGACATCTTGGCATGTGTAGTTGACGAGCCAGGGCAGCGGGTGGCAATATGACCTTGCACACCACACTTGAAACAAATGCGTTGATCAGGTAATAAGCAATTCCGTAGAATGTGACCCGTCTTCTTACAACGCGGACAGGGGTCTGTTTCAGGGTTCACTTTCTTATCCGGGTTCGGCAGCTGTCTAGCGTCCCTGTTCTGCTTGTCACGTGCTTCGAATGTCGGTGAGCGATAATCATCCAGGGCACAAAGGAAGACCTCGTATAGTTCATCTGGACGCTGGCATTGGAAAGCCCGTGCGTTTGGTTGTAATGAAGGCGGTAATCCTGTGATTATGCACGAAACACTTGCAGCATCAGACAGGTTACAACGAAAGCACATGGCGATTTTATCCTGGTAATATTTAGTCATTGTTTCGTTCGGGTTCTTTCTCCGGTTCATCATTTCGTCTAACAAAGCACTGAAGTCACGGTGTTTGGGAAATGCTCTTACTAGCATGCATTTCCATTCGTCCCAGGAATAGTTATATTCGTCGAGTCTATTGTACCACTTACGTGCTTGACCACGGAGTTTATCTTGAAGGTGAAATGATTTTACTTTGTCGCTCCAGCCATGTATGTCTCCCAACTGGTCAATTTTTTTTAACCATACCGACACTGTGCAATCTTCTCCCTCGGGGTCGAATTCCGGGATAAGGGACGCCGCATGATGGCCTTTGAAGTGGTTGAGCGGTAAGATATCGTTGTTGAGTTCGTGTATCGCCCTACCTACTTCGTTTTCTAGCATAGTTTTGAGTAGTTTTCTAGCAGGTGGCGGCGGAAATTCTTCATCTTCAGTATTATGGTCTTGCTCTTCACGCCAGCCAGGTGGACGGACTCCACAACCAACAGTTGCAGTAGGGCGATTACGCTTCATATCACACTTCTGAGTGAAACGGGAAGGTAGAAATAGACTTCACAGTTGATGGATAATCACAATTATTTATTGCTAATATAATTTTATACAGTTGGACAGAGTTTCGACTTATCTAGTGTACAGCAATAGAATGTGTCCGCAAACTGAGCGCTCAGAGTACTTATACCCTTTGGCGGTTGGATGTGACGTCACCAACGGTCACAGACTGGCATGGCTGACAATTGGCGCCAAATTGTCATAAAATGGCATTGGCTTGGCGTTGGCTTGGCTTGGCTTGGCTTGGCGTTGGCTTGGCTTGGCTTGGCTTGGCGTTGGCTTGGCTTGGCTTGGCTTTGCTTGGCTTGGCATCGGTTGATCACATAACGTGGCGTTACACATGTGTAGGTATGTGTATTCCTTTCCTTTGAAGTGTGAAGTCAATTCTGACCTTGGAAGTTAAAACTAAGCACACATAAAGCCAATCAACTGCTATGAGAATAAAGTATTTCAGCACCAACAGTAGCAGTGGTGTGTAACACAGTAATATACTACAATTATTGCGTATAAGTTTCTTCATGGCTAGAAAGACCATAAAATATATTGAACTTTTTTCGTTCTTGCATAGCACATAACCCAATCGAATTTAATGCCAATTTACTATCCGTTACTTGTATCTGATCACTCATCTCATCGATTTTCAATGTGCATTGTATGATATCGGAATCTGCATCACAATGCATTTCCAGTTCGGTTTTATTTTGACATTGATACAAAGCCTCAGTTTCGCGTGTATCCTAGACGCCACCTACGGTTCAACCCTCTAAACTTGCTACATTGAAATCTATTCAGAATTCAAAGGGTTAGATTGAAAACTGGGTGCCATATATTTTTCTTTTTTAGTTACGATTGGAAAACCGTTTCGATGGCTTGAAATTGCTGTCCTTTGTATCGTTGTGAATCGATGGGATTCATTTAAAAGGGAATGTCGGCCATCACACAAAAGGCTTCAATTTAAACTATGCGTTTTGTGATAGGGGTTATGGATCCTGGTGCTATTGTCAGAAAGATTTGATTAGCCGGAGTGGTTCTAAACTGAGATGATCAAAATTAATATGATTGTCGAAAACATCAAGCCTTTCCAAACTATGTTGGGGTCGGCTTCCAGTGTAACTGGATGCAGCTGAATACCAGTGTATTACATGGAGCGACTGCCTAAATGACCTCCATAACCTAGTTACTGCTTAACACGATACCCTTTAGTAAGACTGGTTGTCACACTTTCTGGCTTCTGAGTACCCATAACGACTGCCAAAGATCTACGAATGACAGTCGGGACCAACGGCTCTACATGCATTTCGAGGCACGGAGGGGATTCGGTATGAAATGAATGGTCACCCATCCATAGACCGACCGCGGCAAGCGTAGCTGAACCTTGACCAATCGATCCGTACAGATTTTACTTAGCCACGAGCTCCTCCGTATAGATCATTGAAATTGTCGCAAAAAGATAATGAGCATTGTTCCAGCCGAACTATTCTGTAAAACCCTCAGTGAAGTAAACTTGTAGTTAGTTGTCAATCCCTAGCATCGTTGGGATGACAGCTCATCTGAAGCTAACTTCACCTAAATTGACCAAGAAAGATTTTTACAGAATACATCAGCTGATCCGAGTTTTAATAAGGGATCTTTCTGCTTCATCATCATCATCGTGTCAACCTTTAGACGCCAGGTGGGCGTCTAAAGGTGCTGGTGCTGGGCATAGATCTCCCCAAGGAGGTTCAGCCGTAATCGCCTTGCTTGGCCGATGCATGTTAGCTATCGCAGTAGGTGTTATGGTACTCAGAAGAACGCTGCTGCCCACCCTCTGGTCAATATCCCTCTGTCACCTTCTACGACACCCACGGGTAGAAATGGGGTGGTGTTATTCACACACGGCTGGTGGAGAAATTCTTAGTGCTTGAAAAAGTTTTAAGTTTCCGGTACGTTAGCTGCAGGATGAAATTTTAATTGAAAGCCTGTTTTCAAAACTCCTTTGATCATTACTCTTTATTTTCCATTATTTCCGTTAGGCCTTCGTTTCAGACTTTAATTATATTTCTCTCCATTTGTTTACCTACAGAGACTCCAATGTGTGGCATAGGCTTCTGAATTTTGTATTTATCGTTGTTTTTGTACCATCTGTTTTCCTGGTAGTTCAACCTTTTTATTGTTATTATAATAGTTACGACAGTAACATTTATACCAATCTGTGTCAGCGAGTTATTTTTTATGACATTGCAGTCATTGTAATAATATGTTATTGCTACTTATTGTTTTAAGTATTATATACGAATTATGTGATAGCACTTTCCTTCTGTTTTTATCAAATGTTAACATAATTCAGAAGTCGCCACAGTATTGAGTATAAAATAGTATATTAGGCTCTAATAATATTGTCATTCTATTTGTTGTACATTAGGATCAAAGCTTTGAGACCTTTGAGACGGCATTTGAAAATGCGTGTGCCTGAAAGGACCAGCCAAGAAATGGTAGAGAACTTTAAATTAATTTAAAATTATTCCTAATTAAATAATATCCCATGGTTTTTCACACGTTACACGATTACTAAGCCCGACGTATTTGACGGTAAAAATAAGGTATATCACGAAACCCGCCTGATTTATGTAAGCGTATCATTTATTAATTGATTCGCGAGCAGCTCGTTGCTTTTTGAGTTTGCCGGATAATATCGCGTTTAAATTTTAATTGGAACATAAATTTTGTAGTGTCAGTAGCGGGATGAACAGCACCACTATATCATGGGATGCTGCGAGTTATCTTTATTACTGTTTTGTTGAAAGGTTATTGTAAATTGGATTTTATAATATCAAGGCGGCCGTTATTTATTTATTTATAAAACTTTATCTTTCATAAAAGGTATAAAGCCGGCATTTACTGTCAACAGGTGCGTACAGATTATGTAACATGTTGTGTAACTTATGTTTTATAACACCTCCACATTATGTAACATTATTTTCATATTCATATTCATATTCATTTATTTGCATTCTACAAAGTTTAACAAGATTTTTTAGTTTAACAGATTTTTCAACATTGCAACATATTATAACAATACTGTACACATTAGAAATAAAATGCTATATGACTTTGTCGTTTGTCGTTCTGCAGTGCTGTTCACTAAACTGCATAAGTTATACAACATTGTTGTAAATATTATTACATTCAGCCTCAACATTACTGAAACATATTACATTACAACGTTTTATAACATGTTATGTTAAATAATGTGTAAGCACCTTACCAGTAAACCAAGGGTAGACATAATTAATAGTCTTATTTCATTGATTTGTAATATCACGGGTCTAGTCCGTTTGCCCGTGGGGTGTCTAGGCTAGAATAGCACCCCCCCCCCCCCCCCATTTCATCCCGAGAGTGTCGTTGAAGGCGACTAAGGGAAAATCCGGAGATCAGGCAGCAGCGGCTTCCGTGTACTTAACAACCTCACTGCGATCCCCAAGACGCGAATATGGATCCCCCCTGGGGAGGCCTTAGTTCAACAGTGGACGTTTTCCGGCTGCTGAAGAGTCCGTCTGACGCTAAACCGCTACCGCTATTCTAAAACCTAACAGAAAATCTCTTTAGTTAAATCAGTTAATTAATTGTTTGTAAGTGTTGCTCTTTAAAATGTCAGCATTAACATAATAATATGAACGAGAGTTTTTAATGCTGATTACGTGTGAATTACATTACTGATAATCGTACAAAAAATATTGATTAGTATTTCTCCACAATCGGATGAAGGATGAAATGCATGTGACCATGGAGTTATGAATATAAATCTGGATGGATGGAGAAGAAGAGGAAACCAAAATAAAATATGTATGGATCGTGTGAAGAATGATATGAAAGAGAAGAGAGTCAGTGAAGTCAATTCATGATGGTTGATAGGACTGAAAGAAGAAAACGTGTTGTGCCGACCGATTTTTTCCACATCAATCATTCTTGTTTGTATGTAGATACACAACTAGGCGAGTTTATTGTTTACGACTCCGTACGTTATTGTAACCTACTTTTTATATTTTAATCTAAAAAATGAAAAAAATGTTCAATACATCAGGACAAAATACAAAGCATTGTTCCAACCATACATCAATATCATCATCATTTCATCATTTCTCCCCCAAGTGTCGCCACATTGACCGGTCCGGTGCGACTCGCATCCAGTGGATCCCCGCAACCTTTACCAGGTCATCGGTCCACCTAGTGGGAGGCCTTCCAACGCAACGTCTTCAACGTCCAACCATACAGCTGCGTTCCTTCTCTAAAAAGAACTTCATGTGAGGTTCCAAATTCAAACTCACATACAAGCGTCTGTTGAAAATAAAGCTAAAGTAGAAAGAAAATAGAAATCAATACCCGACATACCGAGTGTCGTATGTACATAGGTACACTTTCATTATAGGCCATACAAAAGGACGGTAGGCCGCTATATCTCGAGCCACTATGACAATATCAGCTCTCACAAAGGCCCTCGATAAAGCCTCGGTGCATTTCAACGCACTAAACAATGGAGGCCCTAAAACCCTATTCATGTCATTTAAGCGATTCAATTTTGAAGGATTAATGATGGGATGGTAATTTCCGAAATTGAGTCACTCGCTTTAGCTAGGAGTAAAATAGGGGTGTCCATTTTGTGTCACGTCACTGATTGGATTCTGTTGTTGGCACGATTTGAATCGCCATCTTTTGTACATCATTGTTTAATCACCGCTGAACACAGACCTATTTATTTTCTATTTATATCTTCCTTACAGGCGCCAACCTAATGCGACAGTGTGGTTATCAAAATCAACAGAAACTTATTTTCAAATCAAATCAAATCAAATCAAAAATATTTATTTGCTCGAATATGGTATATAAGGTGTTACATTAATTTTATTTCAGCATATCCTGCCATAAAATGGCGTGCAAATGTTTTAGCAATTAGCAATGTCAATTAATCTAAGTTATTTACAAAGAACAGATTCTATTGACTTGTCTTCCAAATAATCCTTAATGGTATAATAACTTTTAAATACAAGTAGTTTGAAAAGCTTTTTTTTAAATAAAGTCTGAGGTAAGTCTTGGAAACTATTAGGTAAATGATTGTAAATAATAATCGACATGCAGTATACATTTTTTTTAAATAATTTCAGTTTTATTGGTGACAGCCGAAGTCTATCTTTATGCCTAGTTCGGCTATTTGGCCTGTCAGTGGTAGCTTCAAATAAGTTATAGTTTTTCTTAACAAAGATACATATTTCAAAAATATATATACATGCAAAGGCAGAATTTGAAGTTTTTGGAACAGTGGCTTACAGCTGCACATATATAAAACGATCAATTTTTGTAAGAATTTTATCTAGGTGTGGTTTCCAATTACAATATTTATCGACCGTTATACCCAAGAATACACAATTGTCGACAGTGGTCAAGTGAGAATCTTTATAATTAATGTCTAGTTTATTTATGTTTGCATTGTATGTCTGAAATTGTATTACATTTGTTTTAGTCATATATATTTTTAAGTTATTTTTTTCTAGCCAGTTAATTGCATTATACAGAGCTTGTACGATTTCATTTTCTAAATTTTTGTTTGTGTCACTCTCTATTATTATTGTAGTGTCATCAGCGAATAGTATGCAATCTTTGCCTATCGCCTCTGGAATATCGTTAATATAAACTAGCAAGAGTAGTGGGGATACGATCCCTCCCTGAGGCGTGCCGTAATTATTTTGTTTATATTCCGATCTAAAGATTTTTCTTTCCTTTTGACAGGTTTTTGTTATTTCCACGCATTGAACTCTTTCACAAAGATAGCTTTTGATCCAGTCATTGGCTTTACCTCGGATACCATAATGCTCTAGCTTTGAGAGTAGTGTTTTATGGCAAACAAAATCAAAAGCTTTTGTCATATCTAGGAACACGCAACTTATCTTAGATTTTTTATTTAAACTTTCAGTTATGTGCTTTATTAACGTAAAACATGCCAAAGCAGTGAAACTACCCTTCCTAAATCCAAATTGTTCTTTTTTAAGAATGTCACTTGCTGTTAAAAAGTTCTCTATTTTAATAAACATCACTTTCTCAAAGATTTTGGATATGATTGGGATTACAGTTATTGGGCGATAATTGCTTATGTCAGTCTTTAGACCTTTCTTGTAAAGAGGTTTGACAATTGACCTTTTCAGACGTGACTTATTTCATTAATAATTAGCATAATCTTTAAGGTAACTATTATTTTATAGTTTTGTATATTTATTATCAATTATTTATTATCTCTTATCAAGATCGGAGACTCTACACTCGAAGTTGTTGACGATTATGTCTACCTGGGACAAACGGTCCAGTTAGGTAGGTCTAACTTCAAGAAAGAGGTCAATCGTCGAATCCGACTCGGTTGGGCAGCGTTCGGGAGGTTGCATGGTATAACTAATAGGTATAACTTACCGCAGTGTCTCAAGACGAAAGTCTATGACCAGTGTGTGTTGCCAATGATTACATACGGGACCGAAACGTGGTCGCTCACAATGGGCCTCATCAGAAGGCTTAAAGTCACCCAAAGCCATGCACAGGCAGGCAGGCTATGCTATGGTCGGAGTTTACTTTCGTGATAAAATGAGGACTTCCGCAAGAGAACCAAGGTTACCGACGTAGCCCGAAGAATTGCCAAACTTAAGTGGCAGTGGGCAGGGCAAATTGCTTGCAGAACGGATGGCCGATGGGGGCGAAAAGTTCTGAAGTGGCGACCGCGAACCGGAAGACGTTGCGTTGGAAGGTCTCCCACTAGGTGAACCGATAACCTGGTGAAGGTTGCGGGGATCCGCTGGATGCGAGTCGCACGGGACCGATCAATGTGGCGACATTTGGGGGAGGCCTATGTCCAGCAGCGGACGTCTTTAGGCTGAAATGATGATGATGATATTTATTATCAATTCTAATATTGTAAATGCAAATGAGAGTTTGTTTTTACGGTCAAACTAGCGACGATTTTAATGAAATTTGCTGCAGAATAAGCTTGAATCACAAGATAGGATTAGGTTTTTTAATTCGTGGCTTTGTCTGCACCATTATAATCAATATTCACGCGGACGATGGTGCCTACCCAGATTTAACCAATTCGCTCTGGACTTAGAGATTCCTTGGTTTTAACTAATGTGGAACATAGACCCCCCCAGTAATAAGATTTTCTCCTTTGAGGCTTTACACAAAGGATGTACCTATTTTTATTTATGCTTTAATAATTATTTTACTGTTATTATTTTAAATTTTAAGATTGACTATTATTGTTTAATTTATTCGTAGAAATGGTATTGAAGAAATTTAAATTTATTATTTTTAAATTATTGATGTAATGTGTCATTTTATGTGTAAATTCAGATACAAATTACTATGGCTATATTCTATTCATAAAAAAATGTTATGTATTTCGTGCGTATGGTTAGAAGGTCCATTATTTGCAAGTTTTACTTTTGAGCTTCAGTTGGTTACGTACTTTGCGGACTCTCCAACACAGCTTAACATAATCACTCTAATCCCCTCCCACCCGCACTCAGCGACAAACAGCTCCAATTAAACTTACGCAACAAACTCAAACATATTTATCTATATACAACACACAAAATAGAGATACAGAAGGCTGGTTCTATATCATCTATCTAGGCTTTTTCCGAACTATGTTGGGGTCGGCTTCCAGTCTAACTGGATACAGCTGAATACCAGTGTTTTACAAGGAGTGACTGCCTATAGGACCTCCACAACCTAGTTACTGGGTAACACGATAGCCCTTGGTGAGACAGGTTGTCAGACTTTCTGGCCTTCGAATTAACCTTAACTCTTCCCATAACGACTGTCAAAGATCTATGAATGACAGCCGGGACTAACGGCTTTACATGCTTTCCGAGGGTCTCGATATAAAATGGATGTCCACCCATCCACGGAATGACCGCGGCAAGCGTAACTTAACCATGACCGATCGATTCGTACAGTTTTTACTTAGCCACGAGCCCCAGAAGGCTGGTTCTATAAAACGAGAGAAAAATTACGCACACGTATATGCGCGCCTACATACAGCGATGTAAGCTATGAGATAGGTATACGTACCTACGTGTCAGATGTTTGTGTGCTCTTGTTTTTGATGGCATGGTCCTTCTGTCCTCCTATCTCTTCTATGGCATAAACTTCCGAGGCATCCTTACCTAATTAAAATTATTACATACTTCTACGGGACCAGTTATCTTTGTTTAAACAAGCCTCGACAAGACGAGGGTCCATCCACATGTCCAGAATAAAAGTCCAGGGATAATTAGCGCGTGAAATTAACCGTTAATTATGTTTGTGTTACGCTGAAGAATGACAGACAGGCTCTCCAAAGTGAAGCAGGGTTGGGCAAGCAATGGATGCTCCAGTTTTATTAGGTCAACAAATAATGTGTTTGAATTATGTGGTGAATTGCCATGGAGTTGGAAATGTTTTATAATGGATCCCTATAGGTGTGTTTATCTACCTATATTATGTTTACAAAAATGTAGTGCTTGATTAAGTAACGTTATGTTTTAACAAAAAATATTCATCACCAAATTTTTTATTTTAACTTTTTGTCGTTATTGGTAAAAATGCGGAAATTATTTCCAGGCAATATGGGGACTACAATTACATTTAAGTTGGTTACTTACTCAACTCGACCTCTCTTTTAAAGATATAAGTTCAGCATCAGTAGGTACCGTTTTCAATTTAACTTTTATTACTAGTAAAAGCACTCTTCAGTACATTTATAAAGTATTTATTTTCCCGTACACAAGACTACTCCAGAGACAAAGTGAGGGCGTCTCCTACCAACAAAATTCTCTTAAAACTTTTAAATTGAGACAAGCAGCCGTTACACAATTTCTCTTGAATTACCAGGTCGTAAAAACTCCGGAACATCCCTCTATTAAATATAAAGACTTGTTAATTCCGAGATATTTTTGTACTAAACTTGGTCCACAGTTTTATAGGTGTTAAGAAGTTCGGTCGATGGTATCGCAAAACATAAAGTGTGATCACCTCACAGTTAGTCGACCAAGTTGGCCTATCAGTGTTATGGGGCTCATTAAGCGAGGGTAACCGCCGGCGTTAATTTAATGAAGTCTCACAGACTAGTGTGCTTGGTGATGGTTGTTTAAAACTGTCGATAGACTGTACTTGGAGCGTTAATTACTTGGACGAAGACGTTCAAGTTGTTGGCAAGTTAACTGGTCAAGAAGTGTATGACAACTTTCTTTCTTTGACCCTTTGGAAAGAGCACTTTGATTAGATAAGGGGATTTGGCACAAAACCATCCAGTGTCAACCTTTTCGTGTGCCTTGGTTCATAAACAATAATCTAAGTAGAAAATTAACTACTAATTGCACATTGCCTTCATGATGAAGAAAACTTCTTCGCCCAATTGTGAACAATGTGGGGTCATTGAAGACTTGCATCATTTATTAATGGAGTGTGCTAGATATGAGACTAAGAAATATTTAAATAGTGGCTTTGAATTGTAACAGAACTAACGAATTATATTTCACAAAAAATATTATTCGGGTCATTCTACAGAGACAGTAAAATTGTGTTCGCTTGAAATATCTCCTAGCTCGTAAGTGTTTTTTTCTCTCTAATAATTATTTTATAAACTTTGTGACATAATCTAACAGTTTACCTAAGAATCCTATTGATTATTAAATTATTCTTTATTTTTTTTGTGGTACAGTACGTGATTGCTCACGTCCTGTCGAATGTTCGCATCACAGGCTACAGCATTAAGGTGTGTCTAAAAAATATTTTAAAATATTCCATGCACATATCACATGAAGTAACAAGTAAAGCATGTAATAAAAAAGCAGTCACTTAAATGTTAATAAATATTAAACGATATTTTTAACTTTATTCAAGATTCTACAATGTTCGTAAACAATAATCACTCGTGTAGAAATAAATTGCAAAAATGGTAATATATATCTTTTTTAAAGTTGCAATGTTATTTTCTATCTCTGGCAACCCTTTACCGTGTTCTGGCAACCCTTTACCGTGTTCTGTCAATATCGGTGTCAGTCATAGTTCGGCCAGTTACTACAGTGCCGTGAAAAATAAAGCTAAAGCGGCTTTCTACATCATTGTCAAAGTTGATACATCACTTCTGTACTCAATTAAATAAAGCAAGTAAGTGATTTATGCATGCGATTTCCCTACAGCCATAATAATTAGTTGGCCAACTACCGAAGCCAAGTGAATTACAATCTCACAACCTTACACCTACCTACCTACCTGCCTACCTACCTACCTACCTACCTACCTACCTACCTACCTACCTTTTATACAGGATATGTATTTTTTATGATAAAATTCACTTCTGTAGAACTCACTTCTGTCGATATAGTTTTCTACAGAAGTGATGTTTTTCTATAGAAGTGATGGTTTGCGCTTATGCTCATTATTATGCTTACTGATGGCATTGGAGGATGCTTAAAAAGAACAGCTGATGCATTTGTAGTAACCGGTGGAGATATCCCAGATTTTGAAGCGTTGATGTATTGTTTGCAAAAAAATGTAAAGGTGTAATTATTTTGCCAATCGACGAAAATCATGTTGATAACATCTCTAACATACTCAGTACTGGTATAACAAGACCCTGTACTGGTAGGTATTCTATCAGTTCATCAACTTACATGAAATAAGATCAATCCTAACACCTTGCATGACAGAAATTACAAGCTGCAGCGTTTGTGAAACAAATCAGATATGCTAAATTATGAAATTGGAATGGTGAATCAATAATATACCAGTTTTGAGGACATCAACTCATTCACGATCGGAGTCGCCACAATCAGAGTATGACGTACAAAAACTCAATAGCAACAACCTCACCGCTCACGTACATATATAGATTTTTATCGAAAATGCTATGAATTTGTTGGTTCATCAGATGAAGAGGTTTTTGAAATCAGGAAGCAGACACCCTTTAGAGAAAATGGTATTATTAAGTTTCTAAAGGAACATTAGAAAATATCCACTATTGCCTCTTTAAGTTCTACAGGAATGTAACGATATCGTCACTTCTGTAGAAAATTATTATTTATTTTTCAGATTGTATGTTTGCTTAATTTGATTAGTTGTACTACCCGTAATAAGAAATTAACACCAAAAGCAGTTAAGACTGATGGTTAATTTTGTTTGACTATTAATGTTTATTAGTTTTATGAAAGATTCTGTTACTTGTGTAGAAATTGAATCACTCCTGTCGAAGTTATAAAACTAAAATGTGCAACTATTTCTCATAATGTTAATTATTTAACTTTGATTTTATTTTTTAAAAGATAATTATATAAACACTTTTAATAATAACATAATAAATAGCTGATTTTGTGAAATTAAAAAAGTATTTAATTTTTTTATCACTCGGTAGAATTACCCATTCCATCCAAATATTGTAGTTATGTATTTGTAAAAGTATTAATTTGTAATTTTGTAGTTATGTATTTGAATTAGGGTACGATGGGACTGGCAAACTTATGCTGTGCGTAAAAGCACAAAGTACGTAAGGCTGCGGAGCGCCCGAGCAGAGACCACTCCGAACAAACCGCCATTTTTGTCACGCATAGGCATTACATTTATAGGCATTCTCAAGCCGTTTCAAGCAGACTTCAGTCTCGACTGTCACGTGTTGTCTAAATGAATAAATGAGAGACATTGACATTTCATGACGAACAGGAAAATTTTGTTATAAAAAATGCAAAGAGTTCCAACCAGTGCCAATCAAATTTCATATTGTTACGAATAAAACCTACAGAGTCAATACATTAGCAGCCCTAGTGAGTTTGGCAAGTTTAGGAAATTATTTTTGAAGATGGCGGGAGCGGTCCTTCTGTAATCTCTATATTTTGTGGTAAAAGTCCCTAAAACAATTGCAGAAAAAAAAATATTTTTTAATGAAAAACACCTCACGTACCCATATTCCAGCAAATAAATGATTTGATTTAATTTTTTTATTTGAAGGTCAGAAAAACAAATAGTTCATTCTTTAAGCTCTTAAATGTAAAGAGCCGTATTTTATTTCAGCTGATATTACAAAAGGACTTCTTCCTGTTATGGTTTCTGTAAGAAATGAGTTATTAAATCGGATGAATAAGCAGCATTCGCCCGTGCACAGATAATATCGTACTGGGGAGACGTGTTCACCCCACTGAGACTCGATGTCCTCTTTTTCCAGTAATAAAAAAGAGACCACATTGTCTCTAAATGTATTTTTTCTATGTAAAAACTGGTATTGCTTTATAAGGTAATGAGTACTTATATTTAATTGAAAAAAAGAATCTTAGATTGCAGATATTGTGTGCACAGATGATAAAGATGCAATAAGAATATTTGGGCTAAGGAGAATATCTTGTGCCTGTTTTGGAAATAATTATTGACGATACGGACGATACGATTGGCGCAATGGTTAAGCCATCGGCTGCAGCGCTGCGTGTGGCTGGTTCAATTCCCATACGGAACATAAATTTTGTAGCCTACAAAAAACTTAAAATTATAACTAAACTATCATGCACTTTAAAAGATGCAAATAATAGAATTTAAGTCACAAGACATTTCAAACTACCTCACAATCTGGTACCAGCTTCATTTGCCAAACCTTTAAACACCACTACCAGAGCAAATTCAACACAGCTCCAAAGATTCGACATTCAAAATGGAAGTGATCGGGGCCTTGTTGAAGGAGATGCGGCAACTGATGCCTGTCAGAGTAAACTGTGTGAAAGGCCCCCGGCCACAACAGGTCTCTTTGTAGAGGTAGATACAGTGGGTGGATAGAAGGATACGTCGGGTGTATCCGTACAACACATAACGTGGAAGACATGTTACAAAAAGATCTTTAGTTTTAGGCACAAGGGTTACTTTTCAAGAAGGCTTTGTTAGTATATACTATCTTTTATTTTTCTATTTTTGAAACGAAGTAAGTCCCTAACGCGGCTTACGGATAGAGCGAAATAGTAGAAATCATCACACACACACACACACTTCTGCCGAAAGACGTCCACTGCTGGACATAGGCCTCCCCCAAAGGGGGGGGGGGGGGGGGTTGTGCCATAATCGTCATGCTTGGCAGGCGGGTTGGCGATCGCAGTACGGTTGTTAGAAAGGCACAGAGAACGCTGCTGCCCATTCTCTGGTGAGTCCCTTAGTCGCCTTTTACGACACCCACGGGAAGATATGGGATGGTGCCATTCTTTACGTCCGACACCATACACAATACGGACGGTAGGAATCATCACGTAACGAAATGCGTGTGTATGTATGTATGCGTGTATCGAGCCACTTCGCCTGCTCGTGACATAATATTTTTATAAAAAGTTTTCTTGTTACGGGGATCCCCCGACCGCACAGTTTTTTTTTAAGTCTTCAGTTTTATCTCAGATTATGAAACAAAAGGCAGATAGACTGTGCGGAACACTGAGAGTGAAGCCAAAAAAGCAAATACAAATTCAAAACCGAATACCTACAACGCGCTTCATGCTGTACTGACACATGAGTCACTATAGCACGAAACGAAACGCCGCATCGTGAATAAAAAGAAATAAAAATACAAGTACAAATTCAAAAGCGAATACAATTACGAGATTGTAGGTATTCACTTTTGAATTTGTATTTGCTTTTTAGGCTTCACTCTCAGTGTTCCGAGCGGTCTATCTGCCTTTTGTTTCATAATCTGAGAGCTTAATGTAGGTATTTAATTATCTTTCCTTTTTTACACACGGTGTATCTGATTATCTGTGAGTATACAATCTTCTATCAATCTTCTTCTTTCTTCTTAATACTGGAAGAGATTTCTTTTCAACCGACCTCAAAAAAGGAGGAGGTTAATTTGGTCCAGTTCTGACAATGGCATCCATGAGAAAACCGTATAAGTCTTAAATTTGCATTAAGTATGTGCGCAATTTGTTACGCGATTTCTCCGGCAAACGTAAACCGATTTTGAAAATTCTTTTTTATGGATTTTATCGAAATTGAATCAGCACTTTTTGAAAAATCAACAAATACCCAAAAAGTTTCATCAATCTTTGTAGAAGTTAACTTTCAATATCTTCTTAATAGATTTGTATGAGAAGGAGGTACTAAAAAGGGGAAAATAAAAAGCTTTTTACAAAAAAGACAACCGCCTTCAAAAACTAAAAAGTGAAAAATAACTTTAGCACAGAACACACATTGACTTTAGTTTCGGAACTCGGTGGCAATACAAAACAACAAACAGAACAAAGCCACTGAATTTGCAAAGTGAAAAATAACTTTAGCACAGAGCTAAAGTTATTTTTCACTTTTTAGTTTTTGAAGGCGGTTGTCTTTTTTGTAAAAAGCTTTTTTTCGTTAATTGTTTGATTGAGTTGTTCTGTTACACTTTCACGGTTGAACCCCTTAACCGATTTTGATGAAAATGAAACTGACTTAGCCTGAATCCATAGAAAGGATATCTATAGGGTACTTTTTAATTTGCGTCTTTATGCCCATCCGTGAAAACCGACATTACGTTGACGCACTCACGGGCAATAGCTAGTTAATAATAAAGGAGGTTCTTGTGATGATGTCTTAGTAAAAGAACAACTAAAATACTAAACCAATTTGTTAAAAAAAAAAAAAAACTTGAGAGGTGTCAAGGGACACCCGGATGGAACGAAGTTCCTTTCGATTAATTAGTGAAGGAATTTTATTACAATTCCTTCACTAATTAATGTGATGCGTTAAAGTGAATTTAAGTGGCTTTAAGCCAGGGCAAAAAAAAAGCGAGGAATGAAAAGTTATTATGGCTGCTTACATTGTAAGTAAGTAATTTTAAAGATTAACATTTTCTAACATGTTAGTACAATGCGTAGTTATTTAGATAGAAAGACCAATAAATTATTTCTGCGCCATCTATTGGCCGTTCGTAATTCGATCTCGAAGAGCACAGTTGCGCCAATAACGTTAATAGATGGCTCTTAAATCAAATGAATGACGAAATGTCAAATGTCGTGACAACTTTTCGTAAGAATTTTTTCCGTCTAGCCCCCTTTCACAACGCGCGATAAGGAACTTCGTTCCAAAAAAAAACCGTTCAATTCTTTAAAAATCTTTGAATAAAATAAACAGAGACTAATAACGGTTTTATGTAAAGAATCAATCAAAACTTGTTTCTAAGTCTACTTTGTTCAAGAGGCCAATAAATAAAGTTCGATAAAACACGAAAGTTAAATAACAAGTTCAAAACTTCAAAGTGGATATCTATTTGACTAAAAACACATCACAAATTGCCAAGCTGAACTGTACTCTCAAAAACTAGTTCAGGTTACTCGGTATTAAAAACTAAGCTACAAAGTATATTCGATTCCTCTCAAATCCACTTTATTTTAGAGCCAATCAGGAAGTTTGATCAAGTGCTGGACCACCTTGGCTGCGAATTGTAACAGGTTGCAATCAATGGCTCACAGACTTGGGGCCCGTGGCAATTTAACTTGGCCTGGTTTTAGCCTTAACGAGCGAACTTGGACTGCGGCTGTTTAGGAGTAATGATTGTTGTACTGAGCAGGTTAGGGTGTTTTAACCGACTTCAAAAAGGAGGAGGTTCTTAATTCGATTGATATTCTTTTTATGCATGTACACCGATTAGCCTGATATTTAATCTATACTAATATTATAAAGCTGAAGAGTTTGTTTGTTTGTTTGGTTGAACGCGCTAATCTCAGGATCTACTGGTTCGAATTGAAAAAATCTTTTTGTGTTGGATAGTCCATTTATCGAGGAAGGCTATAGGCCCATGCGAAGCCGGGTCGGGTAGCTAGTATAATAATATGTAGGGACATTTCACACACGGCCATCTGACCCCAAACTAGGGAGACCCTGTACTATGTATGGGTGTCAGACAGCTGATATACATACACAAATACATTTAAAATACATATATATATAGATAAACAACACCCAGACACAAGGCAAACGCAAGTGCTCATCACACAAATATTTACCCTAGACGGGAATCTAACCCGCACCACGCTGCGCAGCCAGTCGATCGTTCAGCCACTGCGCCAACCATGTCGTCAAAATTTATGATCCGATTTACGTGATTCTTCTTTAGTTTGATGCGGAATAGTTGCCATTTGGTCACATACAAATTTAAAGCAGCATTAATTCGGGTTTCCCGAATTAATTTACTTGTATTCAACGTAATACGTCAGCACTCCAAGAGCAAACAATCGTATTGATATAAAAAGCTTTTTTACAAAGAAGTCAACCGCCTTCAATGACTCAAAAGTAAAAAATAACACACATGACTTTAGTTGTCGGAAGTCGGTGGCAATGGCAATACAAAACAACAAACGGAACAAAGCCACCGACTTCCGAAACTAAAGTACTGTGTGTTCTTTTTAGTACCTCTTTGTTATCGAAATTCAATTAAGATACGGCAACACAGTTAAAACAGAGATTGAAAGTACTCCAAAGATTGAAAAAATCAGAACGTCGTCCATGTATTTTTTTTTTAGGGTTTTGTTGATTTATTCACAAACTATAATAATAATAATAATATGTGGGGACATTTCCACACACGGCCATCTGACCCCAAACTAGGGAGACCTTGTACTATGGGTGCCAGACAGCTGATATACATACACAAATACATTTTTTTTTGTAAATACATACATATATAGATAAACAATACCCAGACACAAAGCAAACACAAGTGCTCATCACACCAATGTTCACCCTGAGCGGGAATCGAACCCGCAACACGCTGCGCAGCAGTCGATCGCTCAGCCACTGCGCCAACCGTGTCGTCAAAGAAGAAACTGTCGTATCAATTCGATAAAATTTGTATGGATGGTACCATACAAATTTTATCGAATTGATACGACAGTTTGTGAATAAACAACCCCTGAAGCATACAAAATCCATTAAAGAAATAATTTTTGAAATCGATTTACATTTGCAGGAGAAATCGCGTAACACACAAAACAACCATACAGTCGAATTGAGAACCTCCTTCTTTTGAAGTCGTTTGAAAAATAAGCATAACGCTTCTAATTTCAAAATACTTCTAGAATAAACTTGAGTAATTATTTAGAAGAAACATTTAGCCTATTGCCACAAAGTACGTAAGGCTGCGTCGCGCCCGAGCAGAGAGACCACTCAGAACAAACGGCCATTTTTAGCACGCACACATTGACATCACGTTTATAGGCATTCTCAAGCAGTTTCAAGCTGACTTCAGTCTCGACTGTCACGTATTGTCAACATGAATAATAATGTAATTGACATTTCAAGACGAACAACAGAATATGGTTATAAAAATAAATAATACTTTCTAAAAACTAAAAACACGCTTTTTATAGAAAACCAAACTAAAAAATAGAAAATAAATTTTAATAAATTATTTTATTTAAAAAAAAAGCGTGGTAAAATTTATTTTCTATTTTTTAGTTTGGTTTTCTATAAAAAGCGTGTTTTTAGTTTTTTTTTAACTATTATTTATGTTTTACGTTTTAGTTTGGTTAAATCTATATCTATAAATATTATGTACATTTATTCTACCAGGGGCGCTTGTGCAGTACCTTCCTAGTATATAATAGCTGTTTTTTCGGCAACTAATTTTGAACGATTTTTTTTTAATAGTTTTATCAAATTAGTGTATTGTCATCGGTCCCCGATAAATCTACAAAGTTTGAACGAAATCTGGCCGTTTTAAGTGGGTCAAAATCGCGCCCAAAGAAGTCGGTTACAAACAAACATACAAATATACAAACATACAGGTGAAGAATAAAAAGCTGGTAAAAATTGCAAAGAGTTCCTACCAGTGTCAATAAAATTTCATATTGTCACAAATAAAACCTACTAAATTAATACAGTAGCAGCCCTAGTGAGTCTGGCAAGTTTAGGTAATTATTTTTGAGGATGGCGGGAGCGGCCCTTCTGTAAACTCTATATTTTGTGCAAATGCTTTATCAGATTACATTACGCATGCAACCTTTACAGTAGGTATTTTATTATCATCCTACAACCACCAGTAATGGTAACAAACAATGCCAAAATGCAGTTCAAACGGGAAAACTACAATTTTGAACAGAAAAGTGTTCCACTATTTAACATTAAAGTAATGGTAAATAGTGGAACATCGGAAACTCAAAGGACTATTAGGAGTGACTTAAAACCACTTGAAAGTAATAAACAAGGCAATCTTTATGAAAAACCTTGTAAAATAACTCATAAAGCAGTGAGCAACAAGTGCTGTTCTAGATATTCTAGTCCTTTTTAAATGGACGGAGATGTGAAGTGATTCGCTTGTTTGTTGGCAAAGGATAACAAGATGGACAAGAATCGTTGAAAGAATTATAAATAAAATGTATTTTTTGTTAAAAAAAAACACTAGGTCATTATTATTGACAAAACTTGAACTTTTCGTGGACTGTAGATCCACAAAATGAAATAAACATAATTATATTATTATTAAGTTTATTACGTGATCATATTCAGCTAAAGCTTCTCAGGGTGACGTCAATCAGGACATTTAATTCTCATTAAGAAATTTGCATTTCACTAACATGAGAACAAATTTAAATATACAGTTACTAATGTTGTCCTTCGACACTCGGACTCACAATTTATTGACCTAGCGTATTTGATTATATACCTATTAACAAATTATTTAGGTTCGTGGGTATTTCCAAAAATCGAACATTTGGCACTACGCGTGACTACCCACCCTGCCTTGAGATAAAGAGTGCGGTCCCGTTGCCACAATGCAGATGCAGATGTTTACAGCTGCTATTTATTTATTTATTTTTTTTACTTATTATTTATTATTTTATTTATTGAATTGATTTTATTTTAAGTTGGTGGCATTAATCTTTAAGAGTTAGTTAATACTGATATTTTGAAGAACATGTTTTTTAGTTTGTTTTTAAAAATATTAATCGATTTCGCATCATTCATTCATCATTTTATTAAAAAAGCCTTAGTACACATGTATAAGAATCTATTTCTTTTACTATCAGATACAGAATCCTAAAAAAACACTAAAGATATTGCATAAATGAAATAAAAATGACCTTTGAAAGAGGAGTCTTATAAATATTTATCACGTTTTATAACTCTTCCACCCTACAGTATTACCGTCCATCCTACCTTCAAACTCCAAACTCATCATCCACAGTGACCATAACACCAGCTTCCATTAAGCTTTCAAACAAATTACTTCTAAACTTGTCTTTAATCACTAACTTGAGAGTAATATTATTATTGTGTGCCATTATCTCGATTGGCACAGAGAAGGTCATCGGCTATATTTCATAATGCCCGCCTATCAAAACTTTATGACACCGCGGCCTCTGAGAATCGTAAAGGACTTTAGTGTTTTGTTTAGATAGATTATTGGCTGCCGTAAGCGGAGATGAGATTGTGTTGCGTTTACTTGCTTTTATTGGTCTTTTCATATTTATTGATGTAACCTCATCAGTCCCTATGGAGTTTTTCTATCAGGAATTTCTCAGTAATAGCTCTTTGTAACATACTTCGTCCACGAGGTGCATACATACTATATTATTATAATATAACATAGTATAAAACGTTGCAATGTAAAATGTTTCAGTAATGTGGAGACTGAATGTTATAAAACATGTTATTAATATTTACAACAATGTTACTTTACTTATGCAATTATTAGTGAGCAGCACTGCAGAACGACAAACAACAAAGTCGTATAACATTGTTATATTGCATTGTAATTCTAATGTATACAGTATTGTTGTATGTTGCAACGTTGAAAAACAAAATTACATAATTTGGACGCACCTAAGACGAGACGAGAGTAATAGTGTTTGACACTCGGCATTAATGCAGATTCCAATAGAAAATTCAAAAAAAAAAATCATACCTGGTATAGATAATTGATAGGAGAGCCTGAAAAAGAGTTTTGGATATAATTGGAAAACAGTGCTAAGATTCAGATCGAAAATGTATTATTAAGTCATTGACTGCTGAGCCAAAATTGTTGAAGGCAAAACCTTCACCAACGTCAGACACACGCTGTCCCCCATGGCGTTCAACACGGAACGTGATTGCTGTTGATTGTACTTTAAAAAAAAGCTTTTTTACAAAAAAGACAACCGCCTTCAGAACAAAGCCACCGACTTCCGATAGTAAAGTCATGTATGTTCTGTGCTAAAGTTATTTAGCATCTTTTTAGATTTTGAAGACGGTTGTCTTTTTTGTAAAAAAGCTTTTTATTTTTCGCTTTTTAGTGCCTCCATATCATCCAAATCCATTAAGAAACGACAACACAGTCAAATCAAAGATTGAAAGTACAAGGTTGGAAAAACTTCAAACACATCTATGTATTTTTTTTTTTGCTTTCTGTCGATTTTTTCAAAAAGTGCTGAATCAATTTCGATAAAATTTATATGGGACCACACCTGAGGCACACCGTATCCATTAAAAAAATAATTTTCAAAATCGGTTTACATTTGCCGGAGAAATCGCGTAACAAATATACAAAAAAAAAACAGTTGAATTGAGAACCTCCGTCTTGAAGTCCGTGTGAAGTCGGTTGAAAATTCATAAGCATTTTTTTTTATTGTAGAGCTAAGTTTGAACTCAACGATAAGCAAAACATTTGCCTCGAGAGCCTTTGTGACTTAATTTAACACTTCAAAGCTCATAAAACGTGATTTAACACATGTACTTAAACGCAAAATGACCCGTTAAACCACATCTCCACTAAAAAGCTCGACTTTAAATGCAAAAATACCCTGTTTAACCCTCAAATTATTCAGTAACGCTGACACTGTCTAATTTCAACTTAGACAAAGTTCGGCCAAACAGATTTTAGTTCACAAAATCAGCGTTGTTGTCAGTGTATAAAATAGTTAGAGGAAAGCGGAAAATCGTATTGACACCGTGAGCCGCGTTGCGGTCGGGCGTCAAATGTGAACTGACAGCGGAAACACTAATATTTTTGGCAAAGGGAATTTTCGTTTTATGTCGCGTGTAAGTCAAAAAATAACATTGATCTATACTGAATAGTATTTGCCATTTGCGGTATATTTTTGTACGTTGTACGATGCTTTTGATTAATACAACAGAAGTGTGGATGGACTAGGCTGTTTTGTATTTGAATACAAAGTTCAGTTTTTCTTTAGCAATGTATTGTTGTCGTCAATCAATCAAGAAACTAAGTTCATTGGTTGATTCTCCGCGGACTAAAGTAAAATATCACTTAGAATACATATTGGATATGGCTACAATTCGATGCAATAGGTGAAGTGTGAGTTCCTATTCGATGCAATGACCTACTAATATTACAAATGAAAGTTTGTAAGGCTGAATGAATGTCTGTTGATCTTTCACGCTTATACGGCTAAACAGAATAAACTTAAATTTAGCACACATACTTAGATATTGATCTTAACAGATAGGATAAAAAAAACGTTTTTGTTTTGTTTCTCTGGGATAATTTGGACATTAGTTTAATTTTGTAGTCTACTCAAACGTCGTCGCGCGTAGAAGTTAGTATTATAATATACCAGTAATGTTTGTTTATCAATACTTGAACTTGTTTGCAGACTAGTTAGTAACCATAAATTGTTTAACATGTTTCTATAACGCCAATCAGTCGATGCAAGCCCTCGCACATCAATCTTTAACTTCAACAAGACTGTAAGATCGCTCGCGCCACAAACCCACCAGATTTGCATCAAACAAAGTTGAGCGCTAGCAAAATTCTAGTAAACAAGATTATCCAGTTCATTGTAGCCGGGAACTAGGAACGGCTGGTATAATTAACGAATAACGAACGGTTATTGTTACTGTCTGACTTATTGAATATGAAATTCAACCAATGGCCTGTATTGTTGACTGTTGCGAAAATCAGATTTGGTTGGTGTAGTAACTTTTGCTGCAAATCTTGACTTCAGTGGGTCTACCTACTCTTATGTGGTTAGAATTTGGGGACATTTGTTTATATTGTACACAGTGTCAAGAAAACTTTTTTTATGTAATAGGTATAGAGGGTACAGGTAAGGAGAACCGTTCCTGTGTATCAAAAAGTGTCCGTTGAAATGTGTTAGGTCCCTTTTCTTGTCATGCGTAATTTTCGCCCGCACGCGGATCTGGTCCGCATTCAGTTTGCCCGCATCCTATCATTTCGGAGAGTGTGCTTTGGAATTGCACAATTTAATTCCCCCATCCCCATTCCATCATCGGACGAGCAGAGATACGGCGAAGCGTCACCGCTATATGGTTGAAGTTCCACGGTCTCGAACCAAGCGCTTTGACTCCACATTTATTGTGCGAACTGCCAGACTGTGGAATTCGCTGCCCGCCTCTCTGTTTCCTGATAAGTATAATCTGGGTATCTTCAAGGCACGAGTGAACCGGTTCATCCTAGGCAAGCGTGTACAAACTTAGGCCGCATTATTACTTAAGATCAGGTGAATTGCGGTCAAACACAGCCTATGACTTTCGGAAGTCGGTGGCGGTGGCTTTGTGTTTGTTATTTTGTATTACCACCGACTTCCGAAAGTAAAGTAATGTGTGTTCTGTGCTAAAGTTATTTATCACTTTTTAGTTTTTGAAGGCGGTTTTCTTTTTTTTGAAAAATCTTTTTATTTTTCGCTTTTTAGTATTGCCTTAACATCCAAATCCATTAAGAAACGGCAACACACTTAAAAAATATTGTAAGTCCTCCAGTGATTGAAGAAACTAAAACGTCGTCTAAGTAAGTTTTTTTGGGAATTTGTTGATTTTGTCAAAAAGGGCTGTACAAATTTTGATAAAATTGATATGGAACCTTTTCGGAATAACCACCTTTCGAACAAAAAAAGAATTTTGCAAATCCGTCTACATATGACAGAGTTATAAACATAAAAAAAAAAATAACATTCGAATTGATAACCTCCTCCTTTTTGAAGTCGGTGAAAAAAAAATCATACATGTTTTTCCTACCATGCGGGCAGCACGCGCACGGAACGCAGATTGGCTGCGGGCGAGCAGCCGCTTGCGTGCTAACCAGATGCCAGCGACGTGGTTCTGCCTTCAGTGTTGTTTTTACTGTAACACGGATGCTCATAGTACGCACGAGTTTTGTCACTGGCGACACGCACTATACTGCAGCGGCAAACGAAATATTTGTTCTGCGTGTGGCCAGGAAAAAAAATAAAAAAAATAAAAATGTTTATTCCAACAACTCAAATAACTTACGCTAGTACATTAAAGAGTATCCTTTTAAGCAAGTAGTTTGCTTGTGTTAGGATGCCCTGCCCTTCCCGAGTTATATGAGTAACTAGTTATTTGGCTTAACTATTTAAGTATGCTTACAAGCTTACAGGAAACAAAAAAAAATTATAAAATGCTACATGTGAGAGGATGACATATGCGCGCTGCTGTGTGCGTGTGTGTGTGTGTGTGTGGATGTTATAGTGTGTTTGTGTGGAGATCACACAAGTGCCCTCTTTTTTTTTGTATTTTCTTTTCTTTTATTAACCGACTTCAAAAAAAAAGGAGGTTATCAGTTCGACCCATATGTTTGTATGTATGTATGTTTGTCCGCGATTATCTCCCGTTTGGTTGAACCGATTTTAATACGGTTTTCACAAAAGTGTTTGTTACATTCTGGAGAAGGTTTTAGTATACAACAACTAGAAATTTTAAAAGCGCTCTTGGAAAACAACAACAAAAACCGAGATGACGTTTTCGTTTCTTCCATTTTTCAATCTTTGGAGGACTTTGAATCTCTGTTTTAACAGTGTTGCCGTTTCTTAATGGATTTAGATGATGAAGAGACACTAAAAACTTTTTTGAAAAAAGAGAACCGCCTTAAAAAAAAAACTAAAAAGTGATAAATAACTTTAGCACAGAACACACATGACTTTAGTTTCGGAAGTCGGTGGCAATACAAAACAACAAACAGAACAAAGCCACCGACTTCCGTAACTAAAGTCATGTGTGTTCTGTGCTAAAGTTATTTATCACTTTTTATTTATTTTTTTTAAGGCGATTCTCTTTTTTCAAAAAAGTTTTTTTGTCAATTGGATACTTAATTTATTGTTAAGTGGAAGAGCGGAGTCACCTAACACAAGCATCTTCTTGCTTAAAAGGTGATCTCCAAATCAGGTATAATGTCAAAACTTTATGTAATTGAAATAAACATTTTTATTTTATTTATTTCTATGAGTGAAAGAGTTTTGGTAACTGGATCAGTAAATATAGAAAGTAAAATACATAATAGTACATTCAGAAATGACCTCTTACAAATACAATATTACCTCAATTTTACTTCAGTAAAATAGGTATTAGTTTAAATTAATTGTATTCTAAAGTTTTGCACAGAACCTAGCGGCAAACGTAATGAAAAGGTTTTTGTGTAACAATAATATTTTAAGTCGTTAATTGCTTTTGATAAATAATTTTCCGAAAATAAAGTAAGTTTCAGATATTCTCCTTGCAAATGACTCCATTAAAAATTATCTGGTCATTTATTTTTAATAAAACACACGTCACATTACATAGGTTACTTCATGTATATTGCGTACTTAAAGTTTTGACAGTTCTGTCAAAATTTAGGAGGTTTGACAGTTTGGGTCCAATTGGATCCACTTCCGAACTATACCGTTAAGTCTCGACTGGCGACACGTGCTGTCAATATGAATGACCAAAGTGATGTACCTAATTGATATTTCACGACAAACGGGAAAATTTTGTTATAAACAATTTGCAAAGAGTTTTGACCAGTGTCAATAAAATTCCTGATTGTCACAAATAAAACTTTCTCTCAATATGTCCTGTCCTGTCAGTATTAATTGCAGCCTAGTAACCATTAGCATCTTTAACACATAAAATATCGCAAATGTTTATTATAGAATAAAAGCGAGTACTCGACAATCCCGGGAATACATTCAGTTCAGGTTATTTGTGTAATACGAGATTTTCGAGCGAATGTTTCAAATATTTACGACTGTTGAAACAGGTTAATGAATACTTAACTATCTCGTAGAATCTAAAAATCAAGGAATTCTAGGCCGAAGTCGAAATAAACATGAACTTAATGATAGATATTTGATTTCCTCTTTTAGATTTGATTGTAAAAGTCAAATCAATTATTTCAATTAAAAGCCACTTTTTAACGTCATAGAAGAAAATAATGAATCAAGTTGCCCCTTGCAATGTTTTCAATGTTCCTTCCAATGTTTCGTATGGAGAAGAATGGGCAAGAAACTCCATACTTATTCTTTAAAAATAATTGTCACCAATGTTTAGCATTTTTCTTTTATTATATTATAATAATTATACGTAAATACTACATTGCATAAAAACCATTATACTAGTACTTACACATTTGTAGTGTAGTATTGTACTCATTTTTAAGGTTCCGTACCTCAAAAGGAAAAAACGGAACCTTTATAGGATCACTTTGTTGTCCGTCTGTCTGTCTGCCAGTCCGTCGGTCTGTCTGCCTGTCAAGTCCCTTTATCTCGGGAACGCGTGGACGTATCGAGTTGAAATTGAAACCATATATTTAAGTCTACGGTCCCTTGATGCTGTAAAAAAATCAACCCTCTATGTTGACGTGAAAAAAAGATATGGCCGCCCAAAAATGCATTTATAATATTAAGTAGATTAAAGTATGGCTAATAGGTATGGATTAGTATAGAAGTATGGATATGTACCTACTAATATGTAAGGAACCCTCGACGGGCGAGTCCGATTCGCACTTGTCCGGTTTTTTTTTTTAAAAGAGTAAGTATGTAGTTTCTTTCCCATTCTTCTCCATACGAAACTACATTTTGGAAGGGGCAACTAGAATCAGCTTTTTTTTATGACGTTCAAAAGTGCCTTTTAATGGTCTAATTGAAATAAATGATTTGACTTTGACTTTGACTTACAAAGTATTACTTAAAAATGACAGCTACTAACCTAGATGTAACGTTGATAGAAACAGTGTTGACATTTTTACAAATATTGAAATTGTAGACGACCTCATTTTATCTACGGTTAGAGGTGAACTTTCCTTTTCATTAAACGCCAATACATTAAGTTCTCTCCTAATAAAATGTGCATTTGAAATCGTAACTATCTATTGTCCATTTTTGGTAGATATTTTTTTAAGTAGTAAAGTAGTAGCTACCTCCACAGAGCAGAGCAGGGTGCGCATGTGGCGTCGAGTTGCAAACCATGTCCCACCTCATGTCAAATCCTTTGTGCCCCCAAGTATGCGATCGGGGTGAATTATGCGCTGCCACCGACGACGCCGCGGAAGTGGCTAAATTTTGGCCAAACAAATATAAAAGACTGTCGTGCCAGCGATACGAAAAAGTAGAAGTAGTTAATTTTAATAGAATCAATATTTGTAATAATAATATTGATCTAAAATCAACCTTCCCCAAAAACAAAAACCGACTAATCTTAACAAGGCTCGCACTACGGCATACTCTATTAATTTTAACTAAAGCTAAAACTTCATGAAGACATGAAGCAAGACCCGAGAGTCAAACTAATCAAAAGTATATAAACTGTGACAGGCAGATTGACACGAGCTTCCTGAAACTTTCAGCTATTCCCTGGAAAGGTATGTCAGAGGCTTCTGCCAAGTAATTGGGTTGACTCAAAAAAAATGTAATTACAGAATTGCCGAAGGCTTTCGACTCATTGAAGCGAAATCGAAAAATTCTTTCAATTTTTCTTCACAAATATTTCTGGGTGAAAGGTGAAATATTTAATGGTTTTCCGTATAGATCGGTTTTCTTTTTTTTTTTTGAAGTTTGATAATGATGAAACCTAGCTACAAATATAATGTTTTCTCTTACATAATTCATCTGTTTTCCGGAAAAGAATAAGTTCATCTCGATAGCGGATCTCTTAAAGACGAAAAAGGAATGATCGTAACTACTAACCTAAAAATTTTGTTCACCAATCTGTTAGATAAACTTAGTGGTAATGGCCAAGAATCATTCTGAAGACCTGTATTTAGCGAAGTGTAGTTCAAATAACAATAATTTTAGGTAAATTTTGTAACATTAAAAGTCATTAATCATTAGTAATTCGTTCATAAACAATAAATTGTATCAGAAATTACAGATATAAAATAATATAAAATTAAATAAATTACCGAGAAAAACACGTTAAATTATCACAATAATGCATAAATACAACGTGTAATGTTCTTAATTTAGCATTAGAACCTATTGTACAATATTATCTAATGCTAAATTAAAAACATTAATCTGTATACAGTGCAATGTACTTGAACTTTGTGGTTATTAATAAACAATTTATCAATTATCAACAACATAATATAGGAATTTCTTTTTATGTAGATCTTCAACAGCATAGAGACACTTATTCAACAGAAAACTTTTAAGTTGATTTTTAAAAGAGCTTGAGTAGATAGTGCATTTTTGTATCCAGAGGCAACTTATTAAATAATCTAACCGATTGATAACTGGGACTGTGCTTCACAACAAGAGCGTCGCCAGGACTCGCCAGCTGATGGCCTAGGGGGGGGCAAGTTAATATATGGTAGATAGGAAAAGTATGAATTTTAAAATACAGTCAAAGGCACATGAACCTTTTGGAATCTCTAGAGGGGGGGGGGGGGGCAGCTGCCCCTACCTACCCCTCCTTGGCGACGCCCTTACTTCACAATATTCAAACTCGATTTTGAAGCCGAAAACTTGCAGCAATTTAAGGTCGTAAAGATGAAAGACACTTACAGAACCGCCGAAATTTCCTTCGAACAATAAACCTGTATATCGATCCATTTCTATATAATAAGAACGATGTAAGAAGAGAAGCCATCAAGTTTTACGATGCCGTGCACCGGGTAATATAAAAACCAATAAAACACGAGCACAGAGGTAAATAGTTTATGTGCTGTATGTGGATACGGCTTTTAATTTTGCCGCTTGATATTGAACATATGTCTGTTGGGCTTATAACTTTTAAGCTAACTTTTTTAGGTACTGTAAAGGTTGCATGCATTGGGTATGCTGGTCGAAACCATTGACGAAATGTTTCGTGTAAACACTCTGGATGAATTCTAGAAGGTCTTCTTATTTAGATCGTTAGTCTTATTTTTGATATGACAAGGTACTTTTTGACCTAGAGTCATCATTGGCCGAAGATGCTGTGCCGTATTTAATTTCCAAAAGCTACAACTATCGTAGTAATTTGTACAGCGAACCGGTACCGTAATGGCTCATCAGGTTTGAGCTCTGACCTACAGGTTCAAATGGCAGCGAACGGGAGTCCTGCCAACTTCAAATTCATTTGTTTAATTGATGATAAATTGGTAAACACGAAGCAATAATTATGACCTTCAACACTACATTATTCCCCGCGGTGCCGTTTTGTGATCGTTTGAGCTGATCTCCAAAACCGCTACTCCGGTCCCGAAAATTCGTTCGCTAATAGGATGTTACTTTATCTCTGAGTGCTAAAGGCTATATTTTATTAACACCATAATTAGGAAGTCCAAAGAAAATTTCAGCCGAATAGCGCCACCCCATTTGTACCCGTGGGTGTCGTAGAAAGCAACAGGGGGATTTGATCAGAGAATGGGCAGCAGCGTCCTTCTGAGTACCATAACACCTACTGCGATCGCTAACATGCATCAGCCAAGCATGGCGATTACTGCTGAACCCTTTGGAGAAGACCCATGCCCCAGTGGGCGTCTGAAGGTTGACATGATGAAGAAAATTGACGTGGACGATGTCGAGGGCAAAATCTATTGTAATTATTATAAATGTATGCCATGCCGTGGGGAACCGATCACTTTTCCGATTATTTCTGTCCGAATTTCATTTTACCGAAAACTATTGACCGACGTCTTTTTTGCTATATGCATTATTTGACATATTTTTAGATCATCGAAGTATCATGTGTCATAGGTATTATTTTACCGAATTATGTTTCTCCGATTTACAAAATAACTTTTTCCTATTGGCCGAAGTCTATTTTGAACTATTTTCATTTGCCAAATGATATATTTGCCATATTTTCACCCGGTCAAAACCACATTTCGGAATATTATTTGATCACAAATCTATAGCCGGTAACTTGGTAGCATTTTCAACATTAAATTAAAATAGTGTCATAAAAAGTCAATACGTTACAAAATTGAGTGACAGAAACAAATCGCTGCAAAACCGACTTCACGCAGTCTTGTCTGCCCTACCCCTAGAGTGTAATTAAAGAACGCGTAGGCGCAGAGGGGTGGGGCGGCCCGCGAGCTGAGGAGCAGGCGTTAAAACCATCTGCGACGATAAGCTCGCGTGGGGCCGCCCAGACCCCGCAGCGCCGGAGCCGTGACAGAAACAATGCTTGTGCATGCTGTATGCCTGCTTGCATGCTGCATGCCTGCTTGCATGCTGCATGCCTGAAGCAAAAATCTTTGTTTGCAAGCTTCTTACTGGGACTACCTGTTTTATTAAGTGCCATTACGTTAAATAATATTATTGAAACAAAATAGTAGAAAACTAATCTGAAATTAGCTCTCTATAACGCCACTGTAATAAATACATTAGTTTTGAAAGCTCTTTCAAATATTTAATTTCACTCAAATTGTCTTTAATTTTCAAAAGTTTTTGATGTTTCGTTTCTTTAACAACGTATTTTATTTTCTGTTGGAGTGCCGGTTATCATAGACTCAATATCAGACATATTTACTTCTAGGCGTCGGGTGAAATATGGTAATTAAAACAGCGGTATAACGAATGTTCGAACAAATGTTATTTCGGCTAAGTGTAACTTCGGTAAAGACTTTTTCGATCAAAGGAAACGTCGGAGCAACGAAAAAAAGAGAATTGATAACAGGTCAACTGATACAGTGGCAGACGTGACTTCGATGAAGTAAAAAAATACGAAACGAGAAAAGTTGAAAAGTTTTAGGTGAAATGAAATTCGGTCAAATATTTTTCGACCTTATGATAGGTAACCCATGCCGTGGGTACTTATGACCAATAGATATTATTAATTACTAGCTTGTCGGTTATCAGCAGGGTTTTAATTGTCTTTTCGCGAACCCTAATTTTTTCTAAAATAAATGTAGTCTAAGTTACTCCTTATAACATCAGATATCTGTCAGTGAAAGTCCCGTCAAAATCTGTCCAGACAATCTGCAATCGCGTAATTAACCCTATTTTTTTGTTCAATAAAATAAAACTATCCTAAACTACCCCTTATAACATCAGCTACTCGATCCGATTGTTTCAGAGATTAGCCTGAACAAATAAATAGACAGACAGAAAAAAAAATGTTTAACACAATTTTATTGTTCAACAACAAGCATGGTATGTATTGAAATACTGTACTGGGTATAAATTAAAAACTTTTACTAGGAATGTCAAAATAACACTTACCCACTCAACAAAACAATTTTAACGTTTCCAAACCACAGACGCACGTAAATACAGTATTTAACTAGTCTAAAATGTACTCTCACTTAATAATAATAAGCTTATATACAACTATTTTAATAAACCCTGCACATTCCTCTTAACACAATGGATAAAATAACATAACACGCACACATTTAAATAATAATATCTCCCTCATTTACAGTTTCCGCTCCGTGAGTCAAATTCTTGATGAAAACTGGGGAGGCCCGATAAACTCGGCTCCTTTGATTAACGATCTGCCCTCAGATCGGTTATAAATTAATTTATTAACACAATTTATTGGACAAGAGTTTGCTAAGTTTAAGTTACTGCTGTGTTTTTCGGCAGAAAATTTATACTGTGTGAAAATTTCTTATTTATTGTTTTATGCGTTGTTCTTAGATGGAAATTTAGATTAAATAAATTTTTGGTCCTTCGAGTCTGAAAGTTTTGAGACTAGAGAGGGCTGGAAATGAAGATTCGAGGCTATATAGACTTTGCGGCCGAAAATAATTGTCATTTAAAATTGTCTGTTTTAGTTTGGAACTACTTTCCTCTCAATGAAGTAGGTAACTAAGTTATTTTTGCCGCATTGTATTAACTTAATTTATAAGAACCACGACGATCTTGAAAGCAAACCATTTTTAAAACTCAAATGATCGTCGTATTATCAACTTTAGTTATTTCTTTATCAAAGTCATTTATTTTTTTTTGTTTTGGGACATGCCCGCCAATCTATTATTATTCCTAATTATTCCTTTCCTTATTCCTAAACTCCTGAAAGCCAGAATTAACAGTGGTGACTACTAGAAAAGCGTCGAGATACTGAAGCTCGACGAGTCCGGAAGAAACATTACAACTGTCTTGGATCCCGGAACGAAATTAATCAGAAAAGAACAGCAGAGGAGTAAGAAAAGCCATGTTCCGAAAAACCGTGTTCTTCATTGGCCCTCTCACCACACTGACTTCATTCATCGTTCATTCTTTGTGCAATCTATTTCTCTGTGGAATGCGCTTCCCCAGGAAATCAGGATGGCAACCAATCGTTTAGCGTTTAAATTTAAAGTTCGAGAGTACATTCGCAAGAAGTTGGAAGTTTCATCACAACGGTAATATTTTCTCCTTTGTTTGTCTTTTTATTTTTGTATATCCGTGTAAACATCTATTTGCAGTATTATGTAGTTTGATATATTATTATATTTAAATAATATTTATATATACTTATAGTATTTTTTTATATCCTTGTAGTTTAGCTTATTATTAGTTTAATTATTTTCAGATACACCTACCACTGCTTGTCTCTGCATCACCCAAAGGTTGACTGGTAGAAAATGCCTACGGCATTAAGTTCGCCTCTGTACTTTGTGCTTGAAGTGTTATTAAATAAATAAGTAAAAGCATATATTCCACTTCGCTCCAAATCAAGCAGGAGACAGAACTTAACTAGGCCAATAGGATCAAAGGACTATTTACCAGAGGCCCAGTTGCCAAGAACCACGCATTACAATGAACATTATTTAACGGGTCCTAAAATATGTTATCAAAGTCATGTTTACTTTTAACGAAATCAACTATTGTACCATACTCTTTTTGTAAATCCATTAACTAACAGATGTTGGGTCAGATCACCAGAATCCTCGGGTCTATAATTTTAATCTTAGGTCAGAAATCAATCCGAAATAACGTCTACATAATATCCGTGTGCTTCCGAGCGATATGGTACGGACATTGGACGTCGTCCGTGTCAATCCCTTGTAGTGATAAATTTACGCGTCAGTGCCTGTCGGCTGATGTGTGCCGTCCCTAAGGCGAAACGACAGGCGATGACTTGATCCGATACTGATAATTGAACAACAGTTGGAATTGTATCAGGTCGACAAAGAGAAAACTGATTTCAACTGTGTTTATTGTGTTTTAAGGCGCAAACTTATTACCTAACTAAATATAAACCATAATAAACTAAAAAGTGAACAATAATTTTAGCACTGTACACATTCGAAACAGGGTTATTATTTTTCTATTTTTAGTACTTATCTTCTTACCATCCAAATACACAGTTAAAACAAAGATTGAAAGTCCTTTTCAAAAGTTTTGCTGTAAGGAACCACAAAAATGTCATCTACTTATGTATTTTTCTTTTTTAAAAGCGCTGAATCAATTTCGAAAAAATGTATATGGAACTACCCTTGAGGCATACCCTTTCCATTAAGATATTTTTTTTTATTTACATTTGCCAGACACATCACGTAACAAACATACAAAAACATACAGTCGAATTGAGGACCTTCTTGTTTTTGAAATCGGTTAAAAATGAATGCACATGTATTTAAGAGGAGTTTTCAAATACTTGCTCCATCAAGTAGGTAGTCGTTATTTGGATCAGTAAGTAATTAAAACTCGATGAAATTTTGTAATTCTAGGATAAAGGCACTAATATCTAAGCTTTAAGTTATTTATATCTGTAATACGCCTACAGAATAACGTGGTTTAAATGAAGTAGGCAGGCTTACTCCAGGCATTTAAGTAACGCCCACACTTCTTATCTTATATTAATCAATAAACTGCTTTTTACGACGCCCACTAGTGGTATGAAAGCATTTTCAGGTTCAAAGTTTAGACTCTCACTGCTGGGCATTCGTCTTCCCCAAAGGAGGGTTAAGCCGTAATCGCCATGCTTGGCCGATGCATGTTGGCGAACGCAGTAGGTGTTATTATGGTACTCAGAACGACGCTGCTACCCATCCTCTGGGTATGTGGGTACCACCTTAATTGCGTCGTGTCGAGATGTAGGTTCCTATAATATCATGACGTCATCCAACCTGTAGATCGGACCAAACAAAGATAGGTACTAAAGTTAGCACGTAACGTGAGATATTGGAAGGCAATAATCTTGGCAACTTTTCCTATTACATCTCTGATTGCACAACCGAAGAGCGAGCCTTTTAATTCGAAAAGTTGTTCAATGCAATTTATAACAAGATCTTTTGTTTTTGCTGTTCATTTCTTTTATGTTTGTGGTAGATGTATGGGTTAAGGTTGTCTACTAGTTTATGAATGGTATGGACGTGAGTTTGTACCTCGTATCAAACACGTTTAAACTAAAATAAGCGTGGGGTGCTTGACATATCAAATTTTCTAGATAGGTTTTTGGTAGTTTCCTGTAAAGTTCGAATTACTGCAAAAATAAAACTATCATCAACTGGTGGATTCTACATAACAAACTATTCTTATTTCAAAATTATTTTCTAGTTCGGATTCATAAACAGCCCAAAGACGTCCACTGCTGGACTTAGGAATCCCCAAAGGGGGGGGGGGGGGGGTTGGCCATAATCGCCACGCTTGGCAGGCGGATTGGATTGGTTGTTACAAAGGCAGCCTCTTACGACACCCACGGGAAGATATGGGATGGTGCTATTCTTTACGTCCGACACCACGACGACCACACGGACAATTAAAGAAAATTAATAGTTCGGATTGCAATCAAAGATGTATTTAATAAAAAAATATTTTTTAAAATATCTTTAATAGTAAAAAAAAAAAATAGAAAAATCGGGGCGTGACTGTGTCGTGGACACAGCCGTGTGTTTTACTTGAATACGTGTACGTAATAGGTATATGTTGAATGAGCGTATAATATAGTGTCTATGTCATGTTCATTTTATATCGAACTAGAAATTGTGTCTTCATAATCGAAGATCGTACACACTCGGTCATATGGCATTTTATTGATACCATTCGATTGCACAGCCTTGATTTGAGGTAATAAATTTTTTGATTCTTTAGTTATCCAATGCTGTAATTGAATTTAATAATAATATGTGGGGACATTTTCACACATGGCCATCTGACCCCAAACTAGGGAGACCCTGTACTACGGGTGTCAGACAGCTGATATACGTACACAAATACATTTTTTTTTGTAAATACATACATATATAGATAAACAACACCCAGACACAAGGCAAACAAAAGTGCTCATCACACAAATGTTTACCCTGGGCGGGAATCGAACCCGC
The DNA here is from genome assembly GCA_947361185.1 of Charanyca ferruginea. NCBI lineage: Eukaryota > Metazoa > Arthropoda > Insecta > Lepidoptera > Noctuidae > Charanyca > Charanyca ferruginea. The sequence continues at coordinate 27,897,068 of OX376063.1, forward strand.
AACACGCAGCGCAGCAGTCGATCGCTCAGCCACTGCGCCAACCGTGTCGTCAAATGATGATAGATGAGATGAAAGATATGAAGCTGCAACACCAAACTGTATCCCCCGATTTTGTTATCATTGGTTTTTTTTTACCTCCCTATGTAAACAATTTTAAAGACGTATTCACGTCAATAACAATTTTTTTTTAACTAATATTTTCAAATATTTGTGGAGCACGGAACATTTTTAAGTAAAAATCCATAGTTATTTTCTCCTAAACGAATAGAATACACACCGTTATTATAAGTAACAATTAATATACAATATTTACACGTACAATAAAAAAAAAAACCTATAACTATTAAACCAAAAATAAACTAATATAATAAGGCATCAAAAAACTCCTCCACATCGCCGTCATCTGGGAATGTGCCCAAGAGACTGACTGCATTGCCACGTTGGATGGCAATGCTTAACCTCTGCCCAAAGTAAAAGCCAGCTCTTGGATCACGAGAAGTGTCGACTAACCTGTTGGAAATGTCCTTAAAAAGGAGATGAGCACTCGGACCCCACGACCCGAGGGTTTCTACCCCAAACGGCTCGAAAATAAAGTTATCACCAAGGTGACTATACTTTCGCCGTTTGAGGTTTTCTGCAGCCGCAGCAGCAGCACCAGCACAGCACGCTGAGCTAGGAAGATGGGATGGCGCAAGAGTATCGACGCACGTAGCGTCCCACACTAAAGGCCTACCCAACTTCCAAGGAAATAATGACATGCCGTCCGGTTTCTTGCCATCGTCGCGTGCCAAGATTGGGCTCCAAAACTGCTGGAACGCCGACGGCGACGAGAGCCGTTATTATATAGATCTTTTCAAAATTTATTTCAAGAGATGTGATGCCGAAAATTAACCATCACAGGAATCAATGTAATATATAAACAAAAGCCATGTTCCACAAATAATAATTAGCTAGGTACCTACGCATTAACTATTGATAGGAAGTTAAAAGCCGCTTTGACTTACCTACGTACATAATAATTATGTATACCTTTTGTATGTGTACATTGTGTTTATTCTATACTAATTAGATGGTATTCAAATATCAAATTAATTGGTTGATATTATTTATTGAAATGAAAATCAATACAACGAAATAAAATTGGAGTGTCTGTTTGTAATTTAATAATAACAGTTTCTTACTAAATGCTCATGCAATGCATGCATGTATGTGCGGTACTATTATAAAAAAGCTTTTTACGAAAACTATAGTTTTAAAAAACTAAAAACACGCTTTTTATAGAAAACCAAACTAAAAAATAGAAAATAAATTTTAATAAATTATTTTTTTTTTAAAAAGCGTGGGTTGCTTTTTAAGATATTATCAAAATGATAATCACTCTACTCATATCTGTCAATAAAATATTTATAACTGTTGACACCATGCAACCCCACGCTTCTTTTAAAATAAAATAATTTATTAAAATTGATTTTCTATTTTTTAGTTTGGTTTTCTATAAAAAGCGTGTTTTTAGTTTTTTTAAACTATCATTTATTGTTTACTTTTTAGTTTGGTTATATCTATATATCTATTAATATTATGTACATTTTTTTTGTTTCTTTTAATAATTTTATCAAATTAGTGTATTGTCATCGGTCCTCGATAAATCTACAAAGTTTGAACGAAATCTGGCCGTTTAAAGTGGGTCAAAATCGCGCCCAAAGAAGTCGGTTACAAACAAACATACAAACATACAGGAGAAGCTAATAAAAAGCGTGTAAAAAAAAAACATTTCGTTTAATTTTGTCTGTCTATCTTGGCAGTTTGTCTAGACAGATTTTGACGGAACTTTCACTACCTATATCTAATGTTTTAAGGAGTAACTTAAGCTACTTTTATTTTAGATTAAAAGATTGTCTGCGAAAAAACAATTTAAACCCCGCTGTATAATATGCACACTCACAATATATAGCACACTCACTAACACACTAGTTGGCTCGCCAACGCACCACCGCCCAGGCCGGCAGTCCAACAACGACTGACCGCCCCACCTATCGCACCGGTATTTATAACTGAGCGACGTATGCGCCCGAGACAACGTCATAATACTGTTATCGGTTTGTAGCGTGATATACTGATATCTACATACACTACATCCCTTCCTTGTTTTAACTTAGTTGGATGTTACCACTTGACCAGCACCTGCACCTGTCCAATCGCCTAACTACGCACTCTCGCCGGCGGCCCACGTTACACTGACTCAGTGACACTAGACAAGACACGGGCAGCGTATGTACCCACTTACATACACTACATCTCCCTCCTTTATCAAATTAATTGACGCAACCAGTGTTTTTCAAAAACATACATTGCTCATCCACCCGACATCTTACGACTACTACAAATTGATTGAGTAATCATTTTCCTATTCAAATCACCCTCCGGAGACCCAAGGTGCCCGCCTGGACTTCCTGGACGCAACCACAGGATTCACCCTCAACCCTCCGCGACAGCACCGCACCGTTGCGCTCCGCCATCCAGACAGATCGCCACTGATTATAGACAGTTTGTCTCACAGTCATCAATAACGTTGACGAGGGCAATGGATACCCCGTCCCATACGTTTTGTTACAACCAACGACACTATAAACAATCATGATTTTTATAAAAATTGTATATGTTTCAAATAGTAAATCATTATACAAGATTTGACTGCATTTTGCTAAGCAAAGCGGTAACGCTGTAGTGTAGGAATTAAACATAATTGACAGTTTAAAACTCAGGAAGTAATCTGGTTGAGTCAATAACTTATTGTTGATTTACTTAAATGGAGTTTATTTGTAAATTCAATACAGGTTAATTTACTCATATTATACGATTTTAATTCTGTTATTAGTTCTATGTGATTAAACCTCTAAAGCACTTTTCCAGGGGATAACTCTGTTATTATAACTATCCTAACTAAAATCAGTACCTATTTTCACTTGAGTCGGACATGTTTTATGAGAATATAATTTATCCCTGCAATTTGGTTCTTTCATACAAATAGTTATCATCATAGACCCCCCCGTTGGTAAACAACGTGTGCCAGCATGATTCCATAGTGTTTCACAAATCTTCGGGACGTTTCAACCAGCGACAGATAGGCCTCTCCATCACCAGTACGATAAAACTCGAGATAGAATAGGTTACCGGGTTTGACCGTAACTGCGAAGAGCTGTTGATATGATACTAGCGCCTTCGTTCACAACCCAGACAAATGGCATCTCCCACCGCCAGGCAGCTGAAGAAAAGGGGGCGACAGACAGGAACCAAGCCAGAGATGTCAATCAGTCCCTTCTTGAACCTCGCCGTGCTTTCAATCAATACATCCCGACGTGACAGCTGTAATTGCATTAACACTCCAGACAGACTTAAATGGACAGGTCCTATCAATATCTGTCTCTTTCCCGTTTTTATTGAAGAAAAAGATATAAATAGCCAAAAATGAGTTCAGCTCGTGCACAACTGAATTGGCACCAATAACCTCCAAGCCGGATTATTTGTACCAAGTTCCTTGCATTTGTGACAATACAAAGCTGAGGAAGGTGTTGAAAAAGCCATGGTCACGAAGCACTCCGATGTCCATGAAACCGTTGCGACCCAAATCCCTTGCAGAGCATCTGGGATCCGTGACTGAACCAACCCGCCAACTGCATGACATCATACACAAATCGCATGGTGCTATTTTTTCAAATAAACACCAACGGTTTAGATATCTACGTAAGCAGATCTGAAACACAAACATGTAACATTGTTTGAAATAAATAAAGCAGCTGAATACAAATATCACCAGTTATTTAGTTAGATCTCGGTCACTTCCATAGGTGGGCTCAGTCATTAATGGATTGTTGTAAATATCAGGATAGTGTAACTTCCTCAAATCCTTGGAAATTGCTGAAATGAAAGTATTAAAGTTAGCTAGTACTTGTACCTGCCCCTTGTTTTCTGGTTGCCCCATGCTGGTCCCTTGTTGTGTTGTGTTGTTGTCCTCCATTGTCTATTCCTCAAAACCTCAAATATACTAAAATAATGTAGGCCTGGAAACTCCGGAATCCCAGTCCACAACCATTATATACATTAATCGAAGGTTCCTTGAGATCTTTTGTTGGAGAACTTTAGTCCGCGCATTAAACTTTGTTACAACGCCTGTCAACACCAATCCATCCATCTACTTGATATCCGCATGTCACTGCAGGGGTTCAGCAAAATATCAGCGTCACGTGTTTTTTCTTGATAAATGCTAAGCTGGTCTCCCATTTAGTGCACTATTGAGTTTCTCTTTCATCTTTCTTCCAATCATCTATTTTCTTCCGTTCCTTCGCTCTGTACTTTCTATATATCTTAGCTTCTCCTATCCATTCGAGTGCAAAAGAATTGTATATACTACAGTATGTTGCTACAGGAAATTGTTGTAATAAACAGTGAGTTAAGTGGAAGTGTTGTTTCCATCTTCTATACAGACTATACACACATGACGCTCCCACAATAATTACCATGATGAATGACAGAATTATCATAAAGTTTATTCCAACCACTTTCTAATTTAATGGAGGTTTTTCCAACCACTTTCCAATTTAATGGGGCTACTAGCCACACAGTATAAACCCATTGTCATTTATGTTTAATACGTAATATATATGTATATTCTATTCTTTACTGTACTTCTAGATTACTCTGGCTTACAAACTAATTTATTGTGGTTGAAATATGAGGGGTGGCTGTCCACTGTTTCAATATTTGTAAATATGTGAACACTATGTATAAATAACTTAGCTGTCATTTCTAGATTTTAATACTTTGTGTTTACTAGTGGTTATTATGCAAGGTATTCATGTACAATTATATAATTTCTGTACGTACAAAATATTGTAAACATTTTCTTTTTAAAAGTAAGTATGGAGTTTCTTGCCCATTCCTCTCCATACGAAACCACAATCTGGAATGGGCAACTAGATTCAATCTTGCCAATATGACGTTTAAAAGTGCCCTTCCATGGTTTAACCGAAATAAATGATTTGACTTTGACTTTGTTTAGTTTTCCTTAACCACATCCAGTGTGTCCAGTATGTATATAAATAGGAACAACTACTGCTGACCTGTTTTCCTTATAAAACTGTCAATTTAATGACCAGTAGGTATATTCTACTGCAAGCACAGTCGTTTCCGACAAATGTCAATTTAATGACCAGTAGATATAATCTACTGCTTTCACAGTCGTTTCCGACACATGTCAATTTAATGACCAGTAGGTATGAGCTACTGCTTTTACAGTCGTTTCCGACACATGTCAATTTAATGACCAGTAGGTATGAGCTACTGCTTTCACAGTCGTTTCCGACACATGTCAATTTAATGACCAGTAGGTATGAGCTACTGCTTTCACAGTCGTTTCCGACACATGTCAATTTAATGACCAGTAGGTATGAGCTACTGCTTTCACAGTCGTTTCCGACATATGTCAATTTAATGACCAGTAGGTGTGAGCTACTGCTATCACAGTCGTTTCCGACACATGTCAATTTAATGACCAGTAGGTATGTTCTACTGCTTTTATGTGCTTCTTAATTTGTTGTTTTAGAACATCGTGTAGGTAGCACAAATCAAGTAACCAAGCTTGAGGTCCCCAGTTTGACTCCCATTTGATTTTGAAATACAACAATCTTCTTCTTCTTCTGCCCTTAATCCATGTTACTTGGGGTTGCCACAACACGTCTTCGTCTTGCATTCCGTCCTGTCCTACCTCATGCTTTTACTGACTCCTTTACCATTCAAATTATTCACACAATCCATCTATCTTTTCTTTAAATAAATTGATTTGATTTGGCTTTCCTTTCCCTCTCCATCCATTCATTTTGGAATGTAACAATTTTATGTATATTTCCTTCCGAATAATTATCTACCTGTAGGAGACTGTTTTTTATCTGCATTAAAGAGTAGAGAATATAACAAAGTTGTGTTCCTCTTAGATAAGTTCTTTGTTTTCTCAGAAAACATTATTTTTTTCAATCTACCTTAATAAATAAATGTTATTTTCTCTTTTTCTTATAAACATGAATAATCGCCATTATTACGCATTATTCTATTTCTCTTTTTTTTTTATAGAGTTTTGTATTCTAAGAAAAACAACATTATTTCAATCGACCTTCAAAAATAAATGTTACTTTCTCTTGTAAACATGAATAATCATCATTATGACACATTTGATTTATAATAAAATATAAAAACTCACGGTTTTATCCTCGTCGCCAATGTATAATATGCACACTCACAATATATAGCACACTCACTAACACACTAGTTGGCTCGCCAACGCACCACCGCCCAGGCCGGCAGTCCAACAACGACTGACCGCCCCACCTATCGCACCGGTATTTATAACCGAGCGACGTATGCGCCCGAGACAACGTCATAATACTGTTATCGGTTTGTAGCGTGATATACTGATATCTACATACACTACACCCGCCAATAACCGACAACCACGCGGACGAAACCAACCACGCCTATACTCGCACCAGACCAGACTCGCCCAGACTGCGATCGCCAACCCGCCTGCCAAGCGTGGCGATTATGGCAAAAGCCCCCCTTTGGGGGAGGCCTATGTCCAGCAGTGGACGTCTTTCGGCTGAAATGATGATGATTAATTGTATTGCTAGATTACCTTCATTGTTTTCACATATAGAAGCAACAAGAATAATGTAAGCAGTATTTTGTAAAAACTTGATTTTAAAAGAGTGTCCGTGGAGTTTCTTGCTCGTTCTTCTCCATAGAGACCTACCCTACGTTTTGGAACGAGCAACTAGCTTCAACTTTCTGACTAACTGACCGACACCTTGACAATTCAAAAGTGCCTGTAAATGGTTTAATTGAAGTAAATGCTTTGACTTTGACTTTGATGATGATGATGATGCGGACGAAGTCGCGGGTATCAGCCTTATAAGTAATTAGTACATATTTAACTACCTACTTATATTTTTATTAATTTTTATGTTATATTTGTATGACAAAATACAGCGACAAATCATAGCGCACTATATACTTTTCATAAGATCCTTATAATGTACCATACCATATGATTCACAAATAAATGATTTCTGATTTTTTTAACATTTAAAACTTGTTTTGAAAAACGTTAGTAAAAAGTTGGAACTTTGACTGTCAGTATCTCCCTAATTAGAAGGTACGTATGGTCTAAATAAAAAAGAATTGCATTGATTAGATATAGTGTATTCACGGAGACGAGTTAGTAGAGCGCTATCTCACTCACACAATTTTTTAACTGCGATTGGTCAGTGATAAACGCTAAGGCGGTGTGCACAGTACGAGTAATTTTTAGTCTACTCATACTTCCCGTACTGTGCAGACGTGCTCTTACTTGTGACTGTCTGCTCAACTCGTGAAATGTATTTAAAAGCATGTCAAAGAAATAGTTGAGCCCAAAATGGATGCCATGGATAGAAATGTGGAAGTAATGACAGAAAGACTCGTAATAAATGTAGGAAACGACGACAGTAGTGATACGTCGTCGGAGATATGCTATAAACTTGTATATTATAATATAATAAAGTAAATTTAATAATTCTCTCTCTATTTTATTGCTTTCCTTCATAACCATCAGTTATGTTTAAAACAATCTTACCAAATAAATGGCTCTCAAATACGACAGATGAAGCCAGAGGTATAAACTAAGCCAACTTTTAAAAAGCGCATTGTGAACGCGCATTTACATTTCTAAGGTATTGTTAACGCCCACTGACCCTAAAAAAGATTATTTTGTCTTTGTCATTTGTATGATAATGTGTGATAGAGAAGGCGCTATACTAACTCGTCTCCGTGAAAACAATATAATACTGTTTTTTTACTTTTTTTTTTTTTTTTTTATCCAATATTTTAGCTTTTATTAAGAACTAGCGTCACGCCCCGGCATCGCACGGGTGCAATTAGATCAAACACATGCCAATAACCTTGAGTGCAGGGGTGATGTAGACGCGCAGTCTTTAATGGAACGCATTTATAATTTATTGCAATAAAAATAATACATATTTGTAAAAAGTAATAAAATCAAATCATTTTCCTTTGTATTGCAAAGCAGTAGATATTTTTTTTAATACTCTTTTGATAAGAAATTAAGGAGTTCAATGGTTTCATCTCAAAGATTTGGAGGTGATTTGACATTTTTTTTCTTATTATGTGATACCGTTAGAAAAATTGTGGCTAAACCAAGATACGTATCATATTATCATGTAGATTACTAACAATTTTTTTAGATGTAATTTCTCTGTAAATGCCGACGAAAAGTTGCTTCATCTGCATGCTTCTGTCAAGCTTTTTTCGAGAGAGCAGCCTTATGTCACTCTATCTATTGATGAAAACCGCATTATAATCCGTTATTTGGTTTAAAAGATCTAAGCATTCAGACAGTGCGAGCGACTTTTTTTATACTATATAAAGATTATTTTAGAGAGACATAATAATTGCTAAGTTATATTGGTCAGGCGCTAACTATTATTAAGTTCTACTTGTCCTAGTTCTATCATTAGCTGTTCCAAGTTGCCAGTTATTTGAAACATCAAGTTTGAGGTCACGTTTAGGTATAGTTAGAGGCAAGCAAAACCGCTGGTTAGTTAGTACTTCTATGATTGTTAGCAAACGTTTTTGTTTCTTAATAATTTGGGGTAGACTTCTGTCTTATATCTGGATACACCTTATATTTTTGGTAAAGGACGTCTTGTGATGTACAGTCACCACAATAGTTGAAGTTTACTTAGAAACCGATGGGTGTTTATAAATGAAATAAAATACAGTGAAAAGAGAATAATCAGTTTAATGATTTCATTAAATTATATTTAAAAGCCTCTATTGGTTTCTAAGTAAAGTCCAACTATTTCCGACGACATGGATACTTATCTCTTTTGCTGACTGTACCTAGAAGTCTCCCCGACTCAAAGGACCACCAATCAAATACCTATAATATGTTGTGCACGAAATCACTCCCCACTCAAACACATATTCATAGTCGAAAACACGAGAAGTGATCTATTCATAGTCGAGGCCTCTGTTTCCTTCAAAGTATTGTCAATAGACTATACACTCTACAGTTCCATTACAGTGAAACAGATAGAAAGTCCGGACAAAAGGGGTGGGTATTAATTAATTATGTACAAATTGCTGTGAGAGTTGTCGGTGCGAAAATAATTGGTGTCGCCTCTGGTACAGTTGGTTGCTGAATTAATTAGTACAGTCGGCCGAATGAATTAATTTAAGCGTCAAGCATTCTGTTTGTTTATATTCTTTTTCGCAATTTTAATGTTAATGAGCTGAGGGTAGTTGGTGTGTGACTAATTATGTAAATAAGTATTTATGTAAAAGAAAAGCAAAACCTACCCATTTTGTATGTGTTATTGCTTTGTCGTGTTGTTAGGGAGAAAAGGTGAATAATAACTACTTACCTACCGAAACTCGGTCGAAAGAATATTTACTAGCACTTTTTAGCGTTCCGTAGCCAAAAGACAAAAAACGGAACCCATATGGATTCGTCATGTCTGTCTGTCTGTCTGTCCGTCCAAAGTCAAAGTCAAAGTCAAATCATTTTTTTTCAATTAGACCATTATAAGGCACTTTTGGACGTCAAATGAGAAAAAAAAAATTGATTTTAGGTGCCCATTCCAAAAGGTAGTTTTGTATGGAGAAGAATGGGCAAGAAACTCCATACTTACTCTTTTAAAAACGATGTTAACAATATTTGCATTTACAGGAATTATATAATTATACGTGAATACGATGTACCTTGCATAAAAACACTAGGTATTTGAAAGTGTGTACAAAGTATCACAGATTAAGGAATGACAGACTAAGTTATATGTACATAGATACACAGTGTTCACATATTATTACAAATGTTGAAACAGTAGACGACCACTCCTTATATTTTAACAAACAATGAATCAGTATGTGAGCCTGAGCAGCGTATAAAAAAGAGTCAAATATATATAAATGTACATATTTATACTAAATATGAAATTAGGTATTTTAAATTAGCAATCGGTTCGATTTTGTCTAGACTGTCGATCGTCCTATGGAGCTAGACCAGCATGTTTCCAAGCATTCTTATCTTGAATATAGTCCTCTAGATTATAATAAGCTTTTTTACAGAGTGTACTTTTAATATATGATTTAAATTTTGTTTCACTTAGTTGTAATATATCACTAGGAATTTTGTTGTAGCACTTAACACAGTACCCCATAAAAGATGTATGGACTTTAGACAATCTAAAATATGGTTGAGCTATTTTGTCCTTGTTTCTAGTATTAAAGTCATGTCTATCACTTACTTTATTAAACATATGTAAGTTTTTTCTTACATACATAATATTTTCATAAATAAATTGGCAAGGCACTGTCATTATATTAATATTTTTAAATAGTTCCCTAAGAGATTCGCGGCGACGTAGATTATAAATGGCTCTGACAGCTCTTTTTTGTAAAATAAAAACGGATTCAATGTCAGCAGCCCGACCCCACAGTAAAATACCATACGACATAATGCTGTGAAAGTAGCCAAAATAGACCAAACGCGCAGTTTCTACATCGGTCAACTGTCTTATCTTTCTAACAGCATAAGCCGCGGAGCTTAGTCGCCCCGCAATAGATGTTATTTGAGGTCCCCATTGTAATTTCTCGTCTAGCGTGATTCCTAGGAAAACCGTTTGACTAGTAAATTCCAGTTTCTCTCCATTAAGTATGATGTCACATTTACTATTCCTAACATTTGGTAAAATGAATCGAATACATTTGGTTTTTTTTTCATTAAGTAACAAATTGTTTACCGTAAACCAATTTTGAACCTGAAGAATAGCGTCATTTACGTCGTCTAGATTTTGTGACCGTCTGTTTATTTTAAAAATCAATGATGTGTCATCCGCAAATAACACCATTTTTGGTTGATTTTGAAACAATTGGGGTAAATCATTTATATAAACTAAGAATAGAAATGGACCCAATATTGAATCTTGAGGAACGCCCATAGTCGTTTCAGACCCCAATGAGTTCACGCCGTTAACCTGTACTTTTACCCGTCTATCCCTCAGGTATGACCTTAGTAAATTAAGAGATGTTTTACTAACCCCGTAGTGCTCCAGTTTCAGCAAAAGTGTCTCATGGTCAACGCAATCGAACGCCTTTGAGAGGTCGCAAAAGATTCCAATGACATCTTGTGATTCCTCCCAGGCGCTAAAAATGTTTTTTATTAGGGTGACACCGGCGTCAGTAGTACAACGCCCTTTGGTGAAACCATACTGTTGTCCGTATGTCACAGCCACTTTTTTCCGAAACTATAAGAACTATACTGTTGAAACTTGGTAAGTAGATGTATTCTGTGAACCGCATTATGATTTTCACACAAAAATAGAAAAAAAACAATAAATTTTGAGGGGTTCCCCATACTTAGAACTGAAACTCAAGAAGTTTTTTTCATCTAACTCATACGTGTACGGGTATCTATAGATAGGTCTTTAAAAATGATATTGATGTTTATAATATTTTTTTTTTCTAAGCTGAATTGGTAAAATGTGTCCCCCCCCCCTGTAACTTCTAAAATAAGAGAATGATAAAAGTAAAAAAAATATATGATGTACATTACCATGTAAACTTCCACCGAAAATTGGTTTGAAAGAGATCTAGTAAGTAGTTTTTTTTAATACGTCATAAATCGTAAACCACAATTTACCTGTCATTCAATCAACTCAAATATAAAAATAAAAAAACTTTCATATTATGTTACTTGCTGCTAGGGAACCCTTCATGGGCGAGTCCGACTCGTACTTGGCCGCTTTTTTTTGTTATCTTTCCTACATCTTGCATGAGCACACATACCCATCAATGTCACACAGTGTAGCAAACTGCTTTAAATGTTTCCTCATTCGTTGTGAAACTGAGTCCATTAAATTCCATTCATTAATTGTTACATCTAGCAAAGTTAATGACCTAAGCAAGTGATAGAAAACGTCATACAATATCACGTTATTTATTAACAGTTATTATTCTTGAAGTTTCGATCAGTTCGTTTGAGTATTATACCTGGTGTAATAAAATAAAAAATGAAACAAAAACTTCTCAGTTCAAGGTTACTTTCTAATTTCACGTAACAGATCACCAATTTCGACTTGATCAGACCTGTGGAAGATGCTCAAATTCATTCATCAACTAGAAAAGACCTGATAAGCTTCAAGCGGCTGACCAATTTCTCTTGAATCATAGCTTACACCCTCGATCTAATCACCTTACAAACAAAATAAATAAAACTAAATGAAATCGGGTCAGGCGTTTCGGCGCTACGATGCCACAGACACATGTATACAGATACGAGTACACACGTCAAACTTAAACCCCTGACCCCTCTGTAACACCCCTCTGTTTTCGTCAGGGTTTAAAAAGAAAGATAATGGAACCGAAAGTTTCATGCCCTACCCATTATGGCGATCACTTTTTTGTTCTGGAGCATTGCTAGGAACCTTTCGATTACGGGGATACTTATCATCATACAGATCATGTATGCACAATGCACAGAACAGAAAACACAGTGCTAGGTGGCCATTAGCATGACGTTTTGCGTGCATTACGTTGAGGGTACCATATTTTTTCACACTGAAAATGAAAGTAGTTATACAAAAATATTTTTTGCTTAAAGTAACTTGGTTTAACATGATTTGGTATGCGTAGTAAACGGCGATGTGGTATATGGTAGGTAGTTACACACTGTATAATAATTATAGTCTATGGTTATAGAGATAAAGAAAAAAAGGGGATAAGTATCTATCTTCTTATTTATTGCAATGCTTTTGTTTGGTTTATCATCATCATGTCAACCTTTAGATGCCCACAGCTCCTGGGCATAGGTCTCCGGATTCAGCCGTAATCACCATGCTTGGCCGATGCATGTTGGCGATCGCAGTAGGTGTTATGGTACTCAGAAGCACGCTGCTGCCTATCCTCTAGTCAATATCCCTCTGTCGCCTTCTACGACACCCACGGGTAGAAATGGGGTGGTGCTATTCGCGGCTGGCACCACGCGGTTGATTTCTTTTTTTAAATAAACGTCGATTTGTTTAGCGTTTAAAAATGTGAGTATTCACATACATTCTGTAACATTTGTGTGACATTCAGCATCTCCACGCCGTTCATTATTGATCGCAAACTAAAAGTACTAACCTTATAAAATTTTAAAGACACCAGCTTTCTACCTAATTTCTGCGTCCCCTAAATCCGGACAATGGCCTTATAATTGGTCCATAACCATTGGACCACATCAGACCCGTGGGCTGTAACTTTTCCAATAACAATTCTCATTGATAAGGGTCTAATTGTCAATTAATTAAATATTAAAGTGAAGGCCAGACTGGTGCGCACTTTCTCCTTCAAAAATTGCCCTTTTATATTGTTAGTATGTGTGGTATAAGTGATAGATAAGTTATGGTTGTAATTTATAGGGCCTATGAAATTTTACTATTTATTTACGTCCATCCGTAGTCCAAAAAATATTACGAAGAAGAAAGTGAAAACTGGCATTTACAACTTACCGTCATTGCAAAGACTGCGTTATCACTTTCTGATGCATTCAAATTCTTTCCAAAAAGGGGTAGCCAGTTGATGGCACTGTTCGTATGTAAGATTGGTAATTTATTGACAATCCAATAGGCGGCTGAAATAATTTTTTCATTAGATCGGCCGTTGAATATTGTCTACTTATAATGAACTATCTTTTGCCTGCGACTTCGTCCGTGTAGATATCGGTTTTATCGGATACAGTCGCTTATTAAAAAGTAGCCTATGTCCTTCCCCAGGGTTTAAGTCATTTTCGTACCAAATTTCATCAAAATCAGTTAAGCTGTTTCATCGTGAAAGCGTAACAGACAGAGTTACTTTTAAATTTATAATATTAGTATGGAAGTATGGATGTTATTTGTATCTACATTCTTTGTGGGAATCAAAGTTACTATTCATAGCACAGAAAACTTTAGCATTCATCTAGAACCACATAGTTCTATTACTTTGTCGAGTAAAAAGCCAATAATAGGTACTTAAGGGGCTATTAAACGACTTTTACAGATTTTAAACTGACAATCACGTCAAAATGTGCAGTGTAAATTATATGAAAAAAATATATGTTAAACTAGAACATTCTCTTAATCATGTAGTTAGTGAATATTTTTGATTAAGTTCATATTAAATAGTTTAATTAACTCGTGAAGTTGTGTCTGACGCGGACAAAACATTGACAATCACACAAAATCTACCAGGTATAATTAAACGAAACTTACACCATCTTACAGACAATTTTATTATCTATCTTTTAGTATACGCCTTTTTTTTAAGTTAAAGAATACTACTTTTATTTAATTTTTTCGACTAAATTTTGAAAGTTTTGGACGCAGACTGCGTCCGTTCTGCGTCAGTTCTGCGTCCAAAACTCAAAGTTTAGTCGAAAAAATACCTGGTAGATTTTGTGTGATTGTCAATGTTTTGTCCGCGTTAGACACAACTTCACGAGGTAATTAAACTATTTAATATGAATATAATTAAAAATATTCAAATACTAAATGATTAAGAGAATGTTCTAATTTAACATATATTTTTTTCAAATCATTTACACCGCACATTTTGACGTGATTTTCAGTTTAAAATCTGTAAAAGTCGTTAATTAATAGCCCCTTAAGTACTTTTTGAATTCTAACTTACCTACTCCTACATGGGTCAGCTCTTGACTACGAGTTGGTCGTCAGCTCGCCTAATCTCTTCACTTGGACCACGCACCTAAGACTTGCACCATCTCGATTATACACGTAATGGACACTTAAGGGGAAGCACTCTCGTTTAAAACGAATAAATGGACTCCTAATGAAGTTAGAAGCCCCTTAATTACTTGATACAGACCTAATGTGAAAAAGATTAGATCTTCAGATATTTAGAGAGCGCGGAATTTGGTTTTTTTATCTGGAAGGAAATGGGGAAATTCTTCGCACCGTTACTTGTGTAGATACTGTAATGGTTGCATGCATTTGACATGCTGATCGAAACCATGGACTAAATGTCTTCGTCTAAACACTCGGGATTCCTTCTAGAACCTTTTCGTATTTAGAAGCGTTAGTCTTACTTTTATATGAGGAGGAGCTCGAGGCTAAGTTAAAGCCGTACAGATCGATTGGTTAAGCTACGCTAACCGCGGCCGATCTGTGGATGGTTGACCATTCCTTTCATACCGAGTTCCCTCCGTGCCTCGGAAAGCACTTAAAGCCGTTGATCCCGGCTGTCATTTGTAGATCTTTGGCAGTCGTTATGGGTAGTCAGAAGCCAGAAAGTGTGACAACCAGTCTTACCAAGGGGTATCATGTTACCCACTGCGTTGTGGAGGTCCGATAGGCAGTCGCTCCGTGTGAAACACTGGTATTCAGCTGCATCTGGTTAGACTGGAAGCCGACCCCAATATACTTGAGAAAAGGCTAGGCAGATGATGAGTTTTACTGTTATATGACAAGAGCAATTGCTTGACCTGAGGCCATCACAGCCTGATGTGATCTTTCAAATATATTCAGTGGTAAAGAGTTTCTCGAGTCTTATTCAAAGAACCACCAATAGCATGGTAAAATCGTACACCGATCCGGTACCATAAGGTTCCTCAAATTGTGCTCTTCCAGTATATAATAAAACCACAGTATCTTACACTACACTCTCTCTCCGTCTTCTGTTCTCCTTGCCAATCGTTATGGGTAGTCACAAGCCAGAAAGTCTGGCTATCAGACTTATCAAGGGATATCATGTTGCCCAGTTACTGGGTAACATGATAGGGACTGCCAATCTGACCTCCACAAGGTCAGATTGGCAGTCCCTCCATGTAAGACACTGGTGTCCAGCTGATGCTGTTAAGACGGAAAGCCGACCCCAATAATAATAATAACAATAATAATATGTGGGGACATTTTCACACACGGCCATCTGACCCCAAACTAGGGAAACCCTGTACTGTGAGTGTCAGACAGCTGATATACATACACAAATACATTTTTTAAATACATACATATATAGATAAACAACACCCAGACACAAGGCAAACACAAGTGCTCATCACACAAATATTTACCCTGGGCGGGAATATAATATTGTTGGGAAAAGGCTAGGCAGATGATGGTCTACCTATCTAGGCTTAAGCCTAGGCTGTATTCTTCTTTCTCGGTAAATGTAGGTGAAGTGAGCTAGAGGTGACCTCACGTAAAAGCTCACTTCGCTGATATTTTTACAGAATATACCGGCAGAAAGGCACTGGGTGAAAATAACTATCGATAAATTAAGTACTTATGATGACACTAATTTAGCATAACTATATCCACAATCTGATAAGTCATTATAAAAATATATTAATGACGTTGACATCACGTTTGGAACAGTGGTTGAGCGATTGGCGGCTGCACTGCGTATCGCGTGTTCGATTCCCGCATGGAACAAATATGATTTTGATTTTTGATTGATTTTGTAAATTATTTTATGTGTCTGTAAACACACCCACGAAACATGAGAAATTCCTAGTGTGGGGCAGCTTTTATTAAAAAAAAAGAGAAAAAGAAATAGGATTCGTTGTAAAAATCCGGCCACGTGCGTGGTAGGCCACGCGCAATGTAGGGTTCCGTAGTTGCTGCTATTCTTACCCACACAGTTCTTGTCTCAGATTATCAAACAAAAGGCAGATAGACTGCGCCGAACACCGAGAGTGAAGCCACGGTTCTTGTTTTGTCCCTATATTTTACGTTTTTAAATTGTGGCGCCATAGCAGGTGCCACTGATGCAATTTCGAATTTTTGAATTTATTTAAAACATAAAAGATCTTAAATATTGATAATTATGGTCACTATATGATGTTGTTAGGTTAGCTAATTACGTAATAACTTAAGACAGAAGGTCCCTTAAGTAGGGACTGAATAAATTACCCAACTTGGTATTACATGGATCTCAGAACTTTTTAACTGTAGAAGAACTGATTTGCGAGACTTGGTTTTTTTACAAGTTATGTTTATGATGGCATTAGATTTACAGTTTAGTGATAAATACTATGGGTAACGATACATTTGTTTGGTTGCAGGTTGCCGGAGTGGTGGGCAGAGCTGATGTGCTGGCGTGCCTTTTCTTCCTCTCTTCTGTTCTTCTCTATCATGGGTAAGTCTACTGCATATAATAGGTAACTATCTATATCTGTGGTAACTAATATTTTATTTTGATTTTGAACCTGGTTGAGACTGACACATACACCAGGGCGTGGATATCAGTACAAGCAGAGAGAGCCTGCACTTAGCAGTGGATGAAATCGGGTTGTGGATGATAATGGTTTATTTTATACCATCATTAATTTACTACTCCTTTGATTCTCGTTGGACTATCTACAGCGATACCCCTACTGCTTTTATTGTAACAGAATAGACATACTATGCTATTCTGTTCCAATCTCCCTCGGTGAACACCTATAGGTGAAGTGAGCTGTCATCCGTGCCGATACTAGAGATTGACAAAGACAGACAGACTCCAGGATGACTACGACATAGAAAGAGAGCGTAGGGCCCTCGCAGTAAGGAGTAATATGCTCGCGCGCAGATTTGTGAAGTGTACCAACGATGTAAAAAATACGCTGTTCAAGCCTTACTGCTTACCGATGTACACTTGTCAACTTTGGTGTAACTTCACAAAAAAAATGTATAGTACATAAAGGGTTCAGTACAATGATGCCTACAGAACTCTTATGAAGCTACCGAGGTACTGTAGTGTTTCGAGCATGTTTACCGAAGCGAGGATCCCGGATTTTTACTCAATCATTAGGTCAAGAGTCGCGTCTTTTTGGCAACGTTTGAGACATTCCAGTAACGGAATTTTTAGAGCTGTAGCGGGCAATTTATACGCTCCTATATTTACATACTGGATTTCTGTTCACCAGAATGAGAACAGAAAATGACATTAGGCTATTTAAGGCCTCTGACGTTAGCGATAAGACTATGGGTACCTCTAAATACATGTAAGTTTTATTTTTTTAAATTTGTATTTTGTATTTATTTAATTTATTTTTTGTATATAGGTTCTTGCCTGCAAAAAACGATTATTATTGTTATTATTAAAGCAGACGGACGGAGATTGTAACAAAATAGCACTGCTGAACATATTTCTTTATGCCATATAAATATTACGTGTGGAAAACGAGCACGCGGGTCGCTCAGCGCTGCAGCCAATTACTCAGACACTGCGCCGTCAATTGACAACATAGCTGTTGTTCGGAACAATACTTGTAACCGAACAGCTCAGCACTTTTGTCTTTACGCAATTAAATAAATGCATCGACACAAAGTGCTACGAGTTAGTACGTATTCAGCGATCGCGTAACTCAAACCAATTAGCAAATCTAATTACCAAATCAAATCATCTTTATAGTGCTAAATTAAGTACTGACCATTTGTAGCTGTAGTGTCAATGTAGCTTTCTGAACCATATAAATTCGTATAATTAAACCAATAACCCTTCTGTTGCGATATCAAGTCTAACTAACCAAATGCAACCAACCCAGAAAGCAGCGTCGTAGCACCGGATAACGCTAACTTTCTACATGCTTCACTATAGGGCGCTTCAAATAGCTAAAAAATAGCATAATCATCGGCCGAAAAGAAAGAAAGAAATATAAATAGCCGATAAGAAAACACAGTCGACATTTACTTTAAAAATCCTTCGTATAAAGTCACATAGGTACCTAATGTTAGCGTAAGTTATGACGTCATTATAACTTATAGTCCTCACAAAGTTGTTCTATGCTGAAGTTCCTACTTCAGTGGCTTTGCTGCTACTCGCAACTCCGTCAGTTTTAAGGTTAATTATGTTCACTATTTCAACATAAATAACGGTCTTGTATCGACTTCGATTTATTACAGATGAACGCATGTATTGGTAAAATAAATAAAAAGTCACAATATTTAAGTTAACATTTTATACGTAGGTGCACATAATCATTATTGAATTATTCAAATGATATAATTCAATTGAAAACTGAAGTCATCATTTTCAGTTTTGAATTTCATTTATTCTTCAGACAAAATAAGAATACAACTTTTAATGAAACTGTGCCATTCTACCCAAACTTCTGGTGTACGTCGTTGACGATTTTTGAAATATCATATCATACTACGTTTACCGATCGTTAAAGATAGTTATCGTGTTTATTGTTTTAAGTAGAAGGATACTGCTACAAAAGTACCTTTGTCGCTGATGTCTAGGGAAATAAACTACTCATAGGCAGGAACCATTAGCTCCGTTAAAATTACAATATAAACGAAACATGTGTAGGTACATACACAGTTTCTAGTCATAGGTAAGGTACCTCCTGTACCACAGTGTAAATATTAGTACTACCGTACAGTAGTGACACGCTCCGCCTCCCTCCGAAACACTGTTCCTCACCTCTTCCCGCGTCGAACGTGCTCTCAAAACTGCTTTTAGTTCTCGCGGCGCAAAGACACGCACACACACGCACGTATTTGTACAGTCTATTATTTTGGTAGTAGTCAGTTTACGCCACATTCATTTCAACTCATTATAATTAGTTCAGTTCTCGTTGGGCTATCAATACAGCCAGGCGTTGTCGTTACAACCAACAAGGGCCGCGTCACTCATTTAATTTCCACACCATCAGTCCATTAAGCTTATTTTACTTTAGTTAAGTACCTTTGGGACAATACAGTAGTGTTCTTTAATTCCATTCACCCCTCATCTAAAAGTAATGTATGGTTAAACAATTAATCATACATTATTTTTGGTCCTTCGAGCCGGAGAATGCGCCAAATTACCTATTCGTTCTGACCTTCGAATGTAAAGCATAAAATCCACGAATATTTTCTCGTTTCGACGTCATGAATATACAATAATTATAAAGTATAGTCGCAAAAAAATAGAAATTCGATCAATCGGGAAACATTTCAGAAGATACAAAATAAAATTGAAATAAATGAGATTTTTTCGTTGTAAATCAGATTGTGAAATATGAAATATCTTCGATACGGAATCAGATTTCTGTCGATAATGATTAACGGTGAGATTGCTAACAAGAGTGGCGCTCCCGTTCGTAAATAAGGAAATGTAATCAATAAGAGATGGAGATTACATTGGAGCAGCCGTTATCTTCATGCATCAGATTAAGGACTGGGATTATATTGGGTTCTAAAACCAATTGGGGTGATGTCATGTGTCACTTATTAATATAGACCATTAAAACTCGTTGAAAAACATCCTCAAAAGCAGAAATCATAGTCCTTGAAAAAACTTTAATACACTAGATGACGACTGAGATACATTATACTAATTGTATTCTTCGATATTTTCAACACTACCAACATTAAACTTAAGGCTGCTCTCTCGAAAAATGCTTGAAAGAAGCATGCAGATGAAGCAACTTTTCGTTGGTATTTATAGAGAAATTACATCTGAAAAAAATTGATACCTAGTAATCTACATCATATGACACATAATTTGGTTTAGTCATCATTTTTCTATCGGTATCACATAATAAGAAAAAAAAATATCAAATCACCACCAAATCATTAACATGAAACCATTTTACTCCTTAATTTCTTATAAAAACAGTATAAAAAAAAAATATCTACTGCTTTGCAATACAAAGGAAAATGATTTGGTTTTGTTACTTGTTACAAATATGTATTAATTTTATTACAATAAATTAAAAATTAAAAATTTAAAAAAACCCCCAACGCAAAACATAAAAGCGATTATGTAAAAAGTAAAAAATAATACTTTTGTTGAGCCATCAAATGTTTGTTCGTTGAAATGGCGCTATAATGCCGCGGCGGGGTACCGCTTAAGTAAGTCAGTCCCTCAATTTCATTCACTGTCTATTAATTTACCAGCATTTCCGACCAATTTGCTTCGATATTATCAAATTTTTGTTGCTAATCTAGTTGTTAATCTTGTTGCAAATCTAGTTACCATCAGTTCGCTATTTTAGATATTTAGTTATTGCTTTAAACTTAGCGGTACCCCGCCGCGACATTATAGCGCCATTTCAACAAACAAACATTTGATGGCTCAACAAAAGTATTATTTTTTACTTTTTACATAATCGCTTTTATGTTTTGCGTTGGGGGTTTTTTTAAATTTTTAATTTAATTTTATTTTAAATTTTTTAAATGTAATTTAGTTTGGTTTTGTGTGGTCAGTGTGGTCACCTATAATAATATGTTTGAAAGCAAAGTAAACATCCGGTATGCGTCTAAGATCCCTACCGCAGCAAACAAAAGAGCTGATAACTTTAAAACTGCTGAACCGATTTTGATGAAACATGTCTAAAAACCATCGCTAGAGAATCTACTTTCAAATAAAAAAAACCGCATTCAAATCGGTTCACCCGTTAAAGAGCTACAGTGCCACAGACAGACACACAGACACACAGACACACAGATACACAGACACACAGACACGTCAAACTTATAACACCCCTCTTTTTCGTCGGGGGTTAAAAATGCGTCCGATTAAAGACTGCGTCTACATCATCCCCGCACTCGTCCACAAATTCAGTACGGGCCAAATGCTCAAGGTTATTGGCATGTATACAAAGCCTTAAAGATGCGTACACATTGTATAACATAACATGTTATAAAACGTTGTAATGTAACATGTTTCAGTAATGCAGAGGCTGAATGTTATTTAACATGTTAATAATATTTACAACAATGTTAACTTAATTATGAAATAGTGAGCAGCAGTATGATTCTCTAGTAATCCAGCCTGTAGATCGTGGCTGCGAGCAGCGACGAGTTACAATTTTGATTCATTAACATTTGCTTACGCAACGCTAGCGCCACGTGAATAAACGGCTTTTGGTGGAACTACTCAAGATTGAAATATTTGGCACTTTTGATATTTCATATAATTATGAAAAACGACATTCGCTAAGCAAAACCAGCCTGACCTTTGTCGATCGCCAGCGACCACAGCCACGACTTTACTTGTCAAAATCAAAAGCTTATATTTTGCAGACGAAATGCCAAAGAATTTAATTATAATAAAATAATAATATAATGGCTGCCCGTGTGTTGTGCTTAATTAATTTACTAAAAGAAGCCAAAAAGTCGGACGACTTACAAAAGCGTTTCCTGCTCCATCTATATCTCGACTCCATGTGAAAGTATGGAAGAACAAGCTTTGATCCAGACGTTAGGAAGAGATACCAATGCTTCACAAGACCAGCTGGCAAATGGCAGAGCATGCAGGGAGTTACTGCTGATCACATTTGGCGTGCTCGGACACGCCAAACTTGATTTATCAATAGAATATTACGTTTTGTTGCATACAAAAAGTAAACATTTTTCACCAGTAAGCAAGAGGGTTTTACTCAAGATAATAAATAATGCCTGGAAGTGTGCACACTATTTCATTATTTGTAGAAATATAAGGAGTGTACAGTTTAAATATATGAATACTTTGTATGTACCTATTTGTATAGTAAGTATACAGTACTATATACCTACTTAAGTATAGTTTTAAGTATAGTTTATTGCCCATTATTTTCTATACAAAACAACCTTTGGCAATGTGGCAATGCTGCCAGCCTGTTGGGCACGTGTCCCGTTGACAGCGATGTGGACGAGTTTTATGATGCCCTTTGAGCTCCCCTGCCTTTTTCTTGAAATTGTACATAATATTATTAGATTTTTAAGATTTGTATATAATTATATTTAATAATAATAATAATATATAAAATAATAGTAATGTTTTTATTTTTATATTTAAAAACGTAATACACAAAAGCACACAAATCATTAGCGTAAATTTCTCTCTATTAGTAGTAGACGAATCTGTTGAAATCTGTTCAGTCAGAGCTTGCAGAGGTTCGACCAGGGTCTCTGTACTTCGTGCACGCATCATCTCTCAAGTCCACTCTGCGTTCTTCAATGGCTATAAACCTTTCGGTCAAACTAGCAATATTTGAGAATTACGCTGAGCTTGGGGGTGTACGCAGCGAATGTTTTATTTCCGTTCACTGGGTGTACGTTGTAATAATCGCCGTCACGCTTGTTTAAAACCAACGGCGCCGGCGGTGGCGAGTAGCTCAAAAAAACAATCAAATAGGTACATGAAACATTATTACGATATTGATAAAATAGCAGTCTCAACTGTCTGGTTAATCGCCGGTTGCGCAGTATCGGCCAGCAATGAGTAACATTTATTCTAAAGGTTTTATCTTATTTATCAATGTAATCAGCAAAATATATTATGTGTAATAATTCAGATTTATCTCAGAAACATTGTTGACTTTTTAGATGTATGATTTACTTATCATACGATATGTGTAGGTATTATAATCAAATGTCATAATCGAAGACAATATACCAAAACGAGACAAGTGCGAGTCGGACTCGCCCACCGAGGGTTCCGTAGGTACATATTTGTAGGTAGGTACATATCTATACTTCCATACTAATCCATACCTACTATCCATACTTTAATAAGTATTATAAATGTGAAAGTAACGTTGTCTGTTACGCTTTCACGATAAAACAGCTGAACCGATTTTGATGAAATTTGATATGAAAATAGCTTAAACCCTGGAGAAAGACATAGCTCTACTTTTAAATCCGCGATTTCGTCTGCATTTGCGATAACCGACATTCACGCGGACGTTATCGTGGGCAAAAGTTAGTTATAAATAGAGACTATATTTTTTATGATTTAATTGCAAATGTAAAGTTTTGAGACTTTTCCCTGAATTTTTAGTATAAGACGATATTACTAGACAAATTTCATTTCAACGGGAAGTACCCTATAAATTTTGATTCCCTTGATAGTGTCGAAATATACGTTTTTTCCAGCATAGACGGCCGTCTCTTTTCAAGTTAACATAGAAGGTTGATTTTTTTTACAGCTTCAAGGGACCGTAGACTTAAGTACCTATATGGTTTTAATTTCAACTCGATACCTACACGCGTTCTCGAGATAAAGGGTCTTGACAGACAGACGGACAACAAAGTTTTGTCCTTTTGAGAAACGGAACCCTAAAAATACCATAAACATAGAATGTAGAACATATTATACTATATCGATGACCATAAACAAATGTAGAACTTTTATCAGAAATAGGTGTTATGAAGTTTGATTATGATAAAAGAGTTTTACTTACGAAGTTTTGAACATTATTTTTTCAAATTCAAGCGAAGGCATGATGATATTCTGCCACTTAAACCAAAATTAATAATTAAATTGATTAGACTGTCTTAATTTGCCTAAAACTGAAAGTATTTTATTTACAGAACCATGTTATGCCTGAAAAACTTTTACTATCGCCGTAATTGAATTGAAATTTTGATTTATATAAAAAAAAACGATGTTTACCGATATTTTACGGACAAAACATTGACAATCACACAAAATCTACCAAGTATAATTAAACGAAACTTACACTATCTTACAGACAATTTTATTATCTATCTTTCAGTATACGCCTTTTTTTAATTTTGAAAGAATACTACTTTTATTTAATTTTTACGATTAAACTTTGAGAGTTTTGGACGCAGACTGCGTCCGTTCTGCATCAGTTTTGCGTCCAAAACTCTCAAAGTTTAATCGAAACTGCACATTTTGACGTGATTGTCAGTTTAAAATCTATAAAAGTCGTTTAATAGCCCCTTAACGGTTGGCACAACGTCGCCTTCGACGTCAAGCCTAGCCACGAATGGTAACATTAGAGAATCACATGGCAGCACTGCAGAACGACAAACGACAAAGTCATATAACATATTAATTCTAATGTATACAGTGTTGTCATAAATATGTTGTCAGTGTTGACGACACGGTTGGCTCAGTGGCTGAGCGATCGACTGTTGCGCAGCGTGTTGCGGGTTCGATTCCCGCCCAGGGTAAACATTTGTGTGATGAGCACTTGTGTTTGCCTTGTGTCTGGGTGTTGTTTATCTATATATGTATGTATTTACAAAAAAAAAAAAAAAATTGTGTATGTATATCAGCAGGCTGTCTGACACCCATAGTACAGGGTCTCCCTAGTTTGGGGTCAGATGGCTGTGTGTGAAAATGTCCCCACATATTATCTAATATATAAAATTCTCGTGTCACAGTTTTCGTTCCCGTACTCCTCCGAAACGGCTTGACCGATTCTGATGAAATTTTTTGTGCATATTGGGTAGGTCTGAGAATAGGCCAACATCTATTTTTCATCCCCTTTTTTCACCCCTTTTTCATCCCCCATAGATCGGGACAGGACAACGTCTGTCGGGTCAGCTAGTTATATTATATTATTATATGTTGCAAAGTTGAAAAACAATGTTACATAATGTGGAGGTGTTATAAAACACATGTTAGTTAATCTGTACGCACCTTTAGAAATCTCTGTGTAGCATCTTTTTCGAAAACATAACATAATTCATCCCGTTCGAGTCCTTGTTTCCTGGCTTAACTGCTGAAGTATCTTTGATAATATTTGGCACAGCAGACTGTAACCCAAGAAATGAAATAGGCTACTAACACATTCAAGACATTCGACATTCAAGCGGACGAAGTCGCGGGCAAAAGCTATAAACTTAGCTATATATACCTATCTTATATTTAAAAATCTTCTGTGCGTGTGTATGAAAGTGAACTCCTCCTAAACGGCTGGACTGATTGTGAAGATTTTTTTTGTGTGTGTTTCAGTGGATTCGAGAATGGTTTATATTCACAATTGGACTCGGTAGGTGGCGATTTGGAGTCCGTATGGTGTCGGACGTAAAGAATAGCACCATCCCATATCTTCCCGTGGGTGTCGTAAAAGGCGACTAAGGGACTTACCAGAGAATGGGCAGCAGCGTTCTCTGTGCCTTTGTAACAACCATACTGCGATCGCCAACCCGCCTGCCAAGCGTGGCGATTAGGGCAAAACCCCCCATTTCTTGGGGGAGGCCTATGTCCAGCAGTGGACGTCTTTCGGCTGAAATGATGATGATGATGATGATGAGGTGGCGATCTAGTCGGGTTTTTTTTTTTTATTTTCAGGGCAGGACAACGTCTGCCGGGCCCGCTAGTAATATTATAGTTTTTTTGTTCCCTCTATGATGGACATAAGCGTGTGGCCTTTAATAAAAGTCCAGAGCCGCTGTGGCCAGCGCAAAACTATTTAAACAAAGAATTGTAACTAATATGGTTAAACCCATATTTTTCCAATTAAATATTTTTTAAGTCCCATGACGTTGTCACTAACCGCCTAAAATCCATGGCGAATAATAGAAGAGAAAATTTAATATTGAATGAAAAAAAAAATTGTGCAGGTGCCAGCACATCAAGTCATACCAAACTGTCAAATTTTCCCAAATGAATATAAACCTTTTGTAATAAAGTTGAAAATCTATCAAAGTTTGACAGATTGTTGTAGCTTGATATCCTGCATGGCTTCTGACATATTACAAACACAGAAGGTAGTGTACATAGCATAATCGAAACAGAAGTTGTACACCCAAGTCTAGATAACTATAATCAGGTTTCCAGGACCCTTATCTAGGAAGGCAGACCTATTTTAAGGGGCTATTAAACGACTTTTACAGATTTTAAACTGACAATGACGTTAAAATCTGAAGTGTAAATGATTTGAAAAAAATATATGTTAAACTAGAACATTCTCTTAATCATATAGAAAGTGAATATTTTTGATTAAGTTCATATTAAATAGTTTAATTAACTCGTGAAGTTGTGTCTGACCCGGACAAAACATTGACAATCACACAAAATCTACCAGGTATAATTAAACGAAACTTACACCACCTTACAGACAATTTTATTATCTATCTTTTAGTATACGCCTTTTTTTTAATTTTGAAAGAATACTACTTTTATTTAATTTTTTCGACTAAATTTTGAAAGTTTTGGACGCAGACTGCGTCCGTTCTGCATCAGTTTTGCGTCAAAAACTCTCAAAATGTAGTCGAAAAAATTAAATAAAAGTAGTATTCTTTCAACATATATTTTTTTCAAATCATTTACACTGCACATTTTGACGTGATTATCAGTTTAAAATCTGTAAAAGTCGTTTAATAGCCCCTTAAGATTCAAGACCCATCTTATAGCGACATCTATCGCACCTCATTCGAACTACAACTGAGTACCCTAAATTCTCCGCGAGACCGCGACGTAAGCATTATGTGCGTGTTTGTAAACCGCTGGGACTCGCCGATGTGGCGGCACTGGATGCGGCTACATACTGCAGGTGGTCGTATGTAGCCGCATCCAGTGCCGCCACATCGGCGATGGTCGCATCCTGGGCTTGGCGTAGATTTGTGTTCCTGTGTTGTTTACTTTTTGTTTTTGTATTTGTTTTACTAACACTAGTTTGTAAGGTATTTTTGTATTACTAACCAGTTATGGACTCATAGTCTGTATTAAACGTTTATTATTATTATCACCATTTATTAATTATATTTACCTATAAAATACATTTTTAAATATTAATAAAAAATAAAAACATTTAAAAATATAAAAAATAGTAGCCCATCGGTATCGGGAACAGGGTCCAAGCTACCGGCGGTCAGGGCTCCAGAGAGAGAAACCTCCTGACAATGCGGGCCGTGTCCAGAAGTACTGCCTTCTGAATCAAGCCCTTGATCCAGCCGCCTAACGAGAGCCTCCTTAGATGTTGGACGAGGCTCTTGGCAATTAAGCCATTGGCAGTAACAACTATCGGCACAATGATCGCTGAGTCCACATCCCACATGTCGACAACCTCGCGGGCCAAGTCAAGATACTTTATTTGCTTGTCTTTCTCGACCTTCACGAGGTTCACGTCATGCGGAACTGCTATGTCAATAATCATTGCGCGCTTCTCCAATCGATCCACCACCACTACATCAGGTTTATTGGCTACAATAGTCCTGTCAGTGATGATGGATCGATCCCAGTACAATGTGACATTGCCATTTTCAAGAACTGGATCGGGCACATACCTGTAGTATGGTACTTCTGATTCCACGAGGTTGTATTTCAGAGCAAGTTGCTGATGGATAATCCTGGCCACAAGGTTGTGTCTATGCAAGTACTCTTCGTTAGCGAGACGAGAACATCCAGAGATAATGTGACGGATTGATTCTCCCGGTCGGTGACATGCCCGACAAATGTCAACAGTGCCATCCTTCACAATAAATCTCCGGTAGTTATTCGTCATAATAACTTCGTCCATAATTGCACAGACAAAACCTTCGGTTTCTCCAAATAGATCACCGAATCGTAGCCAGGATACGGACGCTAAGAAATCGACATCGGGCCCGTGTAGGGCCCGGAAAAAGCGTCCGTGAAGCTCCTTACTCTTCCAAACCTCCTCGCGATCATTAGTCTTGAGCACTACAGGTATGCACCAGTTCTCTTTAGCCAAGGAGAGCGGGGTGAGGCCCTTGTCCACTGCAACTACATCTCGATGCATCCCCACGTCGGCTTCTAGGAAATATTCCCTGAGACTGCATATCTCACGGTTGTGCAGGGTCTTAGCATTTAAGAAGCCACGACCGCCACACTTCCGCGGGATATACAGTCTCATCACCGATGACCGTGGGTGATGCATCCGATATGCTGTCAACAATGTACGGACTCTCCTATCCAGGGCATCGAGTTCCGTTTGTGTCCATTTGAGTATGCCGAAAGAGTACATCAGAACTGGCATGACCCATCCATTGAAGGCGCGCACCTTGTTTCCGCCTGACAAAACACTATTAAATACTTTCTTCAGGCGGCCAAAGAAGCGCTCCTTCAACGATTGTTTCATGTCAGAAGCATTGATGCCCAACGCTTCCGCCATACCCAAATATTTATAGGTCTCAATTGAAGAGAGGGATCTAAGGTTTATGGAATCCGAGAGCTGAATTCCCTCGGATTCCACAATCTCCCCTCGCTTGACATGCATGACTGCACATTTGTCCACACCAAATTCCATCCTGATGGCGCTACTAAAAGTTTCTGTTACTTTCAGTAGCTCCATCAGCTGTGAACTGTTGGGGGCAAAGAGTTTTAAGTTATCCATGTAAAGAAGGTGAGATATTACCTGACCTCCTCTCTTCAACCGGTAGCCTAGACTTGAATTCTCCAGCAGTGTGCTTAGAGGATTCAAGGCTAAGCAGAACCAAAGCCGACTCAAACTGTCGCCCTGAAATATATTCCGCTCAATCCTTATCGGTTCACTATTCCTCTGGATTTGTCGACATCCTGGATAGCGAAGGACGGTCCTCCACTGCCCCATACACGACATCAGGAAGGTGCGCAGAGTGGCATCGATCTTATACAACTCTAGCACCCTCATGAGCCATGTATGCGGCACAGAGTCATAAGCCTTCTTGTAATCTATCCAACATGCCGACAGATCCTTACGGGATCGGCGAACCTGTTGACTGATGGCCATGTCAATCAGGAGCAGCTCCTTAGTACCGCGAGACCCATTCCTACATCCATAATCTATAATCTCTATCTCTATAATTCTTGTCTATAATTCTATAATCTCTATAATTCTATAATTTTTGGGTTCCGCAGTACTACCCGATTTATGGAGCAGGTGGGTTATTCCTGTCGTCAAAAACTGGGGCAACGATCCTGATTCCAAGCATGACTGGAACCACGACGCCAAACAAACGTGCGACCTTCTGAACCATTTGATCCAGAAGTTGTGCAGCCCGTCCGGCCCTGGAGACTTCCAATTAGGCAATGGACGGACTGCACAAGCTACATCTTGGGGGCTGATAGTGATTGCCCCCATTTCTGGTATTGCGTCGCACGCTCGTTCGACTTCCTGAGTCCAATCACCCTCAGTGTGACCGACAGGCACCGACCAGATGTTGCGCCAGAACAAATTCATGGCGTCGTCATCCGGCGGGCGCGTATCAGTCACACTTTGAATCGGTCGCTCCCAAGTGCTATAAACCCACCTTTCATCGCTCTGGAATGTGCGATTCTGAAAGTATCGTTCCGCCCGCCGCTTATACCTTCGAATACGGCTTGCCCATGCATACACCTTCTGCTTCAGGAAGTCGATGCGCTCTGTGACCCAGGACATATAGTCTCGAGGACTGATATCAGTCCCCGAGAATGCCCGCCTCACAAAGCGCATCACTCTTGGGCGAGAATTGCCCTCCCTAAAGCAGCTTAATTTGCCGATGAGCACTCTGGCCTCACTAATGCGGCGCTCAATTCTGCACTGCCACGCCGGTACGGCAGGTTTTGGTCGTGTAGCTCTGTCATCATTAGCAAATTTGACGTGAGCTACACGACATGCCGCAACAGCTGCACAGTACAGAATCGAATGCGCATCAGTGAGGTCTTCGCAACTATCAAAATAATTTGATAGTTGCGAATCCAGAGCTTACACCAGCACCTTGTTTTTTTTATGCATGGGCAAACGAGGTAAGCTTGGTCTAAGCTCAGGCGGCATGAATCGATACTCTCGAATCGCACCCTCCAAAGCGCTCCTCAATTCTTCATTGCACTGGGTACTTACATGTGTAGCCATGTCATCACTTCCATCAGTCACTTGACTAGATGTTGCAGTCGGCTGTGGTTGTGCCACTTCCACAATCTGCGGCAGGGGAGCAGTGATATGGCTTCTCTGCATTTCAGTTCGGAGGCGATCAAGTACAGTGTCATCCAACATACGGTTACGCTGGATGACCCGCACCTGATCCGATAGTCGTTGTGCTGAAACGTTGACAGCTGGCTCAAGCACCTGAAACAGAGAGAGCATCCGAACACGGTACGCGGTCAGATTACTTCCCCCCTCTGTAGCCCCATAGTATGCGCGCATGACATTTTCGTTGATAGTTTGTGTCCATCTCATGCGCTGCACACTTCCGCCGGGAGCTGGGACCCTATCAGAGACCGATGGGTCTCGCGGTCCTAAACAATCCGGCGGCCGGCGTCCTCCCCGTCGACGAGTAGGTGGTGGCGTCGTAGGCGGAGAGAAATACTCGTCGCTCGAGCTCGACGCAACTGCCGAGGCCGGTATCACAACACTCACGGTTGGACTGGGTTCCGGCGGCGGTGAGGCGGAGCTGAGCGACGAGTCCGGAGGTTGCAGGCGTGCTTGACGTACTGCTGCTCTCGTTATCATTCTTATCTATATATTTTCTTTATCTTGTACCTTCGTTTTTGATTATATAGTCCATATGTATCGATGATTATATACAATTTCCAATTATTTATGCAATATATTTGTACTATGACAGATGTCATGATGAGAAATTATTTTCCAAAAACTATTTGCGATGATTTTATGGGTATGGCTCACAGAAGTAGTAAAATTAATTGAATATATGCTCGTTATTTATAAAAAATTGTATCAGTATCTATTAATAATGTGTATATGGTATTTAATTAATTTTTTTGTTGAACAAATAAAATATTAGATAAGTGACACATAGTGTTGCCAGCTATTATTATTATTATTATTATTATACAAAATCCTGACGACAACAACCGTCGGCCAACAGCCCACCAGACACAAAACCCCTCGAAGGATCTTCCCCTCCATAGGGGAAAGTTTCTCAACCTCCAAAGAATAAGGGAGGCACTTTCTACCTTGTTCTTTTTACCACTAAAAATTAAAAGCCATCGCCTCACGTTCCAGGTCATCAGGTCGTCACCGTGTGTGGTCAAGCGTGGCTTTAGCTGCGCTCAGCATGCTTGCCAAGGAGACCGGCCTCACAGCGCTACTGTTCAACGTGGCCTTCGACCTGTACCGGTGCTGGACTTCCAATAGGTAACGTAATATAAATATATTGAGCTTAAATGAATGTATAAATGAGTGAGTGAGTGATTGAATGAATGAGAGATTCAAGTACGACATCATTTCCAAGAATATAGGGTGCATAGAGTATGTAATTGTCTTTAATACGGTGTAAATAAATAGGTGTTACCTATACATTTTGTTTGTTAAAACCAACCAGCCCACAATAGCTTACTAATTAAATTAATTACATCAAACTAATTCAATTTGCTAAATGCCAAAACCAGCAATAACAGTATATTATACATCCAAAATGATTATTTAAATTAGATTTAAAATAAATCAGCGTTTAATCATTACAATTACCTAATTGTAATGATTGATTATGATGATGACCTCATCATCACCATAATACCAGCCTATTGCCGAACTGCTGAACGTAGGTCTCCTTTGGTTCATTAAGGCACACCTAAATAAACCTAATTATTTTAGCTACACGAGAAGATAGGTACTGGTTTCAAGATAATTATAATACTATTAGACGCTTCCAATTATTATTAATGGGCCCCAAATTAATAAGGTAGGTTTTGCATTTATTTCATAAGCATTAATGTCCTTTTTTTAATAATATGAGGGATCGGAACTAATTACGATAAATTAAAGAGGTTTTGTCTGACTAACCACCTATCTTTCTATAAGTATCCAGAGTCTCTAAACCGACACTCTAAACCGGTGCATAAAATCTCCACAGTAAAATAGGCAGCTACAATTCTGGCAGCTGGTTGGGGTCGGTAACCAACCATTTACCAACCATCTAACGTTTCAGTAATTTGAAAAGGTTATTTAATAATTAACGTATTGTGAAGCTCCCTGAATCTATCAACTTGAACTAACAAACTTCTCCTAGTTGGAAACTTGAGCGATTTCATCAAACTATTTCAGATTCTCACCTTCAATAAAATGGCGGTGGCGAAGTGAAAGTTCGTACGGGCGGGTGCTTCGGGCATTAGCTGCACTGGCACTGCTGGCTGGAGCCCGGCTGGCGTTACTGCAGGGCTCCTTGCCTGCTTTCTCGCCGCAGGACAACCCTCCAGCTTTTCATCCTTCGTTTAGTGTCAGGTGAGTTTGTAGAAAATTAATGTAGCAGATACCAGACATCATAATTTAAAAAAAAAAACACAAAGAGACAAAACATAAAAAATCACACACACACATAAAGACATTATATTCTTTCAAAGGTTTTTCGTCGTTAATAGGTAGTACAATTCCATGTAACTGAAATTGTCAAATACCCCAAATTTCGACCTCATGTAATGTAAATGTAATCATCGAGGTTTCCGGCAACTGGGGCAGCAATTAACTGGGACTACAGTCCCAGTTGCTGGGCCTTTGCTTTTTATTTATTTATTATTTTAAATGTGTTTTAGTTTGACTGTACTGTTTTTGGATTGAACAATAGATTTTTCTTATTCAATTTACGTGGTCCCAGTCGCCGGAAAAAATTAAATAAAATTGAATTAATCCGGCAACTTTGACCGTAGTCCCAGTGAATCCGGTAAATCCCAGTCGCTGGAAACCTCAAATCACCGAAAGTGTACATTTGTGGTATTTGAAAATGTTAGTTGCCCGGAATTGAACCAGCAACGACGTTTAGTTTTTGTCTCAGTTTTTGGTCATAATTCGATTTACTCAGGGAGATTTTACTTTCTATTACTAAATTATAGACGCGAATGTTTGTGAGGATAGATGGATAGGTGTTTTTTATTCTTGCACGCACGGCGGAACGGAATGAACCGAAATTGGTCACAACAGAAATTGATCTAGCCGCTACCGATAGGACATTTTTTATTCCGTTGTTGTGTTTCCGTGGGATTATTTAGGACTTTAGCTTAACACTGAAGTCTACGCAGATGAACTCGCCAGCAGAACTGCTAATACTTCGATGTACCGCCACGTCGTCTCAAAGCACAGCTGTTTTTACGCATCACCTACCATCAATATGAGTAGGCAAGTCATCATTATCTTCCTGACCTTATCCTATGTTACTTGGAGTCGGTGCAACACGTTTTCTGCTTCCACCCCGTCCTGTCAACCTTCATGATATCACTGACTCCCTCTCCTTCATATAATTTTTCACACAAGCCATAGTGAGCAGAGTGTGGGGCAGTACCGACGCTGCCTTGGCGATGATCGCGAACAGACTGGATTGCCCGTACATCCGGCAATGTTGTAGTAGGCATATTGTTACTAGTCTTTCTTGGTTGTAAGCCTTGGTCTGTTTGTAACTTGGCATTGTAAATATGAATGATATCTCTGAGTCCTGTTTCTCGAAATAAACTTATTTTATAAACCGACTTCAAAAAGAAGGAGGTTATCAATTCGAATGTTTATATATATATATATTTTTTTTTATGTATGTTCGGGCATAGCTCTGTCATATATAGACGGATTTGCAAAATTCTTTTTTTGATCGAAAGGGGTTTATTTCGAAAAGGTCCCATATACATTTTATAAAAATTGGTACAGCCCTTTTTGAGAAAATCAACAAATTCCCAAAAAAAATTACTTGACGACGTTTTAGTTTCTTCAATCACTGGAGGAATTACAATCTCTTTTAAGTGTGTTGCCGTTTCTTAATGGATTTGGATGTTAAGGCAACACTAAAAAGCGAAAAATAAAAAGTTTTTTCAAAAAAAAGAAAACCGCCTTCAAAAACTAAAAAGTGATAAATTACTTTAGCACACAATACACATTACTTTACTTTCGGAAGTCGGTGGCAATACAAAACAACAAACACAAAGCCACCCACAGCTTTTTTTATAGTCCTAAAATAAAAACTAAACTGTTTGTAACTATGGTTCCAGATTAATGACATTCTGCTACCTAGCAGCATTCAACTGGTGGCTGCTGCTCTGCCCGTGGACGCTGAGTCACGACTGGCAGATGGGATCCGTGCCTCTCATCACGAGCGGCTGGGATCCGAGGAACTTGCTCACTTGTGCCGCATTCATAGCCTTGCTGGCGCTGTCATATCGATGTTTGGTGGATTTAGAGGTAAGAAGTAGTTTTTTCCGTAAAGCGCGTTAAGCCGTTGGTCCTGGCTGACATTCGTAGATCTTTGACAGTCGTTATGGATAATCAGAAGCCAGCAAATCTAACAACGAGTCTTCATCATCATCATATCAGCCTAACAACCCAGTCTTGGGCAGCCTGCATTCATCCGTTAACAGCCACCTTCTTCAAATCGTCGGTCCATTGTGCCACAGGGCATCCCACACTACACTACCAGTCTTAACTATGGTTATCGCGTTACTCAGTAACTGGGTTGTGGAGTTCAGATAGGCAGTAGCTCCATGACAACACTGGTTTTCAGCTGCATCCTGAAGATTGGATGCTGAACCCAACATATTTGGGAAAAGGCTACGCAGATAATGAAGTGGTTTTATTTATATAAACTTACGCAATAAAGGGTAAAAGGACTGACTTTATGCCTTAGTCATTCTTTTCCAGTCAATCAAAAGTGGTGAAGAGATAAAATGGCAGGTTAGTTCGGTCGGTAAAGGAACCAGGGTCTCCAGAAATAGGTAGTTGAAGTTTATCTAGACACCGATGGATGTTTCCGAATGAGATTTCGAAAATGTATTTATATTTCCAGCTCCAACGTCACACACCCGCAGTGGTTGGGTTGATGCTGCTGGTGATACCGTACCTCCCAGCTTCGAACCTGCTCGTCACTGTGGGTTTCGTGGTTGCCGAGAGGGTGCTGTATATACCCAGGTAAACACTTTTATTATTCTTATTCTTGCAAGGTTGAAATTTTCTCTGGGCAAGTCTTCGTGACGTTTTTGTTTGAGGACTGTCGTTTCCACTAGTGCCCGCTAGTTTGTGACACTATTGGTTATCTATTGGTTAATCTACAATTTTGCTGCTATCAGCAAAATTGTAGATAAACCGCTTTGTGACAGATGATTAAAAAGTGATCTTTAAGCTTCTGTTTACACCTTTTGAGGCACAGAATCCCTTGAAATGTTTTAGTTATTGCGGCTAAGAAGGATACTAAAGATAACGGTAAACATTTTATGTGTAAGCCACTTTAGCTGTCTGCCGCAATAATTTGGAAATGTTGTACTATATATAATTATTTACTAGCAATATCCGACGCAGTGGGACACTTGCTAAGAGTTTTTCACCTTGACTACGTAGTATTTATACTAGAAAGGTGCTTCAACAAAGCTGGTTCAACTGACTCGTTGGTCTTGTGGTCGCAAATGCAAGTGCTAAGCGTGGGGTTCGATTCCAAGGACGGGGCGGGTGTTATTAGGTTTATCGTCAGAAATTCTCAGTAGCAGACCGTAGTTCGGAAGTTCGCAGTGCAGCCCCCCCCCCCCCCCCTCCGTGTCTCGGAAAACACGTAAAGCCGTTAGTCCTGTACTATATCTGTCTCCGGTCGACTATAACCCGTTGTTCTAGGTGAACGACAAACGCGACAAGTACCGACGCGACGCAAAATGTGCGACCAATACTTCACGCGACGTGTCGTACGTCCTACGTTGTAGGTAGTCATTGTACTTATTTAGAAATAAATAAGTTTCGAGAGTTTCATTATTAAATATCGGAAACTAAATCCACGTTTATATAAGGAGTATTTTGACTTATAACCAAGCACTTTCGATTATATTGTTGCAGCTGTTAAACCTATTATTTAACTATCATTAACCAATTTTCAAAAACCTATTTCTATCGAGGAGAGGTTGTTATTGACTTTATTTTAAAGTAAGAAAAAACACTGGTACTTATAATAGTAAACATTTCATTATTGATAAACTATTGTGCCGTGTCTCGTCGCGCAAAAAACAAATCCGCACTTGCCGCGTTTGTCGCGGCGACAACGTAGGCCACAAGCACATACAGCGACTATTTATCATTTTCGCGTCGCGTCGCATTACCGCGTTTGTGATTCACCTAGGACAACCAAGAGATCGAAATTTGGTCGGCAGAAATTATTATCAACCAGCTCTGATTTAGCATAGAATCAGATTTTTTTTGTGAATTTCAGCGTGGGCTCAGTCATAATCACCGTGTACGGCGTCCAGATGATGTGGCGCCGCAGCTCTGGTAGTAGACTGTTGGTTCTTGGAGTAGCTGTGCTGGTGGCTGGTGGAGTAGCCAGAACACACCTGAGGAATAGGGACTGGAGGACCAGGGAGACGCTGCTAAGGTCAGTTCATTCAAATTAACTTAAAAGAACACCAAGATATCGTTTTTAACCGACTTCAAAAAGGAGGAGGTTATCAACTGGAATGTTTATATATGTCGGATCGTCAGGTGCGATCGAGGAGGAGTGTCGAGCGGTATAGTACATCGTCAGGACTATGGGCGTTCACATTATCCCATTGGGGATAAACAAGACCTGTAAACACTGTAAACACACACACACACAATAGACAATAACTAATTGCAAAATCACACAAATTAACAATAAGAAACATAAATCAACAAATTCTGTTGACTACCCACAACAATAATTAATAAACCGTCTCCGACATATATATTTTTTTTTTATGTATGTTTGGGCATAACTCTGTCATAGACAAGGATTGCAAAATTCGAAAAAAAAATTTTTTTTGATCGAAAGGGGTTTATTCCGAAATGGTCCCATATCATTTTTACTGAAATTAATACAGCCCTTTTTGAGAAAATCACCAAAATCCCAAGAAAAAATACTTAGACGACGTTTTAGTTTCTTCAATCTTTGGAGGACTTACAATCTCTTTCAAGTGTGTCGCCGTTTCTTAATGGATTTGGATGTTAAGGCAACACCAAAAAGCGAAAAATAAAAAGCTTTTTCAAAAAAAAGAAAACCGCCTTCAAGAACTAAAAAGTAATAAATAACTTTAGCACAGAACACACATTACTTTACTTTCGGAAGTCGGTGGCAATACAAAACAACAAACACAAAGCCACAGTAATGTGTGTTCTGTGCTAAAGTTATTTATCACTTTTTAGTTTTTGAAAAAGCGGTTTTCTTTTTTTCGTTAATTGATGTGCGGTTACAACATTTCAGTCCCTAATTGGATATAATATGTGCAGAAATGTGGGAGGGGGATCTCATAGGGCATCAAAATACCCGTCTGTATCGTTTCCATTGCGACCAGTGCGAGGCTGGCAGCATAGCCACATTGTATAGCAATGCTGATTATTTTGCCCAAGAATAGGTCTGCCTAGCCCAGATATAGCTTTATAAACTATTGTTATTCATGCCACATCTGGAAGTAAACCTGCATCAATTGTGAAAAAACCAGATGGATGATGGTTTTCAACAAATTAGGTACAGTTATAATTAGTTAACACTCTTACTACGATGAGTTTATTAATTGGCAAATTAATAAGATAAAGATGCGTTTATTTGTTTAAACATATTGTGTGATATATATACATAGAAATACACATATGGATGTAATATAGTTCAATATCGCAGGTTCAACATGTTTTGCCATATTCGGCGTACAAAATTGTTTATTAAATTAGGAAATCATTAAATTATAGTCAACATTATATCAATTCAAATTCATAAATACTGTCAATACAAAAATTTAGTCAAACAAAATAATTAAAACAATAAAATAATAAAACTTACTCAAATCTAATAAAATAAAATCATACATAATAAAAATCATAATCATATTAAATTACTTATTCAAAATTTGTCATTCAAAAACTCTGTAACATTATAGTATCCCTTACTAATTAGCAATTTTTTTAATTCTTTTTTGAATGAATTAATATTCATCTCCTTAAGGGAATTGGGAATTTTATTATATATATAATGATATTATTCTGTTCCTGCTTTTACTTCCAAATAAGTTTTAATGGATAGAGAACTAAAAGGCGTAATTGCGTTTCTTTGAAAACCTAAGAAACTACATTTAATGCCAATTATTATAGTTTACAATATTCATCACGTTTTTCTTACACAGATTTCACTTCAACTGTCACCACTGACTAATTAAAAATATGACTGCCACTAGGCGTTGTCTTTCTCTATAAGAGTGCAGTAAACCTCTTTACATCTCCCCCCCTTGGAGAGAAGCAATTGCAAGTAACTATGTATGCAATTGTTCATTTTGAAACCAATACTGGAGATAATTTTGTAATATGGTATAAGTTTGACTCCGCTTTCTTGTGTCCGGTATCAACTTCATAGATTGATTTGGAAACCACCTTCAGAATTGTGTATGGTCCAATTCTCAATTCATCCATTTTCCGTCTATTTAGTCGATTTCCATTTTCCACATAGACTCTATCACCCACTTCCAATTTATATTCTTTCCGCTGTTGGTCAAATTTTTTTTTATTATAATTATGAGATTTTATTGTATTTTTAAAGGCTAGTTTTCTATCTCTTTTCAGATCTTCCTTTGTATATCTGGATTTTAATTCTAGTGGTAGAACATTTACGTTTTCGCCTTCCAAAAGATATTTTGGAGCAAACTTCGTGACTGTGTTCTGTTTCGTTATATTTTTCTACACATTTCAGTGCAATAGTTGTCCATGCTGTTTTCTTATCGCTTTCATTTATTTTACATCTAATTTTGTTGACTAAAGTTTGGTTTAGCCTTTCGTTAAGCCCATTTGAAAATGGTGCATCAACAGCAGTGAAAATAATTTCTATATTTTTCTTCTTAAGAAATTCTTTAAATTCTTTGGAATTTATCCCAGGGTATTGGTCCGTTAATACCATATCAATATTGTAGCTCTGTGCCACATCACTTATTAATTTGATAAAATCTCCAGAGCTTTGATTTTTTGATGTTGAAATATAAGCATATCTTGTGTAATGATCAACTAAAAGATGTAAGTATTTTTTTGTTGACCGTGATCCTCCAAATCCTCCGATGGTATCAATAGATACAATTTCAAATGGACGTGTTGCTGGACCCAAGTGAGACATTAAACCATACTTTGGCTTCTTCCTTGACTTGTTTTTTATACAAATCTCACATTGATCACATATTTGTTTAATGTTTGCAATAATGTTCTTTGCTGTGTAGAATGGTGTTATCTTATTTGTCATCTGGGTTCTTCCAATGTGACAGTAAATGTCATGAACATTTTTTATTAAAGTTTTGCTAAGTTCTTCTGATAGTATAATTTTTTTCCTTTTTTTATTCTTTTTGTAGTAAATTTCATTCTCTAAAATAAGTTTGGTTTTGTCCTTTTGTATGTTAAAATTTGTATTTTGGTCATTTTTTATATCTTGTAGGTTTATTAAATTTACTACTTTTAAAAAATCATCAGCATTGTCATGAGGTTCTAGCACTGGATTTCTGCTTAAACAGTCTGCTTCTTGATTTGATTTTCCTGGAATATATTTGATTTTAAAATTATATTGGGACAAATAATATGTCAAATCACCTAGTTCCTCATCAGTTCTAGCTTTGATGTTCATATTTTCTAATGGTTTATGGTCTGAGTAAACCATAAATTCTTTTCCCATAAGCCAGTGCTGCCAAAATTTTACAGCTTCTTTTATGGCCAGACATTCTAGATAAATTGCCTTCTTCTTTTTTTGAGCATCAGATATTTTTTTTGAAAAATAAGCAACTGGCTTACTGTCTCCGTATTCATCTTTTTGTTTAAGCACAGCTCCCACTCCTTTGATACAGCATCCGTGTAAATGTTTATTGGTAGTTCAGGATCAAAGATTTTGAGAATTGGTTCTGAGCATAGCAATGTTTTTATTTCATCAAACGATTTCTGACATTCTGCAGACCATATGAATTTTACATCTTTTCTTAATAAATTGTGCAATGGGTCCAAGATAATTGCAGTGTGTGGAACAAATTTATGATGAAAATTATTTTTTCCTAGGAATTGTCGTATATTCTTTCTTGTTTCTGGGACCGGAAAGTTTTTGACAGCGGTTATGTAATCTTTCAGAGGTCTAACTGTATTATTTTCTATTATGTGACCCAAATATTTGGCATCCTTATTTGCAAAAGCACACTTCGAAAATTTCAGTCTGAAACCCTCTGTTTGTATTGCCTCCAGCAGCCTTGATAAATGTACTATGTGTTCTTGAAAAGTTTTGGAGAAAATTAAAATATCATCTATGAAATTTACTGCAAAATTAGACAGTTTGTGTTTTCTTATGATGTTGCTCAATATTCTTTGAAAAATAGCTGGGGCCGTTTTCAATCCAAAAGGGAGGCATGTCCATTGGAAATGGCCTTCTTGTGTTACAAATGCCGTTTTATATCTATCTTGAACTTTCAATGGAATAGACCAAAATGCGGAATTTACGTCAAATGTAGAAAAATACTTACAGTTTACAGTTTTAACCATTAAATCTTCAATCAATGGAAAAGGCTGAGATTGAGGCATGACAATTTTGTTTAATTCTCTAAAATCTATACATAACCTTGTTTTTTTTTCATCTTCTTGTAATATATAATGAACAATTATCCTTAGAACCTACATGAAAAAACTTACTTTTAATTAAAATTGTACCTACCTTTTACTTTTTCAGAGCTGATTTGTCAGTGTTGCCACACAACGCTAAGCTGCACTACAATTTCGCGAATTTCTTGAAAGACATTGAGCAACAAGAGAATGCTATCAAACACTACAAGGAGGCCTTGAAGTAAGTACATTCTCAAACAAAGTTTGAACACTGTTGTATGGTCAATTTTAATCTAGTGTCATTACCACATCCATAAGTTTCTTAACTATTCATCTCCCCACGAAACCAGTCTTACTTTATCTTGTGCATGACGTCAAAAGTGCCTTTAAAAAATACCTAGTCTAAATGAAATAAATAATTAGATTTTCATCATTGTCCTCTGCTTTTAACCCAATGTTTGTATTAAGGACATTGCAGCATGTCTTTTTCCTAAACATATAAAAATCAGCAACTAACTTTTACCTATCTCATTCATCACCCACCCACTTAGTGAATTAAATAATTTATTAAAAAAAATAATTACTTAATCAAATTTTTTAAGTCAATCTTGCAACAATGACATAAAAAATTGTATCGTATTGATATTTGCACGCCATGTATGGCAGGATATGCTGGAACTACCTTAATGAAACATCTATTGTACCATATTCTAGCAAATAAATGTTTTAATTTGATTTGATTTGACCCCTACCTACTAGTACCTACGTCATATTCTGCACTGTCTGTATAATTATTGACTGATGCTGTTATTCACTAACAGCTTTTCCTTATCCAACGCGACGGAACCACATTGATTTGCCTTTTCCAGACTATGGCCAAGCTATGCGAGTGCTCACAACAACCTGGGCACCTTGGTGCTTGCATCAGGACGGGCTGAACACCACTTCTTACAAGCTCTGAAGTACAACAGGGATCATGTCAACGCGCATTACAATCTCGCAAAATTGTACAGGCAAGTGCATAAATAGTAATTTTGGTACGGGCCCAAATCTCTTCCTAAATTTCTATACGTGATACTTAATGAAATTTCAACGTATATTTTTCCCTCTGATGAAGTAAAAAAATCTAGACTTAGTCGTGATAATACAAACTTATCGCACCAAGATAAAGGCATAGGTATTTGTCAAAATTCATAAAATTGACAAATATGCCAAAGTGCAAGTGTGTGTCTCAACGACCTGTTGCACCGTCACCCCCGCAGTATAAGCAAAACAATAGGAATATTGAATGTAGAAAACATCTTAAAATGGCTCTCCTGTAAAACCACCACTAATTATGCAGTTATGCCCTTGTCATATCGAAAGTGCGATATACAAAAGTGCAAAATCTACGTGATCAAAATATAGAACAGTTAGAATAGGAAGATTTCTTTTTTGAAGAAGAAAAATGACATCTTTCTGCTGTTTTAAACCATATACTGACCTCATGATAGAAGTTTGTGTCACGTTGCATCTTCTACTGTGTATATTTCTAAACAATTTATTTTTCGTATTTTCCAGAAAGAAAAATCGAATACCAGAATCTCTAAAGATGCTAGAACGCTGCATATCTTTAGAGCCAAGATTTGTTCAGGCGTACCTTGAACTGTTGCTGCTCAAACCTGAAGATGAGAAGAGGGGCGTTCTGGACAAACTACTGGAGTTGGAGCCGAGGAATTGGGAACATTATTTGTTGTACGGCAACTGGTTGAAAGACAGAGGTAAACAGCAGGAAAATTTTTTTTGTCTTTGATTAAACTTGATAAATCTCCTTGTTTGATCTTCATAGAGTAATTTTTTATCTTCTATTCTATCATGGATTCAATATCTATTCATGCTGTCTAAAGAATACATCAGTAAACAATCGCTTTCCTGCTTCACTAAATCCAGTGTTTTACCACGGAGCTTGTCGATCCCTATCCGATTCGACTGCTTCGGGTTGTCGGTTCTACTGCTTTGTTCCACTAGCCAGTAGACGCCTTATAATACAGTTGCAGTAAGTCCCTTCATCTTAATGCCCTTGTCCCATATTACTCGGGGTCGGCGAAATATGTTTTTTTCTTCCATTCTGCCCTGTTAACCATCATGCTTTCACTGACTTCCTTTTCTTTCATGTCATCCTTTACACAATCCATCCAAGTAAGTCCCTGTCTTGTATAAAAAACTAGCGACCCGCCTCGGCTACGCATGGGTGTAATGTAGATCAATTACGTACAAACCTTCCTCTTGAATCAGTCTATCTATTGATGAAAACCGTATTAAAATCCGTTATGTATTTTAAAAGTCCTAAGCGTACAGAGGGACTGGTGGTGAGAAGCGACTTTCTTTTATAATTATTAGTAGAGATAACGTGCACGTGACGAATTCTCCGTATTATCTTATAACAGTAAATGTTGGGCCCGTAAAATGAAACATTCGCTTGGGACACAACAGAGTTTATTTCCAGTTTTATAGCACTGAATACAAAAATAACATGACAAAATATTCGCCGGTCACACATGAAAACATGGCAGTAAAAAAAATGTTGCCACTTTATTCATCATCTCATGTCAACCTTTAGCTGCCGGGCAGAGGTTCTCCCCAAAGGGGGGGTTCAGCCATCATCGCCATGCTTGGCCAATGCATGTTGGCGATCGCAGGTATTTTGGTACTCAGAAGGACGCTGCGGCCCATTCT
The DNA here is from genome assembly GCA_947361185.1 of Charanyca ferruginea. Taxonomy (NCBI): domain Eukaryota; kingdom Metazoa; phylum Arthropoda; class Insecta; order Lepidoptera; family Noctuidae; genus Charanyca; species Charanyca ferruginea. Next base: position 27,940,965 of record OX376063.1, read on the forward strand.
CAATATCCCTTTGTCGCCTTCTATGACACCGATGGATAGAAATGGGGTGGTGTTATTCTCGACCGGCATCACACGGCTATAATAAATATGATAAAGTCAAAGTCAAAGCATTTATTTCAATAAAACCATTTACAGTCACTTTGAAATTGTCAAAGAGTCAGTTAGTCAGAAAAATGGAGCTAGATGCGCGTTCCAAAACGTGGGGTAGGTCTCTATGGAGAAGAACGAGCAAGAAACTCCACGGACACTCTTTTAAATCAAGTTTTTACAATTACATTATTCACGTTGCTTCTATAGGTGAAAACAATGCAGGTAAAGACCAAAACAATCCAATAAAAAGAATCAAGATAAAAAGATAAAAGCCATGGCAGTTTAGAGTTGACCAAACTCTACTGACAGCGCCCGTTCACGAACATGACGCGTGGATCAGCACCATTCAGCTCAACCATTTTGAAGGGAGCCGCATGATCCACCATCAGCGAGATATTTGAGTGAGCATGACAATGCTCTCAACCGCCATGTTAATTTATGTCAAACACATACATATAACTTACTTTATAAATTGCTCCATGGTATTCACATTCACTAAATGGAAATAATGCTGCTAAATTATACAAAACTAAGGCTAAGCGCGAACTACGAAATTAATTTGTTAAAATGCGAAAAGAAATCGATTGAAATGAAGGGAAAATCGCAAACGAATTGTTCTCGCAGTGCGTGAACTCTAGAATATTGGTATTGTTTACAGATTGGCGATTATTATTCGCAACGATTAAAATTCGCAGTGCGCGCTTAGCCTAAGGTTTCCAATGTAGGTTGTACCTACTAAACCACTAACACAGTCTTGTTCCACGTTCCAGGCCTGCTGCCCCTAGCGCTGGACTACTACACGCGCGCCATGCGGCTGTCGTTCAGCGCGGGGCACGCGGGCGCTCCGCTGCGCGCGGCCTGCCTGCTGCTGCGCGGCGCGGGGCAGCGCAGCCGTCTGCTGCAGCTACTCGTCAGGTAGGACTGCTGCTGCTGTACTGCACTATACTATATATGATACTGGCTTTTGCCTGCGACTTCTCCGCGTGAATATTCTCGCGGAAGCAGACGAAGTCGCGGATTGAAAAGTAGTCCATGTCCATGCCCTTCCCCAGGGAAGAACGAATTTTCAATCCTCGACCTGGGAGTCCAGTTAGATCTGGGACGCTTAGCAGTCGCTTGCGACCAGGAGACCATTGGAACAGATCAGCAATACTCCAGTTAAAACGATAGTAAAGTGCTTTACTTAAACAGTACTAGGTTTTGCCCGCGACTTCATCCGCGTGAATGTCTCGAGGATACGAATTGAAAAGTAGCCAATGCCCAGGATTCAAACAATTTTCTTACTAAATTTTATCAAAATCGGTTCAGCCGTTTCATCGTGGAAGCGTAACAGACAAAGTTACTTTCGCATTATATTAAGTATGGATAGTATAAGTATGAACGAGTAAGTGGAACGCAGGAATCCGCAATATATGAAACGTAGGACCAGTCGTTTTGGCAATGCTTGGCCTTCGCAATCGAATTGTGGAAAATCGCACGTTTCCGCGACCTTCCGTCCCCCTAGGGCAGTGGACATTTATAAAAAAATCCACCCTGGAACCAAATAAAAGCAAAAGATCTAGAAATTACGTTACTGATGCCAGGATCAACGTAACCACCTTTTTGGCCCAAGTAGTTTAGAAGAGAAATATAATCACTGATTCGAAAATAAGAAGCAGAAGAGAGTGAACAATCTACAGTCGTACTTCCTCCCAGCTAATATTACTAAATAATGTTTAAACAACCTAATTAATTTTACTCTGTGTATCTACTACCTTAGATTTAATTTTTTGGTCATGTATAATTCTTTGTTCTAAAGCACCTTTCATGATTTCAAAGAATTCAATGGTTTGGCTATCTTTGCAATATAATAATAATAACACCCACTCCTATCAAGATCGGAGACTCTACACTCGAAGTTGTAGACGATTATGTCTACCTGGGACAAACGGTCCAGTTAGGTAGGTCTAACTTCGAGAAAGAGGTCAATCGTCGAATCCGACTCGGCTGGGCAGCGTTCGGGAAGTTGCGTGGTATCTTCTCGTCCAACTTACCGCAGTGTCTCAAGACGAAAGTCTATGACCAGTGTGTGTTGCCAGTGATTACATACGGGACCGAAACGTGGTCGCTCACAATGGGCCTCATCAGAAGGCTTAAAGTCACCCAAAGGGCAATGGAGAGGGCTATGCTCGGAGTTTCCTTGCGTGATAAAATCAGAAATGAGGATATCCGCAAGAGAACTAAGGTTACCGACGTAGCCCGAAGAATTGCCAAACTTAAGTGGCAGTGGGCAGGGCACATTGCTCGCAGAACAGATGGCCGATGGGGTCGAAAAGTTCTAGAGTGGCGACCGCGAACCGGAAGACGTTGCGTTGGAAGGCCTCCCACTAGGTGGACCGATGACCTGGTAAAGGTTGCGGGGATCCGCTGGATGCGAGTCGCACGGGACCGGTCAATGTGGCGCCACTTGGGGGAGGCCTATGTCCAGCAGTGGACGTCTTTTGGCTGAAATGATGATGATGATAATAATAATATAGAACTGCAAAATTATTATGCAACACGACGTCAGGTAAGGTGCAGCGATGATTTCCACAGTGTAGCTGGCAGAACCTGGACGGAAGCAACTGAATGTGTGACTAGTACAATGACGTACTGCATTTACTTTGCAATGAAATATGAGACTTTAACTGTAGAGTGCAGATGTCGGCTTGATTACCTTGTAATAAGGGTAAGTGGCAATGAGCAGGTCATGTCGCTCGAAGAACCAATGATCGATGGGGAAGAAAGATTCTCGTGTTGTGACTACGAACTGGAAGATGCAGCGTTGGTAGGCTTCCCACCAGATGGACCGACGTCATCGTTAAGGTCGCGGGTAACCGGTGGATGCAAGCAGCAGGTTTCCGCTCGCTGTGCCGTTCTATGGGCGAGGCATTTGTTGCGGCTGATGATGATGATGAATAAGGGTTTTAACAGTAAGATTTCTCTCATATCTTTTGCAGATGGCATGGCGTTCGCGGTGACGCCCAGCCAGCGAGCCGGCGCCTGCAGGCGGCGCGCGCGTGGCGCCTGCGCAGTGAGCTCGCGGAGCGCGCCGCACTGTACGCCAGGCCGAGGCAGCAGCCCACACCTGTGAGTACCTAGCTTTTCGTATCTTTCAGGACCTACCCTGATTGGTCTACATTGATTCGCTTTCAACATTTTTATTATCGTAAAGGGTACTACTAGGTAGGTGCCTCTTGTTTTGTAATATAGGAAGTAATGCCCATTTTCACCAACCAAACCTAAATGGTTCCGTATTTCTTGTGTAGAATATTCATTTTTACTAGCACTTTTTATGTTGATGTTAAATTCAATAATGCTATGCTAAGCTTTGCTCGGATTTTCTTTGCACGATACGAATCCAGAACGAGGAAATTCGCCGAAGAACTAAGGTCACTGATAGCTTTCAGAATATGTAAGTTGAAGTGGTAATGGGCAGGCCACGTCACTCGAAGAACTGATAACCGATGGGGGGGGGGGGGGAAGGTTCTCAAGTTTTAACTAAAAAACTTGTCTACTAATATAAAGCTGGGTGTCTAATAATATTTTTTCCTCAGCGCTCATTTAAAGACAAGGAGTCTCTAAATGAGTGAGGAAATGAGTGTTGAGGAAAAAATATCGATTACCACATTTGTAACTCAGTTACATTACATTACACAGAAGCTTTCTTTTTCCACAATGTAAACTAATATGACCGTTATTATAATTCCAGATCACATCAACGTGTTTGCATCACAGCCAGCTGGAAGTGTCAGCAGACTACACAAACAAATTAAAACAAAACCAAGTAGATTCTAGAATATTAGTACAAAACACATTGCACAGTGGGTCAGCCGCAAATGGCGCGGACGAAAATGTAGATAAAAAAAATTGCCAAAGCACGGGACATAGAAAAAAAAGTGTGTCCTTGTCCAGCCATTTTAAATTGACGCATAATAAGTCAGAAAGTGGACAAAGGCAGAAAAGTTGTCCGTTACACAAGAAAAAGAAAATAAAAGATCCAGAGTTCACGCCTTTTGTGTCAGACCATTTGATAAAGACTTATTAATTAGTTTTGTAAGTTAGATTTTTATTGGTTGATACAATTTTTTGTGTTACGGTAAATATTGCCTGTACCTACATCTTTTTTAATATTTGTCATTTAAAACTGGTGAATTGAGATGTATAAAATACTCAAATACCTACCTAAAAGATTTATGTTACACAAAAAATATGTATCAATGTTCGCACTATTTTTTAACGAAAAATAAAGACTTTTGCAAGTTATATAACCTAGTCGATATTCGATAATGTTTGTGCCATATTTAATAATAGTTATAAGATATAAAAACAGTATGAGATTTTTTCTTCACGTCTGGTATGAAATTGTTTAAAAAAATCACAGTTGTTTCAAAAATCATTTTCTATTTGCACTATCTACTGCTGCAAAGCCTTATTATTTCTTACCGTGCAAAATAGCGCTGATACCATTTTGAAAATTGTATGATTTTTAATTTAAAATACGGAATCGTTTGTAGGTATATGAACACACTTCTTACATTGGCCAGTAAAACTACCTATAGGATTCATTTCCAGACGGTTTTCTACGAATCACATAGTTTTACTGAGAAATACTTCTCTTAAATTGGCTAGTAAATTCGTTTCCAGAAGGTTTGCTTTTTCGTAATTTAAAAACGTGAGTTCCAAAAAGTTTTTCTTTTTCAATGGTCATGTACATAAGTAAAATAATGTAAGTGTATCTACTAATATGTAAATAGTTAAGGTATATATAAATAAGTAGTAAGTTGGATAAATATAAACATCGCACTATGTTGCTTTAGATGTATCCATTTGTTTATTACCACGGTGAATAAAATTATTGACAAATACATTTGGTTTCTTTTTAATTTTTTTCCTAAACTTAGGTAACCTATATCCTGTTCACAATAAAATTAGACATTTACAAACACCTTTTTTACAGTCCGTTCAACCGATTTTAACTCATATTGCGTTGGTAGCATGACAAATGGCAACTGCAGTAAACAGTTGTTATTGTAACCACTTTTTTGCCTCTAATGTCATTCTTAAGCCTACCGAATAGAAGTCAAAATCGGTTGAAGGGACTGTAAAAAAGGTTTGTGTTTATGTCTAATCTTATTGTGAGCAGGGTATAGGTACTTAACTTTATTTTTAACCGATTCCAAAAAACGAGAAGAAACCGAAATTTCATGTAAAATTGGTTATTTTTTGCTTTCTATTGTTACTGTTTCTTAATTGGTTTGGATGATACGAAATACGCAATAAAATGCGAGAAATAGTCTGCCTAGCCTTTTGCTAAGTATGTCGGGGTCAATTCCAGTCTATCCGACTGCGAATCTAACGTCCACAACCCAGTTACCGCGTAACACGATACCCTTGGTAAGGCTTGTTGTCAGACTTTCTGGTTTCTGACGACAATCAAAGATCTACGAATGACAGCCGGGACCAACAGCTTGACGTGCTTTCTGAGACACGAAGGGGTTTCGGTGTGAATTGGATGGTCACCCTTCCACGGAACTTTCTTAGCCAAGAGCCTTATAGTTACTTAAAATCGAAAACTAAAGGACGTTTTTCTCAATAAGGACACCCGCCTTCAAAAACTAAAAAGTAAAAAAAAGCTTTAAAAAACCTAGTGAATCCAAAACAGCAAACAGAACTTCTGAAATTAAAAATATTTTTCATTTACTTTGTAGTTTTGAAGGAAGTTGCTTTTTTGGAACTTCTTCTCCTTTTCGAATTCGGTTTTCCTTTATGCTATACCCTGTTCACAATAAGATTAGACATAAACACAAACCTTTTTTACAGTCCGTTCAACCGATTTTGACTTCTATTCCGTAGGCTTAAGGATGACATTAGAGGCAAAAAAGTGGTTACAATAACAACTGTTTACTGCAGTTGCCATTTGTCATGCTACCAACGCAATATAAGTCAAAATCGGTGGAACGGACTGTAAAAAAGGTTTGAGTAAATGTCTAATCTTATTGTGAACAGGGTATAGACTACTTAAGCCCAGTAGGTAGCCACATTTATCGCAGCATTAGTGGCGTTTTTAATGTCTTCTAAGGTGCAGGTGTAGGGGCACTTTGGGCACTGTAGTAAGTGGGCCATTGTCTGGTCAGGATCATCGCACTCACACTGGGTGTCGGTGGGATCTATTATCCCCCATTTTGCTAGATTGTGTTTGCAGCGGCCTACCCGGGTGCGCAGTCTCTTGAGTGCTTTCCATATAGGCCACTGCAAATCACTTCCGAGTGAGGCGTACCTTGAGTTGAACGAAGTTGGGTGGATGGAGTTTCTCCCACAGCATTTTGTAACTGATCCTTGTTCTTATAGACATGAAACAAAACCATGTTGTTTAGGTATGTGGTACCTACATTATTAATTAAAACAAAGTCTGATCTGGTTGATCCATACTCATAGGCATTATGGCCAATCAGCTTAATTTAAAGAAAGAAAGAAAAATCCGTTTTTTGGAACGAAGTTCCTTATCGCGCGTTGTGAAAGGGGGCTAGACGGAAAAAATTCTTACGAAAAGTTGTCACGACACTTTTGTATATTTGATTTAAGAGCCATCTATTAACGTTATTGGCGCAACTGTGCTCTTCGAGATCGAATTACGAACGGCCAATAGATGGCGCAGAAATAATTTATTGGTCTTTCTATCTAAATAACTACGCATTGTAATAACATGTTAAAAAATGTTAATCTTTAAAATTACTTACTTACAATGTAAGCAGCCATAATAACTTTTCATTCCTCGCTTTTTTTTTGCCCTGGCTTAAAGCCACTTAAATTCACTTTAACGCATCACATTAATTAGTCGAAAGGAACTTCGTTCCATCCGGGTGTCCCTTGACACCTCTCGTTTTTTTTTTTTTTTTTTTTTTTATTTAAGCCAACTGTGATTTTTAGACCCTACCTACCTGCGGCATCAGTGTCTTAAAAAATTCTAAAGTAAGACAAAAGTAACATAGTTAATTAACAGAGAATGAAATCTAGAAACAAATTGTCATTGTATTATTTCCTTTTACTTTTAGAGCGGTTCCCCGCAAAAACAGACCAACAAAATTACTTACAAAACGTCTTGATGGTTTTGTTCCGTCACCAACAAATAATTGTTACTTCCGATTCGATTTCCACACAAGCCATGATTAGAGAAACTCAAGATCTAGGTAGCCACCTACTTATTATAATTACGGTCGCCTATTGTTTGCTAACAAAAATATCGATTGACCAAGTTGACAATGAAATATAAATTGATATTAAAATTAATTAGGATTACGGACAAGATCATTTTGCGCAATGTGCTATTATTACTATGACTGATGTAACACTTGCCTTATTTTTTACCATCGTAAAAGAGGTTGGAATGCCATTGTTACTTTATTTTTGTTGTGTTTTGTTTAAGTAGGTATTGTTTCTTTTTGTACCTCTGTCACAGATCAAGTAAAAAAAGGACCTCTGTAGGTGCCTACCTACATTCATTTTAATTAAAATTGGGCAACACAATTTGTTAACTTAGGTAGGTTGCTTACAGTGAAAGCGAAATTTAATTTTCATTCTTTTTAATTTTTTTTATTTTTTATTGTAGGGTAATAGTAAAGGGACGCGACAATTATAATAATTAAAATATTCCTCTCCATATAACCTCTATATATTATTATATCCTCCAAGGGCGTCGCCAGCCGATGGCCCAGGGGGGGGGCAAGTTGATATATGAAGGACTAGCACTTTTCCCGCGACTTCGTCTGCGTAGATTTCGTACGCCCCACAAACGCAAGACCCCGCTAAGCCCCCTTTGAGGGGTAAGTAAAAAAAATATTATCGTCAATTTTTTTTTTAGTTAAATTGACGTTAATAATTTTTAACGTTGATTAGTTTAAAAATATAAAATTTTAAGTCAGTGTTATTTAAAAAACAGATTAGAATTCCAAACAACAGAGTTTTACCCTTTTCACCCCGTATGTCAATATCCAAAAAACACTGAAACATGTATTTTGTATGTATAGGTAACCGTAAAGCTGAATAACAATTGTCATGTTTCTAACTTTAAAAATTGGATAACCCATTAATATTTTCATCCCTTATTTTACTTAGAGCTGATGTTTCCATAAATACTGATAGGTACACTTTTTTTAATAAAAATAAAAAAAGCTAGTTTCAGCTTTTTTGGGTATTACACCCCTCTAGCTAGGGTGGTTAAACGGGGGATAAAAGTTTATATGCGAAATCCGTTATTTATAATGTTAGAAACATGAAAAATGGTATTTGGATTTGCGGTTACACATCTATACATATTACAAAACAGAAAAAAAACTGTGTCTGTACATTGAATATATTAAAAAAAAAAATAATTAAGGGTGGTTTAGGAACAGTAATAGAGCACGAATCCAAAAAAAAAATTATGTCTGTTTGTCTGTTTGTTTGTACACGCTAATCTTCGGAACTGCTGGACGGATTTTAATGTTTTCTTTTGTTGTATATGTATTAAGTCTGGGCAACATATAGGCTACACTATCTTGGAAACTTGAACACCTGATGCAGAACCGCAACAGACCAGCTAAACTATAAGAGATACAAAAATGGTACCATAGCAAAAATTGTTCCACGTGATGAGCATTTTCTGCTGAGAGAATAAATTTGAAGATCTGGAACACCTGATGTGGAACTCCAAGAGCCCAGCTACACCATAACACATATAAGAATGACGTCTTAGCAAAATTTGTTCGGTCTGATGAGCATTTCCTGTTGACTTATAAAAATCGAAGATCAGAAACATCTGATGTGGAAATCAAAGCTATCACTAATTTCACTGTATACCGGTATTATAAAATAACATAAGCTGGGAATACCTCCACGCGGTGAAGGCGGTAACAGTTTAGGACTGATTTTTGATGACGCTGGTATATATCATTGAAAATTTGACTCTACTGCTCAAAACTCCCATTTTTTTTTTTTTTTTATCGAATAAATATGACTTCCTGCTTATGTTATTTGAGTGTTTAATTTCCTTTACACGGTAGCCTACCCGGTAACGCAGGGGAGCAGTCTCTTAGATTTTGATTGATCAGGTATCTCTTCACAATAAAACTATAACCATGCCTAGAAAGAGGTCAAATCTTTCCCAATGTTTCAAAGGAGCTAAAAGATTGAAGATCATAAGATCCCAAGAATCTACCGAAGAGCGTCAGGAGAGACTTGATGCTGTTCGCGAACATCAGGCTGCAAATCGCTCCGTGGAATCCTCTTCAGATCGCGAAGAACGTCTGCGTGCTCAGCGTATTTACGCATCTACATCCAGGTCTCTAGAGGCAAGTGGGGAACGTGATGCGCGACTGACCGCTGATCGTGAACGTCACGCATTGTCTCGCGAGTGGGAGGCGTTCACGGATAGAGAATTGCGCTTAAGTTCCAAGCGTATCTACGCATCGACTTCTAGGTCTCTAGAGACAAGTGGGGAACGTGATGCGCGATTGACCGCTGATCGTGAACGTCACGCATTGTCTCGCGAGTTGGAGACGTTCACGGATAGAGAATTGCGCTTGAGTTCTCAGCGTGTCTACGTATCTGCTTCTAGGTTTCTAGAGACAAGTGCAGAACGTGATGCGCGACTGACCGCTGATCGTGAACGTCGCGCATTATCTCGCGAGTCGGAGACGTTCACCGATAGAGAATTGCGCTTGAGTTCTCAGCGTATCTACGCATCTGCTTCTAGGTTTCTAGAGACAAGTGCGGAACGTGATGCGTGACTGTCAGCTGATCGTGAGCGACATGCATTGTCTCGCGAATCGGAAACGTTTACCGATACAGAATCACACTTGAGTTCTCAGCGTATTCGCACATCTACTAACAGGTCTTTTGAAACGAGTGATGAACGTGATGCACGACTAACTGCTGATCGAGATTATCATACATTGTCCCGAACACGTACACAACAAAATATTCATAATCAGTTAGAAAGTGAGAGAGAAAGAATTGCTGGAGTACGGCATGAAAAGACAGAAGAAGAGCGCAACGAACGTTTGAATTCTGATCGACTTCGACATTCTCTGAACAGAATGTCGATATCATCTGAAGAATCCAATGTGTCTCAGATATAGTCGTAGGGCATGGCGACCTTCCTTGGGTTGATAAGGAACGGAGTGCATTTACGTATACTCCTAAGATTTACTACGCCACATATTCCGCCATCGGAGGTATGATTCAAAATTGTACTTTTTGAATGTCTCGAGCATCCCGTTGGTTTCCTGTCCCCGGGCTCTTAGAATTCGACATCAGACGTTTCAGATCTTCGATTTTGCCGACCCCGTTGTCGCTGGCATAAGCAACAGGATCCGCGTACGAAGTCGCGGGCAGAAGCTAGTACAAAATATTGTTTCAGAATTTTGGAAACCACCTCCAACCCACCAAATAGAGGATGAAAATGTAGAAACATGACAATTGGTATTCAACTTTACAGTTAAATATACAAAATACATGTTTTTTTGGATATTCCCTAAGGGGGTGAATAGGGTGAAATACTGTTGTATGGAAAATCTTAACAATTCAGTTAAAATTAAGAAAGAGCCCAGCACAGCGAGGTTTCATCGCCCTGACGTCGACCGTCTTTGTGCCAATTTTCGTAACCATTGCCGACGCCTTTTAGGCAATTTGACGTGTAATATTTTCTTACCAATAAATGTGTTTTTCTGTTTAAATTTTAACCGAAGTAGGTACGAAATCTGCGCAGACAAAGTCGCGGGAAAAGTGCTAGTTAAAAATAACGGCTTTCCCATACAAACATTAATCCCTATTTAACTGGAATTCAGCTGGAAAAAAAGCTGAAAATTCAACCAAAAACCTCTTAGATATCAGGTTTCATGTCTTGAACTACAAAAATGACCGAGTTTTTTACAAATTTTATTTCCAATTATAAACCCTTAGCGGTTGAATCCCGAAATCCCTTTTTAGTGCTCGCTGCTCGCCTACATGATTAAAAGAACGCGTGTGCACAGTAGTTTCGGCTGTGCCCTGATCCAACAGTCAGACAGTCAGTCAGTCAGTTTCTCCTTTTATTTATAGGTATAGATGGGAAGAATATGATTTTAAATACAGTTAAAAACACATTAAACTTTACACTGGTAATTCGAGTATTTTATTAATTGTACAGTCAAGAGCTCTTAATCGAAAGCCTCCTTCTTTTTTATAAGTCCGTTTAAAAAAAAAAAAAATCGGGTCTCTAGGGGGGGGCAGCTGCCCCTACCTGCCCCCCCCTGGCGACGCCCTTGATATCCTCTATATATAACTCTCCGTGTTAGAATAATCTGTAAACGTTATGTTTTCAATAAATATGCACATTTACGGATTATGCTAACTTGGAGAATGATTTTTTGTGAAGCGCATAGATACTTCAATAGAATAGCGCATAGGTAAACCTCAATTTTATTAGAATAATGCATCCTCTTTTAATCCACGAATCATACTAATTTCCCATCATCATTCAGTTGGCAGTCTATTCAGCATTTTCATTCAAATACTTGTTGAAATAACACCACTTGATCATTTAAAAAAAACAGTTGCCTATCACTAGGAATTTCACCTGTATCATGAACGCGTATTTTTAAACTCACATAGGTACATAAACTCTGTAGGTCATACAAATATTTTTTGTTCCGTGCGGTAATCAAACCCGCGACACGTAGTGCAGCAATCAGTCCCTCAACCACTGCGCCAACCGTGTCGTCAAAAATGATTATTAAACGACTTTACATTAACACCACAGGGGTTGATTGGTCTACGTTTTACAAAAAAAAATTCAGTGTGTACTTATGTACGCGCGTGAGAAGTTATACTTCTTCGAGTCACAAAATAGCAACGAAGGCAGTAAGTAGTTCAGCATGTACGTCAGAGATGGCGTTGTTTACAATTACTCCCGTGAGAATTTTGTGTGACGGTGTGCGCGCGCATCGTAAAATTTCACTCTCATCATTTTTTCATAACGCGCCTAAAGAAGTATAACTTCAAAAAAGCTAGGTAATGAGACTTCATAAAATTACAATTAAAGTGTTGCTGAAATAATAATAGGGTATTTTACTCTATACGAGAAAAAATCTATAAACATGTTATTGAGACAGTTTAGGCATAAAGCAGTCGGAAACTGTAAGTTTTGGTTCATAAAATAACAAAACAAAAAATTGTACTTTTATTATTTTCGTAACCAACGTAATTTTTCAATTATTACACCTATTACAAAATATGCTTTTAATTATTTTTAAATGATATACAATTATCATATTTAATATGAGCTCATTTGATAAAAAACGAACTGACGTCATTTACGCTGAGCAATATGGATGGTCCAGTAAGAGGCGTTTTCGTCAGACTACGCGCGAAATTTGAAAATTTAAAATTTAGATCTATTTTTATGGCACATAACGATTGAATAGAAATTTTTAGTTTTTTTTTGGTGGCATATTAGCACTACAGAATTTCATTGAATCACTTTTCAAAAATGGGTGTAATACCCTATTAAAGTAATAATATACTCCCAATTCAATTAAACTAGTCACTAGAGATAGACAGGTAATTAGATTTCGAAATTTAAAATAAAAAGTGTTAAAAGTTACGTGATATTGTTAGTCGTGCGTAGTTGCCTGCGTTGTGCTTACCTAGTACTTCCAGCCACAGGTCTTCGATAAAAAAAGAAGGCGACGAATTGAGATTCTCGTCTTTTTTTCGATGACGGTTAAAAATAATTATTTGCTTACAACTAAGCAACTTTGATATCATGAAAAGCATGTGGATTGGTGTAAAAACCTGTTGCTGCACTAATGCAGGTAAAGCGTACCTAAATAGGTAGGTATAGGTACATTTATATACTTGCAAAAAAAAGGATTTGCATAAGTATAATTAATATGGGAGATTTGATGACTTGTGTAAGTATGTATACAAGGTGTAACGTTAAACACGCAAAGCCTCAGACACCCCAAATGATTTTTAATTAAATTAACCTAATTCTGAGAGAATAAAAATCATTAAAAAAAATGTAAAGGTTTTATGTGCTGTTTTAGTTTTACCAAGACTCGTTTTTGCATTGAAATAACAACTATTATCACGCGTATGAGAAAATTTAAATTGGACGACAACCATTTGTGTTTGTTTACCTATTTTGCAGGTTTGCGCACATGATGGCTTGACTTATTAATAAATAGACAGGGCAACATGTTTAATGAAGACTTTTTGAAAAATGTGACCTATATTCAAAAGTGGATCAATTGATTCTGCTCGTTTTTCTAATCAAACTATTTTCAGGTTTTGCGTATTTGACGTTACACCTTGTATATGGCACCGCGTACGTGTGGCTACCATAATAACAGAAATATACATAATATCATTGTGATAATTGCCAATCCGAAGTACTAACAAGAGTTACTTAGGTATCCAAAGACAATCATGTGCAAACGGAAAACAAAAATTTAAACTTTATCAAATTCCGCCGAGCCCGTTCCATCATCGGACCACAAGACGTACGGCGATGCGCCACCGGTACATGGTGGACATCCCACCCACACGCACAAAACGTTTTGGGAACACATTCATTGTGCGTACTGCTAAGGTGTGAATTTTCCCTGCCTGAGTCTGTGTTTCCTGATAGCTACAACCCGGGAGTCTTTAAGTCAAGAGTGAATAGGTTACTTCTAGGCAAGCGTGCTCCATCTTAGACCGCATCATCGCTTCCCATCAGGTGAGATAGTGGTCAAATGTATGGCTATCAAATGATAAAAAAAAAAAAAAAAAAATCCCATGAAAAATCAATAACGATGATGTTTATCTATCTGCCTAGACTTTTCTCAACTATGTTGGAATCGACTTCCAGTCTAACCAGATGCAGCTGAATACCAGTGTTTTACATGGAGCAACTGCCTATCTGACCTCCACAACCCAGTCACTAGGTAACACGATACGCCTTGATAAGAGTCTGTGGTTGTCAGACTTGCTGGTTTCTGACTACCCATAACGACTGTCAAAGATCTACGAATGACAGCCGGAACCAACAGCTTTACGTGCTTTCCGAGGCACGAAGGGGTCTCGTTATGAAATGGATGGTCACCCATCCACAACCGAATGTGGCAAGCGTAACCTTAACCGACCAATCCGTTTGGCTTTTCCGAATGGTTCCTTTTACGAACAGAAACCGAAAATGGTAAAAATAATGATATCGATAAATTCTGAGCAACTTTCTGCAACACTAGGCCGGCCAGCATACACGGACTGCTCGAGCAGTTAGACATCGATCAACATATACGGACCGCTCGAGCAGTCATAGTCAACCGCTTAAAGCTGGCATTGGTAACTGCACAAGCAAAACAAAAAGCGTGCGGGCGGGAGGCATGCGTGGCATGGAATGAAGAGCGCGGGTGGGAGACTGCTCGAGCAGTCAGTGTATAGTCAGTGTATAGTGACTGACTGCTTGACTGCACGATGAAATGACAATGCCAGATCCTGCCCCACCCATGTACAGAAAAGTTAGTTAATGAAAATAATTGTAATGAATATAGAACCTTTCTATAGTATATTGTTTTTCTTTAGAACTTGCGGATTACGAAATACCTACCCACAAAATACAAACTCATTTTACCTAAAATACAATTTAACCTATAATCAATGTCATTATTGTTTTTAGATTTAAACGCAAACCGCAAGTTCTACAGTCACTAAGACTAATGTTTAGTTATCAGCAATAAATAAACAGTAAGATGCTACATATTGCACATGACTTTTATTGAGTGGGGCAAAGTTCTATAGAGTTTCTGGCATTGTCCTTTCACCGCGCTGCTGACCGCTCGAATCAGTCGCGATCGCGACTGCTCGAGTGGTTCCATGTAAATGGAACCGCTCGAGCAGTCGCGTCTATTTGCTGTAGTCTTCTACGTACACACATGTACCTATGTGTGTACGTAGAAGACTATAGTTCACCATGCAGTCGCTGCTTGAAGCAGTCGATCCTGACTGCTTCAGGCTGCCCGTGTATGGCCGGCCTTAGATATTAGCTGACATACTATTATTTCTCAGACTTATCGTGACCAATGTAACCGACATTTCCTTATCCATTGCACTTGAAGATCACGATTTACATTTCCAGACAAAAATAAAAGTTCAATATTTGTCATCATAAAGATGTATTAAATACTATTTAAATGTTACGAGCGATCGTGCGGGACGGCACGAACTTATTCCGTAAAGTAAATTATACATTACTAGCTTCTGCCTGCAACTTCATCTGCGTCAATGTCGGTTATCACGGAAGCAGAACAAGTCGCAGATTAAAAAGTAGCCTATGTCCTTCCCTAGGGCACAGAATACTTAATACCTAGGGTTCAAGCTATAATCACACCAAATTTAATCAAAATCGGTTTAGCCGTTTCATCGTGAAAGCGTAACAGACAGAGTTACTTTCGCATTTATAATATTAGTATGGATTAAAAAAAACTACTTACTAGATCTCGTTCAAACCAATTTTCGGAGGAAACTTACATTGTAATGTACATCATATTTTTTTTAGTTTTATCATTCTCTTATTATAGAAGGTACAGGGTGGGGGGGACACACATTTTACCACTTTGGAAGTGTCTCTCGCGCAAACTATTCAATTTAGAAAAAAATGATATTAGAAACCACAATATCATTTTTGAAGACCTATCCATAAATAACCCACACGTATGGGTTTGACGATAAATTATTTTTTGAGTTTCAGTTCTAAGTATGGGGAACCCCCAAAATTTATTGTTTTTTTTCTATTTTTGTGTGAAAATCTGAATGCGGTTCACAGAATACATCTACTTACCAAGTTTCAACAGTATAGTTTTTATAGTTTCGGAAAAAAGTGGCTGTGACATACGGACGGACAGACATGACGACTCCATAAGAAGTACGATTTTTGCCAATTGGCTACGGAACCCTAAACAACATAGTAAAAAAAAATAGTATTAAATAGTAAGTATGGATATGGACGTATAGATGGGTGCGTCTCATATCATATAAAGTTATTTGGTATATTTTCAGTTCAATAACGTTCACAAGATATAATAAACGTGAGATATCCCAACTGTTGGTATAATTACTTACTTATAACATTTTATATAGGTACTCTAAAACTTATTTCGTATAACGTTATATTATTATAACGTTTATTTAATCGAAAATCATTAGGTCTATCGTTTCAAATATATATTGATACCATAATTATGATTTACACCCCGATTCAGAGCAATCCGACCCGAATAGGTTAGGTTAGAACGGAATCCCATCTTGTCGCATAATGTTCCTTTTCCTAATATACTTTGGCATAACTAGTTTGGCATAATTTGTTTTGCCATTATAACAATTTGCCATATATTTTTTTGCCATAATAATCTTATAGGTCAATGATTTTGGCATAAATTTAATTCGCATGATGTTACTAGGCATGATGTGCAAATCTACTGCGCTACGCTAAAGTATTGTTATAAAAATTCAAATTGTTGTGCTTCAAAAGTTAGTGACAGAAACGAATCGCTGCAAAACCGACTTCACGCAGTCTTGTCTGCCCTACACTTAGATTGTAATCTAAGCCCACGTTGGCGTGGAGGGGCGAGGCGGCCCGCGAGCTGAGGAGCAGGTGGTTTTAACGCTCGCCGCCGTAGCTGAGGCTGGCCGGCGTTATGCCGGCCAGCAAGCCGAAGCTGCGGTGGTAAGCGTAAAACACATCTGCGACGATAAGCTCGCGTGGGACCGCCGGAGCTCCGCAGCGCCGTAGCCGTGACAGAAACCATGTCTGCTGCATGTTGCATGCTACATGCTTGCTTGCATGCTGCAAGCTTGTTTGCTTGCTTGTATGCTGCATGCGTGGTGTATGCTTGTTTACATGTTTGCATGCTTGCTGCATGCATGGTAAAAATATGTTATAATATCTGCCGCGACAGCGGCCGCCGAGCACCAGATCCCCTCTACCGTGTGTGTGTGTGTGTACCGTGGTGAATAATTTGGTTTAGGTTTGAACTGTGACCACCATAAGAAAATATTTTTTAAATCGTTTTCATATTTAAGTAGTGTACCCGGCTACAACTTATCAATAATTCGACTAAGTTACAATATTTTGCTTTGTGTTTTTAACTAGGCGTCTTTATCGTATTAGACTAAATTAGTTTTATGTCTTTTGAATGGTTGTTCCAAATTATGTATGGAGATGAATGAAAATCTTCTTCGATAGCAATAAGGCGTATAATTAACAGTTTTTAAGGTTTTACATAGGTTTCACATAGTAAAGCGTGTACAAGTTTCTCGAAGATTATTACGAATGCGACCGAGGCGCCGCGCGTTATGGAATTTGGAACTACACCTCGTAGCCCCTCCTGTGTCGTCCAGTAGTAGTGGTCTCGTACATTATCATGACGATGCGTAGGTCGGAACGGTATCTATAAGTTTACGAATTTGATTGGAAGATTCTTTATTAAGTGACGTAATAGAAAATAAAGCTTTTATATGGTTTTGCACAAGTAAACGATTATTGTTGAATCGGTTTTCCAATAACTCCCATGCTATATTGTAATTCTCAGATGAGAATTCTAGTGACTTAATAACCAATAATGCGCTGCCCGTAAGAGAAGATCGTAAATAATGGAATTTTTGCACATTATCTATTTCTTTACAATTGTGAATAAGAGATAGGTAAGTATCGCGATACTCCAACCAATGATCATAAGATCCATCAAAGGAAGGAAGTGAAATTGTAGGTAATTGGATTTTACTAGAAACTTTAGAAGAATTTTGAACACTATCTGCGTTAATAATACACTTAGCTTTAGTCACATAAGCATAATAGTGGGTTTCAAAAGTTTCCCGTTCAGACAATTCCTTTTCTATTTGACTATCAGGGATTTTTAAGTCAATTTCATCCTGAATTTCTGAAAACTGCTGTAACAATAAATCCGTCTTTTGTAAACGCGTTTGTAATTCTGTTTTAATGATTTCAGTAATTGCCATTATTTCTACAGAGTCTACATACTTCATAAATAGTCGAAACTTACCGCGAACAACACCTCTTTTTTTATTTAATTCTCGAAATATATCCTCACCACTACTACGACTTTCTTTTGATGGAGTTTTAGTCATTTCGGAGTTTATGGAAGACAGCGGAAAGTAGTTAGTTAATCTTTAGTAAAGATTTGCTAAAGATTTTATTAAACGAAGTTTAGGTTATTCGTCACACCGGTTACACGTCGACGAAACAAAATTCTTCACGTGTTTTTAACTATTTCACTGGAATAAAACACTAGGAATTCACACACTATTAACACAAATGAAGCACTGAATATAGAAAACGGGATAAGGATAAAGAATGATGATTGACCTGACCGATTTATGCTGGTCTTGTGGATGACTTCACGGATGGCCTCGTGCGTCCGATTTATGCTGGTCGCTACGATTACTTCTGCTGCATCCGGCGTTGAAGGTCCAAATTATGTTCCAAATTATGTATGGAGATGAATGAAAATCTTCTTCGATAGCAATAAGGCGTATAATTAACAGTTTTTAAGGTTTTACATAGGTTTCACATAGTAAAGCGTGTACAAGTTTCTCGAAGATTATTACGAATGCGACCGAGGCGCCGCGCGTTATGGAATTTGGAACTACACCTCGTAGCCCCTCCTGTGTCGTCCAGTAGTAGTGGTCTCGTACATTATCATGACGATGCGTAGACAATGGTATATCAAAAGATTTTATATTCAATGTGTATTATGCCTATAAAAATTAGTTATTTTAAAATTATATCAATCGTTTATTATATTAACTGATCATTATAATGAAACCAAATTATAGAATCAGTTGTTATATCTTGTAAATATTAGAGATTTGATATATATACCCAATTGAGTTCATAATTTTAGAAGCCTGGCATTTTTAGTCGGTTAAAAAAAGAGACTGCTGTTCTATACAAAACTTTATAAGTACTTCACATCTACAACACGGTTCATTTCAAAGCAACGGTCACGATGTCCTTTAACCATGTGTATAAGATCTACTATAAACTCAATTATGAGGACTGTGAGGTCCCGATACGCGGCGCGAGTAGGTATTTGGTTGGTTTGGTTGGTTTGGTATTTGGTATTTTGTGGTGGTTGTTGGTATGTGTGTGTGTGTGTGTGTGTGTGTGTGTGTGTGTGTGTGTGTGGTATGTGTTTCATATCACTTGCTCTGCCTTGAACAATGCAAATATGTACAATATGTGTTTCGTGCGATAGAGAGTTGCAAGTCTAGGAGGCAAATACCTACATTTTCTTTTTGAAATATGGTTTTGGGGGATAACGTGTTTCCTCCCCTAAACTTTCACGAAATGAGACAATTTTAGTCTCATTAGATTCAGTACACCTAGGTCTGCTTTTTAAATAATTCAGTATAGTTTAATTTAAAAAATGTAGATATTTGAAGATAAGTAATTAAGTACTCATAGCGTACGCAATATTTATTTTAAAATAAAAACGTACAGACCTAGTGTTTCATTATACCTACAGCATATAAAAAATATGAAAATTGGACTAAGTTTACGGAAGATAAACCGTTATCGCGTTTTGTATGAAATTTTACAGCGTCACAGTCCTCTTAAGCCCTCAGTCAAGCAATACGTGCCGATCAGAAATACCTACCAGAGGCATTAAAATGGCTGTTAATAAAAACTCATTGCAGCAGCGGCCAGTCATCTTGGTCAAGGAGAGGCTGAGTTACGGAACCCTCAGCTGAATCAAATCTTAGCTCAGTATGTTGAGGTCATAGTTGATACTAACCTCCTGCTACTTTTTGTGGCTGCAGTTTTGTAATCGGTAACGTACCTAAATTTTTTTACGTCACTTGCTAATCTTTTCAACAGAAAAAAGAAGCCTATCCTCCATTTTTTTTGCTGATTACTTTACTGTAGTTTAAAAAATATTATTTTGCTTTATTTATTTATTTATTATGTTTATTTATTTATACCTCATGCACAAAGGTACAAAGGCGGACTTAATGCCTTAGGCATTCTCTACCAGTCAACCAAGGGCCAAGGGCTTTTACTGTTTGAATTTTTTTCTTTCAATAGCCGGTCGTGTCCCACTACTGGGCAAAGGCCTCCTCTGAATCTTTCCAGGTATTCTTTTCTTTCACTGCCTCGCACCAGCCCTCGCAATACGCATCTAGATTATGTCGCCACCTCATCCTGGGCCGTCCGCGACGCCGACCATCTTCAGGCACCCATTGCGGCTGACGTGACCCGCCCAATCCCATTTAAATCGGGCAGTCTTTATGGTTACGTCTATGATCCTTGTTCTGGAGTGCAGCGTAGTGTTTCGTGTTTTGTCTATTCTTTTTACATCAACAATGTTTGAATTATAATTAGTAGGTAATTCCCTTATCCCATGTTTTTTGAGGTTGGCGCAACACGTGTTTTATTCAATCCCGTCTTGTCAACCGTCATTATATCACCAACTGCTTAACCTCTTTCATATCATTCCTCACACGATCTATCCATCTTTTCTTTGACTTTCCTTTTCCTCTCCATCTCTCTCATTTAAATTTCTTATCTAATTATAATAATTTTAATTTTATTCATAATTCAATCAGTCATATTCATGCCATTTCTTTATCTCCCATTTTGTATCTATACAGTATTGAATGATAATTTTTCTTTATTGTTATTTTTAGTTGTTTATTTCTTTTTGTATGTATAATAACGTCTAATTTTTTAAAAAAGGTACCTACGGCAAAACATATTCTTATGCCTTTACAGTGTGAATGATAGCTATAATAAAAGTGTTGACTTTAATTAATTACTCAAGAAGGTATATGCCATCTTAATTGTTTACCAACCTTGCAACATCGCAGTTAAAATAAAGTTCCTTAGCTTGAAGCGTACCGTGTTTACCGTCATTGACGTCCTAACGGACACAATATTTGATCAGATAACACTTACTGTTGTTCCGTCAACACTGTGATACACAAACATGCGTCTACGCATCTCTTTTCTCTTTTCGTTTATTTATTTGTGTATGTACCTACGCAAAATAAAATAAAAAAAATAATATTTTTTTTCAGTTTTTTTTTAATCGCTTTATTTAGGTACTGTTTACATTTTTTTAAGCCACCACCTGCATTTAGGTCACTGTTAAAATTAAAAAAAGAAAAACAAAAATAAGTTTCTCGCTTTTGTTTGTTCCGTATGAGAACTGAACCCGAGACTTAGCGCAGCAGCCAATCGCTCAGTCACTGCATCAACCGTGCCGCGTTTAATAAATTAAAGTTGGCAACATCAATAAAATTACTCTGTAATCTGCAGTGGTTTAACTAAATGACAAAATAAAGTAGGTAGATCAAAAACTTATTAAAACTACTACTACCTGCGCATTAGAAGTAACATCTTCTGCCAAAGTTCACGCATACAAATCGTTTGGTTCCTCTCGTAATTGCTTACGCAACTAAATCCCACGGCCAGTCCAATAGAAAAAGTTTAATTCACGGCCGCTGTTTTCACTACGGTCGAAAAATCGCGAAAATAATGTACCGGGAAAACTAATTTGCTCCGTGTCGTTATACGCTTTCTAGGTGGTGAGTACCGGCCGCCATCAGTGCTGACCGTACCGCGCGCCCGACCGCCCGGCCGCCACACAACAAACATTTACCCACCGTCTCATATAAAAACGCTGATATCAACGCAACTGCATTTAGCAAGATCCTTTGTTTGTCAACGGTGAAAGGTTCAGAAGTATAAAACAAAAAAATAGAACAGTTTAAGATCATTTAAAGAACGAAATGCGGCCAGTGGTCATCCTGCTGTTGCTGGCGATCGCTGCAGCTGAAGTGGCGGAAGAAGAGCCGTGGGTGGAGGAAGAAGATGTAGACGACTCGTATGATGACTATGAGCAGTCGAGGAGTAGGCGTGATTTACATGATGCAGGGCCGTTTGAGGAGCACATTCGTGTGAAGCGGTGTTGTGAGCCGAGAGCACGGAGAGAGGCAGAGTATGTGCGAGTGCCTCGTCAGATCCACCAGTACGAAGTCCACGAGTTCACTGACGATGGGGAGATGGAATCCCCGCCTTATGAAGAGATGCTTGCAGCGAGCGCTAACCACTACCATAAAGTGTACGCCCCGGCGCCTCGGTACTTGAAACATGATGTGAATAGTGCTAACATTGCTGAAGCGGCGAAGTTTGCTTCAGTGGATGCTGTAGTGTCTCGACCAGTTCAGTTTATAGCCAGTCCGCCGGTGGCTGTTCCTTTAGCTTCGAACCCTATCCCTGTTGAGAACCCTATCCCAGTGCCGGTGGCTTCTGAGCCGTTGATCCAGGCTCCGAAGCAGTTGGCTCCAGAAGATTTGTACGGCGCTTCGACTGGACATCATTCGAAACATGCCCATGGACATTCTCAAGGTGGAGGACATGCAAAGCACGGAGGACATGCGGCAGAGCACGGTGCAAAGGTAAAGAATCTTAGCTCTTTTTTTTATTTAGCAATGGATTCGATCAATGAAACTTTTTTTTATCAATGCTAAAGAAAGGTCCTGACCATATAGTATTGCCGCATATTCTATCGCTACAATATCATCAAATGCTTGGCAAATGGATCGAAATTTATTTTTGTTAACAGTCTGACTGCATCCTAGCATTCTTTTCTTAATTACATTTACGACACTCATGACGGGTATAATTATGTTAATTACTTGAGGAACGTTGTGATTCTGTATCGGTAATCAGAAAATCTTATCTATCTATCTATACAATAAAAATGAATCGTTGTTCGTTACCTAGTTTCGCTAAAACTCGAGAACGGCTAGCCCGATTTCGTTAATTTTTGTTTTGAAATATTTGTGGAAGTCCAGGGAAGGTTTAAGCGGTAAGAAAATTGATAAATCTATTGACTGGTCAACGTCTGTCGGGCCAGCTAGTCTACTTATATAACTATACCTAGATAGTATACAATTCTTATATACAATAAGTTCTAATATGAAGGTATCAACGAAATTAATCCAAGGAAGCCACGACGTGTGACACTTGAGCAATATGGACGTGTCAACAATAAGATCGGTTGTTATGATACTTATGATGACAACGTAAGCGATTAAATGTAATCAAGACCGCTTATGTTCTAGACGTATATAGAACTTGATGTATGTACAAACAGACGCCAGCCAATTGAATAAGAACCTTATTTCTTTGTCATAAAGTTGTAAATCTATCAGAGAAATTTGCCAGATTGTTGTAGGTTGATGATGGTCTCTGTACGTATGTATGTTCATCTGTTGCCTCATATCTTCTAAACTTCTTGCCATCATTTGCCAAATGCGGTATCGTTAAAAGCGTCTTGACTTGTCCGCTGGTTACAGGTTTATGTGACGTCACATTATATTGAATATGGCGCCCTTTAGAGGACATAAGACATGAACTAATAAAATACCTACCTAGGTAGGTAGGTAATGCAAATATATTCAAGGAATGTAAAAAGTTTCATACAAAGTTTTATCCCCTATTTCACTCCCTTGGGGGTTAAATTTTGAAAAATCCTTCCTTAGTGGATGCCTTCGTCATATGAGGAATACGTGTACGAAATTTCAATTTTCTAGCCTTAAGGGTTTGGCCTGTGCGTTAATAAATCAGTCAATCTCGTGTGTCTCTCGCGTGTTATCTCTTCACCACCCTGGGTTGACTGGTAGAGAATGCCTAAGGCATTAAGTCCGCCTTTGTACCTTTGTGCATGAAGTGTAAATAAATAAATAAATCACTTTTGCCTTTTATATATATAGATTATAATAATGACTCGCATTTTTTAAAGGGCGGATGGTTCACACATAACTTTTGTATTTGGGAAGGTATGACATAGATATTGTTAGCGTGGTAATTGATAAAAATAATGGTCTACCAACCGCAGATGTAACCAAAGGTAACAAATAGTCTTGTCAACTCTTATCGTCAATTGTTTTAAGGTCATTTTCATTTTCTGCTGCTCACATTTTAACTTCGTTTGTTTCGAAGGGGAAATCAGACTTGCTTCTTACTTCGTCTAGTTAAACTTAATTCTGCACGTCTGCCTAAACCCGACAAACCAGAATATCTCACATCAATCATCAATTATCCGTCTGTCTGTCTCATTAATTATGTTAGACTATTTAATATGCCGAATATGTAATACTAATTTGCAGCGATAGCGATTCAATTTAATATAGCGTGACTGCTAATTAGTGACCGATATTTAAACCACATATTGTAATATTAGCTAGGATCATATTATTCTTCTAGGACATACCTGAGAAACCACTGGTTATGGAGATAGTGAAGTGAAGGCCAAAGTTGTTTTTTTTTACAGTTTTTCACAAATACGATTTTAAGTGAATCTTCTTCCAAACAAACATATCAAAATCTTCGTTCATTTTTAGGGTTCCGTACCTCAAACGGAAAAAACGGAACCCTTATTAGGATCACTTTGTTGTCCATCTGTCTGTCTGTCAAGACCCTTTATCTCGGGAACGTGTAGAGGAATCGAGTTCAAATTAAAACCATATACTTAGGTCCACGGTCTCTTGCAACTGTCAGAAAATCAAACTTCGAAGCTAACGTGAAAAAAAGATACGGCCGTTTATGTCACAAAAAACGTACATTTCGACACGCTAAAGTGAATCAAAATTTTTAGGGTACTTTCCGTTGACCTAGAACTATGAAATTTGGGAAGTAATTTTGTCTTATACTATAAATATAGGAAAAAGTCAGAATACTATACATTTGCAATTAAAACATAAAAAAATGATCTTTATTTAAAACGAGCTTTTGCCCACGATTTGGTCCGTGTGAATGTCAGTTATCGCGGATGCAGACAAAGTCCCGGATTAAAAAGTACTCTATGTGCTTTCCCAGGGTTCAAGCTATTTTCATACCAAATTTCATCAAAATCGGTTCAGCCGTTTCATCGTTGAAGCGTAACAGACAGAGTTACTTTCTCATTTATAATATTAGTATATGGAAGTATGCCTACAAATTTGTACGGAACCCTCGGTGAGCGAGTCCGACTCGCACTAGTCCAGATTTTTATTTTTATTACGCTTTGATTTTACAAAACGCAATGAATATCACACGCACGGTAGCTCTATCACTTGATTGAATTATGTTTGTTCGGTAAAAAGTTCAGGAATGGCACTTGAATGGCAAACCCAAAAAACTAACTGCTACGTTGACCATCAATATCTCTAAAACCAGTGGATTCCTATGTGTGTCCTAGTAGAAATAAATGGTCTAATTATTTGCACAATAATGGTTTAGGTTATTGATCACTGCACCTTATTCATCGGAGACATGCTTACAAAAGATTCAAAAATCATCAGCATTAAATATAAAATCAATGGTAGGTGTGTAAGTTTATTTCAAATCAATTAGATACCTAATCAAAATCATAATCTTTTATTCATTTGCGAATATGGGTACAAAAGAAAAGGCCATATTCTACGTAAGGTATGCAAATTAAAAAATAAGTCGGTCCGCAGGTATCTACGAAACTACAATTTAACAATAAAATACTTACATGGAGTAATATAATATAAGTTTATCCTGTAAATATTCAGTGTCGGAGTATTATGATTTTTTAGTAACAATGTACAGTCACCAAAAGAGATAAGTATCCATGTCTTCGGGAATACTTGAAGTTTACTTAGAAACCCATGGAGGCTTTAAAATGAAATTTAATTAAATCATTGACCTGTTTATTCTCTATTAATTGTATTTTATTTCATTCATTACCACCCATCGGTTTCTAAGTAAACTTTAACTATTCCCGACGACATGGATACTTATCTCTTTTGCTGACTGTACACACGGCTACACATCAAGCTATACATTTCCATTGTATGTTGATCTCGCATTTTATAGATTTTTTTTACAATGACGGCTAGGTCAGCTTATACTGGAAATGTATAGTTTGACATGTAGCCGTGTGTACCTAACCTACTTCAAACAAATTGAGAGAAAGAACATGGTCCAAAATGTAAGTACAATGGACCAAAATCCAAAATCGAAACGTAATCGATACAGCTTAACTGTGTGCACAAAAATTTCCTTGAACTATCTAAATAAACGTACCTAAGTTGCAATATCCTAATCCATGGGATATTGAAGCTATAGGCTGTCCAAGAATGCTTGAGTTTTTCACAGCTATGGTGCCAAAATAGGCATACTGTCGATTGTATTATTTACCAACGATGATTTAGATGCTATTAACGTTAAACTAAGAATAATATCGATATACACTTAACAAAATATGAATGGCAATAGTCGCAGGATCGTGTTCCTAACGCGGAGGTGCTAAGGCGCACTGGAATGATGGGCATGGAGGCGCTTTTGATTAAGATCCAACTGAGATGGTGTGGTCATATACAGCGTATGGATAACAGTAGACTGCCTAAAACCGCTTTCTACTCAGAGCTTGCCCAAGGAAAACGAGCACAGGGTGGTCAATACTTGCGCTACAAAGATGTCCTCAAACGTCATCTTAAGACCTGTGGCATACCCGTTGATCGGTGGCAGGAGCTTGCTCGAAACTGAGGAAGATGGCTTGAATGCTTTGAAACAAATCGTCTTGAAGACCTAGACAAGAAGCGACAGATACGCAAAAGTCGCCCAAAGCCTTCATATATCTACACGTACAACGATAATAATCAGCTCTTCTGTACACGATGTGACCGGGTTTACAAGACCAAGTTTGGATTTGCTAGTCATTAGAGAGCTCACGAAAGAGAAGACAAATAGTCTGGGTCGCTGTCGCCGGATACGGTGAAGAGAGGACTATAATATATCCCACAGCTACTATATCCCACGGATTAGAATATTGCAACTTAGGTACGTTTATTTATGTACTTCTAGGGAATGATTTTACACGTAGCTTGACTGTATCGATTGCACTTTGATATTTGAGTGAATTATGAATGACACCATCTCCTTTGAACGTGTGTTGGTTAATTTTGGCAGTAGGTATTACACCCAATAGGGTATTTTACTCTATACGAGAAAAAATCTATAAATATGTTATTGAGACAGTTTAGGCATAAAGCAGTCGGAAAATGTAAGTTTTAGTTCATAAAATAACAAAACAATTTTTTAAATTCAATTCAAAGTTTTCAGTATTTTTAATCTGTTATAAAACACCGGGGAAATAGTAGCGGCCATGTTATTACGCCATACGGCTGTGTAAACAAAAAATTGACAACTGTCAGTCAACTGATTGGCGTAATATAGGCTTTGTACTTTTATTATTTTCGTAACCAACGTAATTTTTTCATTATTACACCTATTACAAAATATACTTTTAATTCTTTTTAAATAATATACAATTATCATATTTAATATGAGCTCATTTGATACAAAACGAACTGACGTCATTTAAGCTGAGCAATATGGCGTCCAGTAAGAGACGTTTTCGTCAAACTACGCGCAAAAACTGAAAATTTAAAATTTTGATTCATTTTTATGGCACTTAACGATTGAATAAAAATTTTGTGTTTTTTTTGGTGGCATATTAGCACTACAGAATTTCATTGAGACACTTTTCAAAAATGGGTGTAATACCCTATTAACGACAATATTGGGTACTTAATTATTTTTTCTTAAATGCCAATATTGTAAAGCATAACATCGTAACTAAATAGGTTGATGATCTTATAATGTTAAGCTAGAGAATTTCAAACCACAACAGCATATTGGATATTGCGTGAAACTGATACCTATTGCAACTTCACCTAGTTATTTCTTAAGGCTATAACAATAAAAACGGGCTATCATTTATAGATGAACATTTATTTTTATAGGTGTTGTTAAATTAGAAACTCTGAGATTTGTGATTATATTATGACCGGAGGGTATAACACTATTGCGCTGACGTAAAAGTGTTCGATTGCAGTCTATTTTCGAATTGGAAATTCTTTTTCTTCTTCTTGTCGTTCTTCTCCAATTACTGAAGATTGGATATCAACCTTGCGAACTTCTCCATGTCTCATGGCGAGATGGAACATCTCCACGGCGCTCGTAATCCCGTTCCACTCCGGAATATATCGTAGCCAGGCAGGTCTGGTCTGCAATTAGTAATGATAGCCATTATTGGCAAACGTAAAGTTGGCCGTCGGAAATAATTCCTGGCTACGAAATATTCGGAAATTGGAAATATTCACTAAACGGGTTTTATCAAATTCATTTAAAAATCAATCGTATGTAAAATTATCACTAAGGTTACTATACATTCACCGTTTGAGCTTTTCTGCAGCAACAGCACATTTTTTTTTTAATTCAAATAGCAAGTAGTTTGTATTGCTTTGTATTTATTGTGAAATAACAAAGCTTATTACATGCTAACATTTAAATAATACAAGAGTGTTATGAAGATATTTGTGTAATGGAATAAGTAGGTAGGTCGGCCGTGAGGTGTCGGCGGCGAATAGCGCCACCCCATTTCTACCCATGGGTGTCGAAGACGGCGACAGAGGGATATTGACCAGAGGATGGGCAGCAGCGTCCTTCTGAGTACCATAACCCCTACTGCGATCGCCAACATGCATCGGACAAGCATGGCGATTACGGCTGAACCACCCTTTGGGGGGAAACCTATGCCCAGCAGTGGGCATCTAAAGGTTGACATGATTATGATGATTAAGCAGGTAATTACGAAGTAGGCCTAATAAAATTTAAGTACTATAATTATCTTGAATGAAATTAAAATCGATGGAAGAAACTATGAGTAGGATTGTAGGTAATTATTTCCTAATTTCATCTCGATTGCTTCATTCAAATTAGCACTTTTTATTTAGGTATTTTGGTGCAAATTTTTAACATATTGTTCATGTAAGTACGTCAAACTCAATCTCAAACTCAAACTCAAAATCATTTATTTCAATTAAACCATTTACAGGTACTTTTGAATTGTCAGAGTCAGTCAGTCAGAAAGTTGAAGCTAGTTGCTCGTTCCAAACAGTAGGTTTCTATGGAGAAGAACGAGCAAGAAACTCGTGAACACTCTTTTAAAATCAGTTAAATTTTACAAATTTAGGTTACATCATTCATGTTGAATCTAAGGGTACAATGTGAGAACAATGTAACACGTCTTGCATGTTAAAAGAGGTCTACAGAAAAATATAGTTATAATAACAATTCAAACCAAATTTTAAAATAACCGAGGCAGCTAAGAGATGACCAGTCCCAACCGACGGCGTCCGTTCACGAACATGACGCATGGATCGGCACCATTTAGCTCAACCATTTTGAAGGGAACCGAATGATCCAACACATGCGCCACCGGCAGCGAGACATTCAAGTGAGCATGACCACCATGTCACCAAAAGAGATAAGTATCCATGTCGTCGGGAATAGTTGAAGTTTATTTAGAAACCGATGGGTGTTTATGAATAAAATACAATAATAGAGAATAAACAGTTCAATGATTTAATTAAATTTCATTTGAAAACCTCCATTGTTTTCTAACTAAACTTCAACTATTCCCGACTACATAGATACTTATCTCTTTTGGTGACTGTACATAGTACAGTCGAACAACTACTTGGTTTACAGGCAAAAATATTCATCATTCTACTACACTCACAATATTTATTTGCTTTATATTGAGCATGTAGGTAGGTAGTTACCAGAGATACTTACCTACGTACCCGAGATAAAAAATAAAATAATTTGTGAGTGTAGTAGAAAGATGAATATTTTTTCCTGTAAACCAAATAGCTTCTTTGGCCGTACATAGCATATCACTTACTTCACTATCATTCTTTTTTCTTCCAAACATAAAATTACATCCAGGCCACCATACAAATGTTTAAATGACATCATATTAAGTCTACACTGTAATTTTGAACAGAATATACGGAAGCCTTTTAAAAATATGATCGAAACATGCTGAACTCGCCACGCGAGTCGCGGGCACTAGAACAAAATTAACGTGAACTCGCAGGGCAAGTCGGTGGCAGTGAACGTGTTAAAGTTGAGCTTAGTGTATTCGTTCGGCCTGATCTTCGGAACTGCTGGATTGATTCTGTAAACTCTTTTGCTACTAGAAAGCTACTTTATTCCTGAGTGCTATACTTAGACTATATTTTTCATTAAAAAAGAAATGGGATCCATAAAAATAATAATTGGAATTTGACCTCGGGATTGTTTGAAAATCCAAAATCCTCATGAATGTCCTCTGCCCTGGGCCGAGCGAAGGGGTCTGTCAGACTCCTACAGACTAAAAACCACCCCGGTGTTCGTGCGGCGGGTCGCGGGAACTGGATTCTTCCCTATCTAAGGCATTGAAAACCTTAATTTTGTATAATTTAGCAGCATTATTTCAATTTTGGAAATGTGAGTACCATGAAGCCATTTATTAAGTTTATTGTGTTTGACATAAACGAGCATGGCGGTTGAGAGCATTGTCATGCTCACTCAAATGTCTCGCTGACGGTGGCGCGTGTGTTGGATCATTCAGCTCCCTCCAATATGGTTGAGCTGGATGGTGCTGATCAAGAATGCCTGTAAATGGTTTTATTTAAATAAATGCTTTGACTTTGGGATAATTCCGCAACCCGGCTAGTCCCCCCCGGCTAGTCCCCCCCGGCTAGCCCGTTACTGCGGGTCTCCTCAGGTCAGGGGGAGGAGTGAGGTAATGGACTCCCCCCCGGACCTCAAAGGGGCGCGCGTGGAACACTACGCGTCGCCACCGCGGGTCCTGATGTTTGTGGGGGGTGACAGACATCCCCGAGTCTGCGTCCCTGGACCCGTTTAGGGGGGGGGGGGTGATTATTTTACCACTTCCAACCTATCCCGGTAAATTGCAACTTTAATAGAAAGTTGAAACTACCTAACTAATACCTAACGTACTGGGGACAAGGTTATTTAATCTAATGTTTGATGGTTTTGAGGTATTTTCATAATAATTTACGCATTTCGTAAACTCAGGCGAAATAAACATTCCAAGGTGTTCGGCGGAAATAATCAAAATACATCCATATACTTACTGATATTAAAAATGCGAAAGTAACGTTACGAAACAACGTTACAAGTACTTACGTTGTAACATCACGTATAATTTCGCATGGTCGCTAACTACACATAGATAATTTCCACCAAAAACAGTAACATTGAGCAAAAAATAGGACCTAAACCTAGGCGAGCGAGTGTGTACACAAACCCCACAATCGACACAACCTAGCTGAGAGGTTTGTGTACACACTCGCTCGCCGACACCTTTAGCGTGCGCACACGGTCATTTCTTGTAATAATAATCAGTACCTTCTACAATACAGTTTTTCGAGTCCCAGGACCAACGGCTTTACATGCTTTCCGAGGCACGGAGGGAACTCTGTATAAAATGGACGATCACCCATCCACAGACCAACCGCGGCAAGCGTAGCTTAACCTTCAACCGATCGATCTGTACGGCTTTTACTTAGCCAAGAGTTAATTAATATAATTTCTATTAACAATATTCACTTTACACGTTACAGACCTCCAAAGGCTACCATCACGACCACCACGTAGACAAGGGAGGCAAAGGCTTCAAGACTGATGAACATCATAGGAAAGAGTACGAAGAAGCTGCAGGGAAGAAGAAGAAACACCACGACCACGCAGGACACAAGGGCAGCCATGAAGAAGAGGCCTTCGGTCATCGAGGAGCCAAGTTCGATGAGAAGAAGGGGCACAAGAAAGGACATAAGACAAAGGGTGAGTTTTACTTGAATTACTCCAAAGAGTCTCCTTTGTGGTTAGATGTCATTCTTAGGCCGGTCATACACGGACTGTTCAAGCAGATAAGCATTGACCAACATACACGGACCGGTCGAGCAGTCGTAGTCAACTGCTTGAAGCTGCCATTGATAACTGCAGGAGCAGTTCATACCAATTGCTCGAGCGGGTCGTGCGGGCGGAAGGCGCGCGTGATGTAGAATGAAGAGTGCGGGCGGAGAGACTGCGCAAGACCAGTCGAGCAGCTCGAGCAGTCAGTGTATGCCTGGCGACTGCTTAACCGCACGATGAATTTTCACTGTGCGGCTGACCGTCCGAAGCACTCGCAACTGCTCGAGCGGTTCCGTGTATGTGTCGTAGAATACTATAGATCACTATGCAGTCGCAGCTTGAAGCAGTTCACTATACAGTCGCAGCTTGAAGCAGTCGATCCTGACTGCTTCAAGCTGTCCGTGTATGGCCGGCCTTAGTCCAAAATCAAATAGGTAAGTAATGAAATAAGACTGACAGAAATAACCATTAAACAACTACCTAGAAATCTTGATGTGATAAAACAATTGGAAGCTAACCAATCAATAAATCTATAACACACACAATCACACCAAATAACAACAACACACACAATCAATATTATCAATGCTTCACTTTTGATATGCGTGGCGTTGAGTCCTTTTTTTACCGACTTCAAAAAGGAGGAGGTTCTCAATTCGATTGGTTTTTTTTTCTAGCCCGTGCTATCTATCTATCAAACTTGCAATCTTATACAAGACCACCACTGGGCTATCACGAGGCTTTAGTTACAGCCATTGTCCATATAATAATCAATTAGAAAAGCTTGTCAGTCACTAAAGCAATTTACATAACTTCCTATAAAAAACAAAACAAATCAAACAGAATAATAAGAAAATAATAGATGGAGAATTTGTAATGTAATGAGAAGTTAAGACTAAATAAAAGAAAACGAACAATCCAACACGTATTATGTAAAGTTATATTACAATGCATTACACAAATCGATTTAGAACTAAACAGTTACTTATTAGAGTTGGGCCGCAAATTGTAATCTACATTTTGTAAAGTCCAAAGACCCAACTACACCTGCTACAATAGAAAATGTAACAATTTGTGGTAAGTGAAAGCCAAGTTACGTAACGTTATTTGTTATTCCAATTCAATTTAACTTGACCTCAACCGCAATACTACGATTTTCCATTGATTCGTTTACAAAGAACCACTCGCAAGTTTACACTTCAAAATCCTTTTTACTGTTTAATGAAAAAGATTGGGAACATAGTCTGAATTTTGTTGCAAGTTTACGTGACTAAGGTTCTGTTTAATTTGTCTTCGCGCTAATTTCGGAATTTATATGACAAAAAATGGACTCAAAATGTGGAGCGTCACGATTTTAAATGTAATCCTTTTAAACAGCTATTCATTGTTGTAATCATACTTGATACGGATTGTCGTAACCTTACTTGTTGCCCTCAATAAGTAAATATTATGTCGGTTGACGAAGTATTGCAATTATATTTGAATTAGTAGCTAGAGTATGTCTCTGTTGCAATGAACCTAACAGTGATACCACAAAGTATTCAGAACGTTTTGTGTGTATTGCTGCATTGCCCTGCTTGTAGTTTGTCTTCAAAATAAACCTATTTATTGATTCAAAATTCTAGATTCAACAGAACTTTAAAGCATCTGGCTATTACGGCCCTCCCTCAGAGTCTCAGTCCTGTTTTTTCTACATTCTAAACCTGATATCTGCAAAAGGGCCCAGCAATGTCAGTATCGAAACTAGCAAGTATGCATTATTTTTAACAACACCTGTGTAACCCAAAACCTCAATGTAATGTGTGTGCCTCAAAACTTCAGCCAAGCTAAAATAACGTACCTAAGTCTTCCGATTCTAAGATTTCAGTCATTAAGCCTCATTCATCGCAGTATCAAAAACGGATACCAAAACTACACCAAAATCTTCCAAAACTTCCAGGCTACCACAACAAGTACCACAAGGATGAATTCCACAAAGAGCACAAGTTCTACGATGACTTCCACAAGAGCGGTGAACACCATCGGTACGGCAAGTTCAATGCCAAGCACGCCAGCAACGAGAGCGGAAAGAAGAAGGCACATCATGTCAACGCAGGACACGACTTCTCTGAGAGAGGAAAGAAGGGATACACGTAAGTTTCAAACCCCTGTAGTAACATTAGATCCAAAAACAATGAGCAAGAGTGGCGAGCAAGTATGTATAGAAGATGATGGCCTTGATAAGGTCGGGAGTCGATTAAAAGAAAGCAGAAAAAACGAGTTGAACCTTTTTTATTTGCTCGCCATCAAACAAATAGATATAATAATAAATTGGCCTTTATTCTGAATTGTTTCTGTTTCTCTATATTATTTTGTTACAATATGCCCCTCAATTCAGTGTGCTTTTTAGCAAAGGCCTCTTGTAGCTCTTTCCACTGTTTTCTGTCACGAGCCATGAACAAATAGATACCTTTCTGCTTTACGGGCGCCCATCCCGTTATAGTTACCATACAAACGCTCGTACGTGATTACTTACGGAGTTATAATAAATGTTCCTCCCTAAGACATTGGCTTGTGGTTAATATCTAAGTAACGGAAAAACATTTTTTTGAGAAACAAATTCAGTAAACACGTCCAAAAAACAGCTTCTTTACACAATTTTTTTCTGAACTTTGGCCGTTCACAATGCACTTATACATTGAAAAAGTAGAAAAAAAACAGCTCCATAGAAACCCTGCACATGTAATAGATATTCTAAATTATAAACATTTTTATCAATTTGTAAGGTTTTTTAAAAAACAAGTATTTGCTGGAATAAGTTTTGTGAAATCTACGCGCGCCAATTTTCATGCGATGTTATCGCGTTCTCACTAACTCGTTTGTTTTCGAACATTGCGTTGGATGGAGCAAAAAAAATTTCAACCACGCTCGCGTTGAAGTTAGACCGATGGGGAAGGGATCTCTTAAAATCAAGTTCTAAAATAAAAACGAATCAAAAACATTCATTTCAATTAGACTATTTACACGCGCACACTTGTCCAACGTATCGTGAACACCTCACTCTCTCTAATGACCGCTATCAATGAATAGTCAAGGACAAGTAGGCTAGATAGTATGTGAATTAAAGGAACAGCAAAAACATTTTTAGAACTTACTACAGGATGCTGCATCTCCGTTTCAACGTCCATCCGCCTCCATCGCCGTGGCTTCCATTCATTCAGCAGTCATTGTTTTCTAACCAGTTAATACTTACAATTTTCCGTTGGGTATCCTGGCCAGAATGTCAGCCACCCATTTCATGTCGAGGGTGTCATAGAAGGCGACTGCAGTGGCTTCCGTGTACTTAACAACCTCACTGCGATGCCCAAGACGCCTACCAATAGTGGGGATTATGGCAAACCCTCCTTTGGGGGCCTTTGTTCAACAGTGGACGTCTTCCAGCTAATGATGAATACTAAAAATGGCTGCAGATGTGATACCACTGGCATACTCATAAAAACGTAGAAAGATGATCAATTATCTTTCATTGTTGCTCTTAATAAAAGCAATGTTCGTTTTACCATTTCTAATGATCCTGATTTCTCGATAAATCGCCAAATTCTGTTTCTGTATAATATCATAGTTCTAAAATGAAATCGTATATTTTTCCAGCAACAAAGGCCACGTGGACGCGGACCACAAAGGCTACCACGGGAAGCACGGCCACGAACAACATCACGAGAAACACGCAGACCATGGCAGAAAAGGCGGCAAGGAAGGAGGATCCCAATGGAGCTATAAGAAAAACTAGGTCGTACGACTTAAATCTTAAGAGTCAGTTTCCTTTTTGATTCTGTTGCGTTATATGCCATTTAGTGATGTTGGTTTATAGTTGGAAGGTTCAATGTTAATGTAATTTGTGAGAGTTTTGGTATATCTTTATGTGAAGGTATATCTACGTTGGTTTGTGCAAGACGATCGAAGTTATATACCGTTATACCTTGGTAATGAATTATTAGCTTATTACAAAATTCTTTATCAATTTTAAGTTCTGATGGCTGGTTCACGTAAATTAAGAGATCCATGAATTAATGTTGTCAAGTCGTAAAAGTTCAGTCATAAATCCTAACATTGTCTGTATCATCTACTACAGACATAATAATTAAGAAGTATAAACTTGCCATTTGGGATCAAATCTATCGTAATATTAATCAGTTGCCTATTTGTTCTATAATGGTGTAATCCTACAGTTAATTATTTCCATACTTTCGATCGCGTAATAGTCGTAATGAAACGGCAATCGCAAATGACCCAAAACTAGTGGTGTCGTATGTTGCAGTCAATGTTTGTTTTCAGTGCCAAAGCAATTAATTCCAGGGCATTCAATAACTTATATAAATATTTCCGATCACTCTTCAATAGACAGTGAATGGAAAGTGTATTGATGAAGTGTGTATAATTCTTTTGTTACGTTACCAAAGCTTTCGTTCTATGTAATTGATTATTTCCTAATTTCTATAGAGATCTTTGCCATAATTTTAAAGACGTGACTAGTGGTTACATGGGATTGAATGGTTTTTTTCCTGTTTTCTGTACTTTGTTTATTAATCTGATTTGTGGTCGACATTCATTTTGCTTTTAATCTTTATTATTGTCTTTTTAATATTGTATTTTTGCTATATTTAATTCAGTAAGCATTTCATGATTGACTTCAGCTTTATCATAATTTTTGTGTCTTCCTAGTTACTTTCCTTTAATTATACTAGCATTATCTAATTCTACCTCTAAATCTTCCAAAACCATGCGCACAATTTCCATTCACCTTTCTATAGTTAGGTAAGTTAAATAATCACTTGAAATAAAACATTGATCGTAACACAAACATTGATTTGCGCAACTTAGCGTATCGAATCGAACACGTCCCATGAATAGTGCAAGTTTTTATTAGTCTGGTCTGATATTTTGTGAGATCATTAATTTGGTAAACTGTTTCAGTAGGTTACATATCTATTGGATATATATTAGTAGTTTGTGTTTACGAAACCGATGCCTGCTCAAACAAGGCAACATGACGCGCTTTTTGCTGGGGATCAACGTGATCTTATTGTATGTACTCTACATTGAAACTCCACCTGTGAGTGAATTTGCAACAATTCAAGTTTAATAAGTACCTATATTTTATTATACGTAGAACCTAAGTATACCAAAATTAATTAAACAGCCTTAGTTGGTAGGTTCATTTACTGTCGTTAGTTAGAAACAGTTATTCTAATATTTATTATTGTTAGCATTTTGTAACTTTTATACTATTTTTTGTATTGTTTTTAATAAAAGAAACATATATTTGTAGTTTACTTTAATTGATGACCATTTTCAATACCTATAACTATTTTTTTACGACTTAATTGTGAAACAGACACTTTGTACGGGAAATTAACGATTTACGTGATTTGTGTAGAAACGTTTGCCATTATTGTCAATATTGGGACAATCAGAAAGGTAGCCTGGTCGCGTACGATCCACCTTTCGTTGGATCCAAGTATTTCACGTAAACGCCAACTGAGCTGTGAGGGCTTCGGGGGAAGAATACGCTTTGACCACATTTGTCAATGTAATCTCTGTACTCCATGGACCACGCTCGTTTCATTCCACATCTTTCACAAATCCTTGCACTGTAAAATGGTCAATATTATTCTCTAGATACTATAATAATAATATCTAATATTATTTTCTAATATTATATGTGGGGACATTTGACACACGGCCATCTGACCTCACACTAGGGAGATACTGTACTATGGGTGATAGCTGATATACATACACAAATACATACATATATAGATAAAGATAAACAACACCCAGACACAAGGCAAACACAAACTGCTCATCACACAAATATTACCGCCCGCAACACGCTGCGCAGCAGTCGATCGCTCAGCCACTGGCTCACAACCGGCGTCTATAGATATAGATACATAACTTGTCAAAACTATTATTAAATAAATTATTAATAAAACGAATAGTTTAGAATTGAATAACTTACACCTTGTCAAAACTGTAATTAAATGAATTATTAATAAAAAAAAAATGGTTTAGAACTAAATAACTTACACATATGAACTGGTTGCCACCACCTGGACGAGCCCTTGTCGCATTTCCTCCGCGCTGGCTAGCGCCGTCTGCAGGAGGAGTGTGCCCACACCATGCCCTGTTACCTCTGCTGATGTGCCCAGGACTTCAATCTGTGATAATATTGTTTTAGGATGAATTGATAATTTCAATATTCTAACACAAGGTGTAAAAAGAAACAAGTGGCAGGACACAGTAAACGTACGCCAAACGAAGTATCAGCAAAAAATATTGCTAGAAATTGGTATTTTTTTTGGTGTGTAAAATTACTGTTTATGGTAGCTCGCAGTGTCTTTATAGAATAGAATTTGGCAGCAAAAAATATTGCTAGAAATTGGTTTTTATTTTTGGTGTGTAAAATTACTGTTTAAGGTAGCTCGTGTGTCTTTATAGAATAGATTTATTCCTTATTCAAGTAACAAAGACTCATTAAACAGATTGTTAGTAAAACTTACGACTAAAGATTACAGCAGACAAATCAACTCGGAAACGGATCGCAACCGTATCAACTCGAGCCATTCAGTATATTAGTATTCTTTGCATGAAACTCCCTACTGCAAAGCACACTAATCTAAATCGTAACGTAAACGACTCGCCTCGGGACAAGCTCACGAACCGCGGTGCCCCCACCGCGGCGCGTGGTCATCCAGCGGTCCCCGCGCCTACGGCTCGTCATCCACGCGCATTCACCTCTCCGTCACCGTGCTTGAGTCTCTTCGTCTAAGGGTAGAAAAGGCCCTCTTATCCCTCACGCGGCCTACCTTCACGTGCTGTCATTCACAAGGCAACTTGTAGTCGCTTTGGTTACATGCTTACGTTAGGTTGACGCCTCCCTGTCTTTTCGGGTGACACAGGTACTCTCGGCGCATGGTTGCTACGGCAAGTACCTGTGTCGCATAAACAGGGAGCCGCACGACCGGTGTCACCACTGCGTCGACTGCCGGGAGGACACGGCGTGGCATACGCTGACAGAGTGTGCCGCTTGTGAAGAACCGCGCCGTGCCCTCGTCTCAGAAGTAGGCAGTGACCTATCGCTGTCGGCCGTGGTCGAATCGATGGTCGACAGCGCAGAGTCCTGGGACGCGGTGGTTTCCTTCTGCGAAACTGTCATGTCGCAGAAGGAGGCTGCGGAAAGGGAGAGGGAGATCACAACCTCCAACCCTGCCCGCAGCAGGCGCACCGGGCTTCGGCGGAGGGCGGACAACGCCCTCTTCCGGCCCCCCTAAATGGGTCCAGGGGTGGCAGACTCGGGGACGTCTGTCGCCCCCCACATTCATCAGGACCCGAGGTGGCGGCGCGTAGTGTTCCACGCGCGCCCCTCTTAGACGTCCGGGGGGGAGTCTAACACCTCACCCCCACCCCTGACACGAGAAGTGGCTCGCAGTAGCGGGCCGGCACCAGTCGGGGGTTGCGGAAGTATCTCCAGTTCCCGCGACCCCCGACGTAGGTGTGAGATGGGACACCGGGATGGTTTTTAGTCAGTAAGAGTCTGACAGACCCCTCCGCCCGCCCCAGGGCGGAAGACATCCATGAGGATTTTCCAACACGAACCAAAAAAAAAAAAGGTTGACGCCTGTTTGACGACGCGAAAGGCGATACGGTGACGATCCCTTTCCGAGTTGATATGTGTGCTATGACCTTATTATTCATAATTTTGACCATAAGCACAGACACTAAACAAAATCGAGGCAAACAATTATCACTGTTGCGACATCCCATGAGAGACGGTACAACAGTGACCCACGTACACACAGTCCAGGCGACTAGCAACCATGCTTAGGACACTGTTGGAGTTGCCCCTGCGCACCAGGGAAGCGTACCTTTCACGCATTGTTGCGAACATCCCTGACGCACTACAGAAACGGGACAGCCCCACCAATATCCTAAACGCATTGTTATATCGCGAAGAGTGCTACACGATCTTTGCGTACATTCTGTTAAGAAAGTATCGAGAATGAATCATTTAAAAAGGTCATTTAAAAGGATTGCCTAAATTCTTTTTGACGCTAAGTGTCCTTTTTACTCACGCGGAGTTCGTTCGTCACTGGTCATTCTGTTTGTTCAGAGTGCGCCATTTTGTCAGTTCATGTCAACTGTGTTTTGCGATTTTTACTATAGTTAACTTTCAGTGAATCGACTTTATCAAAAACACGTGCGTATTAGTGGTATAATTAAAAGAGTCGAGGTGGAGGAGGAGTCGAGGTCGAGATGTGGTGTAAGACTTGCCTCGTTCTGGTCGGCCATTAACGTCTTTCACTGAACAATGATTTCTAGCCCACTGGCTGCACGTGTAAAAAGCAGTAGACTCGAGAGCGTGATTTTAGAAGAAAAGAGAAGTGAGCATCGTGTAAACCTGCGAGCCAGCATGGTCGCTAACGCTGCACATCAAGTCTTACCAAACTGTCAAATTTTCCCAAATGAATAATATATATGTAGATATGATTATATTTTCATCTTGACCTCTTTTAACGTACACGACTTGTTACATTGTTACCCCTAGATTCAATATGAATGATGTAACCGGAATTTGTAACATATTATTGATTTTAAAAGAGTGTTCATGGAGTTTCTTGCTCGTTCTTCTCCATAGAAACCTACTTTTGGAACGAGCAACTAGCTTCAACTTTCTGACTGACTGACTCTGACAATTCAAAAGTACCTGTAAATGGTTTATTTGAAATAAATGATTTTGAGTTTGAGTTTGAATATGAACCTTAACCTTTTATAATATAGTTGAAAATCTATCAAAGAAATTTGACATATTGGTGTAGCTTGATGTGCTGACCACCGTACTCTTCACATATAATTTTGTGCAAACACGAAAGGAGAAGAATGATTGCGCAAGTACTCACATCGTAAATATAATCAACATTGTACTTTTGAAATAAATTGGGACTCTTGAGGCAGTGGGCGCAGAAATACATCCTGTAACGAACGGGGGCGCATTCCGTGCAGTGGCCCCACTGCTCATATTCACCGATCATCCACGGATAGACTCTGTTTGCTACGGAAAGACCGATCATCTTGTTCTCGCTTGTACGTAGCTGTTTTTCTAAAGCCAGAAAGCGTTCCCCTGGAGTATGAAAATTAAAGGATTTTATAAGGCAAGCCATATTGTGTTCATCAAGCGACAAATATCTCGGTACCCGAGACCTTGAAGATATCGCACGACATTGCACGATATCGCCCAAATTCGCAAGATACGTCTGGTAGCACAAAATGCTACGAAAAAACGTTTTTTACGAAAATGGCAAATGCTTTCAAGAACTTTGGTACCGTTTTTTGTTTTTGTATTGCCACCGACTTCCCAAATTAAAGTTATTTTTTGAAGACGGTTGTCTTTTTTGTGATAAAAGAAACTATTCACTTTTTAGTGCCTAGGTACTTCCTATAACCCAAATTAATTAAGAAACGGTAACACCGAGCAAATTAAGTCACCCTTAATTTTCCACCCTTACAGGTGGAATATTTTCAAGTTTATGTGGGATTTGACTTTGACTTTTTTCTGTACAAAGGCAAGCAAGCGTTCGCACTGGTCTGGCGTCGAGTTGGTCATTATGAAATTATACTAGTACGTGGCCGTTCACACCCTCGCGAGCGCGTGTTGAACGCGTTAGTTTGGCCTTGCCTAATACTAACCCCATCATTCGCCAGAGAACTATTATAAAGTCACTGAAATTGCTCATCGAATAAGCATGCTGAAGTGGAAGTGGGCCGGCCACGTATGCAGACGGACAGACGGTAGATGGAGCAGACACGCTCAAGAGTGGAGACCGTGTTTGGGCAAGCGTAGTATGGGACGCCCTGCGGCACAATGGACCGATGATTAAAGAAGGCGGCAGCGAATGCGGGTTGCCCAAGACCAGGTTGGTTGGCGATCTCTGGGGGAGGCCTACGTTCAGCAGTGGACGGCAATAGGCTGATATGATGATGAATACTAACCAGAATAAGAATATTTATTGGTAAGAAATTTCAAGTATTCGCTATCGAGGGGCAGCCATAAAGATGAGATAGTAGGTTCGCGGGGCCAATATTGCGTGTTCAGGAATGAAGTTATCATCTGTGCATTTTTTTCAGTTCCTCTCACGATACGCACGTGGCTCATGTCGAAACACTGGAAAAGTATAAAAGTTACAGCATTATTTATGAACCCTGTCTGCTCATCACATAGATTATTTCACAATGGGTGATCGTGGTGGATCTGTGGATAAGAAGCCGCCTCTCATGCATCACCGTTACGGATTCGATACGGGCAAGTGACATTTCTACCCGTGGGTGTCGTAGAAGGCGATTGAAGGGGGATTGGGGGTGATTGAGGGGCATTGGGGGGGGGGGATCAGAGGATGGGCAGCAGCGTCCTTCTGGGAAGCGCGACT
Organism: Charanyca ferruginea; assembly: GCA_947361185.1. Lineage (NCBI taxonomy): Eukaryota > Metazoa > Arthropoda > Insecta > Lepidoptera > Noctuidae > Charanyca > Charanyca ferruginea. Next base: position 27,983,346 of record OX376063.1, read on the forward strand.
CCACTTACTTCGGCCAAGCATGGCGATTCCGGCTAAACCCCGGTTGGGGGAGATCTATGCCCAGCAGTGGGCGTCTAAAGGTTGACATGATGATGATGAAGTGACATTTTACAATTCATAGATACTTTCTAAATTTATCTTCTGAGAAGGAAAACTTGGTGAGGACTAATTCAATAATTTAAGTCTGAAATCGCCAATCCTCCTTCAGCGCACGTGGTGATCAATGCTCGTGTCTTCTCTGTATGAGAAGAGCCTTTAACCCTGCAGCGGGACACTTATGGGCTGGTATTAATGAGGGATTTATCATCATCATTATGTCAACCTTTAGACACTCACTACTGGATATAGGTCTCCCCCAAGGAGGGGTTCAGCCGTAATCGTCATTCTTGTCCGATGCATGTTGGCGATCGCAGTAGGTGTTATGGTACTCAGAAGGACGCTGCTGCCCATCCTCTGACCAATATCCCTCTGTCGCATTCTACGACACCCACGGGTAGAAATGGGGTGGTGCTATTCGCGGCCAGCACCACAAGGCTTTAATGGGGTATTGGCAATATGGTATTATACCCATTGTCTTCTACAGTTTACTGATAAATTGGGATTTGATGAGACAAAATGGTACAATACTGCAGAAAGACAAAGATTTTCCGTTTGAAATGAATTTCTAGGAGCAAAGCAGTCTATCATGGCGTGCATGGTAAACTAGAACGGCTATTTCAATTCAACTATCAGCGAAGCAAAATGCCGGACCCCGATCCCTAACAAAAGCTTTGCCTTTTGTAATTGTTCACTTAAATATTTTATTGAATTCTTTAAGACGGTCGGAGCGAGAACTTGTACATGATCTGGTGGAGACTCAGTGAGGGTACAGATTTGTGCGGTAACACATTCATTCCTCGAGGGTGGTGAAGTTGGAGGCGCGCCATAACACCAATTTGCAATAAAGATTTGAATTTGAATTTCAAGTCGTTCCTGATGCGTGTTCCGACTCAACATTTGGTGACCTTCCTCAAGGAAGAGTTTTCGCCGAAAGGTGTGCTGTATCAGCGTTTTCACGATCAGGTACGCGACTTCTTGCAGCGTAACACTACGCCGTCTCTTCGTGTGCAGAAGTTTTTAAGTCAATTGTTTAAAATATGTATTAGTTTAAAGTTGTTATTTGTATGCTTATGTAATATGTATTGTGTTAAATGGGCCTTAGTTGCCTGAAATAAAGGATAAATAAATTATTATGAAGAATCATCTCAGATCTCCTGGCATGCCCTCACAGTTGCACGCAGGAACGTTAAATGGATGATACCGGCAACGCAATCAAAGCGGTCAGCTTCTGAACCGCAACAACAAAAAAATAATTTTATTTATACGTTTGTCATCGAAACGCTGAGAATAATGCTTTAGATAGGCATAAATAACTTACTTCGCTCTTATCCTTTGGTATAACATAAGGGGTATCGCAAATGGACGGCCTTCTGAACCTTTTAGCGAGAGCGTAGATGTGAGGATGACCGGGACTGGGAACACCAGTCATCATCAGCGGTTTAGCCCACATCTTGTTTAAAGACTGCATTTTGGCCCCTTTTCTGTACCTATCTCATGATTAGCTGATAATTTTTGCTATTATTATTTTATATTTTAAAATTTTACACAATAATTTGACTACATGATTGGTGAAATTAATTTAGTGACATGACTTGACATGAGTTTGTCTTGTCACTTTAAAAATAGTCGAAGATGTTTTTAAAATATAAGAACTTACCGACATTTTTTTGCACCTTAACTGTACCTATGCCAATTTTCACTAATGTGGTAGTTACCCACTAAAACCCACCCCTATGGGTGGCTTGTACCCATTAAAACGTGCACTTGGTTTATTCGGTGTATTATATAAATTATAAATAGAGTTATAAACAACAAAAACGAATTAAAAACTTTTTCGCTCAAACCTGGCCAGCGATTAAACATTTCAAATTCCGAAACGTTGACGTGACCTTATCAGCTGTCACAGCAACAGTCACTATGCCGCCATATACATAAAATTTTTGGTTATTTTTATTAAATCATAAGTTAAATAAAAAAACGTAAACATGTTAAACAGACATAAATAGATATAAGAAATTTCCGCATGCCCTACTATGTCCGCTTTGTCAAGTTTGCTTAAGTTCTTTACGGCAAAACCGATCTTATGGAAACCGTACGTGTCTCTCAGCTGCTTCAGTGGGCATCGCAGGAGAAGTTACTCCGACAAGCAAGATGTGACACCGAGTCAGACCGTGGTGAGCTCACAGGTAACACCGCTCTAACTATGTGGTAGAACGTACAAAGTACTAATATAGAACAACGACAGATATAGACAGCATGATATGGCTATGGCTACTATGCTGATCCATTGAAGGAGGGTTTTCGTGTGACTGAATATCGGTCTGATGGTCAAACGATAGGACGTAGTTCGTGTTGGGTTGGCTGCAATGATTGGTGATCGAAAGACCTTATTCAGGAGAAAGAAGTACTGTTCTAAATGCAGTTTTGTAGTGCTGGGTCCAGGCACCTTGTGTATTTGAATAATGGGTGCTAAGCGACAGCCATATGTGTAAGGTTCACGGATCAGAGTGGTTTACTTTGTAGCACCACGCATTCGTCAATACATACCTACAGAAAAGAGGTATTAGCCGCACAGTCGTTTTCTCTTTCTAGTAAGTGATCAATTTTGTGAGGGTGTTTTGCTCAGTACCTAAATTCTATAAGTCTATGGACTCTATGGTTACACGTAGGTATTTTTAGTGAGCATTTTGTAGTTGCAGGGGAGCGAAAATGAGGAGCGTGTGCGAGTGAGGCGCGCGCGGCCGGCCGACGTGCCGCGCGTGCTACGCTTCGTGCGCGAGCACGCCAAAGCTGCCGGCCTCGTCGTGCCGCCGTCCGCGTCCCACCTCGTGCTGTGTGACTATGTCGCCAGAGCGTTGGCACAAGGTATGGACACCCCACTCGGATATTGCCAATTCTATTATGATAGACGCAGATTATGAACCTGTCCGATCCAGATGACGCTATTACCCTCCTTCAGGAAAGAAATAGGGCCACTAGCACATTAGTTAAACACAGACACAAATTACCGTCATTCCGACCTCGCCGCCGAGGTCCCTCGCGACGACCCCGTAACGCCCCCCCCCCCCCGACCCTTGCTAGCGCCAGCCCGCGTCGCTGAGCCCTTAGCTTTAAAATAGCCCCTAATTAATGGAGACCCGATCCAGCCTGTCCCTTTGCTGCCCTCTCTCAGTGGCGACCTAAGCCGAGGCTCGTACCCCACAGGGGGTGCCCTTAGCGTAGTCACTTAGTTTATAAGTTTTTGCCCTGGCTGGAGGCCCTAAAAGTCACTTTTAAGGCACCACAGGATTGTCCGGTTAAGCAGTAACCAACCCTCAGGTTGAACTGCGAGATGCCATACAGAAAAAAAAAAAAAAAAAAAAAAAAAAAAAAGCAGATTATGAAACTAAAGGCAGATAGACCGCGCTTAACAGAGTGAAGCCACCAAAGCAAATACAAATCAAAAGCGAATATCTCGAATCTCGTGATTGTATTTGTATATTTTTTTTGACGACGCGGCTGCGCTTCGTGCTTTTCTAACTCGCGTCAGTACAGCACGAAGAGCGATTGTAGGTATTCGCTTTTGAATTTGTATTTGCTTTGGTGGCTTCACGCTCAGTGGTCCGTGCGGTCTATCCATGCCTTTTTTTATAATCTGAGATGATAGATAATAGATTACGGAATAAGAAAACAAATGGAAAAGCTCACACCCGCAAGTGTCTTAATTATGCGGAAAATATGTAGAATGAGAACAACCTTCGTCAGTTGTAAGAAGTCTTAATTTTGTATGAATTAAAAATGAGTTTTTCGTCAAAGTTGCGTTTGATGTTCATACGAAATTTAGAACTCAATTGACTAACTACATATTTTTATTCATTTCAAAGCGCCTAAAAATCTAATTTTACAATAAATAGAAATTAATGGCTTTTCCAGGGCTAAAATCCAGTGTTTTTTCTGTCTCGGAATTATAAGTTAATGCTGTCATCTATCAATTTACACCTTGTATATCTTAGAGTTCATATTATGAAACAAAAGGCATAAACAAAAGGCATAACAAAAGGCGGTCGGTATGATAGATGACAGCATTAACTTTTAATTCCGAGACAGAAAAAACACTGGATTTTAGCTCTGAAAAAGCCATGAATTTCTATTTACCTACTGTAAAATTAAATTTTTAGTCGCTTTGAAATCAATAAAAATATGTAGTTAGTTAGTCAACTGAGTTCTTAATTTCGAATGCACATCAAATTCAACTTTTTGTATGAATAAAAAACTAATTTTTTATTCATATTGTATGAATAAAAAACTCATTTTTTATTCATACAAAATTAAGACTTCTTACAACTGACGAAGGTTGTTATCATTCTACATATTTTCCGCATAATTATGACACTTGCGGGTGTGAGCATTTCCACTTGTTATTTGTGACGAAAAGTTTGAAACACTCACACGTAATTTGTTCTTCAGGCCACTCAATGCTAGCAGAACAACAAGAGTCGCGAAGAGGCTGGTGCAATATTCGAGGGTTGGCTCTGGGCTTGTCTGTGTGTCCTTGGGACGCGTCGCTACTCGAGCGCTGGGCCCGCTGCATCAAGTGCACTCGCTCTCGGAGACTGATGCATTTCACCGCTCATTGCCTCCGCGCACCAGCCTTACACGATAAATATAATGTGCACAACATTTTGCAGGTAATTAGCAACTTTTATTTGCTACTAGCTGACGCGACAGACGTTGTCCTGTCATTGATTTTTAAATTTTCTTACCGTCTAAACCTTCCTTCGACTTACAAATATTTCAAGACCAAAATTAGCGAAATCGGTCGATCTCAAGTTTTAAGCCCGGTTTCCACCGCGAGCGGAGCGGAGCCATTAAGGACTCCGTTTAACTCGCAAGAGAAAACTGCATACATGTGTTTCCACCAACAAAGAGTCAAGCGGAAATGACTCAGCGGGCAAAAAGAGTAAAAATGAGCTCGCTTCATCATTTCTCTTTTGCGGTGGGAATCGGACGACTAAACTCTTTCTTGGTGGAAACGTAAACCTATTTCATGAAAACGAAGTCTGCTCCGCTTAGCCATTTTCGGCTCATTACTCTTTCGCGGTGGAAACAGGGCTTTAGTGAACTAACGAATAAGGATTCATTTTTATCAACCGACTTCAAAAAAGGAGGTTTTTTTTTATGTTTGTTACCTGATTTCTTTGGACTGGGCGAACCGATTTTGATGATTCTTTTTTTATTTGAAAGCTAGTGCTTCCCGTGTGGTCCCATTTTAATTTGGTCCAGTTCTAACAATGGCATCCATGAGAAAACCGTATAAGTCTTAAATTTGCATTAAGTATGTGCGCGATTTGTTACGCGATTTCTCCGGCAAACGTAAACCGATTTTGAATTTTTTTTTTTTTATGGATATGGTATGCTTCAGGGGTGGTCCCATATAAATTTTATCGAAATTGATTTAGCACTTTTTGAAAAATCATCAAATACCCAAAAATTTTACATAGACGACGTTTTAGTTTCATCAATCTTTGTAGTAGTTAACTTTCAATCTCTTCTTAATAGATTTGGATGAGAAGGAGGTACTAAAAAGCGGAAAATAAAAAGCTTTTTACAAAAAAGACAACCGCCTTCAAAAACTAAAAAGTCAAAAAATAACTTGAGCACAGAACACACTTTGACTTTAGTTTCGGAAGTCGGTGGCAATACAAAACAACAAACAGAACAAAGCCACTGAATTTCGAAACTAAAGTCAATGTGTGTTCTGTGCTCAAGTTATTTTTTGACTTTTTAGTTTTTGAAGGCGGTTGTCTTTTTTGTAAAAAGCTTTTTTTGTGTAGAACATTTACTAAGGTTATTTATAGGTACTCCAACGACTTATCCACTATTAACGTACACAGGCCAGCACATCAGGCTACAACAATCTGTCAAATTTCTTTCATATATTTTCAACTGTATTTCAATAAAATAAGGTTCATATTCAATTGGGAAAATTTGACTGTTTGGTATGGCTTGATGTGCTGGAGTCTGTACATTTAATGAGGCGAACATTCGTTTGGATGATGGTGAATTTGTCAGTTAGTACACAGCACTTGTCTTGTCCGTATGGTGTCGGACGTAAAGAATAGCGCCGTCCCATATCTTCCCGTGGGTGTCGTAAGAGGCGACTACGAGACTTACCAGAGAATGGGCAGCAGCGTTCTCTGTGCCTTTGTAACAACCATACTGCGATCGCCAACCCGCCTACCAAGCGTGGCGATTATGGCAAAACCCCCCCTTTGGGGGAGGCCTATGTCCAGCAGTGGACGTCTTTCGGCTGAAATGGTGACATGACACAGCACTTACATGCTAAAGCAATCTTTCAAAATGTATTGTACGCGTAGCGACAAAACAAAAGATTTAAAAGAAACATAGGTAATGATCAAGAATTCAAATACTAACAAAAATAAACAAGAGCTGTTATCGAGACCATTAAAAAAAATTAAAGAGCAAAATTACAGAAAAAAAATTAAAAATGATATCCAAGTTCCTGTATCAACAAAAAACAACAACATATAAAACATTTAATAACACAAATTCAGACTACCTACTGCCAAAAAATGCTCAAGACAAAACCCAAGTACAAACAGCCAAACCAGTTTAAATTGGTTACTATTGAAACGAAACTGCAAATGATCAATTTTTTTTCTCAGGTCATTATGATTTTACCATACGGCTATCCCAAAAACATTGAGGTAGTTCACGTGCTGGCCAAAAATGTGATACAAAGAGGTCGCGACGCCGGCTTCCCTGTTCTACGGTTCGATGTTACTGACAACGCTGTGTAAGTACTTTCCTACTCATATTTAGTTACTATACTCATCTGCCGTGCCTTATCCCAACTCTATTGGGGTCGGCTCCCATTCTAACCATAAGCAGCCGAATACCGGTGTTCTACCACAGTATAAATATTAGTACTACCGTACATTAGCGATACGCCCCGCCTTCCTCGGAATCACTCTTCCTCACCTCTTCCCGCATCGAACGTATTCTCGAAACTGCTTTTAGTTCAAGTGGCGCGTAGACACGCACACACGTATTTGTACAGTCTGTTATTTTGGTTGTAGTGTAGGTAATTAAATCGTTTCGTTTGTATGGAGTGACGCAGGTGTGGTTTTACATTGAGCGACTGCCTCATCATCATCAGCTGGAAATCCGCTGTTGAACATAGGCCTCCCCTATGGAACATCACAACGAGCGGCAACCTGCCACTTGCATCCACCGGTTACCCGCGACCTTGACAATATAGGTCCATCTGGTGGAAGGCCTACCAACGCTGCGTCTTCCGATTAGTGGTCACCATTTGAGAACCTCTCTTCGCCGAGCACTGATATAATTACCTGATGTGTCTTTCGTGTGTTCCTCCCGTGCCTTGACCGATAACCATCGGTTATCAGTTCTTTGAGCAGTGTGGCCTGCCCATTACCACTTCAACTTGCATATTGTTCTGACAGATAAGTCGGTGATTTTAGTTCTTCGACGAATTTCCTTGTTCCGGGTTCTGGAAGGCTGTCGCATAATGCTTACTTCGCAAGATGTCCCTTTCTCAGAATGTCTCTTTCGCAAAATTTCCGTTTGCCCAATATATTGAGTGCTTGAGGGCTATTTATTATGTTAAAAAAAATGGGGTACCGAAAAAAAAAATTACACAGACGATGATGCGGGCAAAACCTAGTCTCATAAAAGGCAGCAGAGCATTGAAGATTTTAGACTTATAGGTATCTAATACCTTTAATCGTTTAAAGGTTTTAATTCTATAAGTAACCTTTAAACGAGTAATTGTCTTGTAAAATGATTATTACAAGACAATTACTATATATATATAATCTGAATCTCGGAAACGGCTCCAACGATTTTCATGAAATTTAGTATGCAGGAGGTTTCGGGGGCGATAAATCGATCTAGCTAGGTTTAATTTTTAAATAACGCGAAAAGAAAACCGAGCGAAGCTCGGTCGCCCAGGTACTTAATTATAATTTTGTTTGAAGTGATAAGCAAAGATTAAAACAATTTTTCTGTTCCATTTTCCAGTGGATATGCTTTGGAGCAAATGCAACTGCAAAAAGAATGGCAGCTAATGTATGATGTCTTTCCTCAAGCGCAAGACATTACAAAGACATCGTCACAAATAGTAGACAATACTTACGGCAATCAGTCCGTGGTTGGCAACTTTATATCCGTTTACACGGCCATGACAGAATTGGATACAAACAAAATAAATGACGATTAAAACAATATTAAGAATAACCTGTTACGGCGGCTGTAAACAATGTTTATATATACTGTGTTTTATTTCGGTATGGTAACCAAACGACTGGGGTAGATGTCTAATGCGCTCTTAGAACCGTATTGGTTGGATTAAGGTTGGATAGGGAAGTCTAACGTTTCCCAGGCTGTGCCGGCGTCAACCTATAGTATATTAATCACCTCATAGAAGAGCTCAGCAGCAAGCGTGTCAGATGCAAGGTAACTGTACTACGCAGACGTCATGGTGCTGCTGGGGTCGTCACCGAGGTGTAATGAAACAGATACTCAAGGTACGTGATCCTTACGCTGCTGCAGATGGACTAGTCAACAACGCCTTTTTGGGTCCGGTGGTAAATGTCGGGATAACACTAAGTAAGGCTATTCAAAGAGCAACGAAATACCTTGGACATTTTCTCACTGATGACCTGAGAGACCATGTCGACATTGAGAGGGAACGTAGGGCGCTGGCGATCATGACGAGTATTATTTTGGCAGTATGATTTTCTCCTTGATCATATTAAAATTCTCTTTTTAATGCCTATTGCCAGTTTTACGCCGGGAAATTAGGGTCAACTATACCAAATTATCCCTGAATGTTCCGCGCGTTCAAAACAATGATGCTTTTGGGATGCTGTTGGGATATCCTCATCCTTGCAGTACCTCGGAAATGTTTGCTGTAACTGATAGTGATGTATTTCATGTCACCATCTGCAAGATAACAGCCCTTTTTCCGAGAAGACCAAGAGGTAGTCACAGCAGTATTCTGAGAGCGTTAACGGCAGAAACATCTTCCGCTATATTAAGGGAAATCGTGCAAATATTTTTGCACAATTTTCCAGCAGCTATTTTTGTATCTAGTAATCGGGTCGTCTTAACAAATATGATGATGATATTGTCATTTTAATTAGGTTACTAACATTAGTATTGTAAGTACAAAAACTGTTACTAACAAAATCTATGAACCTTAAAGCTGTCCGAAATAAAATGATTTATATTTAGTTTTCATTTTTATTACTTGTAGATTGTAGACTTCTAGATCATCTTAACTGCTGTTTAGGAATAATATAAACAAGTTTGTCGGAGGCAGCTTTGAGTGTGAACTATTAAATCTGGCAGAATTACTCCTGACGCTATCTTAGCAGACAAGTTTTCATGAGCCGCCGCACACTTTGCAAAAGGTACTTTTAGGTAACAGGAATAATTTACACTAATAATATAAAGAGGTAAAATGTTTGTAAGTTTGTATGTAGCCAGCAATCTCCAACGGTACCTAAGTAGTGTGACCTACCCGATAAAATTAAAAAATAATAATTAACAAATAGGAAGCTGCGTTATGTCTCAGATCGATTAGAGACTCAGATTATAAAACATTGAGTTAGAGACTATATTTTATTATTATGATTAACGAAATTTGACAAGTATAGTAATAAAAAAAAGCGGTCAAGTGCAAGTCGGACTCACCCATGAAGGGTTCCGTAGCAGCAAGTAACATAATATAAAAGTTCTTGTAGTTCGTTGTAACTTTGATCGGTGTTTTAATAGTAAATTGCGGTTTACGATTTAAGACGTATTAAAAAAAACTACTTACTAGATCTCGTTCAAACCAATTTTCGGTGGAAGTTTACATGGTAATGTACATCATATATTTTTTTTAGTTTAATCATTCTCTTATTTTAGAAGTTACAGGGGGGGGGGGGGGGACACATTTTACCACTTCGGAAGTGTCTCTCGGGCAAACTGTTCAATTTAGAAAAAAAATATATTAGAAACCTCAATATCATTTTTGAAGACCTATTCATAGATATCCCACATGATGGGTTTGATGAAAAAAAAAATGGAACTATGGGGTCCCCCAAAATTTATTGTTTTAGTTAGTTTTTGTTTTTTCGTGTTGTAGCTTAATGCGGTTCACAGAATACATCTACTTACCAAGTTTCAACAGTGTAGTTCTTATACTTTCGGTAAAAAGTGGCGGTGACATACGGACGGATAGACAGACAGACATGACGAATCTATAAGGGTTCCGTTTTTTGCCATTTGGCTACGTAACCCTAAAAAGGGGTAAAGTAAAAAAAAAGTATTTGTATTATAATATTATTTATATTATATTATTTATCACCACAAGGAGTGAAAGTTAAAGCATCTATTTAAGAGCGCCCATCCCGTCATATTTCCCATACAAACGCTCGTACGCGATTACGATGTTATAACAAATTATTTCCCAAATATTTTTTACACACAGGTATCTTGTGATTGAAATCTAGGTTTGTATGAAGCGGAAAATAAACTTTTTTGAGAAACAAATTCAGTAAACACGTCCGAAAATCAGCTTTTATCGACAATTTTATATGAACTTTGGCCGTTCATAATGAACTCATACATTGAAAAAGTAAAAAAAACAGCTGTATACAGACTTTTTCTTCAAAAACAAGTAAGTATGTCCTGGAACAAGTTTTGTGAAATTTCCGCGCGCCAATTTTCCTGTGATGCTATCGCGTTCTCACTCACTCGTCTGTTTTCGAGCTTTGCGTTGGTTGAAACAAAACATTTTTTAATCACGCTCGCGTTGAAGTTCGTTCGATGGGGATGGGCGCTCTTAAATTAAATCATTAAGGTACTGGAATTTTTGACTTGTTACGGAGTCTGTTAGAAAGATGAAGCTCGATTCAAAAGTAGGTAAGTCTCAATGGAAAAGATCGAGCAAGAAACTCTACGGACACTCAAGAGAATGCAAAGGAAAGCCTCACTAGACACGATAATAATAGGCCAGAAACGTGTCTTATGTTCGAACCTGTTTTATTTTCTTGTATAATCTAACTCCTTTATATACCTATTTAACCTTGAAATTAGAAAGAAAACCTCGTTCTACATCGAGGTTTTTTTTCTTCGTGATAAGACGTATACCCTGTTCACAATAAGATTAGACATTTACACAAACCTTTTTTACAGTCCGTTCAACCGATTTTGACTTATATTGCGTTGGTAGCATGACAAATGGCAACTGCAGAAAACAGTTGTTATTGTAACCACTTTTTTGCCTCTAATGTCATCCTTAAGCCTACGGAATAGAAGTCAAAATCGGTTGAAGGGACTGTAAAAAAGGTTTGTGTAAATGTCTAATCTTATTGTGAACAGGGTATAGGTACCTATAACAACCATTAGGTACAAAAATTCACCCACAAACGTAATTACCAATTACAGTCTAATTGCTTTTAGGTATATCTACTGTTGTGAGTAGTATCCCTCAATTTATAGAATCACACTGTTTCACAACCAAATCTACTTCAATAGGCAATATATCGGAATAGTGTCTCAAGTTCGTTTCATGTCTGCAGTATTTGCTCAATTTCATGCTGTGTTGACTTATCATGAACTATTGAAATACTTGTAGCATTTAAAGTAATGAAACATTTAATTTTCTGCCAGGTTACCAACGTTACAAAATCATTGAAGGTCGTAGAAACTTTGTGATAGAATTTAATTAAGATGGTCGTAATTATATTGGTAAATGCAGCTGAGAATAAAAGGATTGAAGACGTTGTATTGGGGCAAATATAGAAAGTCGTCATTGATGAATGAGACGTTTTCTGGGCTGCCAGCTCTAAAGAAATGAGAGAGAAGATTCTGAATCCCTTCACTTTCACAAAGTTTTAGTTTGTGAAAAGATGATATTATAAATCACTTTAGAGTTAAAATAAGTAGATAATGGTTTACTTGAGTTCGGTTACAATTCAAATGATTTTTCATCTGATAATTACTATTTACAATTTACTTTACTTCATTCCGGTCAAGACAAGAATACACAAACAATTTCAGAAGCTCTCTTTGAGGTACCAGTCTAATCACATACATCCGGAACCCCGTAAACAAAACACACATTTACACACACACACACACACACACATATACACCTACACCCTCATACAGAACTTAACTTACTCTACTGTCTTATTTACTCTAATGATTAAACTCACTAATTTGTGTCATTTAGCATTTGTTACTCGCTGTCCAATAAATGTAGGTAAGCTATCAAATAATGTAACTAGGAATAGGTGGGGACCTGGTGACCTGTATTAATTACAGGTGTTACCTAACCTACCACAGGCACCAGCGATCCACAACCAGAAATTGTTACGAATAGCTACTTGTTGTTTTTGAAAAATTTTGTCTGTAATTTTTGGCTTGTGGTGAGAAATAAACACTTTTTATTATATATTATTATTATTAATTTCCGTTATGTTAGTAGACAACTCTCAAAAGAAATGTTTGTAGTCACGGATCACCACACAAGGCATCAACCGCAAAGGTAAAGATAAAGAAACTATTGATGAAATGGTCACAAAAACTGCTAACCTGGTTGAAGGTACTCGAGAAGAATCGAACATAGGTCAGCTAGCAGTTGTGAAAGACGAAGGCGGCTGCAATATCGTGTTATATAAAATACAAGATTTGAATTATTGTGTTGAGTTGGTATTGAACTGAACGCGTCAAAGCAACTGTACTTTTTGTGTAACGTCAGGTAAAAAACAATATGAAGTAACGACACTGTTCTATTTGTTGCACATGATTGGTTTTTTGTGGTCATAGAAGATTCTCTTAATATAGATAGAGACCTTATTTTAAAGAATTGTTTGATGATAGTTGATAGATTTGCTTTCCTAAAAGTTTCATCAATCCTGAATGGAGATCACCTGACAAACTAAACCCGTTGATTACTGTGAAAATTGCAACTATAGCATAAGTATAAACAAAACCAAAATTAATCATGATTATATTGCAAAATATTGAAATATACAGAACATTATGTACAGACAGCGTCATCAACTGCTAACCCCCTTTCCGAAGAAATTTCAATGCGTGGGGGGTAAGCCGTTGATGACGCTGTCTGTACAATTTATAAATTGAATTCTTTTTAGAATTTTTGCTCATCATTTTTAGGAAATCGACAATGGTATTAAAATTCGCGACGATTGCTATGGGCCTGCTCCAGCTGGCCACAGCTCTGCCAACCAACCCTGCCAATACTCTTGACGACTTGCTAATGGTCGATGACACCGTATCAGTTGGATCATACATCAGGGAAACCAGGGCTGCTGCGGTAAGTTGTAAAACAAGGATTTTCTTATGACAGAAAGTAGGTCCGATTCAATCAAAATTTTTCAGAAACCTTGGTTTTGTTGCAGCCGGCAACTTTAAGTTCTCATTGTACCCGAACCAACGATGTTATTTAGGTATAGGGATATATTGCATCTCATTAGAGAAGATATTAGAAATCAATTAGAATACCCAAGTTACATGATAAAATGTATCGTTTAGTTACTTATAAATTAGATAGGTACATACTGTGAAAAAATGAAAATCTACACTTTGACATGATAATGAGTATAGTGCGGGTTTATAATTATTGTATTTTCTACTTCCACAGCCGGATGACTGGCACAAATCCGTGCAAAATGAAGGCGACGGCGAGATCGGATATTCTCGTAAGAAGACAGGTGGCGGCAAGAAAGGCTATCAACACTTTGACTCTTTCCACAAGAAAGCAGGAGACAACTACGAGTTTGAGAAACAGGATTCTTACGGACAAGAGGAAAAGGGCCTGGATGGAGCCTACAGCAACAACTATGAGAAACTAGGTGAATCAGAAAAGCTTATTAGACCTCGGAAGATTTTGAGAAGAATTTTCAAATGGTTACTTTAATTTGAGCCTGATGAGAGTCAACAAAGACACTGAAAATACATTGAATTCAATAACTAATCCCGCCGATTTTAATACAGCTATAAAATAATAAAGTAGCATCAGCGATTTCTGGATAAGTAACTAATAAAAAACCTTACTTTGGAGACCTCTTTTATTTTCCAACGTTTGTTTTTAAGTTAGTCATAAAACCTTATGTGTTTACAGCTGAAAGGGAACGGGAACCCGAACAGATTGAAGATGATGAAGAAGAGCATCCAGAAAGAAAACAGAAACAACGCAAAGAGGAAACGCATTCTGAATTGAGGTAACATAATAAATTGTGAGCTTAACAAAATTAGGCTGCATTTACTATATGCAATGAATACTAAACAACATGGAGTGTTGCTTTAAAATTGATTATTTATAATATATAATCAAAGAACAATACTTTATGGCCTCTAGGCCATTCAAGTTCGCAGACTAATATGTTGGTACCTACACGTATGTAGGTACACTGCATCGATTCAAAATTTACTTCAACAGCAATATTGAAAATTGAATGGTACACTTATAAACTGTAGGTAAGTACTAACGTAGATATTGTGGTTACAACATTTTTCAGAGAGGGAGCTGACGATGGCAATGGTGGTGTCGAAGCTTATGGTCATGATGCAAGCGACTACGTCCTACCCGAAAAGTACACGTGGGGCGAAGCTGATGCAGAATAAGAATATACTCAATTTGTGATATTTCTAGACTGATAGATTTTAGAATAAAATATTTACTTTTTCATTGCTATGATAATACGTAGGAACGCCATCTGTTACTAGGTAATTGGACTACTAAGGCGTTTGTCAGTGTGCAATCCTTCATTTAGGTAGATAGGGTATTAAATATGATTAACATAATCTTATAATTTAATATTACTAAATAAATGAAATGAATAAAAAAAAGATTTGGAATTGTGTTTTATTTATTTGTATTTTTTTATTCCAGTGTTTTGGTATGCGCTAAACGGGACGTTTACGTCAGCGTTACGTTTTGTTATTTTGTGGTTAGTCTCCTAAAATTATTTATTGGAAAAATAAAAACTAGACTAAAAACAAGGCTAAAAACAAGCTAAAAAAAAATATGAAAATTAAAATAAAAATACTTTTAAAGACAAAACTTCACTTGATTAATCAGATTCTGTCACAGACAGACATGATTTTGTACGTGTTCATAAAACATAGCTACTAAACGTAGTTCAAGTATGACAGCACAATATTTTTGACATTTGTTTTGCTTGCGCTCGCTACTCGTAGAAAGGTATTGTTCGCTTTTTCAAACTGACGAAAAATTCCAGCCTAATTATCAGTAATTGTGATGTGAATATACCCTGGCGCGGTGTTACAACATCATGGGTCTGAAAACAATCGATATCTTGGCGACGTTGCTCCTAAATTTGATACAATACGGTTACTCTGGTAAGTTGTAAATAGCCAACGATTATTTAATTGAATCAATTTATTTTGTGTTACGAAGTTTATTCTTTTTAACAGAGCACATCCGGTACTGCAATGAAACATTTCTGGATCCGTGTCCTGAGCACCAAAAGTGTAATGCGAGTTTGCATGAGTGTCAGTGCCTGGCAGGGTTTGTTCGCGTCGGGGATGATTGCGAGACACCGGCCGACGCGTCAGGTGTACATAATGGCGCTACGGTAGCTATAGTAACGATATTCACGCTTGCTCTCCTCATAACGGGCGCCGTGCTAGTAGTTAGGAAGTACAATTTAGTTGATTACGTCCGTCAGAAGATAGAGGCAAGACGGACACATGATGTCATGTATGAAGATGTTATGATTGGTAATGATGACCCACCACTCAGCCCCTAGTTGCCTTGCCGTTTGTAATTTATTTATGTAGCTTGTAATTGTTATAATTAATGGAATGGTTATTGGGTGTGTTTCGTTGGTACTACTTTTCTACTAAAATATTACAGTTTTCTAATTCTGATGGAAGTTAAAGATTACTCAGTATTCCAAAGTGTGTCAATAGTAAACTTCTAAACTTAAAGTAGGTACAATTTTTTTTCTGTTTGAAGAACATTTTTGTACCATGATTTCCTTATAGCTGTAACAGGAAAAATATATTAATAAAAATATGCATTAGCAAATATGCATTTAATAAAAATATGCATTAGCCACAATTACAAATCTTTGTATTGTGGTCAAAACTAACTGGCCTATGACCATCAGTCTGCGATAGTGCCACCATCTTAAACATAGTAAAACATACTAAAAGATTATACTTAGTTTGAAAAAAGTTAACTGCTAATCAAATTAGTTTTTGAAACCAAAGGGCGATTCTAGTAACTTTCAGGAGGTTTTGCATTGTAATCCCAGTCTCAATGACAAAAAATGCCTTTATTTTTTTACCTACATTTTTAACAAGATTTTGACATTGATTGTTGCCGAGATGAGATTGCAACTCTGAGACCGTAGCTGGTCTGGTAGCTGTGCGGTGCGGAGGGGTGTGATGACGTGATGCAAGAGCTCACTGATTCATCAACTTGTGACAACTCCACCTTAGGCTGCATCATCACTTAAGAACAGGGCCTCAAGTCTGCTATTACAATAGTGTCAGAATGGTCTATCATTGATTTCATAATTGTTGATTTTGACAAGTTTGGTAATCTACTAATATAATGGCGTCATTCTGAAAATCAATGATAGACCATTCTGACACTATTGTAATAGCAGACTTGAGGCTCAGGTTAGTTGCGGTCAAACGCAAGCCTATAACAATATAAAATAAAAAAAAACTGTCACCCGTCTCGCACTTAGAAATGGTCTAAGTTCAGGCTGTAACATTTGGATGTCACAAGAATTAGCCTTTTGACTGTATTTAGCTTGTTATTTTCTTTATTCGTGGCATGAGACAATGTTTGCCTTGAGGTATGTGAAATTGGCCTCAGATCAAGTATTTGGCATACATACATAATTATAATATTTTGTAAACGAGAAAGGTCAAGGAAAACACATCCACGTACCAAATGTTAAAATGTATTAAAAATAAATATTTTCTATTGTCGTTAGCCATGTGTATTAAAGTGTAGTTTTCTTATCTTGTCTTATTTGGTAAACAAATAAGGAAACAGTGAAAATATTTAATTCAAAGTAACTTTTCATGTAATTTTTTCCCAAAATGAGTTCTTAAAGATCAGACATTTCTTCCAGCTGTTAATTGTTGAGAAACTTGTGGTTTTAGACTTCAATTGGTTTACTTTAAGACAATGTAAGAAATACACTAGGGTGATTCAACATTCTACTGCACACAGACAAACGTGTTGACACAGACTTTACATTGTTAATGATTATGATATAATGCAGTATTGTCTGTTGTTTTTGTTTTGTATGTCATTATATTTTGTTTATCTTTTTAATTAATGATGTAAAATACTGATAGCATTGTAGATTACTGATATTATAATATATATATCTAGCTATTGCCCGCGATGCCACTGGATGGCAAACGAATTAGTGGATTAATAGTGGCCTATTATATCCTTTCATGGGGTTCAAGTTTAGCTTGGACCAAATGTCACTAACCCATACAATGCGGGAACAAATTTTGATCTCACTATACAAATGCAGTTCCTTTTTAACGTAAACGCAGATCGGCGTGAGCCGCACTTGATGAATCTATTCTAATATTATAAAGCTAAAGAGTTTGTTTGTTTGGTTGAACGCGCTAATCTCAGGATCTACTGGTTCGAATTGAAAAATTATTTTAGTGTTGCATAGTCCATTTACCGAGGAAGGTTATAGGCCCATGCGAAGCCGGGTCGGGTGGCTAGTAAAAAATAACACTCCAATCGGCATTTTCAGCACTTAATTGATTAATTTCGAATCCATGAGAAATCTCCAGTAGCCCTTTTAATGTTCAGAAGCCAAATATTGATTGTTTGTCATTGTTTAACTATTGTGTCTCCTAATAAATAAATAAAATAATATTCATTTATTTCAGGCAAGACACCCATACAACAAATTAAATAAATTTGCATTGAATTGAAATTGAATTATTGACGACACGGTTGGCGCAGTGGCTGAGCGATCGACTGCTGCGCAGCGTGTTGCGGGTTCGATTCCCGCCCAGGGTAAACATTTGTGTGATGAGCACTTGTGTTTGCCTTGTGTCTGGGTGTTGTTTATCTATATATGTATGTATTTACAAAAAAAAATGTATTTGTGTATGTATATCAGCTGTCTGACACCCATAGTACAGGGTCTCCGTAGTTTGGGGTCAGATGGCCGTGTGTGAAAATGTCCCCACATATTATTATTATTATTATTATTATTAATAAATAAATAAAATAAAATTCATTTATTTCAGGCAAGACACCCATACAACAAATTAAATAAATTTGCATTGAATTGAATTGAAATTGAATTATTGACGACACGGTTGGCGCAGTGGCTGAGCGATCGACTGCTGCGCAGCGTGTTGCGGGTTCGATGCCCGCCCAGGGTAAACATTTGTGTGATGAGCACTTGTGTTTGCCTTGTATCTGGGTGTTGTTTATCTATATATGTATGTATTTACAAAAAAAAATGTATTTGTGTATGTATATCAGCTGTCTGACACCCATAGTACAGGGTCTCCGTAGTTTGGGGTCAGATGGCCGTGTGTGAAAATGTCCCCACATATTATTATTATTATTATTATTATTAATAAATAAATAAAATAAAATTCATTTATTTCAGGCAAGACACCCATACAACAAATTAAGTAAATTTGCATTGAATTGAATTGAAATTGAATTATTGACGACACGGTTGGCGCAGTGGCTGAGCGATCGACTGCTGCGCAGCGTGTTGCGGGTTCGATGCCCGCCCAGGGTAAACATTTGTGTGATGAGCACTTGTGTTTGCCTTGTATCTGGGTGTTGTTTATCTATATATGTATGTATTTACAAAAAAAAATGTATTTGTGTATGTATATCAGCTGTCTGACACCCATAGTACAGGGTCTCCGTAGTTTGGGGTCAGATGGCCGTGTGTGAAAATGTCCCCACATATTATTATTATTATTATTATTATTAATAAATAAATAAAATAAAATTCATTTATTTCAGGCAAGACACCCATACAACAAATTAAATAAATTTGCATTGAATTGAATTGAAATTGAATTATTGACGACACGGTTGGCGCAGTGGCTGAGCGATCGACTGCTGCGCAGCGTGTTGCGGGTTCGATTCCCGCCCAGGGTAAACATTTGTGTGATGAGCACGTGTTTGCCTTGTGTCTGGGTGTTGTTTATCTATATATGTATGTATTTACAAAAAAAAATGTATTTGTGTATGTATATCAGCTGTCTGACACCCATAGTACAGGGTCTCCGTAGTTTGGGGTCAGATGGCCGTGTGTGAAAATGTCCCCACATATTATTTGACTTATTATTTAATTAATTTAATTAGACAGTTGAGCTCGTAGTGCGCTAGTACAGTTACCGGCACGTTGGCAAGATATTTTGTAGTGGGGGAAGTTCGCGCATGTAAAAATGTATGAAATAGTGCGTGCGCGACCTTACCCTTACCTTACCCACCACAAAATCTCTTGCCAACTTACGTGCCGGTATTATACTTGTTGCCATAATGACGGTTTTTAGCGAGCAGCAGAATTCATTACGGCGATCGGCTAGCTATGTTATTCTGTAAGAACTCACTCCAGTTCTCATTACTGATTCCGCAGTGAAAACTGATTTAGGTATTTTGTAACTCGATAAAAACTAAGCTAGCGCCATTATTCCGTTACTATTCTAGCGAATACCAAATACTTTTCACTTCAGGTAAGTGAAATCGGAAATGAGATAGGATTCGAATTCGCGGGTGAATTCTTACAGAATTGCACTGCTGGTCCGAATCTATACCCTGTTCACAATAAGATTAGACATTTACTCAAACCTTTTTTACAGTCCGTTCAACCGATTTTGACTTCTATTGCGTTGGTAGCATGACAAATGGCAACTGCAGTAAACAGTTGTTATTGTAACCACTTTTTTGCCTCTAATGTCATCCTTAAGCCTACGGAATAAAAGTCAAAATCGGTTGAAGGGACTGTAAAAAAGGTTTGTGTTTATGTCTAATTTTATTGTGAACAGGGTATAGGTATGAAAATATTAATATGCCGATCGGCGTGCGCCGCATTAAATGGGTTAAAATCGGTTCAGTTATTTAGCCGTGAAAGCGTAACGAACAGACTTACTTTCGCATTTATAATATTAGTTTGAATTCATATAAAGACTTTCGTCTTTATCTTCAAGTACCCACAACAAAAGGATACTCTGTTCATTAGGAATTTACATAAAAATAACAACTGATAATATTTCTGACATCATAATAACACAAACTCTGTCTTGTGTACTTTGTATGTGTGTGTAAGAAATGCACACTTACGTGCAATGAATCACCTTGCCTATGTGTTGGTGAACAGATGCCTATAAATTATAATAAAGTATAGGTTAGTTCTTGATAATCAATAATATGTTGCTCCCCTAAAGTTTGTATATGTGATAACTTTTTAAAAGTGGGTGTTTAGACGGGGATAGTGTTATTTTTAAAATGAAAACCGAAAATGAAAAGAACCCAACAGCAACTTAAAACTACGTTATTATGCCCAATGATAGGGTAATTTGAACTAACTGTGTTGGTTCAAATAATTAAGTCTATTTTTAACCTCCTAAGATTTTATAAAACGTCACTTAAAGATTAAAGACAATCTACTAACACTATCCGTGTCTAAACACGCCAAATTGTATTTTTGGGACACATTCACACAGGATTTTTTCGAGGATTCATACTTTATGCCTGTGATGATGAAGCACAGGCGATGCGGTGCCCATTCATAGTCATTACAAATATGTCCCTTATGATTAACGGCATACAGTATGAATTCTAAAGTCTCAGGAGAGTGATAAGTGGGCGAAGAAAAATTGTCCTCCTGTGAATGCGCTCTTAACCTTTTATTATTGTAATAAACATCTATCGCTTGTAATGTAAGATAATGTTTTATAGCACTGTACATATTTCACGTAAAAACTACAGGTCATTTTAGATGTCGAAGTTCCAAATTAAATTTAACCTTATGATTTTTGAAACAAAATTAAAGTGCAGTAAATATGCAATTACGACCTAGACAAAGTGTAATTTATTTGGATTATGTGGATCATGACAAATGACATCAAATATGTACATAACACAAGTTTGCACAACAAAATTAAGTGATCAATCATGATTTTTTGGTATCAAACAATTGATTGCTAAACAACAAAAGAACTGTAATCTAGTATTATCGCGTAGCACAAGTTATCTTTTTTTTTAATTGAGTCGAAAATATAAATTGTGATGGAAAACTCTCATTATTGTTTAACATTTGTATTATTTTTTCTTTTTTTACTATTTTATTAAGCTTAGGCATGTCATTAGCCAGTATTTATTCACGATTTTATTCTACTTTAGTTAAGATCAAATTTATTATTTTGCTTCTGCTCAATTTTTTA
Source organism: Charanyca ferruginea (assembly GCA_947361185.1). Classification (NCBI taxonomy): domain Eukaryota; kingdom Metazoa; phylum Arthropoda; class Insecta; order Lepidoptera; family Noctuidae; genus Charanyca; species Charanyca ferruginea. The sequence continues at coordinate 28,004,928 of OX376063.1, forward strand.
GCCAAAGACTGAATGGTGTTGCCAGTTATAAAACGAAATAATGTATCACAATTTGTTATCTGTATATTTTGCTGTAGTTTTTAACAAAATGTATGGCTAAAATTATTGAACATAAAATTAAATTATTGGATCGAGATCAAAATTACAGAGTAATAGCATGTATTTTTTTGACAAATATTTTGTAAGTTTAGAATCATAATATATTCATAATTAATTACCAAAGGGTTTATGGGTTTATATTATGTTTATTTGAGTTATATATTTATTGTACATCAAGCTAACTAATTAATAATGTGCAAGATCCTTGCTTTTTTTAATACTTAAAACAATTGTAATATTTTGGCACAAATTGAGTATTTATTATAATAAAATTAAATTAAAACAACTTTGTAGATACCAGGAATAAAGATGCAAGAATGTCTCACACCCAAGTTAGGCATTGAACAACCTGTTTATTATAATTGTTTCGTTTAAAGTGGTTTTTAATTTGTTTGTAGTTTTTTAATAGGCATATTATTTACGAGTATAATATATTTTGTATGATTGTGTGCAATGCAGCTAACTACCACGGCTTCATCATTTAGTTTATCTTTAGTAAATACTTTGCGAATTTAGTATTCAATTTAGATTTAGTTTTTAAGATAATTTTCATAAATTTCCTAAATAAATAAATACAAATAAAAGTTCTGTATAAGGTATATTCCGAGAATTATAAAACAAAAATATAAAAATAGGCTTCCATAGATACCTACAACATAGGTCCTATGTATTTTTCTACAGAACTTGGACATTTTTGCTTATGGTCTTATTCATTAAAATTTCTTCAAACCTGTTAGTTCTGTTTAAGTATATAATATGTTGTTTTTTTACTACATAATGTGTAAGTAAGTATCTACGTCTGCTCTGCAGGTAGTGATAGCATCTTCTACTCCACACAATATTTGTTAGTTTGTGTATTATTTTGCTAATAATAAGTGTAACATACAATGTAATCTACTGCAGTGTATAATATATGTATTGTGTATGCTAAGTAAACTCATAAATAGTAAACTATAAAGGTTATATTTTTTAAATAAATACTCTGTGATACTGTGGAACTGTTTTTTATTTTTATTTCTTCATTCAGTACTTATATATTATATATTTGATGTTACTTAATCTTTTGAACGCCACGGTCGGCTATAGCCGACAAGAAAAAGGTTTACGGAACATTTTTAACTACAAAATAAATATACTAAATTAAGTTTTCTGTTTCTTATTCCTATTATTTTAAACTATATTAATGAATAGTGTAAAAAGGCACAAAGATATTTATCCATTAGTTATTTTGTTATTTTCCTATTTTTATTGGTAGGTATTTCATATTTGCGGTGAATTGTCTACAACAATATGTCTACTGTGGGCTAATTCACGTAACTAAAGAAATGCTGTTGCAGTGCAGTTTCAGTTAAGTTTCGATCAAAACAACGCTTTTCGTATTCTCTACCGCTGTCAGACACGCTCGCGTCAAGTTCGCGTCACGCGAGCGCAATAACGGCATTCTACTGTTGCGCGTCTTTGGTGCGTGCTTCGGAACGCAACATGTTCGGTACCTATTCTACGATTCGTTTGACGTCTCAAAATAACAGTTAAAAGCACTACGATCTGTACTGGGGTATTATTTTAATATTATAATAACGTCATATTCAGATTATATTCAATTTTTAGTTAGTAATATTTTTTCTCTCATGTGGCTACAGTGCTACACCATAGATAAGTAAGTTTTTCTTGTTTGGTTGTCGTACAGTTGACGTGCAGTTCACGCGCAGCTTACGCGCAGTTCAAAGATTACAAGAATACCGTTTATCACTCAAACTTGAACTTAACTGCAACTGCATTACAACTTCATCGGCGCTTCATAAAATTACGTGAATTAACCCTCTGGTCGTAAAACGTCTCTCATAATGCCACTTTCGCAGAATATCACTTTCGCACTTTCTCAAAAGGTCGCTCTCTTACAATGCCTTTTTCGCAGTGTCTGTTTCACAAAATGTCGCGTTCGTAAGTTAGAATAAAATTTAGCCAGGTTAAAAAGAAAGTTTTTTTCTAATATCTTATTAAATGTTTACAAGTTTTCAATTTAGTCATGAATACTAGGTACTACTAATACTATATTACTACTAATAAGCAATTGGAAAAATAACCTTTTTTAAACCAGGCTAAATTTTATTCTAATTTACTAACGCGACATTTTGTGAAAGAGACAATCTGCGAAAAAGGCATTGTGAGAAAGCGACCTTTGAGAAATAATCATTCTGCGAAAGAGACATTTTACGACCGGTAGAAGTTTTGCGACTAACCAGAATTGTCGCTTGGCGTAACGCCGGACGTGCGTTTATACTCTGGCGTTCAAAAGGTACAGTCCAGTTTACACTGATAGCTAAATAATTTTGTGATAAAAGAGTGTTCACACTCACGTTCCCAACCTGTCGAACACTGTTCTTTGGTTGATCTGCTGGTATCTTAAGTCTTTAATACGCGAATATTCTTCTGAGTATCGGCGTCGCATGGTAACTAGTGATAGTTTTCGTCACGTTGCTTAGTATTAGAATGAATGATGTTATTAGTACTGGACATTCGTATATCACTGGAAAAAAAGAAAAACAAGCCGTTACCAAAATTAATAAGCAGAATGAGAATGGTCCGATTTCAAACATTCTTTCACCAATCGAAAGTTACATTATCGCTGAGTAACATAGCTATGTTACTCGGCGATAATGTAACTTATGTTTGAAATCTGACCAGTGGTTTTTTAGTTTATTCGTGTATAGGGTAGGTGTAGGGTAGGTAAATAGGTAGAGGGACAGGACAACGTCTGTCGGGTCAGCTAGTAATTCATATTTCCGTCATTGGGTACTAAGATCTCAATGACTGCTTCAATGCGTTCCGTTTATACTTTTATGGCACCCACAGAGAATAATCAAAAAGCCAGCTTTTATCATCATCATCAGCCGGAAGACGTCCACTGTTGAACAGAGGCCTCCCCCATAGAACTCTTGCAACGTGCCGCTAGCGCGCCTAACGATATCGTCGGTCCATTTGGCGGGAGTCCTACCAACACCGCATCGTCCGGTTCAATGGACGCCACTCGAGAACCTTTCTTCCCCATCGGTTATCGGTTCTTCTCATTGCCACTTCAACTTGCATTGCAACTTTATTTGACGTTCAAAAGTGCCTTATAATGGTCTAATTGAAATAAATGATTTGACTTTGAACTTGCATATGCTGAGAGCTATGTCAGTGACCTTAGTTTTTCGCCGAATTTCCTCATTCCGGATTTTATCGCAAGAAACTCCGAACATAGCTCTCTCCATGGTTCGCTGCATGACTTTGAGCTTCTGTAGGAGGCCACGTTTCTGTGCCATAAGTCAACACTGGCAACACACTGCTTATAAGCCTTCGTCTTTTGGCACTGTGGAATTTTGGAAGAAAAGATATCTCGTAGTTTTCCGAACGCTACTCATCCGAGTTGGATTCTTAGGGCGACCTCTTTGTCGAAGTTGGATCTACCTAGTTGGACAGTTTGTCCAAGGTAAACATATTGCTCGACAACTTCGAGGGTATCGTTCCCAACAACTACCGGGGTAGAGCATGGACATTCGACATAATTTTCGTCTTGTCCATATAAAGCCAGCTTTAGAATAATGAAATGCTGCACGTGAACAAAACAAAGTATAGAAAATAATAACTCACCACAAAAAACGTTGAGGAACAGAACAAAACTATACACATAGACCAGAAGGAAGTGAATGGTCCTTGTGTCGGCGCCCGCGTCTCCGCCCCACACCAGCATCGGCAGAGTGAACAGGATGCTCACGTCCGCGAGGGTGAAGGCCTTCAATACGCGCACTATGGGCACTGGAATATAAAACTAAATTATATCAAGGTCGTTGAGAAACTGGAAGCTGAAAATCTGGAATAGAATTTTACTATACAATAATAATATTAGGCTCGTGATCTCCTAATGCTCTGGCTATGGGTAGTCAGACGCCAGAAAGTGTGAAGACCATTACGAAGGGGTATTATGTTACCCAGTAACACTGGTATTTATCTACATTCGGTTAGACTGGAAGCCGACCACAACAGATTTGGGCAAAGCCTAGGCAGATCATCATTTCAGCCGAAAGACGTCCACTGCTGGACATAGGCCTCCCCCAAAAGGGGGGGTTGAACAGATGATGAACAATAAATAATACAATACTGAGGCTGGCTCAATATTATATTTAGCTATATGATAAAACAGTGTCATTCATCAAACAGTCAACGCAATGATGTATTATACACTTAGATGCATTACCCGCGCTCAATATTGGCAATATTAAAGTAAGGCAATTGCCCGAGTTTCATTCAGTTACGTACCATCCACCGTCGCGGCTATACGTCAGTATCGCACGTAATTCACTCGTAACTGACGTAAATAAATATGTATGTTTATCTTCTTCTAATAGGTATATGCCGTATGCTTCTGTCCTTTTCTTCGCAATGTATAATTGTATGTGCCTACTGGTATGTAGATATGAAAGTTTACGCCGTTTTAAAGTGCACTAATATTCGTGTATGACTCGTCTATTCATAATACGTCATTGGTTCAACGTTACAAGATGGAGCACAATATGGCGCCTTGTTGGGTGTAAGACAACGAAACCTGTGTATTTAGGATAAAAAAATGTACCTACCTTTTCGCGCTGACAATGGTGTTGCCATCGTCATTAAAAGATGTACTGTCGCTATAAATATTATAATACCTGAAACAAGGGCTTTAGTCATTAACGTATACTTACAAGGAATTTCGGGTAGAAATAAAGCACAAAGGAATGCTTATTGCACCAAGTAGATAAATGGGCTCCAATTAGGTACTCATGACATACAAATTATTTTATCTTATTTAAAAATTACTGGTTCAGCGTAAACATAGTAGGTATCTGGACTGTATTTCCCATAGGGTAAGGCAGACTTGCTGTAGTTCACCCAAATTTGCCAGATATGTGACCGTTTTTTAACGTCAAATACTTAGGTATAATGGGTCCGAAAGCGTAAAAAAACACTTTCTTAACAAGAGACCACATTCACACACAGCTACAAACGGTTGGGGTTTTTTGTTTGCTTAATTAATTAGGTTTTTCCATTAAGAATTTCTCAGTAACAGCCCGGAGTTTGGAAGTTGGCAGTATAACTCCCCCGTGCCGTTAATGCCAAATGTCCTGTGTCTGATCCCTTCCCGGCCGTTTCGGACTGCCGTCCCATTGGACTACTAGAGTGAGGGAAGAGGGAGTGCACTTGTGTTTGAGTACATACTTGTTTACTATATGTCCTGCATACTTGGTTAGTTTTTATTGAGATTGCCCATCGTTACCGAAAGTAGAATGGGCAAAAGTCGTAGGTAGCCACATTTATCGCAGCATTAGTGGCGTTTTTAATGTCCTTTAAGATGCAGGTGTAGGGGCACTTTAGGCACTGTAGTAAGTGGGCCATTGTCTGGTCTGGATCATCGCACTCACACGGGGTGTCGGTGCGATCTATTAACCCCCATTTTGCTAGGTTGTGTTTGCAATGGCCTACCTGGGCCTTCTAGTCTATTGATCGCTTTCCATATCCACTGCAATTCACTTCCGAGTGGCAGGAGGTAGAGGAGGAGGTATGTAGGTATGAACAGGTGCACTAACCACAAGTGATAGATGAGAACTGCACATAGAAGTCTTTCTCCCAAATAAACAGGTCATTGTCTTCATCACTCTTGTCGACATGCGTCCACGCCCAGCAGCTGAGCTTCCACGAGTCGGGGATCGACTGAGATATGTTTACTGGTATAGTTCTGAAAAGAACACATTTTTACTTTTATTTATTACAGTAGACTGATGAATTCAAATGCAGGCAAGTACAGACATTATAACCTGTCTTTTTTTTATTTATTTTATTTAAAATAAATGTATTTATAATTTATTTACTAAGTATAATAAAATAGGAAAATTAACAAATAAATATTTTAAAGCATGTAGACTGATGAAGTCAATGTACAGAAAGGACATGTTTCATACAGGGCCCAGTCTATGTACACCACTTCAAAAAAACGAGAAAAATCCGTAGAATCCGGGAAAAATACAGATAATTCATTTAAATTTATACTGTTGTGGTAGTAAATTGATAATTTAACAATAATTTTTTATGAATTTTCAACATGGCGTCACTCTGATTTAGCTACTCTATAAACCATAGATCGACCATTGATCATAGAAAGAGAACTGTCAGCTGTCAGTGTCACAACAGTCTCACTTCAGTCACTTTCGTCTCGTTTTGTTTCTAGTTTCTAGAGTACTTTATAACAACCTCCCTTTCGTTTTTTTGAATTTAACACCGTTTCTTGCCCATCTGTTTACCTGGCTATCTACAAATCGACGCAGGAAATCAGAATTATAAATGTCAAACGTCATTAATCAATCAAAATGACAGTTACCGCCATGACTGCTTTTTGTTGTGTGTTGCAATTTCGAGTGCAATTTCTTGTGTTTTACCTGCTCACAAAGCCATTTTAAATTAATTGGGCAGTTGAGAACTATTTAAAATGTGTTTCCCTATTATTAAGTATGGTGTACAAGGACTGGGCCCAGGCTCCATACATTTTGAAACAACTCCTTTGGGCTTCAACTCGTTGGAGGTTAGGTTAGGTTACTGGCGCCCCTCTAAGACGTCCGGGGGGGAGTCTAACACCTCACTCCCCCCCTGACCCGAGAAGTGGCCCGCTGCAGCGGGCCGGCACCAGCCGGGGGTTGCGGAAGTATCTCCAGTTCCCGCGACCCCCGACGTAGGTGTGAGATGGAACACCGGGGTGGTCTTTAGTCAGTAAGAGTCTGACAGACCCCTCCGCCCGCCCCAGGGCGGAGGACATCCATGAGGATTTTCCACCCCGTACCAAAAAAAAAAAAAAAAGTGCTGTTGAAAACCTCGTGCTTTCAACAGCACACAGTAGCCTGCAAAACCCTTATAAAACGCATCGACAGTCCCGAGCAAACGATCTTTTCTATCGGCTATTCCCGACATTTCTGTTTGTTCCCGCTTATCTCTGAAACGGCTGGAATGTTATTGGAGTATCTTAGGCTACTTTTACTTTAAAAAAGAAATTGGGTTCCGCGAAAAGACATTAAAACCCCGCTGATCCGACAATCACGCGAAGTCCACGTCTTAGCGCGTATTTTGTGTCTGAGTGCACACATCACATAACTAATTATGTCTCAGCTTTTTTTTTTCTGAATGGCATCTCGCAGGTCAACCTAAGAGGTTGTCGGCTGCTTAACCGGACTTTCCTGTGGTGCCTTAAAAATATTATTTCTAGGGCCTCCAGCCAGGGCAAAATAACTTACAAACTAAGCAACTACACGCTAAATGCATCCCCTAGGTAAGAGCCTCAGCTTAGGGCGTCGTCGCTGGGAGAGGACAACAAAGGGACAGGCTGGATCGGATATGTCTCAGCCTGAAACCAATAATGCCCTGTGCCACACATAAAAGCATATTGAATCATTCAAAGGGTTTGCTCCAAACCCTAAATAGCATATTACTAAGAAATATAATACAGCAATTTACGTACTTACAGATTGGTAGAGTTGTTTTCAAAACCGCAAAGAGCATTCACACCTAAACTGAACAAACTATCACTTCTCCACACTCCGTATGCTTCCAGCATTATCAGAACAATTGCTAGTTTCCAAAATGACTGAAAAACATCAGAAATTTATATTTAAATATTGTAAAGGTTGTATGCAAATGCAACCTGGTTGAAATGATTTTAAGAAGGGGTTTCTTGCAGTTTCTTCTGAATACTTTAAGGAATTCTAAAAGTAAATTTAAAATAGAATGGTTATTGCTTATTTTTGTATTGAGGCAATTGTCGGCCAGCCTCCATTGGACCAGGATGTTTTGATCTAAACAGAAGTAAACCGACATTTTAACATTTTTTTATTATAATCCATCATATGTGACTGTGTTATGTATTCCGTAACTCGAAGAAAACTAAGGAAGCAAACTATTTTTACGTAACTATTTTAGTTATATGATTACAGATTTTACGGAAACAAGTGAGAATTGAATATATTTACCTTAAATTCTGTGTTGTACAGAACATGTCTCTGGGCTTCTCTAGACATGAGTACCATATCAATCATCACTATAACTGGATCATATTCTATGAATTTATCCACTATCTTTTTACATTTCTCCTGTAATTACACAAAATACAACTATTTGATATATTAAAAAGATAGTTAAGTAATCTTGTATAGTGTGTGCATAATTCTTTATGTATAATTGCACAAGTAATTGTACTTGTAATGGCGAAGAGGGAATACAAAACCGTTAAACCAGATCTTTGCCATTATTATGGTTGCAACATACCAGGTTCTTTAGATTTTCAACAACAGTCTTTAGTTCCTACTAAATCGTGCAAATTATCGTGTTCAATCATAGGTTTCAGAAACAATTTTCAGGTACCTACTTAAAGTTCAGTATATTCTGAGGGTCTAAGTGTCTAAGCGTAATTACTTACAAATTTACAATTTATTTAGAAGAGGTACTTCGACACTTTGACACCTTGATACTGCCGATAAATTGCTTTGCAGCTTGGCAGATGTTTTATTAGATTTAAACGATATAACATTGTAAAATAAGTGAATAAATAAAAAATCTTCAAAAATGAAAATCTTACACATTTTGTCAGCTTCAATACCGACGGTCCATATGTTCGGCACAATGCCGCGGCTGCTTCGCCACAGTTCACACATTTGTATGCATATGTTTCAGTCATTATTGCTGTGATAACATTAAAAAACACTATAGAAATATTACTACAAGTTTAGCAGTTCATCACTTAACTTGACAATAGTTGACAATGACAACAACAAACGTCAGAGATATTTCATGCGATTGATGTCATTGTCAAATATGAACTCGTTCAGAAACTAAGCTTAGGAATATGAAATTATAAATATTAAAAAAAAAACAATATTTCTATAAATATACCTTTTTTATTTAAGGAATAAGTTTTTGATATTGTTATCGTAAAAAATATTAAAAGTTCTTATAGGTACCAAACTTTTAAGAATAGTGTTAGTAGTAAACCTGTAGAGACCTTGATAGTACCAAACATTTGGCATAGAGGACGCTAATAGGTGCGTTTTCATTTTCAGCAGGTAATAAAAATCAGCAATAACGCGTTTCATTTAGTATCGATCCTTTTGATTATTTACTCTAGTATCTAGTAAATACACTACTATCTACCTACCTATACCGTCAATTCGATCAGCCAACCGATTCGTATAAAATAAGTAGGTAGGTAGGCACTACGCCACATCGTGTCCAGCTAAACCTTACGATAATCTCGTCAGACCATCCGGGTGCTGGCCCTACCCTAGTATCTAGTAAATACACTACTATCTACCTACCTATACCGTCAATTCGATCAGCCAACCGATTCGTATAAAATAAGTAGGTAGGTAGGCACTACGCCACATCGTGTCCAGCTAAACCTTACGATAATCTCGTCAGACCATCCGGGTGCTGGCCCTACCCGGCTGGCCGCATGTCCGTCTCGTAGGTAGGTAGATCTGTAGATCTTCGCTGCAATCTCGGTTATTATTTGATTGCCCTATCGTCGTCCTGCATTGTCTGCCTTCTTTATGGCCTTCCAACCACTGGTCCTCAAGTCACACACTTTTTAGAAAGGTGACTTCCTAGGTACCTACCTACCCATATTAGGTATTATAGGGACGGGGGATAGGTAAGACGTAACACAAACAATAAATTATGATGTTAGGTCCTGTTTTTTTTTTACGTTTAGAATTATTTTTATAGTAGGTACCTATTGTTATTTTAACACAAGCAGGCCCTCGGGACGATAAGGACCCTCGGGGTGCACAATAATTTGCGAATCAAATCTCTCTCAACCGTCCTGCCCTCTTGAAAAATTGAGACAGCCTGAACAAATTGCTTTTCGACGAAATGTTTTCTTTTTCCTTTCCCAGCGATACGTTGCATGACACTTTATTAAGTAGGTAGATAATCTTCTGTCCTCACGTTTTCTCGGCCTATTTGCCACCCTACTTAGCTAAAAGCTGGCCGTGAGCAGACTATGATGAATATTCAAGTAGGTAGATATTGGTATTCTAAATATCGGTCCCTGCTCCCCGAAAAACATTGAAAGGCAGGTCGTAAATTCAATTTCTTTCTTGATGGCGATAATTACGTTGGGCAATTCGGAATATTTTTATGGTGCCTACCTACCTGCGTATTAATATTATACATTTTTTAATTTTCTTATTGGCTGAGTAAGATTTAGCAGAATCAGTTCATACAAGAACCTCCATAATGAAGACTTTAATCATCAATAAGTATTTAATAGCCGTTGTACCTATACGAAGGACCTGTAAGTTGTTCGAAAGTATAGAGTTCAAATTCAAATTCATTTATTCACATTTACATTATTTTGTTCTTTTTTTCTATTTAGCCTTAATATGGCATGTGGAACTTTAAAAAAAATGTAATATAAAAAAAGGGTAGGGCATTTAATCAAAAACACATTTATAACACATATTGTCAACAGTAGAAAGTCAGTTTTTTAAGTTAAACAATGTCACATTAATTCTTACTTATTTCAATAAAAAATATCATTCCTGTAACCATTCATTAATTGAGTAAATCATTTTATTAAGGGGCTATTTAACGACTTTGACATTCACGTCACAATGTGCAGTGAAAATGATTTGAAAAAAATATATGTTAAACTAGAGCATTCTCTTAATCATTTAGTGTGTGAATATTTTTTATATTCATATTAAATAGTTTAATTAAATCGTGAAATTGTGTCTGACGCGGACAAAACATGACAATCACACAAAATCTACCAGGTATAATTAAACGAAACTGACACCATCCTACAGACAATTTTTTTATCTATCTTTTCTCTCTAGAGTTTTGGACGCAGCGCATACGATTCTCTGCGTCCCAAACTCTCAAAGTTTAGTCGAAAAAATTAAATAACAGTAGTATTTTTTAACTTAAAAAAAGGCGTATACTAAAAGATAGATAATAAAATTGTCTGTAAGATGCAATGATATATTAAATACTTAGATGCGTTACCCGCGCTAAATAATGGCAATATTAAAGCAAGGCAATTGCCGGGGTTTCACTTAGTCACGTACCACCCAGTGTCGCGGCTATACGTCAGTATCGCTCGTAATTCACACATAACTGACGTAACAAAATATGTATGTTTATCTTTTTCTAACAGGTATACGCTGTATGCTTCTGTCCTTTTCTTCGCACTATATAATTGTATGTGCCTACTGGTATGTATAAAACAGTTTGCGCCATTTTAAAGTGCCCTAATGTTCATGTATGACGCGTCTATTTATAATACGTCATTGGTAAGATGGTGTCAGTTTCGTTTAATTATACCTGGTAGATTTTGTGTGGTTGTCATGTTTTGTCCGCGCCAGACACAACTTCACAATTTAATTAAACTATTGAATATGTTTATAATAAAAAATATTCACACACTAAATGATTAGGAGAATGTTCTAGTTTTACATATATTTTTTTCAAATCATTTACACTGCACATTTTGACGTGATTGTCAGTTTAAAATCTGTAAAAGTCGTTTAATAGCCCCTTAAGAAGTAGCTCTTACAGCTTTGAATTGAAGAGTTAAATAGAAATTGATACAAAATCAAGACTGCATAAGGAGGTACCTAATACGTAAATAACTATAGCTGTCTATGTTCCTATCGGGAGTAGCGACGTCATCATATTTTGCCTAGCTATTTCCCAAATATATTGGGGTCAGCTTCCAGTCCAACAGGATGCAGCTGAATACCAGTGCTTCACATGGAGTGACTCATGTAAAGGCGTTGGTCCTGCACCTTTACCCTCCCCCGTCATGACACATTATCGTCCCAACGGAATATGAGAGGGGTGCAACTCGCAAACTTGTTCACTTTATTATTCCTTGACTCTTCTCCATCGAGTTTGGCCGCCGTAAACGAAATGGGTCGGAAGAATATATTAATAGTTTGATTATAAGGAGTACTTTCAAGTTTTCGGACTGTTCAAAGCTTTATGAACGAGATGCCATTAAGGCTTACCTAAATCAGGATACAGTATAGATCACCAATCTCTTCAAGAAAACTGAACGCACCCTTAAGTTTTAACAAGCTTAAACATAAGATACCTTTGCAATATAAATGTAAATTTTGCCGAAGTACCTCGGTCCGAGCGGCCTACGAAGTGGCACTTTTATGAACCAAGCCTAAGCCGAATTTTAATAAAATAATTCAAGACGGCTTCCATAAAAACGAACTTTGAATATGAAAAACACTTTGATGGCTTTTGGTTCATATTTTAAAAAGGTTTATATTAATTAATCTTTTGTACAAACTTTTCATTAACTTTCTTCCTGTACTTTTTAAATTCTGAAAGGATGTTGCGCGTTTCCTCTAATTGATTTGAAATTGCTTCAGAAACGAAACATTTTTTAATGCATGTAGATTTGGTCCTGTGACAAGACCAAATCTATTTGCATTGAAAATCCTGTCTATATTATTATGTGAATATTTGTATACGAAATGCACCACGATACGCTCCAAAACACTAATCGCCGATGTCTGAAAAGTCGTGATGGGATTGGGCTGGCCATGTATACAGGATGCATCCTAACATATGGGCCAGGCCTGTCACGTGTGGGTGCTGAAAGATGGGCATCATCGTTGAGGGAGGACTAGAATGACATTTATAGAAGATTGATCAGAGAAGACAACAGTCTTCTCATCGTCGATCGTCGTCTCTCTCTGATCTTCCATCCATCATAAGGAAGAGTGGGAGGCTATGAGGAGACTTTAGCCCAACAGTGGGACAATACAGGTTGAATAAAAAAATGGTAACTTGATACGATTTAACTTCTTAGTACTACAATTCAAAGGTAAATTCCATTTTTAAACAAAACCTGTACGCCGTCATAGAATTAGTTGGTTCGTTCACAAAAATATTGTGACAGAGTTTCTAAACTCAAACTCAAAATCATTAATTTCAATTAAATCATTTACAGGTACTTTTGAATTGTCAGAGTCAGTGAGTCAGAAAGTTGAAGCTAGTTGCTCGTTCCAAACAGTAGGTTTCTATGGAGAAGAACGAGCAAGAAACACCATGAACACTACGCTCAATTCATTCAATAGTTTATTTTTACATGTATATTTTACCAACTTAAATTCTCTAAATTTAAATGATCATCTACATACTGTCTGAAGTCCGTTCGCATGGTTTACATGTGTTATGTTAAACAGGGAAACTTATTATTAGCCTTACAAATCTGTTTTATATCTCTGTAATAGTTTATAAGTATCGCTGTTGGTTTTCTGAATAAAGCAAAATAAAACAAAAAATAAAAAACACTCTTTTAAAATCAATAATATTTTACTTTAGGTTACATCATTCCTGTTGAATCTAAGGGTACAATGTGAGAACAATGTAACAAGTCTTGCATGTTAAAAGAGGTCTAGAGAAAAACACGTCCGTGTGGTGTCGGACGTAAAGAATAGCACCATCCCATATCTTCCCGTGGGTGTCGTAAGAGGCGACTAAGGGACTTACCAGAGAATGGGCAGCAGCGTTCTCTGTGCCTTTGTAACAACCATACTGCGATCGCCAACCCGCCTGCCAAGCGTGGCGATTATGGCATAACCCTCTCTTGGGGAGGCCTACGTCCAGCAGTGGACGTCTTTCGGCTGAAATGAGTGTGTGATGAGTGAGAGAAAAATATAGTTATAATAACAATTCAAATCAAAATTTAAAATAACCGAGGCAGCTAAGAGATCTACTTACGTATGTTCACTTTACAGCACTTTGTAGGTAAGTGTTTAGACAAAATACGACTTGCACAAGAGAATAAATTGTGAAACAGCTTTCGTAAAGGATAAAGGATAAAAGATTCCACTTAACGATAATTTGGATTTGTAGCTCTTCGTAACGCCTAGCTTTTGCCGAAAATTGCGAACATTTTCGTATCCACATGCTCCTTTTCCTACTTTCCTAGTATTCTGAAAAATACCTATCTATCTAGGTTAACAGGTACCCTGTTGGTAGGTACCTATAGTTCTCTAGGTTATAGGTTGCTGTTGTTTTTATATTGTTCTTTATTTCGAAGTAGACTTAAGTGACCACTCTCGTATGACGTGACGATTTCCCAGGAAAAATGTGGGAATTTGTCATCGATCACTAATAAAGAACGTGCAACTATATGATACAATGGCTTATGGAAAATACAGGGATGATCTTCTTCTTGCGTGTTGATGCCAGATTATCTATAATGTGTGTGTGGATGAGTAACTATGTATGTGTATGTTGTATTTGGTTCTTGTCAAATTCCGACGATAATAACTCTATTTATCTGTTCCGTGATAATAACCATCAACATTATTAACCAGTGACCTAGGCGAGGAAGTATTGGCATCATTGTTTTGTTAAACTTCGATCCAAGGTTACCATCTGAATTCTCACTAATAAAATATTGATAAAAACCCCTCAATATATATAATGTTATCTTAAATCACTTACGTTTTCTGTAGAAGTAAGACAAAAACGAAATACATTTTTAACGTTTCTCATCCGCAATGCGAGTTTCGCATTTCATAAAAATCATTAAAAAAAGGTCCGCACCAAAAGTCACCATTTTGGTGCGGACCTAACAAATGTTTACTCTATCAGACTTTTTCTAATCTGTGATTGATGATTGAAGTTAATAAATCCCCATAATCATAATATGGTCAGTTAGCTGGTTTTTCAATTAACCCGGCGAAATAGTATTTGAAAATGGGTTTTAATTTAGGGTTCGTAATGTCGTAAAACTTAGCACATTATAATCATATTTAAATAACTAAATGAATAATTGACGTCATTTGCCTCTTTTGAATTCCTAAAAGATATCTCATTTTCTTTAAGAGAAAAGTACCTACGCAAGTAAGTAAGAAAAGAGCGACGTAGTCTTTAATACAACGTACTCTTGGCTATTTATAGCCCAACCAAGTTCTAACTCGGCCTATATTTATAAAGGTAGCTATTTCTGTTAAATCTCCAAATCCACGTCTTTTGAAATATTCAGCAACATCATTCGACCTCCTTACTTTAGTCCTGACTGCGTAAGCACTAAAGTGGCCTCGAACCGGTCAGGTTATTCCATTAGCGACCAGTGCGGGCCGCGCGCATCGCTTTTGGGCCGATTTTAAAATAATTGGACGGCATAACTGGATCATCCGAGCTAGGTTAACTTTGTGTTGCACTAGGAGATAGGATTTTGGTTACTAAGTATTCATTAATTCACTTGCACCGATTCCCTTGTTCTCAAAATAAACGAATTAGACATTGGCATCTCTTACTGCTAGGCTAAATTAGAGATGTTAAATTAGTTTTTTCTTGAACTTCGCCGTGTTTTTGAAACGAAGTTCCTTAACGCGGCTTACGGGTAGTGCAAATTAGTAGAAATCGTCACGTAACGAAATGAGTGTATGTATGTGTGCCTGTATCGTATATATTTATATACATACTTTTTTATCTATATAATAAAAATGAATCGTTGTTCGTTAGTCTCGCTAAAACTCGAGAACGGCTGGACCGATTTGGCTAATTTTGGTCTTGAAATATTTGTGGAAGTCCAGGGAAGATCTAGACGGTAAGAAACTTGAAAAAACCAGTTGATAGGACAACAGGTCAGCTAGTATATATAATATAATTCTGATATATATAAATCTCCTGTCACGATGTTTGTCCGCGATGGACTCCTAAAGTACTGAAGCGATTTTAATGAAATTTGTACACCGTGTGCAGTTTGATCCAACTTGAAAGATAGGGTAGGTGTAGGGTAGGTGTAGGGTAGGTGTAGGGTAGGTGTAGGGTAGGTGTAGGGTAGGTGTAGGGTAGGTGTAGGGTAGGTGTAGGGTAGGTGTAGGGTAGGTGTAGGGTAGGTGTAGGGTAGGTGTAGGGTAGGTGTAGGGTAGGTGTAGGGTAGGTGTAGGGTAGGTGTAGGGTAGGTGTAGGGTAGGTGTAGGGTAGGTGTAGGGTAGGTGTAGGGTAGGTGTAGGGTAGGTGTAGGGTAGGTGTAGGGTAGGTGTAGGGTAGGTGTAGGGTAGGTGTAGGGTAGGTGTAGGGTAGGTGTAGGGTAGGTGTAGGGTAGGTGTAGGGTAGGTGTAGGGTAGGTGTAGGGTAGGTGTAGGGTAGGTGTAGGGTAGGTGTAGGGTAGGTGTAGGGTAGGTGTAGGGTAGGTGTAGGGTAGGTGTAGGGTAGGTGTAGGGTAGGTGTAGGGTAGGTGTAGGGTAGGTGTAGGGTAGGTGTAGGGTAGGTGTAGGGTAGGTGTAGGGTAGGTGTAGGGTAGGTGTAGGGTAGGTGTAGGGTAGGTGTAGGGTAGGTGTAGGGTAGGTGTAGGGTAGGTGTAGGGTAGGTGTAGGGTAGGTGTAGGGTAGGTGTAGGGTAGGTGTAGGGTAGGTGTAGGGTAGGTGTAGGGTAGGTGTAGGGTAGGTGTAGGGTAGGTGTAGGGTAGGTGTAGGGTAGGTGTAGGGTAGGTGTAGGGTAGGTGTAGGGTAGGTGTAGGGTAGGTGTAGGGTAGGTGTAGGGTAGGTGTAGGGTAGGTGTAGGGTAGGTGTAGGGTAGGTGTAGGGTAGGTGTAGGGTAGGTGTAGGGTAGGTGTAGGGTAGGTGTAGGGTAGGTGTAGGGTAGGTGTAGGGTAGGTGTAGGGTAGGTGTAGGGTAGGTGTAGGGTAGGTGTAGGGTAGGTGTAGGGTAGGTGTAGGGTAGGTGTAGGGTAGGTGTAGGGTAGGTGTAGGGTAGGTGTAGGGTAGGTGTAGGGTAGGTGTAGGGTAGGTGTAGGGTAGGTGTAGGGTAGGTGTAGGGTAGGTGTAGGGTAGGTGTAGGGTAGGTGTAGGGTAGGTGTAGGGTAGGTGTAGGGTAGGTGTAGGGTAGGTGTAGGGTAGGTGTAGGGTAGGTGTAGGGTAGGTGTAGGGTAGGTGTAGGGTAGGTGTAGGGTAGGTGTAGGGTAGGTGTAGGGTAGGTGTAGGGTAGGTGTAGGGTAGGTGTAGGGTAGGTGTAGGGTAGGTGTAGGGTAGGTGTAGGGTAGGTGTAGGGTAGGTGTAGGGTAGGTGTAGGGTAGGTGTAGGGTAGGTGTAGGGTAGGTGTAGGGTAGGTGTAGGGTAGGTGTAGGGTAGGTGTAGGGTAGGTGTAGGGTAGGTGTAGGGTAGGTGTAGGGTAGGTGTAGGGTAGGTGTAGGGTAGGTGTAGGGTAGGTGTAGGGTAGGTGTAGGGTAGGTGTAGGGTAGGTGTAGGGTAGGTGTAGGGTAGGTGTAGGGTAGGTGTAGGGTAGGTGTAGGGTAGGTGTAGGGTAGGTGTAGGGTAGGTGTAGGGTAGGTGTAGGGTAGGTGTAGGGTAGGTGTAGGGTAGGTGTAGGGTAGGTGTAGGGTAGGTGTAGGGTAGGTGTAGGGTAGGTGTAGGGTAGGTGTAGGGTAGGTGTAGGGTAGGTGTAGGGTAGGTGTAGGGTAGGTGTAGGGTAGGTGTAGGGTAGGTGTAGGGTAGGTGTAGGGTAGGTGTAGGGTAGGTGTAGGGTAGGTGTAGGGTAGGTGTAGGGTAGGTGTAGGGTAGGTGTAGGGTAGGTGTAGGGTAGGTGTAGGGTAGGTGTAGGGTAGGTGTAGGGTAGGTGTAGGGTAGGTGTAGGGTAGGTGTAGGGTAGGTGTAGGGTAGGTGTAGGGTAGGTGTAGGGTAGGTGTAGGGTAGGTGTAGGGTAGGTGTAGGGTAGGTGTAGGGTAGGTGTAGGGTAGGTGTAGGGTAGGTGTAGGGTAGGTGTAGGGTAGGTGTAGGGTAGGTGTAGGGTAGGTGTAGGGTAGGTGTAGGGTAGGTGTAGGGTAGGTGTAGGGTAGGTGTAGGGTAGGTGTAGGGTAGGTGTAGGTAAATAGGCAGGTAAGTAGGTAGATAAGGACAGGACTACGTCTGTCGGGTCAGCTAGTACATATATATATTTTTGTACAGACACGTTCCTTACGGGGGTCCCCCGATCGCACACTTTTGTTTAATCACAACTTTAATTATATTAATGTTTTAGATCAACTTAAATTGACAGCTCCTATTAATATCTGTCTCTTTCTTGTTTTATTGGAGAGAAAGAGATATAAATAGCTTAAAATAACTTTAGCTCGTGCAGAACAGAATTGGCAACACTGTCTTGTCTTTCTTTCTTTTCCGTCGGAGTCTTTGATTTATTTTTTCCTCACCACTGTAGATGTAGTACAGAGTTGATGTGATTGGTAAATAAAAGCTTAGAAAACAGATAATGAAAAGATGTGAACGGAAAACAGTGAAGGAGGTTCAGAGAGGCCCATATCGATTTGTGGAGATCTCATACCTTCAAATAAGATAACACATTGACATGTCAACACTTTAAATAAATATAAGTATTATACAGAAGTGTTAACAGTCCCATCTACTCTTTAACAGCATCCATTATCCTCAAAACAGGGAATTGGAAATACATATTCAATTGAATCGAATAAACTCGACGATACCGAAGCAGCGAGTCTCAAACGGTTACAAATTGCGCATAATCATTGACAGCTCCCTACCCCTCCAATAACAATACATAAATTACCCACAGAATAAATGTTACGATATAGACTGGGACAGAAGGTCGACTTTTTGTACAATCTAGTCCGCGGCATTTATTTTGTAATGTGCGTCACTATCTCGTGAATAAATGGTTTTTCTTTCTTTCTTTCTTTTCTTCTTTCGGTACATGAAGTCGAATATTTCCCAGGCTTTGAGAGACAAAAATTTGCCAATGAACGCGACGTAGGTACATCTTTGGCAATTTTATCGGCAGAATTGTAGACACTACCGACCAAAGCGTCTGCGTTAGCATTGTACTTTTTTCGCGCACTTTCTGCTATCAGAATAACAAGGATATTTTGTGCATCGGACTCTTTGCGCGTCCCGTAGGTCGATTCTGTAAAATTTAAACAACAACTCGCATCTCACATCGCTATTAACTCTCACTTCGCATAAGGTTCAGAATGGCCTTGATATATTTGACACTTTGAATCGGGTTCGAGTGCGAAGTAAGCGTCGAAGTGACGGGGAAATTACCTTACAGAATGCCACTTCTTACGTCATCTCATACTTTATCTGTCAAAATCTCCCTGTCAATTTAGTTCAACTCGCTGATACGCTCGCTAGGGTGGCGCTAGTGTAAATTCGAATTATCAACCGACTTTTTAGAATGCCAATCAAGAAACTCACAGCGGATTCAGATTCGAAGTTTAGAATGAGGTCTTACAGAATCACACCCCTGCGTGCTGTATAAAATTATAATAGTTCTATTTTCACAGTAGATAGTTTGTCGTCTGTCGCTAGTACTCAAGCTGTGCGTCGACCGTGTTTTAAATGTGTGTGCGTTCGGTCGTTCGTGGCCTACCTTCTGTACATAGATACTCTGTGTAAGCGTTGTCAATAAGAGGATCGAAATCGGCCATTCCTTCTGTGACAGTAAAAAGGAACGGCGTGATAAAAAGTTTTGGAGAGCGTGAAATGGCTCCTGAATTCATTATGGAACTGAGTTGAACGTCTTGACTTCCTTCCTTTAATCGATATCAACGTCGTTACAATTTTTTAGATAAATTTTATCTTTTTGATCGTAGGATTTTTCGATGGCAATTGAAAATCTATTTGATTTTGAACAATGTCGCTCCAGATGTTTTTAAAAGCTTAATAATTTATTGTAGGTACAAATGGAGTATTTAGTGATTCAGGAATTGGAAAACGTGTGCAAGTAAAAGTTACTACTGATATTGAACTAGGAGAAAGATAGAAAAATAAACCGGATAAGTGCGAGTCGGACTCGCCCACCGAGGGTTCCGTACACATTTGTAGGTACATATCCATACTTACTTCTATACTAATCCATACCTACTATCCATACTTTAATCTACTTATATAAATGCGGTTTTTTGCGAAATAAACAGCCGTATCTTTTTTTCACGTTAACATTGAGCGTTGAATTTTTTACAGCATTAGGGGACCGTAGACTTGAGTATAGGGTTTTAATTTCAACGCGATACCTCTGCGCGTTCTTGAGATAAAGGGTCTTGACAGACAGACAGACAGACGGATAACAAAGTGATCTTATAAGGGTTCCGTTTTTTCCTTTTGAGGTACGGAACCCTAAAAATGATTGAGTAATACAACTTTCTAAAAAAACAACATTGTTAGAAGTAACAGTTTGTTAGCTCGTTATAAGTTAAAAGAAGTTTCAATGGATTATCCTGGTATCTAATAAATTAAATGCTGCTTTACGAACAAGAACTACATAAAAAGGTAGTGGATGGCTTTAAATAGTTGGGAAGCTTCGAATAAATACTGTGTTGGATCATTCAGCTCCCTCCAAATAGGTTGAGCTGAATGGTGCTGATTCACGCGTCATGTTCGTGAACGGGCGCTGTCAGTAGAGATTGGTCAACTCTTAACTGCCATGGTTTTTGTCTTGATTATTTTTTATATTTTGTATTTCTAGATTACATTAATTGTTTTCACTTAAAGAAGCAACAAGAATAATGTAAGCAGTATTTTGTAAAAACTTGATTTTCAAAGAGTGTCCGTGGAGTTTCTTGCTCGTTCTTCTCCATAGAGACGTTACCTACGTTTTGGAACGAGCAACTAGCTTCAACTTTCTGACTAACTGACCGACTCCTTGACAATTCAAAGTGCCTGTAAATGGTTTAATTGGAATAAATGCTTTGACTTTGACTTTACTGCAAAATTATTGTCTTTAATTTTGCAGATCAAACTGTTAAAGACCTAAAAAGATATCATCTTCGTCACCATCACACAAGACAGTTCTTTAGGACATTAAATTATTATTATTATTATCATCAGCCGGAAAAACTACGTACACTGTTGACCAAAAACCTTCCCCATAGATCGCCATAAGGAGCGGCAACCTGCCGCTTGCATGCACCGGTTGCCCGCGATCTTGACGAAGGCGGCGGTCTATCTTGTGGTAGGCGTACTCAACGTTGCGTCTTCTGGAAAAGTCAAGGCAGATCGACTCTATAAGCTAAATAGGACGTTCGCTAAATAAACTTCCGATAATACCTGAGAATCCTATGAGGAATACCTACATCCTTTGCTAGGTTTCAGAAATGTTTAGAGAGTATAAAGCCCAATTTCCCAAAGCGGCTTATAGCATTCAGTGTGCCACAGCGCTGTGCTTCCAACACCGCTATTTCCTTTTACGTATTTCGTTCAATAAAGCCAATTTACTGACCGAACGCCACTAGACTTTTTCACAGATCGACCATTTAATATTTATACTCTATGTGCTTAATATTTAGGTACACCCTCCGAATTAATAGCCTGGAGGCACTTGGCCTAGTTTACCAAATAAAATTCTGTTTTTAGGTTTTAGTATCCCGGTCGGGATGGTTCGGTAACGACGTTGGGCCCGAACGAGTATTGAAATTAAATTACCGATGTATTTGGTACATTAAAGTAATGTACGTAAGTGGCTCGGCTAAGTGATTGAGTGTCGCCATTATTAAAATTTAAGGCTTCGTTTTAGGGCATCAAGAACTCGTTGCTCATGGAGAGGTCTGGAGTGCCGTGACAGTGGTTCCTTCTTCAGATAGTTGACTGTTTATAACGACAGTGTTATCAACTAGATGCACTTTCTTTCTGCTTTAAAATTTCTTCAAAAAAGGAGTAGTCGATTGATGACTCTCTCTGCGCAGTATCGTACTACAAAAAGCATTTAATTATAAGACGTCTGTTGTTTTCGATTATTATGAGATCGACAGAGAAACACAAGGCTGTTCATATTCTTAAATATGTGGAAGAATTAACTCGTTTTCAATATGTTTTGTTTGCTTCTAGAAAAACTGAAACAGATTTTATTTTTTCTCTTCAATTGAATCTAATACAAATTACACTACCATTTAACTTAGAATATCGTTCCATTTACCTTCAAGTATCACGACTCATTCCTATTCAGAACACGCGAAAAGTATCCATTCTCGTACCGACAATGTGTTTAAAAAGTGCAAAGAGCAAGTCATTCGACTCAACGATCTTCACAAAGCTTGGCTCGATACAAATTGAATTCTGTAATGACTAGGGGCGACTTTGTAAGGACTGACGGCTCAAGATGTATGTATTTGTACAGTACGTAGAATGAGATAGCATGAGAATGAAAATAACAATGACTAGTAGACTGAGATCCTAAAGTCGTCAGAACTACGTCATTTTAGAATAGTTATAGGAATAAATGTTGTTAAGGCGACGATATACGCCGGCGACCTTGAGCGACCAGAGAATCGTATGCGCTGCGTCTAAAACTCTCAAAGTTTAGTCGAAAAAATTAATTAAAAGATAGTATTCTTTAACTTAAAAAAAAAGGTGTATACTAAAAGATAGATAATAAAATTATCTGTGAGATAGTAAAAGTTTCGTTTAAATATTCCTGGTAGATTTTGTGTGATTATCAATGTTTAGTCCGCGTCAGACACAACTTCACGATTTAATCAAATTAGTTAATAGGAACTTTATCAAAAAGAGAATGTTCTAGTTTAACATATATTTTTTTCAAATCATTTACACTACCCATTTTGACGTGATTGTCAGTTTGAAATCTACAAAAGTCGCTTGTTAGCGCCTTGAGACGGTACATATAAGCTTCATTGCTGAGTGTGTTCACTATTGCCTAACACGCTATTGTCAAAAAGGCAATTATAATTTATTACATTTTATCCGAATCTTCGAAGCGCATCAAGTGCAAGCTCGAAGTGCATCCATAAACACGCCTACATCGCTGTCAACGGGACACGTGCCCAACAAGCTGGCAGCATTGCCACGTTGCGCGTTGTATGGCAATGCTGATTTATGCCGATAACCTCAAACGTCGCAAATATGGCCTTCTTGGAAGCTATAAATGTTTGAGCCGTTTGGGGTGGAAACTCTAGGTCCGAATGCACATTTTGTTTTTTGGGACATCGCCAAGCGTTTGGTCAACTCATCATGTGGACTGAAAGCTGGTCTATTCTTGGGTCAAAGAATCAGCATTGCCATGCTGAGTTCTATTTCAGGATCAGGTTTAAAGTTACTTTACTCACTCAGTTTATGCATGGAGACATGGAGGACCTCGTGGCTAAGTAAAAGCCAAGTTGGTACAGATAGGTCAGTCAAGGTTAAGCTACGCTTGCCGCGGTCGGTCTGTGGACGGTGACCATCCATTTCATACCGAGACGCCTCCATACTTCGGAAAGACCGTAAAGCCGCTGGTCCCGGCTGTCATTCGTAGATCTTTGACAGTCGTTATGGGTAATCATATGGCAGACCTATCTGACAACCAGTCTTACCAAGGGGTATCGGGTTACCCGGTACCTGGGTTGTGGAGGTCCGATAGGCAGTCGCTCCATGTAAAACACTGGTATTCAGCTGCATGGAGTTAGACTGGAATCCGACCCCAATATAGTTGGAAAAAGGCTAGGCAGGTGATGACTTACTCATGTTAATCTGAGACGCCTGCAGTGCCATTCTGTTACAATCTCCCTCGGTGAACACCTAGGCGAAGTGAGCTGTCATCCATCCCGATGCTAGGGATTGCCGGACAGATGATAGCTCACTTCACCTAGGTGTTCTCCGAGGGAGACTGTAACAGAATAGACATCGGTCAACTGCTGTAACATTGCCTACACGCCCAACATTGCCTACACGCCCAACATTGCCTACACTCCAAAAAGCTCAATTATTGCCGCTGAGAAATATTTTTTGCCATATAGATAGCCAACTTGCTTTCAGTAATACCATACACAGCAAAAACATTTCTCAGCGGCAATAATTGAGCTTTTTGGAGTGTAGGCAATGTTGGGCGTGTAGGCAATGTTACAGCAGTTGGCGGTACTGGTTTATATATTTGTTATACAGGTTAATATTAAAAACCATTTTTTGTTGTTTTCAAAGTGCAGACGTGGCGCACATCAAGCAATCCCAAACTGTCAAATTTTCTCAATTGAACATGAACCTTATTCTTTTGCAATAAAGTTGGAAAACAATCAAATAAATTTGACAGGTTGGGATTGATGTGCTAGCATCTGTACATTAAAGTTGCGCCTTTTAAAGTGTCTGGCTAAAATGTTTTAATGACGCTGGACTGACGACTGTGGGATCTTAGACCATAGGTAGACCAGTGTAATAGATAGAAACAAGAATACAATGCTATTGAGTGTAGCTGAGGTGACCTTGTGGCCTAACTGAAATTAGACAATTGGTATTTCTTACTGCCAGGCTGCTGAAGAAACGAACGACGACAGATAAGACTTAAGTTAGGGTGTTACCACACCAATCGATCGATCGTCGATCGATACCATCGATCGACGTTGATCGATAGGTGTGATAACTTTGGCTGGTCGACAGATACCGTTCGACTAACCAATCGATCGATTGCCGGTTGATGGGATCGGTCGACGATGATCGATTAACCCCGACTATACCTATAATCCATCAGTAATAATAATCAAGCATCTCGATCGACGTCGACTAATTCATTCTACCAACGATCGATCGTCGATCGACAATCGATCGATTGGTCTGGCAGAAACTGTCGATCGACGTCGACTAAATCCTTTCTACCATCGATCGATGACGTCGATCGACGATCGTTTAATTGGTCTGGTAACACCCTTAGAGTTGTCAAATTAGTTTTTTCTTAAACTTCGCCGTGTTTTTAATCATTATGTTCTGAAATGACAACTAGGTATAACTGTATGAACATTTTAGATCAAGTCAAATGGACAGATCTTAATATTAATATCTATCTATCTCTTTCTTGTTTTATTGGAGAGATAGAGATATATATAGCTTAAAATAAGTTCAGCTCGTGCACACCAGGATTGGCACCATTTTTATCGAGAAATGGACGACAAACACTGTCGGATATTATTAAAATAAACTTTTGAAAATATCGATGAACGGATATTTTGACGTCACCAACATTTAGCTCTGTATTCCACGTTAAATAGGAATACCTACCTCTGTTCTAGCCATTGCGTTTAGCATTTCTGGAGGCACAGGGCCATTCCATTGCGATAAACATTTGGATAGTCAGAGGAAAGCGGCGTTACATTTCCGTAAGATAACAGAAACTGTAAAGGATGAGACTTGATAATAAGCGGAGAGAGAAGCGGGAAAGTAGTTCGACTCGAGAATATTTATTCTCAGTATTCTTCGATATAAACATTTCCAGGGTATATTGTATTCAAAACAAAAACGTAGGTTACGAATTTGCGCTTGCTTGTCTAACCTTCAAGAGCTTAGAGCATAAAAATAAAGATTGGTGTCTATGTCTATATGTATGAATACAAGTAAAACCTTAACCTTACTCTGTATTTAACTTAGGCTTATGTTTAACAAACCTCCAGATATAGTAAATGACCTCCAAAAATAGTAAATGATCACCAACATTTAACCAAAGTATTGTAGAAATGTATGAGTTTTACTGTAAAAAGCGATTTTGTTCTAGCACTCGGCGGCCGCTGCCGCGGCACGTTCTCTCCGCTCGCTCACCTCGTGCGTAGGGGGTCACAGTTCTAACCTAACCTAACCATGTCGGATCCGACCCAGGGGGGACTTAAGGGTCCTAAGATTTGGTGACTAAGATTTGGTAACTAACATTTGGTGACTAAGCTTTGGTGACTAAGATTTGGTGACTAAGATTTGGTGACTTAGATTTGGTGACTAGCATTTGGTTACTTAAACTCTCAAAATTTAGTCGAAAAAATACTCGATAGGAGTGGCTGGATGAGAAAATAATAAATAATTAATTTTAATAATTATTTTAATTATTGCTTACGCAAGATCACGATCAAAACGCTACCCTGCCAACACTATGACAGCATCCCAAACATTAATATTCATTAACAGTCGCTGGCAACAGCCTCTCCCAGCTGACTTACAGCACTAATATAGCACTATGTTTCAGACAACTGTTCTTACTAATTGCAATCTTATGGAGGTGCTCGAAAGTAAGAATTTCAGTTATAAAGAAAAATTTAAAGCAGCTCCACAAAAAGTAGTTCTGAAAGATTTTTACCAAGGGATATTGGGGCCGATAGAGCAGACTTGTCATGGAGTGGAGACCGCGAATAAGCAGATCGGTCTACTACATTTTCTAAGCATAAAATTGTTTCACCAACCAAGATAGTTTTTTAAATTGTAATTGTACCTAAGTCTGAATCTCCAATGTAAATTATGTATGATTCATTACTTAGAATTAAATCTGTTATCAGTTAAATGAAATGTAAATCCCTTTGTGAGAATGAGCCTCTATTCTTGCAGATAAATTTAACCATAAAACCACAAACCACCAGTTGACAGAGACAGATAAGATTAATTTATGGTGCAAGCGAGCTGTAGCCAGCCTTAACTCATAAATTTACAAAACAAAAAAACATCGCACGAATAAATAAGCCCACTTATAAAAACTGCTCTCCGCCCCCCTCCCTTCAGTCATGTTCTTAACAACTTCCTCACAACATCATCTACATAAATTGGCTGCAACACGTCGGTCGAGAGAGAAAAGTAATCATGAAGATGTGCGGGTAAACCTTACTCTCAGGGCAAACTGGCCTGTTGTAATTATGATGCTCCATTTTGTTTTGGGTAAGTCGAAAATTTTTGAAGAAAAAGGTTAAATTGGTAGCCATTGTTTTTTAGAAAAAAAATATGTAGCTCACTGAAAGTTTAGCAGTGTGGGCAAATGGAACTGTCAAATGCTCAGAATAAGCAATATGGGGCGCCAAAATAGAAATCAATTGAATTGCATCCAGACATTATCATCTGCTTAGCTTTTCCCAACTATATTGGGTCCGCTGGAAGCCGGCGTGATAATAATAGTTTATTTATCACTCTTAAATTTATTGTTTTTAAGTATGTACAATATTTACAAGAATAATAAAATAGAAAACCTAAAGTATTAAACTAAAAACAAAAAACAAATGCCTAACATAAAGCATCATAAAATTCGTCCACATCGCCGTCAACTGGAAATGTACCCAAGAGACTGGCAGCATTGCCACGTTGGATGGCAATGCTTAATCTCTGACCAAGGTAAAAACCTGCTCTTGAGTCACGGGAAGTGTCAACCAACCGTTTGGATATTTCCTTAAAAAGAAGATGTGCACTCAGACCCCACGACCCGAGGGTTTCAACCCCAAACGGTTCGAAAATAACGTTCGAACCAAGGTTACTATACTTTCGCCGTTTGAGGTCTTCTGCAGCCGCAGCAGCAGCACCAGCACGGGATGCTGAACTAGGAAGATGGGATGGCGCAAGAGTATCGACGCACGTAGCGTCCCACACTAAAGGCCTACCCAACTTCCAAGGAAATAGAGACATGCCGTCCGGTCTCTTGCCATCGTCGCGTGCCAAGCCATTGGGTTCTAAGACAGCCGGAACGCCGACGGCGACGAGAGCATGTCGAATAATGTCATCAGTCTTAAATTACAAATTTCTCTTAGTCTAAGTACAAAATCATGGCAATGAATACATATTTTTAAGAGATTACGTTGACGACTATACTAGTATAAACTGTGTCACAGTCGTCAGCGCCTTCCGCACTTAATTATCAAAAACACAATTCATTGATAAAAGCACAATATTTGTAATATTTATGAAATGAAACGATTGGAATTGGATGCAGCTCAAGAGCGTCACCAGGACTCACCACTCACCAGCTGATGGCCTAGGAGGGGGGCAACTGCTCCTACCTACCCACCCTTGGCGACGCCCTTGATGCAGCTGAATACCAGTGTTTTACATGGAGCGACTGCCTGTCTCACTCCAGTGTCAGACTAGAGTGAGACAGGCAGTCCACACTACAATCCAGTTTTCTACTAGGATACTCCTTGGTTGGTTGTCAGACTTTCTGGTTTCTAACTACCCATAACACCTGTCATAGATTTAGGAATAATGGCTGGGACCAACGGCTTTATGTGCTTTCCAAATTTTAACATTACCAAGCATAGCCCTCATTACGAAGCCGTACAAATATTTAATAAACTGCCAGCGGATTTAAAAGTTTTGTTAAATACTAGCTCTCTTTTAAGCCTAAGCTCAAAGCTTTTCTATTGTGTAGAAACTTATATTCAATAGACAAACTGTAACTATATATTTATTATTATTGTTTTTATTAAGCATGTCTTTTTTACATCATTGCTGCATGTCGGTACGCTTTTAGATTATTCATCATCAACATTTCAGCCGAAAGATGTCCACTGCTGGACATAAGCCTCACCAAAGGGGGGGTTTTGCCAAAATCGCCACGCTTGGCAGGCGGATTGGCGATCGTAGTATGGTTGTTACAAAGGCACAGAGAACGCTGCTGCCCATTCTCTGGTAAGTCCTTTAGTCGCCTCTTACAACACCCACGGGAAGATATGGGATGGTGCTATTCTTTACGTCCGACACCGCACGGAGATATTTAGATTATTATATTAATAATATTTATAATGATGTAATTGTTCCTGATAAATAAATATTTCCGAGGCACGGAGAGGTCTCAGTATGAAATAGATGGATCCAGTGTAAATATTTTATTTATTAAATTAAGTAAAAGAAGAAATCATCATCCAAGTTCAATAAAGACATATGTAATATAATTTTATTAAGGCTGAAGCTTGAAATATTTTTTATTTGACTCCCCTTTAGAAGGACACTCATCAAAAACAGATAATCAGACTGATATGATTTTTTACTATCAGATAGCCTATACACTGTCCAGGCTATAAAATAAAATCCTTCAAAATAAAATCCCAGAGGTCTTTCATTCATAAAACAAAGATGGCTATTCTATTCATCCCTATTCATACAAGATGGCCGCCGTCATGTTGTCAGACAAACGGCATTTAATTATAAATAAGGCACGCTACACACTCGTGACTCATTGTAATGTTCGGACAATAGCCTCGGTAGATAGGGATGGGTGTACGAATGTCGATAAACAAAAAAAAAAATTGTTTGTGTAAAGTCGGTTTACGGACGATAGTTTTACATGATGACGTCGTAAAGAAACATAATGCTAACATATTTAACATAAGCAAATAATTTCCGTCGAGGTGGACGGAGCTTATTGCTTGGGCCGATCGTGCCTCTCTATCGCTTGTTCCGCGCTCAGGCTTAGGCGGAACGTGACACATTTTCGTGCGTGCAGGTGGTGTTCATCGATTTATAAGACGTTATCACGTCAGTAAGAAGGACCTGAGTATCTCATTTTTAGTCTTCTGTCAATGTTTTCACGACATGGGCGCTGCGCTGTGTGTCACGGGTTTGACTTTCGGACGGAACAAATATTTGTATAGTATACATTTTCCGGGTCTGACTGTTTGTGTATGTGAGTTTATATGTTTCTAAACGCACTCACGATACAAGAAAAAAACCTAAGGTCATGTTTATTAAAGAAAGAATGTTCAACTTACGAGGATTACCTTAAAAATAAAGCAAAATCTACAAACAAAAAAAATACACAAAAAATTAAATGTTTATCACATTACTCACATAAAGCAGTAACAAAATATTACGCATTGATGCGTAGATGCGATAGGGAACTGCTACGGCAGCGTAGCCATGACTGACTACGCCGTAGCAGCTGCGTAGTACTTCTCGCTAGCCAAAAAGATGGGCTCGTCGCTATACACATAAGCAGAATATTCGGTTCACTATACTCAATATACAACCTTTTTTTATGTGGTATTGAAAATGCCGTAACAAATGTGTCGACCCGCTTATTTATATAGCGACCTTTCCACATTTTGTAACATTTCACTGGCCCGTGTCCACCCCGTGACCACCCCGTGACCGAGTCAAGCAAAGGTGTAAATACACGTAGCAATAAATATGGGTATATACAAATAAATAAAATTAAAGTGTGTATTAAATGTCGAATTAACAATTTTTTACTAAATGCATAATTATGAATGTCTACACGATACATAAACAAATATTTTTTTAAATTGTGTCTCTCTGTCTGTTTGATCTGGCTGATCAATATTCGAATCGGCTGGTTCGATTTTGACAGGACTTTTACAGATAAATGATATTCACGTGAATGAAGTCGCGGACATTAACTTCCTATTCTTTCCGAGCCTGAATTTGTCCACTGGTGGTGTTACGGACGCCGACCTAAACTGTAATAGACGCTAACTGTAAATAATAAAATCATATTATAAACATGTTTGAATAAGAACAAGATGTAGCGTTAAGTTTGATAAGTTTAGTGTAAGCATTATAGGTACAAACCATGTTGTATTATATAATTAAGTAGGATAGATAAATAGGTAATAATAATAATTACGAATTGTACATAGTCAAGGCCATTTGGGCGCAAAGTAAGCGATCGAGTGGTCGGTCGAGATTTTCATTGTTTACCCCCGCCACTACTTGCACCCAGGTAGCCGTCTATATAAAAGGGCACTAGGCCCGCTTGAATTCAGACAATCCGATATGGACACAGCCGTCTCCGACGGTGAGGCGACCTCCGCCCCCGTGTCCTCCCCCTCCACCCCCGCATCGTCCTCCGAGGATGACTACCAATTCGTTGGTAGTAAGGGGAAGAGGAAGAAGGGTAAGTCCCCTTCCTCGGCCAGCAAGGCCAAGAAGTTGGTGGTGGATACTGCCACCCCCTCTACTCCCGGTGAGACAAACCCGCGCCCCTCTAGCGCCAGCCGTCCGCCTAGCCCTATGGCCGCAGCGACCCCGGCTATTGCCACTTCGGTTTCGGCCACCCCGGCCTTAACCCCCCAGGCTAAGACCACCCCGGCGGCGGCCACCTCGGCTGCCCCCGTTAAGAAGACCCGACCCCCTCCCCCCTTGTTCATTCATGACAAGGCCAAGTGGCTGGAGGTTTCCAAGGCGTGTAATGAGCGCCGCATTAACTACACAAATGCCCGAGCCGTCCAGCTGGGCATTAAAGTGACACTCCCCACCACCAATGATTTCAGGGAGTTAAATAAACTCCTGTGTGGAAGGAACATACCGTTCCACACATATTCCTTACAAGAGGAAAAACCCGTCAGGGTCGTTGTAAAAAACGTCCCTATAGAAATCTCCACCTCGGAGATTCTCAGTGACCTTGAGTCACAGACCATCCCCGTCGCCGAGGTGCACCGCATGCACCGGAAGAACGGCGACTCATATAATATGGTACTGGTGGTGTGTAATCCCACCGAGGGGCACCACCCCATATTTCAGATCAAGAGGATCTGTGGCCTTTCGGGCCTTAAAATCGAGAACCCTCACCAGAGTGGTGAGATGTCGCAGTGCCACCGTTGCCAGTTGTACGGGCATGCCCAACGCAACTGCCACGGCAAACCCAGGTGCGTCAAGTGCCTGGGGGATCACGGCACTGCCGATTGCCCGCGACCTAAAGACCGCACCTTATGCACGGAGCCTCCCTGCTGCGTGCTGTGCGGCGAAGCTGGCCACCCAGCTAATTACCGGGGGTGCCCCAAAGCCCCCAAGTCGTCGGCCCCTAAATTGGCCAAACGTAGCCAGGACAGGCAGCAGAGGGAGCGTCCCGACGCTTCGAGGAAACTCCCCCCTCCCTCGGGTGCACTCCCCGCCACCCTCGCCCCCCAGCGCCCCAGCCCCTGGAATGCGCTTAACCACCAGACCCACTTCCCAGCGCTGAGACCCACTCAGCCGCTGGCAGCTCCAGCCATCCCTGCACTGATGGCAGTGCCTATCCCTCCCCCCTCTCCCTCTAGGCCTATTATCAAAGCGGCCGCGCCTTCAGCGCCCCGCTCCCAGGCTAATGTCCCATTCGCCTTCTCGGCTCCCCCTCCCTCCCTTGCGTCCAATCCCCTCCGCCCTCAACCCGCGATGGACCCCTTTGACCCCTTCAGGGTCATCACAAGCACATTCGGGGTTTTCCATAGCCCTCGCGGTGTGCAAATGTCGCGTGAGATAATCGCCTGCAAGGGTGATTTCATACGCCTAGCCCAAATATATGATGCGTACCCGGACGTTACGCTTGCCCTCCGAAACCTTCCCCATAACAATCCGTAATGGATAAAACTCCCCCAACGAGGCTCAAACCTAAATCCCTAAAGATAGGGACTTTTAATGCTAATAGCCTTAATGGCCAACGTGATGAGATCGCCAACTTCCTCCGCGACCATCACCTAGACATTCTTCTCGTTCAAGAGACATTCCTTAAGCCCCATCAACGTGACCCGAGAATCGCCAATTACCGGATTGTTCGTAATGACAGGACTCGGTGTCACAAGGGAGGCACTCTTATATATTACAGAGCGGCCCTTTACTTTCTCGAACCTGGAGGTCTCTGTCTGTCGGCTGGGCATGACAGGCCATCAGCAAATCACTATCGTCTCGGCGTATCTCCCCCCTGCCAACACCAACCCCACAGAGGTCAATGCCTCCTTAAGAGATGACCTCACGGCCCTCTTCGGACTAAGTGACTCCGTCCTTTTGGCGGGAGATCTTAATGCCAAACACCCCTCTTGGAATAGTCACACGGCTAACTCCAGAGGCAGGGTACTGTTCGATCTCTGTAGTTCCCTTAGTTTTGATGTCATCGCCCCGATGCATCCGACTCACTTCCCCCTCGATCCTAGTCATCGCCCAGATGTGCTAGATGTCGCGCTTCTGAAGAATGTAAACTTGCGATTACATTCTATAGAGACGATCGACGAACTTGATTCGGACCATAGACCAGTGGTCTTGGAGCTCGCGCCCAGATCCGGTCCCTTCGATCCCACTCAATCCCCCCCCTCTAAAGTGATCACGGACTGGGGGAAAGTAGGCGTATTGCTGAAATCTACTGAGTCCCCTCACTTAGACCTAATCCCGGACAACATCGAGACTGTAGCGGATGCGGAGGCCGCGATCGGCTCGTTCGCAGAACACGTGCAATCCGTCCTGAACGAATGTTCACGGGAGGTTCCGGCGGTGGATCATCGCTGGAATCTTCCGGACGATGTGCGTGATCTCGTGACCGAGAAGAACGCGGCCATCCGTGCCTACAGAGCTTTTCCCTGTGACAGTAACAAAGCTTTTATGCGATACTTACAGCGTAAAGTAAGTAGACGCGTCAAAGAGTTGCGTGACGATCAATGGGATAAGATGCTCGATGGACTCGTCCCGACCCATCAGGCCTTCTGGGATCTGCAGAGGAAACTACGCTCCTCTGAGACCACCTCCATGCCCCCCCTTATCCGACCCGATAATAGCGTCGCCTTCGACGACGACGCCAAAGCAGAATGTCTGGCCAACAGCCTAGAGTCCCAATGCTCCCCAAGCACCCAGCCAGTAGACCCAGCCCACCTCGCTGAAGTGGACGCTGAAGTCGAACGCAGATCCTCACTCCCTCCCGTAGAGGACCCGGATGATCCCCTGCCCCCCGTCACTCCTGACGAGGTGGAGGAGATCATAAGGGGTCTCAAACCTCGGAAGGCCCCTGGCTCAGACGGAATCACCAATAAGGTGTTCAAACTCTTCCCCCCCGCCCTGATTTTGTTAATGACCGCTATCTTCAATAGCGCTCTTTCGAACAATATGTTCCCACAATCGTGGAAGCAGGCTACCGTCATCGGTATTCCCAAACCGGGCAAACCTAAATCCTCCCCTAGCAGTTATCGCCCTATAAGTCTCCTCAATGTCATGGGTAAGATCTATGAGAAACTTATTTATAAGCGACTCAAAGATTTTGCCGAGGCAAAGAGCTTAATTCCTATAGAGCAGTTCGGATTTAGGTCCAGACACTCTTGTGTCCAACAGGTGCATCGTATAGTCGAACATATCAGCGACCGTCGCCAGCGCGGCCTGATGACTGGCGCCCTGTTCTTCGATATTGCGAAAGCATTTGACAAGGTATGGCACAACGGGCTGATATACAAGCTATATCGGCTCGGTGTGCCAGACCGTCTCGTTCTCATTCTTCGAGACTTTCTGTCGAACCGCACCTTTCAATACCGCATTGATGGTGCGCTTTCTACCCCGCACCCGATACGTGCAGGAGTCCCCCAGGGCTCCGTGATATCCCCCTTAGCCTTCACGCTATACACTAGCGACATCCCGAAAAGTAGAACGGCGCAGTTAGCCCTTTTTGCTGACGACACCGCCATATACTATTCGGGTCTGAGTCCAAACATTATCGCCCGCACCCTCCAAAAATCCGCAACCGCATTTGGCGATTGGTCCCGGAAATGGAGAATAGAAGTCAATCCCGACAAGAGTCAGGCGGTCATTTTCACAAGACCCAGAGTCCGCCTCCCCCCCTCTCCTAGCCCGATCACCTTGTTCGGCAAGCCGATCCCTTGGGAGAAGCAAGCTAAATACTTGGGGGTCATCCTAGACCGGAGATTATCCTTCGGGGAGCACATAAAGACGGTACGTTCGCGCGCCGCTTTCGCCCTCGGCAGGCTCCACTCTGTGCTGAATGCGCGCAGCAAATTGTCACTTAAGTGCAAATTGCGTATTTACACCGCGTGCATTAGGCCCATCCTGACCTACGCTTGCCCCGTGTTCGCACACGCCAAGCCCCACCACCTACATAGGATGCAGACCCTTCAAAACCGATTTCTCCGAAATGCCACGGGCGCCCCGTGGTACATTAGGAACGAACGACTACATGTCGACCTGAAAATCCCCACTATCAAACAGTGCATGAAACGTCTTACCAAGCGTTTCTTTGACTCAGCCGAGAAACACCCCAACCCCCTAATTTCTTCGGCATCCCGGTACGTCCCATCACTAATATCGAAGATTCGCCGTCCAAGGCATACCCTCATCGAACCCGATGATCCCATCACCCTCATCCAAGAGAGTAGTAGGGAAACCAGTACGATCCGTAGTAAGTACAAAAACAAATACCGACCGCGACTCCGGCCCCGCCGCCGAGGCCCTCCGCGACCCCCCGTAATATCACAGCCCGACTCTTGCTCGACGAGCCAGCCCGCGCCGCTGAGCCTGTAGCTTTAAATTCCCCAAAATAATTTCGACCCAGCCTGACCATTGCTGTCCCCTTAATGACGCACTAAGCCTAGGTTCGAACCCCGCAGGGGGTGCCCTTAGTGTCTGTTCATTTAATAAATATCCTTAGTTTGTAAGCCCTGGCTGGGGGCCTTAAAGTAATTTTCGGCCACCACAGGATTGTCCGGTTAAGCAGCATCAACCTCAGAGAGTTGTTGCGCTGCGAGTGGTCATATCAAAAAAAAAAAAAAAAAAAAAAAAAAAAAAAAAAAAAAAAAAAAAAAAAAAAAAAAACGCTTGAATTCAGATCGAAAATAGCAACTGACTAATACTGAGCTAAGAAGAATAAATGGGAAAATAATCAAGCCTGAAGAATTGTTTTATTTTCAAAATATATACAGTCCACACTGAACAGTTTGGTCCTTCCGAAGCCGGATAGAAGAACGAAGATCCTGCGGCAACCTGGCCTACCGAACTCCAGACGAAGTACGAAGCTCTGAAGAACGAACACGGCCATCAAGCAAGACTTGTTTCGACCTGAACGACTCACCGAACCGAGCCGACGGGTTTCAACAGGGATATCAAGCCAAGGGGATTATTCACCGTGCCGAAGAAATACCGATCAGAAGAGGTACCAACCTGAACGCGCCGTCGAACACAGCAAACTGAACGTGCTGTCCGGTGCGCGTTGAACGCTGCAAACTGAACGTGCGGCCTGGTACGCGACGACACGAACACGCATAAGAAGATGGTTGTCACTCGAAGCCAAGGGGACGTAGCGGAGATTGAGGAACAGCGACGCATCCAAGAACAAGAGGCGCGGCGTGCCCAGGAACAAGAGATGCGCCGCAGGGAAACTGAACAAATCGAACGCGAAAGAACACGAAGATTCTCACTCGACCCACCGGCGTCGCCATTTTCAAAGATAGCGGACACCAGTACGGCGGCGGGGCCTTCTGGACTCCAAGCAACAACGACCAATGTGACCCGACGAAGAATGGGATCACCGGCCAGGTCAATGCGATCGACAACGAGCGTCACAACTAGACTACGGATGGCGGAACTGGAAGCAGCCGAGAAGTTGGCAGCCATTCAAAGAAAAGAGTTGGAACTGGAACAACAGTTGATCAAGAAGAGGCTGGCAGTTGAAGTGTCAGTGATTAACGACGAAGAAAGCGTACACGATGATCAAGAACCTGGCCCTCCCCGTGAAGAACCCCATCGAAAGGTGGACGAGTGGTTGAGAACCAACCCCCTCAACCCACGAGGGGAGGAGGGGCCCAGAGAAGAACCGAAGCAAATACGATTCGAAGCATCGGGGGCGAGATCGCCAACCCCGACACGAGCAAGAAACAGCATCGAACATTTGGCGGCAACCCTCGAGAAGATGGCCAGACCCAGACCCAGGCATATCGACTTACCTACGTTTTCCGGCGCAGCCAACGAGTGGCTGCCATTCAAGGCAGCGGTACGAGACACAACAAGCATGTACCAGATCTCAGCGGCCGAGAACATACAAAGACTGAGAAGCTGCCTCAAAGGGGAAGCAAGGGACGCCGTGGCCGCTCTTCTGCACACAGCCACCGAACCTGATGTGATTATGAAGACTCTGGAGCAATGTTTTGGAAGACCAGAAGTCATCATTGATCGGGCGCTGGAAGATCTGAAGAAGCTGCCGAAGCCGGGCACGTCAGCAACAGAGCTTAATAGCTTCGCTATCAAACTACAGAACATCATCTGTGTCCTGAAAACCATCGATCGAAGGGGATACCTATTCAATCCATTGATGACACGAGAAGTACTAGACAAGCTCAGTCCGCATCTACGATCCCGCTGGTGTGACTACGCATATGAACACGAAGGGACGGCAGACCCAAAGATCGTCGTGATGTCACGGTTCCTGATGAGAGAAGCTGACCGGGCGCTGAGATACACATACGCCCCGGCCACAGGCGCTGCAACTACGAAGAAAGAAACCCGACCCGCCGTGATACTAAAGAAAAAGGCGAGCGTTTTCACTACGACCGGGGGAGCGGAGGAAGAAATTGAAAAATGCCCCAAGTGTGGACAAGCTCACGCACTAACACAGTGTCCAAAATACAAGGCACTCGCCGTGAATGAACGATGGAGTTTCCTGAAAGAAAAGAAGATTTGCTTCAAATGCGCTCATAAACAACATAGGCGCATGAACTGTAAAGCAAAGCCGTGCGGCGTGAATCAATGCCGCCGCCCGCATCACGAGACTTTACATCAAGAACACGACGAGAAGACTGAAGTCGCGAAAGAAGCCGAACAACCTAAAGAGGAAGCAGTCCTGTCCGTGGCTGCCCGTCCAGCCGCCGGCCCGCGAACAGTCATATTGAAGATGTGTCCTGTCATCGTGTCCGGACCACGGGGGGAGGTGTCGACCTACGCACTCCTAGACGAGGGTGCAACCATTACACTCGTGGACCAGGAGTTAGCATCCAGCATCGGGGCGGAGGGACCATCACAGACACTGCGCTTAAACGGTGTCAACATGTCACAAGATGAAACAGAGAGCCAGCTTGTGACAATCAAGGTCAGGGGGGCCAAAGAAAAGGAAGCTTACAAGGTCAGAGCGAGGACCATGAAGAACCTTCAACTTTACCAGCAAGCCATCCCTGAAAACCTGCTAGAATATGAGCACCTGAAAGACCTACCTAGGAACGAGGTGTGCTACGAACGCGCGCGCCCCGGGCTCCTAGTAGGAACCGATCATTGGGAGTGCATCGTCTCCCGTGAACTACGAATCGGCGGCCCGAACGAGCCGGCCGCTTCAAGAACTCAACTAGGATGGGTGGTGCATGGAACCGCACCGCGCAGCACCATCATGCAAGAAGGCAAGGTGCTACATCTCTACGAGCCCGACCGATCATCGAACGTGAGCAACCAGGAGCTCCACAACTTGGTCGAGGCTCACTTCAAAATAGAAGCACTCAGCATCCACGGCAAGCCGCGAGTGAACGAAGCGGACCAACGCGCCATCAAGATCGTCGAGACAACAGCGAAGAGAATCAATGAAGGCTACGAGGTGGGCCTACCGTGGCGACAAGATAACATTATCATGCCACCAAGCTACAGCCAAGCACTCCGCCGTCTCAAGAAGATAGAACAGAAGATGGACGCCGATCCAGAGTTCGCTGAGGAATACTCCAGGCAGATCAACAACCTGCTTGAGAAAGGGTACGCGACACTGTGCGGCGGCTCGGAACAAACAAGTCCGGTCTGCTGGTACTTGCCACACTTTGCCGTGAAGAATCCTAACAAACCCGGCAAGTGTAGGCTAGTATTCGACGCAGCCGCACGAAGCAACGGGGTGTGCCTCAACGACGCGCTGCTGGAAGGCCCGGACATGCTGCTGGCGCTACCTGGAATACTCTTCAGATTCCGGGAAAGAGCGATCGCGATAACGGCCGACATACAAGAGATGTTTCTCCGCATAAAAATAAGACCAGAAGATCAACCAGCCCAGCAGTTTCTATGGCGAGGCAACGAAAGAGAATCGCCTCCTGCAAAATATAAAATGACGAGCATGATTTTCGGCGCAGCAAGCTCTCCGTTTATGGCCCACTACGTCCGGAACCTCAACGCGGACGTACATGGGCAAGAGTTCCCGCGAGCCCTAGAAGCGATCAAGGAAAACCATTACATGGATGACCTAGTAGCCAGCTACGATAACCCAGAAGAAGCACCAAAGGTGATAGAAGAAACAAGAGCGGTGCACACGCACGCGGGGTTCACGCTACGAGGATGGAGCTCGAACGAACGAACAGTGCTACGAGACGTACCCACCGAACTACATGCCACCTCTCCCACGCAACTGGAGGGAGAACAGCCCGAGAGTAAAATACTCGGGCTATATTGGAACGCAGAACGAGATGAGTTGGGGTTCAACACGTCCATGAACAGAGTGCCAACTGAAGTACGAACCAGAGCCCGCGCACCGACCAAACGAGAAGCCCTTAGTGCAGTCATGTCCATCTATGACCCGTTAGGACTGCTGAGCCACTACACGATACGATCCAAGATAATACTACAAAGTTTATGGCGCCTCCAGACCGCATGGGACGAACAGATTCCAGCAGAAGAAAACGAGCTCTTTGCGTCCTGGCTCGCGCACCTGACCGGACTGGCTCAGCTACGATTGCCGCGATGTTACCTAACACAGAAGTATGAACGTGTCGATCTACACATATTATGCGACGCCAGCGAACAAGCCTACGCGACCGTGGCCTACTGGCGAATCATAAACAACGACGGAAGTATCGGCGTGGTGTTGGTGGCCGCCAAGGCCAAGGTAGCACCGAGACGAGCACAGACAATACCGCGACTAGAACTCCAGGCGGCCGTCATCGGAGCAAGACTCGCCGACACTATAAAAAGGGAACATCGAGTCAAGATCAACCAAACGACCTACTGGACCGACTCATCCACTGTAATACATTGGATACGTCACGACATGCGACGCTTCACACCGTTCGTCGCACACAGGCTGGGTGAGATCGCCGAGCTAACCCAGAAGGAAGAATGGCGATGGCTGCCCACGGAAGTGAATGTGGCCGACGACGCGACGAGGCTCACCGACACTCCACTGAGCACAGCGGACCGATGGTTCCAGGGGCCTAGCTTCTTACATCTGCCAGAAGAACAATGGCCCATGATGTCGACAACGGAAGAAGAAGACGAGGAGGAGGTCCTACACGTGACGCAAGAACCAGGACGAGATAGCTGGCTACCAGACCCGGCCCGCTTCTCGAAATATGAAGTCCTGGTGAGGGCCACTGCACGAGCGCTCGCCTTCATAGACATCTGCCGACGTAAGGCCGTGAGCATGGAGCATCGACACATCCAGCGCGCCGAGACAGAACTTATCCGACGCGCGCAAGAAGAAAGTTTCAAAGAAGAAATAGAGAAGATCAAGTCAGCTCGCCCCCTAACTAAGACGAGCAGGCTATACAGACTGGACCCTGTAATAGAAAACGGGCTCCTCAAAGTACGAGGACGGATCGAGGCTTCCTCGGCACCGACAGAGACAAAGCGACCCATCATCATGGACGGTCGACATGCGCTAACTAGACTGATAGTGCTACGTGAACACTGCGCTGCGGGCCACGCCAACAGGGAGCGCGTGACAAATGATCTACGGCAGCGCTATTGGATCATACATCTACGACCCACTGTGCGCACGATCGAGAGAGACTGCGCCTTCTGCAAGAAGTTGAAGGGGACACCACGGACGCCAGCCACGGGGGACCTGCCGCACGCCCGCCTCGACCCTTTCCACCGCCCGTTCACCAACTGTGGGGTGGATTATTTCGGCCCCATGACCGTTAAGGTGGGCCGTCGCCGAGAGAAAAGGTGGGGAGCGCTATTTACGTGCCTCACCTCCCGCGCTGTGCACATAGAGCTCGTCGCATCCCTATCGACAGACTCTGCGATCATGGCACTAAGAAGAATGGCTGCACGAAGGGGATGGCCGCGATTAATTTATTCTGATAATGCGACCAACTTCCGCGGGGCTGATCAAGAGCTCCGCACCGCCTACACTGAATGGCTGCCTGCCCTGAAGGATGTGGGGCTACAACACAGAGTGGAATGGCGCTTTATACCTCCTGGCGCGCCCAATCAAGGCGGCGCGTGGGAGAGAATGGTGCGCTCCGTAAAAGCCGCCCTTAAAGTAACCCTACAAGAGAAGGCGCCTTCAGAAGAAGTACTCAGCACGCTCCTCGCCGAAGCTGAGTTCTGCATCAATGCACGACCCTTGACCCACGTCAGCGTGGACCCCAATGATCCTGAGGCCCTAACTCCCAACCACTTCTTATTGGGGTCTTCGAACGGCCTACCAGCAACGGGACCATGCGATGAAGCCGACCGACGAACATGGCGAGCTAGCCAAGCGCTTGCCGACTGCTTCTGGCAGCGCTGGCTACGAGAATACCTGCCCACACTGGTACCCCGCGGCGAGCCGAAGAACGACGCGCGGCCGCTGCAAGTAGGCGACGTGGTCGTCGTGGTCGACAGCACACTGCCCCGGAACACCTGGCCTATGGGGGTCGTCGAGCGCACGCATCCGGGAACCGACGGCAGCATTCGAGTCGTCGAGGTGCGGACCAGAACCGGCATCTTCCGACGCCCAGTGAGCAAGCTCGTCGTCCTGACGAAGAAAGAAGAGGCTGCGCAGGCTTCGCCGGGGGGAGAACTGTTACGGACGCCGACCTAAACTGTAATAGACGCTAACTGTAAATAATAAAATCATATTATAAACATGTTTGAATAAGAACAAGATGTAGCGTTAAGTTTGATAAGTTTAGTGTAAGCATTATAGGTACAAACCATGTTGTATTATATAATTAAGTAGGATAGATAAATAGGTAACAATAATAATTACGAATTGTACATAGTTTCAAGGCCATTTGGGCGCAAAGTAAGCGATCGAGTGGTCGGTCGAGATTTTCATTGTTTACCCCCGCCACTACTTGCACCCAGGTAGCCGTCTATATAAAAGGGCACTAGGCCCGCTTGAATTCAGATCGAAAATAGCAACTGACTAATACTGAGCTAAGAAGAATAAATGGGAAAATAATCAAGCCTGAAGAATTGTTTTATTTTCAAAATATATACAGTCCACACTGAACAGGTGGGCAAAGACTTCTCTACTCTTTCTCCATTTTTCTCTATCAAGGGCTATTTGGAAGCATTCGGTGTCGAAGGACCAACAACTAATATGCAATAATTGAAACCTTAAATACTTTCTATCGACTATCGATACGCAAACGTCCCTATCTCTTTCTTCTCTGTAAAGAGGCTCGCAAGATAGCAGATAGAAAGCGCTTCAATGTCCATTGTGTTGCTATAGAAAGCATCCGTAAGTGTTTCAGCAGATGAACTACTTTAATAAACACTTGAAAGTTACTTCCATTTCAATTTGAAAGTTGTTTGGCTTTCTCCATTCGCAGCTTGTAGATTGAATAAGTTATTCTAGTGAGTATAGAATGAGAGACTTGATCAATTATGTATGAACTTTTCTTTGCTTTAGAGAACTGTTTCTGTCTACAGGTATGAATAAAGAATAAGCAATTT
This sequence comes from Charanyca ferruginea, assembly GCA_947361185.1. Taxonomy (NCBI): domain Eukaryota; kingdom Metazoa; phylum Arthropoda; class Insecta; order Lepidoptera; family Noctuidae; genus Charanyca; species Charanyca ferruginea. The sequence continues at coordinate 28,047,103 of OX376063.1, forward strand.
TCGAATCCTAGACAGACAACAGAAATAACAAACGTGACTATTGAAACAGTTTTTCTCAAAAAAAATATTGCATAACTGTGTGCGCAAATACAGGTGCACTCTCACTCTCACAGTCTGATGGGAAGACCAGGAGACCAGGAAGACCAGGACCAAGAGATCAATCGCAGGACCAACGACAAACGAGGATGTGGATGACATACCACCGACTTCTAAGCTCCGGGCTGCTACTGGGAAATTCCTAATCGCAAATTTTTTGTACGACCTGGGAATGAAACCCATGCATAGGGGTGTGATTCTATAAGACCTCATTTTAAACTTCGAATCTGAATACGCTGTGAGTTTCTTGAGTGGCATTCTAAAAACTCGTTTGAAAAATCGATTTTACACTAGCGCCACCCTTGCGAGCGTGTCAGCGAGTTGAACTAAATTGACAGGGTGATTTTGACAGATAAAGTATGAGATGATAAGAAGTGGCATTCTGTAAGGTAATTTCCTCGTCATTTCGACGCTCACTTCGCACTCGAACCCGATTCAAAGTGTCAAATATATTAAATCAAGGTCATTTTGAACCTTATGCAAAGTGAGATAGAATAGCGATGTGAGATGCGAGTTGTTGTTTGAATTTTACAGAATCGACCTACAGCACGCCACGCCAGCGACAACGAGACTGACGGGCCAGTCAACATAATCGATATGAGAAGACATGTTATGCTTTCTTCATGGAGAAGACACATAATTATCTCTAGCTGAAACAAGTGAAACCAATACAAATAGGCTGATATTAAAAACTCTAAGTACTAACCAGAGTTCTTCCCAAAAGCATCAATTTGATGGAGTTCTCACTCAACCCGCACCGAAGGTTGTCATTACCTGCAAAATGTTTACTGCCTCGTAAAGTTCATGTTTATGCATCAATCGACAACGAGACTTTTCATTCAATTACTGTTTATTTTATTCAGAAATGGTAATGAGTGATGAGTGGTATGAAAGACTGACGATGGAAGATCCTTATTATTTCTTAGTCAGTTGGTGTTTCAACTGCGATAATGCTTTATACTATGGCTACTTGCTGTGTTTGAGTGAGTGACATAAGATTGAAATTAATACAACTGCTACAAAAGGCAAGGTCACGTAGGTATAGACTAAGATTAGATCAACTAGGAACTGATTTAATGTGTGTGTAAACAACAAAAATAACTAAATATTTAACATATAGCAAAACAATTCCTAACTTTTTCCCAATTATGTCGGTTTTGGTTTCCAGTACCTATAACCAGATGCAGCTGAATACTAGTGTTTTACATGCAACGACTGGGCTGGTTACTGGGCACTACGATACTACTTGCTAAGACTGGTCGCTAGAGGTTTTAGGGCTTCTGCTTACCCGTCATGACTGTCAATCATCTACGATTGACAGCCGGAACCAAGTGCTTTAGATGCTTTCTGAGGCACTCAGGGATCACGGTACGAAATGGGTAGTCACCCATCCAGGTACCGACCGCGGCTAGCGTAGCTTAACCTTAGTCATGAACTCTTAGATCATCACCATAGTCATGATTTAACATTGAACAAATATTGAACAAAACACTATTGAAAAACTTTAAAAATTGATATTAAAAATTTAAAACAAAAACAAAACAAAAATTCGCTAAGCTATTCATCTTCCATCTTAAAATTAGTATTAAAACAACGTTTGTGCTCGAACCATCCCGGGCTCCGTGATTGGAAAAAAATGCTTAATATCCCGTCTCTGTTAGATTTACAACCTATTCTGTTACCGTCCTCTTTTGTGTGAAATTCCCATTACTAGCCGTACTGGTGTACAGCTTTCTTTTTTATTGATGTTCGCTCAAAGAGATAAAAATGTAACTTAGTTTACCTCCTATCCTGACACTGTGATACATTCTCTAAAGCGATATCCTTTGTGTACATGATCTGTTGTAGTAAACAAAATAATAAAGATTTAATCGCATTTGATTGGTTGAGTCTAGTTTTGTGTCATCTTTCTAGCACGTGTTGTACAGGTGCGGAAAACCTCAAACGGCCTTCTAGGAAGCTATTTGTTTGAGCCGTTTAGGGTGGAAACTCTAGGGCCATAGGGTCCAAATGCCTATCTTGTTTTTCGGGACATCGCCAAGCGGCTGGTTGACTCTTCATGTGACCCGAAGGCTGGTCTATTTTTGGGTTAAAGAATCAGCATTGCCGTACAACGTGGCAATGCTGCCAGCCCGTTGGGCACGTGTCCCGTTGACTGCGATTTGGATAAGTTTTTTTGATGCCTTTTGAGCTCCCTATCCCTTTTCTAGGAATTGTACCAACATACAACTTCTTTGAAAACCTGACACGGTCCATTATTTCTCGCTTGAATAAGAGCTACGAAGTAAATCTGTAGGTTAAATAAAATGCAGCAGCATTCGATGTCCGGCTCCGTTTCTAGGTGGCGCCAATAAATCGTGCAATGTCCACCGTCTCTTTACTGAACACAGTAGTAAAACGATGTGTCTCTGCAATATCGTGGAAGTGTTTTAAAATTGCAGAAGGATTTTAATTGAGGATGAAAATATTTTTGATTTGTTGCAAGTTTTATTTGCGGTTTTATATATTGTTTATTGGCAGTTTATATAGGTCAACGACATGATAAAAGTTTCTGTTTAGTAATAAAGAGAGCTGGCTTTGGTTTCAAGATTGGTTTGGTGTTCGCAATTTTTTTTTCTTCCTATACTAGGTTATCTTTGATATCACATTAATAGAAACGAGAATTAGCTGCTACTGCGCAACTTCTAATTATCTACCTGGCCTTTTTTCAACTATGATGGGGTAAATTTCCAGCCTAACCGGATGCAGCTGAATACCATTGTTTTACATGGTGCTACTGCCTGTTTGACCTCTGCAACCCTCCTGGTTGCAGAGGTCTCTTCCTCCTCCTCTGTTACCAAGAAACTGCTGGGTAACACTATATCCCTTGGTAAGACTGGATGTCAGATGTTCTAGTTTCTGACTACCTACTCAAAGATCTACGAATGACGGCCGGGAGCAACGGCTTTACGTGCTTTCCGAGTCACGAAGGATGTCGGTATGAAATAGATGATCACCCATCCATAGACCGACCGCGGCAAGTGTAGCTTGATCAACATAGCGGGTCGATCCATACGGCTTTTACTTTCATCTTCTAATCCATAATTAATATTACAAATGCCAAAGTGACTTTGTTTGTTTGTTACACTATCACAGCTGAACTGCTGAAACGATTTAAATGATGCGGATAAAGTCATACTATAGGCAAAAGCCATTTGTAATAGTTAATAGTGCCAACACGTCCTATTTAATGAAGGATTTCCACCGAACCAAACTAATAATGAGACCCAGCTAAGTAATTCAAGAACGTAACGGTCGATTCTGTAAAATTCAAACAACAACTCACATCGCTATTCACTCTCACTTCGCATAAGGTTCAAAATGACCTTGATATATTTGACACTTTTAATCGGGTTCGAGTGCGAAGTAAGCGTCGAAGTGACGGGGAAATTACATACTTACTATACTATACTTACATACATACTTTATCTGTCAAAATCTCCCTGTCAATGTAGTTCACGCTCGCAAGGGTGGAGCTAGTGTTAATTCGAATTATCAAACGAGTTTTTAGAATGCCAATCAAGAAACTTACAGCGGATTCAGATTCGAAGTTTCGAATGAGGTCTTACAGAATCACACCCCAGCTTGGCAAAATGAAGCATCATATTATACCCTTTTAATTCAATCTAGAAGCCAAGTTTTGAAACAGCTGCAGTGGGACAGGACAAGACGGTAGTGCTTTCGAAAAGTAGTGAAGAAAGTAATTTCACTTAGCTACCTCGGCCGGACCGTGTTGCAATCCTGTTTAATAAGAACTTAACTACGAGTTTGTTTCTGACGCAGATTATAGGAATAGGAGGATAGCTGGTATGCCTTTGAAATTTTTTAATTTATCTTGCCAAAGATGTAGTTTAAGTAATGGTTTTTCTGAAGCCTTTTATAAATTAAGTATGGGTCATAGTATTTATGACCTGTTATGAGAAATCAAAGGATTCACCAGTTTTTGCTAAAGTCGTAATTACCATTTTGTTATTTGCACGACTTCCGTTACTTTAATGTTTTAAGACTTTCACATTTTTATTGTGGCTATAACTGAAAGTGTCATTCAGTTTACAACTCAAAGATTTCTGTTTTAATTTCAGAGTGTCGTTACACAGTTCTTGTCACTGACACGTTTACATTTGTTCTGTCGTTTATTTACTTTTACTTTACAATCCAACTAATTTATTTGTGAAATAAATGGTTGTTTGTCAACAAACTTTAAAGTTTAAATAAAATATGACCTTATGTTTGTAAAGTATTAGTTACAAAAAATGCCATTTTACAGTTAAGTTGATTTAGTTGGTACTTTAACACTTCTTGCGTTTTCTATCGATTATTCTTTTGACGCAGATTATTAAACAAAAGGCAAATAGATCATGCGTAACACTGAGAATGAAGCCAAAAAAGCAAATACAAATTCAAAAGCGAATATCTACAATCTAGTGATTGTATTTGCTTGTGAATTTGTATTTGTTTTATTATTTGTTTTGTTTAATGATGTGGCGTTTTGTGCTATACTGACTCGCATCAGTACAGCACGAAGCGCGTTGTGGGTATTCGATTTTGAATTTGTATTTGCTTTTTTGACTTCACTGTCAGTGTTTCGCACGGTCTATTTGCCTTTTGTTTCATAATCCTTGTCTTTTGACTTAACTTTCACGATAACCCGGAGAAATTGTGTGATGATGATAATGATAATTGTTTAAATAAGGACATCCAACTAATATCGAAAGTATGTGAGGATGGATGGATATATGTTATGCTATGGGCTTAAACGGCTGAACGAAATTAGCTGAAATTGGCACACAAACATCTAGATATCTAGCTAGCTTAACACATACGATATAAATAAAATATATTTATTTTCTCATCATCTGCCTAGCCTTTTCCCAAGTTTATTGGGGTCGGCTTCCAGACTAACCGGATGTAGCTGAATACCAGTGTTTTACATGGAGCGACTGCTTATCGGAACTCCACAACCCAGTTACTGGGTAACATTTTCTGGCTTCTGAATATACGCATAACGACTGCCAAAGATCTACAATCGACAGCCGGGACCAACGGCTTTACGTGCTTTCTGAGGCACGGAGGGAACTCGGTATGAGAGGGATGGTCACCCATCCACAGACCGACCGCGACTAGCGTAGCTTAACCTTTGACCAATCGATCTGTATGGCACGAGCTCCTATATATATTTATCTTCTAATATATAAAAATCTCGTGTCATAGTGTTTGTTTTCGAACTCTTCCAAAACGGCTTGACCGGTTTTTTTTTGTGTTACCTATACCCTGTTCACAATAAGATTGGACATTTACTCAAACCATTTTTACAGTCCGTTTAACCGATTTTGACTTCTATTGCGTTGGTAGCATGACAAATGGCAACTGCAGTAAACAGTTGTTATTGTAACCACTTTTTTGCCTCTAATGTCATCCTCAAGCCTACGGAATAGAAGTCAAAATCGGTTGAAGGGACTGTAAAAAAGTCTGAGAATAGGTCCTAGGCTATTTTTTTGTATTTATATGGCAAAAAACGTTTGCCGGGTGAGCTAGTTATATATAATTTAATTAAGATACAAAATAATTAGCAAAACGTCATAGTTCACCAACTTGAATGGTACTTTTAACATTTAACAGTAAAGTTACCATAACAACTTACGGCTCTTCTGTAAAGATTTTACAAACACAACACACTTTGGAAACACTCTTCATCCAACAAGAGAAACAAACTAAAGTTAAAAATAAAAGACACAATAAAGACTCAAGAAAGTCTAAGTTATTATTACGGGGAAGTTAGAACCAACACGGAAGGCTCATCATGCACCAACTTTTATTTTACAACCGCATAAAAAGGCTTTTCTTAGGAATTTACTATCAACCGAATGTGTTCCTGAAGCACCTTACGATATACATAAGGAAATCCTATGCACGCAACTAGGGGACCTGTTACACCGAACTGTAACAAGCTTAGAACATTATAGGTTCAATATGAAGGTAAGTATAATTCTACTTTGATAATAATTTATTTTGTCGTGTTACCCAGTAACTAGGATGTAGAGACTAAAATAATAGTTAAAAAAAACTAAAAACACGCTTTTTATTTCTATAAAAAGCGTGTTTAATTTATTAAAATTTATTTTCTATTTTTTACTTTGGTTTTCTAACCAAACTAAAAAATAGAAAATAAATTTTAATAAATTATTTTATTTAAAAAAAAGCATGGGGTGCTTTTTAAGATATTATCAAAATGATAATCACTCTACTCATATCTGTCAATAAAATATTAATATCTATTGACACCATGCACCCCACGCTTTTTTTTAAATAAAATATTTTATTAAAATTTATTTTCTATTTTTTAGTTTGGTTTTCTATAAAAAGCGTGTTTTTAGTTTTTTAAAACTATTATTTATTTTTTACTTTTTAGTTTGGTTATATCTATATCTATAAATATTATGTACATTTATTTTACCACGGGCGCTTGTGCAGTACCTTCCTAGTATATAATAGCTGTTTTTTCGGCAACTAATTTTGAACGACTTACGTTTTTTTTTTTTATTATTATTTTTTTAATTATTTTATCAAATTAGTGTATTGTCATCGGTCCTCGATAAATCTACACAGTTTGAACGAAATCTGGCCGTTTAAAGTGGGTCAAAATCGCGCCCAAAGAAGTCGGTTACAAACAAACATACAAACATACAGGGTAAGCTAATAAAAAAGCGTGTAAAAAGGCAGGTACACCATGTAAAACACTGGTATTCAGCTGCATCCAGTTAAACTGTAAGACGACCCCAATATAGAAAAAGGCTAGGCTGGTGATGATTTCGGCTCAGTCCACTATAAAAATACACATAATATGATAGAAATAATGAACCACCAAAATGGCACAACAAAAGCATTAACAGATAAAATTAATAAAAATCCAATTAACAATACCAATTAAAATGTTACAAACATTCCATAAAATAATGGCCTCACTTACTACTACTACTGGTGCTATCGGGATACAACTAAATGTTATTGATGTGGCATGATAAGATCATAATTACATCAATTTATCTTTATTAGATGCCAATACGATATGTTACGATCATTACATGCCAAATCAAACACGAATTGCAATTAATGAGGCTTGATAGTTCATGATATTAAATTTGATAATAACGGTACTGGAATATATTATAATGATTTTAGTGCTATTATATACATAGTAATGGTGTTTGTGTGTAACTCCAGCAGTAGTCAGATGAAAGACAAAATGAAGAAGACTATGTTCATCTGAAACATTTTCTAATCGATATGTGTTCTTCCATCGCCGTTGGTCCCAGCTGTCAGTCGTAAATCTTTGACAGACAGAAGTTAGAAAGTCTGGCAACTAGTCTTACCAAAGGATATCGAGTTACCCAGTAACTGGGTTGTGGAGATCAGTCAGGCACTTGCTCCATGTAAAATACGGGTATTCAGCTGCATCTGGTTAGACTGAAAGCCGACCCTAACAAAGTTCAGGAAAGGCTAGAGGCGGATGTGTTTTTATTTATTTATGTGTAAGTAAGTACCTACACAAAGATTAGAACCAGAACTTAATAATAGAGGTATCAAATACACTACTCACAACGATATCCACATATTAGATCTGCTAGTTGTTTGGAAGAAGGACACAAAAATAAACAGAATAACAGTAATCATCACTTAATTATTAAGGTTCCATTCGGTTTTCCATCAACTACTTTGACCAAATGAGTAGCAACTGTTATTATTGCCATTTTTTTTTTTATAAATCTTAATTTATTTACGGGGTTTTTTCTAAACAGAATATGTCACCCCGATGATTTAAAACTAATTATTTATAAGTACATCTTACTATATACTAGTCTACCCGCAACCCTATACCTATTATAATAATACGATAAAGCGTCCTAGCTTCATCTGATAACGGCGAGGCTAAAACGCTGTTATAGAAGCCTACATTAAAACTATGGACAAAAGCTTGCCGCCTTTGGACCCCAATACGAACACACTCCGTTAGGATATGATGCACGTCTTCTATAACTCCACAGACAACACAGTTGGGAGATTCAACTTTGCGCATCATGAATCCGAAACTATTGAGTGGTATGTGGCCGGAACGGAGTCTCAAAGCCGTCACAACCTCCTGTCTTTTCATCCCCCCCTCGCTGAACCAAAGCATCCGTGGAAGAGATGGCTGAATCGTCTTATACCAAATACCTTTCGTTAAAGACCTTTTATCAAAATATTCTGCCCAAATTATTATTGCCATGAGTCAGACTTAAATTAACATTACCATTGCATTTTTTAATGTTACTTTTTAATTTTTTCATTTTTATTGTTTTTAAGTATGTACAATATTTACAAGAATAATAAAATAGAAAACCTAAAGTATTAAACTAAAAACAAAAAACAAAAACCTAACACAATAAAGCATCATAAAATTCGTCCACATCGCCGTCAACTGGAAATGTACCCAAGAGACTGGCAGCATTGCCACGTTGGATGGCAATGCTTAATCTCTGACCAAGGTAAAAACCAGGTCTTGAGTCACGGGAAGTGTGCACTCGGACCCCATGACCCGAGGGTTTCAACCCCAAACGGCTCGAAAATAACGTTCGAACCAAGGTTACTATACTTTCGCCGTTTGAGGTCTTCTGCAGCCGCAGCAGCAGCACCAGCACGGGATGCTGAACTAGGAAGATGGGATGGCGCAAGAGTATATACCATTGCATTCGTAAATATGTATATCCTATACATATCCTATACATATTTACAAATGCAATGGTATTCTTTAGGATCACATCATATCGACTACTGTTTACTACAGCTTATTTGTTACACTCCGGTGTATCACTCACCCCACATAAGCCACCCTCGTCTAGCGTGACACCTCGATAACGACCGGCTTCCTCCACGCCTGCATTTGACTCCTCACTTCAACTTCATTCCACTTCACGCCTCTCCTCAGCAAATATTTGAATGCACTCGAGCATTGAGCTCCGAAGAATTCCTTTTTCGAAGGATCACGACTCTCAATGTAGGTTACTATGTTATTCTGACTATTTTCTATTGCAGGATTGCAAGCGAGCGATGGATAAATGATTGGAGTTATTTATGGATGAGATATTTCAGATTAAGCGAAGCTTGAAGTTGCAGAATATATAGGTTAGAATTTTATTTTTTTGTAACTCCGTTTGATTATTTTGATATATATCATAATTGCTGTGTCTTTCTGAAATTGAACCATCTTTAGTAATTCTCTTTATACTAAGACACATATGGTTTAAATACATTGAAAATATATCATTTAACTTCAACAAAAACTGTATTGATCCGAACCTCCCACGTTTTACGAACCCAATTTGAAAACGATCACATCAATCCTAGTTTATTGCTATAACAACAAACTTTAGGTGGAGCAATAATCATGTGGGATCAAGTCGCACTAATACCGTCATTTCGCTGGGCTTAGTTTTAGTGCCACTAAAATTTTTAGTGCCATATGTGAAGTGCCAGTGGTCGCTCTCACCGAATGGTATTGGATGGGATTTTTATAACCTGTTTGAATAAAAGATGTGAATTTAGGATTGTAAAGGGTTGTTTGTTTTAGAACGCGTTTAGTTTTTTCATGAGATTGTTTAGGCATCATGTAGATATTTTATTAACTCTGAAAGTGAAATTTAAAATCCAACCAGTATTTTTTAGGGGTCCGCTCTTAATGGTACCATTACTGAGACATGTCTGTCACAGAACTGCATCTTTTGAACCGAAGTAGGCAGACACCTGAAATTTTAATTCTCGGATAAATAAAAACAAAAAAAAAACAAATAAAAATAAATATTGTATTGTTTAATATAGTGATGATCATAAAATTATAACGAATATTGTTAGGAATTCAACCTGATAATATTATTTTAATAAAATATCGCGACAAAATCTTGAGCACATCAGATGCAGCGCTTAAAATTTATATTCACTCCAAGATCAGAATTTCAAAATACACAGGACATTATAATATTCAAATGTCTTCACTTCTTCAGCATCAGAATAAAACATGCTGTCTTCGTATCTAGTTGAAGTCAAACTGAAATGGATTATATTCTCAAATGTTCACGGGATTCTTTGACAGCATGTTTAGTTGTTTGACGTCGTGTTTTAAAAGTGCATTTTCGGCAACAAGATAGAATTTGTTTTAGAATATATTACTATTTTGAAATTGAAACTAAAAGTAATATAATTTAGACGAGCTGGCTTTAAATTTAGTGCAAACTTTTCAGGGGGTGTAAATAACGCAATGATATTTCGAATAAAAATGTATAGACAAGTGGTAAGCGCTCCTCCAGTGGCACCTTGAAACTTGCTAATTAGCTCACTTGAGCTCAGAGTCTCTCGTACTTATTCTGACACTTAAGCCCGCCACATACGTAGCTATAATATATATGTCGCATCCGGTCAATAGTACAGACTTGAAACGAATCGCAAGTGTGCCATTGCGACAACACGTGATTTACCACCACCATTTTGGCGCGCTTCTACAGAGTCGTGATGTTTACAGCCCACAGCGAGCAGGACATTCACAATTCAGTGTCTGATCGCATCGGAGCTAAGACGTCCCGGAACTGTACTCGATTCGTTGTTTAAGTGTTGCTTGCTATGTCTATTTAGTGTTGCTATGTCAATTATAAATTGGAGTCAGTGTTTATTTAAATTGAGTTGAAAAATAGTGGTTTTAATAAACGCAGTGTATTGTAACCTATACCCAGTGTGTTTTCATTGCACGAAACCCATATTCTCCCCACATGATGACTGAATCTAATGGACTAAATCCTGACGATCCGACATATATTATAGCTAGCCACCACACCACCACACGGTAGCTATAACATAATAATATATTTTCGTCCTTATTACGTCTGCGATCGTTGTTTGTTTCACATTTTTGAAATTTATATTAATCTACTTTGCTATATCTGTCCACATATTTTCGTGACGTAGTAAAAATATACATTATAGCTGATCGTAATATGCCTTGGTTATAGCTACGTCTGACGTATATTAATATATATATTATAGCTACGTCTGTGACGGGCTTTAGGGACGACGTCCTGAGCTTCAGAATAAATGCACCAAAATAACCAAAAATGACGTTACTATAGTATTTATAATATAGTGTGACATTAGATATTACGTTATTTATGTGTGCGTAAGCGCCATTTTTGAAATTGTAATTGAATATTATTGAAGTTCACCTATTCATGCATCATCACGAAATACTTTTTCATCCCACCATCTCGGAAAGAGTATTTTTAATCTTCAATATCTGAGTGGAAAAGCCGTTTTTATTCTCTAGAGGATAAAGTAAATTTATCTTCAATATCTGAGTGGAAAAGCCGTTTTTATTCTCTAGAGGATAAAGTAAATTGAATTTAGAACATCGTGTGCACTAAGTTTGTGAATTAAAAAAATACATTAAACCTATTTACTGCTACCTCTATGGTGCCGAATATATCATACAACTTTTTTTTAATTTGTTAAAAACTCAGACTTTGTAAACGTTTTTTTTTTTGCATTTAGTCATTTCCTCGCTGAGGTGGAATGAAAAGTTACGTGTTGCACTCGAGTGCAAAGATTTTTCACCTCGTGCTCTTTTTATTCCCTCGCTAACGCTCAGGATTCTAATTTTGAATCACTCGCTGCGCTCGTGATTCAATTTTAGAAACCTTCGCTTGCTCGGTCATCAAAATTGAACACGCGGTTAAAAAGCAACTTTGCACTCTTGTATAACAAATAACTATTATAACGGGAATAACCCTGAAATATAAAAAAAAAATGGATTGTAGTGTAGGTACATGGCGTCCCACGGATATGCCACATGGAGGGAAAGTAATTTGAACGTTTTAGATGGAACATTTCACTGAAAAAAGACTTTATTTAAATTTAAAAGACAATTTAAACTGCATTCGTAAATATTTACATGGCTGAACCGGGAATCGAACCCGTTACACGAGAAAAATAATCATCCTGTAGCTTTATCATACCGATCGGCTTCATCATAAGGATTATTTTTTGCTAAATAACATAGTGTCAGAAATAAAAAGAAGACCATGAATTTTAACATTTTTAATACAAAATTACAATTTATCAAATGCTCATATCCGTGAGACGCACTGTATAGTATTGTTGTAGTGTGTAGTGCAGTTTTATTTTTTGGATTTGGTACAGGCACCAGGACATGAAGCCATACCAAACTGTATTTTTTTTCCAATTGAATACGAACCTCATACTTTTATTGTTGAAGCTTAAAGTTACTTTTGCATAAGAACTTTCACCCTCTAAAAAAAATCAGCCCGTATTATAAACTTGGTCGATTTTTTTTTAATTAATGTATTTGCCAAACTTAAGTGTCAGTGGGCAGGGCACATTGCTCGCAGAACGGATGGCCGATGGTCCCGAAAAGTTCTAGAGTGACGACCGCGAACCGGAAGACATTGCGTTGGAAGGCCTCCCACTAGGTGGACCGATGACCTAATAAAGGTTGCGGGGATCCGCTGCTTTCGAATGGAATGTCCAAATTGAATAATTCAAAAAGTCGCATAATGATATTGAAGCAGACTTAAATATGAAGTCATTTATTTTGATAAGGATTAATTCCAAAGTATAAATAAAAGAGATTTTATAGCGGTGGCATTTATATATATTTTTTTGAAATGAAAAAACACTTATTGTGTCATAACTATAATAGTTAGACATATGCTGTCGCGATATTTTTTGTAGATAATTATAAGTTCTGCAAAGACGTAGTACATTATTTTGTTCTATAATCAATAGTTTTCGCAGCGCACGCTATGTAAGAAAGTTTTTTGGTAAATTTTTCACACCTTAGGTTACATTTCTGGAGTTTTAGTATGGATCCCTAACTTCTTGAAAATTTAATATAGCCTATGTTCACCAGAGATAGTGTAGCTTCCCAACAGTGAAATAATTTTTCAAATCCGTCAAGTAGTTTCGGAGCCTATTCAATGCAAACAAACAAACAAAAAAACAATCAAATCTTTCCGTTTTATAATATTAGTGTAGACTATTACCAAACCTGACATTTCACTTCCATCCCTCTAATCACTTCCACTCAATCGACAGAGGGCAGTATTAGTGGTTTCAATATAACAATACCGAGACAGATTCGACTTCCGTGCAATTAGTCCAATTGATCAATCTGCGGGTACTTAGGTACTACGGAAGCCATTCTAGAATTATCTTTCGTCGGTTCCTCATTAATCATTTTATGAACTTTTACCTCTTTTAAAAAAATATGTGTAGACTCTAATTTAACTTATGACAGGTGACGCATTTTGACAGTTAAACGTCAAGTTCTGTCAGTAGAAACAAGTTTAGTAATCTGTGAGAAACAGTCAAGTCCAAAATAATAATAAAAAGAGAAGAACCTATAAAAAGAGTTATTTAAATTCAGTAGTTTTCATGACCCACTCACTGTACTTAACTACTCACAGTTGCCTGCTCTACAATAAATTAAAAAAATTGGTTGTCTGTAAAGTCGGTTTACGGACGATAATTTTACGTGATAACGTCATAAAGAAACATAATAGCTAAAATATATAACATAAGCAAATAATGGCTTCCGTCGAGGTGGGCGGAGCTTATTGCTTGGGCCGATCGTTCCTCTCTATCGCTTGTTCCGCGCTCTCGCTTGCACGCTTAGGCTCAGGCGAAACGTGACACTTTTTAGTGCGTGCAGCCGGCGTTCATAGATTTATAAGACGTTATCACGTCAAAAAGAACTTGGCAACATTTCTGGAGGTATGCAACTAACAATCGAGTTCCATCAGTAGTAGAACAGAACTAAACAGGTTAGCACACTGCGATCCGGTTGTTCTGATTAGCGTGTCCGACGGACGGCCGGGGGCCATTTGCAATTTCTGTTGTAATGTCTCATTAAAGTGAGGCGGCCATATTGAATTCGTGGGTAAGTTCGTAGTTCGGCAAATCTTCATTAGCGTACAGATGATTTGTGATACAGAGCCATTGACTTTTTCGTAGGTAGCTACGTAATATTTATGTTGTTCGAAGTACAACATGGCAATATTTAAAATGGCTTAGGATATTGTAATCATCAGAGCTCATGCGGCCAGTGTTCAGCATGATACGCAAAAAGAGGGACAACAAAAAACGGTAAAACTATAAACTGTAGCTTGATTTCATGTAGCGGAGATGAGAATGTTAAGATGGATGTGTGTAGTAACCAGTGTTTACCTAAAATTCAGTTTGCAGATATCACGTGATGCAAATATGTCAATTGCAAACAATTTGATTTTTCCGTTGGCGTTAACGCTAAAGGGATTTTGTTTACAGGCGCAGGATAGAAATGAGTATATTAGAGGAAGTTTGAAAATTGTGTTAGTGACATAAAAGTTGAAAGGGAATTATTTATCTTGAAGGGCATGTGAAGAGAAGGGATGAATCGCATATGACCAAAAGAGTTATGAATTTAAATGTAGATGGATGGAGAGGAAGAGGAAGCCGAAGAAAACATGGATGGTTTGTGTGAAGAGAAGGGAGTCAGTGCTACCATGATGGTTGACAGTACCGACCCCAAGTAAGATGGGACAAGGGCAGGATGATGACAATGATGAAATCTATTCTATATAATATCATAAAACTGAAGAGTTTGTTTGTTTGTTTGATTGGTTGAACGCGCTAATATCAGGATCTTCTGGTTCGAATTGAAAAATTCTTTTTCTGTTTGATAGTCCATTTATCGAGGAAGGCTATAAGGCCCATGCGAAGCCGGGTCGGGTCGCTAGTCACAGATATAGATAGACCTAGATAACGCCAGAGCCACTACTTTGCGTGCCTAGTTTCATGCCTAGCTTACGTACAAAAATCTTAAGTAAAAAAATAAAGTAAACGTTTCCTTCCATCGGTAAGTCATTCTGTGATTAATATTATGCGTAATTAATTTAAAAAAAAACTATCATTTTTAATCTAATACCCTCAGTCATACCTGGTAATACCAAATTTAAGAAAAACAAAACATTGTGACGTCATAATAGGTAGTCAAAAAATGGCATGCTTGGTTTTCATACAGATCGTGATACTTGCGTTATCTAGGTTCTATCTATATCTGTGGATGAAATCTAAAAACTTCTATCATACTATCATACTTCTTCGCTTCTATCATACTATCATTTGCATTTTATTTCAGTTAACGTTTCCCAGTGGGGCTTTGTTTGTACAAGTAATAATTAGGGCACACTTAATGTACGTGGCCTTTTTATTTTACTGAAATCCTAGAGTTGCCAGCGCCACATTAGCATGTCTAGAATTTTAGGGATAGATATGTAGGGACACATGTAAGTACGTATAGCAGAGTGCATGGTAAGCGAAAATGTATGTGAGCGAAAAGTATGGCCGAACGGGCAGTGACTGCGCACTGGCCCAAGTGAACGGTTCTCTCAAGGGGTATAACGCGGAAATAAATTCGGTATACAAAATCTAGTCATTCTGTTGCCAATCCGAGACCCCAGGGCCAGACGAAGCAGCGCTCATAAATAGGGCTTAGACTATTCGTAAACCTACAAAACATAAACTCTAAAGATAAATAGGTCGTAATTCTAAATAACATAAATAAGTACCAGTTAGCAAGTTAAAGACAAAGCATTTATTTCCATTTAAAAAATTACAGACACTTGAATTGTCAAGGAGTCGGTCAGTTAGTCAGAAAGTTGAAGCTAGTTGCTCGTTCCAAAACGTAGGTAGTTCTCTATGGAGAAGAACGAGCAAGAAACTCCACGGACACTTTTAAATCCAGTTCTTACAAAATACTGGTTAATATTCTCTTTACTTTTATAAATTTATTTATTTATTTAAATATAGGAACTCCAACGACTTATCCACTAATAACATAATTATATGATGAGGCGAACATTCGCTAGGATTATGGTGGATTTGTCACTTAAAGGAGTACACAGCACTTACATATTAATACGTTGTACTAACTTTAAATGTACACATGACATAACAAAATACAATTACTACAATGATCTAGAATACAATTACAAACAATAATAAATGAGGGTTGTTGATGAATGCAATTCAAAAGTATAAAATAATGGAAAAAGAGCAAAAATACAGAATAAGGAAAAACAATGAGTTACCTACTCATGAGAAGATTTGTGGCTTGCCTGTAGTTTTCTGCGAAACTGGGAAAATGTATCTGAGAAGATATCGATGTTGCAGGTGCTGGTGATTTTGTTAAAGTTAGCCATCAATCGATTCATAGGAGCAGTGCGACCAAGGTTGGTTTTAGATGAAGATGTGCTGAAGGTATAAATGAAAATAATATAGGTGAAGAGCAATACAAAACATTTAAAATGAAAAGAAATAAGGTATAAGTACGTAATCGTAACGCAAAATTTTAGCCATGATACGCGCACGATCTTGGACCTTTGTTCACTTAAAAGTGTGAAAGTAAAAGTGGGTGGTCTTATTACACCCATCCAGTCCCAGTAAGGTATACAGGATATGGAAACTGTTTTAATAGTATTCTCATCATCGTTAACTGAAAAAACCTTTGTATAGGCAGTCGTTTGTCTAATCTACTTATAAACAAAGGGAAACGAGATTTTTA
Organism: Charanyca ferruginea; assembly: GCA_947361185.1. Lineage (NCBI taxonomy): Eukaryota > Metazoa > Arthropoda > Insecta > Lepidoptera > Noctuidae > Charanyca > Charanyca ferruginea. The sequence continues at coordinate 28,063,877 of OX376063.1, forward strand.
GCAAACCAAATTATAGGTGTCCTCTTCTCCTTCCACAAAACAGAACCTAATTTATTTCAGCACGTAAACACAAAACGTCCATAATTTAGTTACTATAAAGTCTTTATTCGAATGTGCGCTACGTGTGCGTGCTTGCCATTTAGCTAGGAATATTGTAAATTGGCTATTAACATTGGCGCGGCGCGCGTCGAGTTATTGGGTCGTGGGCAAACACGGAATGGCAAATATTGTTCGATTGCCGCGACGTGATTATCAACTTGAATGGTTTCTCTATTGTATGTGAATGATTTGGTAGTTTTTAATGAGAAATTGTACTCTTATTAAATTAATTATTAAATGAGATGTTAATTGATTAGATTCTCACGGATGAGCGGGTTTGATATTGACTACCAATTAAAACACGGATTTAAAACCTCATGAAAAAATCGAGGTAGAAATCACAAATAAAATTGACAGATTTTACAAAATACATTAAAATAAAATATGAACAGAAATAAACAAAAGCAGTGATCCTGAGTTTGGGTATATACTGGTTCAAGATGGCGACCCAAACTCCACACTAACTATTGTAAACTTTCCATTGAAATAAGACAATGTTTTAAAGTTCGAGAAATCTTTATTCTCGGACCCAAGTTATATTCCAGTGTGAGCCGAAAGAGTGCCAAGTTTCTGAAAACACCCTATATAGGTATATATCCCGCGATTTATGACCTCATATAGACCAACAATGCATCACCAATATAAAAGTTTTGAGACAACTTTAATTTTGTACTTCGACTCTAAGGACTGTTTTGTTTTCAGCAGATTTAATATAAGTAAAAAAGTTTTGGGTGAAGTTGTTCCACCTGATGTTACAAATATTTAGAGTTTTGTAATTTATTCTGGTTTTAGCTAACAACGTTGGTATTCAAATAGATGCTGCTTAAGAAACTTAAACAAAATCGTTGATTCAGTATGGTTAAACTTGTACAAGGTTTTTTTAAACTAAACCTTTTTAGGGTTCCGCACCCAAAGGGTAAAAACGTGACCCCATTACTAAGACTCCACTTTCCGTCTGTCTGTCTGTCACCAGGCTGTATCTAATGAACCGTGATAGCTAAACAGTTGAAATGACAATGCCAGATCCTGCCCCACTCATGTACAGAAAAAGTATCTCATGTACAGAAACTGTAAATTAATTGGCTTTCTGTCGACTATTGTTTCCTTTTTTGTTGTTAAGTTTTTGTAGCTGTAAGTCTTCCATGCATAGATAAATAAATAAATAAATAATTGTAATGAATATAGAACCTTTTTATAGTAAATTGTTGTTCTTTATTGTGATAAACTGCATCTAACCTATAATCAATGTCATTATTATTTTTAGATTTAAACAGAAACCGCAAGTTCTACAGTCACTAAGACTAATGTTTAGTTATCAGCAATAAATAAACAGTAAGATGTATATTCTGCATGCTTGTGCATGACTATTATTGAGTGGGGCAAAGTTCGATAGAGTTTCTGGCATTGTCTTTTTCACAGATGATGTATTTCTGTTGGCGCTATAACAACAAAAACAGAAAAAAAAATATTTAAGGGAGGCGCCAATGCAACAAACTAAATATTTTAATATTGTGTCTAATGTTGTATAGATAATGGTACGGAACCCTTCGTTCACGAGTCCGACTCGCACTTGACCAGTTTTTGTTTTTCCATATCACCGATCCAACATTTCGGCTACTAACAAACTCGATTTAAAACTTACTTACCAATACTTAGAGCGGCCAATCTTCGACGTCTCAAGCTCGACAGCATAATAAGTCTGAAGAAGGCAACTTAACCATTTTACCTATAAAACATACTTTGCGAGGACCTCGAAAGTTGGTTACAAAAAGTATCAACGTTGAAGTAACCTGCCAGTAAATTCGAGGCGAAAAGAAAGTTAAGTTGCGGTAAAAGGCAGTAATTTAAATGTAAATTGGACGTCCCACCGAAGATCACGCCGTTTGGAAGGTGCGGGTTTTCAAACACGAGTTGCGGCCGAGGGAAATTGAGCGTGTTCGTTATTATTTAAAAAGGACAATTTGCGTTTTTGTCGTAGTTGTGGAGGGGAAAGATTATTTGAAATAAATAATTTATCTCTCTTATTTTAAAATAAGAAAGATAATTTATTTAGAGAGATAAAACCTGCTCCATGGAATAATGTTTAAACATTATTCCATAGAGCAGGTTTATGTCCAACAGTGCACCTTTAGCAAGCTAAAGTGATGGTGATGATGTAGAATCTAAACATTATTTTTTTAGTGCCCTTTTTACCATTTTCGGAAAGCACGTAAAACCGTTGGACCCAGCTGTCATTCGTAGATTTTTAACAGTCGATATGGGTAGTCATAAGCCAGAAAGTCTGACAACGGGTTTTATCAAGGGGTACCTATCGTGTTACCCAGTTACTGGGTAGTAGAGGTCAAACAGGCAGTCGTTCCATATAAAAAGCTTTTTACAAAAAAGACAACCGCCCTCAAAACGTGAAAAATAACTTTAGCACAGAACACACATTGACTTTAGTTTCGAAATTCAGTGGCTCTGTTCTGTTTGTTGTTTTGTATTGCCACCGACTTCTGAAACTAAAGTCAATGTGTGTTCTGTGCTAAAGTTATTTTTCACTTTTTGAAGGCGGTTGTCTTTTTTGTAAAAAGCTTTTTAGTACCTCCTTCTCATCCAAATCTATTAAGAAGAGATTGAAAGTTAACTACTACTTACAAAGATTGATGAAACTAAAACGTCGTCTATGTAAAATTTTTAAGTATTTGTTGGTTTTTCAAAAAGTGCTGAATCAATTTCGATATAAATTTATACATATCCTATCCATAAAAAAAAGAATTTTCAAAATCGGTTTACGTTTGCCGGACAAAATCGCGTAACAAATCGCGCACATACTTAATGAAAATTTAAGACTTATACGGTTTTCTCATGGATGCCATTGTCAGAACTGGACCAAATGAAAATGGGACCACACGGGAAGCACTAGCTTTCAAATAAAAAAAGAATCATCAAAATCGGTTCACCCAGTCCAAAGAAATCAGGTAACAAACATAAAAAAAAAAATGCAGACGAATTGAAAACCTCCTCCTTTTTTGAAGTCGGTTGAAAATACTGATATTCTATAGCTGCAACCGTTAGACTGGACCCAACATGAAAAGGATAGACTGATGATTGCTATTGTGTATTCCGTTCCCTGTATATGAGAAGAGGTCGTTGAACTGCAGGGGTACAATAATTTAGGCTGGTATTAATATTGATTGTAACTAATGTTTATAAAACGGTTCCACCATCGGCCGCGAATTGCACCACCCCATTTTTACCCGTGGGTGTCGACGAAGGCGACAGAGGGAAATTGACCAGAGGATGGGCAGCAACGTCCTTCTGAGTATCATAACACCAACTGAGATCGCCAACATGCATCGGCCAAGCATGGCGATTATGACTGAACCCTCCTTGGAGAAAACCTATGCCCAGCTGTGGGCGTATAAAGGCTGACACGATGATTATTATTTTTTAAACCAGGACAAAAACAATATTTATTTGATCACAAACAAAAGCTATTTATAAACACCTACGTATATTTTTTTACTATTAATTACTGCGGTGGTTTTATTCCATTAAAATACATTTATCGTTGCGATGTGCGCATTGCGGCTGTATGATAGGTTTTTATTGCATTATTTTAGTTGCGTTTTTTTCCAAGCGACACTGCCCGCGGCCAACGACACAGAATTTTATAGTGAACCCGATTTCGATGAATTTTTGTCCCGAGTTAGGTAATTAACTCGTTTTTTTTAACCTCTCGAATGTCAAAAGCACTACGTAGGTGCATAGGCATGGTGGTCATGGTCACGCAATGAGGTGTTTTGGAAGAAAATCAATCAATTTTTGTGACATAAATAAGGAAAAACAAAAGTTACCCAGGCCCGCGAATTTGTATGTCAAAAACCTATTAATAATATTTATTTATCGGTAGCTTTTTAAACGCTCATCATAAAATCTCGTTTTTGGGTCGCAACGTTCGTAATTACCTACGTACCAGAATATGCAAATTCACATACAAACAAATATTGAATCATAATTTTTTTATTCAAGATCACGATTGGCGCATGTATTAGGACAATGAATGGGTATTTGAAGCAAATTCGTAAAGAAGTTTGCATTTTAGTAAAGAACATTGCATCCGGTCCGGTCCAGATAGCCGACCTGCGAATTCATCCGCTTGAGTTTCCTCACAGCCCCCAAACTCCAATAAAATATAGCCTACAAGCTTTTACTTGCGACCTCGTCCGCGTGAAAGTCGATTATCACAGATGGAGATGAAGTCGCGGACTTATAAGCAGTCGCCTATGTCCTTCCCCAGGGTTTAAGCTATTTTCATGCCAAATTTCATCGAAATCGGTTCAGCCGTTTCATCGTGAAAGCGTAACAGACAGAGTGATTTTCGCATTTTTAATATTATTATAAAATAAAGTATAGTCAAAGTCAAATCATTTATTTTAATTAGACCATTAAAGGCACTTTTGAACGTCATATTGTAAAATTTTAATCTAGTTGAATCTAGTTGCCCATTCCAAATGGTAGTCTCGTATGGAGAAGAATGGGCAAGAAACTCCATACTTACTCTTTTAAAGAAAATAATGTTTACAATGTTTGCATTTACAAGAATTAAAATATGTTACGTGAATACGATGTACCTTGTATAAAAATCATTTATTATGTTAAGTAGGGAAGCATGGATAGTACGCGGAGATAACATAGGTAGCTTAATATTGGTGAAACAATTTTTGTATTCGGATGACTAGTTTCGAACATACGAACATAAAAACAAACAAATTACCTATTTATAATATTAATGTAGATATTTATGTTATGTTTAGATTGTTCGACTCTGGAAATAGAGTTATTTGTAACCTGTTGTTACCAAAACTTATTTTTATATCAAACTGGTTTATGTCAATTTTGCGCAATTGTCATTTAATCAAGATTTAAATAAATGGGTAGGTATTTCGTATACCCAAATTACCATAACAAGTCTTCGAACTACCGCCGGTAAACAGCAAGTACGGTCACTAACAAAAATCGATTAACAGTTACTCACAATTTCATATATATAATTATCTATTCCCAATAGAGGTAAAATAATACGATGTGATACTTTTCACAATTTCAGGTCAAAAGTTTATTTTATCTTATTTTTCTATCTTTTCCATATTTCCTTTAATATCGTGCTCAATATTTATGATTTAAAAATCCGAAGTGTTAATCGACTTCTGTTGCTGACCGTACCTATGGAATTCATTTCCATTAGCTATATGGGAATAAACCTACCAATGTGACTTTTTAAAGCCATTTACAGCCACTTTAGATTAGCCAACTATAGATTAGTTGGGCAGAAAGTTGAAGCTCCTTGACGGTCCAAAACATAGGTAGGTCTCAAAGACGACACGGTTGGCGCAGTGGCTGAACGATCGACTGCTGCGCAGCGTGTTGCGGGTTCGATTCCCGCCCAGGGTAAAACATTTGTGTGATGAGCACTTGTGTTTGCCTTGTGTCTGGGTGTTGTTTATCTATATATGTATGTATTTACAAAAAAAAATGTATTTGTGTATGTTTATCAGCTGTCTGACACCCATAGTACAGGGTCTCCCTAGTTTGGGGTCAGATGGCCGTGTGTGAAAATGTCCCCAAATATTGTTATTATTATTATTAACGGATAAGAACGGGCAAGAAACTCCACGGACACTCTTTTAAATCAAAATACAAAAGATTATATAATTTATATTCTTATTGCTTTTATATGTGAAAACAATGTAGGTGAAGAGAGCAATACAAAACATTTGAAAATAAATCTAAAAGCCATGTAAAGGGATGACCAACTTCCAACAGTTTGATAAAAATCTTCCAACGAACGAAATCCATCTTCCGCCCAGCCCATAGTGGTAAAAAAAAGTTTTAACCAGATTTTATCGTTGGCAGTTTTTTATCTGACTATACTAAACAGCTTTTTTATTGGTGTCCGAATCATCAGTGTAAAAAATATCAATTCGGACACTGTGTCCAAATATATTATGTCTGAATCGTTAGTAAGCCATTTCAACTGACAGCGCCAGCGCAGAACAGCACAACTTAGCTCAAACATTTTGAAGAAAACCATAGGAATGATCCAACCCATGCGCTATCGCCACCATCAGCAAGTCATTTACCTTCTCCACCTACCTTCTCGTAAAATACCATGGTCACACCGTTGCGTCTACTAAAAATAATATTATACAACTCTGGTAACAGTTGTCACGTTTTAGTTTTACATTTTGTTAAAATTTTAACGATAACAACATATGTTGTGTTACAAAATATTGTTTTGAATTACTAATGGGAAGGCTTTAGCATGCGTCACGTAAGGACAATTTATATTTGCGTTGTATATGTTACTGTAAAAGCCCGGAGTACGGTAAATCCTAAGATTTTCCAGTAAAACCTAAGATATCAACTCTTAATGGTAAAAGTCCGAACCGTTCTATGATTATCGTTTATTTCCAAACTTTACCACCTTTTACTTAGTAAATATATTTTTTTTTCTGACGAAAACAGAGTTTTTGTCAGATTCCGCTTTCTTCAGAATAATAAAAAAATGATAAAGAGTCGAAAACAACCAGTAAGAAGCTGCACTGTCTGCAACAGTAACGAAAAAATCGTTTCTTTTTTATATATTCTTATATTTACTCGTGTTGGTAAATCCTAAGACTCACTGTAAAATCTAAGATTAACCAATATTCGGTCTTTTACAGTAACATAATACACAAATAATGGGTGTTTGTATTTCGTTCACATTTTGTTGCCCTATTTACTAAACTGAATCCTTAAATTCCGTTTGGTGTCGGACGTAAAGAATAGCACCATCCCATATCTTCCCGTGGGTGTCGTAAGAGGCGACTAAGGGACTTACCAGAGAATGGGCAGCAGCGTTCTCTGTGCCTTTGTAACAACCATACTGCGATCGCCAATCCGCCTGCCAAGCGTGGCGATTATGGCAAAACCCCCCCTTGGGAAGGCCTATGTCCAGTAGTGGACGTCTTTCGGCTGAAATGAATGATGATGAATCCTTAAATTGATCTTTAGCTACTTCCATACTTCATACTTAATATTATAAATGCGAAAGTAACTCTATCTGTTACACTTTCACGATGAAACGGCTGAACTGACTTTAATGAAACTTGGCATAAAGACAGCTTGAACCCTGAGGAAGGACATAAGTTACTTTTCGATCCGCGACTTCGTCTGCATCCGCGATAACCGACATTGCGGATGAAGTCGCCGGCCTTGTATATCTACATAAGCCAGGTATTGCATCTTGATGATAAAACGCACGCGAAAATACGAAAATTCGATATCGATGATTCCCTGTGCAAAGCTGTCGGTGGCAAAACAACAAAGAGAGCCAAAGCTTAAAAACTCACTTTAAATACTTCAAAGTAAATAAAACACACTATGTTTTATTTACTTTGAAGTTTTTAAAGTCGTCTTTTTTGAAGAAAATGTTTTTCTATACAGTGCGTAGTCACTGTTGAAAAAAAAAGATCGTTCAAATCCATTAAGAAACGGTAACACTAAAAAATCAATGGCATAATTTAATTAAACACGTCAACGATCAATGGGCTTACTCCTATGATTTAGTCTCTATAATTATAGCTCTGGTGTCTAATAATCTAGGAGAACAAAAGTCAAAAGTCAAAAAGTCAAGTTTTATACATCTTTCCAAAAAATATGCAGTCGAATTAAATAGTAAAATCTCCACCAAAACCAGAAGAGCTCTTGAGGAAATCACAAATATATAATACGGGTCAGAGAACCACCTTTTTTAAATCCACCAACTAGCATGAAAATCTGAAACGAAAGCACGGATTACGCGCTCACCAGAAAAATCGATAGCAAAACAAAATACCTACTAATTACCTACCTACTTGTAAAGGCCCTTAGAAAATCTATAAACTACAATCTACGAAAGAAATATCAAACGCTTCTACCTGAATGAGTACTGCGACAGTTAATTAAAAGCCTACACCTTAGACTGAGGCTCGAACCGGCACAATTTCCGTGTAATATCCGCCATATCCGCCATATCCGCTGGTATCCGCGCCGTATCCGCAATCCGTACGTTTTCGATCAGCGAGATCATGCAAGCACATACGTTTGTATGTACCAGGTACCTATTTGTATGCCTTTTGTTTTTAAAGTCAATACTTTGGTTTATGTATGTGTGTGAACATTTTTAACCGACTTCAAAAAGGAGAAGGTTATCAATTCGGATGTTTTTTTTTTATATGTATGTAGGAGCGGGGCGTGATGAGTAAAACAGTCTGCAGTCTGTTATTTCTGCGTTTATTATTGACTCGTTTCATAAAATTTACACTTTAACGTCTTAGCGTCGTCGTTACCGATCTAATTCTATTCCGCCATTCCTCATCTGTCCCACTCCTTGCGCTCTCACCTCTCATTCACTCATCTTACATTCCGTTCTACTTATTTATTACGTTTAGTTACATCAATCAATTAAATACGATCTTAAAAGGCAATAGGCCCACATGTAGGTAAGTTCGGGCATAACTCCATCACATATAGACGGATTTGCAAAATTCTTATTTTGTCCGAAAGGGGTTTATGCCGAAATGGTCAGGCCAGGGTACATATAGCCGTGGCAGGTCTGAACAGACGTGACAAAATCCAGCACTGTCTGCCAGTTTTGGTTAGTCCAAAAGACAAACCAACTTACAAGAGATCCTCAAACATAGCTATTGCTGGATTATCCTTTTATCATTAGCATGTAGGTAAGATTGTGTTTAAATATCGCAGATCCCCTTTACATTGGGGACCACTTATAATTACCTACTGACATAACATGCTCCAAGTAATCAAGATTAGAGAAAGTCGTCGGTATTCCCCTAGGTGCGCCCTAATCCCGTCATTAACTATACAACTGAGATTCAAAGGTAACTTTCTGAAAGATGTCAAAGTTTCGAGAGAACAATTTTGTAAACGAAAATCGGTACGTGCTTTCTGTCTATTCTGTCAGTGACAATGTAAGTGCTATAGAGCTTTATTTGGAACATTCTTCCCAAAAATAAATTTAATAATAAATAATGTGAAGACTGCTTGATTTAGTCACATTTAACCTAATTTTAATAGTTTATTACTAAAAAGGAGAACTGCATTAGAAGGAATACCGTCTTGACAGTTCGCTACGAGGGTGATTTTAACATATAAAATTTGAATTAACTCAATATAATATGTAATAGTAGTAATATACCAATCAGTGTTTTAGTTAATAGTAGTTCGAAATTCAATGCGGTATCACGTCAGAGTGAGCAATATGCAATTCATATCTGTTGTTTAATATAGCTATCGGATCGTCAGGATTTACTCCGTTAGATTCGGTCATCATGTGGGCAGAAGATGGGTTTCGTGCAATGCAAACACGCTGGGTACACTATACGGTGTTTATTAAAACCACAATTTAACACCAACTCAAATTAAAATAAACACAGTAACACTTAAACACGACGAATCGAGTACAGTTCCGGGACGTCTTAGCTCCTTTGCGATCAGACACTGAATTCTGAACGTCCTCCTCGCCTTGGGCTTAAAACATCACGCTCTGTAGAAGCGCGGCATAAGTGGTAGTAGATCACGTGTTGTCGATAATGGTGGGCTTGCGATTCGTTCTGTGTCCGTACTATTGACCGGATCCAAAAGCACAGCAGTGAAAATACTTCTTTTCACATTTTTTTGTGTAAATATCTTAGTGCTTGGTACACGGTAGTGTCTAGCTGAGACTTCGAGAGTCAGACGCGTAAGTGTCAGATGACGTCACCGTAAGACTTCTTGTTCTTGTGTGCGTGAGACTGTTTACACTACACATCAATGTTCGTGAGTACCTACCTTGGCACTCATTTGTTTTTTTTTATACAACATTTGCATTATGCTACGCTAGCTAATAAATTATTGAGTACCTTTCCGATACAGATAATTTATATCGTGGATACTAAAAATTCTCGCACTAAATATTGGTGGAACAACGACCCTGGTATTAGCGCTTAGCACCCAATATATGGAGCAACACTGTCCGCCCATAAATTCGCTCTCTATAATAATGTCACACGCGTTATTTACGACGCGTTTCTAATGAAAAATATTATTTTGAGCCCATTGTAACATTTATTACGCTTTGTCCGCGGATGCTATAATAGTTTTTGATTTATTACTTTGATTTTCGTTGAGAACATGGATGAGTTAGGGTTCTTGTTTTCTCCGTAGTTATACACTCGAAACGAAAAATATAAAATGTTACTCAATCTAAGGAAGGTTCTTAGTGACATGGTTTTTCTTCAAATTCACCTCGAAATTATTCAGAAAAACAAAGCCCATTTTTTTTACACCAGCAGTACAATTGAATACATTGATTTAAAGCCATGAGATACATCAATTAAGCTATTGACTAGTGTACCAATTTCTTAAAGGTAAGCACAACTTGCATTAAATTACTTATTTAGCCGAATGGTCTTGGGCGCCTACTTAAAATTAGACGAGTTCTTATTCTCAATAATATAGACTTGCCTGGAAGAAAAATTATGAACTTTAGATGACAACAATAATGCGGATGGATGGAGAGAAAGAGGAAGGCCAAAAAAATGGTGGATGTGAAGAATGATACGAATGAAAAGGGAGTCAGTGAAAGCATGACAGTTGAAAGGATGTAATGGAAGAAAAAAACATGTTGCGCCGACCCCAAGTTATATGGTATGAGATAAGCTGATAAGAAGGAAGATGATATGATGACAGCATATTAATAGAGTAATGGACAAACATTTAGGTAGAGAGTTAACAGAAAATTCAATTAACAAGTGTCACCAAATCTCGCTTTATATTCTATCTAACCAAGAACTAAATGATCTACATAAAATATTAGCCAAAGTAATAACACACCACTTCAGCACTCGTAGCATTAGCATGCAACATGCCGTACAATCCTATTTCGCTCCAACATGTCGCTCCCACGGTTTAATTAGGACACGCTGAAGAAATTCCAATTTAAGCGGTCTTGCAACAAGTTTGATTTTAATTTAAATTTCAAATCAACAGCTGGCGATTGGAGCTTTAGATATATTTTTTATGTTAAAATTCCTGCTAAAAATTAAACTAACTAATAAAGAAATATTTTTTATTATAAATAAATGAATGACGATGCAAAAGATTTTGTGATGCCCTGAGCTCCTTTTTCATTTTTATATTTTGACTTAACATAATTATAATATGATACGATAAATCCTAGATTTTTCAGAAAACCTTAGATTTACAAACTCTTAATGTTAAAAGTATATAACCAGTGTGTGTTGCCAGTGTTGACTTATGGTTCAGAAATGTGGTCCTTAACTGCTGTCCACCTACAGAAGCTCAAAGTCACGCAGCGAGCAATAAAAATAATAATAATAATAATAACTTTATTATCAGGCAACTGTGGCCCATAGATAAAATACACAAAATAATCTTAAACAATAACAAACTAATACATATTAAAACCTTATCAACTAATTAAATATATCCTATTTCACACGTAATGTTGGCGTCGTGTGTCGCGCGGTGTCAGCAGGTAACCGGCCTCGGAAGCGCCGGAAAATAACACCTGTCGGCCAAAATTCCTCCTTCATGAAGGTCGGCAGATGTTCAGTTGGTACTCTCACCACAAAGGAGTTGAATTTCACATTATGGCTCGAGGCCAACCGCTCGACCCTCAGAGCAAAATTCGACTTAATACGGATGTACTCTACAACCTCCTCAACCTTTGTAGAGTAGTGCAGTCGTGACACATACAGCAGCGTCACTGGAACAGCAGGACGCGCGCGCGCGCGCGCGGAGAGAGCTATATAGAGAGGGAGGATATCCGCCAAAGAACTAAGGTCACCGACACAGAGCTCATTGCAAGTTGAAGTGGCAATGGGCAGGCCACATCAGTCGAAGAACCGATAACCGATGGGTAAGAAAGGTTCTTGAGTGGCGACCATGAACCGGAAGACGCAGCGTTGGAAGGCCTCTCACCAGATGGACCGATGACATCATTAAGATCGCGGGTAAACGGTGGATACCAGCGGCAGGTTTCCGCTCGTTGTAGTGTTTTATGGGGGAGGCCTTTGTTCAACAGTGGACGTTGTCCGGCTGATGATGACGATGATGAATGGTAAAAGTCCGCTAAATGTTCTTTGATCATCCATTGTGAACAACGAAAAGTAGTCCACGAGCGCAATATTTAATCATGTTACTTACATCTACCAACTGTTATTGATAAAACTTAACAAGGTAAACTAAACTGTAACGGTAAAAGCACAAAAAAACATCTCTTTTTTATAAAATCTATATATTTACCAATTCATTTTGGTAAATCCTAAGGTTTATACTAGCTTTACCTAAGACACGGACTTTTACAGTAATAGCTTTTGTCGTAGTACAGTAGTATTTAATTATGGATTTAGATTCAAGTTGTAAAATAAACAATATGAATTATGTTTGGTAAGTAATTAATGTTCATAAACATGCTGTTGTGGGGTTATAATCCATATCTATATCTATTAATCCATATATCAATACTTAAAATTATAAATGAGAAACTAATTCTATGTGTATCGCTTTCACAATGAAACGGCGGAACTGATTTTGATGAAACTTGGTGTGAAGATAGCTTCAACCCTGGGGAAGGACATAGGTTACTTTTTATCCCGCAACTTCGTCTGCATCCGTGATTACCAACATTCAACCGGACGATATCGTGAGCAAAAACTTGTCGTTTATAAATTAACGTACATGGCAGACAAGACCAATATACTAATCCTGATCCCAAATACCATGTTGAGTTACAATCACTAACAAAGCACTATCTTGATTGAAACAATGTTTGACATGAACTAGATGGATTAATGATTGATTGGGTTATCAATTTAGTAATGCTATTGGATTGTAAGTGCTGTGTATTCCAATAAGTGACAAAGGAGATTGTTCTGCATCCATACATCTTTCGCCCCAGATCCAACAACGAAGGAAATTTACTTTGCGTATTCTAAATTACAAGTATATGCCCATGAAGACAAAGTTTAACGACGAACAACTTGTAGAAAGCATTTATTTAAAATTTAATGCGAAGTCCGTTAACAATGCCAGGTGTCGTTTGAGCAGATCACAAAGTCTGTTTATCACAGCCAGGTATTTATCACGTTATTAAAAGCAATCAGAGTCCGTAAAAAATAGCAAGGTCGTCGAATGTATTTGAAAAATAAAAGCAAAATGAAATCACTACACAATGCAGTCACGACGAAGAAATGCGAGCGAGTGACAGTTGAGATGATTGACATAACATGACAATCAAATGATTAGGAATGTCCATACATTCAATCCGTAACGATATTTTATACAAAATGAATACCGTTCAGTAGCATATCACTAAGGCCCGGTTTTTTGATCCGTAGTTAACTCAACCATTGGTTCAAAATTGTTGAAAATAGTAACCATAAATAGTTGACTTACCAACGGTTTAAAGAAACCGGCCCTTAGGGCGTGTGTGCCGTACCTCGTATACGGTTCGTATTTGTGATTCGTAAAAATACGTATCGAAATAGCCTTCATAATAACTGTAAGGTTGTTCGTGCACTGCTTCGTTTTCGTGATTTTATATATCGTTTTTTATATATCACAAACGTCCTTATGTGTAGTAATTGTATGGAAAATGATAAGTAATTATATAGGATGCATGTTATCGTATTTTATCGATGTGTGTGAAATGAAAGATTGGGCATCACTAATTGTGATGTCAAATCTCAAATCTAATTGTCAAAGATGGCAATTTTTGATTTGTGATGTCGTAAATCGTTGAAGCTCTTTTAATTGTTCAATAGAGAACGCAGGATGTCCGTTTCATACAGTTATTCGCAATAAGTATAATAAAATATACTTATAAATATCATGTACGTCAGATCTTTGTTGGTTCTGGGGCCATTTACGACGATGTCCTTTACGATAATCTAAACGAATAATATATGCCTTATAACGAATATAATAATATGTATGTTATGACGTATAGGATAAGTCATTGGAGTTCCTGTTAATATATAAAATAATAAAAACAAATTTTCCATAATTTGTTTTAAAAACTAAGGCTCAGGGCGGCGGCAATGGCGGCTTGGAAGATGTGTATCTTATAAAGAACAGAACAATAATTTAAATAAAACAAAAACGTACGATTTCTTAGATACTGCACTAAAAAGCAATACAATAGTATGACAAACGTAGGCTGCTTTTACTCAAAATCAAAGATTTTTAACAAACAGTATGTAAAAGTGGCCTCAACTTCCTATCATCGCAATTATTTTTTACAATCGTTCCAGTAATTTTTACAATCGAACCAGTAATGTTTACAATCGGACCAGTAATTTTTACAATCGGACCAGTAATTTTTACAATCGGACCAGTAATTTTTACAATCGGACCAGTAAGTTTTACAACCGGACCAGTAATTTTTACAATCGGACCAGTAATTTTTACAATTGGACCAGTAATTTTTACAATCGGACCAGTATTTTTTACAATCGGATCAATAATTTCGGAGATTAGCGCGTTCAAGCGCGAAAAAAAACAAACAACCTCTTTAGTTTTATATGAGTACTTACTAGTTACCACATCCCCTGCAATTTCGTTTTCCTTACAGATTCCTAATTGTCTGACAATTAAATATAAACTAAAGCTCTCAGTGATAACGTAACTTACAATTGTCATAAGAATTTTCAAAATCGGATCAGTAGTTCTTCTAGACCAGTCATTCTTCAGCATTTTTTTTTTACATTTCAAACACGGCCATCTGACGCCAAACTAGGCAGACTCTGTACTATGGGTGTCAGACAGCTGATATACATACACAAATACATAAATAGATACCTATATTCTCAGATTATGAAACAAAAGGCAGATAGACCGTGCTGAACACTGAGAGTGAAGACACAAAAGCAAATACTAATTAAAAAACGAATACCTACAATTCGCTTCGCGCTGTACTGACACGAGTCAGTAAAGCACGAAGCGAAGCATTGTTAAAAAAAAAACAAATCCTAATACAAATAAAAATTCAAAAGCGAATTCAATCACGAGATTGTAGGTATTTGTTATTGAATTTGTATTTGCTTTTGTGGCTTCACTCGAAGTGTTCCGCACGGTATATGCGCCTGTTATTTGATAATCTGAGCCTAAACAAAAAGTATAAAAAGTATTGATGACACATGCGGAAAACATACCTATCTAACTCACCGATCCAATCAAGTCAGCCTACCAATTCTATTTAGTTTCCCCATTCATCAATATTGACGTAATGGAGCTCCAGAAATGCATAAATCACATTGTCCAGTGGATTGATGGCCGCTTGGTTATGGATTACTCTTGTAATCCTCTGCGATACCACTCCAATATCACAGATTTGTCATACTGCTTTCATTTAGGCTGTGGCGTTTATTTGAAACTGGGATTGGAATCGTGTGTGTTGAGAATTGTCGAGTTTGGGACATGTTTACTTTGGTACGTGAGCACTGGGAGCAGGTACGTATCTATTGCAACAAAGTTTTCGTTGTTCGAGTTATTGACGGAACCGATAAATGGTCAATATGAAGCGTTGGGAAACGCTAAAACGTTATTTGGCGAAATCTACTGAACACCTACCCACTGCTGCTAAATGCAATGCTAAAAATGTTATGCAGGTTGTGTAAAATTCTGCTTGGCTTAGGTAAATACAACCTAATTTGTATTAAGTAATAATAATAATATGTGGGGGCATTTCACACACGGCCATCTGACCCCAAACTAGGGAGACCCTGTACTATGGGTGTCAGACAGCTGATATACATACACAAATATATTTTAAATACATACATATATAGATAAACAACACCCAGACACAAGGCAAACACAAGTGCTCATCACACAAATATTTACCCTGGGCGGGAATCGAACCCGCAAGTGTGACTATGACTTAAAATCGGTTTAAATTGAGATTAACTTGATGCCAAGTTAATTTTAATTCAAACTGATTCGACTCGGCTTATCAGCCCGCTCGACAGTTCCAAAGGGCTGACAAGCCGAACTCAAAAATAAAATTCTCTACATCGAATAAAACAAAGGTTTGTACACTTAGATCTTTGAAACTGAGTCACGGATTTTAATGCGGTTTCAATAGATAGAGTGCTTCAAGTGGATGGTTTATAGGTACGTATAGTTTGATCTACATTGCATCTGTGCGAAGCCGGTTCGGGTCACTATGTAAAAATTAAATATTATAATGTGATAATTCATTAAATACATGAAGTTATAAAGTCTATTTCGTATAATATAGTAAATAGCTTGAGCCTCTCCCGATCGTTTTAGTTCTGAGTAAGTTACCTACAATGTGTTTTTACATGCAACTTATCAAAATTTAAAAAAGACCTATAAGTCATAGTTTCCAAATCACAATAATAATATTTTGTTTTTTTTTATTAATTCATTACTTTATTAATTGAATATACTGATTGTTATTTTACTTAATTTGAATTTGTTTATTAATTTGTATTATATTATATTATTATTATTTTATACCCATATTGTTACCGTATACCTTTAATCGTCATTTTAAAGATTAAAAAAAAAATATTTAGATTAATTTTAATAATTTCTTTCTTATCAAACTTTTGCTGTTTTACCTGTTTAGTTATGTGAATGATGTGGTTGCCTTTAATTGGAGGCGCACACTGGTTTTGTCCATTCCTATGTTATCATGCATGAAATTGTGTAGCCTCTGCTGGCGATCCAAATTAAATAAATAAATATCATAGAAGAGACTTAAAATCAAAATGCAAATACCAGATAATGCTCTAAGAACAACAAAAAGATCCTTGCACTTGACGCCGAATCCAAAATGAGCGAGAGATCCATATTCATGGACCTTCAAAAGCACTCATTTGCCGACCATTAGACGTTGCCATTCAGTGCAATCGTATAACAAAAGGCACGTTCGCATTCAAATCAAACTGAATAACGTTTAATCTTCATAGAATATTCCAATGCTAACGAGATCGCGAGAGATTTCCAATGTCCGCCTTCGTTTCTCACGCGGACTTCAAATGAACTAATTCCATTATGAAAATCTTTTTCTTCGTCAAATTGGAATAATCCTGCTTTTTGTTCGGATTAAAAACGATTTATCAAAAGAATTGTTTGCTGTAAATAAAATAGGATCGGAACGAGATGAGGCTCAGATTGCTTGTGCAGATGTTACATGAAAAATTGTCCGTGCTGTAATTTGAGAGTCTCCTTGTCCGCGTCAGGCGGTATTGTTTAGAATCGTATTAAACGCTATCAGGCTTATAAATGTTTGTGTTAATGCTAAGACCGGAATGGAGAAAATGTTGGATTGTGGATTTCTTTAAATATCGTTTTGAGATAGAATAAATGGAATGATATAATTATTTTATTGAATTTGTATTTCAACTCATAAGATTGAAATGAAGCCTATTGTTACTATGAATCAATTAATGAATGCTATTTTGCCAGAATATGTGCATATCGTGTAAAGTGACATAAGGTTGCACAGACGCCAGCACATCAAGCCACACCAAACTGTCAAATTTTCCCAATTGAATATGAACCTTAATCTTTTGTAATAAAATTAAAATCTATCAAGGCAATTTGACAGATTGTTGTAGCTTGATGTGCTGGTCTCGGTACTTCATATATTACATTTTCTACAATACAACAATAATAGTCAACAATAAAACAATAGTCTTTCCATATATTACCTACTTTGTTTTTAAATTCTTTTTTTTTAATAATTTCTCCCGAATTTCGATCACGGTGGTCAATCTTACGTCACTCTCGCAGCCCAATGGGACTAAGACCAAAACGACCGGGTCTCCCCGGTCGTTTCGATCAGGCGCAGAATCATCGGCGTTACTGGGCCTGTAGACAAAATCCCTTTGACAAAAAAAAAATAAAATATAATAACTCTGTAAAAAAAAAAAAAAAAAATTGACAAAATTGTATGCAGTTGACATATTTGCACCACGTGACATCTGGTAAGCAAACGTCAATTTCATACAATTTTACTTTTCCGTTGGCGTTAACGCTAGCAGAAAGGGATTATGTCTACAGACCCAAGCTACCGGTGTTTTCCGAGGCACGGTGATGTTACACCGTATTGCCATCGTCGTCAATTTAAATGATTAATATGTATTATTTAAACGGTGGCATGTAATATTACAAGAAAGCTTTAATCCTATTATGTATTTGGGAGGAGACTACAGCGTGTAGGGAATCTTACTATTCTATCTTACTTAGGTAAGAAACGCGAAAGTTTGTATAGAAAGTATGAATGTTTGTTACTATTTCATGCTTAGACGGCTGAACAGAATTAGCTGAAATTTGACACACGCATCACGTGTATATTTGTTTGTGTACCCGTGGTATAATTTAGGACGTTGTTTGTAAAATAATTGTAAAATCTACGCATACCAAATAGCGGGCAGAATTTAGTAAAGTCTAAATCCATACTTCCATACTTTTTAATATTATAAATGCGAAAGTACCTCTGTCTGTTACACTTTCACGATGAAACGGTTGAACCGATGTTGATGAAATTTGGCATGAAGATAGCTGTGTTGTGTGGTCATCGACACTCAAGAGAATATCTTCTTGAGTGTCGACGCTACCGCATAAGTTCATAAGGTTTGACCTTCTACATTTTTCGCCCGACAGTCGTTGAGATAAACAGCACAAATTTCCAAGTGTCTTCTGAATAAGATATACTAAGAAATAAGCCAAGTTCAAACACACAGTGAGCTAACTAGGTATTAATTTAGTTAGTCATTAGAGAGGCGTGGGGATCATTCTGAATTTGAATCGTGAAGGAGCGTTCCATATTCATTAATCAGAGCCCACGGTTACATACGCCGCTTATATTCATAGCAGCCATTTGATTAGCCGCTTCAAATATCGAATATTAACATTTATAACCCTGAACATGGACTCTTGGCCAAGTAAAAGCCGTTAAGATCGATCGGTTGCCGCGGTCAGTCCGTGGATGGGTGACCATCCATATCATACCAAGATCCCTACGTGAATCGGAAAGCACTTTAAACCGTTGGTCCCGGCTGTCAGTCTTAGATCTTTGGCAGTCGTTATATGGGTAGTCAGAAACCAGAAAGTATCACAATCAGTCTTACCAAGGGGTGTCGTGTAACCTAGTAACTGGGTTGTGGAGATCAGATAAGCAGTCGCTCCATGTTAAACACTGGTATTCAGCTGCATCCGTGTAGACTGAAACAAGTTCAGCATACTAACTACATATATTGGTATCGGCCCTATATATGTAGGTACTCGTAGTTGGGAAAAGGCTAGGACATGTTTTTGACAAAATAATAATAATTAAAATGTCAAACTAATAAAGTCCAAAAATCAATTTTATTTTAAACATTTTTTTTATCGTGGTTCGGACCCCTTTAAGCGGATCCACCTCCATTGACTCCGATTCAAAGTTGCCATTAGCACCTGCTGAAATTTACTTGAGGACGTCTTCTTTGACTTGGTTAGATCATCGTGTTGGCGAATGGCGTCATGTTCCCTTTCCCGTGCCTGCCTCCTTTGCCAACAAGAACCAGCTTTTCAAGGCTGCTATCTCCCCTTCGCATTATTTGGCTAACACTCGCTATCAAAACAAAATCTAGGATACAACTAACATTATTATACACTACAGAACTAGTTATCCAAATCATAAAGTTAACCATCTGTTTAATATTCCAGTGCAGTTGGCAAAATGTCCCGACATCGCTTTACCATTTCAATAGCAACAAATTGTTAACGATATAAAGTCCAGTGGGGCCGGTTGCAGAGCGGCGATTTTGCGACAGGCACGTTCGTTTTGCACGTGAGAGTCAAATGTGAAATTATATGGATCATAGGCACTAATGGCGGGGTAGTGTATGTCCATATGATCCATACTAATATTATAAATGCGAAAGTAACTCTGTCTGTTACGCTTTCACGATGAAACGACTGAACCGATTCTGATGAAATTTGACATAAAGATAGCTTAAACCCCGGGGAAGGACATAGGCTACTTTTTAATCCGCGACTTCGTCTGCATCCACCATAACCAACATTCACGCGGACGAAGTCGCGGGCAAAAGATAGTTAAAAATATATTTAATAATATTATCCAGGAGATAGGAAATATAGATGGGTGATCATTCATTTCATACTGAGACTTCTTTGTACCTCGGAGAGCACGTAAAAGCCATTGGTCTCGGCTCTTTCGTAGGTCTTTGACAGTCGTTATGGGTAGTCAGAAGTCAGAAAGTCTGACAACCAGTCTTACCAAGAGATATTTTTTTAATAGGACATGCCCGCCATACTATTTCCAAACCACTGCAACTCTTGAAAGCACGAATCAACAGTGGCGACCACTAGAAAAGCGTCGAGGAAATGAATGTCGACAAGTCCCGGAGAAACATCACAACTGTCTTGGATCCCTCAACAAATAAGGCTTAGGCAGATAATAATTGTCCAGGAGATATAATGTAAAGAGTTTGCGCAAATAGATGCATTTACTCATCCTTCACTGTCTTAGTCCGATGGAACAGCAATCCGATACGACCGGAGAAAGATTAGACAAAGGACCAACGGTTTCACGTGCTTTCCTTTGCGGTGTCACACCACCTACTTCAAAAACTGCTACTGAGAAATTCTTAATAGAAAAATCGAATAACACTTTACTCGTCCTGGGAATTGAACCCAGAACGACTGCTGCGTGGGATCAGCAGTCACGCTTGCTACCACGAGACCAACGGTGCAGTAAATCTAGAATACCTGTAGCTACATTAATACTAAATATTTTTCCTAACAATCCTCCTGTCCCATGTTACTTGGGGTCGGCGCAACATGTTTTCTTCTTCCATTCCGTCCTGTCCAACGTCATGCTTTCACTGACTTTCTTTTCATTCATATTATCATTTTTCACACAATTTATCCACCTTTTCTTTGGTCTTCCTCTCCCTCGCCATTCAACTACATTAATAGTCATAATCCTTTTGGTCACCTGCGTTTCATGCCTTCTCTTCACATGCCCATACCAAGACAAACGATTTTTTTTCAACTACATCTTTAAACTTAGAAAGAACATAATTATGAAATAGGAAAAGTCTGATTTTTACCTACCCATGCCCGTGTATGCCTTGTGTACGATACGCAGTCTCCTTAATCAATTGGTCATCACGATATTTCGACGATGACGACGAGATACTCAGGTCTAAAAAAGTATTTTAAAATTAGTGGGAATTGCAAAACTACTTAGGTATAGTGTTCCTAGACAATGTGAATACATAATTGGCATTTGTTTGTATAATAAAAGAGAATGCATTTTTATTGTTTGTGTTTTGTTTACTGCTTTTACGATCGGTGCTGGGCTTCACTGAAACAAAATAATTATCCAAACTCTCTAACGTGAAGCCAGTTCTAAGTTAAGTTTAAAATATATGATACGCTTTTAGCCCTGCGGGTCCAATATAACAATGCATTCAGGTTGCTGATGGGATTGCCTCGCTACTGCAGTGCGTCAGCGATGTTTGCTGAGGCTCAGGTGGACGGCTTTCACGCCATTATACGGAAGAGAGCAGCATCGCTGATGCGAAGGGTGAGTCCCAACGGCTACCTGAGTGTAATTGCTGAGTACATCCACATTCCTATTTGGAGGCATTGGATAAGGTTGCATGTAGTATAGGCTTGTGTGTAAGATACTAACATAGTTTTAAGTTATTTCGATGTATTACTAACACCATATGGACCTAAAGTCTGAATTAACTGTTTTTGAATTTGAATTTGAATTATACTTTATAAATAAAATAAAAAAACTAATTAATTCCCCTTATATACACAAAAGATTAAACAACAAAAGAAACAAGACAATAATTACAAACAAAAACATCTTAGAGCTAAGTAGGAAATTTAACAAAAGGAGAGTCATGATGTTGATCACCTTCATTAGATACTGAATGTTAAAGTATTATCATTTTATCATACACTTTAAAAAAAGTTGTGAATGTCATTAAACGAAACGTGAATAGTTTTACACATTATAGACTGAAAAAACGAATTACCTCACTGTATTGCCGGGATCGTCCGACTTGTCTAGCCTTCACAGATCCGTTTTTTCAATCTATAATAAATTGTGAATGTTTATTTATTTATTTCTTTGGGAAAACAAACAGTTACACAAAAGTCTCTTAAGTAACAATTCTTAGTATCTAAAGTTAATAGTGTATGTGTAACTCACAACGTTATCCACATGTTACCTATTCAAAATGTTATATAAGAACTAACTAGGAATGCGAGTGAATTCCCATTACATTACATTATAAAGCTTCGGCTACAGTTACAAAGAAATTTAGTTTATATAAACTTAAAAATCCCCCACGACGTGTGTATCATATTGCATGTACCAGTCTTGCATGCACGCTTATTAAAATTCAATTCAATCACACGTAAGTATCGTATACCTTGGCAAGCACGACAATCCGTGGTCCCGACTGTCGGTCATAGGTCTTTGTGAAGCCCGAAAGTGTAACAACCAAGGTGTATTGTGTTACCCAGTAACTGGGTTAGGGAGATCAAAATAGACATGATAAAATATGTGAAATACTGGTGTCCCAGTTGCATCTAGATTCTAGTTAAACTCTAAGCCAATCTCAAAATAATCAATGATGAATAGTAGATGATCAATAAATGAACACTATGTACCCACAGTAATGGACAAACCAATGAAACTGTGGGGCTTCCTTTGCAGCCCATTGTACAAAACGTTGAAACTTTGGTGTTTATCAGTCTCGACAGCAAAATTTGCATTTTGCTACAAGATCGAATAATTGTCAATGGGGTTGAAGTCTTTGTTCATCATATGGGTCTCGTTGTGAGCCAGTTTGTAACCCCATAAATGCATAGCTTGTCCACACGCCACCTGAAATGGTACATGATTCATTAGGTCATTGTCAAAAAGATTATGCCACAAAATCATTCATCATCACAAATCTCGATGAAGAGATATTCGACAAGAGAGAAAGGCAAACCAAGTAAACATAACTGCTGTTTTGATTAAAAATCAATATGAGACTGTTAAAGAAAATATTGCGTTTAGCATAAGTTTTGACTCACCTGTAGATCATCAATGTAACTAAAGTTCAATCCAGTTTTCCATTTGAAAGGCACGTTACGGGTCAATTTGATGGTAGAGTCAGGACCATCCACTTCAGCAGTAGTGTGCGATTGTAGGAACTTGTCAAACGCTTGCCTACCATCCAGCTTTAGGAACTTTAGAATTTGATCTGTAGTAATATAAGGCTTCAGTGCTAAGTCTTCAAACCGAATCACCCTGTAATTCGAAAATTTATTTTAAATTTAACACCAACAATAATAGGGTATTTTACCAAAAAAATCGAATTAGTCTGTCAGTTAGATTATCGAAAAATAATGGATACGTTTTTTTTTTTGTTTTAATTTGATAAAACAAAAAATACGTATCCATTATTTTTCTAAAAAATATTCACAATTTAAAAATATATACAATTTTTTTTAAATAAAAGCTGAAGAATATAAAACGCATCAAAAATCATGAGTGGGGGTTTGTGACGTCACTTCGCCAGTAAAAGTGTACTGACATAGTGATGTCACACAAGTTTTCGACGCACTGTATCGTCTTCATTTTTTGTTTACGTGAAAAAAGAAAAAACACGTGTCTAATATTTTTTGGAACTCTATCAGACGGAGTAATTAGATTTTTTTGTAAAATACCCTACTATGAGATACACGTTTTTTGAAATCTGATCATATATATTTAGAGTTTTGATATTCATAAATAATAAACCTCATGACAGCTGTTGAGACTACTACTAGAACAGCTAAACAAATAAGTGTACAAAATCTTTTACAAGATGAAATTAAAAAGCTAAATGGTGGTTCAATCCTCTAGGTACTAGGTCACCAACAACATCAAGTAGTACGTTCACTAATTGTACAAAAAGATAGATTTTAGATACCCTGTTTCAAGAAAAAGGTTTATACGTATAGTTTGATCTGCAATGTGAATTTGCCCGTGCAAAGCCAGTAAGGGTCGCTAGTATCTTATTTATTTATAGAATATCAAAGCTTACAGCAGTCGGTCCGGATACTTTTGCAGTATATGTCCAGCTGCCATATAGTCGCTAATCAAGTCAGCACAGACCAGGGAGGGATCAAAACAATCTGGTGAGGGCGCGCAGAAGTCACGATGTTGCCTGGACTGCATCATGCCGCGGGGGTCTCGGACTAATAATATCACCTTCACGTTGAGCCTGAAAGTTATTTATTACGTCACAAAATATAAATAACGTAAACAAGAACACTTAGGTTTGTTTTTGAATGCCACTAATTTATTATTTATTTATTTACTTTATGTTCAGCCTGTATTGTCCCACTGCAGGGAATAGACGTCCCTTTCTCTTTCAAACCCTCTCTGTCTAAGGCCAGTGTGAACCAATCCCTACTGTGAGCGTCAAGCTCATACCGTCACCTTCGCTTGGATATGCCACGATGTTGATGGACGATTTCGGGACCCAAATTGTGGTTGTTTTAGCTCATGATCTGTTGGATACGCGGCAGATGTGGCCGGCCTAGTCCCACTTAAGCTTGGTTGCTTTTTGCAGCACCATGTTCCCAACGTGGTCCGTTAATCTGGCTCCTAGGATGTTGCGCTTCATCGCTAGCATACCTCAAGACCGAGCCTCAGCCGAACAGCTAACCCTTTACCACTGAAGTGTAGTAAAGTTACACTACCACTGACGTACGAATGACATTCGTCTGTATTTTTAAAGATCTCTGTTGCATAAATCAAGTACTGTTTAATGAATTTATTGTTGGTTAATTATTAAAACACTTCATACATAAGATGTAAAGATTAATAAAATAATAAAAATATTCATTAAACATTTAAAAAAAATTAAAATACATATAAGTTGCCAAATAAACACAAACAAATTCAAAAAATCTACTTAAAAAAAAGCTATGAATCTTAGGACCATTTTTTCATCGGTTTACTACGCAAATAGAATTATATTTATTTTATGAAATCATTATCGCATTATCACCAAAACACATATCTATGCACTTTTTAACGGCAGTACTTGCAGGCTGATTCTGAACACTGCAAGCAGATGGTTGACAGCACATTGTGCACCCCATACCTAGTAGGTTCTAACGTCGTTTCTGCTTGAAACACGTGTAGCAATTCTTCAAGGTACCAAATTTCATCATCGGCAATTCTGGATGGTAGATTCTCTTTCTTCAGTGTTCGTTGGGCGGGCAAAATGTGACAATGAAAAGTCGTCATCTGAGGGGTCTTCAGGAACCATTCGAAGAATCTTTGGTGTTGGTGTGAATTGGTTTCCTCTTCCGAAGAAATTCCGTAGTATTAACTATACCACTTACAATTCATTGAATTCCAAAGAAACAAAAATAAAAAACAAGAAGTTACACTAACACTGACCATATGAATGTGATTCGTCAGGTCCTCGAACTCAGGTGAGTTCGAGGACCTGACGAATGACATTCGTCTGTATTTTTCAAGATCTCTGTTGCATAAATCAAGTACTGTTTAATGAATTTATTGTTGGTTAATTATTAAAACACTTCATACATAAGATGTAAAGATTAATAAAATAATAAAAATATTCATTAAACATTTAAAAAAAATTAAAATACATATAAGTTGCCAAATAAACACAAACAAATTCAAAAAATCTACTTAAAAAAAAGCTTTGAATCTTAGGACCATTTTTTCATCGGTTTACTATGCAAATAGAATTATATTTATTTTATGAAATCATTATCGCATTATCACCAAAACACATATCTATGCACTTTTTAACGGCAGTACTTGCAGGCTGATTCTGAACACTGCAAGCAGATGGTTGACAGCACATTGTGCACCCCATACCTAGTAGGTTCTAACGTCGTTTCTGCTTGAAACACGTGTAGCAATTCTTCAAGGTACCAAATTTCATCATCGGCAATTCTGGATGGTAGATTCTCTTTCTTCAGTGTTCGTTGGGCGGGCAAAATGTGACAATGAAAAGTCGTCATCTGAGGGGTCTTCAGGAACCATTCGAAGAATCTTTGGTGTTGGTGTGAATTGGTTTCCTCTTCCGAAGAAATTCCGTAGTATTAACTATACCACTTACAATTCATTGAATTCCAAAGAAACAAAAATAAAAAACAAGAAGTTACACTAACACTGACCATATGAATGTGATTCGTCAGGTCCTCGAACTCACCTGTTTAGACGTGCCCCACGTGTATACTTTCCCCCCTGGGCACGCGTCTTTTATCACTAGGAAACTACCAAAAGCAACAAACTCGTATCCCTGCACATAACGAAGTTTTGAACGAATAATTGTATTGGTGACGAATGTCATTCGTACGTCAGTGAGGGTTATAGTATATGTTTACATATTATTATGCTATATTTACATTTTTTTATGCATGAAATCATTTTTCTCAATTGCTGTTTCTATTTTGTAATACTTGTTTTCATAGATTCTTTGCATCTTTTATAACTTAAAATATAAACTAAAAGTACTAACATTATTTTCCATCGAGCATAAAGACCGTGTGTCTGCTAATTAAATATATTATAGTTACTTTTTATAAATCTGGAAAATAAATAATGTTTGTTGTGACAAGTTCTCTAATGACAGTTGTCAACCTTGACAATTGTCAGTAATTCTTTTTAATTCGTTTTTGGCATGTATAACTTAAACCTTCAAACTGATAAATTGGTAGTCGCATATATGTGTGTATTGCTGTATTTTATACTAAACAGCTGGACACCCGCTAATGTATCTGGTGTTCTTAAAAATCCTTTACGCACTAACCGAATAAAAATAACTGGCAGACTACAATAATTGAGTCTGGCCAGTACTATAATACCCCGCTATATGACGATACGGGCGTTCCAGAAATAAAATTCATACTTGGAAAATAATATGAATTTCGGAAGAGCCGACTGGAAAGAAACCTGTCAAATGGGTCAGTCTAGATCTCGCTGTCCATTAAGTAACACTCTGATTTACTTAAAAGTCTACCGGTCCACAACCAAAAGTCGGTAACAGTCCTGAGTCGTCCCATCGAGCTGTCGCGTGCCTGCTGCTCCCAGGGCGGGCCCTACTATTAGGATCCCCGAGGACCTCCGTCAAAAAGCTAGGAGCCGACCGCGGCAGTCTTATCTTCGGCCGATCCTGTTTCCCGGCCAGGCTGTGGAGCTTGGAAATCTCTGACGCTAAGTTAGTGCGTCTAGGTTAGTGTTTTATATCTCTGTTTTTATACTCATCGCATTCTTGTGAGAGCTATTAAATTTTAACGTACAAGTCTACTTAGCTTTTTATTTCATAAAAGTAGCATACCTGTTACAGGGTTAAGTATAAAGTTAGACTAGAGAAAACATTTAAAAAGATAACTACTACTGCTACTAGGTACTCACTCTTTATCATTCAATATTTCTTCAACGAACCGTAACCTTAGTCGGACAAGCTTCATATTTTGGAACGGGAACTGCCTACAGAACCGAGACGTGTACTCTTCATTAAAACATAGCTCATGTTTATTTTCTCCCTTGCAATATTGAAATAATCTGGTATTATGGTTAAACTCTTTAAAACTTGAGTCTTTACTTTCAAACTCAAAGTAATCTGTTAAACCATAAAAATTACATTTAAACATTTGCTTAATCATTCTCAGGGCTTTGTTTGCTTCTCTTGGATCCCTGATTTTTTTTCTTCCATACATATGAAGGGGTTCATAATGGTAATAAGTACTGGAAATTGAATTTATCAATTCTCCGAGAAATGTGGATCCTGATCTCCATGATGTTAAAATAAGGGTACGCAAGGGTTGTCCCCCAGATTCCATAATTAAATCTTCTAAAACATTAACACCTGATTGTGCAAAGTTGTAATCTGAGAGTTCATCTTTTATTTCAGTTCTTGCTTTTTCTAATATATTTTTGATGTCCATTAAACTTTGGTTTTTATTTCGTGAGTTTGTGAGTACACTCTTGATATCTGTTGAACCATGAGTGTTATCATTCAGTACAAGGGGTATCTGTTGCGTGTGAATCTCCTCTCCATCTTCGACTTTTATAAAAATCCTGATATTTCTACCGTCCTTGATGGATGTGAGATAATATGCGTTGTTAGGTAACTGATTCCTAATATTAATAATAATGAAAATAATACTGACGCCAAATACTAGACACGTGTAAACGTTCAGTGGCCGCATCATCTGTAACAACACACATGGGATATCAAGATTTTTTACAGTTGCCATTATAAAAACTACTACTTCGTAACAGTATCTTAGAATCATCAGTTGAATTATATGCTTGCTCTGTTCGCTCTGCTCCTAACATTTTTTTGCCATTCATGGACTATTAGGTACTTTCTACACTTTGTTTATTTCTGCACGAACCTAACATCACCTGTGTCTTAGCCCTAACCTAATCAATGTAATTATTAAGTCATGAGTTAATACCGACAAAACATCTCCCATTTCGTCGTTGTTCCTTGACTGTGTTGGTGTATTCTATTCTAACTAGATGCAGTTGATTATGCACAAATATCTATTGGGTTAAAAACGACGGCGTATATAAATCTTTTTAATCATTATAAAAAAAAGGTGAAGATTGGCACCATTCGTACACTTTATGGAGTCATTATTTCTTAAAATAAATTAATGAAATGCATTTTACTAAAAGATGTCAAATGTCCGAATCTACCCCACTATAGGGGTACATTCGTACATAGGTAGGGGAATATTCGGACCGTAGGTTGGTAGGTAGGTACAGGTTAAATCAAATAACAAAGTAAGTATCAAAACTCGTATTAATTGGCATTAAAAATAGCAACGATATAATAAACTAAATGACAAAACTTTTTATTAACAAAACATTCATTTCTTAGACAAATAAATCAATAAGTAGAAAAAACACAACATGGTGCAAACTACTCTATTTTTTAATCCGAACCAGTCAATAAGAGACCAATATTCTAGTTATTTGGAGTATCAGACATAAGTAGAAGATAAACTAACAAATTAATGCACATTCATTGTATTGTGTGAAATCAATAGGAAATGTGAATATTTCAGAGGTACTAGCCGTAGAAGTTCCTGGAGATTTCGAATTAGGAATAACCAATGTGACATCAGAAATGCCAACGTTATGTGTTTCCTCCATATTTCTGAAATAAACAAAAAACCTGTTAAAACATAATTATACGTGGGTACATGCCAAACAGTTAGAGGGCACATTCGTACGCTACGAATGTGCCCAGCGTACGAATCTGTCCCAAAGGTAAAAAATTAAAGATTTTTACCCACACACAAATCATTTATAAAAACCAACAAAAAAGATACATTATTATTATCGTGATCGTAGTTACTTACCAATTAGCAATAATCCAATAGAATTTATTACTTCACATAACGACGAAACACCCGAAAACATCGGCAAAATATTTACCCTGAGCGTGCAAAAACACATTTGGTCCTCTTGCATTATTCGCAATGGCGAAACTGGCGGCTAACTTCGTTGACAACTGACGGCCTCTCGAGCCTACTCACTAACGCAAAGCTGTAATAAATACTTCGTTCTAACCGGCGGTTGTAGTGACTGTATGAAGCTTCCCTGGGTACGAATGGTGCCAAACTTCCTTTAACGATGTCAGTGACGTCCAAGATAAACTTCGAAAGTACATAATAATGATTATAGAAAACTCACATCACATAGAAATTGAGTTCCTGGCTGCGAACACTACCTCGTGAATGAAAGATTAACTAAAAACTAGAATAGAAAAGCATCAAAGATTGCTTATAAACAGGAATTGTTATAAACAGGAACTGATAACTCGTTTTTGCTTTTGCTGTTTTAACACAAGGTAAACGACAATCTAACCCTAAATCGTAGGACACACGTTAGTCGTGGTCATTTTGTTTTAGTTGTTTTTGTTAGGTTGCTTATTTTATTACCTGTATGTCTATTCTGTTACAATCTCCCTGGGTGAACAAGAAGTGAAGTGAGCCATCTCAGATGAAAGCTCACTTCACCTAGGTGTTCACTGTGACAGATGACTCATCTGTTCCGATGCTAGGGATTTAGAAAATACTATAATCGGATGACAGCTCACTTCACCTAGGTGTTCACCCAGGGAGATTGTAACAGAATAGACATACAGGTAATAAAAAAAGCAACATAACAAAAACAACTAAAACAAAATGACCATGACTAACGTGTGTCAATGCGCTGTCGAAAAAATAAACTAAAACGAATGATTATTATTGACTCACAAAATTGTTAGTACAATATTTATTGCGTCTTTATGAATAAATTAAGCAAAAATACCAGTCTAACTTGTTGTAATAATCTTTAAGGAAAATGACTGAATGAATGAATCGACGTCGAGTTGCATTTTGAGGAGTGTGCGACGGAATTGCATAATTTAATTCCGCCGAGCCCGTTCCATCATCGGACCACAATTACGGCGATGCGCCACCGGTACATGGTGGACATCCCACCCACACGCACGAAACGTTTTGGGAACACATTCATTGTGCGTACTGCTAAGGAGTGTAATTCCCTGCCTGAGTCTGTGTTTCCCGATAGCTACAACCTGGGAGTCTTTAAGTCAAGAGTGAATAGGTTACTTCTAGGCAAGCGTGCTCCATCTTAGACCGCATCATCGCTTCCCATCCGGTGAGATAGTGGCCAAACGTATGCCTGTCAGCAGAAAAAAAAAATGAATTTTACTATTGACGTCGTCCAGAATTTAGACTACTAGAATATATTTCAGTAATTAAGATCAAGGCAAATTGTTTACGTCGTTTAAACCATTCAGATGCCTTTTTAACGTCTTTTACAAGAAAATGGAATTGAAATTATCTGCCGATTTCAAATGGTAGTTTCACAGTGAAGGTTGGGTAAAAAACTCCATAGTTATTCCTTTAAAATAAATGTTTTACAATATTTGATATTATCTATATATCTATTCTGGACTCCAACTCCATAAATGCACATAAAGACCGATAGCGACATCTGGCGGTAATTAACGACACAATACTCCACGTCATACCTATGTCTCGACCGTGATTGGTTTTTTCAAAATATTGTGCCCACTCCCCCTTCCTTGAATAGTGTAAAAATGACCATTACAGATTTTGTTCGTTAAACCAATGCATCGTTTTCTTATTAAAATTCCTCAACATTATATACATCACTAAGTTTTCACAAACCTTACCGCTGCTGCTACATTTTGGACCTTCGAACCGAACATTTTATGGGACATTCATACCTACAAGATCGCCGAGTGACCTTTGGTTGATGACCCCATGCACGTGGCGGATTGAGAAGAATACGCAAAAGGATTCATCATAAATAATACGCAATCGGTGGGGCCATTCCTTATTCCTTTCCATCATATCCTGAGCTCTATTTGGTGCTATAGTGTGTCAGTGTTCTTATTTCAGTAGCGCATCGTATTCTCGGATTATCGGATTTCCAGTCAATTACCAACCTGGTGACGTTGCTAGCATCAGTGCCGTGTGTGATTGAGCTGACGATTATAAAACCGTGAGTACTCCTGTTTCCACTGACCACCAAAATGCCTATTGACTCAGCTAAATCCCGTGACAAATCTCCTAATTTGCTAAGTGTAGAGAGTAGTGAGCTAGTTCGTGATTTAGTTAGGAAACGTGCTATAATTAAGGGCAGGCTTACCAAATTTAATAATTATTTAGAGTCTTTAAAAGATTGTGATTTTGTGATCATGACTTTCCCAATCAAAAACGCATTGATTTAAAGTTGAGGATTCAAGGATGCACTACCTTATTTTCTGAATTTAACGACATTCAAACTAAAATAGAAGAAGACGGTCTGTTGCATTAAATTTGGCGCAATGTATTCGTCTTGCGACCCAGGAGAATTCTCAAAGTGCCTGGGAGCAATTGCTTACCTTCCCTTATAGGATTCTGCATGTGCAAAAAAATTTGGCTACCACTTTTTTAAAATCAAACAAAGGTGAGGTCATTCTTAAGGTTGACGTTAAGAACGCTTTCAACTCCGTCAATAGAGACGCTTTGTTGGCCGAAGTCAAAAAAGAATTACCCGAAATTTATGGTTTTATGTGGCAGTGTTACAGGCACCCTTCAAAATTGCTTTATAAGGACAATGTTTTGGAATCTGCAGTCGGATGTCAACAAGGTGATCCTCTTGGGCCAGTTATTTTCAGTTTGGCTATTCATCCTATAATACAAAAACTAAATTCCAAATTTAACGTATGGTATTTGGACGACGGAACTCTATGAGGTGATATAGACACCGTTTTGAAAGATTTTTAACTCCTGAAACAGCAATTTCAATCTATTGGCCTAGACCTGAATCCCTCCAAACGTGAAATTTTTCTTTGCGACTCTACCAACAAACAAACAGCTTTAGATTAATTTAATGCCATAGCTCCAGAAATCAAAATTTTAGAAAAAAGCTCACTGCACCTCCTAGGTTCCCCAGTTTTAGAAGATAGTTTCGCACCTTTCATTGACGAAAAAATTAGACGATTTGACGATATTTCGGATAGGCTCTCCAAAATTAATCTACATTCGGCATTTACCCTCATCAAATATTGTTGTTTTGGCCCAAATTTTATGTATTACCTTCGCTCTTCACCTTTATGGAAGCAGCCACACCTTTTGGACAAAATTGATCAAATTATTAAAAATACACTCACTTCAATTCTCAATGTGTCCCTGGATGACCGAGCGTGGCTACAAGCCACACTACCTATTCGTTTTGGTGGTCTCGGGATCCGCAAAATTTCCAGTGTTAGTTTGCCGGCGTTCCTGTCCTCCGTCCACAGCACCGAAAAGTTAACCACAAAAATCTTATCCTCGTCACTGGTTGACTTTGAAGTGCCGTGCTTGACTGATGCGGCGAACGCCTGGAAAGTGGCTTGCCCAAATACGGCTCGGCCCGTGAACCCATCTTCCCAGAGACAGTGGGATGAGCCGCTCTGCAGGTTGGTACGGAATAAACTCATTAATACGTCCACCAATTCTGCTGAGCGTGCCCGCTTGCTGGCTATGGGTGAGTGGGAGTCGGGCCTCTGGCTTCAGGCACTGCCGTCACCTAACATAGGTACTATGCTTGGTGACTCTACATTCCGGCTCGCTACATGCCTACGTCTGGGCGCTCCTTGCGGAGCCCCGCATCGCTGTCAATGCGGTGCAGTTGTCGACGGCCTCGGTCACCATGGCCTTTCCTGCTGTAAGAGCGCCGGCCGGATAGCACGGCACGCCAGCATTAATGACATCATCCGTCGTGCTCTTGCCTCCGCCGGCGTGCCAGCCTTGTTAGAACCTATTGGCTTGGCACGTGACGATGGAAAGAGACCAGATGGATTGACCATAATGCCGTGGAAGTTGGGTAGGCCTTTGGTGTGGGATGCAACTTGTGTCGACACCCTTGCGCCATCCCATCTTCCTAGCACGTCGTGTTGTGCTGGGGCGGCTGCTGCAGGTGCGGAAAACCTCAAACGGCGTAAATATAACAACCTTCTTGAAAGTTATATGTTTGAGCCGTTTGGGGTCGAAACATTAGGGCCATGGGGCCCGAGTGCTCACCTTGTTTTTAGGGACATTGCAAAGCGGCTGGTCGACTCTTCACGTGACCAAAGGGCTGGCCTTTTCTTGGGCCAAAGAATTAGCATTGCCATTCAACGTGGTAATGCTGCTAGCCTTTTGGGCACTTGTCCCATTGAGAGCGATGCGGACGAGTTTTTTGATGCCCTGTGAGCATTGTACATATTATGTGTTTATATTTATTTCTAACCTTTGTATATAATAAATACTTAATTTTTTAAATAGAAGAAAGAGTTTCTGATAGTGATTTAGGCGAACAATTAAATCAAAGAGAACAGTTTGAAGATAGTTACTATAGTTTAATATCACTTGCTGAATTTATGCTGAACGCTGATGAGGTTGCCGACTGCTCCAAGTCATGTCACAGTCATAATAACAATCACACAAATTCCGTGAAATTACCCGTTATCTCCATGCCTACATTTGATGGTTCGTATGAGCACTGGCTGGAATTCAGAGACACATTCACCTCATTAGTTCATAATTCAAAAGATATTGCCAATATACAAAAGTTTCACTATCTCAAATCGTCCCTAAAAGGCAGCGCAGAACTAGTTATACATTCCATAGAATTTTCTTCTGATAATTATCAGGTTGCATGGGACTTGTTGCTCAACCGATATAATAACTGCGGACTTTTAGTTGATCACCATATCAAATTTTTGTTAAATGTAACTGCATTAACTAAAGAATCACCTTCTTCGATTAGAAAATTAATAGACACTATTTTGAAAAATTTACGCGCACTTAATATCCTAGGTGAGCCTACAGAGTACTGGGATAGTTTAATTATTAATATCATGGTGTCGAAGTTAGATAAAATTACTGAACGAGAATGGGGGTCTCATAAGTGCACATTGTTCCCGAACCCGAACGAGAACAATTCTAAACGTTTATCAGTGGATGTTTTAATTAACTTTTTGCGCAACAAAGCAGACATGCTGGAGGCGTTGCAGCGTTCACATAGCAAAGAAGCTCATAGCACTGACAACAAAAACAACATTCAAAATGTCATAATACGTCACACTGTAATGTTTCCAGCGGGCCGAGTAAATCGAGTAAACAACGCGGTAAGGTAACATGCGCAAAGTGTAACGCGAATCATCCACTGTATACGTGTAAAGAGTTTATCGGATGCGACTTAGACACTAAGCTAAAACTTGTACGCGAGCACAGCTTAAGTGAGAACTGTTTACATTCGAAACACTCAGTAAATAATTGTAAGTTTGGGCCTTGTCGACACTGCAATCAAAAACATAACTCATTATTGCACAATGATAACGCTAACAGTTCTGTTGCTTTGCATTCTACAACAAACACTGAGGCGTCGCGTGCTAATGCGAGTGAAGCGCCAGCGCTGCTCCCCGCGGCCGCACCAGCCTCCTCGGACTCCGCAGTCCCTATTCAAGTAAACAAGGCACACATGCATACGTAAAGGATTAAGTCGATAGGTGTGCAGTCTGTGTTATTGTCAACAGCTATCGTTGTGGTAGCAGATATACACGGTACATACCATAAAGCGCGGGCGCTCCTTGATAATGGAAGCCAGCGTTGTTTCGTTTCTAAAACGTCCAGTAACGAGGTTCGAGGCGTGTGTGATTCGGTAGTACATTGTTCGCAAGCTTGTAATATCGTTATCAAATCCTGCGTCGATAATTCATATACTACGCGCATTAATTGTTATGTGCTGTCTAGGATCACGGCGTCGATGCCGGCCGTGTGTAAATTAAGCGCGCAAGTCTGTATTCCAGACAACATACGGTTAGCCGATCCGGAGTTCTTAGACTATAAAAATATTGACATTTTAATTGGCGCAGATAGGTTTTGGGATCTGTTAGAACACGGTAAGATTCGTTTGTCTAGTGGTCCGTTTCTACAGAATACCAAACTTGGCTGGATTATTTCCGGACCTATAATTAATTATACGCGAAAAAATGTGCCAATTCATTGCAATATTACTAATTCTTTAGATACGTAACTTCGATTGTTCTGAGGAACCATCTAAGGTCAGAGACGCACAGACTGAGGAAGAACGTGCATGCGAAGATTACTTTGTTCGCACTACTACTCTACTACTACTCGCAATAGCGAGGGGAGATTCTGCGTGCACATTCCACTGCATCAGTCACCTGATACCTTGGGGGATTCTTATATACAAGCAGAACGTCGATTTCTTGCGCTAGAAAAACGTCTGCAGCGTTCGCCTGATTATAAAACTCTTTATTCTAACTTTTTGCAGGAGTACCTCAGTTTAGGCCATATGACACAGGTAGATTCCTATGAATCCCCGTGTTATTTCATGCCGCATTATGGCGTGTTCCGCGAGCTCAGCACCACCACCAAGTTGCGCGTGGTGTTTGACGCAAGCGCACCATCGAGCTCTGGTAAGTCACTGAATGATTTGCAACTAGTTGGCCCTCCCATACAGGGTGATCTCATTGCCATTCTTCTCCGCTTTCGGCAGCACAAGTACGTAGCGTGTGCCGACGTGGAGAAGATGTACCGGCAGTGCTTGGTAGATGAGAGTCACCGCAGCTTGCAAATGATTCTGTGGCGTGACCATCCTTCAAAGCCGTTAGGTATATTTAAATTAAATACCGTAACGTATGGAACCGCCTCCGCGCCTTTTTTAAGTGTTAGGTGCCTGAAACAATTAGCCCTTGAATCCACTGATCCTGAGGTTGCTCGAGCTATAAAAGAGGATTTTTATGTCGACGATTTCATTACGGGCTTAGATGATAAAATAAAGTTATTAGATCTGTGCGACAAAACTCAGAAGACGCTGCAGTCGGGCTGTTTTCCACTTAGGAAGTGGATATTTAATTTTAAACACGATGATGACCGTCAATCGTCTAGTCAGTTTAAATCTTTAACTTTAGATGAAACTGTTAGTTCTAAAACCTTAGGATTAGAAGGTTAGGCATAACGCAAGCGACCACTTTTATTTCAATTCTCATGTTAATATTAAAAATAACAAGCCTATTACAAAGAGAACTATTTTATCAAACGTTTCGCAAATATTTGATCCTCTTGGCTTGTTAAGTCCTGTCATAATTGTTGTCAAAGTTCTTTTACAACAATTATGGCTATTAAAAATAGATTGGGATGATAACGTTCCAGATGACACGGCGCGCGTGTGGAACCGTAAGTCTATTCTGTTACAATCTCCCTCGGTGAACACTTAGATGAAGCGAGCTGTCATCTGTCCCGATGCTAGGGATTTACAAAGCACTACAATCGGACGACAGCTCACTTCACCTAGGTGTTCACCGAGGGAGATTGTAACAGAATAGACATACCGGTTTGTTATCTCATTGCAAGCGCTAAACACTTTACATATTCCTCGCAACGCTATAGGTACACAGCCTATGTATATTGAGTTACATATTTTTAGCGACGCATCTCAGACAGCGTACGGCGCGTGTATTTATGTTCGTACAGTTAACAAGGATTTAACCGTGTCCGTTAGATTATTGTTTTCAAAAACAAAAGTCGCACCTTTAAAACCTATTAGTATCCATTAGTAGCGTAGTATTTTGGACTGATTCCACTATTGTCTTAGGCGGGCTGCATATGAGGCCGAACCAAATTAAGACATTCGTACAAAATAGGGTCGCAGAAATCCATGACCTTACACTAGACGTCCCGTGGCGTCACGTAAGTAGTGGTGATAATCCCGCCGATCTAGCATCACGTGGTGCTCGATTGGAGGAACTTTCGTCGTCTACCTTGTGGTGGGAGGGTCCTGAATTTCTTCGTAGTCCTAGTTTTTCGATAGACGATTACAAAAGTCCGGATTCGTTCAGACATCGCGAGCTACCTGAGGTCAAGTCATGCGTCACCGCCGTTGTAGCTCAGGATGGTAGTGAATTATCTTTGTTTCCCTTCTCACGGTTCTCTCAATTTAAACGTATGAGGCGTGCGGCTGCCTTTATGTTACGTTTTATCAATAACAGTCGATGTAAACATAATAAGCGCACAGGCAGCCTTAGTGTAGACGAGTTAGACCATGCAGATAAAACAATAGCTCGACTTTGTCAAATGGAATCTTATCCAGTTGAATATAAAGCATTGTTTAATAATGAGGCTATTAAAAATAAAGGTTGTTTATCTAAATTAAATTTATTTTTAGATGATCACAAATTAATGCGCGTAGGTGGTCGTTTAGTTAATTCTGATGAATTTATTTACGATAAAAAACATCCGATTGTAATTCATAGTAAACATTATTTCACTACTTTATTATTTCGTCATGAGCACATTCAGCTTCTCCACGCAGCTCCGCAGGCGTTACTTTTTAATTTATGCGAAGCTTGGTGGCCTGTCGGTGGTAGGAGTTTAGCTCGCCAGGTAGTGCATAGTTGTGTTACCTGTACTCGCATTAGAGGTAAGACGCTTACTCCTATGATGGGTAACTTGCCTAGAGAGCGAGTTACACCTAGTCTTCCGTTCGGTCGGTGTGGGGTGGATTATGCTGGGCCAGTGCTCATTCTGAACCGCAAAGGTAGGGGTGCTAGGCTTATCAAAGGCTACATTTGCCTATTTGTTTGTTTCGTGACACGTGCTATACACTTGGAGTTAGTCAGTGATCTCTCTAGTGAAGCGTATTTACTAACTTTAAAAAGATTTATTTCACGCCGGGATAAGCCTGCAGATATCTACTCTGATAATGGTCGCAACTTCGTAGGAGTAACGAACGACTTTTCAAAATTTTTAAGCAATGCTACTAGTGATATTTTAGAGTTTACAAATAGTCAAAAAATAAAATTTCATTTTATTCCCCCTTATTCTCCGCATTTCGGTGGTCTACGGTCGTGTAAGTACCATCTTCGTCGAGTGATAGGGAACGCGCACCTGACGTTCGAAGAGTACAGCACAGTACTGGCTCAAGTAGAAGCCGTGCTAAATTCCCGACCTCTGTCTCCTCTTTCCCCCGATCCTCAAGACTTTTCCCCGCTCACTCCTGGTCACTTCCTTGTTGGCCGACCATTAACTGCGCCAGCTGGTGATGACCTACGCGATGTTCCTGCTAATCGTCTTCAGCGATACCAGAGGGTAGAACAACTTCGCCAGCACTTCTGGAACCGATGGGCGAAGGAATACATCTCCGAGCTGTAGGTGCGGACAAAGTGGACGGCGAATAAGGACGAGCTCAAACCAAACTCCTTAGTGGTTATTAAGGACAATAACCTCCCACCTTTAAAGTGGCATTTGGGTCGTGTCCTCCGCACTATCCAAGGAAAGGATGGTATATCCCGGGTGGCTAATATACAGACGTCATCGGGCGTGGTGAGGCGCGCATTCACCAAGATTTGTCCTCTACTACAGGACGTGATGGACACTGATGCAGTGACTGAAGACCATTGAAAGCCACTGCTTCCAAGGCCGGGGGCATGTTCTGGACTCCAACTCCATAAACGCACATAAAGACCGATAGCGACATCTGGCGGTAATTAACGACACAATACTCCACGTCATACCTATGTCTCGACCGTGATTGGTTTTTTCAAAATATTGTGCCCACTCCCCCTTCCTTGAATAGTGTAAAAATGACCATTACAGATTTTGTTCGTTAAACCAATGCATCGTTTTCTTATTAAAATTCCTCAACATTATATACATCACTAAGTTTTCACAAACCTCACCGCTGCTGCTACAATATCTATATATATAAAATGCTTTGTCCTGAATGACTGACTGATGGATCAACGCACAGCCTAAACCACTGATCGTAGAGACTTGAAACTTGGAAGGTGTGTTCTTTGTATGACGTAGGCAACCGATAAGAAAGGATTTTACGAAATTCTACCCCTAAAGGGGTTAAAAACGGGGGCAAAGTTTGTATGGGACAATGTGATTCCTTGGTCCAATCTACTTCAAATTTTGCACATACGTTCTTTAAGAGCATTGATGGAAGATGTGTTTTTTTATTTTATTGAAACTCATCGCCTAACGGGGTTAAAAAGGGATAGAAAGTTATTTTGGGAGTGATTTGCATCGAAATTGATATCAATACTCTTTAGTGCTTTTGATTTAAATTACATTTAATTTTGACACATGTTTGAAAACTCAATCCGAATTTATTAAAAAAACCGGACAAGTGCGAGTCGGACTCGCCCACCGAGGGTTCCGTTCAAATTCCGTGATTTGGTCACCCATACGATTATGACCGTGCATACCTCGATGATTGATTACGTACTTTAAGTACAGACTATGTTTTATGATTTTATTACAAATGTATACTATTCAGACTTTTCCCTGTACTTATAGTATAAGACGATATTACTTACCAAATTTCATAATCCTAGGTCAACGGGAAGTAGGCATAAATTTTGATTCCTTTGAGAGTCGAAATATACTTACGTTTTTTGCGGCATAAACGGCCATATCTTTATTTCACATTAACTTAGAAGTTTGATTTATTCACAGCTTCAAGAAACCGTAGACCTACCTGAACCTACCTGAAACCTGAAACCTATAATGGTTTTAATTTCAATTATAACATCACTTTTTTTTCATGATCTCTCCCGATCACAGCATTTTTTTAAGTACAGACGCCAACTCATCAAGCCATACCTAACTGTCATATTTTCCCAATTAAATATGAACCTTATAATTTTGTAATAAAGTTGAAAATCTATCAAAGAAATTTGACAGATTGTAGTAGCATGATGTGCTGGCCTCTGAACATAAACCGTGTGCACAACAATGTTTCCTATTGGCATTAAAGACAAACTTACGTCTCCTACTTATTTAACTTCGAAATTTTCGAATATTTTATTTTTCTATAGCAATTTTTTTGCTTCTAGACCACGCTGTGCACTGTCTGTCAGTGAAATGTATAATTGCTATTGAGTACTCAAGTAGTAATTGTTTACGGCTTCCACGCAAACGAAGTCGCGGGCATAAGCAAGTATATAAATAAAAAGAAAAGTCCTGACTGACTGACTGACTGACTGACTCATCAACGCCCAGCCCAAACCCTTGGACCTAGAAAGCTGAAATTTGCACAGAGTTTTCCTTTATAATGTAGATAAGGAATAAGGAAGGATTTTTCGAAATTCAACCCCTAAAGGAGTTAAATAGGGGATGAAAGTTTGAATGGAAAATCGTCATTTTTGTAGTTATAACCATGAAAATTGGTGTTTATCATTCTGGTAAAAAAAAAAAAAAACACGTGTTCAGTGTCTTTGGAAAATCAGTCCCTGAGGGCGTAAAATAGGGGATGAATGTATAAATGGGAAAACCTGTTAGTTTTGTAGTTCAAACCATGAAAATGTGTATTTTGCCTTTTGGTTGATAATTAATAATCACATGTATCAGCGTTTTCGAAAAATCATCCCAGAAGAGGGTACAATAAGGTGATGAAAAATTTGTATAGACGCTAAAACAGGAACGGAAAGGTTGACCTATATCAGGAACATTACATGTATCAGCGTTTTTGAACAATCATCCCAGATGAGAATGAAATAGGGGATGAAATATTTGTATAGACGCTAAAACAGAGACAGAAAAATTGACCTTTATCAAGAACATTACATATTATCAGCGTTTTTGAAAAATCATCCCAGAATAGGGTGAAATAGGGGATTAAAAATTTGTATAGACGCTAAAACAGAGACGGAAAGGTTGACATATATCAGGAATATTACAAGTATCAGCATTTTTGAAAAATCATCCCAGAAGATTGTAAAATAAGGAATGAAAAATTTGTATAGACGCTAAAACAGAGAAGGAAAGGTAGACCTATATCAAGAACATTACACATGTATCAGCGTTTTAGAAAAATCATCCCAGAAGAGAAAATGGAATGTGGTGAGAAAGAGAACCGAATCGCTGTGATTGCATTACACACAGTTGGTATGGAGCCAAATGCAATTTTTATACTCTCCATTGGAATTAGTCAAATGTTTGTGTACCGGGCTATTAATAGGTACAATGAGACCTTCTCTGTTTGTGACAGAAAAAGATCTGGCCGTCCACGTAGTGTTCGTACGAAAAAGGTGGTCAAAGCAGTAAGGGAAAGAATTCGAAAAAATCCTGTCCGAAAGCAAAACATTTTATCTCGGGAGATGAAGATAGCACCCAGAACCATGTCACGTATTTTAAAAGATGACTTAGGACTTGCAGCCTATAAGAGACGTACTGGTCATTTTTTAACTGATAATTTAAAAAGGAATAGGGTGGTAAAATCGAAACCACTACTGAAGCGGTACGCAAAATGAGGTCACAGAAAAAATCTGTTTACGGATGAGAAAATCTTTACAATTGAGCAATATTTTAACAAACAAAATGACCGTATTTATGCTCAAAGCTCTAAGGAAGCTTCCCAATTAGTCGACAGAGTGCAACATGGGCATTATCCGACTTCAGTGATGGTTCGGTAGGGTGTTAGCTATGAAGGAGTGACTGAGCCATATTTTTGTGAAAAAGGTATCAAAACATCGGCACAAGTATATCAAGATACCATTCTTGAGAAGCTAGTTAAGCCCCTTAACAACACCATGTTCAATAACCAAGTATGGTCCTTCCAACAAGACTCGGCGCCGGGTCATAAAGCTCGGTCCAGCCTTGGTTGCAGTCTTGGTTGGAAGTGAATGTTTCGGACTTCATCAGAGCTGAAGACTGGTTGTCGTCTAGTCCCGATCTTAATACGCTGGATTATGATTTATGGTCAGTTTTAGAGAGTACAGCTTGCTCTAAACGCCATGATAATTTTGAGTCCCTAAAATCCATACGATTGGCAGTGAGTTACACAAATAAATGATTCTGATTCTGAAGAATTTTCCCATGGAAAGAGTGCGTGCTTCTATTGATAACTGGCCTCAACGTTTAAAGGACTGTATTGCAGCCAGTGGAGACCACTTCGAATAAGCTTTTTATATTTTAAATTGTTTTATATTTATGTATTAAACTAACACACTGTAAAAGTAATAAATATTATTTGCAATAAAAAATTTTTTTTTCTTCGTGACAATATTTATGGCAAGACTAGGTAGTTTATTGTTCCACTAGTGTCGGCTGACAATTCACTGCACTTTAGAGTTGGTTTAGGGTTTATAGTTACGGTGTGGTGTGCATCTCAAGAACTTAGAGAATGGGCATATAAAAATATGATAAGCGGTTGGAAGTATGACTTGAAGTAAAGTTTTCATCATGGCGGCGTTCATAATCGCATCACCTCGTAAGCTCGCGACATTGGACGCTGGCGGTGGTACTCCTTTCTCTTTCTGTCACATGGACGCCGACAATTCACTGCACTTTTGTTATTATTATTATTTATTTCCAAAAATCGGATAACAGAAATCCATTGTGTTAGTAACTTACCTTATATGTAGTGTAATCATAAATAACTCAAAATTGTATTTATGTACTAACATAAATAACATTTTGAGTTTGAAAAGCATTCTGCACAGATGATGATGAGTTTCTTACCGACGCGACGGCTTGCCGTCCGTACGATTCTGTACAAACATCTCCGACGCACTACAGAACCGGGGCAGTCTCAAGAGCATTTAAAAAATATTGTTATATTGGACGCGCAGGACATCTAGCGATCTTTTGGTGTAGCTGATCTATAGACCCCCCCCCGCGTACAGACCCTGACAGGATGCCTTGAAAAGTGTTATTTTTACCTGGTCTGCACAGCAGGAGAATCTACGAGCCTACATATTACCACGGACCGCCAATGCCCTGCGCTCCCTCTCAATGTCCTCATCATCTTTCAGGTCGTCGGCAAGTATATGTCCCAGATATTTAAAAGTGTTTACTCTTTTTATGCTCAAGCCATTTAGGCTAAGGTTCAGTGAATAATCTGTACATTTACCGGCGACCCTAAAGATCATGTACTCACATTTTTTCACGTTATACACGAGCCCGTGTGCAGCCGCGTAGTTCTCGCAAACTTTTAACATTTCTTCAATAGATCCCGCAGTCGGGCCCAGCAGCACCATGTCGTCCGCGTAGCTGATGCTATTGATACTAACAACACCTACCCGACAGCCAACGCGCGTGCTACTGAGCTCGACCACGAGGTCATTCACGTATAGGTTGAAGAGCCTGGTTGGGACTCTTACCGGCTAAAACCACCTCGGTATTCCACCTCTGCCTATGGCCGGGGGTGCGGGTTTCGCATAAGCATTCACCGCCCGCCCGACAGGCCTTGACCCGCTGAACCTCAGCGGGTCCCACCTCCCAGTGCGGCCATTCCTATAACGACCGCACCCACTCTAAGAGCCTGGGAGACGTCAACCCTTCCTGTCTCACCCCGCACTCCAACCCATAAGCCTTGGAGAAAATGTTGGACCAC
Organism: Charanyca ferruginea; assembly: GCA_947361185.1. Taxonomy (NCBI): domain Eukaryota; kingdom Metazoa; phylum Arthropoda; class Insecta; order Lepidoptera; family Noctuidae; genus Charanyca; species Charanyca ferruginea. The sequence continues at coordinate 28,108,017 of OX376063.1, forward strand.
TTCACGTGATTAACTTGGATCGCGTACCAGAACTGCAGAATATTAAGAACTTCAGCCGGTACATTCCTGTCCCCTAACTTCTTCCATAGCACATCATATGATACAAGGTCAAAAGCCCTGGAAAGATCCAGGAAATAGGCATACACGCCGGCGTCTTTCTTACGATTTGTATAATATTGGACAGTATTCTTGAGACGCTTTGCACTTTCAGTTGCCAGTCCAGGTTGGAACCCAAACTGTAAGTCGTGCAAGTAGAGATTTTTTTCCAAACACGAATCAAATTAATCACGTGAAGTGGTCCAACATTTTCTCCTTCATGGACTCGTATCATTTAATATCATAGCATTCTATCAGTAAAAGCTGCACGGTACAATACCGTACACATACGGTCCAATATTTTTGCAATGGTAACAAAATTGCAATGGTTGCAACTGAGATCGGCCGGTAATTTCCTTTGTCCGAGATATCCCCTGTCCTGTTATTGACTATCGGTACTACAATAGTTTTCATTAGTTCTGCTGGTAGGTATGAGTGACTAATGCACATTGAATAAAACAAAGACGCGACCCTCGGCAGGTGAACACCAGCATAAAATGCTCGATGCTAAGTCCATCGTGTCCGGGAGATTTTTACCTCTACTCATATTCTTAACTACAGCTCAGACCTGCTTAGTTGAAAAATTCATTACCGGTTCCACTCCCGCAGCGAAGGACTCAGAACCGGTCATCGTACCTGAGGGGTCGAGAGGTGTTCCATGAACATATTCGCAGTATGCTCTGGATTATTCAGTCCCCCGACGCTCACCGGCAGCCCAGGCCTGGTATCCAGCTTACCCTTCGGAACAAATTCGTGTACGAATTTGTTCCGATGTTTACCCAAGGTCCGTCACATATTAGTGGTAATTTTAGATATAAATGTAAAGGCGCGAATTGGGAATTTTTTGGCTCGCTTTTTGCGCGCCACGCCAAAGACTTCACTCACATCGGATTGTCAGCTGAGGAGAGTGCTGAAATTATGTCAGACACCTTTACTTACTGTGCTGACATCGCCATTGGTCGCGGATCTATGACCAACGTTCGAAGATGTGATTGGTGGAGTGACTATTTAGTTGAACAACGAAAACTTTATCGCAGAGCGCGTAGACAGCTTAATAAGCTTAAAAAACGTAAGGTTACCGGGGACCTGCTGACTTTTGCATTAAATACGTTTAGAGTTGCCAAGTCACGCTACAAAGCGTCGGTGGAAAAATCTAAGGGTAATTTACTGCGTAAAATTGTTGTAAAACTAGATAAAGAAGGTCCGTGGTCTCCTTTATATCACGAGTTTAAGGCTAATAGATCAGTCGACCTTGCGTATGTCCAAAACATTAAAGTAAATAATAAACATACCACGGGTATCGAAGAAACAACGGAAGTTCTACTTAATACTCTGATACCCGATGATTCACCTATGAACGACAACGAATACCACCAACAGATTAGAGCGTGGGCTTCGGTGCCACCTGAATCACCAGCGTCAGATCTACCATCCACTGACGAGTTCATAAACGTTGTCAAGAGACTACCAGTCAACAAATCATCAGGTGAAGATAAAATATCTAATAGAATGATTATAGAAGCGTGTAAAACAGCGGGTGACGCGATCTTAACTGTTTATAACCGGTGCATTGCGGAGGGTGTTTTTCCTCGTGTATGGCGACGTGGCTTTATACGGATTATCCCAAAGAGTGGCGACAAGCCCCCGGATGACCCAAAGTCGTACCGGCCCATAACACTTCTACCATCTTTGGGAAAACTCCTGGAGCGCCTTATCGTTCCACGTTTGCTACCGGATGGACCAAAATTTCATAATAATCAATTCGGTTTCACCAAAGGGAAATCTACCGTCGACGCGGCACTATTAGTTAGGAAAATTGTTAATTCGTCCGAACATAAATACGTCATTGGGATCTTTCTGGATATCTCAGGGGCTTTCGATAACGCATGGTGGCCTATGCTACTACTTAAGATGAAGACCCGTGGTTGTTACAGAAACATCTATACTCTTGTTTACTCGTACTTTTTAAACGGCTCCGCGAAGCTCAAACTTGGACATCATTCTATGTCGAAGGCTCTAACCATGGGATGTCCTCAAGGTTCAGTTATCAGTCCATATTTATGGAATGTAGGTTTTGATGATTTGCTTGCGATTCCACTTCCTTGCGGTTGTTCATTAACTGGTTACGCGGACGATGGCCTTCTGCTTATTCAGGCAAGTACCCGGGCTGAGGTTGAGTATTTGGCTGACACTTGCCTTCGCTTAATATCTCAGTGGGGCGACCGAAACCGTCTAACCTTTGCACCTCACAAAACCTATCAACTTATTTTAAAAGGTAATCTTAAATCATGGCCTAGTATTAAATTTAATAACGTGCCCGTTAAAAGAAAACAATCAGTGTGCTACCTTGGTCTGGTCTTAGAGAAAAACTTTTCATTTATTGACCACATAAAAACAGTTGGTGAAAAAGCTAAAAAGAACTTTTATGCCTTGACGAGTATATCTAAAGCCACTTGGGGTCTATCATTTTTAACTTTAAAAACTATTTATGGGGCTACCTATTTGGGATGTATGTGCTACGGGGCACCTGTTTGGGCTGATAGGGCCACCATAGGGGCGGTACGACGTAAATTGCTTCAAAGTCAACGTTTGGCTTTAATATTTTTATGTAAAGCATATAGGACCGTTAGTACTGAAGCCCTTCCGGTTCTAGCAGGCGTGCTTCCAGTCGATCTTGAGGTGCAACGACGTGCTGCAATGTACTATTCCGCGCGAGAGACCATGGACGCAAACTTTTTAACTCAACGTGACCGCGCTAAGATCTCTAGATTATTTAAACCACAGACTGACGTCTGGGAGGAACTTTTATCCGAGTGGCAGTGTAGGTGGGATGATTCTAGCAAGGGCCGTCACCTTCATCAGTTCTTTACATCCGTTCGTGAGCGGCTGGCCAGGACATGGCTGGAGGTGGACCACTGTGTTGCCCAATTTCTAACAGGACATGGCAACTTTAAAAGTAAATTATTTTCTTTCAAGCTTGTTGCTTCGCCTTTGTGTCAATGTTCTACATCTGACTGTGAATACGAACAATCTGCACATCATATCTTATGGGAGTGTATTCTTTGGCAGAAAGAACGCAATATTATGTTGGATAGTGTACAGGCTACATCCGGTGCAGTTTATTATGCGGACCTTGTGGAAACTAGAACTAATTTCCGTGCGTTCAAGCGTTTTTGCCATACCTATTATTGGAATCAAATTTAATGTAACAGCTCACTTTTTAGGGCCCATTAATTATGTCAATTATAACCCGTGGTGCTTAGCAACTGGGTTTCTCCCAGTTGTAAACGTCCCTTTGTGCCTATTGGCCTAGTTCTGTTCTGTCTCCTGCTTGATTTGGAGGGAAGTGGAAAATATGTTTTTCTTACTCCTCCGCTGTTCTTTTCTGATTAATTTCGTTGCGGGATCCAAGACAGTTGAATCGTTTCTCTGGGACTCGTCGAGCTTCATTGCTCTGGCGCTTTTCTGGTGGTCGCCACTGTTGATTCTGGCTTACAGGAGTTACAGTGGTTAGGGAATAGTGTGGCGGGCTTGTCCCATTTAAAAAAAATCCAGCTTACCCGTAGCTTTCCAGAATTTACTAAAATTGTTAGCCGCTCTTTGCGCAGCTAAAAAAATTATTTTTACTTATTCTGTATTGATGCACCATTATGACAACCCTTAATAATAATAATAATAAACCATTTATTTCGGGTATCAAAGACCCATGACATAAATACCTTACAGACATACATACATACATACTTATAAAAAACCACAAAAAAAAATATAATTAAACTATTGAACACGAAGAGACGGCGTCGTGTTGCGCTGCGTGGTGTCGCGTAGCCTTCCGCGGAATCGCCGAAATACGACACCCTCCGGCCAAAACTCATTCTTAAGGCAGGTCTCGATATACTGAGTCGGAACTCGCACCACGAACGACTTGAAGTTAGTATTGTGGCGCGACTCCAACTTCTCGACCCTCAAGGTCCAGCTGGTCTTCGATCGGACATACTCCACGATCTCCTCAACCTTCGTGGTATGATGCAGCCGGGACACATAGAGCTGCGTCGTAGGTATAGCCGGACGCAGCATAATGGGTCCTGCTAGCGCGGTCCCACACTGGTTCCGACTAGGTGGCTTCTTCCTCTTCTTCCTCTCCACCTTCACGAAGCCATCCTTGTCACACGTGCCCGTTGCTGGGCCTTGCTGTTTCGAACCCCCTACCTACCTACCTTAAATATTTGAGAGTTTATAGTTACGGTGTGGTGTGCATCTCAAGAACTTAGAGAATGCGCGTATAAAAATATGATAACCGGTTGGAACTATGACTTGAAGTAAAGTTTTCATCATGGCGGCTTTCATAATCGCATCACCTTGTATGCTCGCGTCATTGGACGCTGGCGGCGGTACTCCTTTCTCTTTCTGTTGCATGGAGGCGTAATAGGAGGGAAGAAGAGGGATAAAACCAGTGTAGCCAACATTACATGAAAATGTATCACGCAAGAAAAGTGTTTCGCTAACATGATAATGAGAATGTAATTCGTTCGGAAGTGTTACAAAACTTGCGTAAGCACTACCCATGCCCGTGTATGCCTTGTGTATGATAAGCAGGCTCCTTAATCAATTGGTCATCACGATATTTCGACGATGACGTCGAGATACTCAGGTCTAAAAAAGTATTTTAAAATTAGTGTTAGTGTTTTTATTGTTTGTGTTTTTTACTGCTTTCACGATCGGTGCTGGGCTTCACTGAAACAAAATAATAATTCAAATTCTCTAACGTGAAGTCAGTTTAAGTTAAGTTTAAAATAAATGATACGCTTTTATACCTTATAAATAAAATAAAAATAGTATTTAATTCCTCTTATATTATACACAAAAGATTAAACCACAAAAGAAACAAGACAATAATTACAAAAAAAAAAAACATCTTAGAGCTAAGTAGGAAATTTATCAAAGCCGAGAGTGAATGTTAAAGTACCTATTATTATTTTTTCTTACACTTTGAAAACAAATTGTGAATGTCATTAAACGAAACGTGAGTATTTTTACACATTATAGATTGAACAAACGAATTAACTCACTGTATTGCCGGGATCGTCCGACTTGTCTAGCCTTCACAGTGAGTTAATTCGTTTTTTCAATCTATAATAAATTGTGAATGTTTTATATAAACTTAAAAATCCCCCACGACCCCTGTACATGTGTCGTGTGTATCATATTGCATGTACCAGTCTTGCATGCACGCTTATTAAAATTCAATTCAATCACACGTAAGTATCGTATACCTTGGCAAGCACGACAATCCGTGGTCCCGACTGTCGGTCATAGGTTTTTGTGAAGCCCGAAAGTGTAACAACCAAGGTGTATTGTGTTACCCAGTAACTGGGTTAGGGAGATCAAAATAGACATGATAAAATATGTGAAATACTGGTGTCCCAGTTGCATCTAGATTCTAGTTAAACTCTAAGCCAATCTCAAAATAATCAATGATGAATAGTAGATGATCAATAAATTAACACTATGTACCCGGTGTCCCCTTGTTTCGCAGACAGAAATTTCATATACTTTCATTTCCCAGAAAATGTTTCATATAATACTAGCTGACCCGACAGACGTTGTCCTGTCCTTATCTACCTACTTACCTGCCTATTTACCTACCCTACACCTACCCTACACCTACCCTACACCTACCCTACACCTACCCTACACCTACCCTACACCTACCCTACACCTACCCTACACCTACCCTACACCTACCCTACACCTACCCTACACCTACCCTACACCTACCCTACACCTACCCTACACCTACCCTACACCTACCCTACACCTACCCTACACCTACCCTACACCTACCCTACACCTACCCTACACCTACCCTACACCTACCCTACACCTACCCTACACCTACCCTACACCTACCCTACACCTACCCTACACCTACCCTACACCTACCCTACACCTACCCTACACCTACCCTACACCTACCCTACACCTACCCTACACCTACCCTACACCTACCCTACACCTACCCTACACCTACCCTACACCTACCCTACACCTACCCTACACCTACCCTACACCTACCCTACACCTACCCTACACCTACCCTACACCTACCCTACACTTACCCTACACCTACCCTACACCTACCCTACAATTTTTTTTTTTTTTTTTTTTTCTCTCCGTAAGAACCTTCTTCGTACTTCAAGGAATATTATAAAAAAAGAATTATCCAATTTGGTCAAGCGGTTCGCAAGTTATGCGCTTACCAACACATTTAGCGATTCATTTTTACCCGACTACGGCAAAGCCAAAGGAGGGTTATGAGTTTGACAGGCTATGTATGTATGTATGTATGTATGTATGTATGTATGTATGTATGTTCATCTGTACGCGCATAGCTCCTAAACTACTTATCAGAACTGAACAAATGAGGTATCGTTAGAAGCGTCTTGATCGTCCGCTGGTTATAGGCTATATGACGTATCACCGAATCCAATGTGGCGCCCTCTGGCGGACAAAAAAAACAATATTAAAAAAAAAATTAAGACAATCATACCGTGTTTGGTATCATTGGAAAGGGGTTCACTAGTACATTTCAAATTTATATAATATTTAGTGGTAATTTGTCACAAATTATTGTAAAAAAAGGAAAGATTACCAAATAAAGTAAGATACGCATACCGTGTTTAGTATCATTGGAAAGGGGTTCACTAGTACCTATTAAATATATAATACTTAGCTGTGACTCCAAAATGGTTTAAATAAAAATATAAAGTTTAAAAACTAAAACCCGACCACAACAAAAAGTGATCTAAAAAGTACAAAACAAGAAAATATTTCACACAGAAATCAAGACATAGGTACAAAATGGTCAAGGTAAGCCGTGGTTGCATGCCATTATATTCATGTTCATCGCACTCATATGGGATACAGGCATGCAACCACGGCTTACCTTGACCATTTTGTACCTATGTCTTGATTTCTGTGTGAAATATTTTCTTGTTTTGTACTTTTTAGATCACTTTTTGTTGTGGTCGGGTTTTAGTTTTTGAACTTTATATTTTTTATATATAAGATTTGGTTCTTATAATTTTATTTCGACTATATATACATATTTCACAGAAACACAATTCAATGAATTTTTATTCTCATTTTTTTGTTTAAAAAACTTATCAAACAGAAGAATTATTTTTTAACGAATATTGTTTGTTCAGTGTATCTTTCCATGGAATTTATTTCAACTTAAATTTATATAAACAGACAATAACTAAAATATTGTCTTTAAAAGTGAATAAGTTGTGCTACAAAAGTTAATGACAGAAACGAATCGCTGCGAAACCGACTCCACGTAGTCTTGTCTGCCCTACACCTAGAGTGTAATTTAAATCCGCGTAGGCGCGGAGGGGCGAGGCGGCCCGCGAGCTGAGGAGCAGGTGGTGAGCGTGAATACCATCTGCGACGATAAGCTCACGTGGGACCGCCGGAGCCCCGCAACGCCGGAGCCGTGACAGAAATCATGCCTGCTGCATGTTGCATGCTCGCTTGCATGTTGCATGCTCGCTTGCATGTTGCATGCTTGCTTGCATGATGCATGCTTGTTTGCACGCTGCATGCTTGTTTGCACGCTGCATGCTTGCTTGCACCCTGCATGCTTGCTTGCATGCTGCATCGTTGCTTGCGCGCCACATGCTTTCTTGTATGCTGCATGCTTGCTTGTATGCTGCATGCTTGTTTGCCTGCTGCATACTTGCCTGCTGCATGCTTGCTTGCACGCACGCGCAGTAGGTTTGGCTAGAACTGAGACCCCCATTCTTGGTAATAATTTTTATATTAAATAAACAATATATGGATAAAGAATATTTGATTTGTTATTCTATGATATGATTATTCTAACATTAAACTTTATGTGAAACAAAAATCAACGATTTAAAAATCTTCAAAGTAAGTATTCTGCGTATTGATTATTCTATGAAACGAAACTATAAGAAAAATTTTATGTGAAACGAAATTCTATAAAACTATTAGCTATGAAACAACGTACAACCCTATGTACCCACAGTAATGGACAGACCAATGAAACTGTGGGGGCTTCCTTTGCACTCCATCGTACAAAACGTTCAAACTTTGGTGTTCATCGGTCTCAACAGCAAAATTGCATTTTGCTACAAGATCGTATAATCTTCAATGGGATTGAAGTCTTTGCTCATCATATGGGTCTCGTTGTGAGCCAGTTTGTAACCCCATAAATGCATAGCTTGTCTACACGCCACCTGAAATGGCACATGATTCGTTAATTTATTGTTAAGATTATGACGCAAAATCATTTATAAGCTCTAAGTAGATACTTTTGACAAGAGAGGAAGCAAAGCAAGTAAACATTACTACTGTTTCGATTAAAGACACTAAAAAGACTTTTAAAGAAAATGTTATGCGGATTTTCAAAAGGCATAAGATAGAAGTTTTTACTCACCTGTAGATCGTTAATGTAGGTAAAGTTCAAACCAGTCTTCCATTTGAAAGGCACGTTATGGGACACTTTGATGGTTGAGTGAGGACCGTCCACTTCAGCAGTAGTGTGCGATTGCAGGAACTCGTCAAACGCTTGCCTTCCATCTAGCTTTAGGAACTTTAGAATTTGATCTGTAGTAATATAAGGCTTCAGTGCTAAATCTTCAAACCGTATCACCCTGTAATTCGAATATTAATTTATCTTAAAGTTAACATCAACAATATTTATATGTTATCTGTTTTTAAAAACCTGATCGAATATATTTGGTTAGTGTTTTGAAATTCATAAACAATAAACCTCATTACAGCTGTTGAGACTAAAACTACAACAGCTAAACAAATAAGTATACAAAGGCTTTTACAAGATGAAATTTAAAAGCTAAATGGTTATTCAAACCTCTAGGTACAAGGTAACCATCAACCTTAAGTAGTACGTCCACTAATTTTATAAAAGGACTCAACACACATATAGGAAACAAAGTCGCTTCCCGTCGTCTGTTAAAAAAGCAAAAGAAAGAAAGAAAGAAAGAAAGATAAGCGTTCAGAAAAGCTTAGATCTTTTCAACTACGTAACGGATTTTCATTACTAGGGAGATCGATTCAACAAAATGGTTTATACGTGTCGATGATCTATATTGCACCCGTGCAAAGCCAGGAAGGGTTGCTTGCATCTTATAAATAAAATATCAAAGCTTACAGCAGTCGGTCCGGATACTTTTGCAGTATGTGACCAGCTGCCACATAGTTGCTAATCAAGTCAGCACAGACCAAAGAGGGGTCAAAACAATCTGGAGAAGGCACGCAGAAGCCACGATGTTGCCTTGACTGCATCATGCCGCGGGGGTCTCGGACTAACAGTATCACCTTCACGTTGAGCCTGAAAGTTATTTTATTAGTTCTTCAAAATAGAAATAATGTAAACAAGAATATTTAACTGATTGATACTTCGATTTATTTTTGCACTGCACCACTACAGGGCAACGGCCTCCCTTTCTCTTTTCCCACCCTCTCTGTCTACATCTAGTGTGAACCAATCCCTCCTGTAAGCGTCAAGCTCATTGGGTCTTCTACGATGTTGATGATGATGGACATGTTTCGGCACCTACATTGTGGTTGTTTTAGCCCATCCATGATCCGCTTGACATGCGACAGATGTGGCTGTCCCAGTCCAACTTAAGCTTGGTTGCTTTTTGTAGCACCGTATACCCAACGCGGACCGTTAATCTGACTCCCAGGATGCTGCGCTCTACCGCTCGCTGGCATACCTCAAGACCGAGCCTCAGCCGAAAAGTTAAGTATATGCTAGGGAAAACATTTAAAAAAGAATGCTACTACTACTAATACTCACTCTTTATCATTCAATATTTCTTCAACGAACCGTAACCTTAGTCGAACAAGCTTCATATTTTGAAACGGAAACAGCCTACAGAATTGAGACGTGTACTCTTCATTAAAACATACCTCATTTTTATTCTCTTCCTTGCAATACTCAAATAATCTGGTATTATGGTTAAACTCTTTAAGACTTAAGTCTTTACTTTCAAACTTAAAATAATCTGTTAATCCGTAAAAATTACATTTAAACATTTGCTTAATCATCTTCAGGGCTTTTTTTGCTTCTCTTGGCTCCCTGATTTGTTTGATTCCATACATAAGTAGGGGTTCATAATGATAATAAGTACTGGGAATTGAATTCACCAAATCTCCGAGAAATGTTGATCCTGACCTCCATGATGATATTATAAGGGTCCGCAAGGGCTGTCCCCCAGATTCCATAACTAAATCTTCTAAATCATTTACACCGGATTGTGCAAAGTTATAATTTGAGAGTTCATTTTTTATTTCAGTTCTTGCTTCTTCTAATATTTTTTTGATGTCCAACAAACTCTGGTTCTTATATCGTACGTTTGTGGATAAACTCTCAATATCTGTTAAACCATGAGTACTATCATTCAGTACAAAGGGCATCTCCTCTCCATCTTCAAATTTTATAAATATCCTGATAATTTTGCCGTTCTTGATGGATGTGAGATAATATGCGTTATTAGGTAACTGAGTCCTAATATTAATAACAATGAGAATAATACTGATGCCGAATACTAGACACGTGTAAACATTCAGTGACCGCATTATCTGTAACAACACACATGGGATATTATAAGGCTAGATTTTTTACAGTTGTTAAATAAAAGGATATTTTTTATTTTGCTACTATTACTTCGTAGCAGAATCTTAAAATCAGCGGCTGAACTATGTCTTTGCTTCGCACTCACAGGAATAACATGTATCAGTCAATAATGAAATATTTGGTACTTCCTATACTTATTTTCTTCTGCATAAACCTAACCTAAACTAAAAGTGTCTTGGCCCGCAACCTAATCTAAGTAAGTGTTAAGTGATGGGTGTAAATGACAATAACATCTCCCGTTTTGCCAGCACATTTGATTAACGTGCTATGACTGACTCTTTATGTTTACCACAACCAAATTATCCCTCAACTATGTTGGTGTGTTCTATTCTAACTAGATGCTACTGAATATGCACAAACATCTTTTGGGTAAAAATAGCGATGGTATGTCAAGAGAAATAATCGTTAGTTAAAGAAATATGTCAAGAATAACGTCAGTTATTTGTTATCATCATCATGTCAACCTTTAGATGCCCATTGCTGGGCATAGGTCACCCCAAGGGGGGGGGGGGGGGTTCAGCCGTAATCGCCATGCTTGGCCGATACATGTTGGCGATCGCAATAAGTGTTATGGTACTCAGAAGGACGCTGCTGCCCACCCCCTGATCAATATCTCTCTGTCGCATTCTACGACACCCACGGGTAGGAATGGGGAGGTGCTATTGCTCAGTTTTTTTTATATTGTTATAGGCATTTGGCCGCGACTCACCTGATCTTAAGTGATGATGCGGGCTAAGGTGGAGCACGCTTGCCTAGTATAAACCGGTTCACTCTTGCCTTGAGATACTCAGATTATACGTATCGGGGACTAGAGAGGCAGTTATTTGTTAAGCACTACTATTTTTACCCGACTACGGCAAAGCCAAAGGAGGGTTATGATTTTGACAGGCTATGTATGTATGTATGTATGTATGTTCATCTGTTCGCTCATAGCTCCTAAACCACTTATCAGAACTGAACAAATGAGGTATCGTTAGAAGCGTCTTGATTGTCCGCTGGTTATAGGCTATATGACGTGTCACCGAATCCAATGTGGCGCCCTCGGCGGACAAAAAAGTCAAGATTAATAAAAAAAAAAAGAAGGCAAGCATACCGTGTTTGGTATCATTGGAAAGGGGTTCACTAGTACTATTCAAATATATAATATTTAGTTGTGACTTGTCACAAATAATTTAAAAAAAGGAAAGATTACCAAATAAATTAAGATACGCATACCGTGTTTAATATCATTAGAAAGGGGTTCACTAGTACCTTTTAAATATATAATACTTAGCTGTGACTCCAAAATGGTTTTAATAAAAAAAATAAGTTTAAAAACTAAAACCCGACTACAACAGAAAGTGATCTAAAAAGTACGAAACAAGAAAATATTTCACACAGAAATCAAGACATAGGTACAAAATGGTCAAGGTAAGCCGTGGTTGCATGCCATTATAATTCATGTACATCGCACTCTTATGAGATACAGGCATGCAACCACGGCTTACCTTGACCATTTTGTACCTATGTCTTGATTTGTGTGAAATATTTTCTTGTTTCGTACTTTTTAGATCACTTTCTGTTGTAGTCGGGTTTTAGTTTTTAAACTTATTTTTTTAAGGAATCATCTTATCATAACTAGTTATAATAATAATATCAGTCTGTTATTGTCTTACTGCAGAGCAAAGTCCTCTTCGATACAAGAAGGTATGAGTATTGATCACCACGTGCGCTCCAGACGGATATATCCTTCACCGATACCAGTGATAACCAAAATAAACTTAGAAAGATCATAATAATGATATAGAAAGATCACATCACATAGTAATTTAATTCCTTGTTGCGAATGCTACCTCGTGCATGAAGGGCAAACTAAAAACTAGAAAAGAAAAGCATCAAAGATTGCTTATAAACACAAATGGATAACTCGTTTTTGCTTTTGCTTTTTTAACACAAGATAAACGACAATCTAACCCTAAATCGTAGGTAATTTTATCACATAATTAGAGAAATGAAATCTATAACTGTACAAAATAAAAGAAAAGTCACCTAACAAAAACAACTAAAACAAAATAACCTCCACTAACGTGTGTCTTTCGCTGTAGAAAAAATAAACTAGAATAATTGATTATTTTTGTTACTATAATTTTATTGCATCTTTATGAATTAATTAAGCAAAAATGGTATTTTTGCTCAACAAGTTAGACTGGTAGTCTAACTTGTTAGACTTAGACTGGTAGTTAGACTGGTAGTCTAACTTGTTTTAATAATCTTTAAGTAAGACGATTATTACTATTGACGTCGTTCAGAACTCTAGGCTACTAGACTATAAGTAATTAAGTTCAAGAAAAAATATTTACTTCGTTTAAACCTTTAAGATGTATTTTGAACATCTTTTACGAGAATATAATTTAAACTATCTGCCGATTTCGAATGGTACTTTCATATGTGTGTTGCGGGTTCGATTCCCGCCCAGGGTAAACATTTGTGTGATGAGCACTTGTGAAAAAAATGTATTTGTGTATGTATATCAGCTGTCTGACACCCATAGTACAGGGTCTCCCTAGTAATTTAGATAAATTTAATAAGACTTTAATTAGTAAGTTACCCGTTCAGGAACTTCATTTTTAATTTGTGTGTAGACCAAGGGGTTTTCCCGGATCTAATGAAGTTCAGCAAAGTTATACCACTTTTTAAATCCGGCGACTGCAAAGACTCTAATAATTACAGACTCTAATTGTATAAAGATTTTTTTTCAGTTGTGCAAACAGAGTTTGATAATATTTTTAAGAAAAAAATTAAAACTATTTGCCCTAAGTTTTTATTTAGTGACTGGGCAACTAAAGGTATCAGAAAAAGTAGAGAAAGGCTTTTTGAGTTGTATGGCCTTAAGCCTTATATTAACACCGAAACATTTAATAAGTATGTTTCGACTTATTCTAAAACTTTTAAAATTGCTTGTAAAGCAGCTAAAGCCTTATACATTAGCAATAAAGTTAAATCAGCTGATGATAAAATTAAGACTGTTTGGAAAATAATTAATAATGAAACAAACAGGAACAAAAAACATAATACTGATTACACTCTGGAGACTTCCCGTGGTCTCTTAAGTACTAATAAAGAAGTTGCTCAGGAATTTGCAACATTCTTTACCGATATTCCTATTAAAACTACTGAAACTTTAGATTCTTCGCCCTCACTTGCTTTAAACTTACTAAGTTCGAATGTTTCAGCATGTCCCACGGAATTTAAATTTAAACATATAAACCCTGCAATCGTTATTAAAGCTTTTAAACAACTCAAGATTAAGGGTACTGAAGATTTATGGGGGATGTCTACTAATGTTTGTAAATCAATTATTGAGACAGTGGCGCCCTATTTAGCTTTCATTTTTAATTTGTGTGTAGACCAAGGGGTTTTCCCGGATCTAATGAAGTTCAGCAAAGTTATACCACTTTTTAAATCCGGCGACTGCAAAGACTCTAATAATTACAGACCCGTTTCGGTTTTGCCGGTTTTTAGCAAAGTGTTTGAAAAAGTAATGCTTGATCAAATGCTCAGTCATTTTAACTGTCACAAAATTTTACATGATCAGCAGTATGGTTTCACCAAAGGACGTTGCACTACTGACGCCGGTGTCACCTTAATCAAGCATATATTTAAGGCTTGGGAGGATTCTCAAGATGCTATTGGTATCTTTTGCGACCTCTCCAAAGCATTTGATTGCGTGAATCACGAAACACTACTCTTAAAGCTTGAGCATTACGGACTGGGTAAACTAGCGCTTAGCTTAGTAAAATCATATTTGACTGATAGACTGCAACAAGTTCAAGTAAACGGTGTAAATTCATCGGGCTTAAAAGTAAAAATGGGGGTACCGCAGGGCTCAATATTGGGTCCGTTCCTCTTTTTAGTTTATATAAACGACTTACCTTATTTGTTGAAAAATCAACCACAAATGGTGTTATTTGCTGATGATACTTCCTTGATATTTAGAGTTAATAGACGGGCACAGCACCATGACGACGTAAATGACGCTATGCTTAAGGTTCATAATTGGTTTACTGTAAATAATTTAGTATTAAATGAGAAGAAAACTAAATGCATAAGATTCGCTTTACCGAATGTTAAAAGTAGTGAATGTAACGTTGTATTGAATAAGGATATACTTGAATTCGTCGAAAAGACTGTTTTCCTAGGGATTACGCTTGACTCAAAGCTGCAATGGGGTCCTCACTTAACATCTCTTGCAGGGCGGTTGAGTTCGGCCGCTTACGCTGTCAGAAAAATCCGGCATTTGACAGACGTGGATACCGCTAGGCTAGTATATTTTAGTTATTTTCATAACATCATGTCCTACGGTATCTTGCTTTGGGGGCGGGCTGCAGATATTGATTCTATTTTTATTCTGCAAAAGCGGGCTGTCAGAGCCATCTATAATCTCAGCAGTCGCGAGTCTCTAAGAGAATTGTTTAAACAGATTAACATCTTGACGGTACCTTGTCAATACATATATGAAAACATTATGCATGTTCGAAAAAACCTTCATCTTTTTAATAAAATAAGTGACAGACATTGTGTTTATACTAGAAATAGGAACAAATTAGATCAGCCAAGATTCAGATTGTCAAAAGTTCATACTTCTTTTATGGGGTACTGTGTAAAATTTTATAATAAAATACCTCTTGATATTCTTCAACTAAATGAAAGACAATTTAAAACATGTATTAAACGCACACTGTGTAGACAAGCATATTATAAATTAGAAGACTACATCAATGATAAAAATGCTTGGCTAAATGCTGGTCCTGCTCCACAGGCAGTTTAGGGAATTTCCTAATTGGAGGAATGTTGTTTCCTACCCCTTTTTTTTATTGACATGAGTAACGAGTATCGTTATTATTATACACAAATATATATTTTAATTACTTTTTCGACATTTTAGAAACATTGTAAACCTTAGTTTTGTATAATTTAGCAGCATTATTTCAATTTTGTAAATGTGAGTACCATGGAGCCATATTTTAAGTAAATTATTATGTGTTTGACTTAAATGAGCATGGCGGTTGAGAGAATTGTCATGCTCACTCAAATGTCTCGCTGGTGGTGGCGCGTGTGTTGGGTCATTCGGCTCCCTCTAAAATGGTTGAGCTGAATGGTGCTGATTCACGCGTCATGTTCGTGAACGGGCGCTGTCAGTAGAGATTGGTCAACTCTTAACTGCCATGGTTTTTATCTTGATTATTTTTTATATTTTGTATTTCTAGATTACCTTCATTGTTTTCACATATAGAAGCAACAAGAATAATGTAAGCAGTATTTTGTAAAAACCTGATTTTAAAAGAGTGTCCGTGGAGTTTCTTGCTCGTTCTTCTCCATAGAGACCTACCTACGTTTTGGAACGAGCAACTAGCTTCAACTTTCTGTCTAACTGACCGACTCCTTGACAATTCAAAAGTGCCTGTAAATGGTTTAATTGAAATAAATGCTTTGACTTTGACTTTGACTTAGACCCGTTTCGGTTTTGCCGGTTTTTAGCAAAGTGTTTGAAAAAGTAATGCTTGATCAAATGCTCAGTCATTTTAACTGTCACAAAATTTTACATGATCAACAGTATGGTTTCACCAAAGGACGTTGCACTACTGACGCCGGTGTCACCTTAATCAAGCATATATTTAAGGCTTGGGAGGATTCTCAAGATGCTATTGGTATCTTTTGCGACCTCTCCAAAGCATTTGATTGCGTGAATCACGAAACACTACTCTTAAAGCTTGAGCATTACGGACTGGGTGAACTAGCGCTTAGCTTAGTAAAATCATATTTGACTGATAGACTGCAACAAGTTCAAGTAAACGGTGTAAATTCATCGGGCTTAAAAGTAAAAATGGGGGTACCGCAGGACTCAATATTGGGTCCGTTCCTCTTTTTAGTTTATATAAACGATTTACCTTATGTACTGAAAAATCAACCACAAATGGTGTTATTTGCTGATGATACTTCCTTGATATTTAGAGTTAATAGACGGACACAGCACCATGACGACGTAAATGACGCTATGCTTAAGGTTCATAATTGGTTTACTGTAAATAATTTAGTATTAAATGAGAAGAAAACTAAATGCATAAGATTCGCTTTACCGAATGTTAAAAGTAGTGAATGTAACGTTGTATTGAATAAGGATATACTTGAATTCGTCGAAAAGACTGTTTTCCTAGGGATTACGCTTGACTCAAAGCTGCAATGGGGTCCTCACTTAACATCTCTTGCAGGGCGGTTGAGTTCGGCCGCTTACGCTGTCAGAAAAATCCGGCATTTGACAGACGTGGATACCGCTAGGCTAGTATATTTTAGTTATTTTCATAGCATCATGTCCTACGGTATCTTGCTTTGGGGGCGGGCTGCAGATATTGATTCTATTTTTATTCTGCAAAAGCGGGCTGTCAGAGCCATATATAATCTCAGCAGTCGCGAGTCTCTAAGAGAATTGTTTAAACAGATTAACATCTTGACGGTACCTTGTCAATACATATATGAAAACATTATGCATGTTCGAAAAAACCTTCATCTTTTTAATAAAGTAAGTGACAGACATAATGTTTATACTAGAAATAGGAACAAATTAGATCAGCCAAGATTCAGATTGTCAAAAGTTCATACTTCTTTTATGGGGTACTGTGTAAAATTTTATAATAAAATACCTCTTGATATTCTACAACTAAATGAAAGCCAATTTAAAACATGTATTAAACGCACACTGTGTAGACAAGCATATTATAAATTAGAAGACTACATCAATGATAAAAATGCTTGGCTAAATGCTGGTCCTGCTCCACAGGCAGTTTAGGGAATTTCCTAATTGGAGGAATGTTGTTTCCTACCCCTTTTTTTTATTGACATGAGTAACGAGTATCGTTATTATTATACACAAATATATATTTTAATTATTTTTTCGACATTCATTCATTTTAGAAACATTGGAAACCTTAGTTTTGTATAATTTAGCAGCATTATTTCAATTTTGTAAATGTGAGTACCATGGAGCCATATTTTAAGTAAATTATTATGTGTTTGACTTAAATGAGCATGGCGGTTGAGAGAATTGTCATGCTCACTCAAATGTCTCGCTGGTGGTGGCGCGTGTGTTGGGTCATTCGGCTCCCTCTAAAATGGTTGAGCTGAATGGTGCTGATTCACGCGTCATGTTCGTGAACGGGCGCTGTCAGTACAGATTGGTTAACTCTTAACTGCCATGGTTTTTATCTTGATTATTTTTTATACTTTGTATTTCTAGATTACCTTCATTGTTTTCACATATAGAAGCAACAAGAATAATGTAAGCAGTATTTTGTAAAAACCTGATTTTAAAAGAGTGTCCGTGGAGTTTCTTGCTCGTTCTTCTCCATAGAGACCTACCTACGTTTTGGAACGAGCAACTAGCTTCAACTTTCTGACTAACTAACCGACTCCTTGACAATTCAAAAGTGCCTGTAAATGGTTTAATTGAAATAAATGCTTTGACTTTGACTTTGGGGTCAGATGGCCGTGTGTGATAATGTCCCCACATATTATTATTATTATTATTATTATATGGAGATGAAAGGGCAAGAAACTTCATTACTTACTTTTTAATATTTTCTATACAATAGTTTAAATAGGTACATTAATTACATAATATACCATGTAGGTAAGTTTCTACTTACCTACCTACACTAAAATTATGTTAATATTAGCATTAGCATGTATCAGCTAATGCTCACATATTTACAAATATCTAAACCGTTTTTGACCGCGCCTCACATTTTAATAAACAATGGAATGTGGGTATTCTTTAGGTATTCTTTTATGATCCTTGTTTTATTAATCACGAGACTACTGTATGTCTATTGCGTTACAATCTGCCTTGGTGAACACCTAGGTGAAGTGAGCTGTCATACGTCCCGATGCTAGGGATTTACAAAGCACTACAATCGGATGACAGCTCACTTCGCCTAGGTGTTCACCGAGGGAGATTGTAACAGAATGGCACTGCTGGTATATTCACTTAATGATTTATAACGCGTTCAGCTTTTATATCTAGGCGCTGTTCTTCTAAACGGGTATTATAATGCCCGTATTTTTTAATGTTTTTGATGTTTGTTAATCAATCACGCCTCAACGGATGAACGGATTTGAATGACAGGCACATGCGTGAACCATGACCTGGAATAAGACATGATATACTTTTAAACCCAATACGATCCTGAAAAATCCTATATTTTAAAATCATATTAGTTCGTAAACTTGTTACCCTCTTTTTGTCCTCTGTGCCAAATTAACTGTTTTTTATCTCCTTTTATTTTTTTCTTTTACACACCTACACCATATCGAATCAAATTATTTATTTGGTAGAATATGGTACAATAGATGTTTCATTTAGGTAGTTCCAGCATATCCTGCCATACATGGCGTGTCAATACAGTACAATTCCAACATAACCACAAACTATCTATACCTTACCCAACGTAAGAAAAATCTTGTCCTTAATATAACACTAATGAGACTTTAATGTGACATTGACCTCAGCATCATTGACATTAGCATCTATAGTCTTCATCATCTCTACATAATTTATAAAGTCTCCCGCAGTGCTAAAAAACGTTCGATTGGTTTAATCTTAGAAACGATTGTACAGATTAACATAATCTGGAGGAATTATCTAGAAAGATTATAGGCTATAATTTATTAGGGGAATAAATACAATGACCACCAAAAATACTTGATGAATACGAAATGTAGTAAATGATCACCAAATCTTAGGACCCTTAAGTCCCCTCTGGGGCGGATCCGACTTGGTTAGGTTAGGTTAGAACTGTGACCCTCTATGCCAGACCCAATCGCTTTTTACAGTCAAACTCATACATTTCTAAAAAAAAAAAAAATTTATTAAACTAGTGATGTAACATTTCCATACTTTTCATACACTGATACACACATTTACTTTTCGCTTCTCAGACGCACAATACTAATATACACACACTACACATACACACACACTACACATACACACACATTACACATACACACTAATCACACTTTTACACCGACTCATCACACACACCTGTACACACATGGCACAGTACTAACTAAAATTTTATTTTTTTGTTTTCCTATTTTATTTTATTCCATTTTTCTTTTTCTTATTGTATAAATAAAACTGGTTATAATTTGACACTTGGAACTGAATCAAGGCACTCTAAATGTAACGCACGGGTAGATAGCACATAGAAATTGAAAAAAAAAAAAACTGACTCCCAAGATACAGGTTTCTTTACCTAGTTTGGGAGACAGCCGTCTCAGTCTTCTAGCTCATATTTAAATTTTACTATGCCTAATTACTATGTACCTTGTCCTCGTCTTTTGCACAAATAAATTATTATTATTATTATTATTATTATTTGGTTAAATGTTGGTGATCATTTACTATTTTTGGAGGTCATTTACTATATCTGAAGGTTCGTTAAACATAAGCCATTTATTAGTGCTACCCGCGCGAAGACTGGCCGGTTTGCTAGTTTCAATTTAATTATGATTGTATATAATGGGATGATAGATACGTGATGACGTTCAGCTTATAAAACATATCATAAAACCTTAGAAAAATAAAGGAAATTGAACGGAACTAAGAAGCAACACACATGCTCCATTATGTCTGAACCTAATCTTTTAACACTCCATAAACCAATATTCGCTCCCAAAACACTTACTTTTACTACCAACTGTACAATACAATAAAGAAAAGAATACCCATAACGCTTTCAAAATAACCCATAAATAAACACACCGTAAAAATTTCCTTTGATCCTTGAATTTTCGATCTCATATCGCCATAAAATCGAAGGGTAATCTTTGTGAACTTTCATGGAAACTGTTATTAAACTATTAGCCGGGATCGGCGACGTTACTCACATTCCCTCGGGATGCTATTATGCTGGCGGAGTCGCCATTAATCGGCCTACACAAGTGAATTTTGGTAATAAAGACTAGATTGATGTTTTTGGATACTCTCCTATATTCTAGCGTATAGATTTAATCTTAACAGCTAGATGGACGGTAACCTTAAAAAGGTGACTGGGATTTATAATGCACGCGAGAGGCGAAAATCAGAGTGTTTTGATGTCGTATATTCGTTTCTCACATCAGGACCAGTTTTATTAATAATAATAATAATAACTTTATTATCAAGCAACTGTGGCCCATAGGTAAAATACACAAAATAATCTTAAGCAATAACAAACTACACAGCAGCATCAGCATCATCATTACCTGGAAGACGTCCACTGTTGGAAAAATGACCCCCCAAGGGGGGCCGGGGGTTGCCATAGTCCCCACGCTTTGCAGGCGTCTTGGGGATCGCATTGAGGTTGTTAAGTACACGGAAGCCGCTGCTGCTCGACATCCGGATTTTCCCTCCAGAGGACACCCTCGGGATGAAATGGGTGGGTCCTACTCTGCCCCGGACACCCAACGGGTAAGATTTTTATTGCTTAACTGTCTTCTATCCGCAACTTCGTCTGTATGGTAGTCTAGCATACGATTACGGCAATAGTGTTGTTCTGTATCAATGAAAGATTTTTATAATCGGACTTGTGCTTCTGGATGTTATCTACCTCTTACAAACAAACTTTACGTTTCTGTAATATTTAGTCTGATTTGCACAGTAACAGCTACGTGATTAATTAATTAAAGTTGAGGACCGGCATTACGGTTGAGGAGGTTCAATACAATGAGGTTATTTTGATGATTACAAAAAACAGACCAAAGTTTTCTGATCAAATTCTATTTAAAATTATTATAAGGTCTACAAAAACAATAGTAAGTATTTATAGACTTTTTGTGACGGCATCTAATTTATTTATTTTCTTCGTGTTTCATTCCCTTTTAATTTCTTTTGTTGCGTGTATCACTTTAATTGCTTTCGTTCTTACTTACAAGAGTTTTAATTGTTGTGGAACTTCTTAAGAGTTATTTATGAGCTCAAAGGTGAAGTTTAAAACGAAATTAGATTAAATTATGTAGTCTTTAATTTAATTATGTTTGTGATTGTTTTAATGTTTTTGTTTGAAGAACAGAAGTTTGTGTGCATTTTGTTTTTTGTTGCTGCCATAAATAAAGAACATTTTGGTTGTAAGTAATGGCATGTCTTTGTAATTCTAATATAATAACATGAATTGAAATTATAATAACTCTTGAAAATATAATTATGAAAATCTATAAATAATGAAAATGAACTCGAGAACGGCTAGACCGATTTGGTTAATTTTGGTCTAAAAATATTTGTGGAAGTCTAGGGAAGGTTTAAACGGTAAGAAAATTAAAAATCTATTGACAGAACAACGTCTGTCGGGTCAGCTAGTTGTTGATAAAAATATTTATATCCAGTATTCGAAAATACGTCTAGACACATTTTATCATTGCTCACCAAAAAGCAAATGAGATAGTAAAGCAGTGTTACGAGCATAGGATTCCATAGGCAACGCATTTGTTCACCATACTTAAAAGGATTATAGGAAGAGGGTTCCCCATGGAGCCATAAAGTGTTATAACCGGACATTTAGGGAATAGAGCAGGGCGTTATATAAAGTGTTCCTCAAGGCACTATGTTTGGGCCTAATCTGATGAACTCAGTAATGGTATAATTGAGCTGGATACAAACTAATTATAAGGGGTGACGAGCCCACAGCTAATGCAATAGTTTAGTCAGTTTGGCTTCGTGTGGCGATAACGGATGGGATGAGTTAATGGGCACTGAGCGATTGGATACAAGTTTGGAGATACCTAGAACCAGGGCAACTATTATAACTAAACTTATGTGCACTTAAAATTAATTACTCGCTAGTTTAATTAGGCACTCAACCTACGCTGCAGCACTGTGTTGAACTGGAGCTATCAAATTATTATGATTATTATTATAAAGTTTAACAATAATAATGAAATTGAAGCCAAACTATTAACATAACCTGACTTTTATTTAAGTTGACATAAATAATGATCCTGCTTACTGAATCTTATTGTAATACATGAATAGCATAATTTGACTTAATTATTTTTACGAAAATTCTTATTATCGCGAATGTTTATATCTTGCGCCAGTTCTACTGACGGAGAAAATAATATATTAGATAAGAGGCCGAAGGAAGACCCACTGGTCCACTGTTGTAATATTTTTTGTAACAATGACTTCTGACCGCAAATCAATCTAGGGAATAACATTATTTATATTTTGTTTATGTAACATTCGAAGCATTTAAGGTCAAACTGAATTTTTCCGTCATCCGTCACTAGACGCTATTCACTTAACTCAGTACTACTTATTTCACTGAATATTATAAAAGTTTTAAAATATGTGTATAAGGTATTTTTTTATTTCTGGTCGTTTTCCAAAACTGATTTTATTAATTTTTTTTTCGAGTTGAAAACCTTTGCCTGTATCTTCGAAATATATTATATTACTCAAAGTGAGAAGAAGAGCTACGGTGGGGTGTTTTTGTTCTGTTGGTAGGTACAGACAACCTGTAGCGTTGAACCCTTCTCTGCACTTGTCAAACTTAATTGGCTATTTGATATTTTCAATGAAAATATATCTACTCCTTATTTCTTATTGGTGGCTATGGACGTATTTCTTTGTTTGAAATCGTTACCATATTATAATTTAGAACATAATATTATTAAGTTTGCTCAGAAAAATAATGAAAATTGGATTCAAATAAAAATACAACGTAAAAACTAACAGCTATAATTTTTCACAACTAAGTTGAATAACACTCTTAACATCAAAAAATAATTAAACGAAAGCTGTAAAAAATAATTAAGTACCACAAAGTGCCCTCGCGTTCCAAGGTCAAACAAAGTGTCCTTGAACCCTTGACCTCTTAGTGCGGCGCGGGTGAGATGGAACGCCATGCCTCGCATATTTCATAACACGGTTCTGAAGACTGCTGAATATGTTCTTTTAGTTTAATAGTATTCAATTATATTTAGAAAGATTTTGTTTTGTTTTGTATTGACTATTTGTTGCAACCTAAAGTTTGTCACCTCATACTCATATCATTTATTGAATTCCACAATGTTTTAAGGTGTTTACATTTAATAGTTCAGAAATTTAATAGCTTAGACTGTAAGCTATATAAGCGAGCCCCACTTTGAGTAACCCTTGCTTAGAGCAAGGCACAATCGTGGACGCTGTGGGGCACAGCAACATTCATAGTAAATTACTACGTAAAAAATCATGCCTATTATGAATTTCAATGGAATACGGTCCTATAAACTATTAATTTGTCTCTGAAACTTTCATTTAATTCACACGTAGTAAATAACCACTACCCAGTATTAAAAAATAGTTTAGTTCTACAAGTGATGAATACCATCGTTCGAAGAAACCTATCCTGGAATGAATAGTCCTATTGAATTGGCTTACCTGCAATAAGATTACGGCGTAGACAGTCTAAGATGTGCACCGGCGTAACCAGAGCCAGCCATAAAATGAATTCTCGATCTGACAGTTATTCCCTTCTATAGGATTTTGAAAACTTGTGAGCAAGCTAGATTGATATTTTTGGCTATTTAAAAAATAGGATAGAGCTTTAGTTGCTGGTAGCAATTTATACCACCGAATAGTTATAATATTATAACCAGAAATTGCAAAAAAAATACAAGAAAACAAACATTTACATTTACAGTGAGGTGAGATAAACCTACTGACATTAAATTGCAAATCATACTGCGGTACACCAGTCGATAGCTAAAGATTTTTATATCAAAAATATTATTGTTAAACTGTTCCTTTGTATACACGGAAGCATTAACTTTGACTTTTATTTTCTTTTCCACTTTTAAAGAACAAACCAAAAATAGGGAAATGGGGTCCGAGAGCTCACCTTCTTTTTAGGGACATAGCTAAGCAGTTGGTCAACTCTTCACGTGACCAGAAGGCTGGCCTTTTCTTGGGCCAAAGAATTATTTGCAATCCTACGTGGAAATGCTGCTAGCCTTTTGGGCACTTGTCCGATTGAGAGCGATGTGGATGAGTTTTTTGATGCCCTGTGAGGAGGGCTCCTACATAATTTATTTTATATTTATTTTTAAGCTTTCTACCTTCTAAAATCTTTATATTAAATTAAATAAACTCTCGTGACAATGACGTGAAATAGGTACAAGAAATAAAATCCATTCTACGCTCGAAAATACTAAAAATAAAACCCATTCTAAGCTAACGGACGTAATATATTTTTTCCACCGTTCGAATAGTTGTCGAAAGCCGGAATTGTTATCCATTGGGCCCCTCGACCTGACCACACTTAGCTCCAGCCGAGGCAGACGTTGCAATAAAAGTCGCATCGTCGCAAATTGTACGATAGCTCCCACATTGCCGCCGCAATTCACACTTTAAACTCATTATTAAAGGGAAAAATTACTCTTTTAGTGTACGTAGGCGTACGTGGGTGTTTAATGAGTTTTGGTTATACGTTTTTGGATAATTGCTGGGTATCTTGTTACTTTAGCGAATCGGGAAGTCGGTGGGTGTGTAGGTATAATGAGGCTCAGGCTGCCACACGGTGAAATTGTTTTGCGCGCTTACTTCTTGTCATTTAAAGGACATACTGCCATCACTCAGAGTGATTGTTTCATATCATCACGCCTGCATTCCCTGAATAGATAGGCAGAAATGTAATGGCACTCATAGAATAAACAGTAAAATTTCCCTAATTTATTATGAACCTTATACATTTGTAAATGTTGTAGCTTGATATGCTGGCCTGTGCGTATTTCAATTTTCTGACTAATTTACCGACACCTTGATTTCAAAAACGCTTGTAAATTGTTTAATTGAAATAAATGCAGTAACTTGGTCATGTTCAAGTTTTAATTCACAAGTTTATGAACACTATTGTATTCCTACATAGCATTATACAATTGTTGGTACTGTCAATGAATATCTTCAAATGAATAGGTAGGTAGGAAACGAACCAGAAAGTCTCAATATCGAAACACTGAAAGTAGACTAAACTCTATAATCTCGCAAACATTATTGTTAGTGTTCCAAATAGAATCTTTCGAAACGGAACTGGCGTCATATCGGTTGTCGACGTAAGCTCTCAAGTTAATATCAGCTGTTTTACTGCCGCCATCTTTTATTATCACCGCAGTTATTATGACAAATACAATGTTTATGTCGTAAAATTTCAATTTTGTTAGCAGTTAAAACGTTCAGATTAACGCTGTCGCAGTCATCATAAAATGGTTTGGTTCTAAAGAATTTATAACTTTGTAATACCTGTACTAAATAATGCGGAGAACAAAGAGGTGTATTTAATAGTCTTTTGTTGTGATTTTAATAACGTTATTAAAGAAAATACTTATGCCTGACTTTTAACGACTCACGAACAATTAGTTAGTGTAAGCAGACTTACAGGTTTCATAAAATAAAAGTGTTTTTGCTGTCTTTTTCTTGATATATTTTTTTTCTAAAAATATGTCAAATTACAATATTTGTAGCTAGGAATAGCACATAACAATAATATCCAAGCCTTATTTCTGTTTTTCATATACCTACATATTTTCAAAATATTAAAAATGTATGAAATAAATATGAGAAAACTAAAGTGCACACCAAACAATCTGTGAATTCCAATAAAGTATATTGTCTTCATAACTTCTTCTAATTTTCATATCACGTTAACGAGGCGAAAAACAATAATAATATTATGTGGGAACATTTGCACACACGGCCATCTGACCCCAAACTAGGGAGACCCTGTGCTATGGATGTCAGACAGCTGATATACATACACAAATACATTTTAAATACTTACATATATAGATAAACAACACCCAGACACAAGGCAAATACAAGTGCTCATCACACAAATATTTACCCTGGGCGGGAATCGAACCAGCAACACGCTGCGCAGCAGTCAATCGCTCAGTCAATGCACAACGAAACATTTTTGAGCACTAATTTCGACGAGCAGTGAGTGAAACAGTGGCAGTGACGATTCAATTTAAACTGCACTTCGCGGATGCTATTACCACTAAAACGCAAAAAGAAGGTCCACTTGCAACACACGCTGAATTAAGGACTAATCGACGAATGACAATGCGACATCAATTAAAAGAACATAAATATGATGTTGTTGTGTGTTGTAAATGTTGTTTCTAGTTAATGCTTTTGATGTTGTCCTGTTTTTTTTTTTGTGTGGTCAGTGCGTTGTTCTCACCATCTTTGTCAGTCTGTTTTTTATCCAGTGAAAACTTGTAATTGACTGTCAGTTTCACTTACTAATTTTATACTGTTTGTTAAGATATAAGTTTTCCATAATTCATCATCTGCCTAGCCTTTTCCCAACTATATTGGGGTCAGCTTCCAGTCTAACCGGATGCAGCTGAATACCAGTGATTTACATGGAGCGACTGCCTATCGGACCTCCACAACCCAAGTTTTCCATAATTCATAAATAAATAAATAATCTACGCTCAAGTAATCTTACATCACAAGTTTATAAATCAGTTTCTTCCATTCCGTTTTGTGTATGACTTTGCGTCACGTAGTTCGGTATTACATAACGTGGACCTTCTGAATATTCTAATATTAATATTTAAGATAACTCATTCAAACTGATAACTAAGTTGTGCATTAAAAGGACAAGTTGGTCCTCGATACGATCGACGTATCTACCGGCTTGTGAAGATTCGTCGCTGTCGCCACTTTGCTATACCCTGTTCACAATGAGATTAGACATAAACACAAACCTTTTTTACAGTCCCTTCAACCGATTTTGACTTCTATTCCGTAGGCTTAAGGATGGCATTAGAGGCAAAAAAGTGGTTACAATAACAACTGTTTACTGCAGTTGCCATTTGTCATGCTACCAACGCAATAGAAGTCAAAATCGGTTGAACGGACTGTAAAAAAGGTCTAAACTGTTTGAGTAAATGTTTGGACAGGACATAATGATGACATAACTAATGGAGTTGTAGGTAGTGTCTAATTAATAGGAGTGTAGTAGTAGTAGTATGACGGGCTGGTGTCCGCAACTCCACGTCTTAGCGCGTATTTTGCGTAAATAATAATAATAGACTTCACACAATATATTGTACCACTTTCTTTTTTTTTTATTGAGTGAAGTCCCTGACTCCTGTGCTAGGTGATAGACCTGTGTTACAAGAGCCATCGCCCTCTCCCAGTAGGAGAAACTACACAATCTTATGCAAAAAGATTAAAAAAAAGAAAAGTGAAAACTATGATATCAACAAAAAATAATGCAACGGTCGGTGTGTCATCCTGTGGAACTCCTTGAGAAAGGTGGCCGTATGCCATCGACTAGTCGGACGAACCCGGCAACACAGTGAGTTGATGTGTTGGCGTCTGTACATAAACCCAACATTTGACGACACGGTTGGCGCAGTGGCTGAGCGATCGACTGCTGCGCAGCGTGTTGCGGGTTCGATTCCCGCCCAGGGTAAACATTTGTGTGATGAGCACTTGTGTTTGCCTTGTGTCTGGGTGTTGTTTATCTAAATATGTATGTATTTACAAAAAAAAAAATGTATTTGTGTATGTATATCAGCTGTCTGACACCCATAGTACAGGGTCTCCCTAGTTTGGGGTCAGATGGCCGTGTGTGAAAATGTCCCCACATATTATTATTATTAATATTTTTTAGTGATCTTTTATTTCAGACGAAATTTATTTTTGGAGTCTCGTTTGTTGGAATCCCGAACAAATTTCGTAGTTTGAAACTCGTAAAAAGTTGGATTTAATAAATAATGAGGTGTTTTAGTAAGTGTGGGTAGTAGATCGGACCATTTCGAGAAAAGAATAGAAAAAACTTTAGACAGAATACTTATCAGTTCGGAATAAAACTAATAGAAGTTTTATAAATGACTTATTTATTTGTTTAGTCTGTTAAATATAGTTAGGAACTGACTGTTTAATATTTTATTGAAGAAGCTAACTAAATTTTAGCTACAATAAAAAACCGGACAAGTGCGAGTCGGACTCGCTCACCGAGGATGCCGTACAAAGTAGGAACATAAAATATCCAGACTAATATTATAAATGAGAAAGTAACTCTCTGTTACGCTTCCACTTTGAAACGGCTCAAACGATTTTGATGAAATTTGGTATGAAAATAGCTTGAACCCTGGGAAAGCACATAGGGTACTTTTTAATCCGGGACTTTGCATTCGCGATAACCGACATTCACACGGTCCAAATCGCGGCCAAAAGCTAAATAAATAATATATTTTTTATTTAATTACAAATTTATAGTTTCCAGACTTTTCACTGTATTAATAGTATAAAACGATATTTCTTGCCAAATTTCATAGTTCTAGGTCAACGGAAAGTACCCTATAAATTTTGATTCCCTTGAAAGTGTCGAAATGTACGTTTTTTGCGACATAAACTGCCGTATCTTTTTTTTACATTAACTTGAAGTTAGATTTTTTCACAGCTTCAAGGGACCGTGGACCTAAGTATTATGGTTTTAATTTCATCTCGTTACCTCGACGTGTTCCCGAGATAAAGGGTCTTGACAGACAGACGGACATTAGTGATTCTATGAGGGTTCCGTTTTTTCCTTCTAAGGTACGAAACCCTAAAAAATAGGGGTCGTTAAGAAAATCACGCGGACGAAGTAGCGGGCCAAGTGCTCCATGGCTACGGTACCATAAAACATTATTCTATGACACTAGTCTAGGCTGGTCTGGCAACAGTCCAGTTTTGTACCAGTAAAAAAAAATTGTAATAGGGTATTTTACTCTATAAGAGAAAAAATCTATAAATATGTTATTGAGACAGTTTAGGCATAAAGCAGTCGGAAAATGTAAGTTTTAGTTCATAAAAAAACAAAACAATTTTGAAGTTATACTTCTTTAGGCGCGTTATGAAAAAATGATGAGAGTGAAATTTTACGATGCGCGCGCACACCGTCACACAAAATTCTCACGGGAGTAATTGTAAACAACGCCATCTCTGACGTACATGCTGAACTACTTACTGCCTTCGTTGCTATTTTGTGACTCGAAGAAGTATAACTTCTCACGCGCGTACATAAGTACACACTGATTTTTTTTTAAATTCAATTCAAAGTTATCAGTATTTTTAATCTGTTATGAAACACCATGAAATAGTAGCGGCCATGTTATTACGCCGTGCGGCTGTGTTAACAAAAAATTGTCAACTGTCAGTCAACCGATTGGCGTAATATAGGCTTTGTACTTTTATTATTTTCGTAACCAACGTAATTTTTTCATTATTACACCTATTACAAAATATGCTTTGAATTGTTTTTAAATTATGTACAATTATCATATTTAATATGAGTGCATTTGATTCAAAACGAACTGACGTCATTTACGATCAGCAATATGGCGTCCAGTAAGAGGCGTTTTCGTCAATCTACGCGCGAAAGGATGTCAACAATATCTGCCCAATTTAGTACAGAAGGTACACTTAGTGGCATAAAATACACTAGATTACACTGAATAATATTGCACTCTAAAATTATTCATATAGTTGCCCGGGGATGAGAATAAAATAACTTTTATCGTAATAAAAACGACGCCATTTTAGCACTCTATCAAATAACCACCATATTTATTTAAAAAACAAGTGTCAAAATTCTTCTTTCTTCTGTCAAACGCAAAAATGAACGGAATTACATGTGTGAAGTGTCAACAAAAACAAAACAAAATGACATTTACGAAATGTCAACCCGAGTGACAACCAAATAAAACGCAATTGTGCTTTCATAGTTGCCACATGTTTTAATTGTATTACAGGTTATTAGGTTATATTTTAATAATTAGCTAAAAATGATTTATAAATAAAAATACAGTTATTTTCGAATTCCTCTGTTTGTTCTCTACGCTTTGGTACATGTGTACCTCGAAGCACATATTTGGGCAAAGTTGTACGGGATTCTGTTCACCTCCTTTGAAAATTTAAAATTTATATGCATTTTTATGGCACTTATCGATTGAATAAAAATGTTGTGTTTTTTTTGGTTCATATTAGACTACAGAATTTCATTGAGACACTTTTCAAAAATGGGTGTAATACCCTATTGGACGAGTAGTTTAGAGATGACCTCCTACAACTAAACTTGAATGTCAGTTACCGCGGATGTAGATGAAGTAATAATAATAATATGTGGGGACATTTACACACACGGCCATCTGACCCCAAACTAGGGAGACCCTGTACTATGGGTGTCAGACAGCTGATATACATACACAAATTCATTTTCTTTTTTGTAAATACATACATATATAGATAAGTCGCGGATTAAAATGTAGCCTATGAATATAAATATATCTTACATAGAATAGCAATTCGGAACAACGATCATGTTCCGTTTGCGGGATGCGAGACGTCAGACACGTCAGTTTTGGTTTCAAAGAGTATAAAACAGACACGTCAATGCGCCATTCTCGCGGTATGCTGCCTAACATACCTAAGTAAGTCTGTTTCCCCAGCATAATGTGAAAATGTAATAAAACATCTAAATAGTTATATTTTATTTTGACGTGGTAACGTCTTATAAATTGATGAACACCGACTGCACGCACTAAAAAGTGAAACGTTCCGCCAGAGCCTGAGCGTGCAAGCGAGAACGCTAGACAAGCGATAGAGAGGCACTATCGTCCCAAGCAATAAGCTCCACCCACCTCGACGGAAGCCATTATTTGCTTATGTTATATATGTTAGCCATTATGTTTATTTATGACGTTATCACGTAAAACTATCGTTCGTAAACCGACTTTACAGACCACCAATTTTTTTTCAAACTCAATATAGACTATATTGAGTTTGAAAAAAAATTGGTGGTCTCAAAAACTTTTGAAGTAGTGTCTGTCAGTCAGAAAGTAGAAGCAGAAGTAGAGGTTTCTCATTCCAATAAACATTTTAATAATATAGGCTACTATCTAGAGGTCAGAGCAAAAAGAATAAATAAATAATTTAAATGATTTTAAAATGAAGCCATAATAGTCACGAAATGACCTGTCCGGTTAGTTTTTGGCGTTTCGTACATAAAGTTATATGTATGTCAGATATTGATTCATTCAATCAATGCAATCTAATTTTTCTAAATTTTTGTATAATAGTTCTGGTTGCTGCAAAAAATAAATATATAATGTGCCGAATAGGTTAGAACTAATTATCATAAACTAGTAAACATACCTAACTAGTAATTTTATAATAAAAGGTGCAGTCAAATTCAAGTGTTCGTAAATTTTACCTATTTGGAGTTCTGTAATATCTGACGTTTCATACTCTATGGAACATCATTGTTTATCTCGCTCCATAGGGCGCGATAGAGAGGGATAGATTGTCTTGTCTATTTACAGAAAGTATTGTTTTAATTGTTGTAATTACATGTTATTGTAATCAAATAATATTTAATTAATATAAAACTTGATGTTACGTATTAATAACCAATAATATCACTATTTGCTAGCGTAATTATATTTTTATTTTACAATGTCACGATGCACCGCTCTTTTAAAACGACAATGTCATACTGAATGACGTGTTGATACCTATCTACAGTTCAGTGAAACTAAGTGATGATTTGGAGCGCTGGATATATATCGATGAGCCTATGTCATTTCCCAGGGATTAAGCTTTCCTCATGCCAAAGGAGGTCAACAAAATCCTGTAAAACTTTGCCTAAATATGTGCCTCGAGGTACACGTGCACCAAAGCGTAGAGAAAAAATAGAGGAATTCGAAAATAATTGTATTTTTATTTATAAATCATTTTTAGCTAATTATTAAAATATAACCTGATAACCTGTAATACAATTAAAACATGTGGCAACTATGAAAGCTCGATTGCATTTTATTTGGTTGTCACTCGGGTTGAAAATTCGTAAATGTCATTTTGTTTTGTTTTTGTTGACACTTCACACATGTCATTCCGTTCATTTCGGCGTTTGACAGAAGAAAGAAGAAACTTGACACTTGTTTTTTAATAAGTAAGGAGTGGTTATTTGATAGAATGCTAAAATGGCGTCCTTTTTATTATGATAAAAGTTATTTTGTTCTCATTCCCGGGCAACTAAATGAATAATTTAAGAGTGCAATATTATTCAGTGTAATCTAGTGTATTTTATGCCACTAAGTGTACCTTCTGTACTAAATTGGGCAGATATTGTCGACATCCTTTTGACCATAATCAGTTTAGCCGTTCGGTTAGTTTTGCTATGCTATATTTCGGATCTACGAATGGCAGCCGAGCTTTGAAAACTTGTAAATAACAGAAATACGCCAACATCCAATCATCAAAGAACAAAGCCAAAGAAAAAAAAAGTTATTAATAAATCCATTTTACCTTCACAAAAGTCTTGAAGTATTAAATGTAGACAGTTTTCCCGAAGGAAGGCATCGCAATGAGTGTTAGTGGATGTTTTACTCGGAAACGTTCACGAGAGCCGACCCTGTCCGACCCAGTTCCGCAATCATTAAGCAAAAGCATGGTTACTGTACCTAGACCGAGAGTTAGACTTGTGTTTGTAAACAATTTCAATTTATGTGCCTTTACACTAAGATATCATAAAAATATTGAAAATAGTATAAAAAGCAGAATCGGAAACTCCATGGCTACAGTTTCAATATTTTTATGATATTTTCAACAGCAAGTATCTACGACTGATTCTGAAATAAACTTTATTTTTACTATTTTATTTAAAGTTGAAATTTGTTTAAGTGGGAATAACGTGAACAATATACAGTGGAAGCAGAGAATTAAATAGACTGTGGAGGGTTTAATTAAGCTGGATTAAAAATATAAAACATAGCATTTTATTGTAATACTCTTGTGAAACTTATTTACATATTTACCTACTTTAATTTTTTTTTAATACGTTGGTCATACTGGGAATTACTCCTGTATCGTGATTTAATTTAAAAACAACACACATACACATTTGTGTGATGAGCACTTTCTGTTTGCCTCAATTGTGTCTGGGTGTTGTTTTTGTTTACATGTATGTATTTAAAAATGTATTTGTGTATGTATATCAACTATCTGACACTCATAGTACAGGGTCTCCCTAGTTTGGGGTCAGATGACCGTGTTTGAAACGTCCCCACATTATTATTATTAATTATACAAACAGCCAGACCCGAAAAAATCATCTGCAGGCCATACAAATATTTGATTCGTGCGGCAATCGAATCCGCTACCCTGAGCGCAGCAGCCGATAATTTAGCCACTGCTTCAACCGTATCGCCAAAAATGAAACATAACATTAATAAATCGTTGATTATTGCGTTTTTAGGGTTCCGTACCTCAAAAGGAAAAAACGGAACCCTTATAGGATCACTTTGTTGTCCGTCTGTCTGTCTGTCGGTCTGTCTGTCTGCCTGTCTGTAAAGACTCTTTATCTCGGGAACGCGTGGAGGTATCAAGTTGAAATTAAAACCATATACTCAAGCCTACGGTACCTTGATGCTGTAAAAAAATCAACCCTCTATGTTAACGTGAAAAAAAGATATGGCCGTTTATGTTGCAAAAAACGCATTTATAATATTAAGTAGATTAATGTACGGATAGTAGGTATGGATTAGTATAGAAGTATGGATATGTACCTTTAATATGTACGGAACCCTCGGTGGGTGAGTCCGACTCGCACTTGTCCGGTTTTTATTAAAAATAAACCTGATTAACATAACTAATACAAAAAGTCTTATCCAACAAACCAAGTTTTACAATTAATCTTGATCTTTTGCCTCAAAAAGATTACCACAATGTTAATAAAAATGAAAATGAGACTAATTCCTCAGCATTCATCAACTATGATTAACTAATTTATTTCAAACTGAGATTAATATTCATATTTATAATTCTTTTATTATAATAAAGTGAGAACGGCCATTTAAATATCCATAACTAACGACGTTTCTGTTTAAATTCTAGATATTAAATTCATAAAAGGTCGTTTATAAGAATAAAAGGCATTACCATTGAAACCTGATTAACATTAAAGCAGCGCGCTTGAATTTAGTAATAAATTTAAATATTATAAAGTAATTAGTATCATTAATATAATAATAATAATATAATATGTGGGGACATTTTCACACACGGCCATCTGACCCCAAACTAGGGAGACCCTGAGTATGTATATCAGCTGTCTGACACCCATAGTAATGGGTGTCAGACAGCTGATATACATACACAAATACATTGTTTTTATTTTGTAAATACATACATATATAGATAAACAACACCCAGACACAAGGCAAACACAAGTGCTCATCACACAAATATTGATATCGTTAATAATGTCGTGTCATAATTTTAGTATCAATCTCTCTCTCTTTCTCCTCGCTTTTATCCCAATTTATTTGTGGTCAGCCCTCCTAGTATTTTTGCGCCACACGGTACGGTTGTGGGTTGTCTGGTGGGTTAGTCCGCTCGCTAACATGTCGTTTTTTATTGTTTGAAGCCAGGTTATTGGTGGTCGTCCACGGCCTCTTTTTCCTTCTACTATGTTCATGACGGTTTTAGTTACATGGTCATCACCTCTTCTCATCACGTGTCCGTACCAGCGCAAACGGTTTTCTCTAAGTTTGTCATGTATCTTGAGGGTTCGATTCCCGCCCAGGGTAAATATTTGTGTGATGAGCACTTGTGTTTGCCTTGTGTCTGGGTGTTGTTTATCTATATATGTATGTATTTAAAATGTATTCGTGTATGTATATCAGCTGTCTGACACCCATAGTACAGGGTCTCCCTAGTTTAGGGTCAGATGGCCGTGTGTGAAATGACCCCACATATTATTATTATTATTATCTTAGTGACTTTCAAACTACCTCGGATATATTCGTTTATTTTATCTATTTTTGAAACTCCAGCGGACCAGCGTAGCATTTTCATTTCTGTGGTGTGAATTTTTTGTTCATCCGTCTTTCTCATCGGCCAGCACTCAGATCCATACAGTAAGGCAGGTCTTACTGCCCTTTTGTACACATTGCCCTTGACTTTAATCGGCATACGGGAGTCGCATAGGATTCCAGACAGCGACCTTCAGCGACATTTCAGTATCAATGATAAAGTCAAATTAATTCACATCGTATCATTTTGCACAAAAAACGTGTGTGGGCAGGTCACCTCCGTGAGGAACAATGTTTAACACACTAGAAAGACAAAGAAAGAGATAGAAAAATACACTGAGAGGAAAAGGAAGGCGTTTGGAGGGAGTATAACGCCAAAATATTACGTGAAGTTGTATTTTCTACCGAATTACACTCCTGCAAGCTGCGTTAAGGAACTCTGTTCCATAAATATAGTCAAATATTCTCAAAGGGTTTTGTAGAGGTATGTAGTACATTAACGGATCCGTGAGTCCACTTCTCATCAATCCAGACCCTGAGCCGAGTAATTCCTCGAGGGAAAACCCGATAGCACTTTGCCCAAACCAGGAATTGAAGACTTAGATGACGACTCATCTGTAAAAATCTCACTCACGGATGAAACGCCTGTGCCATTAAACGTAATGTAGAGTACAAGCACTAGTGCCTTTAATACACCCGTATTCCATTGCAACTGACTCCCTGGTACAGCCTACCAGTATTTTTATAATAAAATATGATAGTATTGACTAGGTCAACAACTAATATTTTGACATGGGGGGCGTTTCATCTGAGGATAAGATTTTTGCAGATAAGTTGTCACCTAAGTTGAATCGGACCCAGGAAACCCATAAAGTCAAAGTCAAAGCATTTATTTCAATTAAATCATTTACAGGCACTTTCGAATTGTCAAGGAGTCGGTCAGTTATTCATAGAGTTGAAGCTAGTTGCTCGTTTCATAACGTAGGGTAGGTCTCTATGGAGAAGAACGAGCAAGAAACTCCACGGACACTCTTTTAAATCAAGTTTTTTAAAAAGAACTTGTTATATGATTCTTGTTGCTTCTATATGTGGAAACTATGAAGGTAATCTAGCAATACAAAACATAAAAAAGAAGCAAGATAAAATCCATGGCAGATAAGAGCTGACCAGTCTCTGCTGACAGCGCCCGTTCACGAACATGAGGCGTGAATCAGCACCATTCAGCTCAACCATTTTGAAGGGAGCCGAATGATCCAACACACGCGCCACCATCAGCGAGACATTTGAGCGAGCATGACAATACTTCCAACCGCCATGTTAATTTTTGTCAAACAAATATTAATATACTTAGTAAAAGTACAAAACTAAGGTTTCGAATGTATATTATTTTTTCATATGAAGTGTGATAAGTAAATGAATAAAAATATGTATGTAAAATAATAACGGTCAGCAGTTGCACTTGCGATCACTAGACCCCATTACTTTACGACGATAAGAAGGTATTTAGATCTTCAAAGTTTAAGAGGTCAGTTAAAAACTACGTCATCATTATCCTCATATCAGCCTGTTGCCGTCCACTGCCGAACGTAGGCCTCGCCCAAAGCAACGAACAACTACGCCCACGGAAAAAAAATGAATCCTAATTATTCTATGCAAGTCGCCTAGCTCCCGGCCTAACCACAGCCGTGTCCGTACACGACTGTACAGTAAGGTTGTCGATAATTCAGCGAGCACCTACATTACGCTGCGGAAGTACGCGATTGTTTCCGCTACAGTCGGCCGCATAATGTGCTGCCTTTTTATAACTTACGTACTTGTGGTATGTAGGGGGTTCAAAAGGAGGGATTACATTTTCTAAACGATGTCGTTGTAGCAACTGTTAAGCGATTTTGGTATCTCTGCTGCGGATAATATTACGACAGGTGTCTTATATTTGTTTGGCTTACACATAGTTTTATTGGGAACCTTTGTTTTTGCATTTATGTTCGCAAATGTCGCCAGATTACAGAATA
This sequence comes from Charanyca ferruginea, assembly GCA_947361185.1. Classification (NCBI taxonomy): domain Eukaryota; kingdom Metazoa; phylum Arthropoda; class Insecta; order Lepidoptera; family Noctuidae; genus Charanyca; species Charanyca ferruginea. The sequence goes on from OX376063.1 coordinate 28,145,676, forward strand.
AAATAATGAAAGTAATGTAACACAGTTCACCGGGAAACTATTGTTTCTTATTATTTTTTTAAACTTTTCCCCACACTAAACTAAAGATATTAACTGACATACATCAATAGCCAGCAACGGAACGATTATCTGTAGGTCATACAAATATTTGATCCGTGCGAGAATCGAACTCGCAACACGCAGCGCAGCATCCAATTGTTCAACCATTGCGCCAACCGTCGTGAAAATGCCGTGTTTTCGTTTAGCTTAACGTCTACTTAAGTATTAACTAATGAAAATTGTGTACGTACTTTACACCTCTAATCCTACCTACATACTTTTTATAAGCCATTTGTATGGCTATAGTTAAATGTGACGTCACTTATTTTCTCAACTCAATTGACTAACAATTTATTGATTTTAAAGCAAATGAAAATAGAATGTAACAGTTATTTGAAAATGTATCGCGTTTTTAGAGGGTTTTGTCATCTACCCAACAATTGTAACACAATTGTTACTTGTATAACTAAAATACATCTTTATGATGGAATGTTCAAGCGGCTGTGAAACCACGTGTTACTGCTGATCTGTTATCTCTTGGTTCTCCAGTGCGGGCGTGTACGTTCCTGTGTTCAGAAAATAATACTCGCAAAATAACTCAAGTAGTTTACTTATAAATATTGTAACAAAACTTCACTATAAAGAGTAGGGATTAAAATGATTAACACTGATTAAATCAAGTCACAATAATTGTTTAGGTTTAAATTAGAGCCTATGGATTTGTGCGTATGTACTACGCTACGACCGCATCCACAGAGTACTTTTATATACAAAGTGAATAAAGTGATCGCCTCCGCAGCCATGACATTCACAACCCCATTCGGTGTTACCCGCTCTAAATTAAAATGACCATTTAGTCGAAAAAAAGGATTAACCGTTAAAAAATAACAATAGTTTCCCAATGATTAAAACATAACATAATAAATCATAACTCTCAAAATTAACTGGTCTTCATTATTATTATAACAATGTTACACGCCGTTATATACAATTAATAATGCACAGATTAAATAAATACATCGACACGAGCCAATTAGGGAGCTGTCGAAGAGCTTTAACAAACATCAATGCTTGATAAACGTACATGAATACATTTGTATTCGGAAATCGTTAATTAGTCAGAATTGTTAAAATTACATGCGAATATTTCATTTAATCACCGGTTGTTATGATATGCAGAATGGAATATAAAGAGGAACAAAACTTTATTTTAGTTAAAAAGGTAATTGGTTTTAATATCATCCTACTTTCTACTTCTATTATAAACGCGAAACTATACTTGAACTACTGAACGGAATTCGCAAAAAATTGGCATACATATATATATCGATCTAGCTTAAGAAACACACACATATTACATACACCACAAGCACACACACACACACACACACGACTTTCTTCTGAAGTCTAAGTAGTCGAAATCGCGGGTAAAAACTAGTTACTAAGGGCGGGTTGCTTTAACTATTAACTGACGGGTAATAGTCAAAAATGGCTCTAACTATCGTCAAACCAAAAAAAATGGGTTGTTTCACAAAATGGTGGCCTTTACGTACGCTAAAGTTACTATTACCATAACCGATCAGTCATCGTAATTTTGTGTTGTCAAACAGCTACGTCAAACATCAAAATATTATGGAATCTATTTTTGAATAACTTGGACTGACGGTTTTTTATGTCATGAAACAACCCGTTATATTTAATGAACGTTAAACATGTCACGTCATAGTAACTTTTAACCGTCCGTATGTAACGTTAACCGACTGTTTGAAACAACCCACCCTAAGTAGTCGAAATCGCGAGCAAAAACTAGTTACTAAATAATTTGCCATCACTATTCGAGAAAATTCATCATGTCATCCTTTGATGCAATCTAAATTCAAATAGGATGCGAATCCATGATGTGGAATTTCATCAAATGAATTCCAAGACTGAATGCATTTGGAGTATTGTTACTCTAAAATGTACATTGTTTCGAACGAAACACATGACATAGGGATATACCACTAACATAATATTATTATTTAGATAGTTTGTTCGTAGAGCTTAGGTAATTTAAGGGAATACAAGAAAAATACTAAACGCGAAGACTTGTAATTCGCTTTCTGTCGACTATTGCCTTTTTTTTGTTGTATATTTTTGTAGCTGTAAGTCTTCCATGCATAGATAAATAAATAAATAAATAAAAACAACCATGGATTCGAAAACAAGAAGAAGAAGGAACAACAGACTTTTTTTATGTAGAGATGATTTTTAGTCTTCTAGTAGTCTTCTTTTAGAGTCTCGTATCTCCATTATCTGTCAGCAGGTTGAATCTTATGAACCGTAAAATGTAAGTACTTGAAGTTTATAGTGCGTGTATTACTTTGTCCTTGATACAAAAAAAATAATGAAAATAAAGAAAACATTTTAGGGGACACCCTATAATTTTAAAGTCCAAGTACTCACTTGGACAAAGAGACACAAACACAACAACACACAAACAACAAAGTAACACACTCTGTAAAAATGACGAAATAAACATGTTTCTCGTGTTAGGACACGAAATCATGTTTATTTCGTAATTTTTTGCTCGATCTTAATGTACTACTTCTTTTTCCATAGCTTTTTCCCGCGACACTGCCGCGTGAATGTGTACCATTTAATTAAAAAGTAGCCTATGTCCTTCCCCAGGGTTCAAGCTACTTTCATACCAAATTTCATTAAAATCGGTTCAGCCGTTTCATCGTGTAATATTATGTATGGATTGAATGGTTTTACAAAACCCTTTTTATGCGCGTCGGACACGTATTTGGCCGGTTACAGGTTAATTTTAATTGCTGCGTAAAAGACGGTAGAATTATCTAAGAGCAAAAACATCAACTGTTTTTATTTTTATTTTATTTCACAATTTTACTCCCGTAGCCGACTGTACTTGGCACCTCACGCGATCACGAGGTCAGTACACGGCGCATGCCACCGACTGCCATCATCCACCATCCTACCCCCCACTACGTCTACCGTCTGAACTGAACACTAACAGACCCGTTAATTGCAAACCACTTAGCTATTATGGAGCTATTTGAGCTAATTACAAGATAGAGTGGAAAGTTGGTGGAAGGAAGATCTTAGCGTCGCGGCACACTTGCCGAAAATCTTTGACGTAATTTTGGTCTTATGATGATTTAAGATGATGGTGTAAAGTTTTCAATATTATAGTATTCGGAATGTTATACCCATTAGAACCATTCTATGCAAAGACATCTAGGCAATGCAGGGCTTTATTTTAGTCTATCGTCTAAGAAAACAAAGTTGTTTGATATTTTCAAAAATTTGCCAGATCAAAATTTTCGTGCGGATCAGGTGTAAAATTTACAAACCCAGTCAGCAGTCAGTGCAGAGGGCCCGGTTTCCACGTTGGTGGAAGACTTAAAAACGGATCCCAAAACGGGTCCTGCTGATGAAAGAGCACCCTGCGCACCCTCTCCTCTCTTTACACTGCCTCACCATAGTGTTGAATAAGGTGGCCGACTCTTCGAGAGAAAAATTGCAGACACATAACGGGCTGGATTTAGTGTACTACCGGTTCGGTTGCCATCAGGAGCCCTGCATTATCGACGTAACCATATGCCTGATGGTCCTGGTGGAGGAAACTGAGGCCCAGGGCGAGGTTGTCTAGGCGGTGTTGTCTCTCGATATCGCCATATCCAACACCTTGTTCTACAGTTTCACTAAGAAGGCACTCCTATATCATAGGGAGCAAAACTACCTCCACTGCATTATCCGGGCCTATCTGCCATCTTAGTTTATTTCATCTGAGTTTCTTCTAAGGTTTAATTTAAAAGTAGTGTTAAAGTGTGTGTACAGCGAGAGGTAATGGAACTATCTGTGTAAGATTAAAAGCATAAACCTAAGCAGTAATAATACTCCCGATGAAGCAAGTAACAGCGTAGAACAACAGTGTTGCCTTTGTGCAGCCATCGTCAGGCAAACGAGGCGACTTCGTGTTAATAATGGTTGCCGGCGCCCGGCAAACTGTGTTAGAGGTGGAGTTGCCAGCGGTAGCTGCGAAATATCCGAGGATATGGTAAAATATTTAGTATAAATACAACAGAAGCTTTTCTAGCGTCTGTTTAAAAATTGCTACTAAAATGTGGTCTGTTCTGTTCCATTCTACGAGCACTTTTTAGTTATTTGGTTAGAACGCAAACCATGTAACCGTTGATACATTACGTACAAATGGTTTAATAATAATAATAATAACTTATTGCAGACTTTCATCCATAATTTGTTAGTAACAATATTCTTAGCCTAGAGTTAGTAAAAGTTAAATAATATAGATAATAACAACTAAATATTTATCAAATAAATTTTATTAATAATTATCAAATGTGCAGTTTAAAAAGGACTGTCATCACCTCTTATAAAATTATAGATAGGTAATTGCTACGTTGATATTATTTTCATAAAAGTGTTTCTGAAAACAGTAATCGATAAATTGGTACGTAAAAACTACATAACAACTATAAACCTTGTTATTACAAAGATAAGAACCCCGGTCCCAAGGACAATAAAAGTCCAATATTTAGGGTAAACTTTTGGCCCTCCCAACCCTATTTAGCAACTATCTTAACATTCACTTTACCTTCCCCACCCCGTTCTATTTACTGCATACAAAGTTATTACACTGCGCAATCTATTTTTCATCGCGAAATAACCGATTTGCATTTTGTTTTTCTCACGTTTTAAAGCAAAACGTTTTACACTGGAAAACAGCTAGGATAGGTTTGATAAAATTGTGAGATGGAGTTGCGTTTATTATATTTTATAAAGAAATATTGAACGTCTCAAGAATGAAATATTTTTTACTGAAATCCCTATACCAAGAGAGATTAAATTTGTTAAATGATTTACATTACCTATCTGCCTCCATCTTTGATGAATACTCTACTAATTCGGTGGTATTTACGGGTCATTTCATGAAGGCCTTTGCCAAAATCGGACGTTGGACGGACGTCCTAATGGTGACCGCAGAATCAATCCTTCTGCACCAAAGGATTCAGTTTCCCGTCATTCATTTAATCTGGCGTGTACTTTTAACCACCTGTGATTGGGGATATGCCAGAATTGTTCAATCGGAACGGATTGGAAACGAAACACCTAACAATGTTTAGGCTACGCAATGACTACGGGACATCACAGGTATTATGATACGCGTAGTTTTAGTTGACCTTAAATGTTCTTTTTTTTTCAATCTTTGTTCATTTAAGGGAGCTTTGTCACATAGTGATAATGACCTAAAATGATGACCTTATGTGACCTAAAATGTTGGTCACATAAGGTTTCGAGTGACCAACATGATGTGTTCCACAACATTACAATTGACTCACAAATTCGACGTTTATTTTTCAAAGAACAACAAAGTTCCAGTGTCTTTTACAGCTCTATAGTCTAAATTGAAAAGTCTGTGTGTCACGCGGAAGATCAGTGGAGCGTGTAGCATGCTCAGCCAGCTCTCGAATCTCCTGTGACACATGACGGGGTCCCTTTAGACATAGGAGTTATTTTCAGTTGAACTGTAGGTTATATTTTTGGAGAACAATTTCATTTTGTTCTGTTTGGTATAGTTTAAAAGAGAGTGTGTTTATAAAGAAGCAAAGACTCGTTTAGTTTAATTGGTTAATAATTGTCGATTTTAAAACCGTAAACAACGAATTATGAAAAGTCCCTAATTTAAATAAAGAGAAAAAAAAGAAGAAAAATACAAATTATGAATCTACTCCAAACTTGTGACAGATATTTTTAAAATAAATTAATTCATTCATTGATTAATTAAGCTAATTAAATGTTTATAACACATAATAATTTAAGATTTCTTTAAGCGTTTAAAGAAAAAACTGTATCTTATTTACATGTTATACTATAGCACACCTCGGACACTTCATACAAAACTTGCAAAATAATTACCTATTACTACTACAAAACCAAATGACGTCTGTACACGTGCAAATGTGTGCGTGAATTTTAGTAGGGTTGAATCAGTTGGATGTCGTGGCGTACAAAATGGCGCGAAAAGTGCAGCGCTTTGCGTCGGGCGAACCAAACGACGACGGAACTACCCGAACGTTTCGAGCATTATTATGAAGTGATCTTGTCCGAGCGGTCAATTATTTATTTCTAATAAATAAAATAAATGATATTTGATTATGAATACTCGGATTTGTAATGACATAAAAGTAATATTATAATATTTATTATGTAAAGAGGTTTATTTATTCATCAATAATGGTAAATTAAGGTACCTAATTACAAAATATGGAATTCACGATCGCCCCGTACCATTACGCGGCAACGCAATGGGGCGACGCGACAAAGATAGTGCGTAGGGTACTACTTTTCAATTCCAAGAATGAATAGAATGTGAAAGAAAGGGACATAAGTACATAACAAAGACAATAAAGAGAGAGAGCAATATTAATAGCTGGTAATGTTGGTATGTTATTAAACGGAAGTTTTAATTGTATTATTATAAAACGACGAAAACTTGGAAAATAAATGAATCATCGAGATTAAAACTAATAAATAAAACTTAAAACAAAATAAATCGCAAAGTTGTGTGTTTGTGTCAGCAGTACCTACTGCGATGCAGTTCTTACGATTTTGAGCGCCCTGGCTAAAGAGTCGGCGGTTAGCCCCTGTAAGTGCGGGGTGAGAGTGCGGTATCTGATATAGCGCGGGGAAGGGAGTGTCCCTTCTGTACGTAGTACTATTAAGTATTCTGTGACTATAGCTTCCGTCTACGACTTCTGGTTCTGCGTAGACTTGAGAATTAAGCCAAAGTCCTTAATTATCCCGTGGTAACACCAAAACGGGATAAAAATCCTATGTGTTAAGCTAGATCAATACCTAAACTAAATGTACCAAATTTTAGCGAATTCTGTTCAGTCTTTTAAGCCTGAAAAGCAACAAACATTAATTAATCCTCACAAACTTATACGTTTATGATTATAATAGAACCTGAAGTAGTATTGTAGTGATGTATTTGATTTTAATGATTCGAATTTGATTTTAATGATTTAATTTTAATGATAAAAATATTTTTTATTTTATTTGTGTTATTTGATGTATTATTTCTATTATAATGGAATTTTAGTTTTAATTTTATTTTAAATTGTAATTTATGGTCTGAAATTGGTTGGAATAAACAATTTTGAATTTGAATTTTGAATTTGGATTTGAAAACATTTAACTAGATAAATTGCCAATATGACGCAGCTTTATGTCTCGAACAAAAATCCCAGTCGAGATGTCTTATAGTGTAGTCCTATGTCTTGGTACTTCGACCTATAATCTGAGACTACAGGTATTCGAGTACCCGCTGCAGTACACCACTATTTGCCTGACTAGGACTCTGTCGGACTGTTATTGTACTATATTCTTACAAATAAACTGTATTTTCTCTCTTTCTGTAAAAATAACCTGAGTCAATTCAATTAAGTTGAAAAGGGTATCAGGTATCTATTTTTAGTTGTAAACGTAGGTAGTAAGTACTATTTATTTTCAGTCCCGAATTCGACCCACACATCGTTAGACGAAAGTGAGCAATTTTGTCTAAAAAGGCGTAGTGGGCGCAGTAATGTATCGTTTAGAAAAACTAATTAAAACCTATGTAAAGGTATGATTCCGTAGCCAACTGCCAATGACGGGAGCAGACGACGTGTTCGCTTAGTACGGAATGTATTTTATAGAAATACATAGAAATTAATGATGTCACGGCGACATGTCGCCTTACGCAGCTGCTGTCGTCTGCAGCCAGTAACAGTAAGTCAAAGTCAAAGCATTTATTTCAATTAAATCATTTAATTCAGCCACTTTTGAATCAGGCACTTTTGAGTTGTCAAGGAGTTGGTCAGTTAGTCGGAGAGTTGAAGCTAGTTGCTCGTTCCAAAACGTAGGTAGGTCTCTATGGAGAAGAACGAGCAAGAAACTCCACGGACACTCTTTTAAATCAAGTTTTTTACAAAGTACTAGTTACCATGGTTCTTGTTGCTTCTATATGTGAAAACTATGAAGGTAATCTAGCAATACAAAACATGAACAAGAAGCAAGATAAAGTCCATGGCAGATAAGAGCTGACCAATCTCTACTGACAACACCCGTTCACGAACATGACGCGTGAATCAGCACCATTCAGGTCAACCATTTTGAAGGGAGCCGAATGATCCAACACACGCGCCACCATCAGCGAGACATTTGAGCGAGCATGACAATACTCCCAACCGCCATGTTAATTTTGGTCAAACATATATTAATATGCTTAGTAAATAACTCCATGGTCTTCACATTTACAAAATTGAAATAATGCTGCTAAATTATACAAAACTAAGGTTTCCAATGTGTATTATTTTGTCAGATGAAGTGTGATAAGTAAATAAATAAAAATATCTATGTATAATAATAACGATACTCGTTACTCATATCAATAGAAAAAGGGGTAAGAAACATCTTCTTCTTCCAATTTGGGAATTCCCTAAACTGGCTGTGGAGTTAGGACCAGCAGAATCATACCTTAATAATATGAAGGTATTTTTAACCATAAAATTAAACTATATAGGGATCGGCTTTCTATCATATCCGATGCTCCGATGACCCGTGGCCTGCCACGACGCTATCTTATTGTCTCAGGGCTCCAGTTCTGTGTCACCTGAGCCCACAGTTTGCCCGGCATGCGGCAATATGTCCGGCCTAGTCCCATTTAAGTTAGGTAGCGTTATGAGCCACGTCTGCTATCCCTGTTTTAGAGCCCAGTATAGTGTATCGAAATCGATCCGTTAATTTAACACCTAATATACTGCGCTCCATCGCCCGTTGTCGGACCTTGAGTTTGGACTTCTAGGAATTAGTCAAAGACCAAGTCTGTGCGCCATAGGTCAAGTTTTAGACAATCATAATATAGTAGCAGGCTTTTGCCTACAGCTTCATTCGCCTGGAAGTCCCTCTGTTGCTAAATCCTTAGCTGACATCTTCTATCCATCATCATCATCAAGGTCGCGGGTGGTTACCCGCGACCTTGACAATGACCTTGACTGTTCTATACATAGATTGAAAATTTAGAATGAGCTTACGTATTGACTTTCCAAAGACAGCCTTAAATATTTTAGGTACCTAAGTAGGTAGGTACTTGTGATAACATTTTATCGCGTTTCCAAATTGAGTGTAAATCCTGGATCAACCGATAGGATTATAGACAAAAGATCCTCATTCCTTCTATATTTAGCCGATAGTGTCCCATTTCACGGATCACTTCTCGCAAAGATTAAGAATCGAGCCTCTCAGATTACAAGCATTTTGTTGGGAAGCCCTCTGAATGGATATCATCATTTTTCTTACTATTTGGATCTGTTTATTTAGGGATGTTATTTGATACGGAGTTTTGTTGGGTTGGATAAAATAAAAATTGTTATTACAAATATATTTATTTCTTTATTGTGGCAAGATATTTAGCCAAGCGCTTTAATTCCACATTTATTATGCGAACTGCCAGACTGTGGCATTCACTGTTAGCCTCTCTGTTCCCTGATGGTATAATCTGGGTTTCTTCAAGGCACAAATGAACCGGTTCATCCTAGGCAAGCGTGTTCAGCGGCATCATCACTTTAGATCAGGTAAGTTGCGGTCAAACGCAAACTTATTCGAGAAAAAAAAGAAAAAATAATAACAGTAGCAGTACCTACGGGTTGTACAATATTGGTTTACCCGATTTAATCCTAATTGATAATAAATAACGCTATCAATGCAAAGTGAAACGGATAGAGGCTCTGATTTTCTGTAAGACTTCGTTATCATAAACACGTGTCTGAGTGTATCCGTAATTGCTATTATAGACTCAAGATATTATACAAAGCTTGTGGAGTCTTTGGTTTTATCAAAGTTAAATTATGCGGACACGGTGTATGGCCAACGTCTACTGTCAAAAACCGACAGAATGATTCAAAGACTTCAAAACGCCTGTGCACGCTTCTGTTTTAACGTTCCCTTTAGGGGACATGTCACATCGTTCTTCAATAAGCACCACATTTTAAAAATGAAAGCTAGACGTAAACTCCACCTGGCGTGCCTACTCTTTGGTGTTATTAAATCTCACTTCCCTTCTTATTTATACGAAAAACTATCGTGGACAAGAAGACACAGAATTGGTGAGGGAAGAAAATGTTCTCAACAGTTTTGTATCCCCCGGCACAAATCTCCGGCATTTAGAGGCAGTTTTCGCTATGCAGCTACTAAATGCTGGAATAATATCCCTCCTCCTACAAATCATAGTAAAGGTTGTTTGACTTTTAAATTGAAATTAAAAGCTGTCCACAGATCACCTACGGTCTGTAGAGAGACTTCCATATCAGTCCACAGACCGTATGTGGTATGTTCACCCGTACAATTTCTAAGCCATCTGATACTGTGGACGTGAGGAGAAAGTCTCATATTTAATGCGGACTTGGCAGGACATAAACTTTAAATAAAAACATAACTGGACTTATGGACCATTCCCACTCTGGAGCCTGGACAGTGAACCTGTTAAAATATCAAAAAGACACTGAAAATGACCGAGCCGACATTTTTTGCCGTTGTTATCTTTTCATGTTTTTTACCACGTTTTTACCAATTGTATCACTTTCACCAATTTTAACACTTTTAGCCGCCAATTTTACCAATTTTATCACGTATTTTTATCCCTTTTACCAATTTTATCACATTTACCAATTTTATATGTTTTGTTTAAATATTTACAATTTTTAATTGCATCACAGACAATGGGTATTTATTTATTTATTTTAGTACATATCGCAACGTTTATATTTTTATATGAGTATTACTTTTAATTTTCTCCTTTCATTTAATTAAGGGTTAAAACGGACACTCACTTCCCTGTATTTAATATTCTAGCGTACGGCACTCGTGGGCTGCAGCTGAAAATCAGCGTCAGGTGGCGCACTTTCTTTTGTCATCTGACATTATGCTGAGCTGAGGCCCTTTTGGCATTCATCATCGTTGTTTTCTGTATTTTATAGTTTTAAGGCGTATTTTATAGCCGTTAAACGCATTTTTCTTTCATTCTTTCTTTCTTCAGCTACATTACGGTTACTGCTAAGACCCCTTAATTGCTTTACAAGATAATCACCCTGTAAGTAACGCACCATTCTAACAATCATGTTCAACCCTAACCGCTCTATCCTATCACCAACATCCACTAAACCGCGAACCACAAGCAGGTATCAACAACATATAGTGGCCTTTCATTAAAAAGGGAGTATAAGCAAACTAGATTCATTTTAATTAAGCGCAGGCATCTAAATCAAGAGGCACCGCAACACATCGCCTGCGGTTCATCGGATAATTGTATTAGCCGCAGATAGCGCAGTTACGACCAAATTCAATTGGACCGTTCTAGTATAGGTTTTCCCTATTCAGTTGAGTGGAAGTTTCTGATGATGTCGAATTTTGTAAGTTTCTTGTTTGTAAATGTTTGTAATGAAGGAATGAGTGTATTGGGTATTTTATTAAAATATACCAATTAATAGTTCAGATGCTAAATTGTTTTTGCCAAATTATATTACTTACAAAAATGCCATCTAGAATCAAATAACACAAAATTAAATGTATTTTTAAAGTCAGATTTTTATTAAAAATACATTCATAAAATAATGAAAACATTATTTTCCATGCTCATTCTAATTTCTACCAACGACCATAAACAATGATTCCATTAAAGTCCATTTATATAATAAAACCATTCGATACAAATTCAAAATAAAACCGCAGCAAAGAGTCCTGGGCATTGTATAATATTAAAAAGATATGACATGATATTTTCAGAAAATATAAAGTAATTGAGAAAGCTGTTTAGTTTAGCTGTTCTATATAATGGACAACGAACTATCTGGTAACAGTTTATTTTAGATCTCTGTTCTTTCAAACGTTTAGTTTGCATGTTTTATTTTGCATTATGTTCTTTGAGTCTTTGAAAGAAAATGTTTAGTTCGAGATTGTTTCGGTCAGAACAGAAGAGGTAGTTTGAGTATTGTAAAAGTTGTATGCGAAATGCAAACTGATCGAAAACATTTTATTGAATGTTTGTTCTGAACATTCGGAATTATTCTAAAAATATTTGAAAATAGAGCCGGGGCAGGATTGGGCAGTTGGTGACTGTGACACTCGCGTCATAATACAAGTATATACTGCGTTTTCCCTCTTTTAATTATATAAAGTCCTCCAACTGCTCACACATCACCACACGTAAAGTTGTACGTCTGCAGCTACCGTAAAGCCACCCCAGGCTTCACAGTACCTATATTCTCCAATTTTGTAGGACTTAAACATGACTGGCAAGATGTTGATAAGTAGCATGATGTAGAGGGCGTATGAGGCTCCGTCACGTTTTGTCGAACATATTAGAGCGCCCTTTCATATCCTAAAGATGATCACCAATAGTGCTTTAATAATGTAACATGAATGTAGGTACCGCTGGTGAAAATAGGTACGTATAGAACAAAGCTTAGCCGTCGTTATTAATTTTCAGGTAGATAAATCGTTGGATGGCTTAAAGGCTTCTAGATACGACTGGTTGTGATGTAGTAAGTTAAGCTTGATACCTAGGTTTTTATAAAACATTAGCGACGAATTCCTAATCTCAAATTTTCCTTGTAATAAATTATAAAGGATGACCTATTAGAAAGCTTCCTCTTAGTCAAATAATTTACAGAATCGAACCAACATATTCGAAAATTAGAGCGACAAAACAAAAAATGTAAAGCTGAATAATTTATTCTGCTTTAAAATATTAGTATTATTTCGTTATTGTATAATGTCTTAAATTGAACAAAATGTAATAAACTCCTCTATTCTTTTCATAACTATCAATAATATCTTATACAAAACATATACATCGACCAAGTAAACTAATAACCATTTTTCTCATACATTACCGCTCCGAGCAGCCGTACGTTACGTAAAAGTGGAACAGTTCGGCGCTATCATCCTATTGATTCCCCATAAGTCGGCCGTTTACTGAGATCTTGGGAACCATCCAGATCGTTTCCCAGATATTCGGGATGGAGCTTTGAATTTATTTCACTACGCACAGATTATTTAAGGGTGAAATGTATATTTTTTATCGGATATTAAAATTTATTAGCAATTTTGTATTTTACACAAAAAATCGAGATTATGGTTATACCGGTATTAACTCAAGTATTATAATGAGCATCAAAAACAATGAATTTATCTTATGGTTAATCCTCTTTCGGATTAGTAAACTTAATTCAAACTTTATAAACTTGTTTATTATCTGAAATAATAATTGTTAAAACTTATTGATTTTCTTGTCTTATGCCTTAGTTTATTTTATAAATAATTACGACATGATTCTTGTCTAAACAAGTTCCTCAATATGCTGTTCATTCAAACCGTATTTAACAAGAGAGGAAAATACCGTTTTCGTTGTGAGGGTATTGTTGTATCGTCGAAACGTCTATAAACTTCTACCGAACATAGCTCTTCAAAATTTTGCCATTGTTACCTTTATCCAGAAACTAAACAAGCAACGGTTGTAATTATGACACCAGGTTTCAGCAAAACGTAGACTTTCCTACCTTTCTAAATTTTAATATAGTTGTGAAAAATACAGAATTCAACGCTTTCAAATGCCAAGGTCATAAAAATACAACAAAAAATAAACTCTCCAAGGCCAAGAACAAATCGCGATCCTAAACAAGGTTAATACTTAGAATCAATATCATAAATCCACACAGTAAGGGCATGAGTAGAGAATTCGCTTGGAGGAGGAGATCTTATAAAATATTTAAGGAGTTCTGGGCCCTCCGCTGCCGAGCGTGACGAGAACTTTATTACGCTTTCTAACCATTTTATGGAATGTTATATCTTTTGTTTTTATTGTTCCAGTGTTATTTGATTGAATATTTATATTCTTTGTGTTGAGGTAAGCCTGGGACACGTTCTTGCGTGTTGGATTGTCTTGAAATTACGGAGGGATCACGAGCGTAGACTGAAGGTCAGTCATCAAGTTTAGGCTATCAACAACCATTGGTAATGTCCATTTGTCCAATGGAAGCGTCTCATACTTTAATAGTAGACAGTTTACGATTTAGTTCTGTGAAAATAATTCTGAGCAACTCATAAATTCTGATAAGCCTGGAGAAGAAAAAAATATAAGAAAAAGAAGTAAAATAATAAATACTAAGCTTTTTGCAAGCAGGTTTGCAGTTGCAAATCAAAGACCCAGCATTTTACGTTTATTAAACACGGAACGCCAAAAATAACACAAACGCAATCACGCAAAAACATCGCACGACTAAATAAAGTGCGCTCTAAAAAGCAAAATGTAAAATCTTAAGCATTTTTAAAGTTCACAAAGGAACGGAGGCGGGGAAATGAATAAATCTTCCAGCGCTGCACCGCTAACTTGATTTAGCACTGGATCCTACAAGCGTTATAAGAATTTTCTGCTCGCGCTACAGCGAAAGCGATTAACGCTGCAAGCGCTTTACTGTGGAGAAATTGAATTTTGGTGTGGGGTTGTACTGTGGTTCGTAAGAGAGTTATTGACTTGTTTATTAGTGACTTGTTTTTATTCTGTTTAGGAAACGAAAAGGAAATAAATTGTTATTAAGACACCAGTATGTCGATTCTGTAAAATTCAAACAACAACTCACATCTCACTTCGCTATTCACTCTCACTTCGCATAAGGTTCAAAATGAACTTGATATATTTGACACTTTGAATCAGGTTTGAGTGCGAAGTGAGCGTCGAAGTGACGGGGAAATTACCTTACAGAATGCCACTTCTTACGTCATCTCATACTTTATCTTTCAAAATCTCCCTGTCAATTTAGTTCAACTCGCTGACACGCTCGCAAGGGTGGCGCTAGTTTAAATTCGAATTATAAACCGAGTTTTTAGAATGCCAATCAAGAACTCACAGCGGATTCAGATTCGAAGTTTAGAATGAGGTCTTACAGAATCACACCCCAGATGTTTTCATGATATTGTTTATTACCTTATTCACTCCTGAGCATAGCCCGAAACGAAAACATATTTTAATCACCACATTATTAAGCAATTCTTATCATCACCTTCCAGCCTTTATCCCATGTTACTTTGTGCCGGCGCAATACATTTTGTTCTTCCGTCATGATTCTTCACACAATTCATCCTTCATCTTTAATTTCTTTGACCTTCCTCTTCGTCTCCATCCATCTACATTAGCCAAAAACAAATATAAAAATAGGTTGGCTAGGGATTGTTTAGTTGGTTAATTTAACCAGCTCTAATACTGTTATATTTTTCAAGAGATCTACGATTAGACATTTTTTCTTCTTTCTACTGTAAGTTTTATTTATAGTTTTCTAATGACAGATCAATAACGTTTCATTCTCTATCAGTCAACCAAGGGTGGTGAAGAGATTACATTAACAAATCAAAAAACCTACAAATTGTATCTTAGCAGGTCAGTCCCACTGTGTGCAAAGCCTTTCCTATCTGAAGTGTGAAGGACTCGAACCGTGAAAGTTGGCTGACGCCGAACGACGGTGACGGTTCGAGCCAGCCTTTGATTATATCACAATGGAGTTACCTGATCACTGGCCTCTTGTGACTACCTATTTGGAAATGTTGCAAGATGAAATACGACTGGCAAATAGTGCATGCCGCTGCAGCTTACCAATCACTGAATCATTTCGATTGGATTTGTCAAAATAGTTGTAGTTTGACTGTTTTATAGTCGCAAGCGTGACAGCTGAGCATGGGGGGTTTTATTCCCAGATCGGGCAAAAAGCAGTATATTGGGGTTTGTTCATCACGATTTTTTTTAGTTGCAGCCCGGTTGGTACTGAGTCTTATCTCTACCCGGTTTGCCGGATTGCCGTTCCCTCGGACTTATAAGAGTAAAGGAAGAGGGAGTGCACCTGTGTTTGCGTACACACTTGTAACTTGAACGAAATTCGGCCTGGAGAGTATTATAATGTTAAGATAAGATAATAATAAAATTTATTGCAATAGTTATTGGTACAGCGTTGGTCGTAAAGTTAGTAATTAGGTTACAATATATATAGTCGAATAAGGGACATGCAAAACATTTCATTTTTTTTTATATAATGGAAATTGGGTGATCAAATGCTGAGACATCTAAAAATGGATATAAAACTGCTGGATAACCTTTATAATGTTCTATCAGGCTTTCAGCTGGTAAGTTTGGTTCTTCTATTTGCAATGCTAAAGGTAAATCAACGTCGACGTGTTTAAACATTGCCCTAAAATTAAATTGCAGCTCCATTCAGGGCTAAGAGCTTTTATGTTTACGTCCAATAACCTCGTATGAATATTTATTAAACACCCGGAAGTTTGCAACATCAGCCATTGGACTGAGTTTATTAATGAATCCATTGTTTTCAAGGAAATGGCTCTAAGGACCATAATATATCGTTGTTGCGGATACTAGCACCGTTACAGCTAGGACCATTCATAAACACGTCAGGTTTGCGGTACGAATGTTCTATAAATACTGCTGTGGCATTTACGTGTGTTTCGGAATTGTTATGGGCTTGTATGGGCAGTTTAGAAGTAGTTTTGAGCCTGAATGTGCATGGAAGATTGATGTTTATGTGGTTTTGTTTTGTCGCAAATTGAGTACTTGTATCGAAGTTCTTCTATTCATATGTTTCAGTTTGAATTCAACTTTCTGTATCTATTTCGTACATTCGGGTTATGAACATTGATATTAAAATTTTATGAATGATTTAGCTTGCTTTACAATCATCATCTGCCCAACCTTTTTCCAGCTATATTGGGGTCGGTTTCTAGTCTAACCGGATGCAGCTGAATACCAGTGTTTTACATGGAGCGACTGCCTATCGGACCTCCACAACCAAGTTACTGGGTAACACGATAACCCTTGGTAAGACTGGTTGTTAGACTTTCTGGCTTCTGAATACCCATAACGACTGCCAAAGATCTACAAATGACAGCCGCGACCAACGGCTTTACGTGGTTTCTGAGGCACGAAGCAAACTCGGTATGAAAGGGAAGGTCACCCATCCACAGACCCACCGCAGCTATCGTAGCTTAAACTTTTACCGATCGATCTGTACGGCTTTAACTTAGCCACGAGCTCCTCTTGCTCAGCTTGCTTTACAACCTAATTAAATATTATGTTTTCATATTTGGTAATAAAATATACGTACAAACAAACATGTAAACTGCAGCAGTTAATAACGTTTTATATGAACGATTATCTTGTTGATTCTCTATAGAAATACGTTGGCTGTAAATCCACCGCCGCTACCGCCCGGTTGACAAATGTGATTGATATCATAACGAGCATCGGAGTGGAATGGATACGATTCGGTTTTATTTCGGAAGAGATTCCAATATATGTTTTTTATGACTCGAAAAGATTTGAATATCTAGATACAGAGAGGAAAATAAAACCATGCATCAATCGGCTTTTACAATGATTAATCTTTTAAGTAAGAATACCGTACTCAAAATACGAGCTCAGGTTTAAGACAGGCAGAAGCCAAGAATTCATAATAGGTAGGTTACCAGCAATATCTATATATGACGTATATATCTTTATGCGATTGAGTAGGTACGAGTACGTTATCCGGCAAAGAAGTTTCTTCTTTGTTTTTCAAGATCCGTTCAAAGATTGTCTGAATACGGACGTTGAAGTCACGTAATAGGGTTGAAATGTACGATTTGTTTTGAAAAGTTTGGGTAGTACCAAAAACTAAAGTAGTTTCGTTTAACATTTTCTATTGTCCCTAGTTGTTAATCAATGCAGGCAGGTTATTCCTTCATTTGATTTATTTTTAGCTATATTGCTACGAACTCAGTTTAAATAATCATGGCAAACAATAAATAATGTCTGTTTGTTGTGTAAACTGCACCGAGTTAGATTAATTGGTTTGTTAGTTCACTATCGATGAATTGTGATGTATTCAAATATGTTTTCAATCAATAAAATACTTTACAGTAAATATCTACATTTATTTGCAGACATCATCGTGATTTTTAACATGATATTTTGCATTGGAAAATAAGACCAGCCCTTTAGCACACCTACGACACTCTATACAAACGAAACGATTTAATTACCTACACTACTACCAAAATAACAGACTGTACAAATACGTGCGTGTGTGTGCGTGTCTACGCGCCGCTCGAATTTAAAGCAGTTCCCAGAGCCGTCGTTCGACGCGGGAAGAGGTGAGGAACAGTTTCGGAGGGAGGCGGAGCGTGTTGCTACTGTACGGTAGTACTAATATTTATATTGTGGTATTACGTGTGCGTTTCCACCGTGTGCGCGGATGCGTAGCGTGGAATATGCGTGATAATGACCAATGACATCGCTTCATTGTCATAACTGCTACTGCTATAATTGGCTACTTTCACAGACACCCCTCCTTACACATCCTTGCATGTCTTTGGTGAAATGCAGCCTTATTGTCCCACTGCTACTAGGCAAAGGACTCTTCTCATACAGAGTAGTAATGAGCATTGATCATAATGCTTGCTCATGGCTAATTGGCGGTTTCTGTGTTTTTTTATCATATAAGTCCAGGTTTCCTCAAGAGGTTTATCTTTACCGATGAAGTTGTGATGTCCAAGATAAACTTTAAAAAATTCGTTGTCGGTTTACGGACGATAGTTTTACGTGATAACGTCATAAAGAAACAAAATGGCTAACATATATGACATAAGCAAATAATGGCTTTCGTCGAGGTGGGCGGAGCTTATTGCTTGGGCCGATCGTGCCTCTCTATCGCTGGTTGGAACGTGACACTTTTTCATGCGTGCAGTTGGTGTTCATCGATTTATAAGACATAATCACGTCAAAAGTAGTTTTGAAATTAAAAAATCAGATTAGTAGGTACTTGCTCTTGTCCGGTTATGAGCCCACCTGAGATTATGAAACAAAAGGCAGATAGACCGCACGGAACATTGAGAGTGAAGCCAAAAAAGCAAATACAAATTCAAAAGCGGCTACCTACAATCTCGTGATTGTATTCGCTTTTGAATTTGTATTTGTATTATTATTTGTTTTTTTAAACGATGCGGTGTTTCGTGCTATTCTGACTCGTGTCAGTACAGCACGAAACGCGTTGTAGGTATTCTTTTTTTAATTTGTATTTGCTTTTTTGGCTTAACTCTCAATGTTCCACGAGGTCTATCTGCCTTTTGTTTCATAATCTGAGGAGCCCACCATCTCGTATATAAGCGGTCGCCGCTTTTACATTGGTTGATTATTCAAAAAGGTATGCAAACGTTAAATAATAAAACGATTTAATCTTCACATATAAAACAATGGACAATACAAAAGCTGCTTTTTCCCTTAACTTATAAAAGAACGAAACAATCCGTACTTAATTTATTTTCGCAGAATATTAATGTTGGCGAGGGATCGAGAGATGAATATTTCCTGATATTCCTGTATTGAAACATCCAACATGTTTGTGACCCAGGATTTATATAAAGCTTTATTATTTTTAAATTTAAATCGTGGTTAAGGTAAAATTGCGTTGTGTTTTGTTTCCAATTTCAGCCAAAATTTGCATTAAAAAATTTAGGCTATATGTAATGTTTTGTTTACGGTCCCCTTGGCACAGGAAATTAAAATGCTGGTTTAATATCTCGCACAATAAGAACGGTGATTTAAAATAAGAGTGAATTGTAGTAGGAGTACAATTTGGTCCAAAGTTACCTGAGGTTAGAAGATGACACTTTATCTACTCTACTACTTGATGATGGCATATTATTGATTTAAAAGAGTGACCGTGAAGTTTCTTGCTTGTTCTTCTTCATTGAGATCTACCTACGTTTTGGAACGAGCCACTAGCTTCAACTTTCTGGCTAACTGATCGACTCCTTGACAATTTAAAAGTGCCTTTAAATGATTTAATTGAAATAAATGCTTTGACTTTGACTTTGTGGGTTTCCTGGGTCTGATTCAACTTAGGTGACAACTTATCTGCAAAAATCTTATCCTCAGATGAAACGCCCCCCATGTGAAAATGTTAGTGGTTGACCTAGTCAATACTATCTATATTTTATCATAAAAATACTGGTAGGCTGTACCAGGGAGTCAGTTGCAATGGAATACGGGCGTATTAAAGGCACCAGTGCTTGTAGGTACTCTACATTACGTTTAATAGCACAGGCGTTTCATAATTGGTGGGTGAGATTTTTACAGATGATAGTCATCACCTAAGTCTTCAATTCCTGGTTCGGGCAAAGTGCTATCTGGCAATTCAAAAGTGCCTGTAAATAGTTTAATTGAAATGAATACTTAGACTTTGACATTTTCAGTCGAGAAACCGGGATTAGAGTAGATGATACCTCCAATCAATTAACATACTTTCAATAAGCTGTCGAAACGCAATTCCTCCATAGATTTTGTATGTCAATTTCTACTTATGACGTCACATCTAGTTAGTCATTTGCCAATTCAACTGATTATTTATTGATTTCAAAGCAACTAAAATCTTAGAGAAAATTAATGGTGTCTTCAGGGCTAAAATAAGTTATTAAAAAAGTTTTGTCTTAAAATAAATGGATAATGGTGTCATCCACCGAATTGTAATTCATTGTCACTTTAATTACCTATATCTATACTAATATTATAAAGCTGAAGAGTTTGTTTGTTTGAACGCGCTAATCTCAGGATCTACTGGTTCGAATTGAAAAGTTATTTTTGTGTTAGATAGTCCATTTATCGAGGAAGGCTATATGCCCATGCGAAGCCGGGTCGGGTAGCTAGTAGTAAAATAATAATAAGAATATAAGCCGAAAGTAAGTCCCCGTAAAAACCAAATCTGTCTTCTTTTTTATACCTAATGCAATTATTATGTTAAAAAGCGACCACTTTATTAACTCAACCAAATTACTCAATCCCCCCAAATGCTTGACTTACAGCGGTAATAAAGAAGCTTGTAAAAATAATGTGCTCGTTCTACTGACATACGTTTAACAGCGGCGGGAGTGACTCTTATCCTGTATGATGATTTATACCAGGACAAAATGTAATTGGTTGTTGAAAGCGTAATAAAATACCAGTCTGGTCCTTTGAGTCGGAAGGACCAGATTATGATTTTTGTATAGGAATGAAGGCACATAATTATTGGTCTTTCTAGGAAGACAGAAGTACTTGCACAGATGCACGATTAGGTAAATAGTATTACATCGGTTATGTGTAGCTTGAAAAATTAAATACTAGATTTTCAGAATACAGCGAGTGTACCTAATGGAATTCCCAATGGAACGGAAATCAATATTAACCTTAACTGGCACTGACACTGCTTTAGCATTTGCGTTTTGAATTTACATTAGTGTGTGGGTATACTGCTACACCCACACATGTAGCCCGTATATTTTGCCTGTTTAAATGACGTGTTATCAAGGTAAGTATTTGTATTGAAATTACAGCTATTTTAGAACAATTATTTATTTATATATATTTTATTTATTTATCCTTGTGTTTAATGGGCCTTGTCGGAAATAAAAATCACAAAAATTTAAAAGTGTAAAAACAATAACTATAAACTAATACATATTTTAAACAAGAGACTTAAAAAACTACTGCACACGAAGTGACGATGTCGCTTATTTAAATCAACCAAGCCTATTCGAGTTGAAGGCTATGGTGAAAACCTTTGCCCAACAGTGAGACAATACAGGTTGATACATAAAGAGTCCTTCAATCATTAATTGACCCTGCAGTTAGTGATGAGAACTGTAAAATAAAATCATCTTCAAACTCGTACAAATCCGAAACATAACGACTACTTCATAATAAAATACGAGCAGATTACTCGATCCCATGTCTGACTTATGAGGGCAGTAAATGTCCTCTCAAGAGCCATACGTTTTACAGCATCGTAGGTACTCCCGAGTTGCCGTGTGATGTAGCGGTGCCGCGTCTTGCACTCCTGTAGAATTCATAATGCAACCAGGGTAGAACAAGGTTAGGAGACAGACAATAGGTTTTATTAGGTTTTGAGTTGAGATTTATATAAAGTTAGCTTTAATGTTAGTTATTGCGGATTGGAGATGAAGTTATGGATTAAAACGTAGCGTATATCTTTTTTCAACCGACTTCAAAAAAGGAGGAGGTTATCAATTCGTCTGTATTTTTTTTTATTATATTTTTTTTTTTTTTTATGTTTGTTACTTGATTTCTCGGGACTGGGTGAGCCGATTTTGATGATTCTTTTTTTATTTGGAAGCCAGTGCTTCCCGTGTGGTCCCATTTTAATTTGGTCCAGTTCTGACCATGGCATCCATGAGAAAACCGTATAAGTCTTTAATTTGCATTAAGTATGTGCGCGATTTGTTACGCGATTTCTCAGGCAAACGTAAACCGATTTTAAAAATTCTTTTTTTTTTTTTATAGATACGGTACGCTTCAGGGGTGGTCCCATATAAATTTTATCGAAATTGATTCAGCACTTTTTGAAAAATCAACAAATACCCAAAAATTTTACATAGACGACGTTTTAGTTTCATCAATCTTTGTAGTAGTTAACTTTCAATCTCTTCTTAATAGATTAGAATGAGAAGGAGGTACTAAAAAGCGGAAAATAAAAAGCTTTTTACAAAAAAGACAACCGCCTTCAAAAAGTGAAAAATAACTTTAGCACAGAACACACATTGACTTTAGTTTCGGAAGTCGGTGGCAATACAAAACAACAAACAGAACAAAGCCACTGAATTTCGAAACTAAAGTCAATGTGTGTTCTGTGCTAAAGTTATTTTTCACTTTTTGAAGGCGGTTGTCTTTTTTGTAAAAGCTTTTTTTGAGGTTTAATTTTAGCCTTTAAGTATCATAATATGTCATAAAAATCCGTTTAATAGTTTAGTCTCGTAAAAACTTAACAAACGAACAAACTACAATCGCATTTATAATATTTGTATAGTTTTTTTTTATACAACGTGTAGGTTAGGTAAATATAAATATAAATATAAAAAAAAAATATTAATAAACGATATTAGTCTTGTGGGTCATAGCCTTTTTAATTAAAATAGTAAGAATATCCGAATATGGGCCGCTACTGAAGTGACGGTTGACATTATCGCTGAAATTTCGCATACATATAATGTACAGAGGCCAGCACATCAATCTACTACAATCTGTCAAATTTCTTTGATAGATTTTCAACTTTATTATAGAAGCATAAGGTTCATATTAAATTGGGAAAATTTGACAGTTAGGTATGGCTTGATGTGCTGGCGTCTGTACATAATACATTGAATGATTAACTATATTGTATTTTTTTGTTGTAATAAAAGATAATAGATTTTGATCACCTCATCGAACTTACTGACATTGTATTTTTTTTCGAAATTTTGTTTTAAGTAAAACTAGTATCAAGTTAAATGTCTCAATACTCATTACTTCATTTATTTATTGCTTCCACATTGAACTAACACTACAGTAAAATTGCTAGTAATACTTTAGTTTCTCGCCTAACTTCACAATTTCCAACACAAAATGTAGCTGTCATTTATAATAATATCAATAAATTCCCTCCGCACTATTTTACGGTTACGTTGTTCTAACAGCTATGTAATAATTTACTATGTTTAAATTATCTTTGTTATTAGCATTTCAAATTAATATCGATAGGAAGGCATAACATACAATATGTGGTTCTTAAGAATGAATAATTAAGTTGGATTTTCAACCGACTTCAAAAAAGGAGGAGGTTATCAATTCGTCTGTATTCTTTTTTTTTTTTTTTCAAAATCTTTACGAGTTCCGCTTGCAACTTCGTCTGCAAAATTAAACCAAGGTCCTAAATTATCCCCATAAATCTAAATGAAGCTGATAATGTGTTTATGTGTGCCTAGCTAATTTAGAGTAACTATCATCCATCCATCTCACAAACTTTCGTGTTTATAAAAAATAAAATAAAATAATCTTTATTTCGGATTAGCAACATCTATATGGGTTAGTACACAAGGATAACTTATAACTATGTTAGTAAACTAATCTATTTAGTGACTAGGCTGTTGTTCGAAAAGCATCTTCGAACAACATCACCTAATAAAGGAGACTCGTATCTGCCCGCTATAGTAAGATAACCAAACATCTTTGAAATATTGACAAGATTTTGGTTTTATCATTAAAACCAAAATCTTATCAATATTTTCGTTTTATTAAAACCAATACAATTCTTAACATTTCGGAAACACTTAACACTGACAAATAATTAATCAGATGAGCACACACGATGAAGAATGAAAAGGCAAGCAATCACTTTAGCTCGTCTGGTCAAGCTGTCATGAATAAAACATGGCCGACACTAGAGTAATGAAGCTGTCGTAAACCATTGAGGAACACGTCGTCGCCACTATTTAATGACGCGTTGTGTTAACAGGACTTAGGATGTTGAGTGAGTACGACACGTTTGACGTAGTGGCTGACTCTTATCGAATCGAATATTTGTATGGCCTACCCAGTTGTTCCGGGTGTGTGTAGTTTAAATGTTTGTAAACAACAATACAGGAGAATAACCTTAAGGGGTAACGTTTAAAAAAAAGAAAAGAAAATAATTGTTCTACGCGTTTGATGGTATTTGCAAAATATGAATATGCAAATATACCCCTAGAAGATTAATAATTTTTTAATTGTTAGGTGCCGGAAATATTGTTTTTTAATTATGTCAAGGTACAAAAAACTTTCAAAAACCTACAAGCCAATTTCTTTTTTATAGTTTATTGTATTGTTTTTTTCTAATTTTTCTGTTTTCGGGTTTTTACATACTGTGTGACATAAATGGTCAAATAAACATAATATGAAAAACTTGTTATGATAAAACTTTCTTGCTAATTCTTTCATTCGTCGTTTAATAATCTATCGTATACACATTGGATGAAGAGATTTATGTTTAGAGGAAGGAAAAAAGTCGACTGTGTAAGTCGAAAGGAGATAAAGTCAAAGTCAAACTATTCCAGTATTCCAATTATATCATCATCAAAAACCACTTTTGAACATCATTGAAATAATCGTTTTACAATATTTTACACTAAAGATGTTATCATAGTGATCGCATCAATACAAGTACCTACTACTAAAACTAAGTGCTTGTTGCATAAACTAAGGACAAACAATTACTTATCCTAAAAATGTGTTATAAAGGTCTTTCTAAGGCCAAAAAATACAGTTATTTTTATAAGCTCAAAGACATTTTACAGTCTCAATAGCGCGAGATAAGATATCGGCCCACAGAGAGTGCGAAGAATATACTAGACGCTCGCCTAAAAATAAAGCCATTTCACGGTTAAAGTAAAAAGGGCTTGATAAAAAAGGATATGAAATATTGACCAAAGTACAGTTTCAGTCTTCTTTTAACATAGGAGCATTACAAATAAGTGCCAATTCATAATCTGTGCTCGTATTCTTAGCATAGTTCGTTCGCGTTTAGAATGAAGTGAGTCATCAGTGCAAAATTTTAATCAGTTAACACAAAATGCCAGGACACAACAGTTGCGTTCGAAGCAAAGCCTTCAACTGTCATTGTGAACTTGACTTTGTAATTTGAAAAGATTTGATTGGTTAGGGGGCGGGGCTAGGCCGACGGACAATGATGACTCACGCGAATGTACTATAATTGATATTTTTGCTTTCTTTGAAACTGTGATAATACCAGCCTATAACTGTAATAATACCAGCCTATAACTGTAATAATACCAGCCTATAATAATTATTATAATAATAATCTGAGGAGACTCTCGTTGGGCAGCTGGATCAAGGGTTTGATACAGAAAGCGGTACTCCTGGACACGGCGCGTATTGATAGGAGATTTCTCTCTCAGGAGCCCTGACCACCGGTAGCTTGGACCCTATTCCCGATACCGGTGGGCTACTATTTTTTATATTTTTAAATGTTTTTATATATTTTTTTTTACCAATATTTAAAAATATAAAACAATATGTACAGAGGCCAGCACATCAAGCTACTACAATCTGTCAAATGTCTTTGATAGATTTTCAACTTTATTACAAAAGCATAAGGTTCATATTTAATTGGGAAAATTTGACAGTTAGGTATGGCTTGATGTGCTGGCGTCTGTACATAAAATGAATAAATGAGAATTATAATAATACCAGCCTATAATTGTTCCACTGCAGGGCAAAGGCCTTTTCTCTTCTCATACAGAGAAGGCACGAGCAATGATCACCACTTTTTATATATTAATTATAAGTTCAGGAGGAGCTTGTAGCTAAGTTATAGCCGTACAGACCGATCGGTCAAAGGTTAAGCTACGCTAACCGCGGTCGGTCTGTGGATGGGTCCCTATCATACTAAGTGCCTCGGAAAGCACGTAAAGCCGTTGGTACCGACTGTCATTTGTAGTGGGTAGTCAGAAGCCAGAAAGTGTTACCCAGTAACTAGGTTGTGGAGGTCAGATAGGCAGTCGCTCCATGTAACATTGGTATTCAGCTGCATTCGGTTAGACTGGAAGCCGACTCCAAGATAGTTGGGAAATGGCTAGTGACGATCTAGATAGGAACTACGATTATTTGAAAATATAGATTTAAATATACTCACCTCGTAGTTCATCACCTACAGCCCTCAAATACTTTCTTTGTAACTACTAAAGGCAATCAGATAAAATTGACCAATTTTATCTTAAAAAGCCACAGATTATGAAATAAAAACGCAGATAGACCGCGCGGAACAATAAGAGTGATGACAAAAAAGCAAATACAAATTAAAAATCGAATACCTACAACGTTCTTCATGCTGTACTGAGACGAGTCAGAATAGCACGAAACGCCGCATCGTTAAAAAAGCAATTAAAAATACAAGTACAAATTCTAAAGCGAATACAATCACGACATTGTGGGAATTCGCTTTTGAATTTATTATTATTATTATTATTAATTTGTATTTGCTTTTTTGGCTTCAATCTCAGTATTCCGCGCGTTCTATGTATCTTTTGTTTCATAAAAGCATTATGCAATTTTTTCTGAGTAAAAAGCATTATGCAACTCTAAAAAGAAACCTCAAATTCATAGCGCAAACTATTCACCCCAAAATTGCAACTTATTACTTTCAATAACAACCTGATAGCACAATATTTGCTATAAACTCGTATCCAGGTGCTATATTTCGTACTCGTACCAACGTTTGTGCTAGTCGACGAGCACGAAAATAGTGTTATTTGTCAGCTATCGAGTTATGGCACATGCCGCAATCTTCCATCTTGAGGTTTGTATGCCGGAAATATTGCAGTTTAGATAAAATGGTTTTCGGGATGTTTTGGGGTTAAAATGGTTGTAGTATGTTACAAGACTTATGACAAATTCTTACAAAAGTTCAAAGAACCTTATTGAATTGAATTTGGTATTTTTGTGTGTATGTTATGTGATTGAAATCACACACACACAATAAAACAAAACCGAGCAAGTACGAGTTGGACGCGTCCACTGAGGGTTCTGTACAAATTTTTACAAATATATTATTATAGTTTTCAGATTTTTCCCTGTACTCGTAGTATAAGAAAATATTACTCGCAAGATTTCATAGTTTTAGATCAATATATAGAAAAGTACCCTATCAATTTGATTCCCTTGAGAGTGTCGTAATATACGTTTTTGAAGTATTAACGGCCGTTTTTTGTTTTTACGTTAACTTAGAAGTTTGGTTTGTTCACAGCGTCAAGGGAATGTAGACCTGCGTATAAGGTTTAAATTTTACCTTTACAACAACCACAGACAAACGGACAGCTAAGTGATCCTATAAGGATTCCGTTTTTACCTTTTCAGGTACCGAACCAAAAAAATTTAATAAGAGAAAACCCTAATATTATTCATATTATACTGAGACTACTTGATTTTGTTCAACGGTGCTTTTTAATAGTCCAATTGAAATAAATAATTTGACTTTGACTTTGACTTTTGCCTGTAGCTTTGTCCGTAATCAATCGATCGTCGATCGACGGCATCGATCGATAGTAGAATTTATGAAACGACGTCGATCGAGCTGCTTGATTATTATTACTGATGGGGTTAGTCGATCAACGTCGACCGATGCCATCGACCGGCAATCGATCGATTAGTTAGTGTAACGATATCCGTCGATCAGCCAAAGCTACCACACCCATCGATCACCGTCGATCGATGTCAATTGATGGCATCGATCGACGATCGATCAATTGGTGTAGTAACACACTAAGAGCCCTGCCTCATTAGGATGCCATGGCGACGTCGACGGCGTGTAAGCAGTTAATACGGTTTGGCGACGCCGCCAAACCGTCGCCAAGTGAGTTAGGTACCATACATTTCAATATTAACTGCTTGGATACGTAGCCGGCGACGTCGCCATGGCGTCTTGGTGAGGCAGAGCTATAAGACTTCAACGTCTACTACCTACCTATAAACTACCAACGGCAACGTACCAAATATCAGCTTTATAAGATAATACTTTTCAAGATTTCGTATTTAGTCAATGAGTGACCTTTCACTTGTATATACATTATATAAAAGATGTTCCCTTATTGTTGAATCCCGACTTTTAGATCATTAAAAAAATTCTTAGAATTATTGTTTTACAAACTTTACCTAATGAGCTGAATCACTCTAAACTTTCGCTCGCTCCATTTTACACTGAATAATATTCTGTCATCAGGCGACAGTACAACTAATTGCAAGTCCATTAAAAGTAACAAGTATCTTCATTCAAAAGTCTATCACAAAAACACTGTCTTCACGTACAGATACTTCCATTCACGAAAACGCGACCAACTCCTTTTTCTAATCACTTACAGTGCAAGTGTAAGTAAGTAGTGTAAGTGTTTCATACAGCATTATTAAGACGTACTTATAATATTAAAAAACATAAATCTAATTTTAAAAAATCTCGTGTCGTTATCGAATACCCCCGAAACGACTTGACCGATTTTCATGCAATTTTTTGTGTAGATTTGGTGGTTAGGCTATTTTTTTTTTTATGGCAAAGCAACGATTGCTTTATTAGCTAGTATATAAAATATTATAGTGTTGTAATACTGTCGATACTTACAAATTGCGAGTGCGCACGCACACTACGATGAAATATACGCTTGGATCAAAATTTCCACAGCCCGCGGCCGTGACCAAAAAATAATGGGGCACGTCTTCTTGGTTAACTTTTTACGTAAAACAAACCCAAGACAGAGGAACCTAATAACATTAATGGGAGAGGATTGTCAACAAGTAGATAGCATAGCAAGTACACTGGAAGTTCTCTCACTGCAGCTCAATTCAAATGAAACTATCACCAAGATGAACCACTTACAGGATTAAAAGAGATACTTGGAATAAGACGTGATGCTGTTTCATATTTTTTGTTCTATCTCTTGCATAAAAACGAGGGAATTAAATTGTGGACCAGTGTTTGAGTCTGGCTTTAGTTAGGTCCTTAGTTAAATTTTTGTTGCGTTTTTTGCATGTTCCTAGAATACGATTAATAATAAAATTAAGAATAATAAACTTACGAAGCCGGGGCAGGTCACAATATAAAGGTAAGTTTATAGTGGTGTGTTAAGGGTAAAGTTTAGTTACTTTGCAGTATATAATAATAAAACTATAACTGCTAATCTTGAAACGTTTCAAATTTTTTTTTTTAAATATATATTTTCATATCCAAGTTTTAATCTAAACGGAACAGTTAGAGCTGAAACTTTAAAGCTTAGCTCTGTTCTCTGTTATAACAGAGTTAGATTTAATAAAACTTGATTGGGTACAAAAGTTAGAACATTAGGATCTTGTCTTTCAATGTAAGGAACAGAGTGCTTTAAAATTTCGACGATATTTAACATTTCTCTTTAAGTTTACTAGACTTTCTTGTTCCCTTAGCCCACACTTATCTTTACATACAAAAATACAGCATAGATAGCAAGGTTGACACCAATCTGATTGTCAAGGATATAGTGCACAGACAGCTTCATCAACTGCTTCATCGTTCTCATCATCATCAGCCAAAAGACGTCCACTGTTGAACAAAGGCATCCATAGAACGCCACAACGAGCGGCAACCTGCCGCTTGCATCCACCGGTTACCCCTATCCAAAGAAACTTTATTGCGTGGGATAAGCAGTTGACAACGCTGTCTGTACATATATGAAATGTTTATGAAATCGCTGGCGATTTATATATATTCATGCTCGATACAGCGCTGCATGAAGAGATCTCTATCTTCGAGTCTTAATCACAAATTCGTTGGAAGATTTGTAAACTGTTCGCAATGGAGATAAACCATCGTGAAGAATGCTCAAAATCAAAACAAATGACGATGAAACGCAGCCATCTTCGTCCGCCCCCTTTTGTCCTACCTCGTTGTGTCAGGTAGGACACGCATTTTGTCGCGCGCTCAACTTAATAATGTAATTTTGGCATTTTTGGCTAGAAACTATTTTAACACTCTTTGAAACTATTTATACACGATACAAGATAAATTATAAGTCTCACTAAAACTTTGCCGTCTATTTAATTGTCATCCCAACATAAACTAATGTCAAGTCACCCAAAAGGCTCACTAAAAGTATTAAAATGCTGTAACGTTGCCGCCATGCTCAACATTGCCTACATTCTAAAAAGTTAAATTATTGCAACTGAGAAATGTTTTTGACATATAAATAGCCGACTTGGTTTTAATAATACCATAGACAGCAAAATAGCATTTTATTACAATTTAACTTTTTAGAATGTAGGCAATGTTGAGCATGACGGCAATGTTACAGCATTTTACCAGTAATCATGAGTAGTATCTAAAACATTAAAACTTAATACTTATTAGAGACAATAACACTGTTACTAGAGACATAAAGAAAACAGTTTTGGAAATTCAGGCACAATGCAGTACCATTATTAAGCGAACATTAATATTTATGCAATTCATAAACTTTACACGAATCCACTCTATTATTGTGCTCATTTTAATGAAACTTTAAGTTGACTGTAAAATTGGTAAATGGGACAAATTAACATTGTTGTTAATTTTCATGACGCTTTTATGAGGGGTTCGATTATTCTATTTAGATAAAGAGATTGTGTAGCGTGGATGATATGGTAGATTTTGGATAAATGAAATGCAGAACAAACAATCAAATCACGAAAAAAATGGGTGCGTGTACTTATGTACGAGCGTGAGAAGTTATACTTCTTTGGCATTATTAAAAAAGTATATAAGCACAATTTGAATTGTAAACAACGCCATCTCTGCCGTACATGCTGAACTACTTACTGCCTTCGGCAGTAAGTAGTTCAGCATGTACGCCAGAGATGGCGTTGTTTACAATTACTCCCGTGAGAATTTTGTGTGACGCTGTGCGCGCGCATGCGCGAATCGTAAAATTTCACTCTCATCATTTTTTCATAACGCGCCTAAAGAAGTATAACTTCAAAAAGCTTGAAAGAAGCATGCAGATGAAGCAACTTTTCGTCGGCATTTACAGAGAAATTACATCTGAAAAAATTTTTAGTAATCTACATTATATGATACGTAATTTGATTTAGCCAGAATTTTTCTATCGATATCACATAATAAGAAAAAAAAATGTCAAATCACCTCCAAATCATTGAGATGATACAATTTTACTCCTTAATGTCTTACTAATAAAAAATATCTACTGCTTTGCAATACAAAGGAAAATGATCTGGTTTTGTTACTTTTTACAAATATGTATTAATTTTATTACAATGAATTAAAAATGCGTCCGATTAAAGGCTGGGTCTACATCACCCACGCACTCGTCCACAAATTCAGTACGGGCCAAATGCTCAGGGTTATTGGCATGTATACAAGCCTTAATTATAATAATAATAATAATAATAATAAACTACTAGATCTCAAAGAAACTCTCTACATAACTTCACAAAAAGCTGCAATTTTAAATACATGCAGAATCGTCAGAAAATTCTTGCAGATTGAAGAAAATGAAATAGGCCCCCTCCACGACACATAACGACAAACATTTTACACACCACACGCTGCATTTACTTGGCTTCCGCCCGTAAATGTAGCTGAAGCCAGCCATAGAGCTGAGAATATTTAACTGAACTGAAAATAATAATAAGAATAATAATTTGACGTTCAAAAGTGCCTTATAATGGTCTAATTGAAATAAATGATTTGACTTTGACTTTGAATAATTCATTTATTTCAGGCTGCATAGGCCCATAGATAAAAAAAAAAAAAATGCTGCTGCAAATGTGACAAACACACATAATGCTAGTTTCAATCTCGAAGAACAATCCAAAAATGAATGGTTTCACTAAACTTTACATCATATCTACTAGGACTAGAATGTGCTCTACGTGCATAAAATAACAGATAAAGTTAAAAAGTCTCATGCGTCTGTAATCGTATACCATTCGTTATCCAGCCATTATATGTAGACAGAGTGGTATTACAGTCACGTGGGGGTGCACGGTAGTCGTGTACGGTCGTGATCCGTACTGTTTACAACGCATTACTTCGGTTGATGGATCAGCTATATTTACGGATAGCTAACAATATTGAAGAAATCTTATTTGCAGTAGGGATATTGTATACTGCATAGACCGTATTATGGATTCGTGTTGTTTTGTCGAGATTAAGATTGATTATAAAAGTATCTTAGCTTGGAATCTATGCAAGCATTGCACTTGACAACATCATTTTAATTATTTTTCTTATTTTGTGCTACATTCGGTGATTATTCTACCTCTTACACCGAGTCATTGTCTTTGGAAAGGATAGGAATTGTCGTCTACGTCGTTTTAAATGTGGTGTGATTACCATGTATTTAATAAACATAATTAATTTAACTTTCTTTGCTTAGTTTTTAGATATTAAGTACCTATCGTAGTCCTAATAGCGGTTTTATTTTAGCTTCATCATCTTCACATTCATTATAATTATGTATAATTTAAAAAAAAAAAATTGTATAATTGTTTGTGTGTGTGTTGTAGTTGTGTATTTGTGTACTATGTATCGCCAACCCGCCTGCCAAGCGTGGCGATTATTGCAAAACCCAGTAAGAAGAATTTAAGTTACACATACCAAAAACTAATTAAAAAGAATAAGTGACAACTGTCATTAGAAATCAGAACAAAATCAAGTATTGCTTTTCAGGTCTTTCTGAAGAAACTATAAATATTTATAAAAACATAATTAGAAGACACACAGTCTTTATCAAGCTTCGAAGACAAGAGGTAAATATAGCTACAGGATTACCAAGAATCCTATGAAAGCAAATAATATAAAATAGAAACAGCAATTGAGAAGAATGATTGGATACATAAAAAAGTAAGTATAGCATATAACCCCCCCTTTGGGGGAGGCCTATGTCCAGCAGTGGATGTCTTTCGGCTGAAATGATGATGATGATGTATCTAAGTATACAAAAATGTAAATCATTGTTTCAAAGCATAGTTATTGAACTTCCTGATTAAATTTATCTATAGGGAATGCTTTCTAGATTCAATTATTTTTTCTTGTAACATTTAAAAGTACCTTTTTATCGTTTCTGGCTGATTAGTTCGTGACACCTAAATCATTGAATCTTCGAGTATCTGAATATTTTTACTTGATTGGTATCTGTCGTTAAATGCCCTTACTATTTAGTTATTTTTTAATCAACTCTGAGATCTTTACACATACATTCTTGAAAATCTTCTTTGTCTACAATATTCTTTTATAAGCAAAAAATATAATTTTTAATTAAGTTAAGTCGTTTTCACGAATTTGTACTAAAGTAATTAATATCCTGCATTGCTTTTAAATTCTACTTCGCAGTACTTTTTGCAAAACTTCCAAGCAAAAATTTCTGAATATCAAGTAAGAACAGACCAAGGCAAACATAAAACTACTTGACAACTCCGAGTCCATCCATAAAGTTGCTGTTCTTAATGAAAATCTTAATTTAAAACTAAATAAGACATCGAGAAGTTGCAGTAATGAGAAAGTGTAATCAGTAAGAAAGTAATTAAAGTTCAGATCTAGTTACTACTGGTTAGTTGAGAGCTATCCTGACTCTGTTGTTACCTTTATGGACTGCTCGACTTTAGTATTTTATTAGTTTGTAGTTCTTAACAAATCATGCTGCCCTGGTACTTGAATTTAACTTTGGGTATGGGAATGAATAGTAATTAAGAATCATTAATATAGGTATGGATAACAGATAAAGATGATGATTATATGTCTCTGGGTCTGTTCGCACCTTTGAGATGGATCTGCCAAGCACCAGCTGGAGGCGTTGAAAGTTATTGAAAGACGTGCCTACATAATTATAATCTACATAAATAAAATCTTAAAATTAAATCTTCAAGGTGCGAGTGAAACGGTTTATCCTAGGCAAGCGTGCTCCACCTTAGGCCACATCATTACTTAAGATCAGGTGAGTTGCGGCCAAACGCAAGCCTATAAATTTTTAATATTTTCAAAATTTACATTCAAAGTACATACGATATGTGATGACTATGTCCATATTTGCTATACATAAATAGTACTTAATCAATAAAACACACATCACCAATGTTTACAATTTTATCATATGTGGGTACTGCAGAAACTCTGGCAAACAAGACCAATACAGCCTTTTTGGTATTGGTTTGAGTGGGTTCGCCTGTGGACTATCAGGATGAGTTGAGTAAAAATATAAAATTGGTATAAGGGACTGGTACCGTAAACACGCTCTAGCGTTCACGGTACTGCAAGGATGTTACCAGACCAATCGATCGATCGTCGATCGACGGCATCGATCGATGGTAGAATTTATTAGTCGACGTCGACCGAGCTGCTTGATTATTATAACTGATGGATTATAGCTACCACACCAATCGATCAACGTCGATCGATGTCGATTGATGGCATCTATCGTCGATCGATCGATTGGTGTAGTAACACCCTAAGCGTTCAGACCGTGCTGAGCGCTTACGGTACCGGATCGAAGGATATATTTATTGTAGTAGAGGCGGTCGGAGGGACTACTAAATCAAAGAGGGAAATTACTCTAATAACTGTATTCTGAAATAACACGCTAGGCTAAACAATGCCTTGATATAAAAATAAGACAAACACTTCTACATTTGAAACACTTAGGGCGGGTTGTTTCAAATAGTCGGTTAACGTTACATACGAACGGTTAGAAAGTTACTATGACGTGCGATGTTTAACGTACGTTAAATGTAACGGGTTGTGTCATGACATAAAAATCCAAAAAGTTATCCAAAAAGAGATTCCATTATATTTTTATGTTTGAAGTAGCTGTTTGACAACACAAAATTACGTTGACTGGTCCTTTTTGACGTACGATATTGTGAACCAATCCATTTTTTATAATTTGACGATAGTTAGCGCCATTTTTGACTATTACCGGTCAGTAATGTATATACCTATAGTTAAAGCAACCCGCCCTAAGTCAATGATTTCGACTAGCATGCCATATGCATGCAACATTTACAGTACGACCATCATTGGTTTGTTAAGAGCTAATTATTGCTAGCAAAATAATGTCTTTAAATTCTATTACAGAAATTGTAATGAAAAAAATTTCATTCTAAATTATTAGTGAATTAAATATTCAGCAACGTGCCAATAGATTCAATTTTGTGATCCTACAAAATATTTTGAAGCACAGCACGTGCCCGAACCTCATTAAAATTTAAACACACATAATATTCACCCTTCATTAGCCAAATTATACGAAATGCATAACACGAGCGAACATGTTTATGAATTTGTACCATAATCTGTGGTCGCATGTAATGGATCTGTGCGTACTTGCGTAGGCTGTGGCCACATGTCCGCAGTGTATTGGCTTCCAAAGGAAGGATTAGGTCCCTACCCATAATATTGGATATTAGCGATTTGCATATGTTATCTCTCTGAATAGAAGACTTCGGTTTATATCAGGCTGAGGGAATTGATGTATAAGTAATTGCGGATTAGGCGAGGTAAGGGTTGAGCGAAATATTCTCGGTAACATATTAAAAATGATTGAGCAGTTTCTATGTATCTTTTTCCTTCCTATGTACTGAATGAGATTACAAGGCGTTGGTAAATAAATTAGTAACTGTAGATGTTTAGTTTTCTGTGTAGTAAGCCCACCCCGAGGTTGGGAAAACGTTAGGCAGATGATGACGATTTGGAGGTATTCTGAAAAAGCATTGGAAGCGTTCCCTGCCTGAGTCTGTGTTTCCTGATAGCTACAACCCGGGAGTCTTTAAGTCAAGAGTGAATAGGTTACTTCTAGGCAAGCGTGCTCCATCTTAGACCGCATCATCGCTTCCCATCAGGTGAGATAGTGGTCAAACGTAGGCCTATCAAATGATAAAAAAAAATAAAATAATAAAACATGGTTTAGTGTTTAGTGTTTGGAGTTATTCTGCATCCAATTAGAATGTAAGCCGAACACAATATAGTTGAGAAATTGATAGATGATGACGATTTGGTCCAAGGTGTGCAGATTCTATAAAACAGAACAGAATATGTTCAACAAAACTATTAAGCCTAGCAGATTTTGTCGCAAACTTACGAAGTGAATCGAGCCTACCCAAACTACTTACTTAAAAATCATGCTCAATAAAAATCTGATGTACAAAAAGTCCCAGTTAACACCAAAATATTCCAGACAGCCTTAATTAACAACTAAACAAACGAATCACATAAATAGCCCAAAGTTCCCGAAACTATCGAGTAGGGGCGGGTTAAACGGTTTCATTGACATCTCTTCTATTCGCCCCCACACGGCAACAGGTCTTCACGTCCCCTCGCTTCGAATACTTCGGATTAAATACGTCAACTCAACCCCTTCGACTGTGTAAACGGGGAAAATGAATATGTATTTTGAATACCCCTGCTTTGAAATGTACGAGAATTTGAATGATTAAATAGGAATACAGGCTGTGCAATAGCGGATGTTGAATCGGATGAGGTTATTGGTTCTGGTTATGTGGTGCTATCTGTTTAGGTAGGCACTGTCATATGTGTATTGTGTTCGCAAATACAATACAATACATATAGACAATATGTGCGTGATACAATTGACACGTTTCAATAGCATCGCTTTCACAAACGTCAGAAACGTTTGTTTATTTACCGAGAATGCTTTGACAAATAAACCAATACCAGATGCGGTATTATAGTCAGGGGTTTGTTGACTTTGTTATCATTCGCTATTATAAATCTAAAAAAATATTTATCTTAGTCTTAATAACAACAGACTAATTTACTAATCCTCTTATATGGCTGGTCCCAACTTTTATCTGTACATCACCATGTACTATACCCGTATTTGCAAAATAAATGACTTACTTACTTACTTACTGACATATTGAATGATAATTCTAATGATAATTTATTAGTTGTAATGATTTTTGTTTGAATAATAATGTAATAATTTATTTATTGATATTTTGAATGATTAATAATGTAATAATAATATCTGAATTAATCTGGTTTTAAAATGTAAGTTCATAATAATAATAATGTTTCGTATATAATGTATAAATGTTTGCATGCCGAATGGTAAAATATGGCAGAGCTTTAATTTGATAAAACAACTATTGTGTATTACCCATATTTGCAAAATAAAACTATTCTATTCTATTCTATTCTATTCTCTTTGCTTTAAAACTTTGCTTCTAAGTGCATTATCCTTCTAAAACTTTCTGAATAACGAAACAACGTTCCCAACTTAATTTCTGAAAGTGACTCCAGAATCCTCTCCCAAGCCAGAAACGCATAAAGCCGTGCCCAGCGTACGCCGAGCATGCCGACAATTCGTTTTCAGTTCACCCAACTCTCTAACTTGCATAACTTTATTCACCTCTAAACTGGCTTAAACAAGCGAAGTTAGTACACAAACAATGCTCCAAGCATTTTGTTGAACACGAGTTTATTGCAGGCGCCATTTATCCGGTAAGTTCGGACGTAATTCTTGGCAAAGTGTGTTTCTTTGGTCGTCTGTACTTGGCATGGTGAGGGCGTAAGGTGTTGATGGCAAACTTAGAGTGTTGTTATGTTGTTGTGTTTTTTTGTTCGTGAGGTGCAACTAAGTTTGTGTGTGTGAAGGTGAGGAATAAAAGATTTTTGAGATTTCCGTTGAACATAATGGTTACGAAGTCTTGGGAAGTTTTCAAAGTCTTTTTTAACTTTTTCATGGTTCACAGATTCTTTTATGTTTTTAACAACTTTTTGACGTGAATGTTAGGTAGGTTGCGATTATTTTTAGGGTTCCGTACCTCAAAAGAAAAAAACAGAACCCTTATAGGATCACTTTGTTGTCCGTCTGTCTGTCTGTCTGTCAATAATTTTTATCTCAGGAACGCGTGGAGGTATCGAATTGAAATTAAAACCATATAGGTACTCAAGTCTACGGTCCCTTGATGCTGTAAAAAAAAATCAATCCTCTATGTTAACGTGAAAAAAAGATACGGCCGTTTATGTCGCAAAAAAACGCATTTATAATATTAAGTAGATGAGAGTATGGATAGTAGGTATGGATTAGTATATAAGTATGGATATGTACCTACTAATATGTACGGAACCCTCTGTAGGCGAGTCCGACTAGCATTTGTCCGGTTTTTTTATGAGAAAAGAAGCCTGATTCTAATATTTTATAAAAAAAATACAGTGGCCTTAAATAATTATTTTTGTCCTCGTCTAATGCTCAAATTAGTAAGGACCGGTAGTAAGGACCATTTCAGTAAGTCTAATTTCGAAAAGGGGTATCTTGTTAGTTTAGTCGTAACTATATACTTGTTGCCAATAGTTCATCAATCCCTCACACGACACTGAGCTATTTCTGTCGGCTTCTGGTCCCAAAACAAAATACCAAAATTTAAACATAGGTCTATAAGGGAAGGTCCATAATTTTTGGCATAGCGACTGGAACAGGGCAGTAACTGGTCCAATCTGGGTACTAACCACCTGCTCCGCAATTTATCGTCAACTTTACATCTAGCTGGCGAGTTGCCACTCCCCTGTTACCTTGGCGTCCAATTGTGCATTCTTGGCTTAAGCAGCGCTGCTAATCTGGCCTATTTGTGTAGCTTAGTTTCTGTTCTAGAATAGTGACTGGAATGTATTTATGTGGATATTATTAGGATGTAGATGGAGTTTTCAAGAACAAAATCAAGGTTGAATGTGGTATGAGTGAAGAAGTATTTGTTAGTTGTTGGTACTGTAAAGGTTGCAAACATATCGCATGCTGGTCGAAATCATTGACGAAATGTTTCGTCCAAAACTCTCTAGATCCATTTCGTATTTAAACCGTTTATAGTTTTTCAAATTTAATTTCAAAAACCACTACTAATACAGTAAATTCGTACATCAATCACACAGGCACAGCAAATTCCAGCTTGTACAGGTACTAAGTACCGTACTAAGTTGACACAAAAGTATTACACCATAATCAAAAACATAAACTTCTATTAATAAACATACATATATCATACAAACATAATTTATTGTCAAAGTCAAAACTCAATTTAAATTAATCAACGTTACTACGTTGTCGAAACTCATGAGTTAACTTACCGTCTTTCCTGAATTGTTTAAACAGATATAATAATAATAATAATAATAATAATAATTATATGTGGGGACATTTTCACACACGGCCATCTGACCCCAAACTAGGGAGACCCTGTACTATGGGTGTCAGACAGCTGATATACATACACAAATACATTTTTTTTTGTAAATACATACATATATAGATAAACAACACCCAGACACAAGGCAAATACAAGTGCTCATCACACAAATATTTACCCTGGGCGGGAATCGAACCCGCAACACGCTGCGCAGCAGTCGATCGCTCAGCCACTGCGCCAACCGTGTCGTCATATGTGTACTTTTTGAGTTAATGTCATAATCGATGAAACATAAACAGAAACATTTGAAACATTTCAAAGAAAATGTATGTTTGTCAGTTAATTTTTAGTTAGTTCTTTACCTTTTCTACTAAGATTTTGTCCTTCGATCGACGCACATAGGGGTATTTTGACAATTTATGCGGCCAAAATTATTTTATGATCTTATTCTTTTCTAAAGGATATAACTTAGTAGAAAAAATACTTAATGTGATTTATAAAGAGGTTTTATTATTAAATATCATTGGGTTCCCCAGGCATGAGAAGCGCGATAGTTTCTTGGAAAAACACTTCATTTTTCTTCTTTTTAAGCTTCTCAAACAACTTATAAGAGGTACACTACTCTCACTCCCGAGGTAGGTACCTCGTGAACCTAAAACAAATACTTTTTTTTAGAATTATAAGAATTACAGTAATTTTTTAATACATTGCTCAAAAAAAGTTCAAATTATCGAAACATAACGTATCCGCGCTTATCCGCGGCAGGATTTTTTATTTTTTACTAATCAAAGCTTCAAACTTTCATTTGTTTATGGAATTACGGCAGGATCTAACTCGATAGTATAACAAATAGACGACGACATAAAATATGTACAATGATAAATCGCCTTAACATGTAGGTACTTTCAAATTATTATATCTTATCTTTGTAATGATGAAAATAACAAAAAACTTAATAAAAAACAGCATGATTACCTGCTACATCAGAATCCATCACAAACACTTCTTAAATTTACACAATATATTTAATATTTCATTTCAAAGTTAATGGTAGTGCACGAGCGCCGAGAGCAGATAGAAACAACAAGTTGAATGATCGAATTTCGACTAAATGTATGACGCGGCTAGTGCAGGTAGCGAAGCTAGGGAGGGCGGGTTATTGTTCCCGAGACTATCCCCTAGCTCTGATAGTCGTCATAATCAACATTATCTATAGTTTGTAAATACCACTTTTGGCCGCGTAGATTACCAAAATACCCCTATGTGCGACGGTCAAGTAACGAGATGGCCGATTGCATTTTTATTCACTTGTTCAGTTATTTTCAGACACAGGAGAAATTACAAGTTTTTTTTAAAGATGCTATACGAAGCGAAATATTAACAACCAAACATATAAATAAAAAAAAATCTTCACCTTTTTTTTTGCCTTGCCTAACCATTTCTAATTCACGAAACTTTCTTAATCTACTACCAACCACAGAGATACACATAAACTAAGCGCCAGTATTCTCAGGTAGATCTGATCGCACCGCCTCATCCGTCCTGCCGAAGAGTTACGAAGGTTATCACTGAACATATGGGCCATCTGCACCGATTTATGACGGGTCAATACCTGCTAACTTAACTTAGGTACATACATTACTAACCCTTATATAAAAAGCAATAAAGGAGATTATTGCGTGGGTGGATCGGAGAGGTTAGTAAAGTGGATGAAAAATACAAGGTTGCTGGTGGAAAAGTGCAAGAAACCTTACATAATGTTCAGTGGAATAGTCCGGATGGTAATGTCTTAAGTGGTGCTGGATTATGTTGAATACAAATACAGACAATGAATTCAAAAAATCGCGCACGGTTCCACACACAGATATAGATAGACCTAGATAACGCAAGAGCAACTACTTAGCGTGCCTAGTTTCGTGCCTAGCTTACGTACAAAAATCGTAAGTAAAAAAATAAAGTTAACATTTCCTTCCATCGTTAAGTCATTTTGTGATTAATATTATGCGTAATTAATTTTAAAAACAATTATTTTTAATCTAATACCCTCAGTAATACCTGGTAATACCAAATTTAATAAAAACAAAACATTGTGACCTCATAATACATAGTCAAAATGGCACGCTTGGTTTTCATACAGATCGTGATACTTGCGTTATCTAGGGTCTATCTATATCTGTGGTTCCACACCATTCTACCACCACCTATACTACATTAGACACTTTATAATGATCTTTTTTTTAATATAGAGCAAAAAATCGGCAAAAAATCACGTTTGTTGTATGGGAGCCCCCCTTAAATATTTATTTTAATCTGTTTTTAGTACCTATTTGTTGATATAGCGGCAACAGAAATACATCATCTGTGAAAATTTAAACTGTCTAGCTATCACGGTTCATGAGATACAGCCTGGTGACAGCCTGACGGACAGTAGAGTCTTAGTAATAGGGTCCCGTTTTTACCCTTTGGATATGGAACACAAAAGACAATCAAAGTAAGCAATTAAATGACATGTTTTTTTTATCTGATGGAGGAAAGCAACACTTTTGAACATTGTATCTATTTTGTACTGTAAAGATTTGGGGATGACGCAGAGATATTTTTCAAATTTGTCATAGAACGAAAATTAAATTAACACTCTTCGTACTTCTTAGAAAAAGATCGTCATATAAAAACATATTATCTTTAAATCTTAGATGAAGAAACACTCTCTTTTGGTCTTAATTGCACCATTTTACTTGAAATATAAAGACTAAAATTAAATGACAAAATACTATGTTTAAAACCACAAAGAACACAATTCTCAAAAAGACGTGAATCGAGAGAACAGAAAAAGGCCTAAAAAGTTTCAACGGCGTGAGTTTATTGTTAAAATATTCGCGAAAATTTTATTCAAAATTGAATTTTAGAGGCACAAGTTAGGAACTTTATTAATGCAAATCAAAGGGAGGAAGTTGCAAGAACAACTGGAATAAAAAAATATGTTAACTTTTTGATTCATTACGATAGAACATCTGGATCGAAGACTCACCTGGAGAAAGCATATCTGAACCAAGCGTAAACAGCTGGATACGAAAGTCAGATCAATGTACTGGCTGATAGGACGTAAATCAAGCCTCTCACATGAAAGCAAAATAGCTACAGTAGAATCCGGATATAACGACCTTCAAGGGACCGGCGATACTATGTCGTACTAACCGGACGACGCACAAAACGGACGGATTATTTCTTAAGTACATAACTTAACTTGTCCATACATAACTTACGAATACTTACATATTATTATAATATAATTTTGGTTTTCCTATTTAGTTAAATAAAACATTTCATAGAAATCACAAATGCTTTATTTTGATAGTTCTTAAACATTACAAATTACAAACATAGGTACATAATGTACTGTAATACAAATATGTAAATAAAATACACAATCACTACAGACAAAGCTCTGTGTTACTAACGTAGAAAGTCTGTTATTTGAGTTTGTTTTTGACAAACTTTTGTTCGGTAGTAAGAACTTCGTACGGCATTGTGAATTCGTGACATCATTGTTTTCATAAGATCATCATCAAAGTTAGTCTGAACAAATACACTGAGTGTTTCTGCAGCTTTCAACGCCTCAGACACCCTCAAAGTCGGATGAATCTCCTCTGGTTCGCCATCATCACCGTCGCTATCTTTGCTATTCGCGTCGTTGGCGATGATATTTTCCACAATGTTTTCATCAAACGGGCGGGGGTGCGAGTGCGTAGGTAAACAAAACATTGCGCGTGTGTCGTTTTAACCGGACGTATTATCATAAATAATGGTCGCTATAAGCAGTTGGTCGCTTAAACCGGAGTCGCACTAAACGGTTATATTTTCTTAGTACCTATCTACGAAACCAAACTTGAGTAAAGATTATCGTCGCTAAAACCGATTAGTTGTTATAAGCGAAGTCGTTATATATGAATTCTACTGTATTTACAAGATCATCCTTAAACCAATCTAGACTTACGGGATCCAGCTGTGGGGTACTGCTTGCAATAGCAACATAGAGATTCTTGAAAGATTTCAAAGCAAGACATTGAGAGCCATGCTAGATATACCCTACTGTGTGAGCAACAATATATACATGAGGACCTAAAGATCACTACCGTCAAACAAGAGATCGCCAGATACAGTGAAAGTTATCAGACGAGAACATCAACTCACGTCAACGAATTAGCATCCAAACTAGAAGGCAAAGGGAGTATTGTATATTCCCGATTGAAACGGCATAGTGTCACTGCACTTACCGTAAGATTTGGTGACACCAGATGAAAGGTACTCTTATGAATACCTTCTGCTAAATAAAATACATAGATCAAGATACCTTATCTGAATGGCTTATTGTGTTAACACAGATTGCCAAGTTAGAGAATTCATAAAATAAAATTACGACAGAACTTCAAATGAAAACAGATTTATTTATTTATTTATTTATTTATCTATGCATGGAAGACTTACAGCTACAAAAACTTAACAACAAAAAAGGAAACAATAGTCGACAGAAAGCCAATTACAAGTCTTCGCGTTTAGAACCGTTATAGAATTTGGAATGTGAGCAAACCAGCAAAACTATTTTGTTTGTAATTAATGACTGATGATTCTGAGGTCTATCGTTAATATTTGACGACACGGTTGGCGCAGTGGCTGAGCGATCGACTGCTGCGCAGCGTGTTCCGGGTTCGATTCCCGCCCAGGGTAAACATTTGTGTGATGAGCACTTGTGTTTGCCTTGTGTCTGGGTGTTGTTT
Source organism: Charanyca ferruginea (assembly GCA_947361185.1). Lineage (NCBI taxonomy): Eukaryota > Metazoa > Arthropoda > Insecta > Lepidoptera > Noctuidae > Charanyca > Charanyca ferruginea. Next base: position 28,190,106 of record OX376063.1, read on the forward strand.
ATCTATATATGTATGTATTTACAAAAAAAAAATGTATTTGTGTATGTATATCAGCTGTCTGACACCCATAGTACAGGGTCTCCCTAGTTTGGGGTCAGATGGCCATGTGTGAAAATGTCCCTACATATTATTATTATTATTTCACAGGGCAAACCCACCACTTCCCATGGCCCCACCGACATCAAGTCATATGGGCCGAAACTCAGGAGACGGCTGCGGACATAGCCCGGGGGCTATTACCGCAGTCGTTTCTTGACTCCATTACAAATTCGAAGCCGCAGCCGTCAGCCCATTAGTGGGGCTAAGCTAGCACGCCGCCCCAGAACGCCGCCGAACTGGGACAGGATAAGAATTTGTAATTTCACAGGGCAGGTGAGTGACCTTCGATGCACCTGCACTCGTAGCATGACCACGCTATGTCTACGGAAGAATAGACATACTGACAGGAAGAATAGACAAACTGTACTGACAAACTGTGCAGGTGGCAAACTGTGCAGGTGGCATAGAAATCGCATGACACCTTCACTTTTCGCCTAATATAGACCTTTAATTAGGCGCGACAAAAACTTACGGTGGTTATTGATTGATTACCCCAAAATGTCTAAAATAAACAAAAAAATATTGAAGTAATTGCTTTTATTATTGTTTAATTATAAACTATGTAAACAAATTTTAGAAAAAGCAAACGAAAGTAACAGGTATTTTGACAGCACTAAAAAATAGGTCTTTCGTAAAAAAAAAAATTATAAATAATAATAATAATAATAATTTATTTATTAAATATTGTTTACAAAAAAGTGGACATAAGTCAATAGTAGAATATTTTTCATACAAATATATTGCCTAAAAATAAACTAAGACTAAAATAGTTATATACCTAACTGGTGCAAGTTATGCGGAATCGGAATTACAATGTTAGGTAGCGACCCGCCTGAACTAGGTTACTACAAACCTGTGTTTCAGGCCATCACTTTACATTCAAATTATATCGGTTCATTATTATAAAGTTAAACTGATTTATAATAGACTTTTAATAATTTTGAGAAAAAGCATTTTTTAACATTAATATCTAAAAACTAAATCGTATCTAAATATACAACTAATTATTATAAATTGCTGGTAAATAAGTCGTAATGTTTACGGAAATTTAGATTGGAGTCAATAGTGACCTAGATTATTTAAATGTCAGCTGTAGCTAGAGTGCTGAAGAGCATGCTGTGTCAGCGTTCTTACGTTTACGTGCTACAATTATGTGCAGAAATGTTTGGATAAGTAAGCGGTATGTTATTGTTAAATTGTAAATAAAATGTTTGTCGTATTTTAGTGTAGCTACGCATGCAATATTTTCTAGGTGAACTTATTTCTAATGTTAGTAGAACATCTTGAATAGTAACCAATGTTTTCAATGGATTTAACAATTTATCACAAATTTTCTTCGTGTGGTCTAACAAGGCTATGGAGCTAGGAAGCTAGCAAAAAGTTCGTGTTTAAAGCGTAAACATAATATTGAAGATCACATGGGACCAAGGAGACCCCGCACGCCTAATCATAGGTTAAGGATTTAAGGCTATATGGTATTCCTTTGTATCACTGGCATCATATTGGATCATGTTGGCTTGACGTCTCACGCCTCTAAATTTACCCTTGTCAATTTCTCACGCAGGCGGTTACCTTTATGATGGAAATAACGATTCTGATGTTCAGAGAAAAAAACTGTCAATCAGTCGTATTTGAATTTACTAACTTTGAAGGAGGTCCCAAAAAAATATGAGGCTAAAATAACGATATTTTTCAAGTCAAACACTCAACCATCATCTAAGCTTGGTATTTGGGAAAAACTTTTAGAATAGAATAGAATAATATTTCTTTGCCTAACAATATGGATACAAGATAATAAAATACAAAAAAAAACAGGAACATACATGTTTTTGCTTATTACAGTGATGTGTGCAAATTTTTATGAGCATAATTATTTTAACATTTATTATTGTCAAAGACATTTTTGACATTATAAAACAGTCCGACAGAGTCCTAGTCAGGCAAATAGTGGTGTACTGCAGCGGGTACTCGAATACCTGTAGTGTCAGATTATAGGTCGAAGTACCAAGAGATAGGACTACACTATAAGACATCTCGACTGGGATTTTTGTTCGAGACATAAAGCTGCGTCATATTGGCAATTTATCTAGTTAAATGTTTTCAAATCCAAATTCAAAATTCAAATTCAAAATTGTTTATTCCAACCAATTTCAGACCATAAATTACAATTTAAAATAAAATAAAAACTAAAATTCCATTATAATAGAAATAATACATCAAATAACACAAATAAAATAAAAAAAACTTGAGAGGTGTCAAGGGACACCCGGATGGAACGAAGTTCCTTTCGATTAATTAGTGAAGGAATTGTAATAAAATTTTATTTTTTTTAAGTTATAATAATAGTTTTTTTATTATTAACAAATATAATGTAATTAAAAGACAATTTAATTAAACGTGCCCGTTTATGTATCGAGCGAAATGGACTCCATATTGAGCAGTTGCTTCGATACAGGGAAGTGTAAATTTTATACCTAATAGGTAAGTTTTTTAATTAAGCCAAAGTTGATTAAAACTGTGTTTGTAAATAGCTCTAATTTATTTAAATAGGTTACCTATAGCACCTATAGGTACCTACGCCTGCCTGCCTTTCTTTTTCTAGCAAAAGAGTACCTACTCACTTACCTACTTACAACTACAAATAATTCGCCAATGATAAAAGTAAGTACCACTACCTACCTAGGTACCCACCTAAGCTCCCACTGGCTTAATTTAAACCAAAACATTTTAATCAAATAAAAAAAAATATTATTGTCGCTAGTAAAACCTAGAGAAAAGTACTCTGTGACCTAGAGCGATAAGGTGCAGTGGTTACCTACTGACGACCGCGACCGATAGAAAGCTCATGATTACCAAACCCAAACTTTCAATAGGTACCTACTAAACAAAACATAGAAGTAGGTACAGTAACTACCTACCTACCTAACCTACGTATTCTATGGCTTAATTTTCGACTTAAAATTTACACTCGTTTTCACAATCCACACAGTCTCACAGTGAAAGGTGGATTTATCTCGTAGGTCGTTATCATCGGAATTATCACGCAATGAACTAAACATATCGCCGTAGGTACCTAGTTCAAAGAGTTCGCCGCGCCGCCTTTAAATACATAAACATATTCTACGAAAAGCGAATTCGGACTTTATTTTGTAAACGTAAACGGTTAAAAATTGAAATTTTACCAAACTAGGTATGATAAAATTATTCTGAGAAACGTATAGGCTGGTGCCCGACCGGACAATAGGAGCTATGTGCAACCGAATTTCACGGTTAATGTGTAAAAATAAGGTTTTAATTCGCTCCAAAGGAGCTATGTGCAACCGAATTTCACGGTTAATGTGTAAAAATAAGGTTTTAATTCGCTTTTCTTCTGTTCGAATTGTCTGCGTTTGTGAAGTAATAAAAATAGCAAAAATAAGGTTTTAATTCGCTCCAATATTTTCATAGAAAAGCCGCCATTCAACTAATAATGAACTCTATTTGACAGTTCCAACGATTCAATTTAGCTTATATTATAGCATGTCGTGACAACTTTTCGTAAGAATTTTTTCCGTCTAGCCCCCTTTCACAACGCGCAGGTTCCACTCTAATGTCTTAGGTACTGCTAGTCCAGTTAATAAGGCGTGTTGTTTATCGTGTATATCTTGCCTAAATTCATTATCATCTGCCTAGCCTTTTTCCAACTATATTGGGGTCGGCTTTCAGTCTAACCGGATGCAGCTGAATACCAGTGATTTACATGGAGCGACTGCCTATCTGACTTCCGCAACCCAGTTACTGTTTAACACGATACCCCTTGGTAAGACTGGTTGTCACACTTTCTGGCTTCTGACTATACACATAACGACTGCCAAAGATCTACAATTGACAGCCGGGACCAACGGCTTTACGTGATTTCCAAGACACGGAGGGAACTCGGTATGAAAGGGATGGTCACCCATACACAGATCGACAGCGGTTAGCGTAGCTTAACCTTTGACCAATCGATCTGTATGGCTTTAACTTAGCCACCTAAATTATTAAGACAAATTCAATGTTGCTTAGTTTGGCGAGAAGGTGAACCTACTAATTCTCTCTGTAAATTATTATTTCTATCTAATATTACAATGATACCAGCTGCTTACAGAACCGTTACAACTTCTAAAGTTTAGTAATATTAAACATCCAGCACTTTATAGCTCTCTTTTGCTTCAAAATTAGTTTTCTTAGCTTCGTACTCGTGTTTATATAGAAAGAAAGATCCAGCTATGTAAAATGTAGCAGACTCTATGTTAACTTTGATTAATATGAAAACATTTGTAAGATGTTCTTGAAGTACCAATTTTCGACTTCTTCGTAGCCCGTAACTAATTATAAAAGGTAATTTACATTCATAGTACCTTCTTCATGGGCTTATTAATACAAATCGTCTTCTAATTTACAGATATAAACAAAAAAATGTAGCAAGGCAGTTTTGCCTCAAATAAATTAGTTTCTGAAACGGCAAATATCTACAAAAACAGAAAAAAACCATAAATTCGTGCCATGTCCCAAGACAGAACAGGTCATACCAGGTGAGATGATTCGTAGTATAGAACTTGTATACATACTCATCACTCGTCCATTTCCATGAAACGAATACCAGTTACCAGCACACCAGTATCACGTACAGTACGCAAAAGAGATAAGTATCCATGTCGTCGGGAATAGTTGAAGATTTTTTAGAAACCAATGGGGGCTTTCAAATGAAATTTTATTAAATCATTGAACTGTTTATTCTCTATAAATTGTACTTTATTTTATTCATAAAAACCTATCAGTTTCTAAGTAAACTTCAACTGTTTCCGGCGACATGGATACTTATCTCCTTTGGTGACCGTACCTACCATCACGTATTACCACTAGTTTATATCTTTTTCTTTTGTTTTTAACGTAATCTCTCCCGCTCCTGGGCAATGGCCTCCCGCCATGCCTGCATCTTTCCCGATCCTGGGCTTTATTCTTCCAGTTTTAGAAGGGCCTCCAGTTCGTTCAATCAATTAATCAATAATTCCGCCATCTTCTTCGTGGCCTGCCGCGACCCCGTCTTACTGTCTCAAGGCACCAGTTATGTATAACTTTTTAATTACTATGGTTTTTAATTTAAAATAAACCTGTCATGTTATGTCTTCACCACCTTTGGTTGACTGATATATAATTCCTAAGTCCACCTTTGTACCTTTGTGCATGAAATATAAATAAATAAATACTAGACCACAGCTCAATCCCAACCTCGGCCGAGCATTACTTTTACCTCCAGCGATCACCGCTTCATATACTACTCTAGTGATTAATGTAAGTATATTATGCGAGCCCTGAACACAATCTCGCGTGCCACGCACTACTTTGTTATGTTTCCTGAACAAAAAATACATATTCTGTGGACCGAATGTGGAATGTGTATTAGAGGAATTTATGGCTGACAGTTTAACGCACGTACCTTAGTGTGTTGGAGTTCTTAACGAATGGATCGTTTGAGGACGACAGGTGAGGAGATTTGTTTGTTTTCGTGTTAAATGTTTTAAGAGTAAGTGTTTCTTATCATCATCATCATCATATCAGCCTATTGCCGTCCACTGCTGAACGTAGACCTCCCCCAGAGATCGCCAACCAACCCGGTCTTGGGCAGCCCGCATCAATCCGCTACTAGCCAACTGTTTCAAATTACCGGTCCATCGTGCCGCAGGGCGTCCCACACTACGCTTGCCCAAACGCGGTCTCCACTCTAGAGCGTGTCTGCTCCATTTACCGTCTGTCCATCTGCAGACGTGGCCTGCCCACTTCCACTTCAGCGTACTAATTCGACGCGCAATGTAGGTGATTTTAGTTCTCTGGCGAATGACTTCATTGCGGATTCTATCCACGTGAGAAACCCCGAGCATCGCTCTCTCCATTGAACGCTGAGTAACCTAAGTGAGAGTGTTTGCTAGGTGTCACAACAAATACTGTAGAAATTTTGACTGGTTTAGTTATTCTTCTTCTTCTTCTTCTAGTGCCCCTCCGACCTATGAAGGTTGTTAGTCGGTCGGTTGTTAGGTGGTTATTCGCGAGTTGAAATAGTTTCCCTCCAACACTATTCCAACTCGCGAAAAGGAGATACCAGTCTGAGATACCACTACACACTCTCGGAGGTTCCTTCCAAGACTTTCTCCTGTAATAAGACACGTAAGATAATCCCTTTTACAACTAATCATGATGGACAAAGTACGAGGAAGTATTGGTTAAGGTTTAGCTTTATTCAACGTTATTTCATTAGTATATAATTATTCAAATGTGAAACTGGTGTTGTTATAAACTGGGCCTCAAGTCTGCTATTACAATAGTGTCAGAATGGTCTATCATTGATTTCATAATTGGTGATTTTAACAAGTTTGGTAATCTACTAATATAATGGCGTCATTATGAGTTTCCAATGGTCAACCACTGACACGTTGTCGTCTAATTTAAATTTTCTCCTACGCGTGATAATAATAGTTTTTATTTCAAAATGCAAATACGAGTCTTGGTAAAACTAAAACAGCATATAAAACCTTTAATTTTTTTTTATTTCAGAATTAGGTTAATTGAATTAAAAATCATTTGGGGGGTCTGAGGTTTTGCGTGTTTAACGTTACATCTTGTATATGGATGAATGGAAAGGAAGAGGAAGACCAAAGAAAAGATGGATGATTTGTGTGAATAATGATAAGGAAGTCAGTGATATGATAACGGTTCACAGAAAAACAGGAAAAGCAGAAGTCTTGTTGCGCCAACCCCAAGTAACATAGGACAAGGGCAGTAAGATAATGATGACTGAAAAATCTTTTCTACAAAAAAGACAACCGCCATCAAAATCTAAAAAGTAATAAATAACTTTAGCACAGTACACACATGCCTTTAGATTTGGAAGTCGGTGCCAATTAAAGACAACAAACAGAACAAAGCCACTGACTTCTAAATGTAAAGCCATGTGTGTACGTAAGTTATTTATTACTTTTTAGCTTTTTATTTATCACTTTTTAGTACCTTCTTATCATCCAAATCCATTAAGAACCGGCAACACAGTTAAAACAGAGGTACTCTAAAGATTGAAGAAACTATTAGAACGTCGTCTATGTACCTAGTTTTTTTTGGAATTTTATTGATTTTTCAAAATCGATTCACATTTTCCGGAGAAATCGCGTAACAAATATAAAAAAAGCGGCCAAGTGCGAGTCGGACTCGCCCATGAAGGGTTCCGTAGCAGCAAGTAAGGTAAATTGCGATTTACGATTTATGACGTATTAAAAAAAAACTACTTAGGTACTAGATCTCGTTCAAACCAATTTTCGGTGGAAGTTTACATGGTAATGTACATCATAATATATATTTTTTTAGTTTTATCCTTCTCTTATTTTAGAAGTTACGGGGGGGGGGGACTAATTTTACCACTTTGGAAGTGTCTTTCGCACTAACTATTCAGTTTAGAAAAAAAATATATCAGAAAGCTCAATATCATTTTTATAGACCTATCCATAGATACCCCACACGTATGGGTTTGATGAAAAAAAAATGATGAGTTTCAGTTCTAAGTATGGGGAACCCCCAAAAATGTATTGTTATTTTGCTATTTTTGTGTAAAAATCTTAACGCGGTTCACAGAATACATCTACTTACCAAGTTTCAACAGTATAGTTCTTATAGTTCCGGAAAAAAGTGGCTGTGACATACGGACGGACAGACAGATATGACGAGTCCATAAGGGTTCCGTTTTTTGCCATTTGGCTACGGAACCCTAAAAAAGAAACAACAACATACAGTTGAATTGAGAACTCCTTTTTTTTTAAATCGGTTGATAATAAATTCAGACTATAAATAATATTACGTTGGATCAATTTAAAAAAGTGGCGACTATAGCAGTTTGCCATCATCCTTTTAAAGGTCATCATCATCATCATCATGTCAACCTTTAGACACCCATTGCTAGGCACAGGTCTCCTCCAAGGGGGGGGGGGATCTTTAGCCGTAATTGCCATGCTTGACCGATGCATGTTGGCGATCGCAGTAGGTTTAAGGTTACGCAGACACTATTATGAGACTCAGTATTTTTTTGAACCAGATACAAACCAGTCACTAGAATTAATTTAGTTTTTGGTACCTATTATTGTAATCAAATATAACAGTTCACATTTAAGGACCCATTAGTTATGTTAATTGCTCGTGGCTAAGTTAAAGCCATACAGATTAATCGGTCATAGGTTAAGCTACGCTAGCCGCGGTCGGTCTGTGGATGGGTGACCATCCCTTTCATACCGAGTTCCCTCCGTGCCTCGGAAAGCACGTAAAGCCGTTGGTCCCGGCTGTCATTTGTAGATCTTTGGCAGTCTTTATGGGTAGTCAGAAGCCAGAAAGTGTGACAACCAGTCTTACCAAGGGGTATCATGTTACCCAGTAACTGGGTTGTGGAGGTCCGATAGGCAGTCGCTCCATGTAAAACACTGGTATTCAGCTGCATCCGGTTAGACTGGAAGCCGACCCTAATATAGTTGGGTAAAGGCTAGGCAGAAGATGATGAGTTATGTTAGTTGCAATTCATGGTTCCTGGTCTTCCCCCAGTTGTAATTGTTTCATTGTGTCAATTGGCCAAGTTCTTTTCGGTCTTCTGCTTGATATGGGCATGAAAAATATGATATATATGTTTTTCTTACTCCTCCGCTGTTCTTTTCTGATTAATTTCGTTGCGGGATCCAAGACAGTTGAATCGTTTCTCTGGGAATCGTCGAGCTTCATTGCCTCAGCGTTTTTCTGGTGGTTGCCACTGTTGAATCTGACTTTCGGATAAAAACTTTTTACAGAAAAGGGAACCGCCTTCAAAAACTAAAAAGTCTAACTATGCGGTAAACTATGAGGTCAGTCTCACAGTCCTACGAAGAAATCGAAAAAAAATACAAGTTAGTTAGCTTGTATTTTTTTTTTAAACAAGCTTGCCATTTTTTTCTCGAATCACTACATTTTTAACCGACATCAGAAAAAAGGAGGTTCTCAGTTTGACCCGTATGTTTGTAAGTATGTAATAATAATAATAATAATAAGCACGCCCACCACCACCGGACTCGTCGCTCAGCTCCGCCTCGCCGCCACCGGAACCCAGCCCCATCGCGAGTGCTGTGACACCGGTCTCGGCAGTTGCGTCGAGCTCGAGCGACGAATATTTCTCTCCGCCTACGACGCCACCACCTGCTCGTCGACGGGGAGGACGCCGGCCGCCGGACGGTTTAGGATCTCGAGGCCCACCGGCCTCTGATAGGGTCCCAGCTCCCAGCGGAAGTGTGCAGCGCATGAGATGGACACAAGCCATCAACGAAAATGTCATGCGCGCATACTATGGGGCTACAGAGGGGGGAAATAATCTGACCGCGTACCGTGCTCGGATGCTCTCTCTGTTTCAGGTGCTTGAGCCAGCTGTCAACGTTTCGGCACAACGTCTATCGGATCAGGTGCGGGTCATCCAGCGTAATCGTATGTTGGATGACGGTGTACTTGATCGCCTCCAAACTGAGATGCAGAGAAACCATGTCACTGCTCCCTTGCCGCAGATTGTGGAAGTGGCACAATCACAGCCGACCGCAACGCCTAGTCATGTTAGTGATGGGAGTGATGACATGGTTACACATGTAAGTACCCAGTGCAATGAGGAATTGAGGAGCGCTTTGGAGGGTGCGATTCGGGAATACCGATTCATGTCGCCCGAGCTGAGACCACGTTTACCTCGTTTGCCTATGCATAACAAAAATAAGGCGCTGGTGTGTGCTCTGGATTCGCAGTTATCAAATTATTTTGATGATTGCGAAGACCTCACTGATGCGCATTCGATTCTGTACTGCGCAGCTGTTACGGCATGTCGCGTAGCTCACGTCAAATTTGGTAATGATGACAGAGCTACACGATCAAAACCTGCCGTACCGGCGTGGCAGTGCAGAATTGAGAGGCGCATTAGTGGGGCCAGAGTGCTCATCGGCAAATTAATCTGCTTTAGGGAGGGCAATACTCGCCCAAGAGTGATGCGCTTTGTGAGGCGGGCATTCTCGGGGACCGATATCAGTCCTCGAGACTATATGTCCTGGGTCACAGAGCGCATCGACTTCCTGAAGCAGAAGGTGTATGCATGGGCAAACCGTATTCGAAGGTATAAGCGGCGAGTAGAACGATACACTCAGAATCGCACATTCCAAAGCGATGAAAGGTGGGTTTATAGGACTTGGGAGCGACCGATTCCAAGTGTGACTGATACGCGTCTGCCGGATGATGACGCCATGTGTTTGTTTTGGCGCAACATCTGGTCGGTGCCTGTCAGTCACACTGAGGGTGATTGGACTCTGGAAGTCGAACGAGCGTGCGACCAGATACCAGAAATGGGGGCCATAACTATCAGCCCCCAAGATGTAGCTCGTGCAGTCCGTCCATTGCCTAATTGGAAATCCCCAGGGCCGGATGGGCTGCACAATTTCTGGATAAAATGGTTCAGAAGGTCGCACGTTTGCTTGGCATCTCGGTTCCAGTCAGCCTTGGAATCTGGATCGTTGCCCCAGTTTTTAACGACAGGAATAACCCACCTGCTCCATAAGTCAGGTAGTACTGCGGAACCCAAAAACTATAGACCGATCACATGTCTGCCGACGGTCTATAAAGTTTTTACATCCATTTTGAGAGCTAAAATTAACCGACACGTAGACACTAACGATATCATGTCTCCATCTCAAAATGGATGTAGGAATGGGTCCCGCGGTACTAAGGAGCTGCTCCTGATTGACATGGCCATAAGTCAACAGGTTCGCCGATCCCGAAAGGATCTGTCCACATGTTGGATAGATTACAAGAAGGCCTATGACTCTGTGCCACATACATGGCTCATGAGGGTGCTGGAGTTGTACAAGATAGATGCCACTCTACGCACCTTCCTGATGTCGTGTATGAGGCAGTGGAGGACGGTCCTTCGCTATCCAGGATGTCGACATATCCAGAGGAACAGCGAACCAATAAGGATTGAGCGAGGTATATTTCAGGGCGACAGTTTGAGTCCGCTTTGGTTCTGCTTAGCCTTGAATCCTCTAAGCACACTGCTAGAGAATTCAAGTCTAGGCTATCGGTTGAAGAGAGGAGGTCAGGTAATATCTCACCTTCTTTACATGGATGACCTAAAACTCTTTGCCCCCAACAGTTTACAACTGATGGAGCTACTGAAAGTAACAGAAACTTTCAGTAGTGCCATCAGGATGGAATTTGGTGTGGAGAAATGTGCGGTCATGGATGTAAAGCGAGGGCAGATTATGGAATCTGAGGGAGTTCAACTATCAGATTCCATAAACCTTAGATCACTCTCTTCAATTGAGACCTATAAATATTTGGGTATGGCGGAAGCGTTGGGCATCAATGCAGCTGACATGAAGCAATCGTTGAAGGAGCGCTTCTTTGGCCGCCTGAAGAAAGTATTCAATAGCTTTTTGTCAGGCGGAAATAAGGTGCGCGCCTTCAACGGGTGGGTCATGCCGGTTCTGATGTACTCTTTCGGCATACTCAAATGGACTCAAACTGAACTCGATGCCCTAGATAGGAGAGTCCGCACATTACTGACAGCATATCGGATGCATCACCCACGATCATCGGTGATGAGACTGTATATCCCGCGGAAGTGTGGAGGTCGTGGCTTCTTAAATGCTAAGACCCTCCACAACCGTGAGATATGCAGTCTCAGGGAATATTTTCTAGAAGCCGACGTGGGGATGCACCGAGATGTAGTTGCAGTGGACTAGGGCCTCACCCCGCTCTCCTTGGCTAAAGAGAACTGGTGCAAGCCTGTAGTGCTTGAGACTAATGATCGCGAGGAGGTTTGGAAGAGTAAGGAGCTTCACGGACGCTTTTTTCGGGCCCTACATGGGCCCGATGTGGATTTCTTAGCGTCTGTGTCCTGGCTACGATTCGGTGATCTGTTTGGAGAAACCGAAGGTTTTGTCTGTGCAATTATGGACGAAGTTATTTTGACGAATAACTACCGGAGATTTATTGTGAGGGATGGCACGGTTGACATTTGTCGGGCATGTCACCGGCCTGGAGAATCAATCCGTCACATTATCTCTGGATGTTCTCGTCTTGCTAACGAAGAGTATTTGCATAGGCACAACCTTGTGGCCAGGATTATCCATCAGCAACTTGCTCTGAAATACAACCTCGTGGAATCAGAAGTACCATACTACAGGTATGTGCCCGATCCAGTTCTTGAAAACGGCAATGTCACATTGTACTGGGATCGATCCATCATCACTGACAGGACTATTGTAGCCAATAAGCCTGATTTAGTGGTGGTGGATCGATTGGAGAGGCGCGCAATGATTATTGACATAGCAGTCCCACATGATGTGAACCTCGTGAAGGCCGAAAAAGACAAGCAAATAAAGTATCTTGACTTGGCCCGCGAGGTTGTCGACATGTGGGGTGTGGACTCGGCGATCATTGTGCCGATAGTTGTTACAGCCAATGGCTTAATTGCCAAGAGCCTCGACCAACATCTAAGGAGGCTCTCGTTAGGCGGCTGGATCAAGGGCTTGATTCAGAAGGCAGTACTTCTGGACACGGCCCGCATTGTCAGGAGATTTCTCTCTTTGGAGCCCTGACCGCCGGTAGCTTGGACCCTGTTCCCGATACCGGTGGGCTACTATTTTTTATATTTTAAAATGTTTTAATTTTTTTATTAATATTTAAAAATGTAAATTATATGTATAAATGAATAATAAATGGAAATAATAATAATAATATGTAAAATAATAATGTATAATAATAATGTTTGTCCGCGATTGGACCGTTTGGTTGGACCGATTTTGATGCGGTTTTCAGAAAAGGGTTTGTTAAATTCTGGAGAAAGTTTTAGTATACAACAAATTGAAATATATTTCAGAGCTTTTTGAAAAATCAACAAAAACCAAAAAAAAATTAATAGAAGACGTTTTCGTTTCTTCCATCTTTGGACGACTTACAATCTCTGTTTTAACTGTGTTGCCGTTTCTTAATGAATTTGGGTTATCACCCTAAAGGAGAAGAAAGGAGGCACTAAAAAGTGGAAAATAAAAACTTTTTAGAAAAAAGGGAACCGCCTTCAAAGATAAATAACTTTAGCACAGAACGCACATGATTTTAGTTTTGGAAGTCGGTGGCTTTGTTCTATTTGTATTTTTGTATTGCCACCGACTTCCGAAACTGAAGTCATGTGTGATGGAAGAAACGAAAACGTCTTCTATTAAATTTTTTTTGGTTTTTGTTGATTTTTCAAAAAGCTCTAAAATATATTTCAATTTGTTGTATACTAAAACTTTCTCCAGAATTTAACAAACCCTTTTCTGAAAACCGCATCAAAATCGGTCCAACCAAACGGTCCAATCGCGGACAAACATTATTATTATACATTATTATTTTACATATTATTATTATTATTATTATTATTACATACTTACAAACATACGGGTCGAACTGAGAACCTCCTTTTTTCTGATGTCGGTTAAAAATGTAGTGATTCGAGAAAAAAATGGCGAGCTTGTTTAAAAAAAAAATACAAGCTAACTAACTTGTATTTTTTTTCGATTTCTTCGTAGGACTGTGAGACTGACCTCATAGTCCCACATAGAAATTGCCATTGATTATTCAAATTGAGGATGCGGTTTACCCATAGGGACTAAGGGATCGCTTATCAAAACTGAAATTGAATTTAGGGATATTTTAGGGCTTCGACGTAAACATTTGTTTATGTACCCTTTGTAGGCCCTTCATCTACGCAGATACCCTTTCTATGTCACCTTGGGATCAAACATCTATATTCTCTTCGCGAGGAATGTTTATATTAAGAGCGTTTCTTGGAGACCCATAGGTTTATTGAATTGTATTAAAAAGAAACGCGCCGCTTTGAAGTGGAGTGGGGAAATATTTCCGGAACGCTTGAGATAAAGGAATGGCGAAAGTTGAGGAATATAAAAGGATCTATCAAGTTCCAATTTTTATCCACAGGAAAAATATTTTCAGGTATAATGTTCCATAATCGAGCTGGAAAAATGTTATAACTATTGAGCGCCTTGTTTAACTTAGACCAAGTATTGCCCACTATTAAGTTTCAGCATATCGTCTAAATATGACGTAAAACTTGAAACCTGTTCAAATTAAAGCGCTGCGAATAAAAATAATAATCTAAGTTTACCAAGTCTCTTGATTAATATTTTTATAAACTAAAACTTATAATGATGAAGTCTGGCTATTATTTTGAAAGCCGATATTATTATAAACTAGCTTATGGCTGCGACTTCGTTCACATGAATGGTCTGTGGGTTTTTTTTTGCGCGGAACCCTAATTATTTTCTAAAATAAAAGTCCTGTCAAAATAGGACCAGCCTTTTTTTAGTAGTTTTGGAGATTAGCTGAAACAAACAGACATACAAATAGACAACTTTTTTAAAATTGGTGTTTTGGTACAAATTCCGCATTCTATGTATGCAATATGCACTTAGTAAAAGCTGTTCATGGACACTACGAACAGACACTTAATTTAATTCATCTGTATCCGTATAGTGGCATAGATAAAAACTATTTTGAAAAAAGAGAAATGCCTTCAAAAAAAAACTAAAAAGTGATAAATAACTTTAGCACAGAACACACATGACTTTAGTTTCGGATGTCGGTGGCTTTGTTTTGTATGTTGAAGGCGGTTCTCTTTTTTCAAAAAAGTTTTTATTTTTCACTTTTCAGTGCCTCATTATCACCCAAATCCATTAAGGAACGGCAACACAGTTAAAACAGAGCTTGAAAGTTCTCCCAGGATGGAAAGATGTAAGAAACGAAAACGTCTTCTCGGTTTTTGTTGTTTTTTTTCAAAAAGCGCAGAATAAATTTCGGTTTGCTGTATACTAAAACCTTTTCCAGAATGTAACAAACACTTTTCTGAAAACTGCATCAAAATCGGTTCAGCCAAACGGGAAATAATCGCGGCCAAACATACAAACATACGGGTCGAACTGATAACCTCTTTTTTTTGAAGTCGGTTAAAAAGAACGTCTCTCATTTGAATAAAATTATAACATAAGTACCTACTGCCACTAGTCTCCTGAGAAGTGCAACATGGTTTTAAAAGCGTGTTACGTTCTTGTGAAGGAGGTCAGATGCAGGGAGATGAAAGCCGCGCTTGTGAGACACTGGTTATATTAAGTAAGGCCTAGCGTTGATCTGGAATATTCTAGGGTTGCCAACTAGTGCAGAACAGTGAGGTATAGGCTTAGAAGACAAATAATATGATAATTTTGGTAGTACAATAAAATTGATGAGACAAAGTTAGACGACTATAAAAAAAAAATTTGGTTGTCTGTAAAATCGGTTTAAGGACGACAGTTTTACGAGATAACGTCATAAAGAAACATAACGGCTATCATATATAACATAAGCAAATAATGGCTTCCGTCGAGGTGGGCGGAGCTTATTGCTTGGGCCGATCGTGCCTCTCTATCGCTTTTCCCGCGCTATCACGCTCAGGCGGAACGTGACACTTTTTCGTGCGTGCAGCCGGTGTTCATCGATTTATAAGACGTTATCACGTCAATAATTATAATCAACAAACGGACTCACCGTTATTTAATTATTTTTACACCACGAAACCAACATTAGTGGGGACTTGATGCTGTCACTTTCTTTTTGATACAAAATTTAAGGGATCGCATGAATTTAAAGTCCGTTAAACAAATGTTGGTTTCGTGCAACTCAAGTTACAGTCAAGAATTACGACAAACGTTTAGTAATTAGTTTGTA
The DNA here is from genome assembly GCA_947361185.1 of Charanyca ferruginea. Lineage (NCBI taxonomy): Eukaryota > Metazoa > Arthropoda > Insecta > Lepidoptera > Noctuidae > Charanyca > Charanyca ferruginea. The sequence continues at coordinate 28,206,012 of OX376063.1, forward strand.
TTGCTTTTGAAAATAGATAAAAATATTGCATTTGAAAGTATATTAAACTATAATTATTTTAAAACCAAGCGTCAAACTACATAATCATCAGATAATTAATAAAGGCTTGAGCAAAATCAAGTAAGCATCTTTGATTACAAATACACATTAGGTACAAGCTTTTGCCTGCGACTTCGTCCTCGTATGTCGGTTATAATTGCGGATGCGAACCAAGTGGCAGATTAAAAAAGTCCTACGTCCTTTCTTCTGGTTTTAACAAAGGCTATACCAAATTTAATCAAAATCATAATAGTCGTCGCTCAGTAGTTTAGTCCTGAAAACGATCACATTTGTAATATTACATTATTAATAATAGTATGAATATCGAAAGCATGCGTCTCTGCTAACCCAATAAAACAGTAAGTAAACATAAAAAAAAACAATGTAACTTGTTGACCAATGCAAGAGAAGATACCACGCGACACAAGTGACAACCCTGAGCTCACTAGCTACACTCATTAGCTTCCTAATAGCTGTAGCGCCTTCACTTACAGCTCAATGCTTGTCAAAGTTTTGTTATTTTATAGATTTTTTTCTCATAATTCGAAATTCGAATTTTTATTTACCGAGACTACACTTCGTCCACTGTTTTTTGAAAGTTGGAACAATTTATATGTTTTTTTTTTTGTAAAAACTGATACGCATACTGCATCATAATGTCTGTAAGAAGTCATAAACAAGATAGGTAATCCAATAAGATAAGGCAGTTTATTATTTTTTTTTAAACTTTTAAGTAATCGGGAATAAGGCAGCTGTCAAAAAACGAATAACCTAATGAACAAGGTATAGGATACACAACAACAAACACAAGGACAAGGTATAAGACGCGGGTTTTTTTCTGCTTGTAAGATTTTTTGTAAGGTTTTCTGAAGGAGAATTTTGAAAGTATGATAAGTATATTAGTAGAATTTCATCCATCTTTAAACAATACCAGTCTATTACTGTCGCACTTCAGGGTTCCTCATTCGGCTACTTCGCATACTGAGAAGGAACGAGTATTCATCAGCAATTTCAGACATATGAATTACTAGCTTTCCCCCGCGGCTTCACCCGCATGATTTGTTGATAAAAAAGCATATCCTTCCTTCCTCAGGCTTCAGATTATCCAAATCATTTTTTTTTTCAGAAATGGCTCAACTGATTAGTCGCGAAACATACAATTCACACAGATAAGCAAACGGACAGATAGACAGAAGTTACTTTCGTTTTTATAATGTCGAGTAAGGATTAGTATCACTTATCGTACGAATAAATTATATGTTATTCTGATGTATAAACTATATTACTGTAAAGTTTCATCAAAATCCGGTAGGTAGTTTTTGCGTGAAAGAGGAACAAACATCCATCCATCCATCCCTCAATCTTTCACATTTATAATATTAGTAGGAAGTAGGATATAAGTCCAGGTTTCTTTACGATGTTTTTCTTTAGTGATACCAGTGATGTCCGAAATAAAATTGTAAAAGTCTCATTAGTACAGAGCCCAGCACATCAAGCTTCCACAATCTGTTAAAGAATCATGGCGAGATCCATACATTCATTTGTATGAAAAAAAAAGAATTCATCTAGAGGGTTTAAAATATTTTCCAATGTGGAGAATACATTACCAGGGGTGTGATTCTGTAAGACCTCATTCTAAATTTCGAATCTGAATCCGCTGTGAGTTTCTAGATTGGCATTCTAAAAACTCGGTTGATAATTCGAATTTACACTAGCGCCACCCTTGCGAGCGTGTCAGTGAGTTGAACTAAATTGACAGGGAGATTTTGAATATGATATTAAAGTATGAGATGACGTAAGAAGTGGCATTCTGTATGGTAATTTCCTCGTCACTTCGATGCTCACTTCGCACTCGAACCCGATTCAAAGTGTCAAATATATCAAGGTCATTTTAAACCTTATTCGAAGTGAGAGTGAATAGCGATGTGAGATGCGAGTTGTTGTTTGAATTTTACAGAATCGACCTACAGGAGTAGATTGATATACTTACCATATTTTTAAACCCCCGCATAATTAAGATATTTCGAAATGAAAATAACAATTTTTTGTTTCATTTCGTTGCCTATTTTAAAAAAGAAAGTGACAACTGACATTAGCTGATCTATGAAATTGGCAAACAAGTGATGTGACAAGTGTGTGGAAAATAATCATTATTTGTGACATTATTTCCCTTAAAACGATGCAACTTCAGTGTAAGAACTGCGAAGCGGCGCTGTCAGTGTCACTGTTACTGTCAGCCGCGGTTTAGTTCTGAAACAATGGGCTTTTTGTTAAACTACCTATTCACTTTTAACATCCATTTTTATTGCTGGGTTTTAAAAATATTGTAAATGCCTAAAGATACTCTTTAGGTACCCAAGAGTATAAGAATTAGAATTTCAACTTCTCTAAACATCTTAATTTTTTTCGTATAAATCCGGCAATGGTTCTTTAATTCATAGATTTTTAACTTTATGGCAAAAGTTTTAGGTTCATATTTAATTGGGAAAATTTGACAGTTTGGTATGACTTGATGTAGTTGCTCGTGTACGATTTCGAACCCAGAATTTGAGAGAGGATTATTTACTAGGTCATCACGACATTCTTCTAGCAACATACATCTTTAAATATCCCAAATAAATACAATACATGTCATTCAAAAATAAATATTTCAAAATTCCGTAAGTCAAAACCTCCACTTTGAGACTCACCATCTAAAGGTGTTCGAAGAGCTTGCCAATTTCCTTACCGGCAAGACGAACTACTAATGGAGTTGTAAAGTTAAAATATAGCGCTATTTATTTATTGTCAGAGCTTTGGACACGTCTGTTCGGCTGCCATTTTATTTATGTAACTTTAATGACTTTGAGTTTATTGATTTCTCTTCAATTGGAAAAGATTGCGGTTCCATTAACTCAATATATTTGTAACGTTAGATAGTACGACAATAAGATGATGCGTAGCAAATAGAAAACTACACGAGAAAGTCATTTCAGTTTATTATTTTTAGGGTTCGTTACCACAAAAGGAAAAAAGGAAACCCTTATAGAATCACTTCATGTCCGTGTGTCAAAACATTTCTCAAAAAAAAAAAGTTGTAACTAACATACAATCAAATAGTATACAATCAAAAGATATGGCCGTTTATGCTCTATGTTTTGACAGGGAATCAAAACTTATAGGGTACTTGCCCTTGACCAAAAATATGTTTCTACATAAAATTTGGCAAAAATCAATGTCATAGAATGTACTGCTTTCTAAGTTTATCTTGTACAACTGAGAACGGTGAAGGAAACCATCGTGAGAAATACTGGACTTATAATAAATCATCATCATCATCATTTCAGCCAAAAGACGTCCACTGCTGGACACAGGCCTCCCCAGGGGGGGTTTTGCCATAATCGCCACGCTTGGCAGGCGGGTTGGCGATCGCAGTATGGTTGTTACAAATGCACAGAGAACGCTGCTGCCCATGCTCTGGTGAGTCCGTTAGTCGCCTCTTACGATACCCACGGGAAGATATGGGATGGTGCTATTCTTTACGTCCGACACCATACGGACAATAATAAATGGTAGGCAGGTATTAATATTTGACTTCTACTTAGTCCTATTTCTATTATCAAAAGATCTACGTGTAGTTGTTCGTGTAGATCAGAATCTGGTAACGAATGGAATGCTTGGTCCTTCGTTAAGAGCTATCAGGCTTCATTAGTTAATATGGTGAGGTAACTGTTGCCTGTTTAAGGTTTTACGACACTTTGTCACGCTTTCTTTTTATTTTACTTTTTTCGTTTTAAGGATTTTTTTTACTTTGTTACTAAGTCCCCGCTTACTATCTCATGTGTATTACTAGTGCTGCTTTAAGAGGAAATAATATAAAAAACGAATATGTTTTTTTATTGAACGTTAACCGACACCTGAAAGGAGACGGAAGGAAACGAAGGTGGTGTGAGATCGCACAATATCGAGAAGTTTGGAAGCAGAAAAAGGAGTTGTTTGCCCAGCAGTGGGACACATAAAAATAGGCTATTTTAAACTTACAAAAAATTGGTTGTCTGTAAAGTCGGTTTACGGACGATAGTATTACGTGATAACGTCATAAAGAGACATAATGGCTAACATAACATAATAACATAAGCAAATAATAGCTTCCGTCGAGGTGGGCGGAGCTTAATTCTTGGGCCGATCGTGCCTCTCTATCGCTTGTTCCGCGCTCTCGCTTGCACGCTCAGGCTCAGGCGGAACGTGACACTTTTTCGTGCGAGCAGGTGCTCATCGATTTATTAGACGTTATCACGTCAAAAAGTTAAGTGACACGCAGCGCAACAGCCAATGGCTCATGTACTGCGTTAACTGTGTCGTCCACCAGCTACCTTCTTCAGGTCATCGGTCCATCGAGCTGTTTGCATGTAGTGTTAAATATTGTTCTTTGGTACTGAACCCTTTGTCCGACTCGCGCTTGGCCGGTTTTTGACTCAGGTAGTTATTGTATAAAATTATTATTAACTTCACTTGATTTAGTTTACACAATAACTCATATTTTAAATGCTTTGATTATTAAAACCACATTTTAAAACTATGACATTGACAAAATTAAATTAATAATTATGCTGATGAAAACTACCCAATCTTACAAACCACTCTTGCGTAACAGAATCCCTGGAGAAACTGTCAAAATGTAAATGTAATATGAATTTCATACATATTCTGGTACCTTTACTGTTTGTATATTAATTAAATGAGTATTTCAAGGGTCTTAAATATTAGAAACAGCATCTGGGTAGCACAAATTTGGTTCACATTACATACATTAATGTAAACCAAGGTCGTTTGTAAAACATCGCGTGCAATCTTGTGCGATAAGACCGCTCATTATACCGTTTTTCCGATTTTGTATGATTGTATGTAGTGATTATTACACACACATCATTCTACGGTACTCTTTCAAACATTTCCTAGCAAAAACACGTATTTCTAATCAAATACAAGACTATTATTTACAACTTTATCAGGAAAATAAATTTGTTCAAAACTTAAAAAAGAAGAGGAGCTTATGGCATCGAGAATCTCGCCCACTTTGCTGTCAACAACACACATGCCCAACAGGATGGCAGTATTGCCACATTATATGACAATGCTGATTGTTTGTCTAAAGAATAGACCTGCCCTCAGGTCACGAGAAGTAGAGTCGACCAGCCGCTTTTCGATGTCCCGAAAAAACAAGTTGAGCACTCGGACCCCATAGCCTTAGGGTGTTACTACACCAATCGATCGATCGTCGATCGATGCCATCAATCGACATCGATCGACGTTGATCGTTTGGTGTGGTAGCTTTGTCTTATCGACGGATATCGTTCCACTAACCAGTTCCGCTAACTAATCGATCGATTGCCGGTCGATGGCATCGGTCAACGTCGATCGATTAACCCCAACTATAATCCATCAGTAATAATAATCAAGCAGCTCGATCGACGTCGACTAATCCATTCTACCATCGATCGATGCCGTCGATCGACGATCGATCGATTGGTCTGGTAACACCCTTAGAGTTTTGCACCCCAAACGGCTCAAACACACGCCTTCCAAGAAGGCTTATACTTGTGACGTTTGAGGTTTAACATTAGTATCTATCAAAACCTTTCCAGTAGCAACAGCATTCTAAAAACAGTGGCCGAGAGTGTTTTCCCTTTTCTGAGGCATTTTGTGGAGAGTTTGACCGAGTGAGAAACTTGTTCTTCTCTATGTGCAAAATGTTTCTCAAACTAAAAATGTTTTTTTATTTATTTATGTACTAACACTAGATATAAGGTAAGTTATTATCACTATGGATTATGGGGTATTCCTCGAAGCGCACCCATTTTGAAACGCACCCAATGAAGCGCACCTAAAGTATTCCTCGAAACGCACCTAATGGTCTAGGTGTGGATAGAGATAGGTATTAGCTAACGGAAAATATCGAAAAAGAAAGAAAGAAAGAAAAAAAATGTTTATTTGACACAGACCATGTGCACACAAAAATAATAATAATAAAGTTTTCAATGTATAACAAAAATAAATAAAAAGCATTATTTGTGTGCCCCACGGCTGCGCCAAACAGGCCCAGTTCAGCATAAATGCCAGGCCACTTGTGCCTGACGCTGGTTTTCAACTGGACCTTTGTGTGTGACGTACGGATGTAAACCAGCTTTGTTATGATATATAGGTGAATAAAAATAAATAAAAAGTGTAGTAAAGAGGGACTGAGAATGAGTAATAAGGTTTATTTCGTTACCTATGTGTACATGAAACTAGCAGTTGAGACATACATTTAGTGAGTCATAAATAAATAAAAGATGTAAATAATAATAATACTGCGAGTCAGATGCAGGCTGCGGCAGTTATACTGGGGTTATTAGTGTTGGTGATAATCTCTATAAATAAGAATGCATGGCTGTTCGTTAGTCTCTCTAAAACTCGAGAAATCGATAAATAAAATAGGACAGTTTTTTTAGGAGTTCTGTAGTTTTAGTGAATTATAAAGAATACTTTAAATTCCTCTTTGTGTTTAATCGTTAGTGCACAACTTAGTGAGATTGTTAAGGCGCTTATTTTCTGTTCAGTTCTGTCACCCTGGTACTTTTCAAATAAACAATTAATTCAATTTCAAAACCTGTATTTTTACCATTATTGAGCGAAGTAGTGAGTCGCTTAAGTACTTAGTTCCAGTTTATTTCTGCTCTCCTGGTAGTTTTAATAAACAGTTGAATTTTATAGTCTTCAATCGATATTGAAGACTTCCTTACGAATCCTTCGTGCACTTCACTATGTTTCTTCGTGGGTGCGTTTCGAGGAATACCTTAGGTGTGCTTCGTTAGGTGCGTTTCAAAATGAGTGCGCTCCGAGGAATACCCCGATTTCTGTTATCCAAATTTTGGAAGTACATAGTAGTAAAAACACGTATTTTTAACCAAATACAAGACTACAAAATTCACCATAAAAGTCACCATAGTAGGCAATAGCTTGCCATAAATATTCAAATCACCATTCTAAACATCCCCCTTCAATTGTTATGTAAATATTAATGAGTAACGACCGTCATAAGATGCATCGATCGAACGATATCGTCAAAGGGTCGCATCAGGAGAACTTCGTAAATTTAATGGGTAATCAAATTACTTGAATGTTTTACTTGGGATTTTGAAATAATTATGGTAACTTTGGATTTCGTTGCTAGCAGACTGTTTGCGTCCGTCCCTTTTAGACAAGATAGAAGTCAGTTCAGGAAAATGGAAGAAAAAAATATTTACGATTGAGATGTGGGTCACGATTCTAGTGGCAAAACATTGTCTAAAACTGAAAAAAATGCGACTCTAACAACTTACCTAAATTATTCGACATTTATTAATTGCTGGGGTGAGATTGTGACCCTACATTTTGAATGTTTTTTAATAAGTAGAATTGACTTTGAGAATGTTGATCAAACTTTAATTTAACTAATACAATATATAAGTTTACCAACAAGCTCACATTGCACAAACTTGTTTATTGACTTTAAACATTCCATGACACAATTTTTAATACTTAAAACTATTTAGGTATCCTCACTTACACAATAATGGCTTCATTCTATAAAATAAATCAGTCAAGTGCGAGTCGAACTCGCGCACCGAAAGGGTTCCGTACAAACTTATGTTATGTAAATAGTTCGTTCATCACGGGGATGTTACTATAAATTAACGGTTTTCGAATTTTTTCCTAAACTTGTGCTACATGCAATTGTTTCTTGGCAAATTTCACAATTTTGAGTCAACAGAAAGTACCTTATAGGTTTTAATTTTCTTATGTGTACGGCATAAACGGGGCGTAAACGGCCGTATCTTTTGAGCGTTCAATTAGAAATTTGATTTTTCCCCGATTCATAATTGTAGACCTTAGTCATCATCATCACATGCCACCTAGACGGAAGGAAACGAAGGTGGTGTGAGATCGCACAATATCGAGAAGTTTGGAAGCAGAAAAAGGAGTTGTTTGCCCAGCAGTGGGACACATAAAAATAGGCTATTTTAAACTTACAAAAAATTGGTTGTCTGTAAAGTCGGTTTACGGACGATAGTATTACGTGATAACGTCATAAAGAGACATAATGGCTAACATAACATAATAACATAAGCAAATAATAGCTTCCGTCGAGGTGGGCGGAGCTTAATTCTTGGGCCGATCGTGCCTCTCTATCGCTTGTTCCGCGCTCTCGCTTGCACGCTCAGGCTCAGGCGGAACGTGACACTTTTTCGTGCGAGCAGGTGCTCATCGATTTATTAGACGTTATCACGTCAAAAAGTTAAGTGACACGCAGCGCAACAGCCAATGGCTCATGTACTGCGTTAACTGTGTCGTCCACCAGCTACCTTCTTCAGGTCATCGGTCCATCGAGCTGTTTGCATGTAGTGTTAAATATTGTTCTTTGGTACTGAACCCTTTGTCCGACTCGCGCTTGGCCGGTTTTTGACTCAGGTAGTTATTGTATAAAATTATTATTAACTTCACTTGATTTAGTTTACACAATAACTCATATTTTAAATGCTTTGATTATTAAAACCACATTTTAAAACTATGACATTGACAAAATTAAATTAATAATTATGCTGATGAAAACTACCCAATCTTACAAACCACTCTTGCGTAACAGAATCCCTGGAGAAACTGTCAAAATGTAAATGTAATATGAATTTCATACATATTCTGGTACCTTTACTGTTTGTATATTAATTAAATGAGTATTTCAAGGGTCTTAAATATTAGAAACAGCATCTGGGTAGCACAAATTTGGTTCACATTACATACATTAATGTAAACCAAGGTCGTTTGTAAAACATCGCGTGCAATCTTGTGCGATAAGACCGCTCATTATACCGTTTTTCCGATTTTGTATGATTGTATGTAGTGATTATTACACACACATCATTCTACGGTACTCTTTCAAACATTTCCTAGCAAAAACACGTATTTCTAATCAAATACAAGACTATTATTTACAACTTTATCAGGAAAATAAATTTGTTCAAAACTTAAAAAAGAAGAGGAGCTTATGGCATCGAGAATCTCGCCCACTTTGCTGTCAACAACACACATGCCCAACAGGATGGCAGTATTGCCACATTATATGACAATGCTGATTGTTTGTCTAAAGAATAGACCTGCCCTCAGGTCACGAGAAGTAGAGTCGACCAGCCGCTTTTCGATGTCCCGAAAAAACAAGTTGAGCACTCGGACCCCATAGCCTTAGGGTGTTACTACACCAATCGATCGATCGTCGATCGATGCCATCAATCGACATCGATCGACGTTGATCGTTTGGTGTGGTAGCTTTGTCTTATCGACGGATATCGTTCCACTAACCAGTTCCGCTAACTAATCGATCGATTGCCGGTCGATGGCATCGGTCAACGTCGATCGATTAACCCCAACTATAATCCATCAGTAATAATAATCAAGCAGCTCGATCGACGTCGACTAATCCATTCTACCATCGATCGATGCCGTCGATCGACGATCGATCGATTGGTCTGGTAACACCCTTAGAGTTTTGCACCCCAAACGGCTCAAACACACGCCTTCCAAGAAGGCTTATACTTGTGACGTTTGAGGTTTAACATTAGTATCTATCAAAACCTTTCCAGTAGCAACAGCATTCTAAAAACAGTGGCCGAGAGTGTTTTCCCTTTTCTGAGGCATTTTGTGGAGAGTTTGATCGAGTGAGAAACTTGTTCTTCTCTATGTGCAAAATGTTTCTCAAACTAAAAATGTTTTTTTATTTATTTATGTACTAACACTAGATATAAGGTAAGTTATTATCACTATGGATTATGGGGTATTCCTCGAAGCGCACCCATTTTGAAACGCACCCAATGAAGCGCACCTAAAGTATTCCTCGAAACGCACCTAATGGTCTAGGTGTGGATAGAGATAGGTATTAGCTAACGGAAAATATCGAAAAAGAAAGAAAGAAAGAAAAAAAATGTTTATTTGACACAGACCATGTGCACACAAAAATAATAATAATAAAGTTTTCAATGTATAACAAAAATAAATAAAAAGCATTATTTGTGTGCCCCACGGCTGCGCCAAACAGGCCCAGTTCAGCATAAATGCCAGGCCACTTGTGCCTGACGCTGGTTTTCAACTGGACCTTTGTGTGTGACGTACGGATGTAAACCAGCTTTGTTATGATATATAGGTGAATAAAAATAAATAAAAAGTGTAGTAAAGAGGGACTGAGAATGAGTAATAAGGTTTATTTCGTTACCTATGTGTACATGAAACTAGCAGTTGAGACATACATTTAGTGAGTCATAAATAAATAAAAGATGTAAATAATAATAATACTGCGAGTCAGATGCAGGCTGCGGCAGTTATACTGGGGTTATTAGTGTTGGTGATAATCTCTATAAATAAGAATGCATGGCTGTTCGTTAGTCTCTCTAAAACTCGAGAAATCGATAAATAAAATAGGACAGTTTTTTTAGGAGTTCTGTAGTTTTAGTGAATTATAAAGAATACTTTAAATTCCTCTTTGTGTTTAATCGTTAGTGCACAACTTAGTGAGATTGTTAAGGCGCTTATTTTCTGTTCAGTTCTGTCACCCTGGTACTTTTCAAATAAACAATTAATTCAATTTCAAAACCTGTATTTTTACCATTATTGAGCGAAGTAGTGAGTCGCTTAAGTACTTAGTTCCAGTTTATTTCTGCTCTCCTGGTAGTTTTAATAAACAGTTGAATTTTATAGTCTTCAATCGATATTGAAGACTTCCTTACGAATCCTTCGTGCACTTCACTATGTTTCTTCGTGGGTGCGTTTCGAGGAATACCTTAGGTGTGCTTCGTTAGGTGCGTTTCAAAATGAGTGCGCTCCGAGGAATACCCCGATTTCTGTTATCCAAATTTTGGAAGTACATAGTAGTAAAAACACGTATTTTTAACCAAATACAAGACTACAAAATTCACCATAAAAGTCACCATAGTAGGCAATAGCTTGCCATAAATATTCAAATCACCATTCTAAACATCCCCCTTCAATTGTTATGTAAATATTAATGAGTAACGACCGTCATAAGATGCATCGATCGAACGATATCGTCAAAGGGTCGCATCAGGAGAACTTCGTAAATTTAATGGGTAATCAAATTACTTGAATGTTTTACTTGGGATTTTGAAATAATTATGGTAACTTTGGATTTCGTTGCTAGCAGACTGTTTGCGTCCGTCCCTTTTAGACAAGATAGAAGTCAGTTCAGGAAAATGGAAGAAAAAAATATTTACGATTGAGATGTGGGTCACGATTCTAGTGGCAAAACATTGTCTAAAACTGAAAAAAATGCGACTCTAACAACTTACCTAAATTATTCGACATTTATTAATTGCTGGGGTGAGATTGTGACCCTACATTTTGAATGTTTTTTAATAAGTAGAATTGACTTTGAGAATGTTGATCAAACTTTAATTTAACTAATACAATATATAAGTTTACCAACAAGCTCACATTGCACAAACTTGTTTATTGACTTTAAACATTCCATGACACAATTTTTAATACTTAAAACTATTTAGGTATCCTCACTTACACAATAATGGCTTCATTCTATAAAATAAATCAGTCAAGTGCGAGTCGAACTCGCGCACCGAAAGGGTTCCGTACAAACTTATGTTATGTAAATAGTTCGTTCATCACGGGGATGTTACTATAAATTAACGGTTTTCGAATTTTTTCCTAAACTTGTGCTACATGCAATTGTTTCTTGGCAAATTTCACAATTTTGAGTCAACAGAAAGTACCTTATAGGTTTTAATTTTCTTATGTGTACGGCATAAACGGGGCGTAAACGGCCGTATCTTTTGAGCGTTCAATTAGAAATTTGATTTTTCCCCGATTCATAATTGTAGACCTTAGTCATCATCATCATTTCAGCTGATGAAAGACGTCCACTGCTGGACATAGGCCTCCCCAAGGGGGGGTTTTGCCATAATCGCCACGCTTGGCAGGCGGGTTGGCGATCGCAGTATGGTTGTTACAAAGGCACAAGGAACGCTGCTGCCCATTCTCTGGTAAGTCCCTTAGTCACCTCTTACGACACCCACGGGAAGATGCAGACCTTAGTATTTGATATAAATCTTAGCTTAATAGCTCCAACATAACAGTCCCTGAGAAACAGAGGCTTGAGCAAACGGACAGACAGGAAGATAGACAAACAGATGGACAACGAACACGAAGTGATCCTGTAAGGTTCTAGTTTTCCTTATGAGGTACGGAACCTTAAAAATGACAAAAGTCATTCCCTCAGCTCGTCCCAAAGTGCTGTAATAAAATACGTAATCAAATTCGTTCATAAACACCTAAAATGACTGTTTTACTTGTGATTTTCCGAAATGAAATTAAGCTGGGTTGTTTCCTCTAGGGGGCGTAAGCGTCCGTCATTTAATTTTAGCACGTCAGGGGTCCAATCGGCGGTTATTGTTTTTTGTGATAACGTCAAAATAAAATTAATGAGGGCAACATTGTACCGGCGGGTGGCGTAATATTGTGAAATAAAAGTGCCCCTTTGTTTGGGAAATGGTTTCTCTAAGTATAGTGCTGTGGGATAATTGTTGGCTTTGAAATTGGCGTTGGTGTCGCGTAGAAATATTTTGTGGGGTGCGTAATTATTAACGAGGAAAAGTATTTTTATTTAACAAGATTAAGGTGTGTCCATTTTCTTTTGAGTTTTTTTTTATATACATCAATGAAGGAATTAGTTTTTCTTTTACAAAAACATAGGGGTATTCGTAAAGTGACCATTTATTTTTTTCCTTACAGCGAGTAAAAATATTCACGTTTTGTTCATGAAAGACGTCCTTTCATAAATAAAACGTGAGTATTTTTACAAATTATAAATTGAGAAAAACGGATTAACTCACTGTGTTGGCGGGTTCGTCCGACTAGTTTCGATGGCATACCTTTCCGCAGGAACGCGACGGGCGGCGTGTCATCCTGTGGAACTCCTTGAGAAAGGTAGCCGTATGGCCATCGAAACTAGTCGGACGAACCCGGCAACACAATGAGTTAATCAGTTTGTCTTAATCTATAATGTGCCTGCCATGCCTATTGGGCACTTGTCCTATTGAGAGCGATGCAGACAAATATTTTTTCATCCCACCATCTCGGAAAGAGTATTTTTAATCTTCAATATCTGAGTGGAAAAGCCGTTTTCATTCTCTAGAGGATAAAGTAAATTTATCTTCAATATCTGAGTGGAAAAGCCGTTTTTATTCTCTAGAGGATAAAGTAAATTGAATTTAGAACATCGTGTGCACTAAGTTTGTGAATTAAAAAAAAACATTAAACCTATTTACTGCTACCTCTATGGTGCCGAATATATCATACAACTTTTTTTTAATTTGTTAAAAACTCAGACTTTGTAAACGTTTTTTTTTTGCATTTAGTCATTTCCTCGCTGAGGTGGAATGAAAAGTTACGTGTTGCACTCGAGTGCAAAGATTTTTCACCTCGTGCTCTTTTGATTCCCTCGCTAACGCTCAGGATTCTAATTTTGAATCACTCGCTGCGCTCGTGATTCAATTTTAGAATCCTTCGCTTGCTCGGTCATCAAAATTGAACACGCGGTTAAAAAGCAACTTTGCACTCTTGTATAACAAATAACTATTGATGCCCTGTGAGCCCGCCATTGTACAAAATATATATATTTTTTAATTTACTTTCAAGCTTCGTACATATTTAATTCTGTTAAGTGGTTTGAAAATAAAACTATTTTGTTTTTGTTTTATAATTTATAGTATTTTACACTATTTATGCACAAATTACGTTCGGCTGCCGTCGAGGGTGCAAAAGAAACCGATACAATTTACTTAAAAGTATTTAATTAATGCAATTATTACAATTAGGTTGCTAAAAACTAATACGCGTGACAAATGTTCGATGTGAGAAACAAGAATGATTCACTAAATTAATATTATTCACTGTTGTTACACAATTTTCGGTCTTACGATGCCGAATTGCTGAGGCAGCGAATCTCAAGGTGAAGAGCGCACCGCGCTGTTAGCCATTATCTCAGGAATTTAGGGTTCCGCAAGTAACGACCTAACACACATTTTATTATTTTTGTATTGAAAAGGAGCTTCATGAAATTATGTAAACATATTATCTGGGGGCACGGCAGTACCCCCGCCAAGATGAGCCAAGCTAAGCGCAAGGGCACTACCTACTTTTTCTCGAAGTGCTTCGTTGTTTTTTGGAACTCTCATAACTTTGGTTTGGATTATGCCAGATAAACAAAATTGTCGGGATATGATGTCACTAGTAGACTTATTAAATATATAAAGTTTCAATTGCATAGCTCTTATACTTTAGATTTTATTGAAATCTAAAAAAGCCCGATGTCGTCACTGACTCCCTCACTGACGGTCATCAAAATTCTGGGGTACTACCTGAAGCACATACATATTTTTACTAAGGAGGTGAAGTTAGGGCAAGTAAAGCAGAGATCATAGGTAGAGATCTGATAACTTTTGGACAGTGCGAGCCATTTGCTTTCGTCTTGGCAACATTGTAAATGAAAATGTTTTTGGTGGTATATTTTTTTTTGTAAAAAAGTAGATTGTTTGTGACCACACAATGAGTGTTAAAATTCTCGCTCAGACACGCGTTCTGTTTACAAAGCGATTGCTAACCCACATCCGTGTTCGACGAGCACCCTTCCGCTCTCCATACCCAGAGCAAACAAGGTCCTATGGTGAAAAACCAACGACATTGAACAAACAGTACGATGACTAGCAAACATCGTGTACTGTAGGACGTAGGGAAATTCTATGGTGCAAAAATACTGTTGTCCATTATTTAGAAAAGGTGTTTTGTGTGCGTTAACATTTTCCTTGTGCTTCTTTGGAAAATGGCGCGTGCCATTCTATTTTTTCTAGAGGTTGAAAAGGAAATGTGTGGGTTTCATTTAACCTGTTTTAATTTATAATAACTAACCCTTTTTGTCCGTATGGTGTCGGACGTAAAGAATAGCACCATCCCATATCTTCCCGTGGGTGTCGTAAGAGGCGACTAAGGGTCTCACCAGAGAATGGGCAGCAGCGTTCTCTGTGCTTTTGTAACAACCATACTGCGATCGCCAACCCGCCTGCCAAGCGTGGCGATTATGGCAAACCCCCCTCCTTTTGGGGAGGCCTATGTCCAGCAATGGACGTCTTTCGGCTGAAATGATGAACTCTTTTTCTTAGATTATGCTTTAGACAAACAGCATCCGTTACTTTTAAACGACAAAACATTAAAAAATAATGTTTCTAAGTCTTTGTTTCATGAAGTTTTTAAACAAGAAATGTTTTTTTTTCACGTTGAACATAGAAAACATTTCTAATTTACATTCAAAAGAAATCTCACCTTGACCCGAAAGTTAAATTAATAAAAGGTCGCTTTTTCAATTAAGAATAACGACGTTAACACGAAACCTTTTAAAGCAATAAACAGGTTTGTAAATAAATTAATTATGAAGTTGAAACACGCCCAAAGAGAACTATTGATAAACTAATAAGCAATTTGTTCGCTCAATGATCAAACTTGTTGAAAGAAAGTCTGAATTAATTTTATAAAATCTAGTTGCTGTTTATAAAAGAATTAATTAGTTAGGTATTCAGTTTGTATACATTGTACATTTTATCTCATTTAATAGAGCGAAGCTTAGCTAGCAAACAGGAATTTATTTATTACTAACTTCATTCACAAGAAAGTTATGTACAAAGAACATATAGTTAATGGTTCTTGGCATTTTTTGAATCAATGTTTACGTTTTTTTGTGAAATTGGGTATCATTTATTATTTTATTGTTATCATTCTTTTGATGTTTGTATTCTACCAGGCTGCACTAAAAGTATCGGGAATGGATATTTCCACTGTTCCTGTCATATTAAAATCTTTTTAATTGAAAACTCCTTGGTTTTAAAAATCGAATACCATTTATTTATTTAACCGACAATTAAAGATTGTCGGTCTTGTCACAAGGTTTTGTCAAACTTATTTAGTCGTTGAGAAAATGGAATTGACTCGAGAAAATTCAAGAGCGATGATTTATTATGACTTTCGAAGTGGTTTATCACAAAAACAGTGTGTTGACCGGATGATTTCTGCATTTGGTGATGAAGCCAAAACCACAATTTATCGCTGGTTTGCTGAATTTCAACGTGGACGTGTCAAGCTCAGTGATGACCCCCGTCAAGGTCGTCCAAGAAAACGTTGATGCTGTGCGTAAGCTGATTGAGGAAGATCGACATGTGACATACCGCGAAATTCAGGCAACTTTAGACATTGGCATGAGTCAAATACAAATAATCTTGCATGAACAATAAGGTGTAAAAAAGTTGTTTTCCCGATGGATACCGCATTCGCTCTGTGAAAAGCAAAAAGCGGCTCGCGTTACTTGGTGCGTCAGAACTCTCGAAAGATTCCACGCAGGATCCTCAAATGCTGTATACAACATCGTATCAGGTGACGAATCCTTCTATACTTTCCCTAAAATAAAAAATAAATTGCGTGGTTAGAGATTTTCATCACCTAAAGAAGCTGTAGACGCCTACAAAACGGCCATTTTGGAAACCCCAACTTCCGAATGGAATGGTTGCTTCAATGATTGGTTCCATCGTATGGAAAAATGTATCAAATTTCGCGGAGAATACTTCGAAAAGCAATAAATACATTTTTAAATAGTATGTCACTTTCTTTATTCCCGAAATTTTCAGTGCCGCCTTCGTATTGTTTTTTTTTAGTAATATTGTTAGTTGTTGACCTTCTATACGTTTTGGTTGCCAGTAATAGCAATAAAAAATTTAGATTTTTTTATTCGACCAGTATTTCTAGCGATTTCCTCATATAAACAAAAAATGTTAATGCTGCATGCTAATATGCACAGACTCCAGCACATCAAATCATACCAAACTGTAAATTTTTTCCAATTGAATATGAACCTTAACACTTTGTAATATAGTTGAAAATCTATCAAAGAAATTCAACAGTTTGTTGTTGCTTGTTGTGCTGGCATCTGTGCCAACAACTGATGCATTGGCTGAGCATTTGACTGCTCCGCTGCGTGTCGTGGTTTCGATTCCCACACGGAAAAAATATTTGTATGACCTACAACTTATTCAAAGTCAAAGTCAAAGTCAAAGTCAAAGCATTTATTTCATTTAAACCATTTACAGTCACTTTTGAATTGTCAAGGAGTCGGTCAGTTAGACAGAAAGTTGAAGCTAGTTGCTCGTTCCAAAACGTAGGTAGGTCTCTATGGAGAAGAACGAGCAATAAACTCCACGGACACTCTTTTAAACTCAGGTTTTTACAAAATACTGCTTACATTATTCTTGTTGCTTCTATATGTGAAAACAATGAAGGTAATCTAGAAATACAAAATATAAAAAATAATCAAGATAAAAACCATGGCAGTTAAGAGTTGACCAATCTCTACTGACAGCGCCCGTTCACGAACATGACGCGTGAATCAGCACCATTCAGCTCAACCATTTTAGAGGCAGCCGAATGACCCAACACACGCGCCACCACCAGCGAGACATTTGAGTGAGCATGACAATTCTCTCAACCGCCATGCTCATTTAAGTCAAACACATAATAATTTACTTAAAATATGGCTCCATGGTACTCACATTTACAAAATTGAAATAATGCTGCTAAATTATACAAAACTAATGTTTCCAATGTTTGCGTATGTGAGTTTATATGTTTGTAAATGCCCGCACGATACAGGAAAAAATTCTAGTGCAAAGGGGGGGGGGGACGGTTGAATATAAAAAAAAATACAACCCATTTTTTTTTTATTTGACGATAATTAGCGCCATTTTTTACTATTACCGGTCAGTAATGTATAGTTGAAGCAAGCCGCCCTTAGGGAATAATAAACCCCTTGTCATACAGCGAAAGTAGAGACAATTACAATTTACTAAACCATGTCTTCATTCACTGTAAGTCAGTAATCTTTAAGGTTACTGTCTCAGAGTACTGGTTCTAAACCAGCAATCTCTGCTTTAGGAAACGGGTCATCACGGCCCAAGGATAACTATTGGTGAGCCACAATAGCACAAACATCCAGACCCTTTGTTTGCATTCGCTTTACTCGTATGTACAGAGTGAAATAGCCTCTTGGGTCATATTTCACGTTGGGTCGGTCTGTCCATCAATTTGTATCTTGGCTTAAGAACTGGCCCTAAAGCAAGGGTAAAATCATATAGTAGATTTTCGTAATAGAGAATTTTTTCAAGGTATACATAAAGGTCGAGGATAAAATCATAGGACGTCACGAATAAATATACAAGGATAAATATATTTAAAAAACAGCCCAAATGCGAATTAGACTCGCGCAAAAACGGTTCCGTACCACGGAACAATATTTTGTACTACTTTTGATGTGAAACATCTATAGCCGCACGTAAAACTGATTTATGGCGTGGCGACGCATGCCGTGGCGACGCGTCGCCATGCTATATGATGGTATATATATACAGTCAATATGCAGTAGTGTGTACGGTGTGGCGACGCGTCGCCATGCACAATCGACTGTGCGATTACCGAAGTCACTGATTAAACGAATTAAGTTGTCACGATTTGAAATAAATTCGTAAATTTTTGTATTTAATGAAAATAAATGTTTATTCAATAAATAGTCATCGTTATCTGGATAAAAAATCGTAATATTTTATATCATTATGACATATTTAGTTCCTATCACAATCTGTTCTTTTCTGCATATTACTTTTACAAAATAATGTCGATGTTTCACATCTGCCAGGCGTCCCGTGACGGCTCACATTTTTTTTCTTAATAGCTTAGTAATAAAAGCACCTTTCTTGTATGGTTTATTTTATTTTTATAGTAATACTAGCTGACGCTCGCGGCTTCGTCCATTTGAACTTCCCCTATTTCACCCTAGTTATATCTTATGTGTTATTGTAATATTTAAGCTATATAACTGTTAGGTTTCATCGACATCCATTCACGTTTTTGCGTGAAAGTATAACTATCATTTACCCATCCTCAGAAACGATTGCATTTATAATATTAGTAGGACAATTACACTACGTCATAATTTCAAGTGTCTGCCTACAGTTCAAACGATACAGTCTTGACAGACGGACAGACACTCGAGCATATTAATAGAGTCCCGTTAGCACCCTTTGAACCCTAAATGCTAGATTTCACAGACACAGGCCCGGCTTACCATCCTAATCCAAAATCCCTTCATTCAGTACAAACTGCTTTCTACCCTTAACACTTTACTTTAAGTCTACAATACATCACGCTACTCGGCCTGAAACCTTCAGGACCCAAAACTAGCTCGGCCTAAGGCGGGGGTGTATCATTATTTTTTTTCAACCGCTTTAAACATTTATCACTGGACTAGGGAAACAGAAGGAAAGTGTGGTTACATTATATAAAAACTTACGTGAAAAAAATAGGGTTATTTATTTACTTGAGAATAGTCTGGAATAAGGTTTTTCCTTATCAGTAAACTCGTTTTCTTGTGAGAAAATTTTCGGATAGATTTCTTTTGGAATCTAGTCTTTTAGAACTTTACGGAGACTTGTCACGACGTTGTGAAGGAAAATGGTTACTGTTCTCGTTAGATATCCAATAAAACGAACCAAGGAGATTTTTTTTTCTAAAGTGTACGGAATATTTCAAAGGGAATCTAGAGGTCCTAACTTCAATGTATTGTTGTTTTCCCATAGTCAAAGTCAAAGTCAAATCATTTATTTCAATTAGACCATTATAAGGCACTTTTGAACGTCAAATGAGAAAAAAAAAATTGATTCTAGGTGCCCATTCCAAAAGGTAGTTTTGTATGGAGAAGAATGGGCAAGAAACTCCATACTTACTCTTTTAAAAACGATGTTAACAATATTTGCATTTACAGGAATTATATAATTATACGTGAATACGATGTACCTTGCATAAAAACACTAGGTATTTGAAAGTGTGTACAAAGTATCACAGATTAAGGAATGACAGACTAAGTTATATGTACATAGATACACAGTGTTCACATATTACATATTACAATTAATGTTGAAACAGTAGACGACCACTCCTTATATTTTAACAAACAATGAATCAGTATGTGAGCCTGAGCAGTGTATAAAAAAAGAGTCAAATATATATATGTACATATTTATACTAAGTATGAAATTAGGTATTTTAAATTAGCAATCGGTTCGATTTTGTCTAGACTGTCGATCGTCCTATGGAGCTAGACCAGCATGTTTCCAAGCATTCTTATCTTGAATATAGTCCTCTAGATTATAATAAGCTTTTTTACAGAGTGTACTTTTAATATATGATTTAAATTTTGTTTCACTTAGTTGTAATATATCACTAGGAATTTTGTTGTAGCACTTAACACAGTACCCCATAAAAGATGTATGGACTTTAGACAATCTAAAATATGGTTGAGCTATTTTGTCCTTGTTTCTAGTATTAAAGTCATGTCTATCACTTACTTTATTAAACATATGTAAGTTTTTTCTTACATACATAATATTTTCATAAATAAATTGGCAAGGCACTGTCATTATATTAATATTTTTAAATAGTTCCCTAAGAGATTCGCGGCGACGTAGATTATAAATGGCTCTGACAGCTCTTTTTTGTAAAATAAAAACGGATTCAATGTCAGCAGCCCGACCCCACAGTAAAATACCATACGACATAATGCTGTGAAAGTAGCCAAAATAGACCAAACGCGCAGTTTCTACATCTGTTAACTGTCTTATCTTTCTAACAGCATAAGCCGCGGAGCTTAGTCGCCCCGCAATAGATGTTATATGGGGTCCCCATTGTAATTTCTCGTCTAGCGTGATTCCTAGGAAAACCGTTTGACTAGTAAATTTCAGTTTCTCTCCATTAAGTATGATGTCACATTTACTATTCCTAACATTTGGTAAAATGAATCGAATACATTTGGTTTTTTTTTCATTAAGTACCAAATTGTTTACCGTAAACCAATTTTGAACCTGAAGAATAGCGTCATTTACGTCGTCTAGATTTTGTGACCGTCTGTTTATTTTAAAAATCAATGATGTGTCATCGGCAAATAACACCATTTTTGGTTGATTTTGAAACAATTGGGGTAAATCATTTATATAAACTAAGAATAGAAATGGACCCAATATTGAACCTTGAGGAACGCCCATAGTCGTTTCAGACCCCAATGAGTTCACGCCGTTAACCTGTACTTTTACCCGTCTATCCCTCAGGTATGACCTTAGTAAATTAAGAGATGTTTTACTAACCCCGTAGTGCTCCAGTTTCAGCAAAAGTGTCTCATGGTCAACGCAATCGAACGCCTTTGAGAGGTCGCAAAAGATTCCAATGGCATCTTGTGATTCCTCCCAGGCGCTAAAAATGTTCTTTATTAGGGTGACACCGGCGTCAGTTGTACAACGCCCTTTGGTGAAGCCATACTGTTGTTCATGAAAGATGGAATTTTTATTAAAGTGACGCAACATTTGATTGAGCATTAACTTTTCAAACACCTTGCTGAGAACTGGCAGAATCGACACAGGCCTATAATTGTTGGGGTCTTTACTATCACCGGATTTGAACAACGGTACTACTTTACTGTGTTTCATCAGATCCGGAAAGACTCCTTGGTCTACACTGGTGTTAAATATAAGAGCTAAATAGGGTGCAATCGTTTCGATAATAGATTTACAGACTTTTACAGACATTCCCCAGAGATCTTCTGTTGATTTAATTTTAAGATCTTTAAAGGCTCTTATAACAGCCTGGGGGTTTGTATGTTCAAACCTAAACTCCGAACGGCATGCCTTAACATTCTTCCTAAGTAAGGCAGCAGAGAGCGCGGGAGAGGAATTTAAAGCTTCAGTAGTTTTAATGGGAATATTTCCAAAAAATGCTTCAAATTCCTGAGCTACTTCTATATCTGAATTTATGGGGCCATGTGCAGTCTCTAAATTAAATTCAGTATTACGCTGTTTTTTCCTACCTGTTTCATTATTTATTATTTGCCAAGTAGTTTTTATTTTGTCATCAGCTACTTTTATTTTATTTCTAATATAAAGGGATTTGGCTATTTTGCAGACACTTTTAAAAAGTTTTGAATATTTCGCAACATACTGATGAAAGCTTGTATTCATTACATGTTGCTTTAGACCATAAAGTTCAAAAAGTTTTTCCCTGCTTTTACGAATACCTGGAGTCGCCCAATCGCTAAATAAGAACTTTGTGCAAATACTTTTAGTCTTTAGTGGAAATGTGTCATTAAATTGCGTGTTTATTAGTGAAAAAAACTCAGCGTAGAACTCATTTGGGTCATCTATATTATTAAAGCAATGAACACTTAGTTTACTTTCCAATGAACTATTAAATTTATCTAAGTTTTTACATGTAATTGGCCTAAACCTTATTTGTATTTTTTGTAAAGGAATGTAGGCGCAAAACGTTATTGTCTGTCCACTATGATCAGATGGTAGCTTATTTATAATTTCTTTATGTAAATAATCACAATTACAAAATATATTATCAATACAAGTGGCAGAAGAAGCTGTCACTCTGGTTGGTTCCATAAAAACATTTGACAAATTAAATGACCTAAAAAGACTCAATAATCTGATACTACTGGAGTTGTTTTCTAACAAATTAATATTAAAGTCACCACATATGATGATTGATTTACTACTAGTACAAATTTTTTTCAACACATCTTCCATTACAGAATCAAATGTAGATAAATTCTGGTAACTGGGGGGTCTGTATACACATACTATAATATGCTTATCCAGCTCAACACAGGACAATTCAACAGTATGTTCTATTCAAGTACCATACAGATTAATTGGTAACACTCAGTCTACTTCGCGCAAACTAAGGCACTTGTACCAAAGTGCGTCATGTGATCAATCCCTCTAGGTCACGTTCACGCATGCACATAAGTGGGGGTGACATAAGTGGGAGGGTATGACTTTGACTATAAAAATATGTGCAAGGGAACAGTCGTTTTTGTATACCTCAAATATTCGCTACGTGCGTAGTGTTTTGCGAGCGAGGGCCGGCGGCGTAGCTGCTACGACGTAGCACTGCTACGACGTAGCACTGCTACACCAGCTACGCTATTGTCGTAGCTCCATTTATCCCACACGTCCGTCACAATTACTGGTATAGCAAAAATTCCAAAACACTGACATCTGCAACAGACGTTGGCTGCGATGGCTTTCACGTGACCCCGCCCCTTTTGGACTACTTACTTTTAAACCTCAAACTTTACTATAAAACTGTCATTGTTGTCTTAAGTGATGATGTGGCCTAAGATGGAACACGCTTGCATAGGATGAACCGGTTTACTCATGCCTTGAAGATATCCAGATATTCATCGGGGAACAGCGAGGTGGGCAGTGAATTCCACAGCCTGGCAGTTTACACATTAAATGTCGAAGCGAAGTGCTTGGTTCCATATAGTGGTGATGCTTCATCGTATCTCTGCTTGTCCGATAATGGAACGGGGAAATTGACTCTTCTGTTTCGTAATTTCATTAGCTATGAACTAAAGGCGTCAGAAGTAGTCGTATTGATTAAACTTTACCAAACAATTTTCTAGGTCTAATATTTGAGCCAATTTCACAACAGCCTGTCTACCATTGCATAACACCCTTATTCCTACAATCCCCACACAATCACAGAGCTAATGACACACCCTGTAGGAAAATGCACACTTTGTCACGACAAACGTTTGTTTGTTTCAGTAATGACGGCGATGCGTGCTTGTTTTTTACTCAGAAGGGTGACAGTTTGTCGTGTGAGGGGGGAGGGATGGTGGAATTGTGATTTGTACAAATGAGGCTCGCTTTCGTTGCATAATTTTTTGGTGCCAATTTTCCGGGTTATTTGTGAAAATGTTTCGTAAATGATAATGACGATTTTTTTCTTTATGGACTGCAGTTGTCTTTTGTTTTTGTTGACTCGGTATTCTTCTACTTGTTTCGTATTGGCACGAACTGTAGGAGGATTTTCCGTTGACTCTGTCGCGTAACCATTTGTTGTTTTATTTATTGTTATACGACTGACTGAGAAGGAGTTGTTATATAAATACTTTCTTGTTTTACAGTGAAATAAATAGGCAGACTGAGTACGTTTCAGTCTTAACATTTTTCTTAAAACACGCTTTGCTTGGTACACATGACGAACCAGTGCAAAAAAAAAATTGTTAAATTTATGGGTCCAAGGAATAAAATACATAGATTTAATTATCATTGGACTAACAAACAATAATGTAATAATGCCCAAACTAGGGAGACCCTGACTACGAGTTGAATGCATTGAGTCTCACTTTTTCATTTCTTGAGATCCCCTCGAGGAAACATGTACCTAAATAATACCTACTGGTTCTCATTTATCAAGGGAAAAGAGTTTAGAAACAGACTAAATTCACCCCATGACTTGAATTTGAAGTCAGGTCACCGACCGGGACCGGAATAATAAAATCGGTGTAAAATGTTATTTTTTTTATTAAAAAAAACAAACGTGCTTCTAACGATATGTATTATGCTTTTCTCACGATCATTCAAAAGTATCAGTTTCTCAATTTAACGTTTAAATTTAAACAAAATTCTAAAATATATCTTCAAACAGTTAAATTACAAGTTTCGTAATAAGACAACGTTAAATAAATTATCTGGGAGACCAGATAATTTATTATCGTTCAGCAATAATAAATTACGAAGCTATTATAAGAGTAAGTACAATTATTATTATTTATCGGAGACGAGATAATGAAAAAATGGCTCTCACTCTTATCTTTTTAAAGGTTATAAAATGTTTTAGAGAACAACGGTATTATTTTATTACTTTAGATTACATAGTTTAAGCTTTTTCTTATCAGGTTTTAGGGATTTGCTATTCAAATCGGCTGTAAAAAGGCTAATATACCTATTGATCTTCACAACTAGACAGTATTAATCTGTAATAAAGTTAGGTACTTTGCTTTTTGTCTGTAACAAGCTATCTCTGAAACTATTACAGAAACCTTTCAAAGATAGAAAGTTACTTTATTGCTGATCATAGGTATGGAATAAGTCCGCCACACTGTCCTCAAAACACTGTAAGTGGGTGAGGGTGAATGGGTGACTTTTTCTATACATGGGTGGGGCAGGATCTGGCATTGAAATGACAATGCCAGATCCTGCCCCATCCATATACAGAAAAAGTAACACATATACAGAAAAAGCAAAATTAATTAAAATAATTGTAATGAATATAGAACCTTTCTATACTAAATTGTTTTTCTTTAGAACTTGCGGATTACGAAATACTTACCCACAAAATACAAACTCATTTTACCTAAAATACAATTTAACCTATAACCAATGTCATTATTGTTTTTAGATTTAAACGGAAACCGCAAGTTCTACAGTCACTAAGACTAATGTTTAGTTATCAGCAATAAATAAACAGTAAGATGCTACATATTGCACATGACTTTTATTGAGTGGGGCAAAGTTCTACAGAGTTTCTGGCATTGTCCTTTGTCTGGAATTGCTTTTTGCACGAAACGACACCCATGAATATATTAAAAAAGTGAACTATTTTTTGCTCAGTGGATAAAGACATAATCACTTTAAAAGTAGTATCGCTAATATTACATTTTTATTAACTAGTTATTTAAAAATAATGTAAAACTGTCTGTAAAATCATTCCTCTCCGTATCCAACTAGGGAATTCAGCAGGTGTTTCAATGTTTATTTATCTACATTCGAATTGACGACTTTCATTTATATGCAATATTAAAGCTAAAGGTCTGGCCTATAAGTTATGTATGTTATTTATCAATTTAATGCAATGTATATACGAGAAAAACTTTTTTTTGAAATTGTCACGATAAAAACTTCATTACCATCCGCACACTGAGATTTCTTAATTTTGCAAAATACGAGACGGGCTCTGGTACGATTCACGTCAAAACCTGTTTATACTGGTCCATCGGCCCTGGTAACAGCGAAGAGTGGACGTACGCCTGTTGCAGTTAAAATTATATACGATCTTCGAACTACCGTTACTGTTTCGTCCATAAATCAATTTATCACCTTCCTTCGATTTCACAAGGTACCATAATTAGCAAATGATTATGAATACGTAATATGTTGATCTCTAATAACCATATTCATCCTGTTTTAAAATCAAATTGCTAATGTATTCGACAACGAAGTTATCAATAAAAATTGTGAAATTTTTCATTCATCTCTTCTGCATTACCATCCTTTTCATCTATGTTTTTGCAGGAAGGTAATGAATCTAATATTTTTATTTTATTCCGCGGAACGTTGCAATTTGCACGAAACGACGGAATCACCCAAGTCCTGTTAGCCAGAATCAACAGTGGAGACCACCAGAAAAGAGGCCAAAACAATGAAGCTCGGATGACGATTACCGGAGAAATGATACAACTGTCTTGGATCCCGCAACGAAATTAATCAGTAAAGAACAGCGGTGGAAAAAGAATCAAATATATTTTTCACTTTCCTCCAAGTGGACGAAGTTGCGAGCAAAAGCTAGTCTGCAATAGCTAGATACGTTAAATGATACTGAATGCAACAATTCACCGATATACATTTATTTATTCTCACGAAACCAATCACCAAAACATACAACACAAAATATACAAAGACAAAAAGCAATGGCGGGTACAAATGAATCCTTTCTGGATTGTAATGGCTTCACAAGTGCCGAAAGCGTGAACCAAAGGACGCGTATGAAAGGGATACGATATTAATTAAAACTTGAGCTCCCGCGGGCCTCGCAGTAACAATTAGTGGGATGCTGGATACCTCGTACGTCCAGCCGTTTATTTTAAAAGCTGGACAGGCTTCTACGAATAGATTAGCCCCATGGGTGTCATAAGATTCGAGATGAAGTATCATTTCTGGATTGGATCAAGGTCGTTGTGTGATCTATTAATATAAAGTTTAATTATGGTTTACTAAACAAGCTAAATGATTTATCATTTAAAGTGTGATTTCATTTCCTTTCCAGTGCTGCTACGTTGGTGACTTTGTTTATCGAAACGATGGATTGAGTCACATGATGGTGTACAAATGGAAAAGTATTAATTTTAGTTGTGTCTAGAACTGTGGAAGCCGATATTAAAAAAATGGTGGCGTACAAGACATCCTAACATAGAAAAGCATTATAAATGTATCGAATCCAATAAAAATCGCTATTTTCGTTTAAAAAGAATAAGAATAACTTAAATAAACAAACAGGACAGTCCGCGAAAGGCAAGATGGTGGTCCACAATACAAAAACCTTACTTAATATGAATCCCGGTATTTATTTATCCGGACACAACAACCCGTGTTTTTCATTACAACTAAAGTTTTATTTTATTCATTGTATTTTCAACGAAGGTACAATGTCTTTAGTGTTCCAAGTACCTAACAAACAAAATACCTACCTAATATATTACTTTTCAAATGTTCTATGTCCATAAACTAGATTCGACTTTGATTCGCTAATTTTAAGATCGATATTAACTGTATTATGATATTCATTAAATTATGTCAAGTTTGTTACCCTAGCCAGCCAGTGCTTCAAATTATTTAAATTAAACGAAACATGAATAATACTTCTTGTGACTAGTAGGTACTGTAAAAGTTGTATGTGTTTTGTCTAAACACTCTGAATTCGTTAAAGAAGTTTTTCGAATTTAGAATGTTAGTTTTATTTTTTTCTGACACGGCATTGTTTGACCTGGAACTATCAGTGGCCCACGTGCTTTTTAAAATATTACAAAATGTTAAATTGCTGTGCCGTCTTTTAATCCAAGAACCACCATTAACGTAGTAAGTTCGTACACCGATCCGGTATCGTATGGGCTCAGCAGGTTTGAACTTTTACAGTACCTATAATTTACTATCATCATGAAACAATATTTCAAAAAATATAACAGCATTGATGATTTTAGTTATTCTAAACACACCTACACTCATTCACGAGTGTAGGACTACCCGTGCATTCGCCTGTCTTTGTGTTGCAAGTACCGTGGGTCCCACAGGCTCCAACGGCGAATTATAGCGAAGCTAAGGCGCGCTCATCTCATATATCTTGGCACAACGAACACAGGGTTAATTGTAAGGATGACTTGTGGGTTGTTTGCGGAGCATTTTCTTAGATTTTATTGCAAGACAACATATTGTCTAACGTTCTAAACACAATTATTGTGTTTTCATTTTGCTGTTATTTCGCAAAATGCAGCATTTTCCAGGCCAGGCAACATTGTTAAATATTTATTATCGAAATAACCATTCCTAGAACTGTTATGTTCTAGTCTTACAAATAGCAATAGGTATGTAATTTCATCAAGTTTATCAGATTGCGACCCTACCTTTTCGGCTCTGGCTATAAAATCCGCAAAAATATAGGTATTCCGCTTACTTAACAACAAAACACAATCGTAAACAATCTTACGTAAAAAACCAATCGCAATTTCAGCAACGATTTACTGTCCAATATCGGATTTACTGCGATTTTATTTGAAAACAAGCGAGGCTAGTTGTTACTCAGTCGGCTGGTAACAATTGCTACGGAGGCGTGAAATGGTCAATTGTATTCGCGCCGCGCGAGAGGGTTACGCGCGGAGACTTTCATGACGAACCTTACATACTTATGTAGGCAAAAAGATAATATAATATGCATACATAGTATTATCACACCTACAGCACTCCATACAGACGAAACGACATACATTTATTGTGCGAACTGCCAGACTGTGGAATTCACTGCCCGGCTCTCTATTCCCCGATATATATAATAATAATAAAAATAAGGTAAAAATTAATGGAAGTGCATGCATGCTCTTGATTGGTTTGGAGTTCGTGTGTGTATGTATGTTTTTGTGTGAGAGTGTGTGTGTGTGTGTGTGAGTGTTTGTGTGTGAGAGGGAGAGAGATTGTGCTTGGTGGCAGGGTTTTGGGTAATATTTGAGTTTGTTTGCCTACCTTACTATTTGATTACCTCGATTATAGTTCTTTCAGTAAGTTTTCGGTCTGTAGGTAATCCCATCATCACATATAATCTAGGTATCTTCAAGGCACGAGTGAACCGGTTTATCCTAGGCAAGCGTGCTCCACCTTAGGCTGCATCATCACTTAAGATCAGGTGAGTTGCGGCCAAACACAAGCATAAAACAATATAAAAAAAAAAGTTTTAATTAGATGCACCACTACCAAAATAACAGACCGTACAAATACGTGCGTGTGTGTGCGTGTCTACGTGCCGCTTGAACTAAAAGCAGTTTTGAGAGCACGTTCGACGCGGGAAGAGGTGAGGAACAGTGCTTCGGAGGGAGGTGGGGCGTGTCGCTACTGTACGGTTATGTACGGTAGTACTAATATTTATACTGTGGTAATATTATTCTTTAAAGAATTCTTCCAAATTGTGATCATAATTAATATTGATTATGTGAGCCTTTCTAAGCTCAAAAGTGATGAGCAAAACTGGACCACTAACTGGAATTTATTATTGAAAACACTAGGTTTCAATAACAGCATTTTGGTCACATGACCACATTGGCTAACGATCTACCTCAAGTGCTCCAAGTGGTTACCACTGCCTTACTAATAATTTTCGATTACTTAATTTTATTGATATAGTTATAGAGACAATATGAATAGTTTGCATTGGCACATAAAACCAACTCAACCGACAATAGTGTTTCACGACAAGAATAAAACTTGTATTGAATGCTTCGTAAAGCGAAGTGAGTTTATCAACGTTGCATAGGAATATCCTCAGTTATTTCTCGTGTACGTGCAAGTTAGCGTCAGTCGTTCAATAAGCTAGTGTTTGTTTGCTCGCCGACGCTTGTTCAAAGCGCCGGAAACGCCGCGACAGCCGCGCCACTCGATTCCTAGGCAGTTTTTGTGTGGCCCAAGATATGGGATAAAGCGAGAATTATGACTGTATTTTCTTTGCGTTAATTAAGCATTCCATCTATACCCTATTCACTATAAGATTAGACATTTACACAAACCTTTTTTACAGTCCGTTCAACCGATTTTGAATTAAATGGCGTTGGTAGCATGACAAATGGCAACTGCAGTAAACAGTTGTTATTGTAACCACTTTTTTGCCTCTAATGTCATCCTTAAGCATACGGAATAGAAGTCAAAATCGGTTGAAGGGACTGTAGAAAAGGTTTGTGTTTATGTCTAATCTTATTGTGAACAGGGTATAAGTACAGAAACTGCTCTTCAACATTATTACGTTTTCAACATCAATGGTATTTAGAGGCAATAAAATTAGGAAGGATACTTATTTGGTCCTTATCGGTTTAATTTAAAGTGCTATTTAAGGAAAAATTTTGCTATGTGTGTGACCATAATATTTTACGGTCTGATTGGCGTAATTTCCGTGCCACGTACCTCTAAAGGAATTCATGCTACAATACAAAGAATAATAATAATAAATTGTTTATTTGTGTAAAACATAGTATAAAATGGCGGTTTAATAAATAATAGTTTAAAAAAACTAAAAACACGCTTTTTATAGAAAACCAAACTAAAAAATAGAAAAAAAAAATAATAAATTATTTTATTAAAAAAAAAGCGTTGGGTGCTTTTTAAGGTAATATCAAAATGATAATCACTCTACTCATATCTGTCAATAAAATATTTATAACTATTGACACCATGCACCCCACGCTATTTTATAAATAAAATAATTTATTAAAATTTATTTTCTATTTTTTAGTTTGGTTTTCTATAAAAAGCGTGTTTTTAGTTTTTTTAAACTATTATTTATTTTTTACTATTTAGTTTGGTTATATCTATATCTATAAATATTATGTACATTTATTCTACCAGGGGCGCTTGTGCAGTACCTTCCTAGTATATAATAGCTGTTTTTTCGGCAACTAATTTTGAACGACTTATGTTTTTTTTTTTTGTTTTTTTGTTTTTTTTTATAATTTTATCAAATTAGTGTATTGTCATCTGTCATCGATAAATCTACAAAGTTTGAACGAAATCTGGCCGTTTAAAGTGGGTCAAAATCGCGCCCAAAGAAGTCGGTTACAAACAAACATACAGGTGAAGCTAATAAAAAGCTGGTAAAAAGGAAAACGTGCAAACATGTGTAGCTAAATATGACATAGCATTTTTATTATTGGGACTTGGGGACTTGGGCCCGCCACCCTATCCCCAAACACCTGCAACTTCTATAGGCCAGAATCAACAGTGGCGGCCACCAGAAAAGCGCCAAAGCAATGAAGTCCCACGAGTCCCGGAGAAACGATTCAACTGTCTTGGATCCCGCAACGAAATTAATCAGAAAAGAACAGCGGAGGAGTAAGAAATAAATATTTTCTACTTCCCTCCTTTGCTTGCTATGGAACACACTCACAGTAGAGATGAAGACAGAACAGAACACACTCACCGTATAACATAGCATGCAAAAGAATCATGGCAGGATTTGTACAAAAAAAAAATTAAGATGTTTAGAGAAGTTAAAATTCTAATTCTTATACTCTTGGATACCTAAAGAGTATCTTCAGGCATTTATAATATTTTTTAAATCCCGCAAAAAAGTAATTAATTTAACGAAAAGCTCATTACGACGACTGACAGTAACACTAACAAATTGCATCGTTTTATGGGAAATAATAACACAAATCATATTTTTTTTTTCCACACACTTGTCACATCACTATTATAGATCCGTTAACATCGCTTGTCACTTTCTTTTTTTTTAAAAACACAAAATAGGCATCGATTCAAAACGAAAAAGTGTTATTTTCATTTCGTAATATTTCAAAAATATGCTAATTATATCAATCTACTCCTGGTAATGTATTCTTCATATTGGAAAATATTTTAAACCCTCTATACCGTGTTCACAATAAGATTAGACATTTACAGAAACCTTTTTTACAGTCCGTTCAACCGATTTTGACTTATATTGCGTTGGTAGCATGACAAATGGCAACTGCAGTAAACAGTTGTTAATGTAACCACTTTTTTGGCTCTAATGTCATCCTTAAGCCTACGGAATAGAAGTCAAAATCGGTTGAAGGGACTGTAAAAAAGGTTTGTATTTTTGTGTAGTCTTATTGTGAACAGGGTATAAATTACTTTATTATTTTCATACAAATAAATGTATGAATCTCGTCATGATTATTTTAGGGTTACAGGTTACAGGATAATGACTCACTAAACCTGTATTATTTATGTCGCGTCTGCTCCTAGCTTAGTCCGTCCCCACAAGGGCTAGTTAAAGGCAGACCAGAGCGTATCCTGCGACACAGTAGCAGGCGTTTGTTCTGCACTCATTGTTCAGGAGTGCTTTGTTCAGAGAAAGTTGGCGTTGTACCTGCAATGAGAGCAGGCGCCTGCTTGTGGGCGACAAACGAAGCCAATCATGAAGCATGCGCTGCTTTTTGATTGGCTGCGTTTGTCAAACGGTCGAGTGACTGTTCTGTTTAGGGAAACAGGTAGGTTCTGTTGCGATAATAGTAGAACTTCAATGCATATGTAGTTAGGTGTGTTATGTAGTTAGGACCACCACCGCAAAAATCACCACCTCAATTACAAACTACCATATAGTTTGTAATTGAAGTGGTGATTTTTGTGAGCATCATCAGTAGTCATGAAAAATATTTAATCGGGCAGTATACTTTTACTGATATTTAGTAGTTAGGTTAAGACTATGGTAGTTTAAAATCGAGTTGTTGGTTTTCGTGAATATTATCAGCATGAAAGTAATTAATAATACTTTACATCGGGCCGTAAATGTGTACAGAAATTAGGAACGCTAAAAGTCAAGGTGTAAATTGAACCACTACAGACTGTAGTATATAGTACATACGAGTACTTATTTCCACATATGATTGTAAGTTTGGTTTTGCGCACTTTAATTGGATGAATAATAATAATATGTGGGGACATTTCACACACGGCCATCTGACCCCAAACTAGGGAGACCCTGTACTATGGGTGTCAGACAGCTGATGTACATAGACAAATACATTTTAAATATTTCATCATTTCATATATAGATAAACAACACCCAGACACAAGGCAAACGCAAGTGCTCATCACACAAAATAAATGTTTAAATGGTCACGATCGAACAAAAAAGAAAATCTTTTTTACACGCTATTAGCTTCACCTGTATGTTTGTATGTTTGTTTGTAACTGACTTCTTTGGGCGCGATTTTGACCCACTTTAAACGGCCAGATTTCGTTCAAACTTTGTAGATTTATCGAGGACCGATGACAATACACTAATTTGATAAAATTATTAACAAAAAACAAAAAAAAAAAACATAAGTCGTTCAAAATGTGTTGCCGAAAAAACAGCTATTATATACCAGGAAGGTACTGCACAAGCGCCCCAGGTAGAATAAATGTACATAATATTTATAGATATAGATATAACCAAACTAAAAAGTAAAAAATAAATAATAGTTTAAAAAAACACGCTTTTTATAGAAAACCAAACTAAAAAATAGAAAATAAATTTTAATAAATTATTTTATTTAAAAAAAAGCGTGGGGTGCTTTTTAAGATATTATCAAAATGATAATCACTCTAGTCATATCTGTCAATAAAATATTTATAACTATTGACACCATGCACCCCACACTTTTTTTTAAATAAAATAATTTATTAAAATTTATTTTCTATTTTTTAGTTTGGTTTTCTATAAAAAGCGTGTTTTTTTAAACTATTATTTATTTTTTACTTTTTTAATTAGTGCCCCATGTATTTATGTAAATAGTAAATACATTACGGTATGGTGTAACATTGTAATATGTAACAAGTCTTTTTTACATAATGTAACAATAATTATTTTGATACCTGTGTAAAGACTTACAAAAGGTACACCTATAAAAGAGGTTTCTTTGCTTTTTATATGCAAATAAAATAATACCTCATAAATAATGTACCTACTCTATAAAACCTGTAAACAAAACGATCCGTGAATAAATGTTTTTTTATTAATATTTAACTATTTGATAAAGTGTTAGAGCTTTTATTTACAGTCCATTATTATTCAAATAGCCTTTCTAGCAAAGACTGTTTCAGAATAATATTTATTTGGTTATAAAAACTCGTAGGTAAAAGTTAGAATTTCAGTTATAACATTATTTTTTATTTGCTTGGGTTTATACAGCCTGTAATAAAAATATCGATATGTTAGAATTGCTAAAAGTGTGAGAAACCAATTAATAATTTTGTATTTTATTTATCTGTATAGGAATTTCAACTTTGTGCCGTTAGTTTAAGGTGGTTTGTGAGTAAGCCACTGTTACGCTTACATCAAAACATTTTATCAATATGAAAACGTACCTAAAATGTCGAAGTTATTTTTGGCAACGTAATTTGACAGAAACAAATATGTTTGACGACTTGTTTCATTTCGTTTTATTACTTGTAGGTACTAGAATTTACTATTCACGTCTGACTCTTTGATAAACATTCATTATGATAAAAATAAGTTAGGGTCAGTATTTTTGATTTAAAGGGATTAGTTAGTTTGTTTGTCCGTGCCTTTTCCGCACTTAGCCACTTGATTGGGTCATTGTATGTGAGAACGGTCTCTTCTTTTATTCCAGCCATCTCAGTTCATCCCAGATGGCGAGCAGCCTTTTCAGGTTGCTGGCGACTTCCGATAGTGATACTGGAGACTGGAGAATCTGTGCCCGTTGATCCGGTCAGTTATCATTACCATGTTATAATGAAATAACAACTACTTAGATATTTTACCAGAATAGGGAATACGTTATGCGCATTAACTATACTTAGTAGGCTTAAGGATGACATTAGAGGCAAAAAAGTGGTTAAATAACAACTGTTTACTGCAGTTGCCAATTGTTACCAACGCAATAGAAGTCAAAATCGGTTGAACGGACTGTAAAAAAGGTTTGAGTAAATGTCCAATCTTATTGTGAACAGGGTATAGGTAATCTGCATATTACCGGGTACGATCCGTTAAAATGTGAATTAAAAAAAAAACGTTTTTTCTTCGCTTCAGTAGTACAAAAAACACATTTTATAAACACTATATAGCATAACTAAGGAGAAACAGTGTTTTAGATGAACTCTGGCAACCAATATAAGATTTAACTTGTGTTTAGGGTGCCAGAGTCCTCCCTATGATTTAAAACATAGCAGTAGTTGTAAGACGAGCACATTATGTTATTATTAAATGTTTATTTACTATTTACTAGATAATGCAACTTTGGTTTGGCTTAATAGAGTACCTACGTGAGGGTGTGTGTGTGTGTATGAGAGCGAGATAAAGATATAAAAATTTGTGTTTATGTAAGTTTGTATAAATATTATTATAAACACAAATTACTTTACTAAAGTAGGAAATATCTCCACTTAACCTAGTTAATCTACATATTAACGGATGCTACATTAGTCTGCAGATTATCTAGTTTATATAAAAACTTAAACGGACATACATTTTTTTTTTCACTTGTACGGACTCAACCAGATAATTTGCAGATTAACATTGTAATCTGCACTCTAACTGATTTACGCAAATTAGCGGTAACAGATATACTAACGGCATAATATTTCACCTCTGCAAAAAAACGCAAGGTATTTAGAGCCTTCCATATTTTACCTCCTTCACAATTTTCATATTAATTTTGTCTCAGTAACTACGAGAGAAAATTAAAATAAAAACTCATCTTTATGCACCGCTATCAATGGTAAATAAATTCTTTTCAATGATTTTTTCATTTGCTATGTTCTAGAGGTAGATAATGAGGTACCAGGATTTATAACATAAACGTAAAATAAAGATTTTACGTTTATAAAAGAGGACTAAAAAATTTTTTAATACTATAAATACGAAGATGCTGACTGATAATAATTTCACAAAAAATTAAGTTATCTGTGGGAAGCCACAGATAACTAAATTTTTTGTGAAATTATTATCCCACAGATAACTTCCTTCCTAATCTTCGTATTTATGGCATTAAAAAATTATTTAGTCCTCTTTTTCGGACAATAATGTTTATTGTTTACAATTGGAAGTGTAATCACTCAACTTCAAAACAACAAAATCTCCAACAGCATCGAATATAATTTTACGTGGCAATGATTGTTTTCCTCCTAATTCCGTTTTACAGCTTTTTTCAGTCCCCTGACCCACAGGCAATGGTGCCAGGGGACTTACACAGAAGTGGGTCACAACCCATATTGAAAAATAATGCTTAATCTGTATTTTAGCTCTATTTTCCTCCTTCATCATAAAACTTTACTTTATAAAATAGAACGTTACAGTTTAGATTTTAAAATTGAAAGCTAAACTAGGTTTAGAGCTTAAGTTTATGTTATTTAGTTTAAGAAAATAATTATTTTACTAAATTTTATCATTAAACTTTTTCCGTGAAAAAAAATACTGCATGACGTATAGTAAGTTAATAACAGGCGGCGTTCTCTTAAATTCTTTAATCTACATCATTAATAGATTTCAAAAATATATATATAACATAAAAAAATCCAAAAATGTACAGTGTTTGTTTGTGTGTAATTGTACCCCTAGATTCAACATGAATGATGTAATCTAAATTTGTAATATTCTATTGATTGGAACGAGCAACTAGCTGCAACTTTTTGACTGACTGACTCCTTGACAATGGTTTATTTGAAATAAATGATATGAGTTTGAGTTTATTTTACGTATCCGATTTTAAAATAATATTTTTTTTTATTTTGAATGGGAATATTTTTCCTTTTCCCTATCGTTAGTTAACATGTTTAATGAAAACGTGACTACGTCGGGCACCAGAAATTCACCCTTAAAATAGCAGAATCATTCACATGCAGTTCATGGAAAACCAACATTAAAAAAAAAACAGACAAATGCTAACAAAGAGAGCCGGCTGGCCAGGGAACAATCACGAACCACGAGAAAAAGTTATACTGAACACTTTTATTTCAATATTATTCTCATTTTATTATTTTAAACAGTTCTTAAGTTGGATTGTAGAAAGGTAAGAGCTCTAGTTGAATTTTTATAGCTGCGTTAATGGAAGTACATTTTTCTTAGTTTTTCTTTCTTTCACTGTGACGAGAAAAAAAAACTTGAAAATGAGGGTGCTTAGTATCCGCGCGATCTGTAAGTCGACTGAGAAGAGGACTTGACTCGACTCAAACGAGGTTTTAAAAAGCTATTTAATATTTCCAGCAGAATTTCTTGTGGTGGGAAGAAATAAATTTCCCTTTGTGTCATAACTGTGTGTTAAAAAGGCTTAAGTTTAACTTAACACCAGGTATTAAGCTATAACTTTAAAATAGGTAGGTAGTACTTTATGTTGCCATAAATAGTAAATGACCACTATCAAATTATAACCAAAAATGTTATATCTTATTCTATTAAAGCTAACGAATCTAAACTAAAAAAAGTCAGTCTTCTAGAACGAATTATAATCATATAAAAAAATTATTGTAGACAACATAACCTGACATTAATTTATAGTAATAGTCATCATAATTTGTTCACCAAGGTTTGTGATAATTTACTTTATTTGGTATTTGAATACAACTTGAATAACAGTCAAACAAACAATAATTAGATATACGGGCTAGAGGCTGGCAGTCCATTGTAATTTTAGACTTCTTTTTTTGCTACATGTTTCGTTTTTGTGGTAAGGGAGCTTAGGATCTGAAAAAAAAATCACATTATATTTAATCCCGTTAAAAATAAACTTATATAAGTCCCCACGTAACGGAATCGGAGTCAATGAATCGAAAAGTGTAGTTATAATATAATAATAATAATATATGTGAGGACATTTTCACACACGGCCATCTGACCCCAAACTAGGGAGACCCTGTACTATGGGTGTCAGACAGCTGATAAACATACACAAATACATTTTTTTTTGTAAATACATACATATATAGATAAACAACACCCAGACACAAGCCAAACACAAGTGCTCATCACACAAATGTGGGAATCGAACCCGCAACACGCTGCGCAGCAGTCGATCGCTCAGCCACTGCGCCAACCATGTCGTCAAAAAAAAGTTATAAAGGTGTTGTTTAGCTATACAGTTAAACAAACAAGTATATTCTCCTAGTGTCCATTATAACAAAACTTTCATAAGAATAACTTGTAAACTAACAAACGCTGGTAAAAAGATCTTAGCATGAAACTACGAATTACAGAGTTTTTTGTTGTTAAATATTAGCAAAAGCTAAGTTGGCTTTGTAAGCGCACTTCGTATGCACAAAGTATAGCGCGGCATTATAAAAATAACTTTTTCTATAAACTTGACAGTATTAAAGGCAAGTTTAGAATATTGAAAATACGGTTTTTGTAGAATATTATCGGAAAGCGTGGGCACTGAAGTGTGGGTAAACAGCCTTCGGTAGCAGAAAACAACTTTTTCTCCATGAGGTACCTACCTACCTGGCCTGCTTTTATACTTTATTTTAGATTCCAAGAAATAAGACATTTTATCGAATACTCGTAACAACATCTTTTACCCTTTTTCCATTGTTTAGATGCCTATATAAATCACTAGCTGATGCCCGCGACTTCGTTCGCATAAATTTCGGTTATCTGTGGGGTTTTGCTGGGGGTTTGCACGGAACCAGAATTAGTTTTCTAAAATAAAAGTCTATGCCTATTTTACTCCCGACAACATCAGCTATCTGCCAGTGATAGTCCCGTCAAAATCGGACCAACTGTTTCGGAGATTAGCCGGAACAAACAGACAGACGTACAAACAATTTTAAAAATAGTTTTTTGGTTATTAACGTGTAACCATTAAAATGCATTTAATAAAAAAATTAACACATGTTTCTGCCCTCAACTTTGTTCACATGCAGTCAAGGATACTGAAAAACGTATAATAAACGGCAACAATGTACCACCTCGGATATCTATGGTACCTACTTACCTTTCTGAGTGCAAGAATTTTTAAGATCGGACCTTGTTGTTATTTGTGTGTTTCGTCCTGTGCGGGCTAATAAATGCTTTTTCTTTCTTTCTTTCTTTCAGTACAAAAATTACGTCTTTAAAACATACAATTTAATATTAGTGTAGATGTCGCAGGGAATTGGTACAATCAGAGATTTGACCACACACCTAAGGGATTTGACCAAATCCCTAAGGGGTTCGACGAAATTCCTAAGGGATTTGATAAAATGACGGCCGATACTACAATAACAACTGATGTGCTGGCCTCTGCACTATTAACTATACTACTACTAACTATAGTAGCCTCTATTGAAGGCATGGTTGGCGCAGTGTTTGAGCGATTGACTGGTGCGCTTCGTGTCGCTGGTTCGATTCCAGCACGGAACAAATATTTGTATGACCTACAGATAGTTGTTCCAGGTCTGGCTGTTTGTGTAAGTGAGTTGATATGTTTGTTAACACCCCCACGACACAGGAGAAATTTCCAGCTAAGGGACACAATTTTTATAAAAAAAAGAAAATAAATAATAATAGTGTAGATGTCGCAGGGAAATCATACAATAACAACTCGTTATGTAATTTTCCTAAAAAACATTAGTGATTTGATCAAATCCCTGAACCGATTTAGTGAAATGGTGCAAGAACCAATTATACATGAGCAGATGACAGCGCAAGACAGAAGGACCGTGGTCTGCGGGGAGACGCCACACGGGCACTGAAGATACGCGTCATCTGAGAACCCCCCACCTTTGAAGACTCTCTTTGCTGTAGCCGACCTGGGTATGGAGTCGGTTCAAAACTTTCCATATCAACCAATACAACGCATGTGCTCATGTGCGGACCTAATGACTGCGTCAGGGGACCTCGTCGCCGTAGCTGAATTCGGGGTTTAACAAGGAATCTGACTAAAACAAACACAACACACACATACACACTCGCACATTTACATAATACACATCCGTGTTTACCATCGACATGCTGAAAAGAAAACCAATTCTGTTTATGTACTTAATTAAATTGGGTACTAACTATACCGCCGTGTGGTGCGGGCCGAGAACAGCACCACCCCACAAGACACCCACGGGTAGAGGGATATCGACCAGAAGATGGGCAGCAGCATCCTTTGAGTACCATGACACTTCTGCGATCGAAAACATGCATCGGCCAAGCATGGCGATTACGGCTAAACCCCCCCAATGGAATCCACAAATACACAGGTGGAGGTCTTTGGGGGAGACCTATAATAATAATCTAATATGTAATAATAATATGTGGGGACATTTCACACACGGCCATCTGACCCCAAATTAGGGAGACCCTGTACTATGAGTGTCAGACAACTAATATACATACACAAATATATTTTAAATACATACATATATAGATAAACAATACCCAGACACAAGGCAAACACAAGTGCTCATCACACAAATATTTACCCTGGGCGGGAATCGAACCCGCAACACGCTACGCAGCAGTCGATCGTTCAGCCACTGCGCCAACCGTGTCATATGCCCAGCAGTGGGCGTCTAAAGGTTGATAATTATGATGATGACTAAGTATACCTAACTATACCATTTTGCGACATAGATAACATTACAAATCATGTTTTTATTACCCGAGGGTTACAGGTGTATATTTTTACTCCCACCTTTGGGCTTATATATTATAAGTCCTTGCTTGTAATGGGTCTAAGAGCTGCTTCAGAGGTTCATATAATAAATCAAACAAAAATCGCTGGCTTCTTCTTATTCATAATAAATCTGCGCTTATTATTTATCTATCTGTACCTCACGAACCCAACAAGGGTATATCCTCATAATTCCTCTTTCCTTCCCCAAAACAAAATACAAAAAAATGTATATAATGAAAGCACTC
The DNA here is from genome assembly GCA_947361185.1 of Charanyca ferruginea. Classification (NCBI taxonomy): domain Eukaryota; kingdom Metazoa; phylum Arthropoda; class Insecta; order Lepidoptera; family Noctuidae; genus Charanyca; species Charanyca ferruginea. The sequence goes on from OX376063.1 coordinate 28,246,899, forward strand.
GAAATATATCATTTTTGTCGGAAAATATAACTTCCCTACGCAATAAATCATTGTATGAGGAAAACTAAAGGACTCTCAAACTATAAACATGACTGTATTTTCATGATACCTTCAATTTGTTGAGGACATAGCATAGCACATAATGGTATTTTTTAAATCCGGTTAAAAGTCGGAAACATCTATGGCAGGATCAAAAATAAATAAAAACTTTTAACAAAATAGGCCGCCTTTAAAAACAAAAACGTTAAAAACAACTGACATGAGTTTAGTTTCGGGTGTCAGTGCCAATAGACAACAACATCATCATCATTTCAGCCGAAACGCGTCCACTGCTGGACATAGGCCTCCCCAAGGGGGGGTTTTGCCATAATCGCCACGCTTGGCAGGCGGGTTGGCGATCGCAGTATGGTTGTTACAAAAGGCACAGAGAACGCTGCTGCCCATTCTCTGGTAAGTCCCTTAGTCGCCTCTTACGACACCCACGGGAAGATATGGGATGGTGCTATTCTTTATGTCCGACACAACAAACAAGAAAACAACAAACAGAGCAAATGCCACAGACTTAAATTTTGAAGGGTGTTATCTTTTTTGTAAGACCGTTTTTATTTTGCGCTTTATCTTATCATTCAAAATCATTAAGAAACGGTAACACTAATTGACCTAACCATCAAATGTGTTTCATCTTCCACGCAACACCTCTTCCTTATAGGCCAGACTGTCCCCCTTACACGTATTAGTTCATAATAGCTTCAAAACTACTGATGAACTTGCACTGTTGCTCAGTTGAAGTAAATGTAAGCCAATTAAAAAGACAACCGACTTCAAAAACCAAAAAGCGAAAAATAACTTTAAAACAGAACACACATGACTTTAGTTTCGGAAGTCGGTGACTTAGCTGTTCTAAGGTCATGTGTGTTCTGTTTTAAAGTAATTTTTTGCTTTTTGGTTTTTGAAGGCGGTTGTCTTTTTTGTAAAAAAGCTTTTTTATTTTTCGCTTTTTAGTACTTACTTATCATCCAAATCCATTAAGCAATGGCAACACAGTCAAAACAGAGATCGAAAGTACAAGGTGAAAACATTACAACATCATCCATGTAATTTTTTTTGCTTTCTGTCGAATTTTCCAAAAAGTGCTAAATCAATTTCGATAAAATTTATATGGGACCACCCTTGAGTCATACACTACCCATCAAAAAAAGAATTTTCAAAATCGCTTACAATTTGCCGGAGAAATCGCGTAACAAATATACAAAAAAAAAAAAAAGCATACAGACGAATTGATAACCTCCTTCTTTTTGAAGTCGGTTGAAAAATGGTCACAATATAATTAATAGATTCGGATAAATACGTGGACAAACAAACACACATACAAACAAACATACACCTATAAAATGCACATTTGTTTTGAAGCCCTAATAAATTATAAGAAGTTCATGTGAATACATAGCTGCTCTAATAATATTACATATATACCTGTCGAACTGATAACCTACATTTTTTGAAGTCAACTAAAAATAATCAGAAAGGCAATTTCCTTCATCTTATTTCGGCGACAAATAATGTGATGCCCGCCTCTCTATTCCCCGATACATATAACCTGGGTAGCTTCAAGGCACGAGTGAACCAGTTTATTCTAGACAAGCGTGCTCCACCTTAGGCCACATCATCACTTAAGATCAGGTGAGTTGCGGTCAAACGCAAGCCTATAACAATATAAAAAAAAAAAACAATATCAAAAACTTATTAAAATATAATAAATTAGAGGAATATTTGGCTGATTGAGACTGATATAAGATTAGGGGTGTTCTCGAAAATAGGGGAATTAAAGGCCTCCTAGTGGCAAAGCAGGCTTATTACTACTGAATCAAAAGGCACGTCCAACAAAAACGAGCTATAACCATCAATCAGTATAGATTATAATATGATAGGAGTTAATCGCCGTTATCAGCGAACACAGATTTGCGAAAGCAAAATTGATACTAAAATGCAAAACACCATTTAGGGTGTTACTTCCAAAAATGTACAAAATGTTGCTCCAAAATATCGTAACATAATATGCCTAATAAAGTATCGTTATCAAAGTGAGGGAGTTTCGCAAAGTGTACGCTGCATTTTCATAATAGGTGCAATTTTGTGCGGAACAGTGCGGGACGGTGCGGAGCGGTGCGGGGCGGTGCGGTACGGTACGACCTAGCCACTTTATGTACGTAACGTGTGATTCTTCCGCCTCATAATGTAAAGGAAAATGGTGCAGTGTTTTGTTCCTGTATATATTTTTTTAAGATTTTGTTTTTGCTTTATGCTTACGAGTTTGTTCGATATCAAAGCAGAATAATGCTATTATTACATGGCTGAGAGTCTAATAAGCCGATAATCGGATTTTATGAAATGCTGTTGCATTTGTTAGTACATGGCAAATTTTTTACTTTGTACGTCATATAGCTCTTGGTTGATGTAAGAGTCGCTAGTTCAGATAGATAGAAACAGTTATAACTGCTCATCATCCATCTACATCTACACTATAATATTATAAATTAGTAGTTATTAAAAGTAACTCTGTCTGTTACGCTTTCACGATGAAACAGCTGAACTGATTTTAATTAAATTTGGCATGAAGATAGTCTGAACCCTGGGGAAGGACAAATGCTACCTTTTAATCTGCGACTTTTTGTCTGCAACCGCGATAACTGACATCCACGCGGACGAAGTCGCGGGCAAAAGCTAGTTAATTGAGATTCGATGCATACGTATTTTGTTCTTAGTAACTATTCTTATCAAGTCCTATAATATAAAATAAATTAGTGTCAATGTACTAACTACGATGTGTAAACATGTAAGCTCGTATCAATACCAGTGTCACAGACACATGAACAACAAGTCTTACGTCAGAGACTTAACAGATCTGACGCTCGAAGTGTCAGCTTCCGTGTACCAAGCGCTAAAATGTTAACACATCAATAATAAATTATAGATGATTTTGTAAAAATCAAGAGTTAAATACGTAAATTTCATTTTAAAATCTAGCTTAAAAAGTGGAGCATCACCCCCGCCAACTTATCCGCCATTATTAAGTAATTACTGGAATCTGTTCGGACTAATATTAAAATCATAAATTCTCTTTATGTCTACGAAAAAGGTTAAAACGAGCACTTTATACCAGTTAAAGGGATAGCCATTCTTGGAGGGTTTCTACGTCACAAGTTTCAAGTTAAGGGGGAAAAATGGGCTTAGTGATAACTGGAGATTTAAAGTCGAGTTTAAAAATTAATAATAAAATAATAATAATATGTGGGGACATTTTCACACACGGCCATCTGACCCCAAACTAGGGAGACCCTGTACTATGGGTGTCAGACAGCTGATATACATACACAAATACATTTTTTTTTTGTAAATACATACATATATAGATAAACAACACCCAGACACAAGGGAATCACAAGTGCTCATCACACAAATGTATGTAAATGTAAATGTATAATATATATTTATGTTGAAGAAATTAAAGATGAGGTTGACTGAAACACAAATATTATAAAGAATACAATCGGTTGAAAGAGGTAAGTCAAGTAAGACCAACTACACTCAGTTGGATGTTAAAGGAGTCGAGTGGCGATTTTTACGGTATATAGCATAAAGGTTATAGTAGAGTGGGTAAAAATATAGGAAATAAAAGAGAGTTAGTATTGTCGATGAGTTAAGTAAGGTGAATTAACAATGCGGACCCACCATTCCACTGGCCATACTTATGTGTCTAAAACTGTCTGTGGTATGGGTCTAAAACGACCTAACCTAAGCCAAATGATTCACCAACGATAGAGGGGATCTGGTGCTCAGCGACCGCTACCGCGGCACTGCACGCTTCGCTCACTCGCCTTCACGCTTTAATAATAATAATAATAATAATTCATTTATTTCAGGCTGCATAGGCCCATAGATAAATACCTTAACCTAAACATACATATTTTATAATTTCTAAGTAGTGTTTTTAGTAGCACTTCACTAAATTGCACTAAGTTGTCTGTGTGCTGTCCTGTGGCACTTGTCCGCGGAAGCGACGGAACACCACGTCCTGCGGCCAAAAGTCTTCTTCCATGACGAGGGACAGGAAACAATTCGGTACTCGCACCACGAACGCCTTGAAGTTAACGTTGCGGCGCGACTCCAGTAACTGCACCCTCGGCGTGTATTTTGTCTTTCGGCGCACGTACTCTACGATGTCCTCCGCCTTAGTGGTGTAGTGCAGGCGGGAGATATACACCGGTGTGTTGGGCTTAACGGCACGCAGACTTACGTCGGGCTCCGTTAGTGCTTTGCCGCAGCGGTTCTCGATCTTCCGTGATCGGCGCTTCCTCCTCTCTCTCCTCTCTCAATGGTCACAGTTTCTAACCTAACCCAAACGATTTTCTCAGTGGTATAGTTTTAGACCCACAATACCACCAGGGGTATGGTCAGTGGTATGGTGGGTCCGCATACTGAATTAATTTAGTAGAGAGGAGGATTTTAGAACAGCTTGAAAATTAATAATACCCTTGATTTCCTCACCAAATTCTCTAAACTTAACATACACGCTTTAATTAACCACAATCTTCATCGAATCTTCAATTAAATTAATACGAAACTAGCAAAACACTTGTTCAATTTAGAGGAACATAGTCGTAACGTAGACTACAAATTTATGAAGGTGTCCGTGTGTTGTGAGAACGGTGGAACCACAAAATGTGTGGGCACAGAAGGTTGGAAAAAACATCGAGCAAATATTGGAGCAAGTCAACACATGAACTAGTTTGTACCACGATCGCAAACTATGCCAGTTTGGACTGCGCTGCATGCTCTGGAGGAAACTGGACGAATGTCTATTATTATCGTGTGATTTCACACGTTGTATGGAGTCGAACTTCTGTAGACCTTTTTGGGATAGAACTGCCACAATGGCCGCCCTGCCTCGTTTGATACCGACCCTTTTTTATTTGTAACTGTATTGTTTTACTTGTTCCCAGTTTGGTGTATCGAGTAACTTTTCCACTTTAACGGTTTCGAATAGCTGTAGTTGAACGTGTGTTAACTTTGAGCGTGGGTTCGGATTTTGCCAAAAAAAGGCCCTCTATTGAAAGAAATGAAAATCATAATGATAAATTATTTTAGCGGAACATTGAGCTAATTCTAAACCAGCATAAATCATAATATAAATATATACAACACATATACTGCCAACATATTATCAAGGTTACAAAGTACTTATTGAGTCGTCATCATCATCATGTCAACCTTTAGACGCCCACTGCTGGGCATAGGTCTCTTCCAAGGGGGTATCAGCTGTAATCGCCATGCTTGACCAATACATGTTGGGGATCGCAGTAGGTGTTATGGTACTCAGAAGGACGATACTGCCTATTCTCTGATCAATATCCCTCTGTCGCATTCTACGACAACCACGGGTAAAGATGGGGTGGTGCTTTTCGCGACCGGCACCACACGGTTAGATTATTGAGACTATCACCTCAAAATAAAACATTAATCTGTTTTGCATTTCCTCTCAACTCAAATTTTAGTAAGGAAAATAGAACCAAGGGGTAGTTCTCTCAACATTTAACGTCTACATTGTTCGAAGTGCAGGCTGCGACTAATCGACCTTAACGACTCCGTCACGAAGACAGAGAGAACTATTTTATGGCCAGAATTCACGTGAGGCAGGGAGACAGGGACACGGATGGGTAGCCGGGGATATTGATGTTACTGAGTGAGTCGTGCCAGAAAATCGTAAGAGACAGTACAGTTGATTAATGTTTATATCAAACATTGCCCACCGTTGTTGTTTAGAACATTTTAAACATATAATATTTATTATTGCCAGTGTAGAAATCAATCTAAGAATATTTTAGCACTGGCAACAATAACTATTTATTTTCAATTGTAATTATGTGGCAACATTTTTATCTGTGCATTTCCTCTTCCTTCTTCCCGTTTTTCTACTGCCAAATTAACGAGTGTGACCGGCGAAGATTTTGTCTTGTTATTATTCATTTATTCAGTCCTATAATTATTATGATTGGAAATAAACCATGATGTGTCTCAAATGAATATTTCATTTATGGACCCAACAGTTCTGATATCGGCCATTTGATTAAACACTTTTCAAGAGATATTAAAGCGTCATGGAGTGTATCGCTAGTTTTTAGTAATCTCACACTCACAAGAGTAATTCCTAGTGTGGCGCAACGTTTTTTTTTTAAATAAATAATAATAATAATAATAAATCTATATCGGCACGTGTATTATAATTTCATTAGTCAAGACTCGACAGGACAAACAGACCGTGGGCGTATTCAATTGTACATTTTGATATTTTTGTTATTGATAGTCCCAATTAACGGGATATACAAAGTAAGAACAAAAACACGAGACTGTTACATAGACTTTTTTACAGAAATTCTTGAGAACACTTGTCTGAAAAGAGTGCCAAGAGCGAATTCTTATACGTAATCGACCGCGTTAACGTAATCTTTCAATTTGTACTAAAACTGGAACAGCGCCGTCTAGTGGCAATATTAGGAAACAAACGTTACCGCGATCGAATAGGTTAAAAGAAAAACTATTTTAATTAAAATAAAACCACCTTCAAAAAATGAAATTTTGTACCTATTGCCACCCTCTGGCGGAATTAAAGTTATTTTTACTTTTTGAAGGCGGTTGTCTTTTGTGTATAAAAGTTTTTTTCGCTTTTAAGTGCTTACTTCTTATCATACAATTTAATTACTAAACGGTGACACCACAAACATTCAGTCATTATCTAGCCTTAGGGCTGAAATATTTTCATGAAATTTATATGGGACCAACTTTGAGGTAGTTATACACTTTCAATTAAAAAAAGAATCATCGATATCGGACTACACTGAAAAAGTTATGAGTGGTCAAACATAAAAAGAAACCTCATTCTTTTTTTTTAAGTTGGTTGGACAACTGACACTAGGCCTTCTGAATATCAAAGTCTTGCGTTTTAAAAGAAAGAACAAACTAATCGCCAATATTGCTACTAAAGCATTTATGTGAATGACGTCTGTTCTTTGAAAGTCACAAAAAGATAAGATACGAATAAAAAACAATGTCACAAAAAAACTTTAATCACAATCTTCATAACCACTTACATAGAAAAACCAAAGTTTGACTTTTAAGGTGAGTATACACTTGAGCATTTACTCGAGCATTTATAGGCAGTGTAACGTTCTTACGAATGGTACAATACAGCTCAGTAATAAAGCTCAGTTTCCATGTAATGTAACGTTCTTGCAAATGCACGATGCTCTATTCGGCATAATGCTCACAGCGAGTGTGCCCGTAACATTTAGTAGTACAGCTTTTATGAAATAAAAGGCTAAGTAGACTTGTACTTTAAAATTTAATAGCTCTCACAAGAATGCGATGAGTATAAAAACAGATATAAAAAACACTAACCTAGACGCACTAACTTAGCGGCAGAGATTTCCAGGCTCCACAGCCTGGCTGGGAAACAGGATCGGCCGAAGATAAGACTGCCGCGGTCGGCTCCTAGCTTTGGGACGGAGGTCCCCGGGGATCCTAACAGTAGGACCCGCCCTGGGAGCAGTAGGCACGCGACTGCTCGATGGCACGACTCAGGACTGTTACCGACTTTTGGTTGTGGACCGGTAGACTTTTAAGTAAATCAGCGTGTTACTTAATGGACAGCGAGATCTAGACTGACCCATTTGACAGGTTTCTTTCCAGTCGGCTCTTCCGAAATTCATATTATTTTCCAAGTATGAATTTTATTTCTGGAACGCCCGTATCGTCATATAGCGGGGTATTATAGTACCGGCCAGACTCAAATATTGTAGTCTGCCAGTTATTTTTATTCGGTTAGTGCGCAAAGGATTTTTAAGAACACCAGATTCATTAGCGGGTGTCCAGCTGTTTAGTATAAAATACAGCAATACACACATATATGCGACTACCAATTTATCAGTTTGAAGGTTTTAAGTTATACATGCCAAAACTAATTAAAAAGAATTACTGACAGTTGTCAAGGTTGACAACTGTCATTAGAAAACGTGTCACAACAAAACATTATTTATTTTTTCAGATTTATAAAAGAAACTATAATATATTTAATTAACAGACACACGGTCTTTATGCTCGATGGAAAATAATGTAAGTACTTTTAGTTTATATTTTAAGTAATAAAAGATTCCATGAATCTATGAAAACAAGTATTACAAAATAGAAACATCAATTGAGTAAAATGATTGCATGCATAAAAGAATGTAAATATAGCATATGTAAACAAATAGGTACTATAAAGTAAATGCTCAAGTGTATACTCACCTTGACAAACATAAATTGTGAACAAGAGCAATAACTCACTACACCGAAAGACAATTTGTATTTATGTTGTGTGTGTCTGAATCGTGACGTCATACATCTTACTTGCTTTTAGTTTGGGCTAAGATCCTCCGAGTTAGAGTACCTTGGTGTTATAGCTACATGAGTGTTGAAAATGGAACGACAAATTGTAAATCTTAAGAGTTCTTTTCTTACTTTGGTTTTAATACTCTTAGTTTTCAATCACGTTAGACAGTACATGATGTAAAATGTAAGCCATTTGGTCACAAGCACTGTCGGCTTGGGTGTGATTCTGTAAGACCTCATTCTAAACTTCGAATCTGAATCCGCTGTGAGTTTCTTGATTGGCATTCTAAAAACTCGGTTGATAATTCAAATTTACACTAGCGCCACCCTTGCGGGCGTATCAGCGAGTTGAACTAAATTGACAGGGAGATTTTGACAGATAAAGTATGAGATGGAATCAATTTCATTCATTCTGTAAGGTTATTTCCCCGTCACTTCGACGCTCACTTCGCACTCGAACCCGATTCAAAGTGTCAAATATATCAAGGTCATTTTGAACCTTATGCGAAGTCAGAGCGAATAGCGATGTGAGATGCGAGTTGTTGTTTGAATTTTACAGAATCGACCTACTTATCATTAAATGAGTCGTGAGTATTGTTAATATGTGTGCCGAGTTCGTCCGACTAGGGCATACGGCCACCTTCCCAAGGAGTTCCACTGGATGACAATCCACCCATCGCGTTCCTGCGTGAGTTAATCCGTTTTTCTCATTCTATACTGTCAGCTTATGTTCTTAAATAAATAAATAAATGAGGACATGTCCTCATTTATTTATTTATTTCCCTCCTCCTCCTAGTCCTCCTAGCCTTTTCCCAACTATATTGGGGTCGGCTTCCAGTCTAACTGGATGCAACTGAATACCACATTTTACATGGAACAACAGTATACGCAAGGTAGTTAGACTTTCTGGTTTCTGACTTCTTATGACGACTATCAAAGATCTATGAATGACAACCGGGACCAACGGTTTTAAGTGCTTTTCAAGGCACGGGGGACTCGGTATAAAATTGATAATATTAACAGCTTAACGTGCTTTCCAAGGCACGGAGGGATCTCGATATGGAATGTATGGTCGCCCATCCACAGACCGACCGCGGCAAGCGTAGCTTAACTTTGACCGATCGATTCGTATGGCTTTTATTTGACAGTACACGTAATCAGTAAATGACAACACTCTTTAAAAATCTTTAGTTAAATTTTTACGTAATTTCCGGCACAGTAACTGTTCAAGCAAAAACAAAGATGAATTAATTAATTTTCCTTTTAATAAATAAACGATCTGACGTTTTCTATCAAAACTTTTAATAAATATTTCCTAGCTAGTCGAAAATTACGTTACCTAACAACGTAACTAACTGGACCAAAAGGTGGAATCTTCTGGGAACACCTGAGGTTACCCGATATTGATAACCGTCCTAATAAATTAAACTTTGCTAATTAAAATATATGGGATTTGGTTACCGAATGGAATGTTGTCTTACAATGAAGTAAATATTTATTTGGGTCAGAATTTCTCTGGAATTCTTAATGGGTAAAGAGTTGAGTGGAAAATTAATAATTTGGTCGTTAGGATTATTTAAACGTCATAGTAATAAAAGGTTTTGTTTTTTGTAGCCGATCCTTGATATCCGAAAGTTTTGATTATGCTATTTTTATTTTATAGCCAAAATTACACTTGAATTCTTTTACCTATTAGATTTTCTTTTTACTTTTAAAGCTTCTTGATTTTTTAATTTAATACGCAATTTAAGGAGATTAAGGAGCGATTTCATTAAACACAACGCCGAAAAAACACGGTAGAAGCCCTGCATGGAATAAGATTGTCAAAATACACGTCATTTGTTGTCAATTTGACAAGTATCATACCACCATAAAATCAACGTTTCTTTTTTGTTTGTAAGAGGTAATTTGTAGGAGTACAGATCCTGTCGACAAAATCCCTTTTCTGTTAGCGTTAACGCCAACGCAAAAATCAAATTGTATGCAGTTGACATATTTGAATCACGTGACATCGCGTAAGCAAACGTCAACTGCATACAATTTGATTTTTCCGTTGGGGTTAACGCTAACATAAAGGGATTGTGTCTACAGTCCTTGGTCCGAATACAAAAATTTTTCACTGATTCTACTCTATTGATGACGTTCGGATCTAAAAGTAAGAACCCAGGAAGCCTATAGTTTTTTCTGCAATCAGGCCGAAAAAAATATACGTATGAATCCGCGTCAGTTCTGGCAGCATGTTTCTAGCCTCAGATCAAAGGGTGGTTTCGAACCCATTATTGTACACAATGGGGAAACTAGTTCTGGTGTTAGAGCGGCTGAAGCATTCGCTCGCTACTTTGCTAGCGTGTTTCTGTCTGACACACCCGAGTTGAACCCATTGCACCTAACTGTGAGAAATGAGAGCGTCAATATACCTCTTCCTGTCCTTACTCCTCAGGATGTAAATAAGGGCATAGCCAGATTGAAATCCTGTAGCTCGATTGGCCCTGATAATGTTCCTGCCTTTATACTAAAGGGCTGCCGTGATATCTTGGCGGCACCTCTCTGTCACATATTTAACTTGGCCCTCCAGTCCGGCGTATACCCTGAGCAGTGGAAAATCTCGCGAGTCATCCCCATCCCTAAAACTAGAGACAAAAAAACTGTTGAGGAACACAGACCCGTCGCTATCCTGCCTACCTTTGCAAAGACTTTTGAGCACATACTCCACGCACTTATCTACAAGAGGATTAATGCGCTTCTTTCAGATGCCCAACACGGTTTTCGCCCAGGTCGCTCCGTAAACACAAATCTACTGATCCACACTGACTACATCTCAAGCGGTTTGGACCTCGGTAGGCAAGTCGATGCCCTCTATTTTGACTTTCAGAAAGCGTTTGACAAAGTCGATAACGATATACTCTTGTCAAAGTTAGGGGCCATGGGATTCTCATCCAATTATCTTAATTTCTTCTCTGACTACCTACGGGATCGTAAGCAATTCGTCAGACATGGCTACTTCGAGTCCAAGCCCTATAACACTCGCTCTGGCGTGAGTCAGGGATCCGTGTTGGGGCCGCTGTTGTTCCTCATCATGATCAACGACCTTGTCAAAAAGGTTAAGTTTGCAAAATGCGTGCTATATGCGGACGACCTAAAACTAGTTGCTCACATCAGAACGGAGGAGGATTGCAAACTCTTGCAAAGGGATATTGACGCTATCTACGAGTGGAGCATTCTAAATAAGCTGTTCTTTAACACAAATAAGTGCTACGTCATGACATTCGGTCGAGGATTGCGACCAATTCATTTTGACTACACCTTAGGTGGAGAAAAAATAACTCGGGTCACCAAAATAAAGGACCTGGGAGTGACCTTCGACCGCTGTCTGACTTTCAGAGATCACATTTCCACCCTTGCGAAAGAATCTTTCAGGCGCTTAGGATTTGTTTTGCGGAATGCACGTGACTTTCACAACCCTCATGTTTTTAAGTTACTGTACACCACTTTAGTTCGCAGTAAGCTGGAGACCAGCAGTTGTGTCTGGCACCCCTATACTGCAGCTCAAACACTTATGCTTGAGAAAGTGCAGAAAACTTTTTTAAGGTATCTTTACAAAAGAATTTTCTACTTCTACCCTTTCATGTACCCTACAAACTATATCCTAGGGGCTTTAGGTTTCAACTCGTTGGAGGTAAGAAGAGGCCTTGACCAGCTCACGGTAGCCTGTAAGACGCTTAACGGTCGTATTAAATGCCCTGAGCTCCACGACCTTTTTTGTCGATTATTTGTACCCGACAAATACATCGGCCACCGCCAAAGTCGCCGACAAAATCTGTTTGCGCAACTGCCGTGCAGAACGGTCGCCAGAGCTGAATCGCCTGTGTGTCGTACCTTAAGGATGCTCAATGCCCTCCTGACGGCCAACCCTGAATGTGATCTGTTTGCGGACGAATGGAGTAAAATTAAACGCGTATGTCTGATATTCTGTGAGAAACAGTATGCGAGGGTGTCCACTGTTCCATGTTAGTAAGTAACGAATAATTGTATAATTGTTTAAAACACAATATTGACTGCTTTGTATAGTTTAATTACATTGATATTTTATCGAGTGTTTCTATGTTAATTGATGTAATTGGTATATTACCGTGTTAATTAACTATGAAATAAATAAATAAATTGAAAATGAAAATGTTTACCTTCCCCCGTAACAGACGTGACAATAATTAACTGTGCTCGCATAAATCAAAGAATGCATTAATGGGAAAAAGTTCCTAAGCCGAAGCTGCGGTGGTGAGCGTGAATACCATCTGCGACGATAAGCTCGCGTGGTACCGCCGGAGCCCCGCAATGCCGTAGCCGTGACAGAAACCATGCCTGCTGTATGTTGCATGTTCGCTTGCATGCTCGCTTGCATGATGCATGCTTGCTTGCTTGTATGCTGCATGCTTGATTGCACGCTGCATGCTTGCTTGCATGCTGCATGCTTGCTTGCACGATAAACGATTGCACGATAACGATAAAGATAATCGGAATTTTAATAATCGGAATTCGTATTTTTGATGTTCGGAATTTTCAGTTTTCTGTATGCCTCCTAAAATGTATAATAAAATACCACAGTCATATAAAAGATTACCAGTAAATTTGTTTAAAAAAAAGATTCGAGATTTATTAACAGACAAGTGCTATTATAATATAAATGACTTTTTGAATGACTATTTGACATTTTAATTTTTGTGACATTTTATGATTAACTTCCTGCCTTCCTCGATAAATAGACTATCCAACACAAAAATAATTTTTCAATTCGAACCAGTAGATTCTGAGATTAGCGCGTTAAACCAAACAAACAAACAAACTCTTCAGCCTTATAATATTAAGTATAGATTTATTTTACTGACCTATCAATGTTTTTGACTGACTAATATTTGAATCGAAGTGCCTTTAGTAATTTATTTTTTATTTTATACTTTAGATTATATGTATAATTCAGTTTATTTATGTATTGTAAATTTTATAAATTTATACGCCCTACGGGTGAAACATGTACGTTTCGAAATATTAATACTGTGTCATCTTGCATGCTTAAATCGCATGTATACGCATGTTTCGACAAATTAAATGATCTTTATCTTTATCTTTATTTTGTACTATTACCGATTGCCAAAGGATATGTTTTACGGTATAATTTATTTCTATGCGGACGAAGCCGCGGGCAGTAACTAGTATCTACGTAAACATAATAGTTACCATGCACTATCTGCTAGATTTATTTTACCGCTTCTTCAACTTTAAATATTCATACAAAGGAATCGTCTAGAACCCTCCACAGTTTACGAGGCCTATTACTTGTGCATCGTCAGGTGTTCGGACAGAGGAGATGCAAGGCTCATAAAGTGATGCAAATGGTGCATAAATGTGAGTGAAGCATTACATAATGCAGTAAAACTAAGACTCAATTTTGCTGGCGTAAAACTGCTTGTGTGGTGGGATCGTTATACTAAGTATACATCCAAATAAATATAATTGAATTATCTGCAATATAACAGTTTCTTATTAATTGCTTTTGAAAATGTTTATACGGTACTTAAAACAAAAAATCATTATTATAAATATTTTGTCGATCTGTCTATCTGTTCTAGCTAATCTTCGAAACGAAGGACCTGGGGTGTGATTCTGTAAGACCTCATTCTAAACTTCGAATCTGAATCCGCTGTGAATTGCTTGATTGACATTCTAAAAACTCGGTTGATAATTCGAATTTACACTAGCGCCACCCTTGCGAGCGTGTCAGCGAGTTGAACTAAATTGACAGGGATATTTTGACAGATAAAGTATGAGATGACGTAAGAAGTGGCAGTCTGTAAAGGTATTTCTCCGTCACTTCGACGCTCACTTCGCATTAGAACCCAATTCAAAGTGTCAAATATATCAAGTTCATTTTGAACCTTATGCGAAGTGAGAGTGAATAGCGATGTGAGATACGAGTTGTAGTTTGAATTTTTCAGAGTCGACCTACTGATATTAATGAGACTTTCATTGGCATCTGCCAATGCATCCCTCTTTTCGTTTCCATAGATTTGCTTTAAAAAGTGGCATAAGTAAGCTACTTTTTTTTTTGAAAAATAATTAGGGTTCCGCCACTTTCACGCGGGCGAAGTCATGGGCATATTCTAGTTCTATGATAAATTACATTTGTATATTATTTTTAAACAACTCATGTAGGTTTGTTCAATGTTGTCTTCTTAAATTATGTCATAATGTATCTTAATTAACAAAAAAATGCCAACATTATTTTTTCTTAAAACACAACCATATACATTTACAAACAGCCAATGTATAAAAAAATAATTTCATAGGAGCAGCTCAATCCCACGCCTTTTTGTTTTTAATAATGTTAAAAGTTTACTCGCATAGTTGATTTAAGATGATGAATGAATTCTGTAAAACTTTTTAATTTTATTAGAAACACAATTCAAATTAAACTAACAAACTTCGATGTTGGTCATCATAGTCTAGACATGGCGATATTCAATATAATTACGCTAAAATTGAATTATTAGTATACGCCTTCTAAATCGAACTACATGACTCTTGGTTGGTATCAGTCATTGTAACTGCGAGATTCTCTAACCTTCTGTTACGATCAGACTATTTGTAATTTAGCATGCTAGCTCTCGTATTACCACCTACCACTCTAATTTAAATCTAAAAATCTAGTTTAACTATAGAACCGGACTAGTGCGAGTCAGACTCGCTCACCGAGGGTTCCGTACATATTTGTAGGTACATATCCATACTTCTATACTAATCCATACCGCTACTATCCATACTTTAATCTACTTAATATTATAAATGCATTTTCTGCAACATAAACGGCCGTATCTTTTTTTCATGTTAACATAGAGGGTTGATTTTTTACAGCATCAAGCGACCGTAAACGCGGTGGAGGTTGAAATTAAAACCATATACTCAGGTTTTAATTTCGACCTCCACGCGTGCCCGAGATAAAGGGTCTTGACAGACAGACAAACAGACGGACAACAAAGTGATCCTATACGGGTTCCGTTTTTTCCTTTTGAGATACGGAACCCTAAAAATCTAGAGTTTTTTAACATTTTGACTATATAGTGAAGCAAAAACATACTTTGAGTAATGAATTTTTTATAGTTTTCTCTAAAAGTATGTCAGTCGCACTGCTTACTCGGCTAACATTTTTCACATTTCTCAATCTCGTAAGTACTCTTTTGAACTACTTGAAAATTTAATCTGAACAAATTCACACAGAATTTGCGAGACATTTTGTACCATCTAATCCAACTGCATTTCAGGATGAAAAGCTTTCAAATGTTTAAGAGAACAAGCAAAGAGTCGGCATTCCTTTTGTAAAAAAAGCAACTTTTTCTTTCTTGCTATTCTATCTAAACTTTGAAACTGAAACATGTTGAGATGCTTAAGTTTAAAGAGATCTTTACAGTCAACAGTGTCAGTGCAGTGTTGCATAATGTTAACATTGCTGTACTAGTCAAAGAAGCGAAATGTTATTACTTTGACACTAAAAGTAAACGAATACTGAATTTTGTCAAGGAGAAAATGAAAGGGGAATACGAAATGGGGCGGATTTTACTCCACGGACACTCGTTTAAATCAAATTTTTACAAAATATTGGTTACATTATCCTTGTTGCTTCTATATGTGAAAACAATGTAGGTGAAGAACAATACAAAACATAAAAAAAGAATGAAGATAAAACAGATGCTCGTATTTATAAGTAGGTATGCACGAATTTAGACATGAAATGACACTTAGGTCCAAAATAAGTTAAACAAACAAAGATATATTACGTTTTAACGCCATCTATCTTTCTATTCAGTTTATTACTAATAGTCTATTTTTTTTAGATACTTCGTTTCTTGTCTGAATTAGAATATAATAATAATAATAATAATAAAATATTTGTGTTGTTTTTTTTTTGTTATTTTATTATTTTATTTTTTTTCATTTTATTAATTATTAATTAATTATTATTTTATTATTTATTAATTATAAATCACAAACCATGACAAGTAATGAATGCCAAAACGTTCATGCGCTTTGCTAAAAAAACAGTTTTTTTTTTTGAGTTAGTCTATTATTAAGCATGCATGTGTGAAATACATCTGTGTAAGACTACTGTGATGTGTTCTACTTGTTTGTCAATATTACTTATTATTTGAAGCGTTAACTTAACATAGATGTACCTGTGTTTTCTTATACCAGATCAGTTCACCTTTTTAATTATTTCTAGACAATGATCCAAAATATTCAGAATCTACGCCAAAGTACCTTAGACCTCAAAACGTTATGATCGTCTTCGGTGGTCTATCCAAAACAAGACAATATTCCAAAATACCGTGACGCTATAATAAATACATACACATTGTGCCACAACACTTCAGGCTGCCTCGTATCCCTCGAACAATGGACAATCAGCGAAGTAAAAACGCAGCGGATGTGATGCGACACGAATTTGACAGATGTACCGCGATTCGACAAGGGCGACCATGATGATATTCCGGTACAAAAGGTTTTTTCCTGAAAGTTGGAAGCCATAAAATACCTATGATAGCTAGCACGCGACTGTGTTGCCATTTCTTAATGGATTTGGATGATAAGGAAGTACTAAAAAGCGAAAAATAAAAACGCTTTAATAAAAAAGCTTTAGCGCATAAAAAAAGCTTTTTACAAAAAAGACAACCGCCTTCAAAAACCAAAAAGTGAAAAATGACTTTAAAACAGAACACACATGACTTTAGTTTCGGAAGTCGGTGGCTTGGCTGCTATGTTATTCTGTAAGAACTCACTCCAGTTCTCACTTCTGATTCCGCGGTGAAAACTGTTTTAGGTATACTGTAATTCGTTAACTACTACGCTAGCGCCACTGAGTACCAACTTAGGTGAAGCGAACTATTATTACTACTACTATTTTAGCGAATACCAAATACTTTTCACATCAGGTAAGAGATAGGATTCGAATTCACGGGTGAATTCTTACAGAATGGCACTGCTGTTCTATTTGTTGTTTTGTATTGCCACCGACTTCCGAAACTAAAGTCATGTGTGTTCTGATTTAAATTTATTTTTCACTTTTTGGTTTTTGAAGGCGGTTGTCTTTTTTGTAAAAAAGCTTTTTTTATGCGCTAAAGCTTTTTTATTAAAGCGTTTTTATTTTTCGCTTTTTAGTACATCCTTATCATCCAAATCCATTAAGAAATGGCAACACAGTCAAAACAGAGATTAAAAGTACAAGGTGAGAACATTACAACATCATCCATATATATTTGTTTTGCTTTCTGTCGATTTTTTCAAAAAGTGCTTAATTTAATCTAAAATTTATTTGGGACCACCCTTGAGGCATACCCTATCCATCAAAAAAAGAATTTTCAAAATCGCTTTACATTTGCCGGAGAAATCGCGTAACAAAAATAAAAAAATAAAAAATAAAAAAAAAAACATATAGACGTTGAGAACCTCCTTCTTTTTGAAGTCGGTTGAAAATACGGGTTACATAGGTGAAACGAACTATCATATCTATGAACAAGTTTCATCGAAAGTTTTATGATATTTGCATGCCAATTTTTGGTGAAACATGTACCTAAGTTTCCAATAATCGTGACCATCTCAGACCATCAGCATTACCATGTTTCATGTCAATAAAGAATTCTGATTATCATTTACAATAACACAACTACCATTAGAGGTTACCCTAAATCGGTACCGTGGTCGAAAAACATATCACATTTAACTTTTGTGAACTCATTCAGAGAACATAGGAAAATAGGTGTAGCCTTTCCGCGATTTCGATAACAATATGCAAGGCACGCGTCATTTGTGCTTTACCCAGCAAGTTGGTTTCGTCATTATGATTGTGTTAATGGTAAGACAAATACGTAGAAACGTATTTGTCTTGGAAGTAAATTATAAAAATTTGCTGCGGATTTACAAACAGTAAATCCAAGAAAAAGAAATAGAAAGACTAGATTTCCCAAAAGTGATATCAATTCTTTTTTTATTTTATTTATTAGGGACAAAAACAGTTACATACAGATAAATACAAAGAAATACTTAACTAAGTCATATTGATTACATTAGTAGTAAGCTTAGAATATTGCTAAGTAAATTCTATCACTTAAGCTTTAAAGTTCCCTCCAGCACCTTAAAATGTTTATATATGTCCTTAGTTGACTCAATACTGAGTTATTCTCTCGATTGTTATGGTTTGACTTTTATAAGTAATATGCAGAAACTAGAATCAATTCAAACTAGATTTTTAAAATTATTAGTTAACAAGAAAACTAAAAACAGCTGTAAAGGAGACTATAGTAGGTTATTCAAAATATGTAAAATTCTACCAGTTACCCTTAAACATAAATACATATTATTAGTTAATAGCCATGGCAGTCGGGATAGTGCCGCACTAGTTTCTAACAAGTATACTACCAGGTCGATGACAGCAGGTAAATATGATGTACCCAGGGTTAGTAATTACTATGGCGACAGAACTTTAAAAAAACGCGTTCCCTATTTATTGAACACTTTGCCTGCTGACATCAGACAAGAAGTTAATAAAGTAAAATTCGCACGTAAACTTAAAAAATATTTACTAGATTCTATGTAAGTGTAGGTTTTAAGTATATTACATAGGTTACAGATGTACCTGATAATAGGTTTCATTGTAGAGAGAATCAACGATCTCACAGTTAAACTGCGTAAGCAGTTTTGTGGGGCAATGTACGTAGTTTTAAGAACTTTTTTAAGTGAATAAAACATTCATTCATTCAAAAAAGAATTAATAAACATGTAACCCACACCATTGTCCACGATTTAACAAATGGTTAAAAGAAGAGCAAGACAAGTGAAAAAAAAAGAAAATCAAAACGAAAGTTGCTGCCTCAATAATGCTATGCTTAGCTTAACTTAATTTCACTTAACTTAAAATATCATTCATCAATCATTCGCCAGACATAATGTCCAGAGCCATTCTCTTAAATAATTGCTTTGATAATGAAAATATATCCAGTTCCATAAAATACCTACGTGTTGTAAGAATCAACAAGGCGACGAAGAGGTATTCGTTCCCCCGCGTTAGTCCTACACCATGTCTGTATGGAACAGTTGAGGCACACGCACCCCCCTTCGAAAATCGCTTCTGGGTACCTTGTAACACAATTTGTTCGTCAGATCAATGCAATCAAATTTGTTATTGCATATGCCGTGTAGCATCATGACATCAAGTAACAGCCGCCTAGATTCCAGATTCAGCACGCCATACCGCTTCAGTAAATTAGATAAATTAGATAAGTAAATATTTGTAAACTTTAGTCTAACATAAATTCATAATTTAATCATAATAGTATTTGATCTCAAATTATTCATTACCCGCAAAATCCGTTTCACGCCATCTTCAAACACTTATCCACTCGTTTTGTAAAAAGAGAAACCGCCACAATTTTTCAATGCCACTCGAGCGAACGAACTTAACCAATTAAAGCCAGACGTTCTTAAACGCAAGATTAATTTGTATTCTCAACTCTCATTAACCCTTAAACGATCTGGAAACTTCTTCAGATAGTTATTATTCAATAGGTTCAAAGGAATATAAAAAGAAGAGATATCACACAAGAGGAGCTCGTGGCTAAGTTAACGCCCGTACAGATCGATCGGTCAAAGGTACGCTAGCCGCGGTCGGTCTGTGGATAGGTGACCATCCCTTGCATACCGAGTTCCCTCCGTGCCACGGAAAGCACGTAAAGCCGTTGGTCCCGGCTGTCATTCATAGGTAGTCAGAAGCCAGAAAGTCTGACAACCAGTCCTACCAAAGGGTATCGTGTTACCCAGTAATTGGGTTGAGGAGGTCCGATAGGCAGTCGCTCCATATATAACTCTGGTATTCAGCAGCATCCGGTTAGACTGGAAGCCGACCCCAATTTAGTTGGGAAAAGGCTAGGCAGATGAAATATCACATGTCAAAGTATTTCAAATTATAGAGGTCCGCAGAGTAGAAATTCTAACCTTTTTTGAATTTGTGTAAATTGTCAAATTGGTTGGTTTCTAGTAGGAACACGGTAAGATACTTATCTATGGTCCAAGATGTCAATGGGGGGCAATAATATGTTATAAGTGTCTCATAATCCTCGTTTCCTGATAAAATATGTACCTACTAAGGTGCAGTTAAATGTTTAAGGTCGCAAATGTACAGTACAAAAATAAATTATGTTAAGGCGCTTCCCTGACCAAATAACCTTGACCATACATTTCCTCTTTGCCTCAGAATCGAAATTCGCACAATGTTTGGGATTTTTTTTTATAAAAAAAGCTTTTTACAAAAAAGACAACCGCCTTCAAAAAGAGAAAAATAACTTTAGCACAGAACACATATTGACTTTAGTTTCGAAGTTCAGTGGCTTTGTTCTGTTTGTTGTTTTGTATTGCCACCGACTTCCGAAACTGAAGTCAATCTGTGTTCTGTGCTAAAGTTATTTTTCTCTTTTTGAAGGCGGTTGTCTTTTTTGTAAAAAGCTTTTTATTTTCCGCTTTTTAGTACCTCCTTCTCATCCAAATCTATTAGGAAGAGATTGTAAGTTAACTACTACAAAGATTGATGAAACTAAAACGTCGTCTATGTAAAATTTTTGGGGATTTGTTGATTTTTCAAAAAGTGCTGAATCAATTTCGATAAAATTTATGTGGGACCACCCCTGAAGCATACCCTATCCATAACAAAAGAATTTTCAAAATCGGTTTACGTTTGTCGGAGAAATCGCGTAACAAATCGCGTAACAAATCGCGTAACAAATCGCGCACATACTTAATGCAAATTTAAGACTTATACGGTTTTCTCATGGATGCCATTGTCAGAACTGGACCAATTAAAATGGGACCACACGGGAAGCACCAGCTTTCAAATAAAAACAGAAACATCAAAATCGGTTCACCCAAGCCCAAGAAATCAAGTAACAAACATAAAAAAAAAAAAAACAAAAAAAAAATACAGACGAGTTGATGACCTCCTCCTTTTTTGAAGTCGGTTAAAATGAGAAACGATCTTTTGAAATGAAATAAAACGTGGATTACCTATAGAGATTTTTAAGTTTCCTATCTATTTGTGTAATCTTTAAATTAATAGCGTACATCAACTTTAGCAAACGATATAATTATGTTTTCAATTATTTTAGTAATTTCTTGCAGGGATATTTAAGTGTATATATAGGGTAAATAAAAAATAATAAGAACGTGGAATGTAATGATAGGATATTGAACATTAATAATATGCTTTTAGATGTAGTTTGTTTCTCTTAATTTGTGGTTAAAGACTTTATTCTCATAAAGAAATTTATTTACATTTCACTTAACTGAGAACAAACTAAATTCTAAATAATTAATCATACATTCGACATTTAGACTTTGCAATTATGATTTAAAACAGTTTTATGTTAAAAAAGTAGTAGACTACTACTGATCTGAAGGGTATTCCGGCAAAATTACAATTTGTAAAACTGCACAAAACTACCCGCTCGGAGCGTAAAGAGTGCGGTTCCGATGTCACACAGATAAATTGTAGTAGTTTTATAGTGTGTCTCCAAAAGCATTATTAAACTTGTGACTAGTTAATTCGGTAAGATGGTTTCAAGTACGTATTTTCTTAGTTTTGCTTTAAATATGTTGAACGAATTTGCACTCTTTATGTCCTCGGGCAATTTATTATACATTTTTATGAGTTATTAGCTCCTGAACATCGAAGAAAATGCACGTTTGGTCGGGGTAGCGCCTTAAATAGGCTATTGTAGCAAGCGTATCTTTCGGGAATGTAAATCGAATATGCAATTATGTGTAAGGACTAGTTTCAGGCAAGTTTTCCTAACCATATCTATCTATACTTTCATTTAAAAAGCTGAAGAGTTTGTTTGTTTGTTTGGTTGAACGCGTTAATCTCAGGATCTACTGGTTCGAATTGAAAAATTATTTTTGTGTTGGATAGTCCATTTATCGAGGAAGGCTATAGGCCCATGCGAAGCCGGGTCGGCTCGCTAGTATTATACAGAGTTGCTCCCACTGTCTGTACGCTTAGACCTTTTAAACTACGTAACAGATTTTAATGCGATTTTCATCAAGAGTGATTAAAGACTCTTGAATCACATACGTTTAACCTTCCTCTTGAATCAAGACGTCGTCTACATTGCATAGTTTAATATAATTATGTTATAGCTCAGTTGACACTATAAATCTGCTTATCTTATGCTTGAAAATAGTAGGTAATTTCAAATTATAAAAATAAAATAAATAAATAAACCTTTATTTCAGACTAAAGACCATAGTTGTGTTAGTATTTTGGTGTTATTTTTTTTTTTTTTTTGGGACAGTCCCGCCACACTATTCGATAACCACTGTAACTCCTGTAAGCCAGAATCAACAGTGGCGACCACCAGAAAAGCGCCAGAGCAATGAAGCTCGACGAGTCCCAGAGAAACGATTCAACTGTCTTGGATCCCGCAACGAAATTAATCAGAAAAGAACAGCGGAGGAGTAAGAAAAACTATATATAGTATTTTGGTGTTAGTAACAATATTACTTAAGTAGCTAGGTTGGTATTGTTAGTGTTCGTAATTAGTTACTTAATTACAATTTCAGACCTAACACAGTCCCCACCCAGTGGCTCTGGAAGGGGCAGTCCGGACAAATTTTCTAACATCCCATAGTGACTACTATTACTAAACCCGATCAAATGCGGCCATTAAAAACACTTTGAGTTTTAGTGCATCGTATCGTACGACGTAAGTTAATAATGATAATTAAATTACTGCTAAACATTTCACGCCCGCTTCGTAGCCCGCCATAAAAAGACAACGGACAGGCCCATCCTGTTTCAAAGAAACTTTTCAATTTACAAGAAATATTCTAGACAGATTTTATCATTTTAGAAAAAAACACAGATCTCGGTGGTTCCTTCTACAGACAATCTTGTTGAATTCTGATTTATTCACTTAAATACTTAGTTGTATTTTATAGAAGAACGTTTTGCTGTGCATCGAGTTTACTCTAAAACGAGATACTTATCGCCCGTTGTGAGTCAGTGTTAAGTGCACTTGTTAGACTGAATATCAGACAGTGGAAGTAAGAAAATATTGTAAGTGTCTCTTTTAGCAGATAATAATTCCGATGTCAGATTATTTTAAGTCAAATAGTGACAGAAATATGACCGTTATGTGTGTGGATGGAAATGCACATTCGCGAGCATAAAATTCGGTTAGTAAAACAGTTTTTGCCTTTTTCTGTAAGCACGGCTGGCGCAGTAGCTGAGTGGTTGGCTACGGTGCTGCAAGTCGTGGCTTTGATTCCCACACGGATCAAATATTTGTATGCCCTACAGGTAGTTGCTCCGGGTCTGACTGTTTGTGTATGTGAGTTTACTATGTTTGTAAACACATCCACGATTCAGGAGAGTTTATTAGTGAGGGTCAATTTTTTTAGCATACATTCTCTACACGCCACCACACACCCATTTGCAACCTCACACACTGCACATCACTCATCCATACTGTACACTTAGCAATGCTTAAATGATGCTAGGTATTAATTCAGTTTGTTTGTTTAGTAGAAACAAACAAACTGAATTATATTTACTGATACTGATACTGATATATAATTATTATATTATAGCTATTAGCTATTAAATTGTAAATCCGTTGCTGTAAATTGTGGGTAAATAGTAATGAAAGTTAGGTAATATCGGTCTATGATTGTATTAAATCGTGAGTAAATATAACAGGGGTAAACAATGTTTGTAGAGAAAACTTCAGTTAATGGTTTAACGGGATTAAACTAAAAGTGAAGACCGGGTCGTCTCTTGGCCAGAGCGCGCACGCGTACGTCTATCGGTGATTCGCGGCATACTGACTGGTAGATGGTGCCGCACTAGGGTAGTGCGGCGCCAACTCGCGCGCTGATACGCGCCGAGCGACGACTCGGTTGGCAGGGCTTAGAAGTTCGAGCTCGTGGCGACCGGCTACCAGCTATACTACGCGCTACAAGCTGTGTATTTTGTGAATGATAAATAAATAAATAAACCAAAAGATTTAACAACGAACGTTTAACCGTTTTTGTAGATACCTTATCCTTGCAACACTGCAGTACTTGTAGAGATATACGATGTTAAGGGATTGTTACACCATCTAATAAGTTTGATTTATTTCATTATCACCATCAACCGAAACGCGTCCACTGTTGGACAAAGGCCTTCCCTAAGGAGCGGGTTGCCATTATCCCCACGCTTGGCAGGCATCTTGGGGACCGCAGTGAGGCTGTTAAGTACCAACATGGAAGCCGCTGCTGCTCGACTTTCGGATTTTCCTTTAGTCGCCTTCTACTGCACCCTCGGGATCAAATGGGTGAGTGCTATTCTGGCCTACACACCCCATGAGGAATTTGTAATCGATATATGTACTAGGCAGATTACTTCATACTAATTTTGTTCCATTTTTTCAACCAACTTCAAAAAGAAGGGCGTTCTCAATTCGCCTGTATGTTGTTTTTTTTTTGTATATTTGTTACGCGATTTCTCCGGCAAATGTACATCGATTTTGGAAATTCTATTTTTGATGGATAGGATATACTTCAGAACTGGTCCCATATAAATTTTATCGAAATCGATTCAGCACTTTTTGAAAAATTCAACAAATACCCAAAAATTTTACTTAGACAACGTTTTAGTTTCTTCGATCTTTGGAGTAGTTACTTTCAATTTAAGTTTTAATGGTGTTGCCGTTTCTTTATGGATTCGAATGAGACGGTACTGGTACTGAAAAGCGGGGAATAAAAAAGCTTTATTACAAAAAAGACCTCCAAAAACTGAAAAGTGAAAAATTACTTAAGCACAAAACGCACATGACTTTTTTCTAGTTTCGGAAGTCGGTGGCAATTCAAAACAACAAACGAAACAAAGCCACCGACTTCCAAAACTAAAGTCATGTGTGTTCTGTGCTAAAGTTATTTTTCACTATTCAGTTTTTGAAGGCAGTTGTCTTTTTTGTAAAAAAGCTTTTGGCATATCTGGTGAATAGTGTATATTTAGAAGTGGTGAGACCCGAAATTGGATATTAGGTATAACTTAAGCATGTCTGATCAACAATGCTATTAAGTAGTGAAAAATACTCTTAATTAATTCTATATTAGGTACCTATAGCAATTTGCATGTCTGACCAACAATGGTTAACATTAAAGTTTTATGCCAATAGGAGAAAGTGCCTCTATATCGAAGCTAGATTAAAATTTCTAATAGATTGCCTGCAACCTTCTGCAGTGGCTATTAGTCTGCAACGTAAAACAATTAATAAACTGACACTAATTAATTACCTAGCACGACAACCACCTGATACTAAATACCTTTTTCTAATCTCGTTATAAAACTAGGGCTTATTATAATACTCGATTCTGATTTTAATTTCGAGATAACTGATAATTTTGGACCGTTTGTAAATAGAGTTCTCTAATGTTTACTAATTTAACTAGATGTGGCCATAGGGTGCCTCCGTGTAACGTGTAATGTTTTTAAATTGAGATTTGTAAAAATGTAGGTTACCTAGCTTGCAGGCGCTTTGTTTCTAATTAGCTGACTTAAAAAAAAGAGCTCAGTTTGACCCGTATGTTTGTATTATATGTTTGTCCGTGATTATCTCCCGTTTTGATCAACTGATTTTGATGCGATTTTCAGAAAAGTATCCGTTATTGACGACACGGTTGGCGCAGTAGCTGAGCGATCGACTGCTGTGCAGCGTGTTGCGGGTTCGATTCCCGCCCAAGGTCAACATTTGTGTGATGAGCACTTGTGTTTGCCTTGTGTCTGGGTGTTGTTTATCTATATATGTATATATTTACAAAAAAAAAAATGTATTTGTGTATGTATATCAGCTGTCTGACACCCATAGTACAGGGTCTCCCTAGTTTGGGGTCAGATGGCCGTGTGCGAAAATGTCCCCACATATTATTATTATTATTTATTATTATATAATGGAGAAAATTTTCGAATACTACAAATGGAAATTTTATCGAAATGTTTCTATCGCCTTTTTTATTAAACCAAAAAAAGTAAACAAAAATAACGTATTCGTTTCTTATCTACTAAAAAGTGGAAAAGTGTTAGTATTAGGAACGTCTATAATTAATAATAAATACAGATGACCTCGGTGATCACGTGGTAGCAAGCGCGACTACTGAGCGTTAGCTCCTGGATTCAATTCCCAGGTCGCGCAAAGTGTTATTGGGTTTGTCCATTAGGAATTTCTCAGTTGCAGCCCGAAAAGTACGTAACGCCGTCCTACACCTAATCTCTCCTCAGTCGTGTCGCATTCCCGTCCCATCGGACTATGAGTGAGGGAAGAGGGAGTGCACCTGTGGTTGTGACTTTAATATCTCTTGTGGGGGTTCCGTACCGATCACTTTGATGTCCGTCTATCTGCCTGTCGGTCTGTCTGTTGTAACAATTCTACTGCTTTTATGAAATAAAAGGCTAAGTAGACTTGTACGTTAAAATTTAATAGCTCTCACAAGAATGCGATGAGTATAAAAACAGAGATATAAAAAACACTAACCTAGACGCACTAAGTAGTGGCAGAGCTTTCCAGGCTCCACAGCCTGACCGGGAAACAGGATCGGCCGAAGATAAGACTGCCGCGGTCGGCTCCTAGCTTTGGGACGGAAGTCCCCGGGGAATCCTAACAGTAGAACCCGCCCTGGGAGAAGCAGGCACGCGACAGCTCGATGGCACGACTCAGGACTGTTACCGACTTTTGGTTGTGGACCGGTAGACTTTTAAGTAATTCAGCGTGTTACTTAATGGACAGCGAGATTTAGACTGACTCATTTGACAGGTTTCTTTCCTGCCGGCTCTTCCGAAATTCATATTATTTTCCAAGTATGAATTTTATTTCTGGAACGCCCGTATCGTCATATAGCGGGGTACCGGCCAGACTCAATTATTGTAGTCTGCCAGTTATTTTTATTCGATTAGTGCTTATAGAATTTTTAAGAACACCAGATACATTAGCGGGTGTCCAGCTGTTTAGTATAAAATACAGCAATACACACATATATTCGACTACAAAATATCAGTTTGAAGGTTTTAAGTTATATAAGCCGAAAACTAATTAAAAGAATTACCGACAATTGTCAAGGTTGACAATTGGTATTGACAAACATGTCACAACAAAACATTTGTTTTCCAGATTTATAAATAGGGAACTATAATATATTTAATTAGCAGACACACAGTCTTTATGCTCGATGGACAATAATGTAAGTACCTTTAGATTATGGATAAAGTAATGAAAGATTCCATGAATCTATAAAAAACAAGTATTATAAAATGTAAACAGCAATTGTGAAAAATGATTGCATGCTTATAAAAAGTAAATATAGTATGTGATAAACATATACTATACTGTCTGTCTGTATGTCTGTCTGTCAATACCCATTATCTCGGGATTGCGTAGAGGTATCGAGTTGAAATCAAAACCATATACTAAGGTCTATGGTCCCTTGAAGTTGAAACTGAAGCTTGAAAATCAAACTTCTAAGTTAACGTGAAAAAAAGTTACGGCTGTTTATGTCGCAAAAAACTTACATTTCGACACTCTCAAGAGAATCAAAATTTATGGGGTACTTTCCGTTGGCCTAGAACTATGAAATTTGGCAAGTAATATCGTCTTATACTATAAATACAGGGAAAAGTCTGAAAACTATATATTTGTAATTAAATCATAAATAATATTATTCTTTATTTATAACGAGCTTTTGTCCGCTATTTGGTCCGTGTGAATGCCGGTTATCGCAGATGCAGACGAAGTCCCGGATTAAAAAGTACCCTATGTGCTTTCCCAGGGTTCAAGCTATTTTCATACCAAATTTCATCAAAATCGGTCCAGCCGATTCATCGTGAAAACGTAACAGACAGAGTTACTTTCTCAGTTAAAATATTAAGTATGGATATGTAGGTACTGTAGAGACTTGCCCAGCAGAGAGGCTTTATGTAATGAAGCCATAACTATTTAATCTATGGTTGGAATCTTCTGGAAATATATTTAAATAAGATAGAAGGATAGTTTTTATACTATGACATGTCATGTCAGGGAGACCGACGGCTCGACTAAGAGCGAAGGTCGTGTAAATCTTACCTCTCGTTAATCTTATTAATATATCTTCTACAAGTTATTCGTACCTTTCATTTAACGTAGCTTAGTTCTACAGTAATTCGTACATAGGTACAAGTGTAGCCGAAGCGTTACAAATTGGCGACAGGCGCCGGGTAGAAAGATTTTTTTTAGATGCGAAAAGCGAGTGCTCGTCCCCAGAGCGTTTAATATTCCAGCAGAAGTAGCTGGAAGGCCTAATTAGTGAGGCCAGATTGATGATTACGCTGGTATAGCAGCGAAGAATTGTACGTATAATCGTTCTATATTATAAAGTGCAGTGCAGACGAGCGATTTTTCGGCATCGCATAAAAGGAAATAAAGAGAAGTATTTGTGTCGTTTATCTAATGTTATTATAAACCACGATGTATCGTCATGATCGTGATTATTTCCCTGGGGAAGATATGCCCTATTATTATGGTATTCAGGGTTTGGAGTTCGATGATTTCCTCGAACAGTTCAAAGCGGTTGCACAGCGCAAGGAATGGGAGGAAGCCGGTTATCCAGTACTTCTGGGTTGTTTTGTGAAGAGTACTGCAAACGCATACTACCGACTTTTCTTCAAGTATGGCATGTCTTTCGAGGAGACTTGCGATAAGTTAAGGGAAGAATTCGCTAATGATTGGCCCGCTAGAAGGAAGCGGCAACTCTTACAGCAGCAAGCTGTAATTCCAGTAGTGGAATCGGCGAAAGAAGTTAAGTCTGTGGATATTAATGGTTCATTTTCCCAGAGAAATGAAAAAGATGGCTGCCAAGCAGGCAGTGTTGAAAAAGATGTGGTTGCTGTGTCTAGCTGTCCAGAGAGCAGCCTAGATGAAAATGAGGCACAGGAGTCGGTCTCGTCCCCTCTAGAACACGAGGAAGAGAAGGATGAATCGGGTCAGTCCGGTCCGATTATTTTATTAAGTAGAAATCTTTCAGAGCAACCTGATGTCGAGGTGCCGAAAGAAGAAGAAGTAGTTAATGTTTTGTACCAGCAGGTACAAGATAGTGTTGTCACTGACGTTCTAGAAGAGAACTTGGTGATAGTAGAATGCAAGACTAATGTTGAGGCATTCGTTGAGGTGGAAGAAAATGTTTTCGTCGAGTTGTCGCGAATGGATTATGATGGTGCTCCGGTTAACCAAATTGTGTTACCAGAGAATATTGTTGTCGAGTCCTCGCGAGATATTGTGTATAATGTTGGTTCGGACAGCCAAAGTTTTGATAAAGCGAATAGTAAGGTCACGCATGATGTGAAGTTATATAATATGGTTCCGCAACCCGCTGTAGTAAATAAATGTATAACACGTATGAGTTTTAAATCCTTATTAATTTCGAAGCATAGAAAAATAAAAATAAAATATATTAATAAATATATAGGTCGAACTGGGAACCTCATTCCATCGAAGTCGGTTAAAAATAATTTATTACGACTAGCTTTGATGAAGAAAATATTCGATAGTATGAACTCTCCTTTAGGTAAATTTTATTATTGTCAATTTTTGATAGATGATTTTATTTTAATTTTTATGCCTAGCTCTAAACAGTTTTGTATCATAATAGTTTTTACGGATATGATTGAATTGAAACTTCTTGTTTATAATAATTCTAGGTTGTATATTATTTGTCATTTTATTAATTATTGGTTGTTATACAGCATAGTTACCATGGTTATTTAGGTCTGTCATGATGGACAGTTGATGCTAGGTGTATTGTTATGTATGTGATTAGAAATATTTCGACTTGATAATAATGCGTGTTTTTTTGTATTTTCATATTTACTACGAGCTGAAGACTGATGGGTGAATGGTGCCCACATTTCTTGAAGTACAAAAGCGTGTATCTTATTCCTTTTTTTTACTTAGTAGATTGTTTGATGTAGTTAGCGTAGGACTCCTACAGGCCTTGTTCACTGACGTAGCCAATTACGCTAACAGAGTATAATCTCTGCGTAAGCTGTCGATGACACGCATGGTTTATTAAGTGATCAGAGTTTGTTTCGAGTTTAGTCTTTTCTCATTTAATTGTAAACCTCGTATAGGAAGAAATATAGGTCACCAAGAATGGAAGATATGGATTTGACCATATCATTTTGTTTAGCGGGATGCACTCTAACCTTTTCGAGAGGGTTTTGGTAGAGTGGGGTTTGGACATGATGGCATGAGCGTATTTGTTGTTCGTTAATTCTTTTAGTTGATTACCCCATGCGTCATGGATTAAACCATCTCTACAGAGACGTCCTCATTGCAATTTCCCTCTTTAGAGTAGGGACTTACTATAGGTTTAGGTAGTTGTTAGGTTAGTTAGTCAATTATTTTTGTTCAGTAGTATAAGTTTGCAGAGTTTCCAGAACGTTCAGAACATGAATAAAAGCTACTAGTCCCTTTTATTCATGAAGGGGGCGTAGCTGATGTAGAGACTTGCCCAGCAGAGAGGCTTTATGTAATGAAGCCATAACTATTTAATCTATGGTTGGAATCTTCTGGAAATATATTTAAATAAGATAGAAGGATAGTTTTTATACTATGACATGTCATGTCAGGGAGACCGACGGCTCGACTAAGAGCGAAGGTCGTGTAAATCTTACCTCTCGTTAATCTTATTAATATATCTTCTACAAGTTATTCGTACCTTTCATTTAACGTAGCTTAGTTCTACAGTAATTCGTACATAGGTACAAGTGTAGCCGAAGCGTTACAGTACATACCCATACTAATATTATAAATGAGACTCTGAGAGAGGGTTCCGTACAACGAAACCCTTGGTGAGCGAGTCCGACTCGCACTTGTCCGGTTTTTTTATTGTGTGGTTTATACTGTATATTGTTTTTTTTTTATTACTATTACTACGTAAACATAATAGTGCAAGTCAAGTGAAATCAGACTTACATCTATAGGTACTAGTCCATACTATCCATACTCAATATTATAAATGCGAAAGTAACTCTGCCTGCTACACTTTCACAATGAACTGATTTTGATGAAATTTTGTAAGAAAATAGCTTGAACCCTAAGGTCCGCCATGCAGACATAGGTCCGCGATAACCGATATTCACGCGGTCGAAGTCGCGGGCAAAAGCTAGTATTAATTATGAGTCCTGGTTTCCTCACGATGTTTTCCTGCACCGATGTCTGAGGTAAACTTAGAAAGTGCATATAAAATCGAATATGTCACATTGGTACTAAGGACCCTTTTCCTGTCATGCGTTTTTTCGCCCGCACGCGGATCTGGTCCGCATTCGGGAGATGGCACGCTCCTGGCCACACGCGGGCAAAGATTTCATTTTGCGCTGCAGTGTCGTGCGTGTCACCAGTGACTAAACTCGTGCCTACTATGCCCATACCCGCGACACTCCATAGAAACGAAACGATATTTTATTTTATTCTATTTTTATTTTATTTTATTTTTATTTGGAAAACTTACAGCTAGATACAAAAATAAGACAGAAATAGTGACAACGATAAGGCCAATTAAAAGTTTTCACAGATAGAAAATAAATTAATAGGTACAAGTAGGTAGAAGACAGCTACTTTGTATAAATAAGATCGAAATAATAGGAAAAGTAAGATCATCAGATAAACTATGCTATGTTTTGGAAGAAGAAGCTATAATTGCCTACACTAATAATAAAATAATAGACTGTACAGGTACGTGCGTGAGTGTGCGTGTCTACGCGCCGCGCGTATAAAAACGCAGTTCCCAGAGCTAGTCGTTCAACGCTGGGAGAGGTGAGGAACGGTTCCAGAGGGAGGCGGAGCGTGTCGCTACTGTGCGGCAGTACTAATATTTATACTGTGCTATGACCATGTGTGCGACCCGCGTCACAGTAAAAACAACACTGAAGGCAGAAGTACGCCGCCCACAGCCAATCCACGTACCGCGCGCGTGCTGCCCGCATGATAGGAAAAACATGTATGAAATGATAGGATGCGGGCAGCCTGTATGCGGTCCTGATCCGCGTACGGGGGGAAAATACGCATGACAGGACTTTACTCGTGCCTCGTTGCGAACCCAAAACGTCATGCATGAGGCGGGCAGTGACCTTAGCCACTGGGCCGTCACAACATTACTATATTGATCAATAACTTTAATGTGTAGTGCAAACTGTAAATATAAGTTGGTTAATATTAATAAATAAATAAAATAAATATTTTACGTAGCCATTCCCACGTTTTGTATAAAAAGTGAACGATTGTTTTAAGAGTTCAAGTTGTTTTTAAACTTCTTTTGATATTCTTTGTAAGTTAGAAAGAAGTTTATCAAAACCGTAACCACAAAATTTGCTGCTGTAGTATGATTCGCTAAGTAATCCAGCCTCAAGATCGCGGCTGCGGGCAGCGACGAGGTACAATTTTGATTCATTAACATTTGCTTACGCAGTGCTAGCGCCACGTGAATTAACGGCTTTTGGTGGAACTACTCAAGGTTGAATTATTTGACACTTTTGATAGTTAATTTATGAAAAACGACATTCGCTAAGCAAAACCAGCCTAACCTTTGTCGATCGCCTGCGATCCACGACTTTAAGTACTTGTCAAAATCAAAAGCTTATATTTTGCAGACGAAACGCCAAAGAATTTAATTATAATAAAATAATAATATAATAGATGATCAAACGAACTTACCTATGTGAAGTTCGATCATTATTATACGAAGTGCTTCGTTCGAAGATATAATATAACACAATGCAGCATCTTCGTGTTACTCGGCAACTAAACGCAATTTTCAGAGCTAAAACTAAACGTAAGTATTAGTGTGCGTTATCTGTGTCCTAGATGGGAAATGTCATTAATTTTAGATTCTTGTAAGGTCATCTCAATTTTACCTGGGGTGGGGTGGGTAGGGAACATATATCTTCGAACGAAGCACTTCGTATAATAATGATCGAACTTCACATAGGTAAGTTCGTTTGATCATCTATTATACTGCGTGCTTCGTTCTCGATATAATATAACACAATGCAGATGTTTAGAGAAATAGTAGGTAAACTTGAGATGACCCTGACCCAAATGTCCTTCAAAACAGATGTTTAAAAAATAATAATAAACATAGTTTTATAATAAAACATTATCTTTTTTTTTTTCTAATTAAACTTAATTACAGGCAGGCATCATATTAGTAATAATCAATTACCTATTCAGCCTTATTCAGTAAAATAACCATCTTATCATACCATGATTTGTCTTGATCACCCATTATTCTTGATGGCCCAGTGGTTAAGGCAGTTCTCATGCACGAGGTTGCAGTGTCGCAACCGGGCACAAGCAAGTACCAATGTGAGTTTCTCAATTCCACATGTACTTTCTAAGTTTATCTTGGACATCACTGACATTGATGAAGGAAAGACATCCGTGAGTAAACCTGGACTTACAGTAGGTAAATATAAGTTTAAAATCACCAATCTACCTTGAGCAAGCGTGGTAATCACAGCTCGTACCTTCTCTGTATGAGAAGAGGCCTTTGCCCTGCAGTGGGACAACTATAGGCGGGCATTATTTATTAATATTAACAGTTAGTAATTTATCATATTAATAATAAGTATTCAATTAATCAGCCTCATTTGGTACATAACCAACCAATTGTTTTGACCAACTTACAAAGTCATTTATGAGGTCACGTTTAAAATCACAATACCAGTGACAATAGTGTAAACTAAAATATTTATAAATTTACTATTATTCAGCATTAAGCACAGCATGGGCAACCTTTCCTGAATTAAGAATTGGTCGGCTATACAATTTTGCAAATGTTCATTATTTGTCCAATCAGCCATCTGTCTGATGATCAATACCGCAGCCTGAGAGAATATTTTTAATCCAATTACCAGTAGTAAATATATAAATATCTCTAATAAATCTCATGTTATCACATAATATTCTAGCTGGACAAATCTGACTTTTTTTTTTTTTTTTTAAACCTTTGTAAATAATTAGGCTGAATTAGTCCCGCAGCCGATACTTTAATAATATTAGTAATGACAATATTAACAAAACTTCCACTCGATGTTATAATAGATATTTAAGACGTTGACTGTGTGTCAAGTAGGCACAATAATTAAACAATCACAATGACCCACCTCTGGGTCATTGCACAGGGAAAGGGTTAAATAAATTATGACTATTACAAGGTTTGTGCTCATTGTGCTGTGCTTAGTGCAAACAAAATCATTAGTTTATTTGAAATTTTAGTCCAAACATATTGGGAGTTCACTTAGAACATTATTTGGATAACATGTTTTTCGAAATTTTAGTAATGGTGGTTTCAACTTATAGAATCCCCCCCCCCCCCCAATTTTAGAGCCTATTATTGGAGATAGAGCTGACTTAAAGAGATTCAGGGTTCAATAGGCAGCTCCCGAGTCAAATAATTTAGTTAGGAAATACATAACAAATGGTATAGATGTAGTGAATGTGTTTATAATATGTTCCTGACAGAAGGTTCACCAAATTTTATGTCACATTATGTTGCTTAACTGTATTACCTAATGTGAAAGGGGGTGCCAAGGCATCCATTGATGTGAGGGAAATAGCCCTTTTTGGCATAGCTTGCCTGATAATAATCCTGCAATCAAAGTGAATTGAAGGTAAGAGGGTGATGGTCCCTCAAAGGAAAATGTTAAAGATATTTTGAGGTTTAAAATATATCAGCTTCAGGCAAGCATAGTATGCATTATAGGATACCAAGTTTCAGGCCAGTGGGAGTAGTAGTAATGTAAGTAGGGTAGCATGACTATGATACCTGTTGCCTTCTCATTTGAAATATTTTTATTTTTATATTAACTGAATGGAGAAAAAGCATGAAAGAAATTTTCTGTCCAGGACAAATTAGAAGCATCAAAACTGATTGCCTTTGGATTTTCTTATTTGGTTTCCAGGAGGTATAGGAAGTATGTTTAGAATTAGTGTGGGATGAAAATAAATCTATTTCAGGTGCAACCTGTTCAGATACAATTTGTAGAAATGCAATGTTTAATTCCCATTCTATGTCTGAAATGATTTTAAGGGACATTTTTATCAACCTATTTATTTTTACTAGACTTAATGTAGGAGGCAAAGAGTTAACTAAGTCTCTCTTCGCACCACTGCCGTTTGAATCTGGCAAAGTTATTTAATTGTGGGTACTGAATACCACCCATTCTGTTTATATAAGATATTGCTGTATTATCTGCAGACAACAGGATGTTAAGGTATTGCTTATAGTTTACAAAATACCTATAATGCCATAAATATTGCAAGCAATAAATAGTTTATATGGCGTTTTTTCTCATATTTGCTCCAGAAGCCATAGGCTCTTTTCTTTCATTCTGTAAACATCACCCCATCCAGTCATGGAGGCGTCAGTCAACTGTTCAATATCATGTTTATGGTAAGCAGTACTTAGACATACCTACTGTACTAATAATAATTATTAGCCCACCGTAGCAGTATAATTTTATATCTGAACATGTTATAATTATTGATATTACATATACTTATGATGCTCTAAAAGTTTGGTGTAAAGCCAGCCATAATATGTGGTAGCTGGGCAGGCTGCAATTTATAGTACAAATAATTTTGCCAGATGTCTTGTAAAACCACTATTTAGATGTAATTACCTTGAAATGATGTTTTAATATTTGATACTTTATCTTTGAAGAGATGGTCATTCATTTCTTTTTTTTTTTTTTTTTTTTGTGTCTATCGCAAAGCAGGGCTGTGATAGTATTATTATATTTTTATCAAAATTTATAATGAATCTCCAGAACTTAAAGAGAACTATTGTTTCTTGAACATTCTGCAAACATGATTCATACTGGATCCTATACATAATAGGTCCTCTAGGATTGAACAGACTTGTTACCTTTTCCTCTTGGATATGTTACTACAAACTTATAATATTTGTGAAAATATTAGGTGCAGAGCACAGGCCACAAGGCAGGCATTAAAATCGTACAATTCACCATATTGAAAATGTAGGTATTTTCTATACTGTGGATTTATATCTATTAATTAATAAGTATGATTCTTAAAAATCATTTTTTTTTTTTTTTTTTTTTTTTTTGTTTTCTTTTTCTATAAACACCTGGAAAAGTACAGCCATTGCGGTCCTTAAGTCTCCATTTTTAAAATGGAAGTTTTGTACATACTTAATCAATGACTTTAAGTTTAATAAGAGTCTTTACATGGCTT
Source organism: Charanyca ferruginea (assembly GCA_947361185.1). Classification (NCBI taxonomy): domain Eukaryota; kingdom Metazoa; phylum Arthropoda; class Insecta; order Lepidoptera; family Noctuidae; genus Charanyca; species Charanyca ferruginea. Next base: position 28,283,675 of record OX376063.1, read on the forward strand.
GCGAGGGGATACAGCTCCCAATTTTAATAAATTGCTAATAGCAGTATGCATGTCAGTATTATCCTCAGCTGATATTACTGAAGGAGGGTGTGGCACCTAATTCTGGTGCGGTTTCGATACAAAGGTATCTTGTGATTAATGAAGTATGGATTTATCTTAGTATATTTTGTTCCATCAAGATTAAGAATGTGTCAGCCTTCCAGCATGACTTACCTCTATGTGCAAGCAGGATCCTCTGAGGCGTTGGATTTGTTGGCAGTGGACTGATAATAGTGGCTATAATATTTCCATGCCTGATTAGAGCATTGGGTCTTCTTGTGTCCGTACCTCGCTGTTGTCCTCGGGTTGTAGCGAGGAGAACCTTGTGAGTTTCCTTTAGGTTTTTGATGGACAGGCCACTTTGTTGTCAAGTTTTCAATAATTTGATCTTCTCACTAAGATTAGCTTCATATATATATATACTTCACTATAGCACTTCACTATATTTGCTTCACTTAAAACTTTTTAAGTATCCATAACCAGGAAGATTAAGTTTCTCCTTGGTTTTGTTATAGACAGTCCAATGCCTAGCTGGTTGTTTTCCAACTATCTTTTTGTCTTTGTTGACAATAATATAGCTAACCAAAGCAAAAATCCCAGGATTAAGCTTCGGTGCATTCTTTAAAGGATCATTTTCTGGATTCAAATTGTTCCATAAATTTTTTGTTTTGTCTCTTTAAGAAGACCATTATCGCTCCAAATATGAGCCAAGTCACTGTTTTTAGTGGAATCGTAATTATGCAGGCTTATCTGGCATGAGATCGCCTAGTGCTAAAAGTACCACCAAACTTATAGTTGGTGTTATTATAATTTTTCCAGGTTCTTTTGGAATCGTATCTGTCATAGGGCCTGGTGACATATATATCTCGTGGTAGGTACCATTGCAATCAAATCGACTTTCTTTCGAATTGTTATCAGTAGGTACTGTAATCTGAAAAGCTATACTTACCACTGGAAGATGTGTACAAGTGATTGGTAAAAACTGCTTATTGGGGCCTCGCAGGCTTCACATAAGAGTAAAGATATCGTCCGTACATCATACGACCCGAATCTAGCGATCTCGTCCGTACATCACGTGTACGACCCGAGTCTAAGGATCTCGTCCGTACATCACGTGTACGACCCGAGTCCAGTGAGCACGTCAATGTATCTCGTACACCACCCGTCTCAACCGGTACAAAGGTTATTTTTTACCTTATTTATATTTTATAATAGTTTATATTAAAACCTTGCGGCTTTAACTGCTATGAAAGTCAGTAGCCGTACCGGTAAAATACCAATCACATCACAAGACATTTTTTTTTTTTTTTTTACCTTGAACCTGGAATACTAGAAAGTGGTCGGTATCACTTTGCTCTATGTAGGTAGGTAGTAATGTAAATATTTTTCTTCATAACGCCTTTTAGGCACACTTGTGATTGAAATATCCACAATTTAACTTTCAAACAATAAAATTTACTCAAATAACTACAGAACACAGTGTTAGTTGCCGCGCAAACGAAAACAATGACATTTCCCATCTAGGACACAGATAACGCACACTAATACTTACGTTTAGTTTTAGCTCTGAAAATTGCGTTTAGTTGCCGAGTAACACGAAGATGCTGCATTGTGTTATATTATATCGAGAACGAAGCACGCAGTATAATGGTTGCCCGTGTGTTGTGCATAATTAATTTATTAAAAGCTTTTTACAAAAAAGACAACCGCTTTCAAAAAGTGAAAAATAACTTTAGCACAGAACACACATTGACTTTAGTTTCGGAAGTCGGTGGCAATACAAAACAACAAACAGAACAAAGCCACTGAATTTCGAAACTAAAGTCAATGTGTGTTCTGTGCTAAAGTTAGTTTTGTGGCGGTTGTCTTTTTTGTAAAAAGCTTTTCATTTTCCGCTTTTTAGTACCTCCTTCTCATTCAAATCTATTAAGAAGAGATTGAAAGTTAACTACTACAAAGATTGATGAAACTAAAACGTCGTCTATGTAAATTTTTTGGGTATTTGTTGATTTTTCAAAAAGTGCTGAACTAATTTCGATAAAATGTATATGGGACCACCCCTCAAGCGTACCCTATCTATAAAAAAAAGAATTTTCAAAATCGGTTTACGTTTTCCTGAGAAATCGCGTAACAAATCGCGCACATACTTAATGCAAATTTAAGACTTATGCGGTTTTCTCATGGATGCCATGGTCAGAACTGGACCAAATATAATGGACCAATAAAATGGGACCACACGGGAAGCACTAGCTTCCAAATAAAAAAAGAATCATCAAAATCGGTTCACCCAGTCCCGAGAAATCAGGTAACAAACATAAAAAAAAAAAAAAAAAAAAATACAGACGAATTGATAACCTCCTCCTTTTTTGAAGTCGGTTGAAAAGAAGCCAAAAAGTCGGACGACTTACAAAAGCATCAACAAGCTCGTGAATTCCGAGAATTTAGAACAATTTCACGCGATGCCGAATTCATTGGCAAAATAGGCTTTCTGAAGATTCGATAAGTGTTCTAATTGAAGATCCTTCAAGATATTTACCTGGATGTAGAAGATGTAGTGGATTATCCATCAAATGTAACAATACGAGGATTCCTGCTCCATCTATCTCTCCATGTGAAAGTATGGAAGAGCAAGCTTTGATCCAGACGTTAGGAAGAGATACCAATGCTTCACAAGACCACAGCTGGCAAATGGCAGAGCATGCAGGGAATTACTGATGATCACATTTGGCGTGCTCGGACACGCCATACTTGATTTATCAATATAATATTACGTTTTGTTACATACAAAAAGTAAACATTTTTCAGTAAGCAACAGGGTTTTACTCAACATAATAATGCTTGGAAGTGTGCACACTATTTCATTATTAGTAGAAATATGAGGAGTGTACAGTATAAATATATGAATACTTTGTATGTATAGTATCTTCAAGGCACGAGTGAACCGGTTTATTCTAGGCAAGCGTGCTCCACCTTAGGCCGCATCATCACTTAAGATCAGGTGAGTTGCGGTCAAACGCAAGCCTATAACAATATTAAAAAAAAAAATAGTAAGTACTGTATACCTACTTAAGACTGCGCCGAGCAAAATAATTCAAAACAGTCGTCACTGTTAAAGTAATATAATCAATACCTTTACCATAATTACCATACAAAATATGTAATGAATACCACAATGAATGTGTTATGGTTGGCAAAAAAAAAGAATACTGTTTAATTTAATAACCAAAAATACGTAAAGTTGCACAAAATTCTTTAAAAAATCTCGTATTTAGTTGAGTTTTGATAGTAAACTGTATTTTTTTTTTCGAAATGTCGCTTAGTTATTTTATTATAAATTTTTGTTTTAATTGACGCGCTGTTTTAAATCATACATACATACGTTGCGTATGATTCACAGCGCGAAAAATTAATAATAAAATAAAAAAAAGGATTCCGTTTTTCCTTTTGAGATACGGAACCCTAAAAATACCATAAACATAGAATGACCATAAACAAATGTAGAACTTTTATCAGAAATAGCTGTTATGAAGTTTGATTATGATAAAAGAGTTTTACGTACGAAATTAGAACATTATTTTTTCAAATTACTAGAAAGTAAGCGAAGGCATGATGATATTTTGCCACGTAAACCAAAATTTATAATTAAATTGATTAGACTGTCTTAATTTGCCTTTAGCAAGTATTTTATTTATAGAACCATGTTATGCATGAAACATTTTTACTATTGCGGTAATTGAATTGATATTTTGATTTATATAAAAAACCGATATTTTTTTTGTCAAGCTTTAACTCGACCTAGAGACCAGCCACGATCGGCATAGCTTACAGTTCGACCTCGAGCCGAAATGCTTTAGTGCATATTGATTTTACCAACGCTGAGGTCGACGTCGATTTAATGGTTGGCACAACGCGGTCGCCTTCGACGTCAAGCGCAGCCACGAATGGTAACATTAGAGAATCACATAGCTGTATTGACGCTGTAGGTTTTATTTGTGACAATATGAAATTTTATTGACATTGGTTGGAACTCTGTATTTTTTTTATTATAAAATTTTCCTGTTCGTCATGAAATGTCAATTACATTATTTATTCATTTTGACAACACGTGACAGTCGAGACTGAAGTCTGCTTGAAACTGCTTGAGAATGTCTGTAAACGTAATGTCAATGTGTGCGTGCGAAAAATGGCGACTTGTTCCGCAGCCTTACGTACATACCTACTTTGTGCCGTAACGTTACTGTAAACTCGAGGTTGTACTGTGGTTTTCAATTTGTGTAATTGGACAGGTATCATTTGAGGAACATGACCGATAGGACATGTGGTGTGATTCTATACAAGCCACCAACCAGCAACCAGGGCAGAGGCGAATAGTGTTTCAAAAAAAATTACGCCAATTATATCACAAGAGTATTAGCTTGACAAGGAGATGAGTTCAATATGTATGATAGACGATTTCTTTGTATTATTAAAAAGTTCTTACCAGACATTTCAAACGATACATAATAATTTGTAAATTATAGGTACCTGCAACAACATAATAAAAAATAAGTACATAACCTTTTTCTTCATCATAATAAACAGAAGTAACTAAATTCAAAAATCGAAGACTACATAGGTAGGCAATAGGAATGACAACCACGCCGCAATGGAAAATAAACGTTCTCCAGAATATAGGGTAGTTCTCTTTTTGAATTTTAGTAGTCGCCACTTGCGCTCACGGTCATGGGGCATGCAGGGAGGGGCCCTGCATGCCCCATGACCAGTCACCTGCCTGCATCGGATGCCGTCGGATGTTTGATTGCGAAGTGCGCATTATTTTGGGTACTTTTTGGTGTGTTTTATATTCGTTTCAGATAACATTTAATTGTGATTTGTGTAAAAGAGTGATTGAAAACTTTTCTTAGGACTTGCTTCACCACCTCAAAGTATGTTTCCAATAAACTACATGACAGGATAACTTCAAACAAAATTCTGTTCCGTTTCTTGAATATGAATAGTGGCATTTCGTACGTTGTGAAACGGGCGCTTCGAGTGATTACTGAACTTTACTATTTTAAAAAGTTCAGTTGTTTCATAGTGTTATTTATTAAACTTGTGTTTTGATCGTATTCACGGACTACGTGTCAAACAGAACTGATGAGATGGAGATGGTTATACGTTTAGCTGGCACTGAAAATAAACTACAAACTTAGACTCAGATTATATTACAACTTAGTCCATCATGGTGAATTTTGTTCAATAAACTGCTTCTTCTTCTTCTTTTCGAATCGATGGTCTTCCTTTTTGTTAGACTACTTGGGCCCAGTAAGTAGCCACATTTACGCTGAGCTGGAAGTGACGGTATTTCCCTGATTCGTCGAGTTTACACATAATTGATTGCCCTTTTAAGAAGTTACTGAACTTCTGAAGGCAAAGGCCTTCAGTGTGTGCGTGACGTATGTGTGTGTCATGTGTCTGTTGCTGAGCAGTCGAGTGTCGCGGCGCGCCGCTGTGTTGGTGTATGAGGTAGCTAAGTAGGTACATAGAATTACATACGTACCTTTATACGTGGAGTTAATTCAGCCTATCTCGCTGCCTATGCTTAGAAACTTATAACACCAATAACTTGCTTGCTTTGAAGTTTTACTGATTTGACACTTTTATATGCACTTGCTAACTTCTTAAGCGTTAAGTCAGCAATTTAGAAATTGACAAAGTCAAGTGCTGGTTTCAAAATGTCTGTGGTAATAAATAACACTACCAATTTCGACAAAACGTTGTTAATCTGTTATTTATGCTAAGTAACTATTCGACACGACATTTTTAATTGATTTTGGTAGACAACGGTGAGTAATAGTCTAGAAATAGCTTGATAAAGTCGTAACTGTTTTAAACCAACTTAAAAAAAACGAGGTTACAAATTCGATACGTATGTAATGTAATATCAATGGAATTGCAACATATTCTCATAAATTTTATAACTGTATGCTTGTCCACTCATTTTTCCAAAACTATAAATCGAATTGCGACGATCCTTATTTTATTGGATTACTTTCACTTCAACTTAGGGTACAGTGCAAGTTTAATTAAAATCAGTTCGGTTGTTTTCAAGATGTAGACTATAATATTATACCCTAAGTGTGGCCTGGCTTATCCCTTAACCAGGCCTAGCCATTTTTTTTCTTTTGAATACTGATTTTGGTAGATTATAGGGTTATAACAAATATAATTTCTTGTTTTTTTTTTTTTTCATTTCCTGAAAAAAAAAACCCTGTGGTCTCTATATGCCTGCTGCCCATGCAGATATGTGGTCTGTATGTGGCCACTGTCCTACATGTTAGCTACGCAGCTTTTAAGGGTTAGACTACTCGCTATAAATGAATCCTAGAAATAATAAAACCACACTATAACAAAGAAAAATAATGTTTATTAGTCTTAATGGTGAAAATCATCAAAACAAGGTGCTGCACACAACGGTACTTGGCAGATCTTGCACATTATTTTCGACCTTTGGGGTTTTTGTCTTGTGCTGCAGTACCGACATCGTTTCCTGGTTCCCTCATAAGGCATGTGGACCCCGACATTATTTAGCCTTATATCATCCGACACTCCGAACTGCCCACCTTTTTTATTTTTGAATATTGTGGGTACTCTAAGTCTAATGGTAAAATTGTCAATTAGGCCTCTGGCTAACTTTAGCCTGAAATCTCGATGGCTGCTGCTCGTTTTATTATGGGTTATATTGTAAACGATATACGCATTTATGCAGGCTACTTCTAACATGAACCAGAAAAGACGTATCCAATTTTTCTTAGTTGACTTTCTACCAATGGAGTAAGAAGATCTGAAGTGGTCGAGTCTGTCAACCCCGCCCATACATTTGGTATATTGTTCGATTGCCAATGGGCATGTTATTGGGGCTTTGGAACCATCTTTCTGAGTACGTTGAATAGTCACTACTGCTTTTGGTTTAAAAGCTGTTGTGCAGACGTACACGTCTTTAGTATCACGCCATTTTATTACAGTAATTGGGGCAGCATACTGCACCATAAACTCTCCAGCTTTTAATTTGTTTTCATTTTTGTCACCCTTTTGAGGTAAAAGACGTGGTGGTAAGCCCTTTCTATTTTGTCTTACAGTGCCTACAGAATATATGCTTTTCTGATGCAACATCTCTAATAGAGGCAGGCTTGTAAAAAAGTTATCAAATGCTACCAAGGTACCACTTTCAACTGTTCTACATAATTCCATAACTACTTTATAGCCAAGTCCTCCGTCACCATCTTCTTGAGTTTCACTTTTGCCAATGTATACATTAAATTGATACAAATATCCAGTTTCTGAATCACACCTGGCCCAGACTTTGTACCCCCGTTTAATTGGCTTTTGTGGCATATATTGCTTCAAGGTACTTCTTCCTTTAAATTTGACCATACTCTCATCTATAGATTGGGTATGGCTTCCAATGCAATTTTCTTGAAAGCTTTTGTTTAAAATATCCATAATTGGTCGAATTTTGCACAACTTATCATACCCTGGTTGGGTCCGTGGTGCTTCAGTGGCCCTGTCAGTCAAATGCAAGTTTTCTGTGAGTTTTTTAAAGCGTTTGCAAGGCATTACTGCAGCGATGATGGGGTTGTGATAAAAGGGATCAGAAGACCAATATAATTCTAGTTCTGACAGAGGATGTAGGCCCATCATTATGATCATACCCAAATATGCTCTTATTTCAGTGGCATTCGTTGGAGTCCAGTTCAAAGAGTTTTTAAATGATGCATATGAGTTCGTATTTGCTACTATAATATCAAATATTTCACTAGGAAACATATCCAAAAAGTAGTGTATTGGAAGACTCCTATTATTATAGGATTTTTTAGACTTCAATTTTTGTGTGAAATTGGGAGCAGCAAACCCAGTTGTGTTTTCAGACCAGTCCCTAACCTTATCTATTAATCCTTGCAATGTGACATGGGCTGCTGCTGGAAATGAAGGCTGTTGGGCTGTCATTGAAGGTGAGGGCGGATGGACTGCCACAGGAGATAAAGGCTGTTGGTCTGCCATTGAAGGTGGGAGCTGATGGGCTGCTGATACAGATGAGGGCTGTTGGGCTGCTGCTGGAGATGAGGGTTGTTGGGCTGCCACTGCAGATGAGGGTTGTTGGGCTGTCATTGAAAGTAATGCCTGTTCGGCTGCTGAAGATGAGGACTGTTGGTCTGCCACTAAAGGTGAGGGCGGTTGGGCTGCTACTGAAGATGAGGGCTTATGAGCTGCTGCTAAAGGTGAGGGCTGACGGGCTGAAAGTTTCGGCTTCTTAGCAACTGGAGGCGTAATCTGTAAGGCCTCAGCTATATATGAGGGCTCATGTATGACAGCTGAAGATAAGGTTTCCACTACTACTGCTGGGGGAGTGAATGGTAAGGTTGCAACTGGTTGCCAGGGCTGATAAATAACTTCTGAGGGTAAGGCTTCCACTGTTACTGCTGGAGATGTAGGCCGAAGGGTATGTGAAAGATCTCCTGCTAAGACCTCCAAATGGTCATCGTCCATTACATTTTGTAAGTTATCCAATGCCCTGTTGATATCGTAAGGTGGATAACATAAAGTACCTGAAACCTCTTCGTCTTCAGATATTTCATCCTCCGATGATGCATACATTTCTTCCAAAGCTCTTTCGATTTCATGTTCGCGAACAATTCGATTTTTATGTGGTTTCTGCGTGTTCTGAAATGATCAAACAGTGTTTGTTAGGAGATTTTTGTTTCGTTTAATGGGTTGGGTTATCTACTAGTATAACCCTTAATAATTATGTAGACAACTTACAGGACAGTGGCCATATAGAGACCACATTTCATTGTTCTTTATGGGCAGAGGTTATATGTGGGCCACAAACTTTGGGAGTAAATATTTCACAAAAAAACAAATATGGTGATAAATCAAATAATATTACAGATGAATAAACTTGTATACTATCATAAAGTAATAATAAATAGCACTTACCATATTTATTTTCGGCATAATCACATTTATATTTAACACAAACCCACGAAAACAACCGTTTTTGGCAAGATTAGTATTTGACAATCAAAACGTCAAAAAAAATGTTCACATACACCTACTTTTTTTTCGTTCTGAAATCGACTGTTTCATAGACAATATAATAATGACATTTTGTGGTTTCTATCCGACCTCAGCTCGTTATAAAAAAATAAAAATCCATGTGGTCGCTATGTGATCACTGCCTGGCTAAGGGTTATAGATGCGAGCTGTGGTCTCAAAAGGAAAACCTTTTAAAATCATGGTCTAATTCTAGTTATGATATTTTTAATATCATGAGTTCATGACGTCAATTGTCAAATCACTATAGAATAAGAAATAGAATCAAGTAAGTAAGTGTCAAGTCCGGAGTAGAATCGAAGTAAAATAATAATTCATTATTCATAGATTGACCTTAGAGAAGCCGCCATCTTCCAGAGTATTAGTGTCAATCATGATTTTAATATAGTTAATGGCCTTCTAATTGCTCACTTTACTCCATTGTCCATCATCGGCAATTGAGAATGTTTAATTTGGGAAATTGAAGGTTGGAAGAAGATTACATATTAATTTAATATTATTATACGCAATTTATATAATTATAGATAATTTTTATACGCTTTTTGTGAAGACAGACTGCTCTAGTTTTATACTACACTCCTATGCTTATGCATGGCTTAGCTACGGCATAATAATGTGGGGATACAGTACAGATGCTGATGCTGCACGAAAAAATGAAAAGAGCTATTAATAAGCAAATGTTGTTGCATTGTCCACGAATTTTTAAATGATAAATCCTTAGAACTCGTATAATAAACGACTTTATTTAAATAATTAAAAAAAAACTTAAATGATGAATCCTCGTCTCCACATATCTTTCTTTTGGCTGTGCCCGACAGGGTCCATAATTGTTTCTTTTGGCAAATGTTTATCAACCAAGCTTACATTGTAATAAAGAATAAATTGAGTATTAAGTATTGAGATAGAGAATGTAAATCTGTCTTTATCGCCTGTCTCGTTACTTCTTAATTAATACCGATTAATCTGTTATATGGCTGAGTTGCGATTTACACACGGAATAAATATTTGTGTGTCTTAACTTATCTCGTTCTGGCCGTTTGTGTATGATGTGAGTTTATAAGTTTGTTAAAGCACCCACGATACAAGAGAGCTTTTCAGTGACAGGCAAGGCTTTTTAATTTAGAAAAGTAAAGAACAGTCCCCATTCATAAGTTTCTGCACGAGAACTATCTTCCCGTATTTTCCGCAGCCGAGCCGCTCTGAGCCGAAATATCTCACAAAACGTCTGAGAATTTAATTTAGAAACTTGTTCTCTGAAAACTAATTATACGTTCACAATACGACGCGATTAATTTCGTTATCTTAAACTGTTTCACCTCCTAAACGTTTGTTTGTGAAAATTATGCGTCATTAGAGACTACTTCAACAATTTGTTTTGTTTAGCTCGCGAATTAAATTCTGAAAACTAGATTTAAAATAAATGTACTTAAAAGGTATTTTGTCGCTAATTTGATGATGGCTCTATGTTTTTGTTACTTTTTATTTATTTGATACTTTGGGACTATTATTAATAATAATTATTAATTCCTTGAAAACTCTTTATAACTAGCGCTTGTGTCACTATTGTAACTTTAATCTTTATTTCTTTCCATTACTAATTCTATTCTCACCACTACTCGAATTAAAATCATTAGATGTTAAATTCGGACGGATGTTTTCACCATATTCTGTCTATCATGTCGTGTAAATGTGAATAAGATACATTTATTGGTAATTTTTCATTGTTGCGAAATAAATAAAAGGGAAAATAGGCCGAATTCCATGAAGTACGTTACTAAAGTGAAAATTTGGTTCTAAAACGAAACAACAGAATTATTCATGAAAGTACTTAACCAAATCACATTAAAATTCTCAACTCTTTGACACTTTACATCACAAACTCACATTATCCATAAAATAAAGTATCAAGTACATATTATAAATGTTTGGCAATGTTTCGTTTGAGAAGGGCTCGGGCCGCTGTCAAATCGATCCGACCCGAACTGTCACTTGGAGATTAAAACGTTGCTCAAGTACAACGGTATAAATCTCCGGATAAAAAATGGATCTGAAATTAAAGTATCAAAACTGTTCGTGTACCTTTATCGAAAAAAGTGATTGTATTTCTTTTTTGATCATTGTATTGGTTCTTTTGTGTGCTAGTATTTCAACTCAAGATGACGTATCTAATATCTTTGAACAAGACTTGATGATTGTATGTGCATTTATCTGTCAACCTTTACATAATATTATATCTGAACCTATTTTTTCCTTTGTAGCATTAATATTTATATTACTCATTCTTAATGACCGCAAATGGTTGAGTAAATGTAAAATGGTAGAACTTTAAACTTCTACCCAAATAAAACAACCTGATCGTGATCTGTTCCTCATTACCGGTTACGAATAATGGCGGATCAAAATTCACCTGTACAGAGTGCTTTTGATCTCCACAAAAAGAGAATCAATACCGAATTTATATTCAGTATTTGGCAATGTCCGCACGTGCATTAACGTGAAAATTAATTTACAATATCTCATTGTAAATTAATTTTCGAAATTCACTTTAGTAATACGTCTATCTATAGCGAGAGACTTTATACGTGTGCAGTATATTACGCGCGCGTTATAAAACGTGCGCATGTTGAGTTCATTATAATTTACTACTTACTTTACTTTGACAATGTATTAGTGTTATGTTCAATATTGTGTAATTTTAGCATTGTAATTTTATTATTGGTTTAAACATTTAATGCCGTTTGGACTGCGTCAGCGGCTACTAAATAGAACGACCTGTATATCTATTCTATTACAATCTCCCTCGGTGAACACCTAGACGAAGTGAGCTGTCATACGACCCAATGCTAGGGATTGACAGAGCAGACAGACGGTTGACAGCTCACTTCACCTAGGTGTTCACCGAGGGAGATTGTAACAGAATAGCAATGCAGTACGTCTATTCTGTTACAATCTCCCTCGGTGAACACCTAGATGAAGTGAGCTGTCATCCGATTGTAGTGCTTTGTAAATACCTGGCACCGGGACAGATGACAGCTCACTTCACCTAGGTGTTCACCGAGGGAGATTGAAACAGAATAGACATACTGTTTTCATTTTAAAATCTTTTCAAATTGTTTTTTCTAAAGTATTTAATTATAAATTTATAATCCTATTTGTTAAATATTCATTACATGCAATGATTGAGAGAGTCAGTGATATCATAAGCCCTAATTCACTAAACATACGTGACTTGTTGGAAAATTAAACAATCACTCGTTTGATGAAATGTTTCAAAAAAGTCTCTGAGTAACAAGCAAGGTCTCAAAAGATTTCTGAGTACTCATTTTACACTGCCCTTGGCAGGTTGCTACAGTCAATTATACCAAAAAGAAGATAAACCGTCTCCCGTAACTTTAGCCCTTCATCTTCGTGACATCACATTGTCCCGATGGTCGTATCTATATGCAAATTGTAAGTCATTCGCAAAGTGTAGGCAATTCAATTTGCCACCAGCTACCAGACGCATAGGTACTTAAAACTTGGAGAATTTCTTCAATTGTTTATTTATTGGCGTTTAAAGTTTGACTTTTGGAGATGTTTTATTAAACTTACGTAACTTTATTTGGATTTTCACAAGACATCAAAACTTTAAAACGATACTTTAAGTCCTGTCAGTGTTCGAAAAGGTTTGCTATACAAAAATGCTTTAAGCAGAAATTGTGCATATAGAAAGTACCTAATTCTGAAAGAATTATAAACTAAAATTTAAAAAATCTCTTAATAGAAAAACAATTTAATAAAAATAATAAAGGCAGATACATCACTAACAATTGCTCGTCAAATAATTTATAATTTAATAAATTACCTACCTACTTTAAATATAATTATGTTAAACAGTAGGTTAAAATATTATTTATTTATAAAACATACCTATAAAATTAATGAAACACACCATAACATCGTCAGAAAATTGTAAATAACGATAAAGGATGTTTTAATTGGAAATCAGAACGCCATGAATATTAATGAAGAGAAATCAATGGTGAATGAATTAATAAAGCATCGGTGAGCGACGCCGGAGCTGAAACCAAATATGGCGACGTCACAGGCCAAATGGCAGAATTTATTAACTGCCATAACGGAGTGTCGGCCCAGTGGTTAAAACGCCCGCCTTTCAGGCACGAGATTTTAGGTGATGGTGACTTTTTCATTGCAACTGTATAAAAGCGTTGTATGTAGAGCACCGATAATTTATAACAATATCCCTCTGTGTAAAAAAAAAACTAAATACTGGCCAGTTTAAGAAAATATTAAAAAAAATACTGACAGGAAAAGCCTACTCTAATGTTAAATAATTTTTAAATGACAAATCGCCCTAATGTACTGACTGAATATATTATATTTATTTTGAATAGCATGAATATTTACTAATTGTTCTTCTTCTTTTTTATTGGATATGGACGAGTTTTTTGATGCCCTTTGAGCTCCCCTGCCTTTTTCTTGGAATTGTACATAATATTATTATTTAGATTTTTAAGATTTGTATATCTCTTAATGTAATAATTAACATAATAATATTATTTTTAAGTTTTGTATATTTTTAGTTCAGATTAAAATGTATTATTTTTTAATACTAATGTTAATTGTTATTTTTTTATTATTTTCTTTTTCTTTATGTAATATTTTAAATCTTATGGTCTGCCGACCTAATTTGTACACCAGCCATGGTCTAACATGTTGTGCCAAAGAATATCCTGTATCACCTATAATAAACACCATAGCATGTATATTATGTATGGGTGTTGTTTATGTATATTATGTATGTATTTACAAAAAAAAAATGTATTTGTGTATGTATATCAGCTGTCTGACACCCATAGTACAGGGTCTCCCTAGTTTGGGGTCAGATGGCCGTGTGTGAAAATGTCCCCACATATTATTATTATTATTATCTACACATGTTTTTGCAAATAAATGAATCTTTATCTGTATCAATGTCATATGTACGTTCTAAGTTTATCTTGGTATAAACTTAGGAAGAGACTTAGTTATTTTATTTTATTTTATTTATTTAAGGAAAAACAAACAGTAGCACAATAAGAAATAGTCTTAATATCTAAATATTACAATTTAACAATCGTGCTACCCACTACGTTCTCCACAGATTACAATTAAAAGTAATTAAGAAACTAGCTAGCAAAGCAACACAGATACAATTTATTGATACCTATACATATATCAGTCACTGTTCCAAAACTTATATAATGGATTTTAAACTTAAAACAAGAAAAAGTATTTTTATTTTGTGTGCGTACATTATTAAAAACAAAAAAAAAAAAAAAAATTACGTTGCTATAATTTTATATTTGCTGATCCTTTAGGGCTGCTTGGATTTGCTTTTTAAATGCATTTTTATTAAGATAAAGGATGTCGATTGAATTAAACTCATTATTGTAAGTTTCAACCAAACGATGAAGTGGTGAACGCGAGCCAGCGTTGGATTTACAGAGGCTAGTAGCAAATAGACGTCGAGTGCGTACCTCACGTACATGAACTGTTCGAGGAACCAGGTAACACAGACTCCTAACTGAGTCCGGACAATCAAAATGATTGCGACACACATTAAACAGAGTCATAACTTCCAGAAGTTTCCGTCTTGACTTTAAGGTCAGAAGATCATACTTTTTGAGAAGTAAGTGGTATATCTTATTACGACAACATCTGTAATTAATTGCACGAAGGTATTTACGTTGTACTAGTTCTAATCGTTCAATATATTTTACATAAAATGGGTTCCAAATAGGAACTGCAAACTCTAACTGTGGCCTAATTATTGATCAACCGACTTCAAAAAAGGAGGAGGTTATCAATTCGTCTGTATTTTTTTTTTTTTTATTATTATTTTTTTTTTTTATTTTATGTTTGTTACTTGATTTCTCGGGACTGGGTGAACCGATTTTGATGATTCTTTTTTTATTTGGAAGCTAGTGCTTCCCGTGTGGTCCCATTTTAATTTGGTCCAGTTCTGACCATGGCGTCCATGAGAAAACCGTATAAGTCTTAAATTTGCATTAAGTATATGCGCGATTTGTTACGCGATTTCTCAGGCAAACGTAAACCGATTTTGAAAATTCTTTTTTTTATAGATAGGGTATGCTTCAGGGGTGGTCCGATATAAATTTTATCGAAATTGATTCAGCACTTTTTGAAAAATCAACAAATACCCAAAAATTTTACATAGACGACGTTTTAGTTTCATCAATCTTTGTAGTAGTTAACTTTCAATCTCTTCTTAATAGATTTGAATGAGAAGGAGGTACTAAAAAGCGGGAAATAAAAAGCTTTTTACAAAAAAGACAACCGCCTTCAAAAAGTGAAAAATAACTTTAGCACAGAACACACATTTACTTTAGTTTCGGAAGTCGGTGGCAATACAAAACAACAAACAGAACAAAGCCACTGAATTTCGAAACTAAAGTAAATGTGTGTTCTGTGCTAAAGTTATTTTTCACTTTTTGAAGGCGGTTGTCTTTTTTGTAAAAAGCTTTTTTTGTATAAGTACAAAAAGGTGGAAGGTCGCCGAAAATCCCTGGAAGATCTCATGACGAAACCAAACATTTGATAGGCTTTGTTAACAATTTTTTCTATATGAGTATCCAGATGGAGCTTCGAATCTAGCATAACACCAAGATCGCGGAGAGAACTAACTTTATTAATTAGCGTATTGGCAAGACGATAGTCGAACTCAGTAATATTTTTCTTTTTGGTAAATGTTATAACATGACACTTTGGAAGACTAAGATAAAGCTTATTAGAAGAGCAGTAGTTAGAGAAACGGTCTAAATCCTGCTGGAAGTTATAACAATCGAATTTATCAGAAATAATTTTATAGACTTTTAAATCGTCTGCGTATAGAAGAAATTTTGAATTTTGAAAACAGTCTTTTATGTCATTAATGTATAAAATAAATAATAATGGGCCTAAAATGGAACCTTGTGGTATTCCGGAGGTGACCAAAAAAGAGCCAGATTTAAAGCCATTAACAACTACCTTTTGTGTTCTGTTAGTTATATAAGATATAAGCCACCGTAGAAGGTCCCCTCTGATTCCATTGTAAGCAATTTTATTAAGTAGTAGTGTGTGATCAATTTTATCGAAAGCCTTCTGAAAATCTGTGTAAACTGCGTCTATTTGTTGTCTATTATCGAGACTATCAAACAGTTGGGACGTGAATATGAGAAGATTGCTAATGCATGATCTGTCTTTAACAAAGCCATGCTGTTCTTTTATTAAAACACTGCGAATGGCAGGATATAATTTGTTATGTACCAGCCTCTCAAATAGTTTGGAAAAAGCAGATAGTATAGAGATAGGTCGATAGGTCGCTACGTCATGCTTGGAACCGCTCTTATGAACTGGTACAATATTTGTATGTTTCCAAACTTCAGGGAAAATACCACATGATAAGCATTTATTAAATACTATGAATAAAGGATAGCATAATGTATCAGACGTGCGTTTCAGAAAAACCGAAGAAATCCTATCAGGACCAGGACCCTTGGTGGAATCAAGTGATTTTAATTGTTTATGTATTTCATCGAGAGATAGCTGCAGTTTGCATAGGAAAACATCATGGTCAGCATTACTAGAAGGTGGTTCCCAAGAGTCATAGTCAAATGTGGAGGGCTCATATACAGACTGGAAAAATGTAGCAAACAAGTTGCAAGTAGTACTAGGGTCATTGGATGATATTTGATTGTAATGAACCGTGGATGGGATTTTATTAGTAGATTTACGGCTAGCAACGTACGTCCAAAATGTCTTAGTATTGGTGGCAACACTGTCTTCAATTGTAATAATATATTTGCTATAGCAAGCGTCAGCTACTTTTTTATTTTTTTTCCTGTTACTCGAGAATACCTCATAGTCACATAAATTTCCATACTTTTTCCACCTGATCCAGGCCTGAGTTTTCTTTTTGTAGGTATATATGAGCGACTTGGAAAACCAACTGGGGAAATTAACATTTTTTGATCGACATGTGGGCGTGTGTGATTTTATAATTGCGTAAAGTTTTTCATAAAATATAGAAACAGATTCATTAGGTGTTAAGTTATCCAGCAAATTCCAATCTACGTCACTTATATCAGTATTTATATTGTTATAGTTAGCTTTGTGATAATTTAGTTTGCTGTCAGCATTACGTTTTGGAATATATGTCGGGTGAGAGAAGGAAATGTGTACATAGAAGGCTGGATGATAGGTGTCAACAGGTAAAAGGGGGACATCAGGAGAGAGTGTGACTGCATGGGTATTACAAAAAAATAAGTCTAAGATGCGTCCGTTACAATTGAAAAAGTGGTTGTACTGCATCATAACATGCTGTGAACAGAAATTTGATAAGGAACGAGTTATATTTGTCAGTTTGTTGTTCGCAGCATATTCCATGTAAGATAACTTTTTTACCCAAGCAACTGAGGGTAAATTAAAGTCACCTGTTAAAATAATATTTTCCACGGAGGAATCATCACACAACACTGTCAGAGAATTTAGAAAAGTCAGGTAAGTATCATCAATAGCATTAGGGGGTATGTAAGTAGCACAAATTATATGATATTTATTGTTTTTCGCGGGAACTTTAATTATTACATGTTCAGGCAAGGTTAACGGGGGCAAAAATTAAATACAGGAGGGATTTAGTTCTTTAGATACGGCTATAAGGACACCACCGCCATCCTTTTTGTTGGTGAGTAAACGGTTACGATCACATCTAAACACCAAATAGCGTTGATCAATAAATTCATTATCTGATATGTCAGGCGTCAACCAGGTCTCGGTCAATATAATGACGTCATATGCATTCGACATAATATTTAAATATAAGGTATTCAGTTTAGTCCTGATTCCTCGACAGTTTTGATGATAAATGGATATTTTGTTATCATAAGACATTTTTAAGATCTGAGGGTACAAAAAAATAAACCAAAGGCAAAAAAATATTCACTTCGGCGGGCTTATTACGTATGAAATAGCAATCAGCAAAAATTGCGCAACTATCGCGCAGTCATCGCGCGATCAATCGCTAAACGTCAAAAAAAATCGTATTATGTAAAAATCGTTTGCTAATCGTTCGCTGTTTGTTTCAATGCATTTATCGCTACGACACTAGCGCCAAAAACAATTTAGTAGCCACCGCTGG
Source organism: Charanyca ferruginea (assembly GCA_947361185.1). Taxonomy (NCBI): domain Eukaryota; kingdom Metazoa; phylum Arthropoda; class Insecta; order Lepidoptera; family Noctuidae; genus Charanyca; species Charanyca ferruginea. The sequence continues at coordinate 28,301,985 of OX376063.1, forward strand.
TACTAAATTCAAATTAATTTATTTGCTAGAATGTAGGTACAAATGAAGAACTTATACCTGCTACATTCCTGCTTACTTTTATCTGCTAATATAAACAAACAGAAAAACTGGTAGATTGTGTGTGATTGGCAATGTTTTGTCCGCGTCAGACACAACTTCACGTGTTAATTAACCTATATAATATGAATATTATAAAAAATATTCACTTACTAAATGATTAAGAGAATGTTCTAGTTTAACATATATTTTTTTCAAATCATTTACACTGCACATTTTGACGTGATTGTCAGTTTAAAATCTGTAAAAGTCGTTAAATAGTTTAGATAGTCGGTAGTGAGCTTTAAACTCAGCATCAGACAAGTTCAAAGCTTTGGCTTGATCTCGATGGCTACGTCGCACGCAACTGTGCTGTGTTATGGCTTTCAGTCCTACTGGCTTCTTCTTCAAGTGCTCCAAGCAAGAGAATAACACGAGACATCTTTGATAATCGAAGCGTCACTCGATTTTTTTAGGCGTATAATAATAAAGTTTTTACAAACCACATAGTTACTTTAATTTAAATTAACACACGACGAAGATTTAAAATACAGTTTTTTGGTACAATACTCGAAATAATGGACTGAATTAAACTAATATATATGAGTACAGCAAAGAAAGAAAGAGAAGACAGCGATTAACAATCGACCAGCAACTAGGGAAAAGGTTATCGCAATTTTACAGCAAAATTTGCTTATTGATGGCTATTGCTTTGCTGTCAAAACTCATACGTAATACGAAATAAACGTAGTACAATAGCGGACAATGCACAATTTAGTTCATTGATTGTTCCATAGAGGCAGCACTAACGCTTGTTTGGTTATCGCTGATACATAATACGAATTTGCAATTGAAGAGCAATTATTGCGCATTTTTTGCTATCGCTTGGCTTCTGCAAGATACGTAATAAGCCCGCCGAACTCATAAGTATACTTAAAATATGCGAGTTATACACTACTGCGATGTGATACACAAATGTGAGGGTACAACAAAAGAAACCAGAAACATAATAACAATCATTTTGAAATTCATAAGTATACTTTAAAAAAACCAACGCTGGAAGTTTACGTGTTACGTTCGCGGTAAATATAATTAAAAGGTAGATATTAGGTCTTTACATATGAAATTGCCGCTCGGTATCAAAAAATTAATAATAACTTTTTTTTAAAACAAAATTATATATTTAGTCAATCGAAGTATGCACCATTGTTATCGATACACTTCCGCCATTTTATCGAGAGCTCATTGATCCCTTTGGTAAAAAAATCCTAGGAGCGAGAATCGATGAACTGCTTGAAGGCTGTTTTAACTGCCTCATCAGAATTGAATTTTTATCCTTGTAAAAAGTTGTCCAAATTTCGGAATAAGTGGTAATCGGTTGGGGCAAGATCTGGAGAGTATGGTGGGTGACGCAGAGTTTCCAGTCGCAGCTCCTCTAACTTGGCGACGGTCTGATGTGCAGTATGTGGTCGAGCGTTATCCTGAAGGAGCAATGGGCTAGAGCAATTGACCAGTCTCGGTTGTTTAATGGTGAGCTTTTCCATCATTGTTTGCAACTGTTGACAATACATGTCTGCAGTAATCGTCTGACCTGATCTCAAGAAGTTGTAGTGGATGACACCAGCACAGGACCACCAAACACTAACTAGAATCTTCTTTTTGGTCAGTTTTCGCTTGGGGCAAGGTTTTGCCGGTTCTCCAGGGTTAAGCCATTGTGATGATCGCTTGCGATTATCGTACACGATCCACTTCTCATCACAAGTGACAATACGATTTAAAATTCCCTCATTATTGTGACGATGGAGCAAAGAAGCGCAGCAACCGATGCGTGTTTGTTGGTGTGCTTCAGTCAATTCGTACGGTACCCACTTTTCGAGCTTTTTTACTTATCCAATTTGACGCAAATGGATAATGATTGTTTTGTCACTTACTCCAAAGGCTGCTGCTAATTCAGAAGTGTTTTGAGATGGACCCGCTTCCACTATCGCCTTTAATTCTTCATTATTTACTTGAGTATCCGGTCGTCCACGAGGCTCATTTTGTAAATCAAAATTTCCAGAACGGAAACGTTGAAACTAAAAACGCACCGTTCGTTCGTTAGCGGTGCTTGGCCCGTACACGTCGTTAATCCTTCGAGCCGTTTCTGCTGCACTGGTGCCACGGTGGAACTCATATTCGTAGATACCGCGAATTTTTAATTTCTCCATTGTTGTTGCTATAGCAATTTTCAAGCCCAAACAAATGACGTGAAAACAAATGAAACATGAATTTTAGAACAATATTCTTTGGTCTTTATTTTGAAATAATTTTGAATTTGGAATTCCTATTCAAACACAAAATATTTGATTTCAAAGTTGCCAGTATTAAGTAAGTAAGGACCATATGTAAGGACTAAAGGACCTAATATAATCGACAACGTAAATTAGTAAAATCTCAAGCAACAATAATAGATTTGTTTTCAGAACTTCATTGTAAGACGCACTATTTTTAACATCGTGCATAAACTTATTTTAGTATCTTATTTTAATTATGATTTTAATTCTGATTTTAATTCTAATTTTCATTTTAATTGTAATTGTTTTTGATGAGTCTATTATTTAACTACAATAATTATTTTTATTATAATTCTGTTGTTGTTGTTCTGTTGTTGTATGCAATGTTGTATTTAAAGTTTTAATTAAGTAGGTACTAAGCATGTTTTGGTATGAAAACACTATGGACCCTGGTCTGAAAATAAAATTTTATTATTATTATTCTCATTTATTCATTAATTTACATATTTAATTATATTTTTAAATATAAGTAACAAAAAAAAATAAATAAAAACATTTAAAAATACAAAAAAATAGTAGCCCACCGGTATCGGGAACAGGGTCCAAGCTACCGGTGGTCAGGGCTCCTGAGAGAGGAATCTCCTGACTATACGCGCCGTGTCCAGGAGTACCGCTTTCTGTATCAACCCCTTGATCCAGCTGCCTAACGAGAGCCTCCTTAGGTGTTGGTCGAGGCTCTTGGAAATGAGTCCATTGGCCGTAACGACTATCGGCACAATGACTGCTGTATTCACATCCCACATGTCGACAACCTCGCGAGCCAAGTCAAGATACTTAATTTGTTTATCTTTCTCGGTTTTCACGAGGTTCTCGTCATGCGGAACCGCTATGTCAACAATCATTGCGCGACGCTCTAATCGATCTATCACCACTATATCAGGCTTATTGGCAACAATAGTCCTGTCAGTGATGATAGATCGATCCCAATACAACGTGATATTGCCATTTTCGAGAACTGGGTCGGGCACATACCTGTAGTACGGTACTTCCGACTCCACAAGCCTGTACTTTAGAGCAAGTTGCTGGTGGATAATCCTAGCTACAAGGTTGTGTCTATGCAAGTAGTCTCCGTTAGCTAGACGAGAGCACCCAGAGATAATGTATCGGATTGATTCACCCGGCCGGTGGCATGCCCGACAAATGTCAACCGTGCCGTCCTTCACAATATACCTCCGGTAGTTGTTCGTCATCATCACTTCATCCATAATCGCACAGACAAAACCTTCGGTTTCCCCAAACAGGTCACCAAAACGCAGCCAGGATACGGACGCCAAGAAATCTACATCAGGCCCATGTAGGGCCCGGTAGAAGCGCCCGTGAAGCTCCTTGCTCTGCCATACCTCCTTGCGGTCATTAGTATCGAGTACTACAGGTTTGCGCCAGTTCTCGTTCGCTAAGGAGAGCGGGGTGAGGCCCTTGTCCACTGAGACCACATCTCGGTGCATACCCACGTCGGTTTTAAGGAAGTACTCCCTGAGACTGCATACCTCACGGTTGTGCAGGGACTTAGCATTAAGAAAGCCTCGGCCTCCGCACTTCCGTGGGATATACAGTCTCATTACCGATGACCGTGGGTGATGCATCCGATTTGCGGTCAGCAATGTACGGACCCTCCTATCCAGGGCGTCAAGTTCCGTCTGAGTCCACTTGAGTATGCCGAAAGAGTACATCAAAACCGGCATGACCCATCCGTTGAAGGCGCGCACCTTGTTTCCGCCTGATAAAAGACTATTCAAAACTTTATTCAGGCGGCCAAAGAAGCGCTTCCTCAACGATTGTTTCATGTCGGTAGCATTGATGCCTAACGCTTGCGACATACCCAAGTACTTGTAGGTTTCGGTTGAGGAGAGGGATCTAAGGCGTATGGAATCCGAGAGTTGGGTTCCCACGGATTCCATAATCTCCCCTCGCTTCACATGCATGACTGCACATTTGTCCACACCAAATTCCATCCTGATGGCACTACTGAAAGTTTCTGTTACTTTCAGTAGCTCCATCAGTCGCAAATTGTTGGGGGCAAAGAGTTTCAGATCATCCATGTAAAGGAGGTGAGATATAACCTGACCTCCTCTTCTCAACCGATAGCCCAGACCTGAACCCTCCAGCAACGTGCTTAGAGGGTTCAAGGCCAAACAAAACCACAGTGAACTCAGACTATCGCCCTGAAATATACCTCGCTCGATCCTTATCGGTTCGCTATTCTCCCGGATCTGCCGACATCCTGGATAGCGAAGGACCGTCCTCCATTGCCCCATACATGACATCAGGAAGGTGCGCAGAATTGTATCGACTTTATACAACTCCAACACCCTCTTGAGCCATGTATGTGGCACAGAATCATAGGCCTTCTTATAGTCTATCCAACATGTCGACAGATCCCTTCGGGAACGACGAACCTGCTGATTAATGGCCATATCAATGAGGAGTAGCTCCTTAGTACCACGAGACCCGTTCCTACATCCATTTTGAGAGGCAGACATGATAGAATTTTTGTCAATATGTTCGTTAATTTTAGCTCTCAAAATGGATGTAAGAACTTTATAGACCGTTGGTAAACAAGTGATCGGCCTATAATTTTTAGGTTCCGTAGTACTACCTGATTTATGGAGCAGGTGGGTGATTCCAGTTGTTAGCAATTGGGGCAACGATCCTGACTCTAAGGCTGACTGGAACTGGGACGCCAAGCGAACGTGCGATCTCTGGAACCATTTTATCCAGAAATTGTGCAGCCCGTCCGGTCCTGGAGATTTCCAATTAGGTAACGGACGAACTGCACGAGCTACGTCTTGGGGGCCGATGGTTATTGCCCCCATTTCTGGTATTGGATCACACGTTCGCTCAACCTCCCGAGTCCAGTCGCCCTCAGTGTGACTAACAGGCACCGACCAGATGCTGCGCCAAAACGAACACATGGCATCATCATCCGGCAGGTGAGCATCAGTCACACCTTGGTCCGGTCGCTCCCAAGTCCTATACACCCTCCTCTCATCACTCTGGAATATGCGATTCTGAGTGTATCGCTCCACTCGCCGCTTGTACCGTCTGATACGGTTTGCCCATGCACAGATCTTCTGCTTCAGGAAGTCGATACGCTCTGTGATGCAGGACAAATAATCTCGAGGACTGATATCAGTCCCCGAAAATGCCCGCCGCACAAAGCGCATCACTGTAGGGTGAGTATTGCCCTCCCTGAAGCAGATAAGCTTGCCGATGAGTGCTCTAGCCTCACCAATACGACGTTCGATCCTGCACTGCCATGCTGGTACAGCTGGTTTTGGTCGTGCAGCTCCGTCACTGTTAGGAAATTTGACATGAGCTGCACGACATGCTGCTACAGCCGCGCAGTACAAAATCGAGTGGGTATCAGCGAGGTCTTCGCTGCTGTCAAAACAATTTGACAGCTGCGAATCTAAAGCACACACTAGTGCCCTATTTTTCTTGTGCATGGGCAAACGAGGTAATCGCGGCCTTAGTTCAGGCGGTGTAGAACGATACTCCCGGAACGCATCCTCCAAAGCATTCCTCAAATGATCATTGTACTGGGTACTCACAGATATAGCCTCGTCATTATCCTCTTCACCACCGCCGTCAGGTCGCGGTGAGGCACTGGGTAAATCTTGCGATTGTACCGCGACCGCAACTAGTGGCAAAGCAGACGTGACGTGACTACTCCGTGATTCAAGGCGTAGTCGATCAAGCACAACGTCATCCAGCATATGATTACGCTGGATGGCCCGCACCTGATCCGACAGTCGCTGTGCCGACACGTTGACAGCTGGCTCAAGCACCTGAAACAGAGAGAGCATCCGACCACGCTACGCAGTCAGGTTACTTCCCCCCTCTGTAGCCCCAAAGTATGAGCGCATGACACTTTCATTAAGAGACTGTGTCCATCTCATGCGCTGCACACTTCCACCGGAAGCGAGGACCCTATCAGAGACCGGAGGGTCTCGAGGCCCCAAGCTGTCCGGCGGCCGGCGTCGTCCCCGCCGACGTACAGGTGGTGGCGTCGTCGGCGGAGAGAAATATTCGTCGCTCGAGCTCGACGCAACTGCCGAGGCCGGTGTCACAGCCCTCACGATGGGGCTGGGTTCCGGCGGCGGCGAGGCGGAGCTGAGCGACGGGTCCGGAGATGGTGGGCGTGCTCGTCGTAACGCTGCTCGCGTCAACATTGTTCTTCACATCGATATATTCTATGTACTTACTTCTATGGTTCTTCAATATTAAATTTCATTTTGTATATTTCCATCAATAATGTATTACTGTACTGTAAGATATACTTCTATATTTATTTCGTTGATATTTTTTCATTTTTCATTTCCATTTGACAACTGTCATAAAATATTTTTCAACCACTTTTGTACATCTAGTTCCATTATGATATTGATATTTTATTTTTATAGTTCCAATGCGTGGCCAAATATTATTTGATGGTTTAATCAGTTTTATGTAGTGTTTAGATAATTTTATTAATTTAAAACGCATGTATAATGAAGAGTCAATGCGTGACGTTATTATTATTATTATTATAAAGTTTGATGAGGTAAACAAATATTGTAAAAAGTGATTAGTTATCATACGCAAATTAAGCAAACAATTGGTTGCAAAGAAATGTAACCAGTAAATATTTAACCAGATATTATTTTTATACGGGACAAATACTAATACTACTTCTAAGATAATAAAAATTTGTAAACAATGCAATGTAATAAGCAAGATAAGCACACAGCTGTTTGCAAAAAAACATGACAAACAATAATTTAAACAGATGTTATTTTTGTACAGGTACATTAAGTAATAAAGTGAACGTTTTGAAACAGATACCAACAACGTATTAGGATGAATTATTTGACCTTGACTTATTACAAGTGTCGTCTTCTGAACGGATTGCAATCGGTGAATCATCATTTCCCTGGACAAGCACAGTACCATTATTTGATCCGAGCTTATTACAGATGTCGTTTTCTGAACGGATCGCAATCGTAGGTGAATCATCATTCTCCTTGACCAGCACCGTAGCATTACGGACCCACACATATTTAAACTTTTTAGTATTGGCAGCGTCGCGGCATTTTCGAAATAACTCCTTATTTCGAAGCGTCAGGTGTTCGTTCATATAGATACGACATTGAGTTCCAGCGAGTCCTATACGATCTGATGTAATCCCTTTAGATAGTCGAAAAGCGCTCAGTACGTTATCACGGAGTAGTCGGGAAGTAAACTTTACTATAATATTTTTCGGACGTGAATTATGCGTGTGTGCATGTGGAACACGGTGAATAGCCACTATGTCATTCTGTGCTATAGGTGTGTTGATAGCTGCCGCAATTGACCTCAAAATAACCACCAGATTTTCGCCACGTTTTTCCGGCAAGTTCCCAATTTCAACATTACACTGCCTAGCCTGTTGTTCCAGGCGATCTATTTTATTAACCAGTGTAAATATGGGTTCAGACGCAGAGGCAACGATCTTCGACTCCATTTCCTTCGTACGTTTTGCGGCGTCAATAATTTCTGCAGAGTTGAATTCCACCGACAACTTCAACTCATCAACAACCTTCGTTAATTGAAGATGTTTTGTGTTTAGAATTGACATATCATTTTTTGTATTGGAAAAATCAGAGCGCAATTCTTTCAACTCTGATTGAATTTGAGAGGAGGTAGTTGCTAAATTATTAAATTCATTGCGAAGATTACTAATATTCGAGTTGATATTGGAAAACTGGTCGCGTATCTCAGTGCTCAGAACGCTCATTGACCTCTTGAATTCCTCGGAAAGTGCAGAGATATCCCTACGCAAGTCGCAATCTGGCTGCTTCCTCTTAGGGTTTCTCTGAGTCACATTAGGGTCGGCATCTTCGCCTGAGTATAGATCAGGAACAGATTGGCATTTACTCCTATTCGGCGAGCGTAACATAATGAAAGCGTCCAATTCGGCGATAATCAGCTGGGCAGTTAGGTATCTTATCCGACCAGCTAATAAGCATTTATTCCACGTTTTATGCCAAACCGGTATTGAGTAAAAGGGATGAAAAACGAGAAATAATACACTGTTTTGTTTACTCACGGGGGAGGAGGGGGCCGCACTCACGCGAATATCACCGCACGAAATAGTGTGAGCGAGTTAAAAAATATAGTCTGCACTGTTTCCTCGCGGGGGTGAAGAGGGCCGCACTCTCGCGACACGCGCACTTTGTCCCGTGCTCAATTATTTGAAAACAAACAGGTGTATGATGAAATTGAGTTTATTTGTCTTAGTAGCAAGGTTAGATTTTATATGGCACCGAATTACACTATTTAGGTAAAACTGATAATGCGTCTGCGCTAGCTAGTATAGGTACGAGGACAAACTGATTTATAAACTTATAAGTGTCAGACAGCTGATATACATACACAAATATTTTTTTATTTTTGTATTTACATACATATATAGATAAACAACACCCAGACACAAGGCATACACAAATGCTCATCACACAAATGTTTACCCTCGGCGGGAATCGAACCCGCAACACGCTGCGCAGCGGTCGATCGCTCAGCCACTGCGCCAACCGTGTCGTCAAAGATTCAAATGAGAAATATGAACATTGAATATGAAAGTATTTCGTCTGAAGGCGCGCTCTCGCTTGGAGCGTTCGTCTGTAATGTAACGTTTTGAGATTCGATTTTGAGCATTACATTACAGTACTACCGGGATGATCCGATAGGCAAAAAATATTATCTATTATTGTTAAATACACTCTGTTGATTAATTTCAATAAAATTAGACGTCATAAAATATTATCTTTTATTGTTAAATACACTGTTGATTAATTTTAATAAAATTAGACGTCATAAAATATTATCTATTATTGTTAAATACACTGTTGATTAATTTCAATAAAATTAGACGTCATAAAATATTATCTATTATTGTTAAATACACTCTGTTGATTAATTTCAATAAAATTAGACGTCATAAAATATTATCTATTATTGTTAAATACACTGTTGATTAATTTTAATAAAATTAGACGTCATAAAATATTATCTATTATTGTTAAATACACTGTTGATTAATTTCAATAAAATTAGACGTCATAAAATATTATCTATTATTGTTAAATACACTGTTGATTAATTTCAATAAAATTAGACGTCATAAAATATTATCTATTATTGTTAAATACACTGTTGATTAATTTCAATAAAATTAGACGTCCTATAATATTATCTATTATTGTTAAATACACTGTTGATTAATTTCAATAAAATTAGACGTCATAAAATATTATCTATTATTGTTAAATACACTGTTTATTAATTTCAATAAAATTAGACGTCATAAAATGAGAAAAACAGTATGGGTAGAAGAAACGTGGCAGGAAAGATGTTACCTTAGGCGAATATTATTATACTAGCTTTTGCCCGCGACTTCGTCCGCGTGAATGTCGGTTATAGTGCATGCAGACGCAGTCGCTGATTAAAAAGTAGCCTATGTCCTTTCTTGGGGATTAAGCTATCCTCATACCAAATTTCATCATAATCGGTTCAGCCGTTTCATCGTGAAAACGTAACAGACAGAGTTACTTTCGCATTTATAATATTAAATAGTATGGAAGTATGGATTGTGTAAGCATTGACCTTTAAGAGGTGTTAATTTTTATGATTATGAATATTAAATTTTCTCGCTGCGGCAACACTAAATTCTGCGGCTGCTCGAGCGTGCTCGCGCATGCATCCTGCAAGCTCGAGCATGGTCGAGCATCAAGTTTGGACGTGTATTTAATTTTGCACTGTATGCTATAGTCTTCAAGTAATTTTTTCAGTGGTCTGCTCTCGGTGTGCGCTGAGCCTAAGTCGGAAATCGCCAATCCACCTTGATCGCACGTGATGATCAATGCTCGTGCGTTCTCTATATGAGAAGAGGCATTTCCGCTGCAGGACTATTTTAAGTTGGTATTATTTTTAACCAATTTCAAAAAGGAGGAGGTTATCAGTTCGGATGTTTCTAATTTTTTTTTTATGTATGATCGGGCATAACTCTGTCTTAAAATAAACGAATTTGCAAAATTCTTTTTTTGTTCGGACGGGGTTTATTTCGGAATGGTCCCATATAAATTTTACCAAAATCGATCCAGCCCTTTTTGAGAAAATCTACAAAATCCAAAAAAAAATACTTAGATGACGTTTTAGTTACTTACGATTTCTTTTAAGTGTGTCGCCGTTTCTTAATGGATTTGGATGTTAAAGCAAAACTAAAAAGCGAATAATAAAAAGTTTTACAAAAGAAAACCGCCTTCAAAAACGAAAAAGTGATAAATAACTTTAGCACAGAACTGACTTTACTTTCGGAAGTCGGTGGCAATACAAAACAACAAACACAAAGCCACCGCCACCGACTTCCGAAAGTAAAGTGTGTTCTGTGCTAAAGTTATTTATCACTTTTTAGTTTTTAAAGGCGGTTTTCTTTTTTTCTGAAAAATACTTTTTTATCTATAATAGTTTTGGTAAATGGCTACAAAATTGTCCAATACTCTATCTTACCTAATTTAGGAATAGCTCAAAAATGAAAATGCTAATGATACCTACCAAGATCTGCCTGACTAGCCTTTCTCAACTATGTTGGGTCGGCTTCCAGTCTTACCGGATGCAGCTGAATACCAGTGTTAAAGGAGCGACTGCCTATCGGACCTCCATAACCCAGTTAATGGGTAACACGATACCCCTTGGTAAGACTGGTTGTCAGACTTTCTGGCTTCTGACACCCTTAACAACTGTCAAAGATTTATGAATGTCAACCGGGACCATCGACTTTACGTGCTTTCCGAGGCAGGGAGGGAACGCGGTATGAAATGGATGGTCACCCATCCATAGACTGACCGCGGCAAGCGTAGCTTAACCTTTGACCGATCGATCTGTACGGCTTTTACTTAGCCACGAGCTCCTCTGGATATACCTACCAAGATAATTTTGCAAAACGAAATACGAGAAAAAACATTGTCTTTCATATCACTTAACTTTCACTTATATTACACCTTTACAAAATCATAAAGATTTAACTTCGGTAAAACACGAAATTAAAATCCATCGATCTACATTCAAAAAAAAAAAGCAAAAACCTTTTTTTTGAGAAAAAGATTTTTTTTCCTGAAAAATGCGGAATCACGTTCTGTAAGTAATAGATTTTATTTCAGTTTTCATCTGATCCAAGAACTCTCATTAAAATCTTTGAAATGAGTCCTTTTCAAAGATGGATGAAGGCGAGTACTATCAATTTCTTTTTACTCTCTTTGGACCGTAATGAGAACTTTACATTTAATCCTCTAATTGGTTTGTGAAACCCAGTATTTAAAAGAAGGCAAAGTATCGGTATAATTAGACTTATATAAAATGTTTAATCTGATGCTTTTATAAAAAATCATGACATACACCTACACAGGTAGTTATTTGTCAAAGTACCTAAAACCCCGTCATGGTTTTTATATGCTCTAGGCTCGCGTTTGGCCACAACGCACCTGATCTTAAGTGCCTAAGGTGGAGCACGTCTAGGATGAACCAGTTCACTCGAGCCTTGAAGATACCTAGATTACGCTTATCGGGGTCTGGCATTTCGCACAATAAATGTGGAAGCGAAGCGCTTGGTTCGAGACCGTGGAACTTCAACCATATAGCGGTGACGCTTCGCCGTCACCATTCTATGCGCGTGTGAACAGAGGGACCATACTAGTATTTCGAAAAATAAAAATCCTAGGATTTAGTAGTAGCCTTAAAACAATTGTAGAACACATCTGGGAAGTTGTAAAGAAATATAATAAAAACTACAGCCCTTAAAGTGTGGTCCCTCAGTCCTCACAGACCATCAGTCAGATCTCGGAAAGTATATGAAAAATGAAGGTATTATGACTACAGGTATTTAGTAAAGAACTTGTCAAGATATTCACTGGATTATAGACTACAAAGCATGTAAGATAAAAAATTTATAACACTTCAACTGTGGTCCCTCATTCTACACAAAGTGGATAAATATTTTAGTGAATATTACCGAATCAGGTAAATAAAGTCTTTCTTTTTCTGCATAAAGTTTTAGTAAGAGACTTAAAACAGTTTGTAAAAAAGTAATGGAAAAGAATATTGACGCAATTTGAAGATAGCAAGTATCAAAACTGGTCCCTCAATCCTCACCTTCACTGGCATATGTCCATGTACTAGCTGCTAGACGAGAGGACTATCAGATAGTCTAGTGTGCTTAACTTTTAGTAAAAAGTTTCTACTGATTAATAGATATCTAAAATTGTGTGTTACTTACCTCTTAGCTAAGATATTATTATTTTTGTAATCCTATGAAAATAGATAGAATAGTGTGACCACACAATGAAACAAAATGTAGACAGTACTATTATAATTCATATATAGCATTAGACGAAACGAAAACGAGGTTGTACGGTTACAGAGGGACTGTTCACACGCACATACCATTCTGTGCTGGTCGAATACCAGCACAGTATGGTTCAGTTAATCTCAGAAATAAATAATAGAAATAGGAATTATCTAGGAAGGTTATAATAATATATTTAATAATTGGCTTTAATAATATAATCATAATATAATATGTGGGGACATTTTCACACATGACCATCTGACCCCAAATTAGGGAGACCCTGTACTATGGGTGTCAGACAGCTGATATACATACACAAATACTTTTTTTTTCTTTTTTAATACATACGTATATATAGATAAACAACACCCAGACACAAGGCAAACACAAGTTGCTCATCACACAAATGTTTACCCTGGGCGGGAATCGAACCCGCAACACGCTGCGCAGCAGTCGATCGCTCAGCCACTGCGCCAACCGTGTCGTCAAAGCACTTAGTGAAAATAAAAGCTACTTATAGATATATAATTAGTACTACCCATGCGAAGCCGGGTGCCTCGCTAGTATAATATAATATCATAGCGTGATAATAAAAGTACTTTTGACCATTATTTTTTTCGTCGTTTCTTTCTTCGTAGATACTAAAAACGCTTTTAAACTGATAAGTATAATAAAATTCGTGTTCAATAGCTGATAATTTCATCAGATACCAATTCAGAACGCCATGCGTTCACAGCCGGTGGTAGGCTGAACGCTTTGTTCGTTTTACAGCCCGAGTATTGCAAGTGATAAAAATTTACGTGCCAGTAAAATATGTTCGTCGAGTGAATCCATGCGGAGAGGTTATTACCTGTAAAACGTTTTACGTCAGCGTAAATCTTGAGTCCTACAACTTTAACGGAACGGTTTTATTGAGAACACTCCGCCTGTACTGATATGGACGAGGGAGAAATAGTCTGCTAGTACTATTAGTTTGTTGCAATCAAACTCGTTTATCTCATAAACAGAATCTTAAACTTGAATTTTCATTTTCACCCATTTGTCGCAAACCGATTGTGTTGGTTTTGTCTTATAATTATTATGTTAACTGACTTTTGCCCAAACTTGGTAGATAATATTGAGTAAAAATAGTTGCTGGGAAACGACTTTTATTTTTGGTGTGAAAAATCACTGTTTATTAGACATGGGCGAAATAGCTCACTGAAAAGAAAAAGAGCGAGTAGCTCTTTCACTCAAAAGAACTATATCACTCTTCTAGCTCACTAGCTCTTCAATAGCTCAGCGCTCAGACGCCGACTGTTAGCTCATTTGAAAATAAAGAGATACAATGACGCATACGTCATTGTATTGTATTGTATTTTCACGTCATTTCACGTTACGTTTACGTTACGTTACGTCACGTTTATACGTCATTGAAAACGTACCATACGCCATAGCGTATGGTACGTTTTCAATGACCTAATGCGCCTGAAGAGCTAATAATTGTTGGAAGAGCAAATACTGTGATCCGAACTCATTCGAAGTATTTCGAAGCGAGCCGAAGAGCCGTTTTGTCGGTGACTTCGTATGTCTGCCGGCCGAGAGCTACTGAGCGACTGAGGTATTCAGCGAGCGAGTGAGTGAGCCAGAGCGACGCTAAACGAAAAGAACTATAGTTCGTTCGCGTTAAGAATGCAGTAAATCATCAGTGCAAAATGCCTTCAACTGTCATTGTGAACTTGACTTTGTAATTTGAAAAGATTTGATTGGTTAGGGGTGTCATTGTGAACTAGACTTTGTAATTTGAAAAGATTTGATTGGTTAGGGGTGTCATTGTGAACTTGACTTTGTAATTTGAAAAGATTTGATTGGTTAGGGGTGTCATTGTGAACTAGACTTTGTAATTTGAAAAGATTTGATTGGTTAGGGGTGTCATTGTGAACTTGACTTTGTAATTTGAAAAGATTTGATTGGTTAGGGGCGGGGCTAGGCTGACGGACAGTGATGATTTCACTGCATTCTTAACGCAAACGAACTATAGCTCTTTTCGTTTAGCTTCGCTTTTACCCAAGTCTACTGTTTATCGTAATTAAAGGTGCAAGCAATAGTACAGGGGATGTAGAGGTATTTCAAGTTCAATTATTACATTGAAAACTTGAAATATTGCTTATAATTATTATATAATCGGACTCAAAGAGAAACATTCGCAAGCAATATCAATACGATATAATTTTACCCACTGTTAAAAAGGACATGTTAGGTTTTTGTATGGAGGCTGGGCTTTAATTCGGAGCTGCTGTGAACAGGGAAGAGATTATATTTTTATGAAAGTACATAAATTAAGACGACTTTATGTATATTTTTAATTTTTTTTTAAATCACCCTTCCTAAATTATTATATTTTTAATTAATTGTAATTTAAAAAATAAATTGCAACCCACGGTAATTATTGATTTTGGCAACACTTTTCGGTTGAATGTCATTATTGTCATTATGAAAAGATTAAACGTCAATCAAGTGTCAAATTCAATTATAATTGCGTACCTATGCGCTCCCTATTATTAATATACTCTGCGTATGCGTCTGTGTTTTGCGTTACAACAACGGAACGGACACAAGTGATTTGATTTTTTTTTGTTTTTGTTGTGTTATTTATGTTCAAGTTTCTTGTAATCTTTGTTATCTTTATTTGACCTGGCTTTTAATTTGGATTCTTTCCTGCACAGTATCTTGATAATATAATTATAAGGGATGATGTTGAAAATGAAGAGGTACAATAAATACAGTCAAATATAAGTAAATGCATTACTTTTATTTCTCTACCTAATACACAAAAATGTTCACCTATTCTGACCTGCTGGAGCGACTATTTACAAAAGGTGAACAGGTCCAATCCATTTAAGTCTGTCTGTATCTGGACTGTTTGGTTTACTGGCCTGCCTTGGAGGAGACGTAAAACCATCAGTAATCATTTTGCAATTTATTGAATTCATGATGATAAAGTCATAAAGTCCCAAATTGTAGGAGAAATTAAGGATATTTGATACAAATAAATTCATACACTGTTTTAAGCTTTCACGGTTTAAAACTGAACTTATATTGTCACACGGGATATCTTCCGTGATACGCGATCATGGCGCTTGCCAGCGTCGAAATATCGGGAGCTCAAAACAATGAACAATCACGGAAGATATCCCCTATGTGACAATATAAGTTTATATAAATTCCTTACATATCCTTATCATAAACCATTACACACCTCAGATGATGATTTTACTAATATCAAGTAGAAATTACAAAAATTAAACATAAATATTCATAAGCAAACGGAAAAATAGCGATTCTAACAATGAGACAAGGGAGCGACATGACATCTGACATGTGTGGTGTGACACTGACAACCTTACTGACACAACACAGTTAATATTTTCATAGATTCCGGAATCAATGCCATGCATACAAATCATGGAGATATAATTCGTCGGTTTTATAGCCATTTAATAATGTTTAAAAATATTTTAAATAACAATAAGGTGTTTAATGTACTTTAAAAAATGATATTTAACCCTTTTTTCTTTGTTTCAATGTACAAAAATAATATTACGATACAAAAAAAATCTGGATTTAAAATATTTATTTATTCAATAATTGTGCTTTTAATTTTTTTTTGTTTTTGTTAGGCCATCTTGAATAATTTTCCCTATCAGAAAAACCACACATGATAGCTGTTCGAAAAAAAAAATTTTTTTTTTGCCCATTTCATAACATGTCCTTTGATGTATTATAAACGTACCTACATAACTGCTATTCGTGTATAATACAATAATTTATCACCAGCTATTAAACAATTAAATAGAAACGTGAAGAGTCGACCAGCCGCTTAGCAATGCCCCTAAAAACAAGGTGACCACTCGGACCCCATGGCCCTAGTGTTTCTTTGGAACTTAACCCCTCATATGGGCGAACGCAGATCTACGCGAGACACAATAGCTATTTAATTGTGTCTGTAATTACATACGAGGGGTTAATGAATATCTATAAAAACATAACTTACCTGCATATAGGTACCGTACGTGCAGCTAGATTATTTTGAACACAGAGTCTCATTTAGATAACAGAACAAGAATTTCCTAAAAACTTTGACGTGGTAATTACAATACAGCCGATTGCACTAACACCAGTTCCATTTATTACTTACGGCGCGGAGTTCGACATAATCGCTCAACTACTATTTAATGACTGAGTTTAATTGTTTATTTCTTTAGACGAAACTGAATTAGCTTTAAATAAATGCATTATACTATAAAGCGGAAGAGTTTGTCTGTATGTTTGTTTGAATGCGCTAATTTTCCGGACTGCTAGACCGATTTTTTAAATAGGAAAATGGGAACCTATCCTTGAGTGCTACAGATTATTTTTTAATTATAAAAAATAATTAAATTAGGGATCCGTAAAAGTCGCCCGAGAAAATTCATTTGTCATGAACGTGACGGACGTCTCGTGTTTTATATTAAATTTTTATATTAATTTTATATTAAAAATAAGAAATTCTATTTTCAAACAGTCGGTTAACGTTACATACGGACGGTTAAAAAGTTACTTAAAGGTGCGATGATTAACGTACGTTTGCGGGTTGTTTCATGTCATAAACATCCGTCAGTTAAAGTTATTCAAAAAGAGATTCCATAATACGTATTTTGATGTTTGAAGTAGCTGTTTGGCAACACAAAATTACGTCGACTGGTCGGTTATGGTAATAGTAACTTTTTGACGTATGATTTTGTGAAACAACCCATTTTTTTGATTTGACGATAGTTAGCGCCATTTTTAACTTTTACCGGTTAGTAATGGTTAGTTGAAGCAATCCGTCCTTAGTGTTTTGGTTTGCCATACATTTTCATCTATATGGCCACGATAAAAATACGAGTAATTATGGAATAAGAGTTCCGCCGCGTTAGCAATGCCGCACAAATGGGTTGCAACATGTATTACGTGTACGGAGTACACTACAAACGAACGCACGACACGTCATTGGTTCGAACGCTTCCGACATGAAAATAAATATCTAAAAAAACATTTTTCTATAAAAAAAAATGTGAGCCGTCACGGGACGCCTGAAACATCGACATTATTTTGTAAAAGTAATATGCAGAAAAGAACAGATTGTGGTAGGAACTAAATATGTCATAATGATAAAATAAAATATTACGATTTTTTTCCCGATAACGATGACTATTTATTGAACAAACATTTATTTTCATTAAATACAAAAATTTACGAATTTATTTCAAATCGTGACTATTTGTTTAATCAGTGACTTCGGTAATCGCACAGTCGATTGCGCATGGCGACACGTCGCCACACCGTACACACTACTGCATATAGACTGTATATATATATCATCATATAGCGTGACGACGCGTCGCCACGGCATGCGTCGCCACCCCAGAAATCGGTTTTACGTGCGGCTATAGATGTTTCACATCAAAAACAATTGCCTTCAAAAGCTAAAAAGTGATAAATAACTTAAGCACAGAACACACATTACTTTAGTTTCGGAAGTCGGTGGCAATACAAAACAACAAACAGAACAAAACCACCAGCCAGTTTTTATTTTCCGCTGTTTAGTATCGCCTTAACATCCATTAAGCTGTTAAGAAACGGCGATACAGCTAAATCAGAGATTGAAAGTCCTCTAAAGATTGAAGAAACTAAAACATAAACTATGTATTTTTTTTGGCATATTGTTGATTTTTTCGAAAAGCGCTAAATCAATTTCGATAAAATTTATATGGGATCCGTCTATATGAGGTTATGCCCGAACATATAAAAAATACAAACATCCGAATTGATAACCTCCTCCTTTTTGAAGTCGGTTCAAAAAGGAACCCCGGGTTCGCCCGAAATTCCTTGCATAAATATGATAGTGTCATTTGTTAAGTAATCAACTAAACACTAAACCGTTTGTGATCGTGGCTAGCATTTTGTAGAAGTGGTGTAGAACTTCTAAAGTCTATTTAGATCTAGCTAGATTATAGAAGATTCGATCTAAGATATGGCCTTCGGGTCGTCTAAGTCTTGACCTCGATATATCTAACTTAACCCTATCTTAGGGGAGAACGTCAAAGTAAAGGAACAGTTTATTCATACGTAGAATTATAAAGCTGTAGGTAGGTAGGTTGTCATCTATCATATTTATTTATTTTTACTAACCCATTTCATTTCAGAATTAAAACACTCTTTGGTTAGCCTCGTAAATAACTTTTCTAACGTACATAATGACTAATTACCATCCTTTATAGTAAGTTTCTCAAAATAATCTCCAACTGCATCTCTTTTGACACAATATTCTTTCTTCAAGTTTATACATTTATGCCCGTTGCCACCTGCATCTTTTATCTCTTTCCAACTCAAAGAAAAGATCACTCTATCCTTTTCCAAATTTTTCATTCAGTCTCCTAGTTCTTTTGTTAAAGGAGTGACGGATCTAATGAGCTTCTTAGAAATGTAGGAATAACGTATAGCGGGAAAAGAAAATCTACGGTTCCATTTCTTTCTTTTCAACGTTGTTGTTAGTAATAATGGGGCTGCACAGATTTGCCATGAAATGATTCATTGGTAGTTAGATGGATGTGAAGTTAGATGGAGTTTCATATGGTGTCAGTACAAAGAACCTCATAGTTAAATAGGTATAAAGTGAAATTAGTCAAATTATCAGTGCAAGATAGAAACGGGGACATACCTAGACAAACCATAGTATTCCTTTATTTATCTCATCCATAGTACTTTACTTATTATCCACTTAGATATACATTTCAATATTAGTTAAATATGCAGAAAGCACCTTCGAGACTACACTTCATAGAAAATACCTTTGATTAACTACAAAACATATCAATGTTAAATTACTTTCTTTAGTCACATAATTGGCACTGATAGTACACCTCCATCATTGCAACTTTAACTCAAAGCCATCTTTATAGAGTGGTTTATTCAACAGCAGCATGTGCTTGCATTCGTGCAGTATCGTCCTAATGAGGTGCTTTCGTATAAACTAGAAGTACACTTAAAGCTTTATATTCTGTAATTCCTTTTTTGTTGGGAGCTCCGGATTCAGTTAGAGGAGTTTAATTTAAAGCGTAGTTGTATTTTCAATGTGATTTTGAACATTATTTCTGTGTGAAACTAACAAAATAGGAATGTGTTATTTAGAACAAAATCAAACCCTAACGGATTAAGTACCTATACTGTACTGTATTGGAAAGCGAAATGTGGTGTTCGAACACTTCGAACCCCAGCCGTGACACTTTATGAATCAACTCTTTTCTCTATTTTAGTAGTTTTAAGAAATCTACATTAAACAAGCGACAGCGAAAGCAAAAAATCACTCAGTCGTGACCACGAAGTAAGTCTGTTATACTCACTTCGTGGTCTAATCACAAAATCTCAAAAACTACTTAAATTTAATTTAGGAAGTAAATAACATATTTATTTTGATTATTCATCATCATCATTATCACCATGTCAATCTTTAGACGTCCACTGTTGGGCATAATGTCTCCCCCAAGGGGGGTTCAGCCGTAATCGCAATGCTTGGCTGATGAATGTTAGCGATCGCAGTTGGTGTTATGGCACTCAGAAGGACGCTACTGCCCATCCTCTGGTCAATATCCCTCTGTCGCCTTCTAAGACACCCACGGGTAGAAATGGGGTGGTGCTAGTTGCGGCCGGCGCCACACGGCCTAATATCATACATTATTTTTTTATTATTCATACTAGCTTCTGCCCGCGACTTCGTACGCGGATCCTGTTGCTTATGCCAGCGACAACGGGGTCGGCAAAATCGAAGATCTGAAACGTCTAAGTGACTTCTCCCCTGCGTTACCGGGTAGGCTACCGTGTCACGAAGATAAATGGAACAGGAAATTAAACACTCAAATCTCTCTCTCTCTCTCTCTCTCTTGGGTAGACTGTTGAAACTAAAAATGTAATGTTTATTATTTTAATAAGAACTTAATGTACACAATTATGCAGTAAATATATCTTTATCTTTATCTTTAAGCCCAAAGGCATATTTATTCAATAAAATAAAA
Source organism: Charanyca ferruginea (assembly GCA_947361185.1). NCBI lineage: Eukaryota > Metazoa > Arthropoda > Insecta > Lepidoptera > Noctuidae > Charanyca > Charanyca ferruginea. The sequence continues at coordinate 28,322,786 of OX376063.1, forward strand.
AAATAAATGGGAGTTTTGGCCAGTAGAGTCAAATTTTCAATGATATACCATCGTCATCAAAAATCAGTCCTAAACTGTTACCGCCTTCACTGCGTGGAGGTACTCCCAGCTTAATATAATATGCAGCGAAATTAGTGATAGCTTTATAGTTAAATTTTAAAAATTACAGCTTTGATTTCCACGTCAGATGTTTCTGATCTTTGATTTTTATAAGTCAACAGGAAATGCCCATCAGACCGAACAACTTTTGCTAAGACGTCATTAATGTATGTGTTATGGTGTAGCTGGGCTCTTGGAGTTCCACATCAGGTGGTCCAGATCTTCAAATTTATTCTCTCAGCAGAAAATGCTCATCACGTGGAACAATTTTTGCTACGGTATCATTTTTGTATCTCGTATAGTTTAGCTGGTCTGTTGCGGTTCTGCATCAGGTGTTCAAGTTTCCAAGATAAATTATAGCCTATATGTTGCCCAGACTTAATACCTATACAACAACAAAAAAATCATTCAAATCCGTCCAGCAGTTCCGAAGATTAGCGTGTACAAACAAACAGACAAACAGACAAACAGACAGACTTTTTTCTTGGATTCGTGCTCTATTACTGTTTCTAAACCCCCCTCAATTATTATTTTTTTAATATATTCAATATACAGACACAGTTTTTTTTACTGTTTTATTATATGTATAGATAGATATCATACATTGTTTACATACTAATTAAATATATACAGAAGTTATAAATGTATTAAAACATATTATGTACAGATGGGGGATGGGGGGGGCGATAGAGCATTGCGAACTAGTGTCCAAAACGCTAGCAGCATTACCACGTTGTATGGCAAAGTAAATAGTTTCTAAATAGGAGACATCAACGTCGACGCGTTCATCAACGCGAACGAATTCGCGGGTAAATGTTAGTACTCGTATATTTGTGCAAACCTATGAAGCAAATGAATGTATGTAAATAGATATGAGACAACCTTGATGCTTATTGTGTATGTAACGAGTTCATCAGGTTACATATCTAGCATTATATACTGCTAAACTATTCAAACTATAACAAATAGGTATCAACCACTATTTTTTTTTTCTGCGCAAAACCATAAAATTCACTTTATAACAATGGCCAGATAATTCGATTTTTAAAATCATGTGCCTACCCTTTTCCCAACTGTGTTGGTGTAACAAAATGATTTAGGTATGAAGGTTTCAAATATCTGTAGCTATGTATGCGATCATGCCAATGACACAAGTATGTATATAGGTAAACTTATATAAAACTTCTTGGTCGCTCATTCGTGAGCTACCTCCATCTGAACTAGATCCCTCGGAGCAAGTCATAGCAGGTAGCGGACTATTAAAAACGAACTAAAATTCTAATTAAAGCAAGCAAGTGTTTCTAGACAGATTTCATAAAAGTAAACCTTGCCATAATTTATATTACAGTTTAACATGACATTAGTTTATTATCGTTGGAGAAGAGACAATGTATATTATTGTTTACCGTTATAATAATTTCGTACCATCATACCGAATGGCCAAACCGTAGCCGTAGTATAGCCGTGTGGTGCCGGTTGCAAATAGCACCACCCACGGATGTCTATGTCACCACCCCATTTCTACCCGTGGGTGTCGTAGAAAGCGACAGAGGGATATTGTCCAGAGAATGGGCAGCAGCGTCCTTCTGTGTACCATAACACTACTGCGATCGACAACATGCATCGACCAATCGTGGCGATTACGGCTGAACCCACCTTGGGGGAGACCTATGCCAAGCAGTGGGCGTCTAAACGTTGACATGATGATGATGATGATAACCAAATGGAAAAATAATTCGCATCTATGAAGAAAAGTGGAGTAAATAGCTACAGTATTTCCGAAACCTTTTGAAATATTCTTATTCTCACGTATGAGCAGGAATTATTGTTAAATTAGCTGATTTAAATACCTTCATTCACGTCAGACAATTACAGATCGTTTTTTTGTCGGAAAAAAATGGAACTCGGCTTCAAATATACCAACGCAGCCATGTCCCATAATAAGTCGGTCCTACGTGACTGAAGTCCCTGCTTTTTTTTTAATATTTCTGCATTCTCTCTGGAATGCAGAAATATTACAAAAAAGCAGATGAGTCGAGTAAAAGTTTTTGAAATGAAAATCAGAACTACATCTGTGGCTTAGGCCCCACGGTCCATTTGCATAAGACTTCCAGACGATGCTTTTAGCGTGAAACTAACTCGAACTACGAATGTGTTTGTGCATACGTCTGATGCCGTAATCACATTAAAACATCGCCTGCACACATATACACTTTTAATATGTGTACAGTGCATATTTCATGCATTTCAAACACACACGTTTATAGAGTATTCAGTTAATTGGTGTGTGTGTTTCCAAGTTTGCAAATTATATTTTAGCGTAGGTGTCTATGAAGTTTTACAGTTTGCACTTCGGATGAATTTCTCACGAACGAGTATTTCAGTGAACTTGTTTCTGAAAGTTGTGCCTTTGCACTTTCGAATGGAATTTTGTTAGTAATCTGCAATATTTTAGTTTTAGATATAACGGTATCTATAGGTACATAATATACTTAGTCTGGCCATAAATACTGTAACAATTAAAAATAAGAAAGATATTACATTTGAATTTGGAATCTGTCATTTTTATACGATTGTTCATTGAGTTTTCTAATTTTGGCGCCAATACATTGTACAATATTTTGCGATATTAAAATGGAGTGGGGTGAGAAAGAGAACCGAATCGCTGTGATTGCATTTCACAAAGTTGGTATGCAGCCAAATACATTTTATAAAACTCTCCATACGCTTGGTATTAGTAAAATGTTTGTGTACCGGGCTATTGATAGGTACAATGAGACCTCCTCTGTTTGTGACAGAAAAAGATCTGGCCGTGTGCCGGTGCTTTGACCACCTTTTTCGTACGAACACTACGTGTCGTACGAAACAGGTGGTCAAAGCAGTAAGGGAAAGAATTCGAAGAAATCCTGTCCGAAAGGATATTGGGATAGCACCCAAAACCATGTCGCGTATTTTAAAAGATGACTTAGGACTTGCAGCCTATAGAAGATGCACTGGTCATTTTTTAACTGATAATTTAAAAAAGAATAGGGTAATAAAATCGAAACAACTACTGAAGCGGTACGCAAAGGGAGGTTACAGAAAAAAATTGTTTACGGATGAGAAAATCTTTACAATTGAGCAACATTTTAACAAACAAAATGACCGTATTTATGCCCAAAGCTCTAAGGAAGCTTCCCAATTAGTCGACAGAGTGCAACGTAGGCATTATCCGACTTCAGTGATAGTTGGGTGGGGTGTTAGCTATGAAGGAGTGACTGAGCCATATTTTTGTGAAAAAGGTATCAAAACATCGGCACAAGTGTATCAAGATACCATTCTTGAGAAGGTAGTTAAGCCCCTTAACAACACCATGTTCAATAACCAAGTATGGTTCTTCCAACAAGACTCGGCGCCGGGTCATAAAGCTCGGTCCACGCAGTCTTGGTTGGAAGTGAACGTTTCGGACTTCATCAGAGCTGAAGACTGGCCGTCGTCTAGTCCCGATCTTAATCCGCTGGATTATGATTTATGGTCAGTTTTAGAGAGTACGGCTTGCTCTAAACGCCATGATAATTTGGAGTCCCTAAAACAATTCATACGATTGGCGTGATGAATTTTCCCATGGAAAGAGCGCGTGCTTCTATTGATAACTGGCTTCAACGTTTAAAGGACTGTATTGCAGCCAATGGAGACCACTTCGAATAAGCTTTTTATATTTTAAATTGTTTTATATTTATGTATTAAACAAACATACCGTAAAAGTAATAAATATTATTTGAAATAAAAAAAAATTTTCTTCGTGACAATATTTATGGCAAGACTAGGTACTTTTTAACCGACTTCAAAAAGGAGGAGGTTATCAATTCGAATGTTTATATATATATATATTTTTTTTATGTATGTTCGGGCATTACTCTGTCATATATGATCGGATTTGCAAAGTTCTTATTTTGTTCGAAAGGGGTTTATTTCGAAATGGTCCCATATAAATTTTATCAAAATTGATTTAGCCCTTTTGGAGAAAATCAACAAATTCCCAAAAAAATTACTTAGACGACGTTTTAGTTTCTTCAATCTTTGGAGGACTTACAATCTCTTAATGCATTTGAATGTTAAGGCAACACTAAAAAGCGAAAAATAAAAAGCTTTTTCAAAAAAAAGAAAACCGCCTTCAAAAACTAAAAAGTGATAAATAACTTTAGCACAGAATACACATTACTTTACTTTCGGAAGTCGGTGGCAATACAAAACAACAAACACAAAGCCACCACCACCGACTTTCGAAAGTAAAGTAATGTGTATTCTGTGCTAAAGTTATTTATCACTTTTTAGCTTTTGAAGGCGGTTTTCATTTTCTTGAAAAAGCTATTTTTCAATTTTTTTTTATTGGTTTTTTATAATACAAGCCCAAAGCAAAGTCAAAATCAACATAAAAATATTTTTATTCGTTTCAAATATATTATCATGCTTGAGTTTCCTTTTTAATTAATTTAGTTTCAAGACTGGCACTCTGTAAGAAAAACAGATTAAACCCGCCATTCTGATACGAGGTTGGCGGTTTACATACTTATTGTAAAAATTGTGGTTTTAAAATAGTACATTTATTTATTTATACTTCATGTACAAAATGTACAAATTTAAACTTAATGCAAAGTCAAAGTCAAATCATTTATTTCAAATAGACCATTATAAGGCACTTTTGAACGTCAAATGAGAAAAAAAAAAATGATTCTAGATGCGTTAGGTTCTCTACTCTTCATTCTCATTTCATTCTTCTTCTTCTCTCTCTCTCAATTCGGCATTGCTCGTATATTGCTCTCACGCATATCTCAGGGCCATTGTAGTCATACACCCGTCATTCTGATGCACACAAAAACTTAACCTTTTAAGGAAACTGTATACCAACGCGTGCTCCATTCAAAAACTAGTGTAAACATATTTTAGTCAATACTTAAGTAGGTTTCGTTAAATAACACATTAGTGGATAGGATAAGGATAATATCGAGTTGGTTTTCCATCAAATAACTTAATTTCTAATACATAGCACAACAAATACGAAAATATGGTTACATTTGTATGGAGCGCACAGCACAACGATAATATCCTTGTAATTTCCCTCCATTTGGTGCTATGAAAGAATGGCGTCTAATCCCGTCACGTCCGCGGCCGCTAACACCATCATTAGCAGGATTTGTGCTCAAATGACGGATTTACGGAGTTCCGGAGTTAAGGCGGACGGAATTTGATAAACAAATTTTTTGAAGTCTACTAAAGAAAGTGTCAATCTGTTGTCGGAAATTTAATACTCAAGTACTTGTTAGGTGGTTTTGTTTCTAAATTGGCTCGTGCAAAATTCAATGCAATAATTTAGAGGGTGTTTTACGTTTAACAGTGGACAGTAGTAGGCTGATATGATGATGATGATTTAGAGGAAGCTGAGAGGTCCGTGAAGCGAAATGTCTGCCAACGTATGTTTAATTTTTTTTTCGGATTGGCGTTTCGCATGTCGACGTAATAGGTTATCGACTGCTTAACTGGACTTTCCTGTGGTGCCGTAAAGTCAATTTAAGGCCTCCTACCAGGGCAAAAACTTATAAACTAAGCGACTACACGCTAAGGGCACCCCCGTGGGGTACGAGCCTCGGTTTAGGGCGTCGCTGGTGGAGGGCAGCAAAGGGCAAAAAGAAAAATCTTTAAATACACTGTTTCCTACTCATTTAATATTTGGACTATGAAATCGGGCTAGCCTCTTACAGAAGAGTAGGCTTGATCCCATGCTGTAGCAGATGAATAATTCCCTACATTATGTCACAATGCTACTCAGAAACATGCAAATACTATCGCTAAAGCACTTTAAAGTGTACATTAAACCTAGAAAGTAGACTTAGGTAGACTGATGTAATCTCTAAGCCTTTGTTTTACGTAAACTACAAACCAATCAAGTAAATAATCTGTCTAATAACTCAGTAGTAAACCCACAGTACAAACGAACATGGCACTGTAAACCTACCACAACACGTTTATATTAAACCGCTGAAAATTTAATAACAGCTCCCTTATTGATATTAATGGTATTGTGAGATTTACGTACAATCACAGGATATTAAACGTAGTATTAAACGTTGATAATACACAGCGGGGGCCTTCCGTTGCGCCCATTAAGCCTGATAGCTTTTGTTTTGCGCCAGATTAATAAATCAAGACCCACCCTTGCCATCCGGGCAAAAAATGTAGCAATATTAACACAGAGCTTGATGTTGCTGGATGATAATTCCTTTTTTATATTATATAGAATATCATCTGACTGCTTCCTTGGTCGAGTGATCGCAAACGCGAGTTTTGAGCGTGGGGTCATGGTTGGATTTCCAGGTAGGGCAAAGTGTTAATGGGTTTTGCTATTAAGAAAAAGTATTTTCAGAAAAAAGGAAACCGCCTTTAAAAACTAAAAAGTGCTAAATAACTTTAGCACAGAACACACATTACTTTCGGAAGTCGGTGGCGGTGGCTTTGTGTTTGTTGTTTTGTATTACCACCGACTCCCGAAAGTAAAGTAATGTGTGTTCTGTGCTAAAGTTATTTAGCACTTTTTAGTTTTTGAAGGCGGTTTTCTTTTTTTTGAAAATTTTTTTTATTTTTCGCTTTTAAGTGTTACCGTAACATCCAAATCCATTACGAAACGGCGACACAGTTAAAAGAGATTGAAAATCCTCCAAAGATTGAAGAAACTAAAACGTCGTCTAAGTATTTTTTTTGGGAATTTGTAGATTTTCTCAAAAAGGGCTGTGTCAATTTTGGTAAAATTTATATAGGACCATTTCGGAATAACCCCCTTTTGAACAAAGAAGAATATTGCAAATCCGTCTATATATGACAGAGTTATGCCCGAACATACATAAAAAAAAAGAAAAAAAATATATAAACGTTCGAATTGATAACCTCCTCCTTTTTGAAGTCGGTTAAAAAATGATCCCTCCTTGATCATGTCAGATTGCTGTCCTTCCGGACTATGAAATTGAGAAAAAAAGGGAGTGCACCTGCGGTTTTACATGCTTTCCGAGGCACGGGGGTGTTACACACCCAACTTCGAAACTCCTGGCTGTTACTGAGAAATTCCTTATAGAAAAACCAAATAACACTTTGCTCGTCCTGCATGGAAACCCAGTATCGCACGCTCAGGAGTCACGCTTGCGACCACGAGACTAACCAGGCAGTGAAGTGTCGCCACCCGTATAAATAAACAGAAACTGTAAAATATAACCCGGATTATCTTGAATGTTTAAAAATAATTTAATTTCAGTTTCAACGCCCTTGGTTTCTAAACCCACAACTAGAGCAAATCATTTAACTCACAGATATAGGTACTGTAGCACCTGAGCTACACTTGTACCAAGTACGAATTACCGAGGAATCTACGCTACGTTAAGGCGCGTCCCTGTGCGAAACGCAGCGCTAGCCGTTTTTTGTTCAGTTTTTCAGACCTAAATACTCTATATCCAAAAGAAATATCAACAAATAAAAAATAGATTAAATTTCTGCATAATCTTGACTCCAAAATGGTAGATCTCATTTTTGTTTACGAAGTATAGTATTTAACTAATCTCCTCACAACGAAACCACAGAAATGAGAAATAATTATTGAAAACATGCATCTCCTCGACAAGTAACCATTAATTCGATTTTTTACTAACACTAATGGATAGGCAATTTATTAATGAACGTTATGGTAGATTTTATTTTTTCAAAATCCCAATATGTGATTTTATAAAGATTTAATTCTAAAATCTGAGCTTATTTTGCTACTGTATCTCTTGCGCGGCGCAGAGGGAACGAACGTTCAAGGTTATTTGCTCAGGGTACCGCCTTAATAAAACGTATCAGCGCCTTTTAGGAGATTATATTAATATAATTAGCGAGAGGTAAAATTTACATGACGTCATCATGATCATCATTTGACGACACGGTTGGCGCAGTGGCTGAGCCTTCGACTGCTGCGCAGCGTGTTGCGGGTTCAAAAAAGTCAAAGTCAAATCATTTATTTCAATTAGACCATTATAAGGCACTTTTGAACGTCAAATGAGAAAAAAAAAATTGATTCTAGGTGCCCATTCCAAAAGGACTCGATTCCCGCCCAGGGTAAATATTTGTGTGATGAGCACTTGTATTTGCCTTGTGTCTGGGTGTTGTTTATCTATATATATGTATGGATTTAAAATGTATTTGTGTATGTATATCAGTTGTCTGACACCCATAGTACAGGGTCTCCCTAGTTTGGGGTCAGATGGCCATGTGTGAAAATGTCCCCACATATTATTATTATTACATGGCCTTAGCTCTTAGTAGAGCCGTCGGTTCTGACAGGCTTGTCAGAATATAAAAACTATATTCTACATTATTCAAATATAATCGAAAGTATCCAGAAAGTTCTAACCATAGACTAAATAGATATGCCTTCATTACATAAAGCCTCTCTGCTTTACAAACTCTCTACAGTACCTACGTCATTATTTAAACAAATTGGAAAACATCATCTGCCTAGCCTTTTCTCAAATATGTTGGGGTCGACTTCCAGTCTAACCATATGCAGCTGAATACCAGTGTTTTACATGGAGCGACTGCATACCTAGGTATCTGACTTTCACAATCCAGTAACTTAGGTAACACGATACCCTTGGTAATAGTGGTTGTCAGACTTTCTGGCTTCTGACTACCCATAACGACTGCAAAAGATCTACGAATGACAGCCGGGACCAATGGCTTTACATGTTTTCCGAGAAATGGAGGGGTCTTGGTGTGAAACGGATGGTCACCCATCCAAGAACCGACCGCGGCAATCGTCCCTCAACTATGATTCACTAATCAGTACGGCCTCTACTTACCTACACGCTCCCTAAAGATACATCATTAAACTAACAATTCATACAATTTTAAACTAAATTAAAACATCACGTTGTATATTCGTTTGCAAGTTAACTTGAACAGTCTCTCAGTGTGAAGTGATCTCGTAATTAAGAAGACGTTCCCTCGTCGACGAGTTCTATGCGGGTCAGCGCGCCGCATTCATAACCGTACCTGAAGTTAATTACACTCAGCTAGATGCTTTACAAGTTTCCTTTTTACACTATTAGAGTGGTAACTTTAGGTTTTAGGGACTTGTGTCTTTAATAGGAGCCATTGATATGATACGGATGTGTCAAGGTTAATCTACGCTTACCGTAGTCGGCCTGTGGATGAATTACCATCATTTTCATTATCGACACTCCTCTGTGACTCGGCAAACATAGCCGTTGGTCCCAGCTGTCATTCGTAGATCTTTATCAGTCGTTATGAGTAGTCAGAAGAAAGAAAGTTTGACTATCATTCTTACCAAGGGGTATCGTGTTGCCTAGCAACTGGGTTATGGAGGTCAGATAGGTAGTTGCTCTTTGTAAAACACTGGTATTCAGCTGCATTCGGTTAGACTGAGTTGACCCCAATATAGTTGGGAAAAGGCTATATAGATGACGACTATAACAATACAAACTTTAGCAAGTTGAATGGTCACTTAGAATAGTGATTTTTGTAAAAAGCGATAGTGATATACATCATCATCATCATTTCAGCCGAATGACGTCCACTGCTGGACATAGGCCTCCCCCAAGTGTCGCCACATTAACCGGTCCCGTGCGACTCGGGTCCAGCGGATCCCCGCAACCTTTACCAGGGCCTCGGTCCACCTAGTGGGAGGCCTTCCAACGCAACGTCTTCCGGTTCGCGGCCGCCACTCCAGAACTTTTCGGCCCCATCGGCTATTCGTTCTGCGAGCAATGTGCCACTGCCACTTAAGTTTGGCAATTCTTCGGGCTACGTCGGTAGCCTTGATTCTCTTGCGGATGTCGTCATTTCTGACTTTATCACGCAAGGAAACTCCGAACATAGCCCTCTCCATTACCCTTTGGGTGACTTTAAGCCTTCTGATGAGGCCCATTATGAGCGACCACGTTTCGGTACCGTATGCAATCACTGCTCTCCCGTATGTAGTGATATACGGCTAGTAGAATTGGCAGTATTGATAATATTTTGTCATCTACAAAGAAAATGCTGCCGATAAAAATACAATGCCGGATATCAATACTTGCGTACTATAATTACAATATAGAGAATAATATATAATGTTCGTTTCAACTAAAATTTTCTAAGAATATTTAACAACATTTACCACCGAAAGTTGCTGTAATTTCAAAATCATGAAACATAAACATGTTTCAAAAATGTATAACATTCAAAAACACTGTATAACCCTATAATTACAACGGCTGTTTACCAAAATATATGCAGAGTTATGCATTGGCCACTTGCTACGAAATTACTCGAGCCTCAGTAAAACGTTGGCTTTGCTAAAAATTAGGCGCACTATTTTACAAAATTGCCTGTCGGCCATGCATCACCGGAACTCGTTCGCTTAAACTAGCTATAAAATTAGGGCTGGAACTGTACTAGGTTATAAGCGACAGCGATTATGAGACTGGAAAAGTTTAGACTTACAGAAAATTATATTGATGTAAGTCTTCTACGGCTTATGTCCAACAGTGGACCAAAAGTAAGCTGAAGTGATCAATCAATCAATCAGTTAATTTGTGAAACATAGGTGTTCACGTCAGCCGCATGCACAGCGACCGCTGGGCAAAGGTCTCCACGCAATGGGTGCCTGAAAATGGTCGGCGTCGCCGAGGCCGGCTCAGGAAGAGGTGGCGAGATGACCTAGACGCGTACTGCGGGGGCTGGGTCGAGGCAGCGCAAGACAAAAATAACTGAAAAGACTCGGGGGAGGCCTTTGCCCAGCAGTGGGACACAACGGGATACTAAAAAAAAAAAAAAGGTGTTTACATAAATAGGGGGGTGCGATATGTTTGATAATGATGATGTGTGATGAAGTCTTCTATTAAAGTCGTGATTGAGAAATACTGCTTCAACAAAATTAACATAGTACTTGGGTAGATATAGTGTTATTTATTTATTAATTTATTATTAAACATTTTCCTTACTATTTTTACAAGTATTCACCCAATGCAAAAAAAAAAAAATCATTACGTACGTGACAATTAGGTACAATTCATCAACTAAACGCCCAAGACGTCTGCCAAGCGTGGAGATTATGGCAAACCTCGTCCTTATTGGGAAGGTATTTGTTCAACAGTGGACTCCTTCTAGCTGTTGATGATGATGATGAACTAAATGCCTTTATAGCTGTTTATAACGGTCTACTAAGACTACCATGGAGTTGTCCGCTCCCGCTCATGCCACAGTCCACGTGCTACTGGTGTGACGTCACGCTGCCACTGCGCACCTCTGATTTACATGACTGCGCTGAAATACAACCACCAAACGCCTTCGGACACGTAATTATGGGAATTTTCAGGCATTGTAAACTGCTATAAGGTGCTCTTTTCCTTGTAGTAAATGTACTTACAGCCAATATTGGAAAATAAAATTACTCGTGGTAGAACTTATATATTGTAATGTGTTCAGTAAATCGAATCTAACATTATTTTGACATTGATATGTCTGGTATTTTTTTTTTGAGTTGATTATTATTTGTTTATTACTGTACAACTAATAAACAATTCATGATCTTTCATTAAATTCTAAAATCAAAAGTGTGAACCACGGCCTTCTATCTACAAAACTGTGTATTTTAATCGTGGTAAAATATACATAATAATAACTTTCAGCAAATCTTCAAAATTACGACCAAAACATTACCATACGTGACATAAGTCACTCAACATATAAGAGCTATTTTCCCGTGAACACCGTTTACTCCACCACTCCAACGTAATACAAGTCGTTATTCACGTGTTTTCAACTACCCACATAAACATATACCAAGACTGAAGTTGCAAAACTAACACAACTCCCAAATTTTATTCAAAGAAAGCCGTGCCCAAGATATTAACGATCTTCTACCATCGGTAATCCTTCCTTTAGCTAACGGGAATAATATTCTTTTGAGTACAAACTTAGTTTTACACTTCCATCCACCCATATTACAAAGGCAGTAAGATGCAAATTCTCGTTTTTCGGTTTCAACAGTAAGTTGGCGTTATTTTTACGAGCAGTACCGTTTACATATGTCTTGGCGAATTGGCATCGTAAAAAGCCTACAGTGGGTACAGCACGGATTCATAATAAAACCTTGAATGTACGCAGAATGGGAATGAAGATGGATCCTGTAGGTTTTATGTCTATCAAAAGACTGAATTTTAACAGCTTTAAAGGGAAAATGTGAAACATGACTAACTTCTCAACGTTTAAACTGGGTAAATGTGCAGGTTTTGTTTGGTGAAGTAAGGGCTTTTAATATAAAGGGATTGTCTGTAGGAGTTTTATGCTCGGTGAGCCCAGATTTATAAGTTTGTATATTCTCTGAGGGACGAAATTGTTAGACTGTCGTCAAATGTCAGTCAATTTGAAACAGCATTTATTAAATATCTTGCCGTGTTTTACTGTGTTCAACATAAAATTGAGCTCAAGGTATATAAAACGTATTTCCAGTTTCTAAACTAATTAAGAAATGTCAAGGAATGGGGTTGTAGAGTAGTTAATGATCGTATTTCAAGTTGTAAGAAACATACTCGCTTCTGTGTTCTTCATTAATTGTTATTTTTCGCCAGTAATAAATTCGCCTGTGTTTATTTGTATCAGTTAGATAATAGACTTCATTAAATTTGTATTTTGTGAACAATTTATTGCATTCCAGTTATCATCGATACAAAAACATGCAAGGAGACTTGTGAAAGTTAAAATTGGTCTAGTTAGCATTGTACCTACAAATTTCTTATTCAGTGGAAAAACGTAAAAAAAAACAATGGGAATTTCTCATGTGTCGTATGTGAGTTAAGAAACATAATTATAAACTCACATACCCAAACAGGCAGACCTGGATCAACGACCTAAGCCCATACAAATATTTTTGTTCAGTCCGGGAATCGAACTCGTGACACGCAGTGCAGCAACCAATCACTTAGCTACTGCGTCAACCACAGATATAGATAGACCCTAGATATCGCAAGTATCACGATCTGTATGAAAGCGTGTCATTTTTTGACTACCTATTATGAGGTCACAATGTTTTGTTTTTACTGAGGGTATTAGATTAAAAATAATTGTTTTTTTTAAACAAATACCCATAATATTAATCACAAAATGACTTACCGACGGAAGGGAACGTTTACTTTATTTTTTTACTTACGATTTTTGTACGTAAGCTAGGCACGAAACTAGACACGCGAAGTAGTTGCTCTTGCGTTATATAGGTCTATCTATATCTGTGGCGTCAACCGTGTCATCAATACTATTTCACCCTTCTTTAAAACACACATCCACACTTTAAAATGAACAGAAACAAAAGAATTCACCCTTCTTTTGTTTCTGTTCATTTTAAAGTGTGGACCTTTGTGTTGTTCACTTACTTTCTTTTTTAATAGACGACAAAACAAGTAACTTATTTCATCTACCTTACTAGCCAGTATTTTGTCAAAAGCCTAATAATTGACGAAAGAGTTCGAAATTGTTTCAGTTTTTAATTTGAAACAAATATTTACTACATTTTTATTGTGATGTCGGTCGACTGGGCTTTTGTTAGCAGCTTGTAACGTTGTATATTTTTATACCCTTCACACACGTTAGGGTTCAGGTAGGTTCTGTCTGACTTTGATATATTTTGGGCAATATATCTACGAAAGTGCTGAATCATTATCTGTGGCAGAATTTTGTAATGCAAAATTTTAGACGCTGGATTCTTATCAAGTCATAAGAATAGGTTACACTTATCACAAATTACAAAGGTAAATTGTTTTCTGGTTTATCTGTTCACGGAAAAAACTGACATTCAATTAATCAATTTGATGTCGACTTTTAAAATAGATGCATGGAGACATCACCAATCTTTGCAAACTTGACATAGGTATTTTATGAGCACTCAAAATGCCATTTTCCCATAGATCTTATAAATACTGCTGTGTCAGTTAAATCTTTGAAAGTTAATTTTGTTTTTCAGAGCTAAAATAAAATGTGTTTTAGAGATGTTGTGTTTTCGAATTAAAGGTACTATTACATCGGACGTCAGAATAAACATATATATATTATATACGAAAATACCGAAATCAAATTTGAAATTTACTTCGGATTTACCTTTCAAATTGCATGACAACCTACTATTAAATACTTCAAAAATAATTTGAAATCAATTCTTCTATAAATTGGTAATTCTTATATAAATTGGTAACTCTAAGAAATGAAATTAATTATTTATTTAAGCAAATTAATTGGAATCTAGATGCATTGTGAGATCAAATATCTGTAAAATTTTATAAATTTATTTTTGTTTCTTTTTTTGGAATCAATTAAACTTTTATTATTATTACATCACACGTCAATGATTTTTGGATTTTTCAATATCATGTTAACTCAAACTATTGTAGTGCAACCAACACATAACTATCGGCTTACGATGTGAGTCCTTATCACGAAGTAAGTATATTATACTGTTATACTTACTTTGTGGTTATTATTTATCAATTAATAAGATAGGACCATATGAGAAGTACAGATGGCAGCACATCAAGCCATGCCAAACGGTCAAATTCCCAATTGAATATGCACTATATTCTTTTGTAATAAAGTTAAAAATCTATCAAAGTAAATTGACAGATTGTTGTTGTTTGATGAGCTGGCCTCTGTAGAATTTCTGACAATCCTAGCGATTGCAACTGCCGGCTAAAGTGCAGTTACAAAGTCGTTGCCGCGAAATTGTAACTTCACGTTTTCTTATCATTTCCACTCTACATTGTAAAACAAAACAAGCCAGTCAGTTTGAAATATTGCTCCCCCATAGATTACCATGGGATTAGAAGCGAACAAGTGGGGTGAACACAGCAATAATCAGCAGTCGTGTCAGACGCTGTTCTGCTTCGCCAACGTCTAATGAATATTAATGATATTATATTTGTAGAGGTCCGGCTGTGGTGAACGAGGAAGCGGGTTTGACACTCAGGCAGATGTTTGTGAAAGATTGAACGATTTAATCTGTAGCGAAAGTCATTGTCAACATTGCACATACTTTGGTCAATGCAAAATTAAAAGAGGAAGGGTATTGTTGTTAATTCTTCTCATAGTTTGTAAGTAGTACCTAATACTGCTTTGAAAATGTGTTTTTTACTGTTGTACCAAAGTTTAGTCAAAGTCAAATTATTTTCTATTATACCATTAAAAGGTATTTTTGAACGTCATATTAGAAAAGTTGTCCCTTCCAAATCATAGTAAATAACCAACTGAAAGGTTTTAAAATCCTTGAATCCTTGTCCCAATTTTAGTCCCAAGTACAATTTTGTTAAACAAGATTATTTTGTTTGGCATAGAATGGATTCCAAATAATATAATAAGTACCTTTCTATCGTTCGCTATCGACAGCACTAAGTTCTAGGTTTTATATTAAGTTCAGTAGAACCAGAACGCTGTGCTAAACGTTTTATATTACTTGTACGTTACGATTGCCATATATATTATCTTTGTGTCCCTTGTTATACAGAATCCGACAAGATTACTAGATTTGATTAATGAATCGGGGTTTCGTTTAATATAGCATAATTACATGCTTTTTGATTGACAGTTTTAGAAAATAATCTATTTGCTCATATGTTTTTAGAGCACTTTTAAAGTAATTATTTCATTTTATGTTATAAAAACTAAGGTCGTTTGTGTCCCAGTTTGAAAATGTAATTCTAGTACCTATTAAATTTAGGTAATAGGACCTAAACATAATTATTGTTTAAACATAAAACATTAGTTTGGTCTACAATTGGAAGATGTCGAGAAGATGGACATTAGCGTCCTCCCGTTTCCTAATTAATTAACAACTAACGCCATTGCTGTCCTTGCCTTATTGAGAGGACATTTTAGAATAGTTTTGTCGGAGAATTTATACTTAAGTAGGTACCTATCTGTATACATCGAATATTGTTAACTGAACACAAGAGCCTTAACATTAAAATGATTATTTCTCAGAATTTTCCTGAGATGAATTCTGCGAGATTGAAAACTTACAGTGGGTATACGGCTTACATAGGGTCGTGTAAAGAAAACCAATTTCCCTTTATGTTTGTTTTTCAATCTTTTACTTCCTTACGTAACAACATTTATGACATTTTAAATATACTGTGTGTCAAAACAAGAGCAGTATCATTCCGTGATTTCAATTCAATATTGGTACAACAAAAGACTTCCTCTATTTCCACGTCACCTGAACATGAAACTCTAAGCCGACCTTACAACATAAGAACGTACAGAAGGTTGACTTGTCATTTACTAGCGTAGTACACACCCCAATGACCGATGAAACGATGAAACTCCTAGTGGTGACGCTCCGACTTAAGTGTGGTAGGTCCTAGGTTGGTCCCAGGCAAACCTGCACTATATTTTATCAACTTATCATCATTAGCTTGTGAGGCTCCTGGTTTAGTAAAAGCTGTATGAATCGATCGGACAAGTTTAAGCTACGCTTGCCGGTGTCGGTCCGTAGATAGCTGACCATCTATTTCATAGCTTTATATTAATGAAAATTGTTTTTATCCGAGTCCCAGACACAAACCAGACAAAAACACCCCAGACTTAGAGATATTACAAAAAGAATACAATTAAATAGAATTACCATACTCTGCTTTAGATACAAGGACAGTGCCAGTCACCAAATCATTTTCGGGCCTGCGGTACAAATTTCCTTTTCAACCGACTTCAAAAAAGGAGGAGGTTATCAATTCGTCTGTTTTTTTTTTATGTTTGTTACCTGATTTCTTTCGACTGGGTGAACCGATTTTGATGATTCTTTTTTTATTTGAAAGCTAGTGCTTCCCGTGTGGTTCCATTTTAATTTGGTCCAGTTCTGACAATGGCATCTATGCGAAAACCGTATAAGTCTTAAATTTGCATTAAGTATGTGCGCGATTTGTTACGCGATTTCTCCGGCAAACAAAAACTGATTTTGAAATTTTTTTTTTATAGATAGGGTATGCTTCAGGGGTGGTCCCATATAAATTTTATCGCAATTGATTCAGCACTTTTTGAAAAATCATCAAATACCCAAAAATTTTACATAGACGACGTTTTAGTATCATCAATCTTTGTAGTAGTTAACTTTCAATCTCTTCTTGATAGATTTGGATGAGAAGGAGGTACCAAAAAGCGGAAAATAACAAGCTTTTTACAAAAAAGACAACCGTCTTCAAAAACTAACGGTTGTCTTTTTTTGTAAAAAGGTTTTTTAGGTAAATGATTGACTGGACAAACAAACACGCTTGGGAAAGAAAGCCCACATGTGACATACAGATATTTGTATTGAGTGAACCTTCTGCGGCTCTCTATACGGTTTGACATTCAGCACGGAAATGAGTAGGTTTCGTCCACCGCGGATATTGACTCGTCTGCTGGGGAGCGTCGGATGAACGGCAGCTGATACTGCAGCGCGTACAGTCCAAGCTTCTCATTATTTGTACAATTGGAAATTATTAATTGTAAAATGGACGAAGTGTTGCAGGAGTTGAACGTAAAACTCAGGTACTTCAAGAAAGTACTGTGAATGCCGGGACTGATTTATGGTACCAGTCGAATATACCTTTACGTGCGCCGGTGTGTGAGGAGTTTTTTTTTTTAATATTGTTATAGGCTTGCGTTTGGCCTCAACTCACCTGATCTTAAGTGATGATGCGGCCTAAGGTGGAGCACGCTTGCCTAGGATGAACCAGTTCACTCGTGCCTTGAAGATACCCAGATTATAATGTATCGGGGAATAGAGAAGCGGGCAGTCAATTCCACAGTCTGGCAGTTCGCACAATAAATGTGGAAGCAAAGCGCTTGGTTCGAGACCGTGGAACTTCAACCGTATAGCGGTGATGCTTCGCCGTATCCCTGTTCGTCTGGTTATGTAATGGGAATGGGGGAATTAAGTTGTGTAATTCCAAAGCACACTCTCCGAAATGTACCCGATAAAAGACCGATAGGCTGGCAACGGCGCGGCAGTGTTCAAGGCTTTGGAGCTTAGCCTGAACCAGGAAGTCGTTGTCTATGAGCCTCTTAGCAGAGTAGCTTGGTAGCTGGTATTTGGCAGATCCATCCCAGAGGTGCGAACAGTACTCCATGCACGATCGAACTTGTGCTTGGTATAAGCTCAGTATCTGTTCCAACGTGAAGTACTTTGGAGGGTATGTTATAATTGAAAGAGGGAAGGGTTCTATTGCAGTCCGCTGCATGTCGTCGCCAATCACAAACATTTTTCTTTTCCATTATACAGATGGCAATTAGAAATTAATAACTGTGGATGTGCTTCCCGCCACAGCTCCAAGACAATCGGAGTGGTTGATGGCTGACTGCAAGGCAGAGCGTTGATATCATGTGGTTTCATATGAAAATTCAAATGCCGCATACAGCCCGTCACATACGTAGCTATAATATATATTATAGCTAGCCACAACACCACACACGGTAGCTATAATATAATAATATATTTTCGCCCTTATTACGTCTGCGATCGTTGTTTGTTTCACATTTTTGAAATTTATATTAATATGCTTTGCTATATCTGTCCACATATTTTGGTGACGTAGTAAAAATATATATTACAGCTGATCGTAATATGCCTTGATTATAGCTACGTCTGACGTATATTAATATATATTATGGGTACATCTGACGTATATTATATATATATATATTATAGCTACGTCTGACGTATATTAATGTAGGATTGGAGACCGAAATAAAAATGCTCGTATGTCCACTGAACTTATTTTTATTTTTCCACCATCTTCATGAAAAACAGCAGCATACCACCATCTTCTTTTGTTCTCCGTTCTCTCTGACATCTCACATTTTTATATCTTCTTTCTCCCTCACACTCATCCATCTCCTTCACTCTATCCTTCGTTCAGAAACAAACTAACTATCCTTCGTTTGGAAACAAACTAAACTAACAAAATAAAAATATTCCTACATTAATATATTTATAGCTACGTCTGTGACGGGCTTATGGGCCAACCGCAATTGCGTTGTACGTCTAAGGGTCTTCGCCCACGTCAGACAATCGGTGACCGATGTTTTGTTGGAGAGAAATGGAACATATGAACTCCAATATAACAACGCAGATGTCCCACAAAAAGTCGGTCTCACGAAACTATGAAATAATCGACCGATCCGATAATCGGTCCTACAACATGTCTGACGTGGGCGGGCAGCCTTAGGCTAAGAACTCACGATGCGGTTTTCACCCGCGTCCGCCTGCGGTTGCGGGCCCCCTTCTGTAGAATGCAGATATATATTTATGTAAAAAATCAAAGCACATTTCACGACGCGGTTTACGCCCGCGGTGTGCGCGGTTACTTGCGGCTCCCGCTGCGGGCGCGGGCGCGGCAAAAACCGCATCGTGAATTCTTAGCCTTATGAAGGAAAGATCACCGCCCTTCGAGCTCAAAACAAACAACTGCCAAAAATTAAAAAATAAGAACAACGCTTCTATTCAAATTATTTCTAGAATAATTCAGTGTTTAGAAGAAACATTTTGTAAAATGTTTTCGACCAGCTTGCATTACGTATACCTACAATCTTTACAGTACCGACCTTAGACCTTATTTCTACTTCTGGTGTCAAAGAGTGTTGCTAGATTTCGATTTGAAGGCTGTGGTTGCCTTAAGCATGGATGGTTATGCTGATGTTCAGGGGTTTCCCTTCTTATACCTCGGGCTTTGCAGGTTCATAGATGGCGGTATAGTCAATTAAATTACCATCAAGTGGGAATAACGTTAAAAAATGTGAAAAACAACGTTCTTCGTTTTTCAGCTGATTACTTATTTACTGCATTCAGACACTTTTGGCCAAAATTAACTTATGAGAATGTTGAATTATAGCGTATTCATTAATGTTTCCATAACCAAGGCAGGTTTGTGACCACAAAACCAACGTTTAGCTCACATGATCAAAGACGATCTATAAAAATAAAACAATTTTTCAGATCTTTTTTTTGTAGTACCTAGTCTATTAAAGCTCATACGTAGAACTTAGACATTAATAATATTATAAAATAGGAAAAAAAGTGCTTAGGTAGGCAACAATACCTCAGACCCCGATTTCGTGTTTCAGATAAATCTAGTGTGTCAAATAGTAGACATCAAATTGGTAATGAATATCCTATCAGTATAATATTATTATCAAGTTTCAAGAGAATTTATAATAAAAACTAGCGGTGCCCGCGGCTATTCAGGCACTGATACAGAAAGAACGTTTTTAATATCGGCTCATTAAGATTTTTTCACTTATTACTTCAGAAGTTCAGTCTCCACAGAAAAATATTAATTACTAGCACGTTGCCCGCGACTTTATCCGCGTGAATTTTCTCTAGGATCCCTAATTGTTTCAATTTATTTAAAGTCAAAGTCAAAGACAAAGTCAAAGCATTTATTTCAATTAAACCATTTACAGGCACTTTTGAATTGTCAAGGAGTCGGTCAGTTAGTCAGAAAGTTGAAGCTAGTTGCTCGTTCCAAAACGTAGGTAGGTCTCTATGGAGAAGAACGAGCAAGAAACTCCACGGCCACTCTTTTAAAATCAGGTTTTTACAAAATACTGCTTACATTATTCTTGTTGCTTCTATATGTGAAAACAATGAAGGTAATCTAGAAATACAAAATATAAAAAAATAATCAAGATAAAAACCATGGCAGTTAAGAGTTGACCAATCTCTACTGACAGCGCCCGTTCACGAACATGACGCGTGTATCAGCACCATTCTGCTCATATAATATTACTTACTAATAGCGAAAAGAATTTTTGTAATCGAACCTCTTTATCATCCTCTCCTCCGCCTTATAATATTAGTATAGAAGTATAGATGTATTTCTACATAAAAAACGACACTCGTATCGCTTCTCTTCGCTAATTTATCGCTCGCCCGTAATCTAGCAGTATGCTTGGCAGTATTTGTTGTGCCATAATTGGCTTGACTCAAGCCAGACGATAATAATAATCATGGTTTAAGAGTAAATAGATTACGTTGCAACGCTTACGGGCTTAGACAAATCTAATAATCAAATACCCAAGGTTTTATATATTTTGTTATGCTCGCTCAAATGTCTCGCTGATGGTGGAGCGTGTGTTGGATCATTCGGCTCCCTTCAAAATGGTTGAGCTGAATGCTGCTGATTCACGCGTCATGTTCGTGAACGGGCGCTGTCGGTGGAGATTGGTCAGCTCTTATCTGCCATGGACTTTATCTTGCTTCTATTTTATGTTTTGTATTGCTAGATTACCATCATAGTTTTCACATAGAGAAGCAACAAGAATCATGTAACTAGTATAACTTTGTAAAAAACTTGATTTAAAAGAGTTGCAGTTTCTTGTTTTTTCTCCATAGAGACCTACTTATGTTTTGGAACGAGCAACTAGCTTCGATTCTCTGACTAACTGACTGACTTCTTGACAATTCAAAAGTGCCTGTATTTGGTTTAATTGAAATTAATGCTTTGACTTTGACTTTGATTCTTTTTGTGATTTTTCAATCACAAAAAGAATCAAAGTCAAAGTCACTCTTCTTTTATGAAACATTTTTAGTTTTTTTTCGCCATTATCATCAAAGGAAAAACATAATGTGCTCATACAAACACATTACCTAAATATACTTTTTATATTTAGTTGGAGTAAATCATAAGCTTCGTAAATAGAGTTCTGTTTTAAATTGATGTTAAAATGAAAATGGTATGAGTGCCAGTAATCTCATTACGTAAGCCTACTTGTGTTGCTTTGGCAACACATTACCTGCTATAATATCTCGTCATTTAATATTTACGCAGATAATGTTGCTTACGAGTATGTTCAAAGATACCACACATCGTCTGAAGGTACTAGTAATAGGTAATTTATACATTTACTTTTAGTTAACCCATAAACTCCGAACACATCATGTAATTATAATAATTCTACACGTGTGCAAACTGAGGTATATTATTTTGCGACATAAATTAGTAACAGTATTAATAAGTCGCTTTAAGGTGGGGTCTTACCTCAATATTCTCAAAAATTGGTTTCTTACATAGGCGAGTATGATTTAACGCAAAATACAGTGGACAAAGAAGGGTTTGAAGAAAAATTTATCGAATATTCTAGTAAAAAAATAGTTTGATATTCTAGTTGCTTCACAAAAATAAGCTTTGGCGTCAAATATCTTTGTATTTTCAGCAATAACCACTCTCTATTTATAACAGACTTCAAAAAGGAGGAGGTTCTTTATTCGTTGGGTATTTTTTTTTATGTATGTACACCGATTACGCTGAGATTTATGATCCGATTTACGTGATTCTTTTTTAGTTTGATGCGGAATAGTTGTATAAATTAGCATAGTTTGGCCCGGTAGTTTTTATTTTATAAACATTTTTTAAATTTTTTTGTTTATTTTTTAATGTTTGACCATGCATAACTTTTTTCAATGTAGTCCGATTTCGGTGTTTGTTTTTCTAATTGATAGTGTATACCTGAATATGTGTCTTATGTAAATTCGAAGAAAATATTCAACCTAGTAATTATTCAATTTAATATTTATATTTTGAATAATCTAAAGAAACTCCGTAAAATAAATTCCCATTCGCAGATTGATTATGATGACGATGATGATGCGATCCGACCGATTTCGGTCAAGGCGATTGCTTCAGTTCCGCTGTAGCTGAAGTTCGTGAGCTCGCATGTGGCTTATGTAACCAGTCTTCTTTGTGAAGACCGGTTACCGGAGATTATGAGGATGAAGAAAATTAATGCAGACGAAGTCTAGTTTACTAATATAACTTAAAACTGGTGACAACAGATTAAAGATACACCTACTACTCACCTATAGTTAAACCCCGGCCAGACTGTTGTAAACAAGCCCTCCACACCGGTCTCCACCGGCGGTTTACAACAGTGTAAACATTTGTTTGTAACAAAAATACGCAAACACCAACCGTGGGCTCCACAAACGTCCCCCAAATTGGAAGCTTGTTTATAACAGTCTGGCCCGGCCTGTACAGTTCCATTTACAAAATAACATTTTGCTATATCAAATCCAGTCTTCATAGAAGAGAAATAAACAAATATTTTATATTGTACACTCTATTTTCGCTACATTGTATATCCCGGGAAATCATAACGATATGGTTCACGTATTCGCTCCCCAGCGACGGCTGGCTAACCGCAGCGTAGCGGTAGCTTAATACAAACTACGCGATGGAAAGGGATCATTATTACTCATAATTATTTGCAACATTAATGTACTACTTAATGCGCCAGTATTTGTTTTACGATGTTGATAATTAACCGCTTCGGGCTGCCCGTAGTGCTCGTTTTTCATTTTGTTGGACTTAATATCGTCTTACTTTTTGAAGCCTTATAATTTACTAGCTTCTGCCCGCGACTTCGTCCACGTGAATGACGGTTATCGCAGATGCAGACGAAGTACAAAAGTATCCTATGTCCTTCCTTACGGTTCAAGATATCTTCATACCAAAAAATCATGGCTGAATTTGTACAAAAAAGTAAAGATGTTTAGAGAAGTTGAAATTCGAATTCTTATATTCTTGGGTATCTAAAGAGTATCTTCAGGCATTTAGAATATTTTTAAAGCCCCGCAAAAAAAAAAGTGAATAGTTTAATGTAAAGCTCATTATTACAGAACGAAACGGTGACTGTCAGTATCAGTGACACTGACAGCCGCCGTTTCGCAGTTCTTACACTAAAATTGCATCGTTTTATGGGATATAATATCACAAATTATGATTATTTTTTTCCACAAACTTGTCACATCACTTGTCTGTCAATTTGATAGATCTGTTAACGTCGCTTGTAACTTTATTTTTTTTTATAAACACAAAATGGGCATCGAGATGAAACGAGAAAGTGTTATTTTCATTTCGTAATATTTTTATTATGCGGGGGTTTAAAAATATGGTAAGTATATCAATCTACTCCTGGTAATGTATTCTTCACATTGGAAAATATTTTAAACTCTCTAAATTTTTTATTTTTTTCATACTAATGAATGTATGAATCTCGCCATGATTCTTTCATCAAAATCGGTTCAGCCGTTTCATCGTGAAAGCGTAATAGACAGAGTTACTTTTGCATTTATAATATGAAAGTATGGATAGTATGGATTAATTACTACACTGCTGTCTTTATGTTCTAAGGATGGCTCTGTGCTTTAATACTTAAAGTGTGGTCTCTTTTTTTTGGGACAAGCCTGCCATACTATTTCCGAACCACTGTAATTCTTGTAAGAATTCAGAATTAACAATGGCGATCACAAAAACGCGCCAAAGCAATGAAGCTCGACGAGTCCCGTAGAAACGATTCAACTGTCTTGGATCCCGCAACGAATTAATCAGAAAAGAACAGCGGAGGAGTAAGAATAAAGTGTAGTCTAGTTATTAAATATATATAATATATTCCATATTTAACCATTATAATTAATAACATAATACTTAGAATGGTTATAATTCCAACTTCAACAACCTCCAAACAAAGGCAAATTTTTAATTTTGAAATCATTTTTAATACTATAAAAGGCTTCGTAGGCTGTTTGTAGAATAGATGATATAAAACCAGAAAGGTTTTTATTACATTATGTAAATCTTGTAATGAAAAGGGGGAAAATGGAAAAGCCAGCGGTCTGGGTCAGCTCTTATTTGGGTAGGATATTATAAGGTAAAAAATTAAAGAATATATTAAATGAAAACAGACTTTTTCTACCAACCTTTATAACATTAGCATAACAATCATCATCTGTAAAAGGCTAGCTTTTCCCCACTATATTGGGGTCGGCATCCAGTCTAACCGGATGCAGCTGAATGGAGCGACTGCCTATCGGACCTCCACAACCCAGTTACTGGGTAACACGATACCCCTTGGTAAGACTGGTCGTCAAACTTTCTGGCTTCTGACTATACCCATAACGACTGCCAAAGATCTACAAATGACAGCCGGGACCAACGGCTTTACGTACTTTCCGAGGCACGGAGGGAACTCGGTATGAAAGGGATGGTCACCCGTCTACATACCGACCGCGGCCAGCCTTTGACCGATCGATATGTACGGCTTTAACTTAGCCACGAGTTCCTTATAACATTAATCACAATGAATTAAAATATATTTTGTTTAAAAATATCATCACACCCTCTTATTTCTACCTTTGAGCTAGAAATAATACACACTTATGAGTTGAAAATGACTCATAAGAAACCAATAAAATTTACTTTATAACAACAATAATTTAATATGGCTTCATTCAACTAAACATACTCGTACATACAAATAAATAAAATTGAAGATGTGTAATGTTAAAATAATAATAATAATAATAATAAGACCCTGCACAACCGTGAGATATGCAGTCTCAGGGAATATTTCCTAGAAGCCGACGTGGGGATGCATCGAGATGTAGTTGCAGTGGACAAGGGCCTCACCCCGCTCTCCTTGGCTAAAGAGAACTGGTGCAAGCCTGTAGTGCTTGAGACTAACGATCGCGAGGAGGTTTGGAAGAGTAAGGAGCTTCACGGACGCTTTTTCCGGGCCTTACACGGGCCTGATGTGGATTTCTTAGCGTCCGTATCCTGGCTACGATTCGGTGATCTATTTGGAGAAACCGAAGGTTTTGTCTGTGCAATTATGGACGAAGTTATTTTGACGAATAACTACCGGAGATTTATTGTGAAGGATGGCACGGTTGACATTTGTCGGGCATGTCACCGACCTGGAGAATCAATCCGTCATATTATCTCTGGATGTTCTCGTCTTGCTAACGAAGAGTACTTGCATAGGCACAACCTTGTGGCCAGGATTATCCATCAGCAACTTGCTCTGAAATACAACCTCGTGGAATCAGAAGTACCATACTACAGGTATGTGCCCGATCCAGTTCTTGAAAATGGCAATGTCACATTGTACTGGGATCGATCCATCATCACTGACAGGACTATTGTAGCCAATAAGCCTGATATAGTGGTGGTGGATCGATTGGAGAGGTGCGCAATGATTATTGACATAGCAGTTCCGCATGACGTGAACCTCGTGAAGGTCGAGAAAGACAAGCAGATAAAGTATCTGGACTTGGCCCGCGAGGTTGTCGACATGTGGGATGTGAACTCAGCGATCATTGTGCCGATAGTTGTCACAGCCAATGGCTTAATTGCCAAGAGCCTCGACCAACATCTAAGGAGGCTCTCGTTAGGCGGCTGGATCAAGGGATTGATTCAGAAGGCAGTACTTCTTGACACGGCCCGCATTGTCAGGAGGTTCCTCTCTCTGGAGCCCTGACCGCCGGTAGCTTGGACCCTGTTCCCGATACCGGTGGGCTACTATTTTTATATTTTTAAATGTTTTTTTTTTTCTATTAATATTTAAAAATGTAAATTATGTGTATATAAGATGAATAAATGAGAATAATAATAAAAATGTTTATTCACCAAAAAAAGAGAGATAATATACAGAAGAGATCATTATTGAACATTTTAACGAACTGTTGCAAAATCTGTACAATATTGTGTTACCCTGCCTCTCAAACTAGGGTGACCTGTATCTTGAGAGACAGTGTTCGGCCAAGTTATATAGAAATACAATTTAGTGCAACAAGTGAACGGTGTAAAATAACAACTTTTTACTAAATGTGCGTTTTTTTAGAAAAAAAAATAATAATACGTACTACTTAGATCCGATTGTTAGTAACAAACAAAAACTTAATCTACGGGTAAGTAACATGAACAGAACCACACACAACAGACATATAAAAAATGAACGACAAGGTTGTCCTTGTCGCACCAAAACATTTACAAAATGTCTCAGAATTGGGGCATCCAGCTGATCAGCTATGGCCTTCAGAATGCTATTGGAACTGCCACGCACCCTAGTAAGTAATGAAGCCGTCCTTTTCCTATTAATTGCGTAAAAGTCATTAACTGGGCGAACATAACGGAAGCACTACAGTAACGCAGCAGCTCCAACATCACCCTGAAAGCATTATTACATTGTATTCGTAGGACGTCTTGCGCTTTACGGGTATGGTTGACCCATAGACTAGAGATTTTGACAACACGGTTGGCGCAGTGGCTGAGCGATCGACTGCTGCGCAGCGTGTTGCGGGTTCGATTCCCGCCCAGGGTAAATTTTTGTGTGAAGAGCACTTGTGTTTGCCTTGTGTCTGGGTGTTGTTTATCTATATATGTATGTATTTAAAAATATATTTGTGTATGTATATCAGCCGTCTGACAGCCATAGTACAGGGTCTCCCTAGTTTGGGGTCAGATGGCCGAGTGTGAAATGTTCCCACATATAACATGAAGAAAAAAAAAAAAATAAAAAAAAAAAAATAGGCTGCCCGTGTAGACGTTCTGATATGTAGTAGGCTGTAATTCTGGCCAATTTTGACAGGAATTTCTCTGACAGATAGCTGATGTTATTAAAAATGTTAAAAATAGGTAACTTATTCTTTTATTAAATAATTAGGTAATCAGGTAACCTCACAGATTTCCGACATTTACGCGAACGACAATAATCCTCACTCGAAAAAACAACCGTTAATAATGACGTCACATAAAACTTCCGAGCCTTATTATTTAAAAAAGGCGTTAAAAGTAACCTCACCATTAAGTATCCGGGCTTATCTCGCCAGAAAATAAGCCGAAAGATTATGTTAAGCCGACTTTTTCGTCGGGTAATGAGATCTCTATCAGGAGGTACTTTTGGCACCGACTTCCACTTATTGCGCTTTTTTGGCAAAAACCGCGCTGAAGATATCTCGTTCTAATGTGACCTGCCTTACTTTACTGCAACTTGGTACAGGCCATTGGTACATTTTAGATAAGTCTGCGAAATGCAATTTTATCATGACAACTGCATTAAAGTAAGTAAATAATGTTTCATTTTAAGTAACAGCTTAGCTTGTGGCTATTTAAAAGTTGTACGATTCGATCCATCAAGATGGTGAAGTTGAGCTTGTCGCGGCCGGTCCGGGGATGGGTGACCATTCATTTCATACCGAGACCCATCCATGCCTCGGAAAGCACGTAATTTTATGATCACGTACTTTCTTAGTTTGACTTGTACATTACTGTTATGGTAAAAAAACATCATGAGGAAACTTGGACGTGGTCTTATAATCCATACTTCCATAATCCATAATATCCATAGTTCCATAATCTATAATTCCATTATATTATGAAAAATAATGCGAAAGTAACTCTGTCTGTTACGCTGTCACGATGAAAGGGCTGAACCGATTTTGATGAAAATTGGTATGAAAATAGCTTGAACCCCGAGAAAGGACACAGGCTAATTTAAAATCTGCAACTTCGTCTGCATCCATGATAATCGACATTCACGAGGCCGAAGTCGCGGGCAAAACCTTGTAATAAATATGTATGAAATGGTCAATCCGCCTTAAGAGCGTGTATTCGATTCGTGACGAAAACTTCATGTTTTAGCGTTTTGCCCAGAGCAATATCGTAATGATGTGAGCAGATTATTTAAAGACAATTACAGTTTTAGAAAGATTAAGTCTTGATTTAGGAAACTACAGAGTAAAAGTAGAATTTATAATTATGGTTTTTTAAAGCGAAGACAGTCCTTTCATAGAGTTTTACGAAAATAGACGTCAGTGTTAACTTTCAGGATAAAAACAACCAGTACACTATGCTAAAATATTACGTTTCATGCGTTTTTCCAACAGGATATGAGTCTTGAAAACAAAACAAAATCGGTTCACTTTGACAATTTTTTTTCACTTTTCACCAGTATTTGAATAAACACATAACTAATGTATTTATTTTACAGACAATTTTACACCATCTTACAGACAATTTTATTATCTATCTTTTAGTGTACGCCTTTTTTTTAAGTTAAAGAATACTACTTTTACTTTTATTACTAGGACGCAGAACTGACGCAGAACGGACGCAGTCTGCGTTCAAAACTCTCAAAATTTAGTCGAAAAAATTAAATAAAAGTAGTACTCTTTAACTTAAAAAAGGCGTATACTAAAAGATAGATAAAATTGTCTGTAAGATGGTGTAAGTTTCGTTTAATTATACCTCGTAGATTTTGTGTGATTGTCAATGTTTTGTCCGCGTCAGACACAACTTCACGATTTAATTAAACTATTATTTTAATATTAACTTAATCAAAAATATTCACTTACTAAGTGATTAAGAGAATGTTCTAGTTTAACATATATTTTTTTCAAATCATTTACTCTGCACATTTTGACGTGATTGTCAGTTTAAAATCTGTAAAAGTCGTTTAATAGCCCCTTAAGCAAGCGTGATGATTAATACCCGTGTCCTCTTTTTATGAGGCCTAATATGTTCTGCTGTGGGACTAAAATAGGTTAGTTTTATTATTTAATTTAAATGATTCTTTTTTTCTACTAAAATTAAACTCCGATATTTATATGTATGAGGTTATTTGTATGTATTATAATTTATAACTATTGGATCTTATAAAAAAAGCTTTTAACAAAAAAGACAACCGCCTCCAAAAACTAAAAAGTGAAAAATAACTTTAGCACAGAACACACATTGACTTTAGTTTCGAAATTCAGTGGCTTTGTTCTGTTTGTTGTTTTGTATTGCCACCGACTTCCGAAACTAAAGTCAATGTGCTAAAGTTATTTTTCACTTTTTGAAGGCGGTTGTCTTTTTTGTAAAAAGCTTTTTATTTTCCGCTTTTTAGTACCTCCTTCTCATCCAAATCTATTAAGAAGAGATTGAAAGTTAACTACTACAAAGATTGATGAAACTAAAACGTCGTCTATGTAATTTTTTTGGGTATTTGTTGATTTTTCAAAAAGTGCTGAATCAATGTCGATAAAATTTATATGGGACCACCCCAGAAGCATACCCTATCCATAAAAAAGAATTTTCAAAATCGGTTTACGTTTGCCGGACAAATCGCGTAACAAAGCGCGCACATACTTAATGCAAATTTAAGACTTATACGGTTTTCTCATGGATGCCATTGTCAGAACTGGACCAAATGGGACTACACGGGAAGCACTAGCTTTCAAATAAAAAAATGATCATCAAAATCGGTTCACCCAGTCCAAAGAAATCAGGTAACAAACAAAAAAAAAAAAAACATACTGACGAATTGATAACCTCCTCCTTTTTTGAAGTCGGTTGAAAACAACAACTGCCTGTTAGCCTACGCAACTGACTGTCAAGTCCCTTTTGTTCTATGTTTAGCAGCATTTATCCCATAAGTCGATATTATAAAGTAGTAAACTATTAAAATGAGAGAGCCTTTACAGTCCCCACTGTAGTTCAAACAAGACTTAACTTTATATTTGTAAGTAAAATTCTGTTAAAGTTTTAGTCATAATAACCACTCTCACGTTCTCTGTATCCGACAGTGATATTCTGTTGGGCTTATAGGTAAAACATAGTCCAACTATTTACATAATCCGACAGTATGCAAATGTGAAGCGCTGTCAACACGTTTTTTACAATTGTTTGTACAATTTCAGATAGACTGAAAGTGTGTCTGAAAGTTTTGAATATTGGCTTTTAGAGAATAATAGAGAATTTCTCACAAAATTCTAATTTATATTTTACAGTTATTACTTCTTGGTCACTGCATATGGGTCCCGTGGCAAAGTAAAAACTGTAACGATCGATCGGACAAGGTTAAGGTAGGCTTGCCGCGGTTGCTCCGACAATGGGTGGCCAACCATTTCATACACAAACTCCTTTGTGCTTCGGAAAGCAAGTATAGACGTTGGTCTCTGCTGTCATTCGTATATTTTTGACAGTCATTATGGCACAGATTAACTAATAGTTCCTGCGGTAGTCAGCAAAAGTAACAGCAAAAGTAGATGATCAAAATCAGAAATTCAGTACTAATGAACGGAGTTCGCGTCAGAACTGTGTGGCGTCGAAGTGATTCAAAAACATGTGTGCCGTTGCTGCTGCCTCGAATTCGACGTACAGTCAACAGCAAAAGTAGATGATAAAAAATTAGAAATTCAATACTAATGAACGTATGTGACACACATACTTTTGAATCACTTCGACGCCACACAGTTCTGACGCGAACTCCGTTCATTAGTATTGAATTTCTGATTTTGATCATCTACTTTTGCTGTTCACTGTACCAATGACAATGCTTTTTTGCGTGATGGTAAAGGAAATCAGCAAAGTCGAGGCAACCTCATCAAGATCCTGAAGGGATAAATTGTTCTGTATTCAAAAAGTTTGAAGAAGTGTATTCTTTAAACTATGATAATACCGTGCTCCATATCAAACAGTACACCATGTCTTTTTGTTTTAAAACCAGGAAGAGAATTTATGACTGTGTATAACATTTCGCTCACGTCCTGTCCCTTACATTAAGGGCTTAGCAGAGTTCCTGCCATTACGGCATCATGTCTTGGGACTCTGATCATGGCCATAATTATAGGGAACCCGTTAAACCGACTTTAACTGCTTACGAGTTTTGTATAGGAGTTGAATGTATAATGCGATATTACACTTATCTCGTTTTAATAACTTTAGCTAGATTTGTTGTTAACGGATAATGAATAAGGTAAAACTAGTCAATATTATTTTTGATTGAACTTAAAAAATAATGTAATAAAATGAAAATAAAATAAAAAACATTTTTAAAAACAAACTTTCAATCTAAAAAAAATAAAAATAACACGAACTAAAAGGAAAAAAAAAGCTTGAGGCATTGATATTGTGTAGTATAACGGACAACGTACATCAATGCCTCAAGCTTTTCTTTTTCCCTTTTAGTTCGTGTTATTTTTAATTTTGTTAGATTGAAAGTTTGTTTTTAAAAATGTTTTTTATTTTATTTTCATTTTATTACATTATTTTTTAAGTTCAATCAAAAATAATATTGACTAGTAGCTTGTTTTTGTAAATGTATTTTTTTTGTTCATTTTACTAACTTTATCGTTTTCTACTCTCCAAACCCTTTCATTTGATATCCATATTAAGGGGGTTGAGGAAAAATATGTAATTTTGGAGCGGCGGTCATTTTGAATTTATTCCAATATTGAGTATTGCACATTGTATTGTCACCAGAACTGAAGGTGCTTGCAAAATTTTAGCTCAATTGGATACCTAGAAATGGTCGAAAAATGGTTTGCAAATTTTGAAGCGACAACTTACATACGAACAGTGCACGTTAAATAAAAGCTTGTAAAAAGTCTTAATACTGACCTAATGTCAGAATAACAGACCATGGAAAAAGTAGCCAATTCATGATTAAAATGCGTCTCACACATGGAGAACCGCTGACACATAAATATGGCAAACACTACTTAGGTGTTGCCATGTATAGATATATAAACAAATATTTGTTCATTTTAACATAAAAGTTTGCCAACGTACGGTTATGTTTTTGTCTTTTTACCATTTTCGTGAAAGGACGTCACATGCAGCAATATTCTCGTTTTTTGTCACAAACATCGTGGAACACAATACTTTCCTCTATTTCGTTAGCGTTGGTTGTTCGTGCTTATTGTATATGCTGACGGTGACATGTTTGTAGCGAGAAACTGCGAGCTTCTGGGTTTTTTCATAAATTTATTAAAATAGAACTTGAAAAATAATTTGCTTGCGAAATATTTAATATCCATCATTCCTTTAGAACATTAAATTATATTATTCGCTGAAAATGGAACAAATGATTTTGTAACTATTGCTGAAATATTATTTAAATATCACGGGAGTCCGCAGAGACGAACAAAGGTATCAAAAGTATCTCTTTTCCTAGTAAATAAACTAATCATTAAGATTTATTACGATGATCGGTCATGCTCAGTCGGTAACATTAGCCAATCTAAATAATAAATCATTAGTCGAAAAGAATAATCCATCAACAAAAATATACCCGAGAAATCCGCCAAGCACTCAAAAATAAACAAAATAATTTACTCAAACATCGTCCTATAGAATATAATAATTTAATTCAACAACACAATAGGGCAAAGGGGCCAGGACGAATTAGTCCGTAAATGTCCGGGACAAAAATGGTCGCCATAAAAAATGGCGACGGCCCGCGACGTCCCACGACGACCGACGATA
This sequence comes from Charanyca ferruginea, assembly GCA_947361185.1. Classification (NCBI taxonomy): domain Eukaryota; kingdom Metazoa; phylum Arthropoda; class Insecta; order Lepidoptera; family Noctuidae; genus Charanyca; species Charanyca ferruginea. The sequence continues at coordinate 28,355,989 of OX376063.1, forward strand.
AATAATTTCCACGGTAAACGTTTTCATAGTACCGAGGACGTTATGGTATTAACATACTACTTGAGTGGAGTAATAAGTGGTTACTTTTCCTTACACTCGTTTTCTCGTGAGCAAAGTGTTATTTATTTCAGTTTGTATGCTAATGTTACCGCTGAGGAAACGTTACTTTTATGTATGTTTTTATTTTATTACGTTTTGCTTACGAAGGAAATTGTTTGTTGGAGGAATACATTTATTAGACATTTTATAATTGAGTGGTGTTTCAGAAAACTAGGACCTACTTAGGAACGTCTTAATAATGTAGCGGTTGAATGAAGAGTTTAAGTGTCGAGTTTAGGAACTTTAGACCGCGGTCGCGGTTGTGAACAAAAAGTAGACAACTTTCTGCTATTTCTGTATTTAAGTATTAGAGCAAAGACTATCAACATTCATATGAAATTTTCAGGTATATCATAAATTATTTGATTATGAAATCAGAAACCGGTGCATTAATTTGCAAATTAAGAGCTTTAAAATGAAAACATAAGATATAATCCGTAACATCAATTCCAGTTAACATCCATCGATCATAAAGCAAGACCTCGACATTTCATTCCAGCATTACATTCCACAATAACGTACTTAAATCCAGTCCATCACAGCGCAATAACTTTGTAACTATCAATTGTTTGCATGCGGCGCAGCAAACAGCGGTCTTATTAATTTATGGAATAAATTACGCCAGTCCAGGTGCTGTGATATTACAGGGAACAAGGTAGGATCGGCACAATTTATATGTTGACCCTGGTGACAACAGGATTACAGAGTTATTGCCTGCGGTGACGGAGGAAGGAGTTATGGGCTTAGGAGGATAGTTAGTTAGGAAGGTTAAATTGTTTTTTTATTGAAGTAATTTTGGGTCAAAGTACCACTTACCGATCCAAGAGAAAAAGGACAATATAGGTTCATATTCTACCCCTATCTACATTATTTTTGTTATGAAGATCGAAATTGATACTATTAGATGTTTTTCTAAGAATGTTTAGGTAAAAATCATTATGTAAGTAGTAAATTAAATCAAACAATGAATATTTCACAGAGAACAGAACCAGCTGAAACAGTGTGATAAGACGATCATAATATTAAGTAGGTACCTCAGTATCCCAGACCTCATAGCAATTCATTTGTTTAGGTTTCAGTTTCAACAATACCAGTTTTTGCTGCCGAATCGTCTATTATAATCCGAAAGGGTGGATTGACTTTGAATAAAATTTCCTCGCGGCCCCAATGAATATTTATATGAAACGATATGAATTAATTTTGCAAATAACCTCTTATTCAAACAATAGGGTGTTAGAATTTGAAGCTTCAGCTGAAAACGGTAGGTGTAGGGTCTATTCGCTTTGTGTGCTAAAAAGACGAGATCATTAATTATCATGTATTTAGGTAGGTAGGTACAGTTACAGTGTACACTGTGTACACAGTACACTTAAAGTGGTGCACAATACCGTCATCTGCCTAACTTTTTCATAACTATGTTGGGGTGGGCTTCCAGTCTATTTAAGGGTCAAGTCATACATGGATGGCAGCGGTCGGCAGCGCAGCGGTTGACAGTTTTGCTGACAAACTATTTTCAACTTTATCTTTGAACATCAAAGCATAGTATCGTTTAGAGATTTGTATGAGTCGAGTGTTAGCTCGCGGCGCCGCGCGGCTCCGCGAGCCGTTGTCCGCCGCATAAAAGATCGACTCGCGGCTGATAGCCGCGTCGCTGCCGGCCGCTGCCATTCCGGTGTGACTCAGCCCTAAGTCTAAGTCTAAAATTTGACAGTTTGGGATTGCTTAATGTGCGGGCGTCTGTACTTTAAAAACAATGAAAAATGGTTTTTACAAATTAACAAATATATAAACCAGGCGTCTCACATTAACATGAGTGAGTAATCATCTGCCTAGCCTTTTTCCACTATATTAGGGTCGGCTTCTAGTCTAACCGAATGCACTTAATACCATTGTTTTTCATGGAGGGACTGCCTATCGGACCTCCACAACCTAGTTACTGGGTAACACGATACGCCTTGGTAGGGACTGGTTGTCAAACTTTCTGGCTTCTGAGTACCCATAACGACTGTCAAAGATCTACGAACGACAGACGGGACTAACAGCTTTACGTGCTTTCCGAGGTATGAAATGGATGGTCATCTATTCACGGATCGACCGCGTCAAGCGTAGCTTAATCGATTGTTTTTACGGCTTTTAAATTGCCACGAGCTCCTCAAAAAAAAGTTGACTTCTCAAATAATCAAAAATGTCGATAAAATTAAATTTTCAAAAATACTGGACTATAAATGAAATAATGCTGAACTGCTTAATAGTAACAATCAATTAATTTAACTAACGCCATGCCAGATACAGGAAGCTAAAGACAGATAAGAAAACCATCTTCCAAGAGTTCTCGGAGCTCTCAATTTTCACGTGTAAAACTTTAAACTGATAGCCAAGGCACCGAGGTACTCCCAGCTAATGAGTAACAACTTTGACAGATTGTACCCTGATACCGACAGCTTTTATTACACAAAACAAAGTTTTAATTAAACATTTCGATGGGATCCTTTGGGAAGCGAAAATATTTTGAAGTAATAAAACGCTTGAAGAGGTTACAATTATAACTTTACACTATGATTCTCTTTGCCACGGTGTAAACGAACTCTGTTGATAAATAAACCATTACATTCAGAAACGTCCGGGATCACAAGTATTTAAATCGAATTTCAGCTACAAAGCAGACGCTTTGGTTCTGCTTTGTTAATTGTATTCGTTTGGATTGTAAAAATCTAGAGAACTATTTTGCAATCTAAATCACTGCTTCGTTAAGGATGTCTACACTTTCTCTCTATTTTCTTTCATTTAAATTTTTCAAACTCAAACTCAAAATCATTTAAATAAATAATAATAAATAAATATCTTGGGACAACTCACACACGGTCATCTGGTCCCAAGCTAAGCAGAGCTTGTGTTATGGTAACCAGACAACTGATATACATACTTATATAATTTATAAATACATACATATTATAGATAAACACCCAGACACAGAACAAACACTCATGCTCATCACACAAAGTTTGTCCTGGGTGGGAATCGAACCCACGACCTCCGGCTTAGCAGTCAGGGTCAGTGACCACTAGACCAACAGGCCCGTCAAAATTTATATTAAATAAATTATTATATATTTATATTATATAAATTTATTTCAAATAAATGGTACTTTTGAATTGTCAGAGTCAGAAAGTTGAAGCTAGTTGCTCGTTCCAAACAGTAGGTTTCTATGGAGAAGAACGAGCAAGAAACTCCATGAACAACACTCTTTTAAAATCAATAATATGTTACAAATTTCGGTTACATCATTCATTTTGAATCTAGGGTACAATGTGAGAACAATGTAACAAGTCGTGTACGTTAAAAGAGGTTTAGATAAAAATATAATCATAATAAACAATTCAAAATAAAATTAGAATAACCGAGGCAGCTAAGAGATGACCAGTCCCAACTAACGGCGCCCGTTCACGAACATGACGCACGGATCGGCATCATTTGACTCAACCATTTTGAAGGGAACCGAATGATCCAACACGCGCGCCACCATCAGCGAGACATTCCAGTGAGCATGACATACTCCCAACCGCCAGGGCACATTCAAGTCAATGAAAGACATACCTCGTAAATGGTAGCTTTAAATAACATAGTGCTCACATGTATGTGCTTTGAAAAATTATATAATACTAACACATTGAGTTTATACAATGCAAAGATAATGTAGATCTATATCTTCAGCAGCTCCAAAAATAATTAAAAATGCTAATCAATTAATCTATGAACCCTTATGGCTGTGGAGCTAGACCAGCATCCAGCCAAGCATTTTTATCAGTGATGTACTCACCCAATGAATAATATGCTCGACTGCATAGTGTGCGTTTTATATAAGACTTAAATGTTGTCTCATTTAGTTGAACAATGTGGGGAGGTATTTTATTGTAACATTTTAAACAGTACCCCATGAAAGAAGTATCTACTTTAGCCAGTCTGAAACTTGGTTGAACTAGTTGGTCCCTATTTCTAGTGTTATAATTATGTCTTTCACCCCTTTTACTAAAAAGATGCAAATTTTTCCTAGCGTACATTATGTTTTCATAGATGACGTATTGACAAGGTACCGTCATTATGTTAATTTCCTTAAACAGTTCCCTTAGAGAATCGCGCATACGTAGATTGTAAATGGCTCTGATGGCTCTTTTCTGCAGAATAAAAATAGACTCGATGTCTGCAGCTCGTCCCCACAGTAAAATACCGTAAGACATTATACTATGAAAATAACTAAAGTAGACCAGTCTCGCGGTATCCACATCAGTAAATTGCCGGATTTTTCTGACAGCATATGCTGCCGAGCTTAGCCGTCCAGCGAGAGATGTTAAATGAGGACCCCATTGTAGCCTTGAGTCGAGCGTGATCCCCAGGAAAACAATTTTATCAACGAATTCCAGCTTCTCATTATTCAATACTATGTCACAGTCATTACTTTTGACATTTGGTAAAGTAAATCTGACGCACTTAGTTTTTTTTTCATTCAATACTAAATTATTCGCCGTGAACCAATTTTGGACTTGCAGTAAGGCGCTATTTACGTGGTCTGGGTTTTAGTATAATAAGTCTGATATCGCCAATCCACCCTGAGCAAACGTGGCGATCAATGCTTTCTATATACGAGAACAGGCTTTTGCCCTGCAATGGGACAATGTTAGGCTGGTATTACTGATTCGTACGAGAATCGAACGCGAGTTACCCAGCACAATAGTCAATCGCTCGGCCATTGCACCAGCCGCAGTCATATCGACTACAGAATGCCCCAGTTTCATTAGATGTCCTACATTCATGCAACACTTCATTAACATTCTAATCTTATTAAATCAGCATTTAATTAAGCTCGCTACTTAGTTCTTTATCAGTGTTAATCTCCAGTGCTTAACCAACCTTTATTCTAACATCCCACATAGATTCTTCCTCTACATTTACCAAGCCTTTATTAGGCGGCTCGGTCGCGATAAAATCTTATCGTACCTAAGTTGTAGTACCTCTGACTCTATTGTATGTTGCACGTTTACTACACCAGGAATAATTAAGGTTAATTCGTACTATAGATTCACTGGTTATCTACATCTTAATGAATATTTTTCCTTGCAATGGAGGTAAAAAGTCGCGTGGTTTTGTAGAAAGTAGGTTAAAGTAACGTTAGTAATAAGCTTTACAGTAGAGTACACGAAGATAACGTATAATACTGACTCATAATTACGAGCCTACACACAACATACTATTACATCGTTGTTTGCAGATTCTCTTTCATCTCCAAGTGAAAGCAAACTATGTTTAAACTTTGGCGTCTATTGGATTTTGCAAAGAGAATAAAGTTAGACTAGAATATTATAATTAACTTCGTTGTGTGGTTCCAACCGCTCCCTTTTAAACTTTCGACATCAAAGAATATTTTGCGGCCTCTCGCTGTTATATTAAAAGTGTAATTCAATATTTATTTCACTGGTTTCCAATTTATTGACGATAGTCCGAGCCGCCATATTGATTAAAATTTTACCGAGCAAGAGCACAGAACCACGGTACTCGAAGTAAGACTATAATTATGAATAATGGTTTAATAGTTTAAATAACACATGATATTTAAAACGATGACAGTATTTTCTTTTAGTAATTGGTGTGGTGAAGCTATCTAAGAAAACCATTTATTAAAGCTTAAGGTAACAACTCTTCGTAAGAGTAGCAAAACTATAGTATGTAGCTACCTCAGCGACATCACTATATCAACGCCCAAAATATTTCCAGATTGTCTTATTCAAATGAGTACAGGACCTACTACAGTATTCCCTTTCGCCTCCTCTCGTGAACATCTTTAATGAATAATTCTAACCCGTAGTGTAATACAAACCGGATCTAGCTCGCATAACTAATAAACGTCCAACTATTTCAGAGAATTTTCAAACTTTGACGTTTACTAGCGAAATTCTCGGTGAACATTTTCGGTCATAATGGGAAGCCTACATCAAGCTTCATAATTACATAATTGACTTACGAACCTCGCATTTACACAGATAGAAGGTAATCGTGGTGCGGAAGAAAATCGTGTGGAGGAACGTGAGACTACGGATGTAGAGGAAAATTTTGATAAAGATTTTGTTGCTAAAGTTATGAATAGGCTTAAATTACCTGGTATTTACGTAACTAGTTGCGCAACCATTTTTAGAAGCATTGAATAATGTTGTACTCAAATAAAATATTGACAATGATGATGATTATGAAACTAGTGAGCTTAGTTTGTTATTACAGTCGAGGTTGTGTTGCAGCCAAAGCCGAAGGTAATATAGCTGAGAGTGCAATGAAAAAATACTCACGTGTTTCATACGACAGTATTATTCAAAACTATGATTTTTCACTTTTCACTGAAGGTACAGAGTTTTCAACACACTTGTAAGGAAAAATCGTTGTTATGAATAAATATGCAAATGGAATCATAATTTAAGCAGAAAGTGTGGGAAACACAATTAACGAAATCACAGTATTTTAAAAACGAACGTTAATAATCTATTGTCAATACTTGAACAATATTAGTGATTGAAGTGTTTCAATTTTATTGCTATTGCATTTAATCGATAAGTGTTCGTATCCATTAGTGTTATTACATGTTATATTATTACATTAACAATCACAATTGATTATTTCGCGGTAGCGGTAGCGGTCAGTGGTCAGTATGGTATTTTAGTACTCTCTGACATTTAATAACACGTTATTCAAAGGTCAAACAAAAGACAGCCGACAGAAACAAAACTAATATCGAAAGTAATTTAGTAATCGAAATGGATAGAGATACAAATAAATTGCTAATTGCTTCAGACTTTAGGGGTATTACCAATTTGTATTCACAAATTATATTAATCAAAACGTAACACCGCGTATCTATCTATTATGGCAGCTGTAAAGTTTATGTGGCGTACTAATCTTGGACCACAAAGGGTTGAGAAATTAGAAGTGTCATTTGGGAGGTTGAACCCTTCGGGGGGGAGTATTAGCATTCTCATTGAAGTGATTATTTTGAACTAGATGGTAGATTAGTAGTGAATAGCTAATATATGACTAACTTAGTGCTGTAAATGTGGTAGAGCTATAAATCTTAGGCTTAGGGCCTTAAACCTTTAGGTGGTTGACGTTAGTAACGTATAGCCATCATTATATCGAAACAAAAACATGCTATTTATGGCTTTGACAATTACGAAATTGTAACCCATTTTCAAAGTTTTGCCCTAACTAGCCTTTAAGATTTGAAAATCTTTTGGTTGATCCAAAAGATTTTTATTCATTGGAAAGATGTTTTATTCATTTCATCTGGTAATAAGTTTAAGAATCTATTTACTTTCTGTCCGCTCGGAAAATAAGAGTGAGGGAAGAGGGAGTCCATTTATATTTACGTATACACTAGTGCGATATAATCACTCGTCTTAATGAAATTGTAACAATTTTTTCTAAACAATGAATTAATGTTTTTTCCTCACAAATATGTTGAGAAACGTCGTAAACACTCACTGAGCTAATCTCACTAGCTTACACACATAATTTAGTACAGTACGTAGCTAACTCTTTTGACGTGTAGCATAAAACAAGTTAATTCATCCGAACAGATTAGTTTTGGAAACTAATCAAATATTATGACTGACTACAAAAGGGATATGTTGAAAGTACCTTCCTATATATTTTATCTTTTCATGTTCGGTCTGAGATTTGAATAATCGGGAAGTGCGATCAGAATGTATAAAGCCTCATTTGTTTCTTTTTCTCAAATTATTTAGGGTTAGCTTCAACATCAAGCCCCAACAACCTAAGCTGTAAGGTTTCTGAGGTTATCAGAATAATTGGCCAATGTGACTATGGAATACATGAGGTACAGACGCCAGTACATCAAGCTATCCCAAAATGAAAAATCTTCCTAATTGAACATGAACCTTATTTTTTTGCAATAAAGTTTAAAACTATCAAAGAAATTTGACAGATTGGGAGAGGGGTACATTGATGTGCAGGTCTCTGTACCTTATTTTTGTTTGCTATGATGATCAGTACCGAGCAATAGGCAGGGCTTGTTAACATTACCTAATAACAAAATAATAACCGGTACGTAACATTAATTTTAATGTGTTAGTGACGTTAAAAATTTTACGTTATTTAATAACATTATCAGTTAACGTTAAATAACATTAACGTAAAGTACGAATTTTTCGTTATTTTTACCGTTAATTTAGCTACATTGCCGTTCTGTAGGTTTATATTTTTGTGCGCTCGCTTATCATTGGATCACGTTATTTATACCTATGCACTGTTGCCGTTCTGAATCTTGGTGTTAGATAAATTATCAATTATCACTGAATAGATAGGCTCGCGAACACTCACAGCAATTCTCACGCGTAAGAATCGGGTAACTTTTTCATCGGCACTGCATCAGCGCGCCGCGATGGCGAACGGCCTAGCCCCGCACCTCCGTCCTCGCTACGTCCACCTTACAAGTTTTACCCGTTTAAAAATAACGATAAAATTAACGTTAAAATACAATTAATATTATCAAAGATTAACGATAAAATTTAACATAAATCTAACATCGTTATTTTAATATCAACGGTAACTCTGCCAAATAAAGGTAACGTTATAAAATTTTACCTGTATTCAAAGCCTTGGTCCTGAGACCACTACCACTACTGATAGTATACTATTACTACTCCTGGGTCAAATTAGTAGTAGTAAAGCGCTTTGTGAAGTAAAGTAAGCTCGTCCGGGGAAGCATTACCATCGTACCTATTTCTGCTGCAAAGCATCGCTACTGTGTTCCGTTGTACAGGCACATGAGATATTTCAACTTTGTCTTTGTGAAGGCAAGGCCTCTGGTATTGCAGCCCCCTTATAGCCAACTTACAAAAGTTTCGTATCGTTTCTTTTTCTACACCTCGTCACTTATCGTTCACGTGACTTATCGTTGAGATGACGTCATTCCCAAACATTTGATTAGTTTTCTATTAGCGTTATTGATTGTAGATTGTCAATTTGGGTAAAATGTCTAGGGCCCCAGATGTCTCTAGCACACCATACAAACGAAACGATTTAATTACCTACACTACTACCAAAATAACAGACTGAACAAATACGTGCATGTGTGTGCATGTCTACGTGCCTCTTGAGCTAAAAACAGACTTGAGAGCACGTTTGACGCAGGAAGAGGTGAGGACACGCTACGCAGCAGTCAATCGATCAACCACTGCGCCAGCCGTGTCGTCAATCAGTACACATAGTCACAATAGTTTTCTTGTGTCTGTTATAACGGTATACGAAAGGTTAAACTCGCGACTTCTTATCCATCTCAGTACCGTCTAAGCCAGACCCTTTCAAAGGTATACAACAACTATTCCGGAACACGGTTGTTTTAAGTCGGAAACATAAATCCCGTGGACGGACCTCTGTAAGTACCTCCGGGTTTTTATCGGTGCCTCGATGATCCTTTGTAGTTTTATATGTAAGACGATAATAATATACTTCTATACAAATACCTACTTATTGACTTAACCGATTTGCTTCAAGCATGCGAAATATAATTTCTACTGTCACAGAAGATATTATACAATAACCCCCATTAGTATACATACATACACACATGCACACTACTACTGCTATACTATTATATTTGTGTGTAGTAAAATATTGATCAAGGTATCAATATTTTTTGTAGTTTGAATCACGGTTTATGAAGACATTTTGGTCTCTAGCTGATTTGATGAAAAAAACACTTTTTGATTATTAAGATAAAAGCTTTTTACAAAAAAGACAACCGCCTTCAAAAAGTGAAAAATAACTTTAGCACAGAACACACATTGACTTTAGTTTCGAAATTCAGTGGCTTTGTTCTGTTTGTTGTTTTGTATTGCCACCGACTTCCGAAACTAAAGTCAATGTGTGTTCTGTGGTAAAGTTATTTTTCACTTTTTGAAGGCGGTTGTCTTTTTTGTAAAAAGCTTTTAATTTTCCGCTTTTTAGTACCTCCTTCGCATCCAAATCTATTAAGAAGAGATTGAAAGTTAACTACTACAAAGATTGATGAAACTAAAACGTCATCTATGTAAAATTTTTGGGTACTTGTTGATTTTACAAAAAGTGCTGAATCAATTTCGATTTATATGGAACCACCCCTGAAGCACACCCTATCCATAAAAAAAAGATTTTTTTTAAATCGGTTTACGTTTGCCGGAGAAATCGCGTAACTAATCGCGCACATACTTAATGCAAATTTAAGACTTATACGGTTTTCTCATGGATGCCATTGTCAGAACTGGACCAGGGACCACACGGGAAGCAGTAGCTTTCAAATAAAAAAAGAATCATCAAAATCGGTTCACCAAGTCCCAAGAAATCAGGTAACAAACATAAAAAAAAAGACAGACGAATTGATAACCTCCTCCGTTTTTGAAGTCGGTTGAAACTTTAAAATTATTTCTATAATAAAGTATAGACACAGACAGCTCTGGTAAATTAAAAAGTCTGCACATTCGTTAAAAGTTGCGTTAGTCTAAACCCTCTTCAATTAGTTAGGCTTAAGAAAATAATTCTGCCTTTTAATGACCAAAAGAACGAACAAAATTAACAACATTAAAATACTGTTAAGAAGTTTCAGAAAGCGAAAGTTAACTTCGTTATCTATTTTTACTCTAAACAGGCGAAAAATAAAAGTACAATTAAGAAAAGATATAAAAGAATTTATCACCGAAGTTGACAGCCGTACGCAAAGTTGTAAAGGTACTTATGACGAAAATAAAAATAAGGGATTTGTCAGCTTTGGTAAACATAAATAAGAATATTTTTCCACCCCTTAATCAGTGACCTGATAACCCCAGTGAAGAAGGAAAATTTTTAATGGAAACAAAAAAAATTGAGGGCGAATAATATTGTGTGATGAAATATTGCAATTGTAAGTCATTATAAAAATACATTGTAGATTTTGTAACCTTTTTATTTAGATCGTACAAGTAGTTACCAGATTGATTGGTTGATTTCTATAATTTTTAATTCGAAACTGAACAGAATCACAGAACTGGTGCTCTGAGACAGTAAGACGGATTCGCGGTAGGCCCCGAAGAAGATGACGGGACGAACTGGTCGGATTCATCTAAAACTGAAGGATTGGTCAAGGATGGGAAGTATGGAAGGCCTTGTCCAGGAGTGGGACAGAATGGGCCAATACAAATAAAAATACAAACCTATTATAAGATTATAAAAAACTGTTTAAAAACAGCGGTTATTTAACATCACAGAAACATCACGTGTGTTTATAACTCTTAATGAAGGCGAAAATCACAATTATTTTGCCCATAATTATGATATATCGAATTAGTATTAACACAATGTTCTACAAAAGTATTGTCTTGCATTAAAACAATCCAAAACAATTTAAGAAACTGTATAATAAAATTGTAACTGCTCCAATAATTTTACAAGTTGGTTTTTTTCCAAGCATTCTTCAAATCATCCCAACTTATCAACAGCAGTCATCATCGCATGAAGCACAAGCACTGGCTGACCATCTGTTTTCGTCTCCTACGTGCCGCTTCACATAATTACCACAGCATCCCTGTCATGACGCAAACATGGCCGGCGTCGGAACGTGACAACTCACTTCATTTTCATTTGCACTTCCATTTTTGTTGTTTGTTTTTGTTTTGTGAACCCATATTTTAAGCGTAATATTTTTGGTATAAATATGCTGAATAATATTATTAGGAAAATGTTTAACAGTTTTATGCTTAACTTATGTGGGTAATTCCAGTTAGTTGTTTACTTATCCTAACTATTGTTTTTTGTAAGTTATGTGTGTTGGGGACTGCAATGTCTATTAGGTAAGTGATTCTTTTTGTTTTATCCTGTAGGATTATTATTATTATTATTATTATTGACATAAAGGCGAGGTGACAAGGTTGAAAGAAAAGTATTTTTCAAACTGCTATATTTCCAGTCACTCAGTATTGTTAACCTTCTAAGCAATGGGATGTCCGAGCTAGAATAGCACCCACCCTTGTCATCCTGAGGGTGACAACACTCTCGTCAGAAAAACCAGAAGTCGGGCTGCAGCAGCTTCCATGTGCTTAACCTCACTGCGATCCCCAAGATGCTTACCAAGCGTGGGGATTCTGACAGGGGTGGTTGCCAGAATCCCCACGCCTTGGGGTAGGCCTTTGCCCAACAGTTGATGTCTTTTGGCTGATGATGATGAAATGAAATTTGGAAATCAGTCATTTCATGTATAATCAGAGGGCTTTAGACTTTAATACTTCTTCTGTAGATATGTTCATTGATACCGCACAGGTAAAGTATATATTTGACTTTCACACAATCTCGAAAGCAAAAGCTCTTCTTTGTCTCTTACACTAACAAAAGCAAAGGAACCAAATTCACTATTAAGTATCCAGTGTTTCGGATTAAAGTATGGAAATGGTTGCCAAAACAGATCGTGCCAAGACTCGTGAGGGGTGTAATGCGATGCTTGGCAAAACACACCAGGTACTAAAACTTGCATACAACGTCGAAACACTGCTCCTGAATACGCTTCGGGCTTGTGTTGTAAGCAAGATAGCCGTGGTTATAGGTACCTAAATGAAAATATTTGGTAAAGTTTCCAGTATTCTACTCAGTAACATTCCATAATGTTCCATGTTCATAGTGATTATAAAAGCTCCCAAAGAGACTTCCTCAGACAATAGTCACACGTACTTAGTACCTTACGAGAATTCTAGTACTGAGAATTCTGTATCCGAATTTAAGTTAAATACTTTGTTTAACTTGCTTTAAGAATCTCTTGCGAAATATAACTTAAGTGCACTCGAAAACCCGGCCGAAAGCACCAGCTATGAATAATCCACTTGATAAAACCAACAAACCTAATACATAACTCCAAACTTTAGGAATAAACTCCGTTACCAATAATCTACAGTTCTATAAAAAGCTCTAGTAGGTATTAATTTCTTCAATAACCTATATATATCGAATATTTTCCAAACAAAGTGAACCAGCGCTGGCATGTATGAAATACTCGATTTTTAAATCGAGTTGTTCAATTTGATTTCGGTACGAACGGGCGTATATTTTAAAATCAATCGAAGTACTCACTCGGCCGTGGTTTGTGGTTCTTTGGGAAATATTTAAGTTTTACATTTGTTTACTTTGTATAGTTCGAATTAAATATTAAACTTTTTTCTCTTTTAATATTTTGGTTCAGTTGGTTCATTGTAATGTATTGGCATAAGTTATTTAGCTTCAGCAATTTATCAGTGACGGTGTTCATTTCTGTGATATACTGGAAAGCACAAACAAAGGCCTATGCTGTCTGTATACAACAGTGTTTATAAACACGGAGAGGCTTACCATTAGCTCTGACATCATTAAATTTCTACAGTTAGTTTGAGTCTAATATATTGGTATTCCTGTTGAGATTGGTAATATTCACGTATCAGTAACCCAATAAAGATATGCTAATGTTTCAGTGAAGTAAACAACATAACAAATGGATCTTAGGTAGATACCACTTACCTTTAAATACAAGTAATATATTTGTAAACCAATATACCTAATTCATATTAGCAAATATAAACAAATACCGGTATAAATCTTTATTCATAGCAAATAGAACAAAGATAAATCTAAAACATTTCTTCTCTGTAACTTGGTTTACTATCGAAGACTCTAGAAGATGGCTAGCTACAGGTTATAGCCACTCTAACAGCAGTAGTAATAAAAGTATTCAAACTTTTAACACATTCCGAGTACCTTCTTACGAAGAGAATTGGAAAAAACTTTGTAGACTAAGTACGTCTAGAAAGTTCCTCTCTGAGCGATCATCTCCTAGACATCTAATATGAATGAAGACTTGTTCATGGTTGCTTTATGAACAACAACATTATCGTACGAATAGAGAATCCTTGCATATTTAAATACTAACAACTTGTTCTACAACAACTTTGGTACTTGTGGTTGTAAGTAGCTATTCGACTAAACTCAGGTCTATGACTTCTCACAGGTAGAACTCAGCTCTCGTAATTATTTTGCCAATATCAACGCGATTATGTTCATAACTTGCTCATAGCTCTAAAGGTTAATAGAAAAACTTTTGAAGCGCTAATGACAACATTTTGACTGCATTTTTTATGTACAAAAAGGTACCTACATAAAATATTTTTTTTGTAAAACGTTGATCTACACTAGGTATCTCACACACAAACGTATAAACCACTAATTATGTGGGTGAGTTAAAAAAACATTTTTATAAAACTTTACTGGGCTCGGCCCAGACTTGTCAAGCACCTGTCTTTTTTAGCGACCTTTTAAATTGCCACTTTCTACACGATTTTTCAATCGTAAGGTTGCTAACAAACACAAAGCATGTGACGTAGACAAGTGATTGTCTACCATCAACTCAATTTAACTTCTCTTTCAAATGATTAATGCTAAATATCACAAGTGTCGCGTGTGCTTATAACGACTAATCCGTCAGAGATCCACCACCTTAGTAATTACGTATGTAAATCACTCACCAGTCGCGGATGTATGAAGGCCCTTATTGACGCAACACCCATCAATTATTCTCATAAAAGCAGCTGATCGTAGCTTGCAAATAAACGGCTCCGCTACATAAAGATTAATTCTTTATTGTATCTGTAAGACGATGTTCTTTACACCTTATGAATGATGGGAACCGGGAATGGTGAATGAAACCGTTCGCGTTGAATGTGCTAATATGACTAAATTGGTTGTTTGTTTGTCAGTAACTCCAGACAGTAAATTAGTGCGCATTATTATGCAAATACTAACATGCGGGTCCACCATAAATTATCAATAGATGCATTTACCTAGTAGTTGCAAAAAGTAAATCGACAGTCCTTGGAACAGTTTTAGTTAATATACCTAGTGTGTTTGTACTTATAGATTCCTTTA
This sequence comes from Charanyca ferruginea, assembly GCA_947361185.1. Taxonomy (NCBI): domain Eukaryota; kingdom Metazoa; phylum Arthropoda; class Insecta; order Lepidoptera; family Noctuidae; genus Charanyca; species Charanyca ferruginea. The sequence goes on from OX376063.1 coordinate 28,371,034, forward strand.
ACTTATAGGAACGAACAAAGTTTAAATACGAGTCCTGATATTCTTACTGGGAATTATAGTAATATTTCAGAGAAAACGATTACCTTCAAGGTTTTTCCTGAAAGACAAACTAATTAACGTACGCAGGAACGTCAATTTTCCACTTTATAATTATTTCATCCACATAATATCGCTTTGCGCGTGATGGATTAAGCGATACTCGGGGATCTAGAGGATAGAGTTCGCAATGTAGTCATTCGCTAGAGAACTAAAGTCACTGAAATTGCGCGTCGAATCAGCACTTTGAAGTTTAAGTGGGCCGACCTCGTCTGCAGACGGACAGACGGTAGATGGACCAGACACGCTTTAGCGTGGAGAACGCGTTTGGGCAAGCGTAGTGTGGGACGCCCTGCGGCACGATGGATCGATAATATGAAGAAGATGGCTGGCAGCGGATGGATGCAGGCTGCCCAAGACCCAGTCGGTTAGCAATCTCTGGGCGAGGCCTACGTTGAGCAGTAGACGGCAATATAATGCTATGATGAATATCGGTTTAGTGTAAGAATAGCGAGTAAAGAATAGCTGTTTTGCTATTCCGGCTACCTACTACAACACTTGCCCGCTTGTGTAAGTAGTTTTATGTAACTTATAAAAAAAAAAAACGTGTGGCACTCGGGCCGCGGTAAAGCTATCGCATAGCATTTTATATATATTATATATAAGGTGCTATAAAAATATCTGCCACGGCTGCAATGGGAGACAGGATTGTGTTTATAGATTACAATAGTAAAGATAAATTATTGATCATTTGTCATATTTTTTTTCATACAAAAAATTGTACGTATTTTGAATTGATTTATTCGCATAAAACCATCACGTAGACTTGCTGTTGCCGCACCGCTCCGAATAGGTACAATTCAATCGTTTCGCAAAACGCCGGCGCCGTTCATACACTGTTGCCATTCTTATCATTACGCCCCCACCCTGACCCGCACTACCCCGTTCGTCGCACGCGCCAGCCGACCGCGCGCTCGCCAGTCGCCCGGTCGCCCCCCGCCCGCTCGGAAGTTAGTTTTAATTAGCGGTTAGCGACGGGATAATCGCTCACGCTTCCTTTAAAAATGCCTCCCAGACGACGGTATTCCAATCAAGCGTATCTTGAAATGGTGTTGTGCTACCGCGAGTGTAACTCCATAACTGCGCATGCATTAAACTTATACCAGCAGAGGTTTGGTGTGCGAGTGAGTCATGTGTGGAAGAACTAAAAAGGCGCATCAAACGCGCATTTAGGCAAGTAAAAAGTGAAACGGACACATTAAATAAAGTGAAGAGACATGTACGTAAGCGTGCCTACATTTGTGTGCAACGCGAAGGCGAAGTCAACGCCAAGTTACTGTAATTTATCGTTATTTGATAGCTAAGTATTAATCTAAGCACCTACTGTTTAAAAATAATAAGAAAAAAATTGCGATTCTTACACTAACTTGTCAGTCCAAAGCCTGTTTTAAGTGTGATGGGAAGTTTATCATCTTATTTACCTACGTCAGTTTTTTGGAAGAATGCGGTAGCTGGTAAGTAATTGCACTTTAAAAACACTTTTTTCCCTGCGTATTATTGTGTACCTAGTAGGTTAGATAGTGACGAACTAATCAGCTGATTTCAGTTTTCATTCACAGAACAGATAGAAAGAGATAGCAGTTGTTTTCATTGACGAAGCGACACATCGCGCGTAATTTGTGAAACGCGTTATGCAGAGTAGAGTCATGTTTATTAAACTACTTTATTTTCTCAAATTAAATTAACTATTCTGGGGTACGAAAGTTCTTCACTATTGTAATCTTTAAACACAATACTACCTCCCATTAAAGCCGTGGCAGATATTTTTATAGCACCTTATATATACATATACACACATGCATACACACATACACGCACACATATTATATTGCTTATATATATATATATTATGATTATATATAGGTACCATATACATACACGTTAAGCGAACGCTCGGCCGAGCTACATGGTAGGCGGAGTGGGGGGTGTTAGGTTTCGTTACGGAATTTCCTGAGTCGGTTGCCGCGCTCAAAGCCCGCGATAAAAGCTATGCAATTGCTTCAAAAAAAGGTCACGTAATTAAGTCCAATATTCATGGTTCAATGCCCTTACATCAAAAAGGATTCTTTTTAACAACAATTAACGCGAATACCAGTAGTCCAATTAACGAAATAATTGGAGTATGCCAAAAGTATCGAAACCATTTTAATTTTAATTTGAATCCCTGCGGTTACGAACTTACGGTAACGGATTTGAATGCAATAATCATCGGAATTTGATCCGTATTGGTTATAGCGTTACGGTGGACCAGGTTGCAGATATTGACTCATTGGAGATAGATGAGTAATTATTGATTGACTATAAATGGAGAATTGTGGAGCCCTTCATCATCTGCCTAGCCTTTTCCAAACTTTGTAGGGGTCGGCTCCCAGCAGAACCGGATGCAGCTGAATGCAAGTGTTTTACTTAAAGCGACTGCCTGTCTGACCTCCACAACCCAGTTACTGGGTAACACGATACCTCTTCGTAAGACTTGTTTTTTCTGACTACCTATAACGACTGTTAAAGATCTATGAATGGCACCCGGTATCAACGGTTTTGCATACTTTCCGAGGCGCGGAGGAAACCGCGACAAGCGTAGTTTAACCATGATGATGAATCAATCGATTCATACAGCTTTTATTTAGGCAAAAGCAATTGTTAAAGCAATTGTGAATTGTGGAGCCATATCTTCCCGTGGCTATCGTAAGAGGCGACTAAGGGACTTACTAGAGAATGGGCAGCAGCGTTATCTGTGCCTTTGTAACAACCATACTGCGATCGCCAACCCACCTGCCAAGCGTGGCGATTATGGCAAAACCCCCCTTTTGGGGGAGGCCTATGTCCAGCAGTGGACGTCTTTCGGCTGAAATGATGATGATGATGTTGAATTGTGGATACCGACAATGTAACCTATTATTAACAAAATACTGTATGTCTCATAACCGTCAAAGTTCACTATAAAAAATAAAGGATCATATAGCATGCATTCTTTAATGGCACAAATTAGCGTGTTTATACATACTACCCACTATCTTGTCACATGCATATCGAGAAAAACACTACTTAGTACCTAAGTCATTACTGTCAAGTTTCCTTGCTAGTAACGAGTATAACAGAACTGTTAGTGGTTTTAGGCTTGGTCACTTTCTAAATCAAACGGTATAAAAAAACATAACTCTTCTTGCCAGTAAGTTAATAAATAACTCCTTTTACCAAGTCGTGATGAACCCAATGGAGAAAGCATCAGCTTCTCATACACGAGGTTATGGGTTCGCTTTAAGACTACAAGTACCAATAATATATGACTTTCTTAGTCTTTTCGAGAGGACATCGCGGACATTAGTTAAGGAAAGGCAAGGAAGCCTGAAATTATAAGTATACTAATTTTTCCTACGACTTCGCCCACGTGAATGTCGGTTATCGCGAACACAGACTAAGTTGTATATTAAAAAGTAGCCTATGTGCTTTCCCAGGGTTCGTGCTATTTTCGTACCAAATTATATCAAAATCGGATCAGCCGTTTTATCGTGAAAGCATAACAGACAGAATTACTTTCATCATCATATACTCATATTGACAGAGTTACTTTCGCATTTATAATATTAGTATGGATAAGACTGAAATCGCCAACCGCTAAAAGTAGTGATCAATGCCTTCTTGCCTTGCCTTCTCTGTATGAGAAGAGGCGTTTATTCTACAGAAGGACAATATAGGCTGGTATTACTTTACCAAACAACCATATTATTATTTCTAAACGTTCCAATTTGAGCGTAAACGTCTCCATTGCTCGTTAGACTGTTGGATTTGCATTCAAATTGAAAAAGATCCATTAGCATAATAAACTATGTATTTGTGTTTAAGCTCTGACACGCGACGTCGTTGTATATAATTGTGTCCGCAACTCTCTGCTGCTGCTGCATTGCGAAATTATTGAGCTTTTATTTTTAACGTAGTCGTATTTTCTGTTTTAATACTAAATCATGCGTTAATGTACACAACTTGTTACATTGTAACAGCTGGTTCTACATGAATGATTTAACCTAAATTTGTAATATTCTGTGGATTTTAAAAGATAGTTCATGGACTTTCTTTCTCGATCTTTTCCATAGAAAGCTACTGTTTAGAACGAGCAACTAGTTTTAACTTTCTGAATGTCATTTTAATTTTTAAGGAGACATCCTTAAATATTAAAATGTGTAATTCGGTTTTGCTTGACTCGACAACTTTACTGTCGAGCGATAAATGTTGAAGCACCTCCTTCGCAGCCTCCTCTGCTTATGCATCAATGCGGTATCATCGACACTTGAGAAACTTGTAAGGCCTAACATATACCTAAAATGATTGTAAGTAAAACCAGAAAAAGTCATATTTGAGCACTTTACTCACGAAAGCTAATGATCACCATCAGCGCTTAGCAGTCTACTGCTGGACACTGACCTCTTCAATCTCATGCTGCTGCTGCAACCAGTCACTTAGCGAAGATAATTGCTCTGCTTTACCTGAAGGTTAAAGTTATTTTCACTATGAAAATAATCGGGAATCATCAAAGTATCTACCTAAAACAAATTTCAAGGAAGCCTTTAAAGTGCCGTGCATAAGAGTGTGCCCCAAAAATATATATTATTATACACATTGCGTGAGTTTTCATAAGAATCCCTAATTACTTTGATAATCGTTTGGAATCGCTTGTCTTGGTATGGGCATGTGAAGAGGAGGGATGAATCGCATGTGACTAAAAAAATTATGAATATAAATGTAGATGGGTGGAAAGAAAGAGGAAGGCCGAAGAAAAGATAGATGAACTATGTGAAGAATGAACTAAAAGAGGAGGAAGTGAGAGAGAAAGAAGTCAGTGATATCATGACAGTTGACAGAACGGAATGGAAGAAGGTCTTCTTCTTCCATTCCATCCCGAGTTGGGCCTACCCCAGGTAACATGGGATAAAGGCAGGAAGATGATCCGTAATTTCATTGATAATAAAATATAGCCTATAAAGTATTCAGAGATAACGTAGCTCCGAAAAAGTGAAAGAATTTATAGAATCAGCGATTCAAGAAAAAAATCTCTTTACCTTTGTAATATAAAGATAGCTCAAGGAATAAATGTCCCGTGTGGTGCCGGCTGCGAATATCACTAGCCCATTTTCACCCGTGGGTGTCGTAGAAGGCGACAGAGGGATATACTGACCAGTGGAAGGCGACGGATGGCAGCAGCGTCCTACAGAGTACCATAACACCAACTGCAATCGCCAACATGCATCGGCCAAGCATGACAATTATAAAATTCTAAATCGCCTTCAAAAGGTTGAAATGGTGATGATGAAAGAGAATATGGTATGGTATGGTGGTGGTGGTATGGTTATGTATGTGTAGTTTATAATATATATATTACTTTTACTTTTTAAGTATTACTTTTTGAAATGCACCTGCCATGTTATCTCTTCACCACCCTTGGTTGACTGGTAGAGAATGCCTAGGGCATTAAGTCCCTCATGCATAAATTATAAATAAATTAAATTAAATAAAGAGAAAATAAATAAACTAAAAATCCAACGATTTCATTCACAGAAACATCTATCCATAAATATCCACGTTCCTTAAATACCCTATGTATAGCAGGAGCTCCTAACGCCGGGAGTTCCAACTGTTAGTGATACAAATAAGTCACGGACGAGCGATGACGATTACAAGTTGTGTAAGCTGACTGAGCCACTTAATCCTGTTTTCTAGTTTCTGCGCACGCATCGTGGATACACTGAGCGATGAAATTAATGGGATTTGTTACTGATTAGTGTTGTACCTGTGTGTTTTATTAAATGATTTTAGTTGTATAACGCAGACTTAACGTAGACAGAATGGAGATTTGTAAATTTTCATAGCTTCGAGAAAGCAACTTTGAATTTAAAAAAGAGGAGGTTATCAGTTCGACCCGTATCTTTGTATGTATGTATGTTTGGCCGCGATTATCTCCCGTTTGGCTGAACGGATTTTGATGCGGTTTTCAGAAAAGCGTTTGATACATTCTGGAGAAGGTTTTAGTATACAACAACTAGAAATTTTGAAAGTGCTTTTTGAAAAAAACAACAACAACCGAGAAGACGTCTTCGTTTCTTCCATCTTTCCATTTTTGGAGGACTTTCAATCTCTGTTTTAACAGTGTTGCCGTTTCTAATGGATTTGGGTGATAAGGAGACACTAAAAAGAGGCAAATAAAAACTTTTTAAAAAAAAACCGCCTTCAATAAAAACTGATAAATAACTTTAGCACAGAACACACATGACTAGTTTCGGAAGTCGGTGGCAATACAAAACAACAAACAGAACAAAGCCACCGACTTCCGAAACTAAAGTCATGTGTGTTCTGTGCTAAAGTTATTTATCACTTTTCAGTTTTTTTTGAAGGCGGTTCTCTTTTTTTCAAAAAAGTTTTTTTCAGTCTTACCAAGAGTGTTGTGATACACAGCAACTGGATTGTGCAGGTCAGATAAACAGTTCCTCTGCATTGGGTTAGACAGGAAGCTGACTCCAACATAATTGAGAAAAGCTAGGTAGATGATGATATTTTTGGTATTTTTCATACGTTTCCGCAAACTAGAGAGTTCTTCTATATCGCTGGTGCATTTACGGAAATATAAACTCACGTTTTACACACAATCATACAAATATTGCTCAAAATTTTAATCTAAATAGTTCAGCAAGATTGGCTCAGTCGTTGAGTGATTGGGTGCTGTTAAATATTTGTATGGCCTACAGATAGTTGTGGTACTGGTTGTTTGTGTGTATATTTGTAAACGCACCCGAGTATAATACACGAGTAACTCATAACACTGTGGCGCAACGTTTTTTAAAGAAGAATAATAAAAAGAAAATGGTAACTACCATAATAGAGTTTAAAACAAATGATTTGGTAGTAACAAGTAAAACAAAATAAATGAATTGGTACTGACAAGTTGCATCATAAGCACAAAATATAAAGGTTACAGAAGGACCGCTCCCACCATCTTCAAAAATAATTACCTAAACTTGCTTACTCACTAGGGCTGCTACTGTATTGACTCTGTAGTTTTTATTTTTAACAATATGAAATTTTATTGAAACTGGCTGGAACTCTTTGCATTTTTTTTATAAAAAAAAAATTATGTTCGTTATGAAATGTCAATGTCTCTCATTTATTAATTTAGACAAAACATCACAGTCGAGATTGATGTCTGCTTGAAACTGCTTGAGATTGGCTATAAACGTAATGTCAATGTGTGCGTGAGTAAAATGGCGGTTTGTTCTGAGTGGTCTCTCTGCTCGGGCGCGCCGTAGCCTTACGTACTTTGTGTCATAAGTGCAACTACCATAATCGTCTGTAAATATTCTGAAGAAAGACAAAAGCATTTTAGCAGAATAGGAGCAATCTCTATAATTACTCAATGGCGTTGCGCGAGTTCAGATAATCTTTTTCATCAGTAATGATGTTGACGATACTGATAATCTATACTATACAGGGTATCCAGTAAATAGCACGACATACTGCAGGGGGTGATAGCTTGGGTCAATACCTGCCAAAACAACGCAATATATGTTCAGCAAAATCCAACGGATTTACAGTTTTACAACATTTTCCGAAATATCGAAAAATCTCTACCTTGCAACAGATTTTTAAGCATCTCATAATGAATTTTTTTTTTGTGCATCTTATTCGTGAATAGTTACTTTACTCATTGATTAGTCTTTTTTTCTATAAAATCAAAAATGTTTTCAAGAAATACAATTTTTTGTTCAAATTTTCACAGAACAATTTTCTTATCGTTTTACTTTAACCTACAGTGGTGAACAAAAATCCGTAAGATTTTGCTGAACATATATTGTGTTGTTTTGGCAGGTATTGACCCAAGCTATCACCCCCTGCAGTATGTCGTGCTATTTACTGGATACCCTGTATATAATATTATGAATCTGCAAAGTTTGATTGTTTGTTTGTATGGTTGAACGCGCTAATCTCAGGATCTACTGATTCGAATTGAAAAATTATTTTTGTGTTGGATAGTCCATTTATCAAGGAAGGCTATAGGCCCATACGAAGCCGGGTCGGGTTGCTAGTGTAACATTTCTAAAAAAAAAAAAAAAACAACTGTCGCATGAACACAGTTCTCTCGACCATGATGACATGTGTTCTTCAAAGTAAGCACCAATTACACCTCTATTTACATTCTAAAGCTAACATCATTTAGTTCTCAAGATCCTAATCTACATCAAGAAAATACCTTCTACACGTACAAACAAAATTAAAGAACAACATCTTTACAATTTGCCTAAAATGTTTCGCGTTCGTATGACGTCAGAGGGTGTAGAAGGGTGTGGGGGGGGGTAGAAGGGGGGTACAAAGGAGCTCATCAAGTCGAGTCATCGCCTTAATGCTGGGTAATGAAGACACGCATAGGATTACTGTTTACCTAACCTTGTTTTTTGCCTAGAAAATTAGATAATGGTTTGGTTCTGAAGAGTTTGTGTAATGGGATTGCCTGGATGTGGCTCCTCTTGTGTATTTGTTACTTTAAAGTTGAAAGTGTTCGCTTGTTTAGTCGTGTTTTTGTTAGGAATTGTTTTACAACAATTTTATTGAAGTTGTTCATTATGCTTCTGTCTTCAATTTCTTAGTTGTTACCTACATTTAGTTTTAGGAACATTATTTTTAAGTTTAGTTTTTGGCATCCTACTATCCTACTAATATTATAAATGTGAAAGTTTGTGAAGATGTTTGGATGTTTGTTACTCAATCACGCGTAAACCGTTGAACAGATTTGCATGAAAATTAGCACACCTTAGCAATCCTGGATTAACATATAGGATACTTTTTATCCCGATAATGTGTTCCCTTGGGATAATCATTCTTTTTTACGCGGGCGAAGCCGCGGGCAGAAGCTAGTACATTATAATTTATTTCGTTTCAAAACTGAAAAAAAAGGGGTCATAGGATCGGGAAAGATGGAAGGCATGGATGGAGGCCTTTGTCCAGGAGTGGGACAGGCTAAAAAAAAATGAATGCAAGAATAATAATTTTATAAACCCCTTAATCTTAACTAGATGCAGCTAAATATCCGCAACGGCACTTGAGAAACGCTATCCAAGTTTGCGTTCCCATTGAGGGACCACATTTGATTTTGAGGTTTTGAATGCGTCAGCCTTTAGTAAAAGTTCTCAAACAATTGTAAATTCAGCCTTTAGTTTGTAAAAGTAGCCACTCAAAAGTTACAATCGGTTAAAGGTGGTCCCTCAGTCGTGACTGACAGGCATCCATACCTCAAAACCTATTTAAAATTTACGACTGCTATGAATGACTACTCTTAGTAAAAGATTTGTAAAACTAAGTTATTGAATATCAATTCTTTGTAGTCTCCACTCAAGGTCCTTCCTTCCGTATGCTGGTTCTTTTTATTCAGTGAACAGAAAGAGTTGATATTCAATAAATTAGTTTTACAAACCTTTTACTAAGGGTAGTCATTTATAGAAGTCGTAAATCAATACATATAATAAAACAGTAAAAAAACTGTGTCTGTACATTGAATATATTAAAAAAATAATTATTGAGGGGGGTTTAGAAACAGTAATAGAGCACGAATCCAAAAAAAAAATGTCTTTTTGTCTGTTTGTTTGTACACGCTAATCTTCGGAACTGCTGGACGGATTTGAATGATTTTTCTTTTGTTGTATAGGTATTAAGTCTGGCCAACATAATTATAGGCTATAATTTATCTTGGAAACTTGAACACCTGATGCAGAACCGCAACAGACCAGCTAAACTATAAGAGATACAAAAATGGTACCATAGCATAAATTGCTCCACGTGATGAGCATTTTCTGCTGAGAGAATAAATTTGAAGATCTGGAACACCTGATGTGGAACTCCAAGAGCCCAGCTACACCATAACACATATAGGAATGACGTCTTAGCAAAAGTTGTTCGGTCTGATGAGCATTTCCTGTTGACTTATAAAAATCGAAGATCAGAAACATCTGATGTGGAAATCAAAGCTATCACTAATTTCACTGTATATTATAAAATAACATAAGCTGGGAGTACTTCCACGCGGTGAAGGCAGTAACAGTTTAGGCCTGATTTTTGATGACGCTGGTATATCATTGAAAATTTGATTCTACTGGTCAAAACTCCCATTAAGTTTTTTTATTTTGTCGAATAAATACGACTTCCTGCTTATGTTATGTGAGTGTTTAATTTCCTTTACACGGTAGCCTACCCGGTAACGCAGGGGAGCAGTCACTTAGATTTTAATTGATCAGGTATCTCTTCACAATAAAACTATAACCATGCCTAGAAAGAGGTCAAATCTTTCCCAATGTTCCAAAGGAGCTAAAAGATTGAGGATCATAAGATCCCAAGAATCTACCGAAGAGCGTCAGGAGAGACTTGATGCTGTTCGAGAACATCAGGCTGCAAATCGCTCCGTGGAAACCTCTTCAGATCGCGAAGCACGTCTGCGTTTTCAGCGTATTTACGCATCGACTTCTAGGTCTCTAGAGACAAGTGGGGAACGTGATGCGCGACTGACCGCTGATCGTGAACGTCACGCATTGTCTCGCGAGTCGGAAACGTTCACGAATAGAGAATTGCGCTTGAGTTCTCAGCGTATCTACGCATCTGCTGCGGAAAGTGATGCGCGACTGTCCGCTGATCGTGAGCGACATGCATTGTCTCGCGAATCGGATACGTTTACCGGTACAGAATCACGCTTGAGTTCTCAGCGTATTTGCACATCTACTAACAGGTCTTATGAACCGAATGGACTATCGAACACAAAAAGATTTTTTTAATTCGAACCAGTAGATCCTGAGATCAGCGCGTTCAACCAAACAAACAAACAAACTTCAGCTTTATAATATTATATAGTATAGATTGTCCCGAACACGAACACAACAAAATATTCATAATCAGTTAGAAAGTGAGAGAAAAAGAATTCCTGGAGTACGGCATGAAGAGACAGAAGAAGAGCGCAACGAACGTTTGAATTCTGATCGACTTCAACATTCTCTGAACAGAATGTCGATATCATCTGAAGAATCGGATGTGTCTCGAGATATAGCCGTAGGTCATGGCGACCTTCCTTGGCTTGATAAGGAACGGAGTTCATTTACGTATACGCCTATGATTGACTACGCCACATATACCGCCATCGGAGGTGTGATTCAAAATTGTACTTTTTGAAAGTCTCGAATCATCACGCGCATCCCGTTGTGTTCCCGTCCCCGGGCTCTTAGAATTCGACATCAGACGTTTCAGATCTTCGATTTTGCCGACCCCGTTCTCGCTGGCATAAGCAACCGGATCCGCGTACGAAGTCGCGGGCAGAAGCTAGTTTTAAATAAGTATTGAGATATGGATGCCCGTCAGTCACGACTGAGGGACCACCTTTAACCGATTGTAACTTTTGAGTGGCTACTTTTACAAACTAAAGGCTGAATTTACAATTGTTTGAGAACTTTTACTAAAGGCTGACAATCAAAACCTCAAAATCAAATGTGGTCCCTCAATGGGAACGCAAACCTATCCAATCACTGACGAAAAATGATATGAGTAGGCATTCTGCCCTCTTACCTTATTAAATCAAATGTTCGTTAAAATAATTAACTTCTAATTAAAATTTGCCATCCTATCAACAGTAAACACCTAACAAATCTCCTCTCGCTTCGTGAACACCGCGACAGCAAAGCGAATCATCAAATCCGAGCGGATTATTCCACTCTCGAGATACAAGTGGAAAAATGTAAGAGGAGTCGCGTTTAATAAATATTTTACAATAAAAACGTGGTGCGAATATTCGACCGGCCCGAAAGACAATGTGTGATGTTCAGATTTTAAACATGGAAGTGATTTTTCCCTGCAGTGAAACAATAGTAGGCTGGTATTTCCATTTTATAATTTTCCTACATTTATCTATGGTTAGAGAATAAAACCTGCTTGTAAGCAAATAGAAAGGCAATTGACATAACTTACATTCGAGACATAAGTTAAATAATATCGCAATTAATTAATGTACGGGGCAGGTGTGGAAAATCTCAAACGGCCCTAATGTAATACGTAGCCTTTTTGGAAGCTGTGTATATTTAAGTTTTGTGTGTATTTAATTCGGTTAAGTTGTAAACAAAGTAATATTAAAACGTCGCATATCACAATCACAACGCAAAAATATGCCATAATATTAATTCCACCGATATGACACCATGTTTTGTCGGGTATACTTTCAAAAGTGTGACGTGCTAAAATAATGGTTTAACAGTGCGCCGTACTAGTGGATTCTACAATTTATTTTTGTATTCTGCGTTAACAGGCCACGCCCTCTACTTTCATGAATCAACGTGAATTAGTCACCACCACTGTAACTAAATAAAATGTTTTAAAAGTACTCTCGAACAAAGCTTGAAAGAAGCATGCATATGAAGCAACTTTTCGTCGGCATTTACAGAGAAATTACATATGAAAGAAATCGTTAGTAATCTACACGATATGATGCGTAATTTGGTTTAGCCACAATTTTTCTATCGGTATCACATAATACGAAAAAAAAATGTCAAATCACCTCCAAATCATTGAGATGAAACCATTTTACTTCTTAATTTCTTAACAAAAGAGCATAAAAAAAAATATTTACTGCTTTGCAATGCAAAGGAAAATGATTTGGTTTTGTTACTTTTCACAAATATGTATTATTTTTATTACAATAAATTTAAAATGCGTCCGATTAAAGACTGCGTCTACATCACCCCCGCACTCGTCCACAAATTCAGTACGGGCCAAATGCTCAAGGTTATTGGCATGTATACAAGCCTTAACCGTTCTGTGAAAGAGTTTTAGAGAAAGGACTTTTAGCTAAAAATTATGTTAAATGTATTTTAGTTGAAATTAGGTTAAAAGTATTTTGGTTGAAATTATGTTAAAAGTATTTTAGTTGATATTGGTGGCATTAACAATAATAATAAAAAGAAAACCTAAAATATTAAACTAAAAAAAACCTAACACAATAAAGCATTATAGAATTCGTCCACATCGCCGTCAACTGGAAATGTACCCAAGAGACTGGCTGCATTGCCACGTTGAATGGCAATGCTTAGTGGTGGTTAGTTGCTCCGACTGCCTCGTTGACCTCGTGGTTGCAAGCGCAACTGCTGGTCTCCTAGGTTCGGTTGTCAGGTCGGCAAAAAGTGGTACTGGTTTTTTCTATTAGGATTTTCTCAGTAGCAGCCCGAAGTTTGGGAGTTGATGGTGTAACACCCCCGAGCCTCGGAAAGCACGTAAAGTCGTTGGTCCTGCGCCTGATCTCTCTCCGGTCGTGTCGGATTGCCGTCCCACCGGACTATGAGAGTGAGAGAAGAGAGAGTGCACCTGTGATTTTAATAATTATCTTCTTCGTACTTGGTAAGTCCCGATTGAGATTGGAAACCGTGCCGGAAATTTGGTTGGGAGAATACTATTATTAATACAAATATGTAATTATTAGAGTATCTAACAGATATCTATTAAATTCCGAACGAATTAAATTAAATATTCAACTGTAACACCAGGTTCTGGACCAACAGCATCTCTTGGCTATATTCAGCATCTAGTATTATTGTTTGGCATAGTTAGTTGAAGACTGTTTGTTACACTATATACACAAATAAACAATTTCTGAGTTCCACCAATATTGTTCTTGTGTTCGAACCTTAGAACAAGATATTGAACATGAACCTTAGATGATGACATTATTGTTAGATAATTTTAAGGCTCGAATGATTAAACACTATAGTTCTCAGATTTTGACGACACGGTTGGCGCGAATTGAATTTAATAGCTCTCACAGGAAAGATTAGAATGTGATGAGTATCAAAAACAACAGAAGTAAATTTAAATCACTAACGTAAACGCACTAGAATAGTCATAGAGTTCCAGAGAGTGTCATGAAGTGACACTCGAAAAGATAAGTGAGGGAAAATAAGATTCAAGAAGCAAAAAGCAAAAGCTGAGAGAGTGACAAAGTTATAAAGAGTGGAAAATAAGATTTAAGAAGCAAGAAGCAAAAGCTGAGAGAGTGACAAAGTTATAAAGAGTGGAAAATAAGATTTAAGAAGCAAGAAGCGGTTAAACGATTGACTGCTGCGCAGCGTATTGCGGGTTCGAATCCCGCCCAGGGCAAACATTTGTGTAATGAGCACTAAGTCTTGTGTTTGCTTTGTGTCTGGTTGTTGTTTATCTATATAAGTCGTATCTATTTATGTATTTGTGTATGTATATCAGCTGTCCAACATCCATAGTACAGGGTCTCCCTAGTTTGGGGTCAGATAGCCGTATGTGAAATATCCCCGCATATTGTTACTATTATTATTATACTCAAATGCTTTTATTCATTCCTATACCAAAAGCCTGAATAACATCTCCATTTTCTTTCAATATACGATACGTAAGAAACTTTTTTGCTAAATCCCATCATCGATGTTTTCGAAGTCTTGAAGTATTTCTTTGAATGTATTGTTTCAATCAGCCAGCACTCGTTGGGTAACAGCAAGTTTTTCTCAGTAATAGCAAAAAGTTAGAAGCAATATATACCGCCTACTTCGCTTTGCTACACTGAAAAAAATATGCCAAATCATTCTTCAAGAAGTACTTTACTGTACGGCTTTTATTACCCTAAGCTTTAGGTTTAAGGGTAACGTTACCTATTGTTATTCTAGTATGTTGTAAAAAGTGGAGCATGAAGGGCGTGATTTATGGTTTTACTGTACAATAGCCTGGAAAATGAAACACTTTATTATAGATGACCGTTTTTGCGTTGGAAGGTGAGTCCTAATTTTCTTCTGAATTATGTTGCAGGGAAGATAAGACACGTGGTTGAAAAAAACTGGTCCAGGTTTTAGTTCTTACGTACAGGCAACAGCACATCAAGCTACACCCAACTGACAAATAATCATGGCGAGATCCATACAATCATTTGTATGAAAAAAATAATAATTTAGAGGTTTTAAAATATTTTCCAATGTGAAGAATACATTACCAGGAGTAGATTGATATACATACTTAGTATATTTTTAAACACCCGTATAATTAAAATATTTCGAAAGGAAAATAACACTTTTTCGTTTCATCTCGATGCCCGTTTTGTGTTTATAAAAAAAAGAAAGTGACAAGCGACGTTAACGTATCTATAAATTTGGCAGACAAGTGGTGACAGGTGTAAGGAAAAAAATAATCATTATTTGTGATATTATTTCCCATAAAATGATGCAATTTCAGTGTAAAAACTGTGAAACGGCGACTTTCAGTGTCACTGATACTGTCAGGCGCCGTTTCGTTTGTGAAATAATGAGCTTTTCGTTAAACTATTAACTTTTTTTGCGGGGTTTTAAAAATATTGTAAATGCCTGAATATACTCTTTAGGTACCCATGTATGTAAGAATTAGAATTTCAACTTCTCTAAACATCAATTTTTTTTGGACAAATCCTACCATGATTCTTTTTCCAATTGAGAACGTTATTCTTTTGTAATAAAGTTGAAAATCTAACAAAGAAATTTGACAGATTCTTGTAGCTTGATGTACATAAACTCTACTCTCTCTCACTCTCTATAGCTCTATCTTTTTTCTAGTGGTTGCCACTATTGATTCTGACTTTCAGAAGTTGTGTTGGTTTGGAAATAGTGTGGCAAGGTGTTTCCATTAACTCAGACGTCTCTGATTCCTTTTAAACTCAATTTTGTTCTAGGATTTGATTTGAAACATACATAGAGAGCATCAATCAAGGTTTCACCTTCGATATCAAAATTCGTGACCCCGCCTTCACCAGCACACGAAATTCCAAACAATATAAATTACACCTCATGTTGTACCGCGTATCGACACGAGCCTCCACTGTGATGATTTATTCCCACATGTAAATGTATTCGGAATGCGCGGATCAATCTTCTGTATGAGCCGAGCCGGGAACTTTTGCTATGTATTATTTATTAGTAGCTACCTGCTCCGTCTGCGAGCGTACAGATTATTTTTTCAAGATATCTAAGTGGTGTGTATTGTTGGAATTCAATTTATGAGATCAAATGTTGGGCGGCTCAGTTATTTGATTCTGTTGACGTTTATGAGAGTCAGCATGAAGAGGAACTTTAACTTAGGAAGTTCTTACAATACGTTTTCTCTTTTCATCAAATTGTTGTTTGGTAATCATAATTGATTGAACCGAAATTTTCCTATTATTTCCCCAGTATCGCACAGGTGCAATGCATATCAAACTATCTATTCATTAAAACAGTATTAAAATCTAGTTTAATAGATCTAAGCATGCAAAGGAACAGACGATGGAAAGTGACTTCGTTTTATACATATCTATGTGATGAAGTTTTATATCAAACTAGATCTTGTCTACGACTGCGTCTGCATGAATGTCGGTTATCGCGGATGCAGACGAAGTCGCGGATTTAAAAGTAGCCTATGTCCTTCCCCAGGATTCCAGCTATTTTTATGTCAAATTTAATTAAAGTTACTTTCGCATTTATAATAATAAACCAAGTATGGGGAATGGATAATAGTATGAATTGTCAACAGTTGACTTATCGACGGTTATTATAAAAACACACCTTCATAATCTCTTCGGATATTTTAAAAACCAAACGTCATTAAATTTTCATATATGTGTGACTAGCGACCCGACCCAGCTTCGCATGGGCCTATAGCCTTCCTCGATAAATGGACTATCCCACACAAAAAGAATTATTCAATTCGGACCAGTAGATCCTGAGATTAGCACGTTCAACCAAACAAACAAACAAACTCTTCAGCTTTATAATATTAGTATACTAATACTACTAATATACTATACTACTAATATTAGTGTACTTAAACCAAGACCCACTTATCACCAGGCAGCATATCTCAAGACATAGCAGTTGCAAATCAGCCGTAACTCGTGAGTTAACTCCCCGGTGTTAGAGTAATGCCGTTAATGGCGTGGCTTCGGCCGGTAAATCAGCGACGCCTGCGTTTATCACCGACGCGCCTGGTGATTACGAGAACAATGGACTGGCGAGGCATGGGAAAAGGCTCACTGTTGTTGCGAGAATTGCCGCTAATGTTCCAGATTAATTTGGTATTTTGTATTGTCAGCATTTCTGAACAAATGTTAAAGCAGAATTTATTTGCAAGTAGCTTATATCCGCGACTTAGCCCGCGTGAATGCGGGGCTTTACTTTTTTTTGCGCGAAACCCTAAAAAAAAACAAAAATCATTTGTAAAATGTACAGAATTGTTCTTTTATTCTGCCTTTAATTTCGGCGTGCAAATATAAAACAAAATTACATTTTTTTTTCAATAAATTATTGCCAAACCAAACAATCCCATTAAAATGAGATTATTGAATTAAATACATATCATGGTTACCTATCACAATGTCGAAAAATATTTGACCGAATTTTATTTCACCTAAAACTTTTTAACTTTTCGTATTTTTTTACTTCATCGAAGTCACGTCTGCCACTGTATCAGTTGACCTATTATCAATTCAATTTTTTTCGTTACTCCGTCGTTTCATTTGGCCGAAAAACTTTTTACCGAAGTTACACTTAGCCGAAATAACATTTGTTCGAACATTCGTTATACCACTGTTTTAATTACCATATTTAACCAAACGCCTAGAAATAAATATGTCTGATATTGAGTCAATGATAACCGGTACTCCACCAGAAAAAAAAAGTCGTTAAAGAAACGAAAAATCAAAAACTTTTGAAAATTAAAGATAATTTGAGTGAAACTAAATATTTGTAATAGCTTTCAAAACTAATGTATTTATTACACTGGCGTTATAGAGAGCTAATTTCAGATTAGTTTCCCACTATTTTGTTTATTAATTATTTAAAACATGCATAAAACATGCAAGCAGGCATGCAACATGCACAAGCATTATTTAAATGTAATGACACTTAATAAAACAGGTGGTCCCAGTAAGAAGCTTGCAAACAAAGATTCTTGCTTCAAGCATGCAAGCAGGCATGCAAGCAGGCATGCAGCATGCAAGCAAGCATGCAGCGTGCAAACAAGCATGAAACATGCAAGCAGGCATGCAACATGCAGCAAGCATTGTTTCTGTCACGGTTTCGGCGCTGCGGGGTCTGGGCGGCCCTACGCGAGCTTATCGTCGCAGATGGTTTTAACGCTCACCGCCGCAGCTTGCCGGCCAGCCTCAGCCGCGGCGGCGAGCCTTCAAACCGCCTGCTCCTCACCTCGCGGGCCGCTCCACCCCTCCGCGCCTACGCATTTTTAAATTACACTCTAGGGTTAGGGCAGACAAGACTGCGTAAAATCGGTTTTGCAGCGAAATAATATTCCGTAAAATGTTGTTTTGATGGGGTGAAAATATGGCAAATAAATCATTTGGCAAATGAAAATAGTTCAAAAGAGACTTCGGCCAATAGGAAAAAGTTATTTTGCAAATCGGAGAAACATAGTTCGGTAAAATAATACCTATGACACATGATACTTCGATGATCTAAAAATATGCCAAATAATGCATATAGCAAAAAAGACGTCGGTCAATAGTTTTCGGTAAAATGAAATTCGGACAAAAATAATTCGGAAAAGTGATCGGTTCCCACATATCATTTTAATAATGAAAATAATAAATGAATAATAATCATAAATGTCAATACTTTTTCATGTCAATAATGGGAGAGATTCCCCAGACTATAATAAAAACAATAATAATTTAAAATGACCGTGCCATTTACAAAACTTACAATTTATATAATCTAAAAACTCATGTACACTATAAAAACATTTGTCAATTATAAACCTCGTCAAATTATTTTTTAATCTAGAAAATGTTTTTATGGAATTTGGTATTTTGTCATATAATTGTATGCACGTAATATGGCTGTTGTTACCTGTAGTACGAGTACATGTTAGATTCGTCCACGGTTGAAATAACTTATTAGTATACATACAATACATACATAGCTTGTCGCTTGCTGAAAAGGTCTCTAATTATTTTTCCAAAATAAAAGTATTTACTAAGGAGTAAGTCCTTTTATATCACCCATTCACCGGTCAACCGCGGCAAGCGTAGCTTAACCAAAATATTAAAATATTTACTACATGTTATGTTGAATTTTCTTAATGTATCTAGAAACTTTAGAACTAAGGTTTCTTAGCTCTGTGAATGACTAGAAGTGATGCATGTGTATGTCTTTAATGATGTATCTGTTTATAATTGATATTGACTTCAAAAAGGGAATAAGGTATTCATTGTTACCAAAAAATTTAACACAAATGGCTCTAAGCTTCGAGGCTGTATAGAAGTAATTGCGTGACTTCTAACAATTATAAAAATAGGGCACCTCACAAACCGACAAACAACGCACACAGCTATTGACAAATTCACAATAAATATAGGACAGAGGAATGTAATAATATTCATATCGCAGCTTGAAGCGATGAGCGAATGCCAGAGAATTCTCACAAAGCCCCGTTTTATATCGAAAGCCGGCGATTATGCGGCACACTTTCACGTAAATGTTTTATGGCTGCGCCAATATAAGTTAAAAAGCTAAATATGTTATGAGTAAGATGTCTATAACATGAGATTTTGTACTAGTTTATTAAATATTATAACATATTTCCGCTGAGTGAATGCGTTTCTCAGGAGAGGTCGAGATCGGTGAATGAAATAATTTTGTGTCGAAAATTTACAATAAAAATATTATCTGCTATCGTTCGCATATAAGTATTTTAGCTTATGTCATTCATGTTTTGGGTCGATTGAAAAACGTAAAACGTATTAAGTGTTACTTGCCCATCCATAGTCATGACTAAACAGACATCAGCGGCCGCATTGTAGTTAGTACAATAAAATTTCATTGACATAAATGCCTCTCGTTGCTGTGGCTGAATTCTGGGCCAAACAAGGTGTCTGACAAGAACAAACACAACTCACACATACACACTCGTACATTTACACGCACACACACACTTAATACACATCCGTGTTTGCCATCGACACGCTAAGGGCGGCTTGCTTCAACTATATATTACTGACAGGTAATAGTCAAAAATGGCGCCAACTATCGTCAAATAAAATGGGTTGTTTCACAAAATCATACGTCAAAAAGTTACTATTACCATAACCGACCAGTCAACGTAATTTTGTGTTGTCAAACAGCTATGTCAAACATTAAAATTTTATGGAATGTCTTTTTGAATAACTTTAACTGACGGATTTTTCTGTCATAAAATAACTCGTTACATTTAACGTACATTAAACATCTCACGTCATAGTAACTTTTAACCGTCTGTATGCAACTGTTTGAAACAACCCGCCCTAAGAAGAATATTGACAAAAACATAGCCCTTTCCTTGCAGTCGGGGTAATAAATGATATTGATTTTTGAGTACTGTAAAGGTTGCATGCATAAGACATGCTGGTCGAAAATATTTGATAAAATGTTTCGACTAAACACTATGGATTTGTGTTAGAAAGTCTTTTGAATTTAGAAACGTTGGCTTATTTTGATATCAAGGCAGTTTGGCCTGGCGCTGTTAGAGTGCAGATGTGCTATTTATTTTATTTCAGTTTCTCCTCTTTAATTTAAAAGAACCTTCGACTCCTAGTACACCATCACTCACCTGAACACATATCACGATCCGGTACCGTAAGGCTCAGCATGGCCTGACGTCTTACAGTACCTACATTAGCAATTCAAATTAGGAAAAAATAAATGAGTTCGTCAATGAAATGAATGGTCTGACTTACTTAAACTCACATACACAGACACGTCAAACTTATTAATTATCAATATTATTACTTACACCCAGTCGTTTTTTCGTCGGGGTAATAAATAGAAAAAGTCAAAACAAAGAATCATTGACAGTAACAAACATTATATTAAATAAGTACCACAAGATGATAAGCATAAAGCTATTTAAGACGAAAAAGCTCCAACTACTACTACCAACGCAAAAGTCTGTGTAGATGAATGGGTGTTTGTTATTGTTTCACACTCAAACGGCTCAATAGAATTAACTGAAATTTGGCACTCATCGGATATTTTTATACGAATTTTGTGTTCCCGTGTGTATATCAACTTCGACGTGGACAAAATCGCGGTCAAAACTAGCAAAACATCAAATACCATTGAATTAATTAAATAATCAAATAGAAAAAAACGATTCTTACTCAAAAGTGCTCAACATTATAGACAGTAAAAAGAAAATCATTTAATTTTATTACTAAGCCTTCAGAAAGCTGTAAGTAATTTTTATGACGTCAATCAAATGGTCACGTTTTTATTTTATAAAATTTGAGCGGGCGTTGTTCAAGTAATTCATTGTGACTAACTTTTTGATATTGTGTCACAAATTGTTCTAGACGTCTTGAGATTTTCAACAGTTTATTTATAAAATTTAATCTGTATTTATTTAATGAAGAAAGTAAACTTTTTCACACATTCGGCGACACGGTTGGCGCAGTGGCTGAGCCATTGACAGCTGCGCAGCGTGTTGCGGGTTCGATTCCCGCCCATTGTAATGTATCTATTTATGTATTTGTGTATATCAGCTGTCTGACACCCATAGTACAGGGTCTACCTAGTTTGGGGTCAGATGATCATGTGTGAAATGTCCCCACATGTTATTATTATTATTTAACAATTGAAAGGATCCCTGCTGCAGGTAGAACTTCATAACTGATTTCATTAGCAAAAAACAATGCAAGCAGGTAAAGTTAATTAATCCCAGTCATAAGACTAGATATCATTCTTCGTTTCCAATATTATTTCGGCCATAACTTTTTGCGTTTTTGACTTTCTCGAATAATTCTTTTTGCACCTTACAGCTCTCGTGAATACGCCTTTTGAGCATTTTTTGAATATCATATCTTCACAACTCTCCGAGATATAAGAGGATCGCACTTTTTCGTGAAA
Organism: Charanyca ferruginea; assembly: GCA_947361185.1. Classification (NCBI taxonomy): domain Eukaryota; kingdom Metazoa; phylum Arthropoda; class Insecta; order Lepidoptera; family Noctuidae; genus Charanyca; species Charanyca ferruginea. Next base: position 28,393,047 of record OX376063.1, read on the forward strand.
TCGGAGCCTACATTGGAGCGAACGAAAAGACATTTCCAATGTCAATATAATCAAATATCAAATATATATCTATATATCTATATTCATTTATATTTCATTTTAAATTTCACGTCGACATGTTGGGACTGTCATCATCATCATCAGCCGCAAGAAGTCTACTGTTGAACAAAGACCTCCCCAATAGGGGGGGGGGGGGGGGAGAATGCCATAAGTTTGGTAGGTATCTTGGGGATCGCAGTGAAGTTGTTAAGTACACGGAAGCCGCTGCTGCCCGACTTTCGGATTTTCCCTTAGTCGCCTTCGACGACACCCTCGGGATGAAATGGGGGGGTGCTATTCTAGCTTGGACACCCCACGGGCTTTGGGACTGTATTAGTATGAAATGTTTCGATATTAGTATGAAGTGAATACGGACAGCCCATGCTCCACATTGCTTAACCGATCGTTCAGTACGGCCTTAACTTAGCCATGAGCCCCTCGTCTCCAAAATCATCGACAATAATCCGTAAAAACAGTCACAGGTGTGAGTAAAACTGCAACGAGAACCATTCGAGTGTATTGCAAATACAAAGTCGCTGGAAGTTCGCGGAAACTTGCCACTCGACTCGATACGTGGAGCCGAACATATGGAACTGTATCGAATACATTACCGGCGAGGTTTAACGATAAAAATACGACACTCCACTTTCTTATCTAAAGTTCGCTTCGTTTTATATTTGTCGTAAAATCTTTCATTTACTTTTCTTTCGAGTAGTATCGAAATAAAATATGGGAATTGAGTTGTAAAATTATAATAGAATTGATGCTGCATCGAACTATGAAAAAACAATTCCGTGTATAGGCTAATGCTGGCTTACCACTTGGCTTTTTTGTGCAAATATTTGCCTTATTTAGATAATACAAAATATACCTTATGGATATTGAAATAAAGTCGATTTTGTATTATCCAAATGAGGCGAATATTTGCACAAATACACCATATATGTACCAGCGTCTCCGTGTGCCTGTGTCTTAAGATATGCCTAAGACTTATTTATCTATTTATGTAAGAAGGTTCTTTGTAAGATGTATTATAATAGAACCACATACCACCCGTATAGACACACTTTGTTCCCATTTTCCATTTTGCTCACGTCATTTGCGGCTGTTGTTAAACCCGCAGCTTAACACAAGCACAAGATGGCGCCATTGAATATTTGAACAGCACTACGTTGCCGACAAACGGTGTGAATAAGTAAAGCCTCACTGAAATGTCCTGTTTTACAATGTTCCTCTTATTCTACTTCAGAGCGGAATCTTGACTAAGTTTTTGGATTTGAATTTGGTCTTTTCCTCAGCAAATATCTTAAAATTTACAAACAGGCAAGTTCGTTTAAAGTCAAGAATATGGTATTTTATCTAATAGATCCAATAACCAAAGTGCTCTCGTGTGATGTGCTCATGGCTAAGAAAATGGCGTACGGAGAAGTCAAAGATTTGCAGATTTATTTGCCGAAAAATATGATTATAAAAGTTCTGATAGGTATAATAGTAGCTTAACATATTTTATCATAACATGCAAATTTGGATTTAGATTTTAAAAACTAAAAAAAATCTTTTAGAGTGTAGAAGGAATTCTCAATTAACCACCCGTGTAAAGCCCTTCTAAAGCGGACCATTGGAAGTACTTTAATTTGGTCAGGAATCTTATTTAAAATTTGAATACACACAGGATAGCAACTTCTCCTATTATAGTAGATCGCTCATCAGATAGATCGCTCATACGCTTGCCGCGGTCGTTCAGTATATAGGTGACTATTCACTTCATGCATTGACTCCCTCGATGGTCCCTTTAGTCATTTGTAGATCTTTGACAGTCGTCAGAAGCCAGAAAATCTGAGAACCAGTCTTACCAAGGGTATCGTGTTACCCAGTAACTGGGTTGTGGAGGTCAGGTATGCAGTCGTTCCATGTAAAATACTGGTATTCAGCTGCTGTGCATCAGGTTAGTCTACCCCAACATACTTTGGAAAAGGCTAGGCAGATGATGAGATCTAATAACAAAAGTAATTGAAAAGTGGAATTTGTAGCATGCATTTATACTGCAAATACCACTTTTCAATTACTTTTAAAATCCTCACAAGTTCAACACAATGGAATATTCCCAAACCTAAGAATGCGTGTAACGATAGCTACATTTCGATTAGCGCAAAAACTTCGGATCTCGACTCTCGAGGGTAAAAAATCCACCTGCAAAGTTGTCCAAGTACTTCTCTGGTCGAGAGTTGTTCGTACTCCAAATATAACAAAGTTGTATGTTTGAAAACTTTGAAATATAGCAAGTTTCGTTGGTAACTGCCAAAACAGATCTCTCGCTTGGCACGAGGCTTGGCGGTCGCAAATCAAATGAAACTTTGTGGAAACTAAAACGCGGACTGTATTGAGATGTTTGGCCGGAGGAAATGTAAATAAAAGTTGATGAAATATAACTGTAATATCTGTAAAAGGAATAAATTGTATTGAAACAAACCTTTAATGGTTTTGCATTAAAATGTATTGTTTGGTGCACAGAGTTACTGCAGTCTGGTTTAGTTATAAATCTTATAAATGCCGTCACAAATCTGTAAACCTTCAAGAATATAACGATATAATACCAAAACAATCATATATTGCAATGAATGATCATTTCTTTCATTCTGTCTCAATATCCAAACATATTTTGTGATCAAAATCCTCTGACAAAATACACCATGTAATTTTGTTTCCCTAACGTAAATGCAATAAATAGTCATGCTAGCGCGCAGCAGTGGTCGGCAATATAGAGAAAATATCGTCGAAAGGAAAACTAGGAAGTAGTAGGGATAGTACGTTCTTACTGCAACTGTTCTTAAGTAATGACGAATCAGTTGTACAAATAAATACGAATACTCAAAAGTGATTTGACAAGAAAGAAAATAGATTTGTAGCGGACTCAAATCTTACATTAGGTTTACAATGCAAGATTTGGGTCACTCGTTTTGGCGTCATCATCATCATTCATCATTTCAGCCGAAAGACGTCCACTACTGGACTTAGGCCTCCCCCAATAGGGGGGGGGGGGTTGCCATAATCGCCACGCTTGTTTGGCGGGTTGGCGATCGCAGTATGGTTGTTACAAAGGCACAGAGAACGCTGCTGCCCATTCTCTGGTGAGTCCCTTAGTCGCCTCTCACGACACCCACGGGAAGGTGCTATTCTTTACAGATGTTTTGACATAAAATTTGAGAAACATTTTAGATAGACCAAAAAATGGACGGTCAAATGACTCTATCAAGAAACCTCTATGAGTACTGATGCACATTGACACATTTACAGATCACAGTAACATTCCCGAGTCACAGTAACGATGTTCTATTTTAGCGCACTCGTCCATCTTTCCCGCTAACGCAAGAGTGTTTCAAGCTCGATTTATTCCGTAACGCAGTGCATCTTTTTTCGAGCGATGCACGAACATTTGACGCTCCATTTATTCCCTAAGTGTACAAATCGCGGGTTGTGGAACGTTAACAAAACAGTGACGATTTAGAAGAAAATATCGCTGACAGGTCTCGGGTACTGGAGCTATTTATTGTGTCGCAAAATGAGGTCAGAGCACGGACAATTGGGCAGAATTTAGAAGGAAGTTTTATGAATTCTACTTTGGTGAACAGACGTCGTGATAATGGATCTATTGACGTTTTGTCTACCTTTATGTTCGAGAAATCTCTTGGAAACAGCGGAAAATTTTCGGACACCGTTTTTTGTGCTTTGTGTTATAAGTAAGTAGGTAGGTTTTTTCATTGAAAAGATGCGATGGGTAATTTTATTATGGTGTTAAATGTTGTATGTATTGACACACAACGTCGTAAACTGAGCAGCCTATTGTAAACTTGGTCCTTTGAGCAACTTCAGCTTAAATTTACAAAATACAAAAACCTATTCATTATGAACACACTTTGCCATTCGGAATATACTCCAATGATTACGACAATGTTCCCAATTATCGTTGACCAGAGCAATGCACAGCAACACACGCCCACTAGTGGACATTCAACTGATAATAACATGACAAACGGGAACGTTATACGTACTTTAAACCGTATTTGGCGTAATATTTGGCGTACCAGTGCCAAATCCGTAGTAATAAGCTGTAACAACTCAGTGATCTAATTTTAGACCATTCCTACGTGAAGATAAACTTGGTACAGTTATGAACAAAAGTTGCTAACTAAATAACCCAATTCAGAATATGTGCACTGTAGATAGAAAAGTAATTCATCATCTGCCTTGCCTTTTCCGAACTATTCGGTCGGCTTCCAGTCTAACCACATACAGCTGAATACCAGTGTTTTACATGAAGCGACTGCCTATCTGACCTCCACAACCCAGTTACTGGGTAACATGGTACCCCTTAGTCAGACTGGTTCTCAAATTTTCTGGCTTCTGACTGTAAAAGATCTACGAATGACGTATGTTCGAGCATAGTTCTGTCATATATAGATGGATTTGCAAATTCGTTTTTTTTCGAAAGGGGTTTATTCAAAAATGGTACCATATTTTCATCAAAATTGATTTAGCTCTTTTTGAGAAATTCAACAAACAACAAAATTGTACTTTATTTTCGGAAGTCGGTGGCAATATAAAACAACAAACATAACAAAGCCACCGCCACCGACTTCCGAAACTAAAGTAATGTGTGTTCTGTGCTAAAGATATTTATCACGTTTTAATTTTAGAAGGCGGTTTTCTTTTAATGAAAAAACTTTTTTGAGTTGCTATTTCTTCTTCATAGGAATCTTCTGTTTAGAACGAACAACTTTATTATTGACAGACTCCCTGATGATTCAAAAGCGCCTTGAAAATATATGAATGAATTGAGTTTTAATTTAGGTCTGTAAAAGGTAAGCTCAGTAGATAACATAAGACTGGCAATAGAAACGGGAATATAGAATTGTGACGAATTTAAAAAGAAAATCTTCGACATTTTAATATTTACTCAGATTCTGTTTACCGACCGTACCTGCCGTACGTTTTTCTCATACGGTTAATCAACGTAACTAAGCAAATTTCTCTGGTCCCTACCATACCTCTAACTACACCTTCGTTTAGGCAATCAGTCTCCTGATGAGTCCCAAGTTTGCTTGAATTATTTACCAGGCACGACGTCACATCATGGCTACGGACATTAAAGAATGTTGCACAGGTATGAGTGAAAGAGACAACGCTATACAAAGTGAATATTTATTAAGTCGATGTGCTAAAGGCTTGGCCACACTGGTGCGGACAACTTACGGACGCAAGCGTGGTCTGATACTGGACCGTATTTTAGACAGCGGCACGACATAAATATGTATATGTCGTATCCTGTCAATTCATTCAGAATCCAGTGTCTGATCGCATCGAAGCTAAGACGTCCCGAAATTGGGGTGTGATTCTGTAAGACCTCATTCTAAACTTCGAATCTGAATCCGCTGTGAGTTTCTTGATTGGCATTCTAAAAACTCGGTTGATAATTCGAATTTACACTAGCGCCACCTTTGCGAGCGTGGCAGCGAGTTAGACTAAATTGACAGGGAGATTTTGACAGATAAAGTATGAGTTGACGTAAGAAGTGGCATTCTGTAAGGTAATTTCCCCGTCACTTCGATGCCCACTTCGCACTCAAACCCGATTCAAAGTGTCAAATATATCAAGGTCATTTTGAGACTTATGCGAAGTTAGAGTGAATAGCGATGTGAGATGCGAGTTGTTGTTTGAATTTTACAGAATCGACCTACTGTACTCGATTCGTTGTGTTTAAGTGTTACTATGTCTATTTTAATTTGAGTCTGAGTTTATTTTAAATTGAGTTTGTGTTAAACTGTGGTTTTAATAAACGCCGTGTATTGTACCCTATACCCAGTGTGTTTGCATTGTACGAAACCCAACTTCAGCCCACATGATGACCGAATCTAACGGGGTAAATCCTGACGATATCCGACATATAGTATAATGGGCTGGTTTCTACACCTCCACATCTCAGCGCGTCGCGAAGGAAATCATTCGATCCACCTCAGCTCCTCAAGAAAGACCTGCAGCGCCTAGACGTTACTGTCGACCTGGGTTATGTAACAATTCTACTGCTTTTAGGAAATAAAAGGCTAAGTAGACTTATACGTTAAAATTTAATAGCTCTCACAAGAATGCGATGAGTATAGAAACAGAGATATAAAAAACACTAACCTAGACGCACTAAGAAGTGGCAGAGCTTTCCAGGCTCCATGGCCTGGCCGGGAAACAGGATCGGCCGAAGATAAGACTGCCGCGGTCGGCTCCTAGCTTTGGGACGGGGGTCACCGGGGAATCATAACAGTAAGACCCGCCCTCGAAGCAGCAGGCACGCGACAGCTCGATGGCACGACTCAGGACTGTTACCGACTTTTGGTTGTGGACTGGTAGACTTTTAAGTAAATCAGCGTGTTACTTAATGGACAGCAAGATCTAGACTGACCCATTTGACAGGTTTCTTTCCTGTCGGCTCTTCCGAAATTCATATTATTTTCCAAGTATGAATTTTATTTCTGGAACGCCCGTATCGTCATATAGTGGGGTATTATAGTACTGGCCAGACTCAATCATTGTAGTCTGCCAGTTATTTTTATTCGACTAGTGCGTAAAGGATTTTTAAGAACACCAGATACATTAGCGGGTGTCCAGCTGTTTAGTATAAAATACAGCAATACACACATATTCGACTATCAATTTAACAGTTTGAAGGTTTTAAGTTACCATGCCAAAAACTAATTAAAAAAGAATTACTGACAATTATCAAGGTTGACAACTGTCATTGACAAACATGTCACAACAAAACATTATTTATTTTCCGGATTTATAAAAAGAAACTATAATATATTTAATTAGCAGACACACAGTCTTTATGCTCGATGGAATATAATGTAAGTACTTATAGATTATAAATAAAGTAATAAAAGTTTCCATGAATCTATGTTACCAGAATTTATCTACATTTGATTCTGTAATGGAAGATGTGTTGAAAAAAATTAGTACTAGTAGTAAATCAATCATCATATGTGGTGACTTTAATATTAATTTGTTAGAAAACAACTCCAGTAGTATCAGATTATTGAGTCTTTTTAGGTCATTTAATTTGTCAAATGTTTTTATGGAACCAACCAGAGTGACAGCTTCTTCTGCCACTTGTATTGATAATATATTTTGTAATTGTGATTATTTACATAAAGAAATTATAAATAAGCTGCCATCTGATCATAGTGGACAGACAATAACGTTTTGCGCCTACATTCCTTTACAAAAAATTCAAATAAGGTTTAGGCCAATTACATGTAAAAACTTAGATAAATTTAATAGTTCATTGGAAAGTAAACTAAGTGTTCAGTGCTTTAATAACATAGATGACCCAAATGAGTTCTACGCTGAGTTTTTTTCACTAATAAACACGCAATTTAATGACACATTTCCACTAAAGACTAAAAGTATTTGCACAAAGTTCTTATTTAGCGATTGGGCGACTCCAGGTATTCGTAAAAGCAGGGAAAAACTATTTGAACTTTATGGTCTAAAGCAACATGTAATGAATACAAGCTTTCATCAGTATGTTGCGAAATATTCAAAATTTTTAAAAGTGTCTGCAAAATAGCCAAATCCCTTTATATTAGAAATAAAATAAAATTAGCTGATGACAAAATAAAAACTACTTGGCAAATAATAAATAATGAAACAGGTAGGAAAAAACAGCGTAATACTGAATTTAATTTAGAGACTGCACATGGCCCCATTAATTCAGATATAGAAGTAGCTCAGGAATTTGAATCATTTTTTGGAAATATTCCCATTAAAACTACTGAAGCTTTAAATTCCTTTCCCGCGCTCTCTGCTGCCTTACTTAGGAAGAATGTTAAGGCATGCCGTTCGGAGTTTAGGTTTGAACATACAAACCCCCAGGCTGTTATAAGAGCCTTTAAAGATCTTAAAATTAAATCAACAGAAGATCTCTGGGGAATGTCTGTAAAAGTCTGTAGATCTATTATCGAAACCATTGCGCCCTATTTAGCTCTTATATTTAACACCAGTGTAGACCAAGGAGTCTTTCCGGATCTGATGAAACACAGTAAAGTAGTACCGTTGTTCAAATCCGGTGATAGTAAAGACCCCAACAATTATAGGCCTGTGTCGATTCTGCCAGTTCTCAGCAAGGTGTTTGAAAAGTTAATGCTCAATCAAATGTTGCGTCACTTTAATAAAAATTCCATCTTTCATGAACAACAGTATGGTTTCACCAAAGGGCGTTGTACAACTGACGCCGGTGTCACCCTGATAAAGAACATTTTTAGCGCCTGGGAGGAATCACAAGATGCCATTGGAATCTTTTGCGACCTCTCAAAGGCGTTCGATTGCGTTGACCATGAGACACTTTTGCTGAAACTGGAGCACTACGGGGTTACTAAAACATCTCTTGATTTACTAAGGTCATACCTGAGGGATAGACGGGTAAAAGTACAGGTTAACGGCGTGAACTCATTGGGGTCTGAAACGACTATGGGCGTTCCTCAAGGTTCAATATTGGGTCCATTTCTATTCTTAGTTTATATAAATGATTTACCCCAATTGTTTCAAAATCAACCAAAAATGGTGTTATTTGCCGATGACACATCATTGATTTTTAAAATAAACAGACGGTCACAAAATCTAGACGACGTAAATGACGCTATTCTTCAGGTTCAAAATTGGTTTACGGTAAACAATTTGGTACTTAATGAAAAAAAAACCAAATGTATTCAATTCATTTTACCAAATGTTAGGAATAGTAAATGTGACATCATACTTAATGGAGAGAAACTGGAATTTACTAGTCAAACGGTTTTCCTAGGAATCACGCTAGACGAGAAATTACAATGGGGACCTCATATAACATCTATTGCGGGGCGACTAAGCTCCGCGGCTTATGCTGTTAGAAAGATAAGACAGTTAACAGATGTAGAAACTGCGCGTTTGGTCTATTTTGGCTACTTTCACAGCATTATGTCGTATGGTATTTTACTATGGGGTCGGGCTGCTGACATTGAATCCGTTTTTATTTTACAAAAAAGAGCTGTCAGAGCCATTTATAATCTACGTCGCCGCGAATCTCTTAGGGAACTATTTAAAAATATTAATATAATGACAGTGCCTTGCCAATTTATTTATGAAAATATTATGTATGTAAGAAAAAACTTACATATGTTTAATAAAGTAAGTGATAGACATGACTTTAATACTAGAAACAAGGACAAAATAGCTCAACCATATTTTAGATTGTCTAAAGTCCATACATCTTTTATGGGGTACTGTGTTAAGTGCTACAACAAAATTCCTAGTGATATATTACAACTAAGTGAAACAAAATTTAAATCATATATTAAAAGTACACTCTGTAAAAAAAGCTTATTATAATCTAGAGGACTATATTCAAGATAAGAATGCTTGGAAACATGCTGGTCTAGCTCCATAGGACGATCGACAGTCTAGACAAAATCGAGCCGATTGCTAAGTTAAAATACCTAATTTCATACTTAGTATAAATATGTACATAATTATATATATTTGACTCTTTTTATACACTGCTCAGGCTCACATACTGATTCATTGTTTGTTAAAATATAAGGAGTGGTCGTCTACTGTTTCAACATTTTGTAATAATATGTGAACACTGTGTATCTATGTACATATAACTTAGTCTGTCATTCCTTAATCTGTGATACTTTGTACACACTTTCAAATGCCTAGTGTTTTTATGCAAGGTACATCGTATTTACGTATAATTATATAATTCCTGTAAATGCAAATATTGTTAACATCGATTTTAAAAGAGTAAGTATGGAGTTTCTTGCCCATTCTTCTCCATACAAAACTACCTTTTGGAATGGGCACCTAGAATCGATTTTTTTTTCTCATTTGACGTTCAAAAGTGCCTTACAATGGTCTAATTGAAATAAATGATTTGACTTTGACTTTGACTTTATGAAAACAAGTATTACAAAATAGAAACAGCAATTGAGAAAAATGATTTCATGCATAAAAAAATGTCAATATAGCATATGATAAACATATAGGTACTATAGTTACCGAAGTACTTTGACTTGTAAGCGACGTTAGGGCAGTTCCGAAGCGCATGGTCTGCTGTCTCGTCTGCCCCCATGCAGGCACAGTGGGTTATCTGTAACTCCTATGACAAAGAGATGTTTATTAGGAGATCCATGGCGGGTTGTGGCGGCTGTGACCATACGCAGCTGTGTTATGTGTACCCATCCATGCAAATAATACTGCCACTTAGTTTGTTTAGTGTCATGAGTTACGTAACTGAGATGGATGCTGGATCCTAAAAGTTATGTATAATGTTCACTCGTCAAACTTGTAGTATGATAGTGTAGTACTAGTAATTCTCATGATTTTATGTCTCGTAATTTTTTGTTTAGGTTTGGGATCAGATTTACCCGACTAACTTGTTCAGGTGGATGACGCGAAAAGAAATTACTTACTCAGTTACCTAGCTGCTGCCTGCGACTTCGTCTACGTAGATTTGAGAATTACGCAAAAGTCCTAGATGATCCCAGGGAAACACAAAAACGTAGTACAAATTATCTAAAATATGTGTCAAGTCACGTCAAGTTCGTATGGTGTCGGACGTAAAGAATAGCACCATCCCATATCTTCCCGTGGGTGTCGTAAGAGGCGGCTAAGGGACTTACCAGAGAATGGGCAGCAGCTTTCTCTGTGCCTTTGTAACAACCATACTGCGATCGCGAATCCGCCTGCCAAGCGTGGCGATTATGGCAAACCCCGCCCTTGAGGAGGCCTATGTCCAGCAGTGGACGTCTTTAGGCTGAAATGATGAATGATGGTGTTAAGTCAGATCAATATCTGTATGTGTGTCAAATTTTTGTGTTAGGCCGTATGCGTAACAAACATCCATACAAATTCACAAATTTTTGCAATATTAGTACGATAGCTGTGGTACTAGCTAAAGATGCTTTTCTATTTTGCTCTCCATTAAAATATCATCATTACCAGCCTTGAAGTTGTATAGTTCCCCCCAGTTATATATTTTGGCCAAGATATACATAATATGTATGTATTCTTACTTACCACAAAAATAGCGCCTTTTACGACTACGGGTCTCGGGAAGACATTCCCATTGTACATGATTTTCAACCGACTCAAAAAAGGAGGAGGTTATCAATTCGTCTGTATATATATATATATTTTTTTTTTTTTTTTATGTTTGATACCTGATTTCTTTGGACTGGGTGAACCGATTTTGATGATTCTTTTGAAAGCTAGTGCTTCCCGTGTGGTCCCATTTTAATTTGGTCCGGTTCTGACAATGGCATCCATGAGAAAACCGTATAAGTCTTAAATTTACATTAAGTATGTGCGCGATTTGTTACGCGATTACTCCGGCAAAAGTAAACCAATTTTGAAAATTCATTTTTTTGTTTTTACGGATAGGGTATGCTTCAGGGGTGGTCCCATATAAATTTTATCGAAACTGATTCAGCACTTTTTGAAAAATCAACAAATACCCAAAAATTTTACATAGTTGACGTTTTAGCTTCATCAATCTTTGTAGTAGTTAACTTTCATACTCTTCTTAATAGATTTGGATGAGAAGGAGGTACTAAAAAGCGGAAAATAAAAACCTTTTTTTTTTTTTGTATTTTTGTTACGCGATTTCTCCGACAAATGTAAAGCGATTTTGAAAATTCTTGTGTTTATGGATAGGGTATGCCTCAAGGGTGGTCCCATATAAATTTTATCGAAATTGATTCAGCACTATTTGAAAAAATCGATAGAAAGCAAAAAAATATACTTGGGTGATGTTGTAATGTTCTCACCTTGTACTTTCAATCTCTGTTTTGACTGTGTTGATGATCAGGAAGTACTAAAAAGCGAAAAATAAAAAAGCTTTATTACAAAAAAGACAACCGCCTTCAAAAACCAAAAAGTGAAAAATAACTTTATAACAGAACACACATGATTTTAGTTTCGGAAGTCGGTGGCAATACAAAACAACAAATAGAATAGCAATGCCACCGACTTCCGAAACTAAAGTCATGTGTGTTCTGTTTTAAAGTTATTTTTTACTTTTTGTTTTTTGAAGGCGGTTGTCTTTTTTGTAAAAAAGCTTTTTTTGGTTTTATCCAGGTTCATCCATAGACCCACCTGTATTGAAGAATCGCTTAAACCGTTTAGCACCAGTTCCAGCTCCTGCAGAGATTCTGCCATGATAACAATGTCATCCGCAAATCATAGGTGCGAGATGTACTGACTGTTGATGTTTATCCCTATCCTTTCCAATTAAGTGTCTTGAAAACGTCCTCCAACGCATTTGTAAACAGTTTCGGGGAGATGATGTCTACCTGTCTTACCCCTTACGAAGTTGTATTGGTTTTGTATTTTGTTCTTATACTTGGACGGTAATTGTTGCGGCCTTATACAGACATGAAAATATTGCTACGGGAATATGAATTACCAGAATTTGGAACAGTTAGAAACCTCTTTAAGTTAAAGCTCAGAGAATGAGTTTGGTTGGTTTTACCCTGTTTTGCTTCAGTGTTACTCGACTGAGTACGTATTGTCAAAATAATATCCGTGGCATAACATTACATAGTATGCCGATGGTATGACCGGACTGAACGACGCTCTATACATTGTTTAAGAACTTATAACGAAGTTAACCAAGACCAGCACCTGACAAAGCTGTTCAACCATTATTCACCTCTATATTTTCAACTATCTATTAATCACTAGACCATTGAAACCTTTCCAAACCTATAATAGACTTAACAAAACTGGCTTCAATAAAAAACAAAGAACCCCGAACTACTTAGTTGGAACGAAGCTCTTGAATTAATAGAGCGAAGCTTTGGCATATCTTAATGAATATTAATTGTTGCTTAGCAATTATCATGACGTGAATGTATCACTATCGGTTTTCGAAGATTAATGAATGAAAATGATGCTATTCAATAAACTCGATATTTATGTTAATGATAAACTTAGGAAAGTTAACATTACTATCACATTTTACAACTAAGATCGAAAATTTTTGCTAAGGCAAACGATGAAAAAAGCTTTTTACAAAAAAGACAACCGCCTTCAAAAAGTGAAAAATAACTTTAGCACAGAACACACATTGACTTTAGTTTCGGAAGTCAGTGGCAATACAAAACAACAAACAGAACAAAGCCACTGAATTTCGAAACTAAAGTCATTGTGTGTTTTCCGCTTTTTAGTACCTCCTTCTCATCCAAATCTGTTAAGAAGACATTGAAAGTTAACTACTACAAAGATTGATGAAACGAAAACGTCGTCTATGTAAAATTTTTGGGTATTTGTTGATTTTTCTAAAAGCGCTGAATCAATTTCGATAAAATTTACATGGGACCACACATGAAGCTTATCCATAAAAAAAAAATTTTCAAAATCGGTTTACGTTTGCCGGAGAAATCGCGTAACAAATCGCGCACATACTTAGTGCCAATTTAAGGCTTATACAGTTTTCTCACGGTTGCCATTGTCAGAACTGGACCAAATTAAAATGGAACCACACGGGAAGCACTAGCTTTCAAATAAAAAAGAATCATCAAAATCGGTTCACCCAGTCCCAAGAAATCAGGTAACAAACAAAAAAAGTACAGACGAATTGACGAATTGATAACCTCCACCTTTTTTGAAGTTGGTTGAAAAAAAAAAATATTTTAAAAACAAGCTTTTATTATGCACAAAAAATTAAAAAATTAAACTAAGTCATTCATAAAATTCGTAGTTTCTTAAACTTTACAAGTAACAACCTACAAAAATGTTCAGTTTAACTGTTCGATACAATTGAGGGGTATAAAAGCAAAAACGCCTCTGTCCAAATTTTGGTTTTTTTAATCTATGGATGTCATATTTTGCCCGACGTTAAAAGTTAGACACCCCTATCTTAATTTAGATGCAAAAGCGTACCATTGCCTAGTAAATCGCATCAAAAAAACATGTTGCGATGCAAACACGCCATTCTCCATAACCATTCAGAAGCAAACATGACGTTGTCCATTTAGACCAATCACAGCACAGCATTTCTGGGATTTCAAGATGGCGTTTTCTGTGTTTGTAAAGCAACGGTGTTCCCCAATTAGTTCAACATTTTAAGTGCTTGTAGCTAGTTTTAGTGATATAATGGAAGAGAATGTGCAACCAGTGACTTCCGGGATCACTAGGAAACGGAGTCGCAATCCAGAAAAGTGGAAGCGAGCAAAAGAAAAGGCAAAGCGGTAAGTCATTCAATACTACTACCTACACGTCGTTTTAGGGTAACCACACCCAGTTACGAACCCATAATGGAAATGGCACCACCGGTAAATTGACTTGTTGTACCTAAACTGATCAACTGATTACGATTTTGGAGTTCGGGACGACAATTTTATTTACTAACATATTTATCTTTTATTTTTAGGTACTCAGCTAAAAGACTACCTCAATATCCAACATGTAACCATGAGAAAGGAGCATACCAATGTCATAAACTAACGATGACAGACATTCGGTTTTTTTTCCAATCATTTTATGCAATTAAAAGTAAACAACACCAGGATGCCTTTCTCTTAAAATACTGTAAGGTTACTGATACAGTACGCCGGCGACCACGGGTTGGTATTCGAACCCCAAATAAATACAACACGAAGCTATACGTAAAACAGAATCATACATTAAAACTTATACCTGTATGTCAGAAAAGTTTTTTAAAAATTTTACAAATCTCCGTGCATCGTGTACGCCGTGTCGCAAAGGTTTTTAAAACAACAGGAGGTTTGGTGAAAGATATGAGAGGAGGTGACCATACTTCACACAAATATTCAGTAAAGAGGTCGGCGGTGGAAAATTTTATAGAATCGTTCAAATGCCTGGAATCTCATTATTGCAGGTCATCAGTGCAAAGAAAATATTTAGACTCTAACTTAAACATAAGAAAAATGTGGAAAATGTACTGTGACAAATATGGACCAGCTGATGATTTGCACGTGAAAGAAAGCTATTTTCGTGACGTTTTCAATAGACATTATAATATTGGATTTGGCAGTCCACGTACAGACGTATGTTCAAGGTGTACAGAGTTACTAGAAAAAATTAAATGCGAAAAAGATACTAATTTGAAGAATACATTAATAATAGAGAAACGGGTGCACATGCTCAAAGCGAAAGCATTTTATCAGTTATTACGAGAAGAAAGACAGGGCATGATAACATTATCGTTCGACTGCCAAAAAAATCAGGTTTTGCCAAAAGTACCTGATCAAATAGCCTACTACAGTAGACAACTCTACATTTACAATTTTGCTGTTGTCAAATCTGCACCAAACAAAAAACTAAACAGAGACACAGTTTCATTGTATTATTGGACAGAAAATCAATTCAAAAAAGGAGCCAACGAAATATGTTCTGCTGTCTACCATAGACTTAATAGTTTGGACTTAACTGAAATAGATACAATACGTCTTGTAGCGGATGGGTGTGGGGCACAAAACAAAAACTCTATAATGATGGGGATGTGTTCAACATGGCTGTCCAATGCTCCAGCACACGTTAATTCTATCGAATTAGTTTTCCCAGTGTCAGGACATTCATTTCTTCCCGCTGATAGGGTTTTTGGGAATATTGAGCGAGAGCTGAAAAAAAGAGAGGTCATAATAAGCCCGTTTGAATATGTGGAGATATTTGACCGTTACGGAAGGGCTATAAATTTTGACATGAACCTGGATTGGAAGTCTGCATTAAATTCTGTCATAAAGCCCCCTGGAAACTGGCACTTTCCATTCGCGGCAAGCAAGCGATTCTTTATAAAAAGGAGTCACAATAACAAAATAACGATTAAAGGTGAATTACACTATCGTTCTGAATCACAAGTCTACAAATCAGTTTTGAAAAGGGGACAATCATTCAAAGATGTCGTACCTGATCCTATCACGAAAAACAAAATAAAGATACAGAGCGCTAAACTTGCCGACGTTGAAACGTTGTTAAAAAAACATTTCGGCTCAGAATGGCAAACAAGAAATGATCTGCAATATTTTAAAGGAGTACTAGCTGGCTCAGGGTCTCAAGAAGGTGATGCAGAAGATAATGAAGAAATTTGTGAGCCAAATCCACCCGAAATAGGATTATGCGTATAAAATTATACTAATGTTATGATTTTTAGGGCCACCTTTAAAGTAAAACGCTCCAAATTTCAAATGCAGTTGGCTATCTTTGTTCCGAAATGTTTTTTCTTACTTTTTTACCATCCTGTCGATATCAATAAGTGTACCTATAGATAACGTTGTTCATTATATTTTTTAAATAAATGTCATAAAAAACTATTATTTTGATTGCCAATTGCCCATATTCGGTACATATACCCTATTGCCAAACCAACAAAATGGCTGACTCGTGAGGTGCAAGCTTGACATAGTCCTTGCCGTTGAGTTGCAAATACGACACAATCCAACGTTTAGAAGCAAATGCGCCATTGTCCGTCAAACTTTGATATATATAAAGGTGATTTCAGCATTTAATTACCAATTCTTTCTTTCTTTTTCACTGCAAAGAATCAATAAACGTTTTCAAAATAAGTTTTACAAAAAATTAGGCGTCCATAATACCTAGATGTAAAAGTGCGATTTTCTCCATACCAAATAACTTGGACAGAGGCGTTTTTGCTTTTATACCCCTCAATTAGTGTCATCAGTAGAAGTATGATACATAAACATATATTATCTATAACCAGTATATTAATATTCTTACGCGATCTGAAAGCTTGTCGCGGCCGAGGACTATAACTACACAACGTTACCAAAGTAACTTAGGTATACCTTAGTTCAGCACAAACTGTCCACGCGAAGTGGTGTTCCTATGACTATATTCCATCTCCATCATCAGAGCAGCTGCATCGTACCATAATATTATTGTATTGTTATCAAATTTCCGTAAGTACATCAAATTTCAGATTACTCGGTCCACGAGAAGTGGTCAGACCAGCTCCATCGTACCATATTATCGTATTGTCAACAAAGTTACGCAAGTACACCAAATTTCAACTCAATCGACCTACTGGATCTGATGTTCCTGTGACTACCCTGCTACTCCTCATGACACCAGGTCAATGATACCTTGTTATTGTATTGTCACCAAAGTTACGTACTCATATCGAAATTCAACTCAATTTGGTCCATGGGAACTAGTGTTCCTATGGGCACCTTCCAACTCCTCATGACACTAGGTCAATGATACCTTGTTATTGTATTGTCACCGAAATTACATAGGCATACCAAATTTTGGCACAATTGGTCCACAGGAATCGGAGTTCCTACGGGCTTCTTCCAACTCCTCATCAGATCAGCTCCATGATACCATATTTTTGTATTGTTACCGAAATTACGAAGACATACAAAATTTCAGCTCAATTGGAACACAGGAATCGGACTTCCTATGGGCATCCTCCAACTCCTCATCAGATCAGCTCCATGATACCATTTTTTTTTGTATTGTTACCGAAATTACGAAGACATACAAAATTTCAGGTCAATTGGACCACAGGAATCGGAGTTCTTATGGGCATCCTCCAACTCCTCATCAGATCAGCTCCATGATACCATATTTTTGTATTGTTACCGAAATTACGAAGACATACAAAATTTCAGCTCAATTGGACCACAGGAATCGGAGTTCCTATGGGCATCTTCCAACTCTTCGTCAGATCAGCTCCATGATATCATATTTTTGTATTGTTACCGAAGTTACGAAGATATACCACATTTCAGCTCAATCGGTCCACAAGAACCGAAGTTTCTATGGTCACCTTCCAACCTCATCATCAGACCAGCTCCATGGTACCATATTATTGTATTGTCATCCAAGTTACGTAGGTATACCAAGTTTCAGCTCAATCGGTCTGTTGGAAGTGGTTCAAATCTTCCTTGCAAGATTTGTAAACATACATACAAAAGTGAAGTTAAATAAAAGCTTGTAACAACCCACATTGGGACTACCTATTCACCCTAAAATATTACACGGAACAGCCATTTACTTTTGACTTTCTAATTACGATTTGACTTTGACATTACAATTTCCTAAATTGTGTAAAAACTATGTACAGTGGAAAATTAAAGGTCTTAAATATTACAATAATTTATTCGAAACGCCAACGTAACTTGAATATCAAAATGGTATTCGGAACATTTAAAGGAACATTTAATTTTGTTCTGCATTGACAATAATTTATCAAAGCAATAAAACACTTCTCCTAATGCTATCTCGATGGAACTTCACTTTAAACCGACATCGTTTCGTAGTCGTATCGTAGTGGTTTCGGGCACCGTCCGTCGAGACACAATTTATATCAATTTATATTACAAGCCCCATTCATTATACGCCGCGTCTCCTCTATTATACGGTTATGATACAATTATTCCATTTTCACGTGCGACCCTAGGGGGTTGCTTTTTGAAATAATTTTGAGTACAGTTCAAAATTTTTGTGTTTTTCTGTGAAGCTTTCTTTGTTTGGTATTTTGCTCTCGTGCATATATTGAAAATTGCCCATCTAGAGTCACACAGACTAAACTCTAATTTAGAATGGGTAAAGTATGTGTGCAATTCTACCAGAATAGAAAGAAGAAAAAAAATTGATTAAACATTCTCAATCAATTTTGGAACCCTTCTGTATCTCATACCAATCTATTACACTTACAATCTATTATTCTCAAGTTGAGATGTTTATCTACGATTCCAGTGGTTGTGCTTAGTTAAATAACTAACAATTTATTTAAATAACTAACTAATAGTTTAATAGTATAACATCATCATTCTGTTACGAACTTCCGTAGAATTTAGATCTATACTACTTCTCACAACCAAGCCCCGACTGTTTCACTCTTAAGACCCACACGTGTCAAGTAGATACCTCTCCCCTTCTATGTCCATGTCCTCACATAAACCGGTCGAATAATATAAAATATCTTGGAGTACAAATCGACAGTCAATTGAGTTGGAAAATCCATCTTAAAACACTGACTGCGCGAGTACGTAAACTCATTTCTATTTTGAAAAGACTCAGACATTCTGCTGCCATTGAGACACTAAAAAACGTTTACTGTGGTCTTGGACAATCAATCCTGATGTACTGCATAACGGCCTGGGGTGGGGCGGCCAAAACCTATCTCTTGCAGCTAGAACGAGCACAAAGAGCCGTCCTAAAGGTCATGACCCTCAAGCCCTATAAATATCCTACGGCTCAATTGTACGCGGATTGTCAGACTCTTATAGTATGCCAACTCTTTATTCTACAAATAGTATTACGGAAACACTCTACACTTTCATTTATCGCAAGTTAAACCCAAAATCATAGAAAATATTAAATCTGCTCCACCCAATACTCCAGAACTTCTCTTGCTCAACGTCATTACAATATTATTAGCACTCATCTGTACAACTTAATAAATAAAAATTGCAATATTTATCCAATGACCAGGTTCGAATGCAAGAAAACGGTTCAAGAATGGCTGCAAAAACTTAACTACCATGATACTGAACATTTACTCAAGATCACCACCTAATCACTCATTCTAACACACACACATTCAATTCTATTTGTTTTTAATTTACTTACATTACACCTACACATACATTCTAAACATTTACTGATCCTCATACACTCACATTACTCCCTCTATTTCCTGTTACTATTTATTTAATGGTTTTGTTCAGATTTTTTTTTTTTTTTTTTTATAAAGTTCTTATTTGCGACAGTTAAACTGCACTACCGCCCCTGCTATCTCTCGCGGGAATCAGTATACCATTGTGCGTCTACTTTTGTTGGAACACTGGTACTCACAAATTAAATCTTACTTTGAGTACCAGAGTTCAAAATACGCTAGTTTAATATTTTCTTTTATATTCTCTCTTAGAACTTACTAATGTTATTGTTCACCTATTGCTTAATAAAGAATTTTATTATTATTATTATACTGTATATAATGCATTTATTTGGTTCACCAATCATGTAAAAGTTTAAATAAATAATTGCTACTTACACCTGCTATTATAGGTACCCAAAGAATTGCAGATCCACCACTGGCCTTGCAAATTATGTTAAGACAACTTAGAGTGACCAAAATGTCCACATTTTTTTAAATTGATACACGAAACATGGTTTGCCTGCAGAAACAGTATCTCTATGTCACTAGAATTTCAGAAATCGGTTGAATAATTTTATTTAAGTATCATTTCAAATAAATGGCATATTTTTGTATTCGATAAGAACCGTCATTATTATCCGGATAATCCATGCCATCTTCGAACAAAGTCATTATAAATCCCCCGACTTAGCTTTCGAAAATATAACGACCAAGCGAAAACTTCAAAAGGTAAAGATCACACTTTTTACTTTAGCTGAGGGCACTTTAACCTCAGAAAGGTAGAAAAGGTATTTTTTTCTTTATTTTTTCCCCTGTTTTTTTGGCTGAATTTTTTAAGTAATAACATCAATATTTGCCTTAATATTACGTAAGGTAAGCCTTTTTCAACGACTCTTCAAGGAAATTCGTACATCAGTACCTATTTGTTAAGTATTTTGTTACATTTTAAACTTGGTGTTGCTGTAATGCACTAACTACGCACATTAACCCAATTAATTCAACGAATGTCGGGTGAAAAATATGAAGGTCAAACCTGCTGCTATGCACCTATGCAGTGCATTTGACATACGGGAATATAATGTCTGGAAGAAAATAGCCTGCACGCACAGTGGTTACCATATCAGTCTGGGGAGCAATTCTAGTACTTATCCTTGAGGAACAATCGGTAT
Source organism: Charanyca ferruginea (assembly GCA_947361185.1). NCBI lineage: Eukaryota > Metazoa > Arthropoda > Insecta > Lepidoptera > Noctuidae > Charanyca > Charanyca ferruginea. The sequence goes on from OX376063.1 coordinate 28,413,924, forward strand.
CTTATTCTTCAAGTTTTTTTTAGTTTTATTTTATTTACACTTAAGTTAATCTGTGGATAGTGCTGTGGGCTGCATTATTACTTATGTATCACTGTTCTCCATAATTATGTTAATATCATATAATGCAGCTGTTTACTGCAGTTCCTCTTTTAATAACCTAACCTTTTTTTATTTTATTTTATTTTAAAACTGACATAAATTGTCGCGATTTGAGATTGAGATGATATAAAAAAAAAATCGTTTATTGCACATAATAGGGTTGTATACATATTTTTGAAACTCTTGACTTCCAAACTAACTAAAACTTGTACTATGGAAGTCAAGGCACTCTCTTATATCTAGAACTAGAATACAACAATCGGCAAAGAAAGCATGCAAGGCCAAAATATTAGGACTGGATTAATTGATTGGATTTTGAATTTTTTTAATTAGTAGCATTGGCCCATGTTTGTTTACGATGATCGGCTACAACACAAAAAATACTACCTACATCAAAATTATACACACACTCGGACTACAAACTGATTCTGCCATTGCATTTTCTTTTTCGCTTCGTTAAAATCTTTTAGTTGCTCGTAACGACACCGTTCCGAACCCGAAGGTTGACCCTATTTAAGCCTTCGCTGTCCGTCCGTCTGTAAGTCAGCGAGCTGTATCTTTTGAACTGTATTAGGTAGACACTTGAAATATTCACTAAGCGTTAATAACTATGGCTGCACTTTAAAAATAATAAAAATAAAATTAAGTTAAAAATTAAAGAAGGTTCCCATAAAAAAAACTATTTCGCCTTTTTCTGCTCGATCTTTAAGTACATAGCTATATATAGGTATTGTACGGATCTCTTTTTGTGCGAACTCGACTGGACGTACTACTTAGGCTGTTTTTTTTTCAAAATAAAATGTTTTCATCCAAATAAGAAAAATAAATAACACGAACAAACGAAATGGTATAACAAAAAATGTTCTCGTCCCATCACGCTCAGCAACCAAAGAACATAACCATTGAAGTGTAAATATAGTAGTGCCTCAACTCATCTCAACTAGGTATACCTATTCGTTCTCGTCGCAAAACGTATTGATGAAAAAAGTTCCGTATCGCGAATTGAAGGGAGTAGGTCACCCCACTTGGGGATGTGTGCTGTATGCTTGAAAAACGGACAACTTTCAAATGAAACCAACTTCGTGCTCTGGTTCCGCGGTTATTGTATAGAACTGTTCTCTTTGTTGGAATTTACGTTTATTTTTTTATGTATGTACCGTATGTCATCCTGGTTATGATTGTTTGTTTTAGTTATTATAATCTAGTCTCAGTTATGAGATGCAAGCAAACATTTGGAAAGGAAGTAAGTTAATATTACGAGTATGAACTCAACAGTCCAATTAACAGACACAGTAGCTGAACAATCGCAATATGACTCAAACAGTCATGTCAACGGTCAAACGGTTATTAATAATAATAATAATATGTGGGGACATTTTTACACACGGCCATCTGACCCTAAACTAGGGAGACCCTGTACTATGAGTGTCAGACAGCTGATATACATACACAAATACATTTTTTTTGTAAATACATACATATATAGATAAACAACACCCAGACACAAGGCAAACACAAGTGCTCATCACACAAATGTTTACGCTGGGCGGAAATCGAACCCGCAACACGCTGCGCAGCAGTCGATCGCTCAGCCACTGCGCCAACCGTGTTGTCAAACGTGTTGTTATTAAGAGAAAATAGTTGATTTTTTGTATGTTTGTTTGTATAAGATAAAAAGATTTTTTTTAAATTCTTACACCAATAGGAACCCGTCAGTGCTCGCTTTATTTTAGTATAAAAATAGGGTTCCTTAAGAAACATCTGGCCGCGGGCAATGTTTTGGTACAGTTATAAAATACTTGGACGAATTCATTAATAATATTAAAAATTCAATTTTGACATTTTAAAATAGTAATTTGGTCTGTCCGTTACTCTTTTTATACCAAGACTTGACGTTCAAGGCTACGGAGTCTTGAACGTCAAGTATCACGGGATAAGCGACATTACGTGGACGTCCAAAATAATTGCAATTTACTTAGTACAACAAGCGTGCACTACTACATCGAGTGTTCTCATTAACAAAATCTTAATTAAAAACAACACTTAAAACATCGCAAGTATATAGCAACAGCTTTTTATCCGAAATAGTTAACTTTTATTACCGAATTAGCTCGGAAGGAAATCCTTGCACCATTCCAACATAAATCCCAGGAGTAGCTCTAAGCAGGTTTCCAAGCTGTAAGGAAACTCAAATAGCGTTAAAATCTTGCACGTTTCTTGAATTCCAGCGGTCTGCAGCTTAAATGTACGGTATTTGGGGAGATATTCTGAATAGTGCTTTTTCAAATTAATAAATTGTATGCTCTAAGGAGAAACTCGTGGCTAAGTTAAAGACGTACAGATCGATCGGTCAAAGGTTAAGCTACGCTAGCCGCGGTCGATCTGTGGATGGGTGACCATCCCTTTCATACCGAGTTCCCTCCGTGCCTCGAAAAACATGTAAAGTCGTTGGTTCCAGCTGTCATTTGGAGATCTTTGGCAGTCGTTATGGGTAAGCCAGAAAGTCTGACAACCACTCGTACCAAGTGGTATCGTGTTACCCGGTGGCTGGGATGTGGAGGTCAGATAGGCTGTCACTCTATGTAAAACACTGGTATTCAGCTGCGTTCGCTTAGACTGAAAGCTAACCCCGACATAGTTAGGAAAAAGGCTAGACAGAACACTAAACTTTCTCACCACTCAAAATTACTAAATCTCTCATTGGTATGCTCTCAACAATACAAAAAAGATCATACCCTGTTTTCAAACATCCAAGACGCGGTCTATACACAAACATCCAACATTTGAGCAAATATTTTTGAATGTAAATTGATAAAACCGCACGTTACCGTCGGTCGGGCGTTTGTTCAGCAAACATTGGCCCAACGTTCCGGTTCAGATTTGTATAGGTTACAGACTCAGTTATTTGCTCTCGTGTATTTGATGAAGAATGTGTTCTTTTCAAAGCAGTTTGAGTAAAGAAAATCGTGTAATCTTTTAAATATTCAAAAGAATATAAAGATTGGTATAACATCCGTGAAATGATGACCTGGAGCTATTCTGGTTTTATTTTTAGAGTGAGCTTGAAGTGAGCGGTACTACATCTCATAACCTCACTTTACATAAATTCAGCGAGGAAGATTTTTACCGAATATACCAATCACCAGATAGTGATGATTATTTCATGGAACAAAGTAGGTAAGACTTAGACTGTTTTTTATATTGATATAGGCTTGACAAGACTTGGCTTGACTTGACTTTTTAAGACATAGACTATAATGGCGAAATACTCAAACGCTACTCAATTATAAGATGCCGTTAAGTCTCGTACTATCTCTTTCGTGCTGTGTCTCTGACTTTATGTCAAGGTGACAGTGTCAGCAAGAAACTAAACGGCACCTTACAATTGAGTAGCATTTGAGTATTTCGCCATTTTCCATCATCACCTGCCTAGCCTTTTCCCAACTATATTGGGGTCGGCTTCCAGTCTAACCGAATGCAGCTGAATGCCAGTGTTTTACATGGAGCGACTGCCACAACCCAGGAATCAGATTTGTTTAGCTTCTGACTACCTCTATCGAGTGTCAAAGATCTACGAATGACAACCGGGACCAACGGCTACGTGCTTTTCGAGGCACTTAATGATCTCGGTATAAAATGAATGGTCACCCATCCACGGACTGACCGCGGCAAACGTGGCTTAACCGACACGGCGACACGGACGACACGGTTGGCGCAGTGGCTGAGCGATCGACTGCTGCGCAGCGTGTTTCGGGTTCGATTCCCGCCCAGGGTAAACATTTGCGTGATGAGCACTTGTGTTTGCCTTGTGTCTGGGTGTTGTTTATTTATCTATATATTTGTGTATGTATATCAGCTGTCTGACACCCATAGTACAGGGCCTCCCTAGTTTGGGGTCGGATGGCCGTGTGTGAAAATGTCCCCACATATTATTATTATTATTATCATGTCCGGTCGATCTGTATGACTTTTACTTAGCCACGAACTAGGAGCTCGTGGGTCCTCCTCCTCTTTCCTTTTACTAACTTAACTATTTACTCAACAAAGTCTGTAAAATTAGGTCATGGTTATTCTTAATTGACATAATCGACACATTTTAACTCATCATCATCATATCAACCTTTAGACGCCCACAGCTGTGCATAGGTGGTGGTGGTGATGGTGGTGGTGGTGGTGGTGGTCTCAACCTGAGATCTTTAAGTCAAGAGTAAATAGGTTACTTCTAGGCAAGCGTGCTCCATCTTAGACCGCATCATCGCTTCCCATCAGGTGAGATAGTGGTCAAATGTATGCCTATCAATAGATAAAAAAAAAAATAGGTCTTCCCCGAGAGGGTTCAGCCGTAATTGACATGCTTGACCGATGCATGTTGGCGTTCGCAGTAGGTGTTATGGTACTTAGAAGAACGCTGCTGCCCATCCTCTGGTCAAATATCCCTCTGTCGCTTTTTACGACAACCACGGGTAGAAATGGGGTGGTACTATTTGCGACCGTCACTACACAGATTACATTTTAACTAAATGAATTATTAATGTTATTAATAAGCAACACAAAATTAGTCACGAGTCAACTTTTACACAATTTAAAACAACAATACAGATAAATATAATTGTTATAATTGTTATTATTTGAGTTCATAATATTAATGAGCTCGCACAAATGTTTCTACAATAAGTACTGCGACACGTGCTGAGTTATCTTGTAATGTTCCTGTTATATTACACGTGCTGACTTATCGCAGTATTGTTAAAACATTTGTGGAACTTGGATAGTAAAAAATACCTATCAGTTTTTAAAAGATGTCATTTCACATAAGCATTCATGCTACTGTAATATACCCAAACAATAAAAACCTTATTGTGATATTGTACATTAATAGACTTACTTGGAACAATGTACCTACTGCAATGTGATGCCAGTATGGCCTCATATTTATAGTGATAATTAAGTACTTCGTTTGCTATTCACTTTCACTCGTATTCATTAGGTTTTCTTTTACTTTCTTAGATTGTTAGAAATTATTTATAATTGTTTACAAGCAATGTTTATATTGTCACCCGCCGTATGCCGCCGTTGTATGTTTGTATTGTGCCGTTGTCACTCGTATCGTCATCTTGTGACATTCCAATACTTTCTAAATCGGGCATTTCTTAACACTATGAAGTCTACCATAATAAACTCCTTGACAACATTTTCGTAAAACACTAATACGAATTCTGGGCATTACTACTCATAGAGTAAAACTTAAATTTCATGCTAATTTCTAAATTAAATGATAGATGAAAAAGCTTGTCAACTTGATGTGAGAAAAAGCGTTTGACTATCACTTTTTTCTGTGGATTTGAGCGTGAGAGCTGATAAATTTCTTACAAAGAAAATTTCTACAGAGCTATTCTTTATCTTACTCTCCAAAACTATACAGTGTAGTGAAAAACTACAAATAGTCATTAAGTCCGCCTTTGTACCTTTGTGCATGAAGTGTAAATAAATAAATAATAAATAAATAAATAGTGTTAGCAATTATCTAAATCGTGGAATACTTCATTCTCTCTCATTCCATCGTTACATCGTTGTATAAATACTTCCGAAAACAGTGCACAAGTTATTCTGTACCCAGATTTCCCATCGAAAGAAAAGAAAGAAAGAAAAACCTTTCGTGAACGAAATCGGTGCACAGGTTGTTCTGTGCCCAAACCGAGTGGTGCTAAACCTTCAGCAGTCTTTAAGCTAGGAAGCCCGCAAGGTCTGCCGAGCTGGAGCCGGCGACCTGAGCTTACTGGAACGCTATCGACCCACGCCTTGCCTTTACCTTCCTGCCTGTCCTGTCTGCACCTCCTGACGTCATCCCGAGGGACTTTATGGTCAACCCATCTACATTCATTATTCCATCTACTACCTACACATACCTACACACTCCTTACATGCTTCATCCATTATTCATTATGAATAATACTACATTTTTATACCATTTTATAGTAAATATACTCTTGTACCTTTATACCTTATTCTCCTCTTTTATGTTATCTGTCGCTTCACGACATTATATCTAACTGTAATAAAAAACCATCAATACTAGACTTGTTCATTCAGTACATATAACCCGTGCCTCGAAATGCACAAAGAGCTGATGGGTCCGCACACCGAATAGAAAAAATCCTAAAACCTGTTTCTTCTGTTCCATGGGTCAGTAGATTCGTAGATCTATGATAGTTTTTCACACACATACGGGACAAAAACGTGGTCGCTCACAATGGGCCTCATCAGAAGGCTTAAAGTCACCCAAAGGGCAATGGAGAGGGCTAAGCTCGGAGTTTCCTTGCGGGATAAAATCAGGAATGAGGATATCCGCAAGAGAAACAAGGTTACCGTACGTAGCCCGAAAAATTGCCAAACTTAAGTGGAAGTGGGCAGGGCACATTGCTCAGAACAGAACAGATGGCCGATGGGGCCTAAAAGTTCTAGAGTGGCGACCGCGAACCGGAAGACGTTGCGTTGGAAGGCCTCCCACTAGGTGGATCGATGACCTGGTAAAGGTTGCGGGGATCCGCTGGATGCGAGTCGCACGGGATCAGTCAATGTGGCGCCACTAGGGGGAGGCCTATGTCTAGCAGTGAACGTCTTTCGGCTGAAATGATGATGATGATGATGATGATGATAGTTTTTATGGGTAATCAGGAGCCAGAAAGTCTGACAACTAGGCTTGCCAAGCAGTATCATTCGCAGTAACTGGGTAATAGAAGGTCCGTAGCTGCTATGTAAGCCGGTGCTGACAAGGAACCGGTCTAACTCCTTGTCGTCAGATATTTTGAAGCTTATAAGCAATCCCACCATCAAAGCACCCGATGGGATGCCCGGGTTGGAATATTAGCACCCCCCCATTTCTTCCCCAGGGTCTCGTAGAAGGCGACTATTTAACAGCTTCACTGCGATCCCCAAGACGCCTGCCAACCGTGGGGATTATGGCAACCCCCCCTCCCTTTTATGGGGGAGGCCTATGTTCAACAGTGGACGTCTTTCGGCTGACGATGATATAAGTTATCTTATAATGGTGAAATGTAATAAAATATGTCAAACTGTTTTGTGGAGGTCTTCTTCTGGAGGATTCTGCTGGGGTCCGCATATAGATCACGTGTGCAACAAACTAAGGTCTATTTTAGGCAAACTTAGTTTATTAAAATACAAATTGCCATTTAAACCCTCAGATTGCTTAGGGCCCTAGCGGACTCGGTCATCAACTACGGTCTCAGTAGTTACGGAAGTACTTACCGTACATATTTGACAGATATGTATAAGTTATAAATAAGAATACTAAAAGTAATCGCGCCTAAACACATAAAAAAGAAATTCAAAAACAATGATACCGACCTATTTAAATATTGCAATGTTATGACTGTATTCAAAAAGGTGGAATTCTCCACCCTTGTAGAAATAAACAGGCCCGATCTGCTAACAAAAAAAACAAGACCTAACTTCTTGAGAAATATAGCACCTAAAAATAAATATATTATATTCTTCCAAAATCTAACAATGTGTATGGGACGAGGCTTGCTTAGTACCCTACATTCTTAACAAACTTCCAGATGATTTACAAATGTTATATAAAATAGCTTCGAAAAGTTACAAGTACAAATTCAAACGTTCCTTCATTCATAGTGCGCCTAGTTTTAATAACAATTGAAATGAAGCAAAAAAACAGTGTGTAAATGAGTAGATAAGACCGACTCGCCAGCTCACAGATAAGCCCTGAGAGGTTTGCGTGTATGGCAAAAACCGTTATAAATGTAAAAAAAGTGTTTTGGAAATAAAAAGTTAAAATTTAATAATAATAATAAAATAATAGTTCAGACAGGCAGCTGTTCCTGTAAAACACTGGTCTTCAGCAACAATAAAAAAAAAAACCTGAATCCGATTAGACTGGAAACCCCAATTAAGTTAGGGATAGCCTAAGCAGATGATGACATAATAACCCGTTTAAGGAATAATACGACTTATGTAGGTCTAACATTAAAATGCACAGTGCACAGTGGGCCGCGGATGCCATCACGCGATTCTATGATACAATTTCCTGAAGAATGTGAAGAACTTTTTCATAAAGTGAGACAGTTGGACCGGCGCCGTGGACGTACGTGATGGCTCTGCACTATTGTGTCGGGGTTCGAGGCAAGGCTTGGTTGTAAACGAGTCTATGTTTTAGAAGGGCTAGGGATGTAGATTATGTAGAACTGTAGAACAGTTCGGTTTGGATGAACTTGTATGATGATACGTATGTAACTAATATGATGCATGTTGTGCTGTGCATTTGTTACTTAGAATAGAATAGACTTTTATTTCACAAATAGATATGGGTAACTAGCTTTTGCCCGCGACTTTGTCCGCGCGAATGTCTGTTATTGCGAATACAGACAAAATCGCGGATGTAAAAGTAGCCTTTGTCCTTCCTCAGGATTCAAGCTATCTTCATGCCAAATTTCATCAAAATCGGTTCAGCCGTTTCATCGTGAAAGCGTAACAGACAGAGTTACTTTCGCATTTTTAATATTAATATAGTATTTATAGTATGGATTATAAGTCACTAAGTAATAAGTATGGAAATATAGATATGGATATACAATAGTTGTTATGTTACATATTAAAGATCAGTCATATTTTACCATTCAGTTTGCAAACATTTACATTACATGAAACATGAACTCTCATTTTAAAACCATTACTTGATCGACGATTATTAAAAAGTCTAGCGGACTATAAAGCTTATGATAAGTGAGGTAGGTCCCTTCTGTGTATCAAATTAGTCAAATCTTACTTACTATAATAGTACATACATTGAATTATTGTTCTATAAAATATCGAATCTGCAATAAAGTATAGTGGTCATACCGATTGCCTACATGAAAACTAGGATCGGAATAAAATCTAACAACAAGCAATTCTGTTCAATTGATATTATACAAAATATCTAGCGATTCAATAGATATTATATTTGTATTATGTCTAAAAATAAGTAGGCACAGTAACCTTTTCAGTATCTAAAATTCGATTAGTATTCAACTTTTTAACAACCAATCAAAATAGAAAATTACTTTTTTATTAAAAAGCTTTTACTGATGTCAAAAAGATTTTTTATTGAAATATTAATCGTCTCGCAATTCTGTACACTTTTTATGTTCACTTTTAAAATCACAATCTGAATTACTCATAAAGTCTATGTTTAGGTACCAGTAAAAAGTATTTAACTAATGAAACAATAAAGTAGGTTATTGTAATGTTCATAATACAATACGAAACGAATTAAGTAAAGCTGAATTAACTGCCCGCCTCTCTATTCCCCGATACATATAATCTGGGTATCTTCAAGGCACGAGTGAACCGGTTTATTCTAGGCAAGCGTGCTCCACCTTAGGCCGCATCATCACTTAAGATCAGGTGAGTTGCGGTCAAACGCAAGCCTATAACAATATAAAAAAAAAAAAAAAAAGCTACAATTGTTACAATTATGATTTTACATCAATATGTACAACACACATTGTACAAAATACATTCTATTGATAGTTAATTCATTACAACGTATTTTTAAGTGAGGAGCTCGTGGCTAAGTTAAAGCCGTACAGATCGATTGGTCAAAGGTTAAGCTACGCTAACCGCGGTCAGTCTGTGGATGGGTGACCATCCCTTTCATACCGAGTTTCCTCCGTGCCTCGGAAAGCACGTAAAGCCGTTGGTCCCGGCTGTCATTTGTAGATCTTTGGCAGTCGTTATGGGTATAATCAGAAGCCAGAAAGTCTGACAACCAGTCTTACCAAGGGGTATCGTGTTACCCAGTAACTGGCTTGTGGAGGTCCGATAGGCAGTCGCTCCATGTAAAACACTGGTATTCAGCTGTATCTGGTTAGACTGGAAGCCGACATCAATATACTTGGGAAAAGGCTAGGCAGATGAAAGTATTTTGAAGTGAGTTACACAACAATTTCAGCCTTGTACACACGGTTTCATATGCCCTTGATAATTTTCGTCGTTATTTCTGGCAATACAGATTTAGTGCCTCTAAATATGCAATTGTATTCACCCATAGTCACAAATAATGACCGCCTGGACCCACAGGACTTACCATGTACTCTAGTACATTAGGCAATGTTATTGATTGTATTAGTCATCAGGCAATTAGCGCATCGCACAGATAAGCAACAAGTACATTAGATGGCCATCAATAACATCGGCTGTCCTTTATAGGTTCGTCTATCGAAGGGTTCAAATCTGATTCTGACAAATAGATTTTTGTCGGGAAATTTATTGTCATTGACTAACTGTTAGGTTCATGGGGTTAATGGATGTTTTGTATGGAGTTTTTTGACCATTCTTATCCATACGAAACTAACATTTGGGGTGGGCAACTAGATTAAAATTTTCTAATATATAACGTTCGAAAGTGCCTTTTATTGAAAGAAATGATTTGACTTTGACTTTAGCTATATATATAAACTGTTTCTAATATACATTGGAACAAAACTGAAATGTTGGTCTCGTCATCGCTAACTCGACTGCTTAGCATCTTAAGGTTATTAGGGTATTAGGTTTATCTATTAGGATTTTTTCAGTAACAGCCTGGAGTTAGTAAATTCGTGATGTGACATCCACGGGTGTGCAACGTTTGAAATAATAACAAAATCTCTAAAGATCATATGATCTAATTTCATTTAACATACTTATTTTTAATATAACGATCAAATGATATAATGAATTATTGATATAATTTCATTTTACCTAATTTTATATGGTATAATGAACATTCTATGTAATGCACATTAGAACTAATAATCATATAGTATAATAATCAGTTACTATAATATTTGAAATCTATAAGTAACGTTTAGCATAATTTAGTTATTGAATAATTTGGGTTAGGTTAGGTTAGAACAGTGACTATTAACTAGATTCCCTCTATTGTTGGTGAATCGTATGGGTTAGATGAGGTTATAACGGTGTTCCCTTGTTTCGCAGAAATAAATTTTATAGAATTTCGTTTCCCAGAAAATGTTTCATAGTTATAATATTTGGTTCTTGTATTTTTGTTTTGGCTATTATTGTTTCAAAGACTATTTAGGTACTTGAATGAAACATATTTCACAGAAACACAATCCAATGAATTTTTAATCACATTTTTTTGTTTAACAAACTTATCAAACAGTAGAATTATTTTTTAACGAATATTGTTTGATCAGTGTATTTTTCCACGGAATTAATTTTAACGAAAATGTATATAAATAGACAATAACAAAAATATTGTCTAAAAGTCAATATGTTGTGCTACAAAAGTTAATGACAGAAACGAATTGCTGCGAAACCGACTCCACGTAGTCTTGTCTGCCCTACGCCTAGAGTGTAATTTAAATACGCGTAGGCGTGGAGGGGCGAGGTGGCCCGCGAGCTGAGGAGCAGGTAGTTTTAACACCCACCGCCGCGGCTGAGGCTGGCCGGCTTCGCCGGAGCCGAAGCTGCGGTGGTGAGCGTGAATACTATCTGCGACGATAAGATCGCGTGGGACCGCCGGAGCCCCGCACCGCCGGAGCCGTGACAGAAACCATGCCTGCTGCATGTTGCATGCTCGCTTGCATGATGCATGCTTGCTTGCATGATGCATGCTTGCTTGCTTGCATGATGCATGCTTGCTTGCTTGCATGTTGCATGCTTGCTTTAACTATTCGCTATAAAACAATGTACATTTTTATATACGGTTATTTAGACTGAAATTTAGTTAATATCAAAATTAGGTCAAAGGCAAATTAGGTCAACTTAACGTTATATAAAAAGAGCATTATACAAAATGAAAATTATATGATACGAACGTTATACTAAATGATATTAGAGCAAAAGAAGATTATATGAAATATAATCTTCGTGGACAATGGTGTGGGTTACATGTTTGTTAATTCTTAATTAAGTATTTTTTTGTTTTTTTCTGCATGTAACTGTTTTTTGTCCCTAATAAATAAATAAATAAATAACATTCGATAACATGAAATTAGGTTATTTGTTTTTATAGCATATGAAAATTATATCATGTGAACGTTATTTCAAGTGATATTATATTATCTGTTATTATGCCATATATTACACACCCGACATCCACGTCCTGCGTCTAGTCTTTCCCACGGTCGTGTCAGATTAGCATCTCATCGGCCAAAATAGAGAAGAAAGAGGGAGTGCACCCGTATTCACACTCACAATATCTTCTGCGAATTGAGTCCACGCTCGAGATTGACCATCGTGACCGAAATTCGGTGTAGAGTTTAATTATCATTATTCACATAGTTTGGAAAATCGTAACATCTATGAAACCCTTCCGAGAAGACACGTGTTATATGTGTCAGTACTTCATTAATGGAAACCGCAAGCTTGTCTTAATAAGCAGGGTTCGTAAACTGGCGGGATCTAGCTGTAGTGGTGTACGTAATGTATGTTTAGGTTAAAGAGTTAGCAGTATTAAATGGGACGTCTCACTGGACACTTGTGTTTCTTTTATACAATAAGCTCCCCACATTACATGGCGACCCTGCCATGAGCGGATCAGGTTGCGCGTGGGAGCGGGCGGCGACGCGCCAGCGCCGGGCTGCAAAACGCGAAGTCGACACATTCTATTAACTTAGTACGAACTGCTATACAGACTTTGAATATAAAGATTGCGATATAAACCCGTGAGTACTGTGACCGCGTTACACGAGTAAACTAAAAGACTGTACGTACATTTTGTGTGCCGAAAGCCTGTACAGTAATTTTGTGCCTAAAACCTAACCAGTAATTTTGTGCTGTTATCCTAACCAGACATTTTGTGCTGAAAACCAGTGCGGAAATTTTGTGCTGGAAAACGTGTGCGATGGGACAGACCTACAATAAACAGGAAGAAAAGGAAGTCATAATCTCTCAGAATGCTGTCGGTGACAACAGCGCAACAGGAACAACAACAAACCACAAGCAAGCAAACAACATCTTGCTATCAATATTCCTAGCAGTATTGGGAATCGGAATACTGATATATGTCTACAAGAGTTACAGAAAATGCCATTCGAAATGGATGCGGAAGGAGATACAATCAGATTTCATGAGGCGAATCCATTCAAGGCTGTCGGGACGTGGACATCAGCGTGATCAACCTACGGTCCAAGAGGATATTTAAGCAACAGCTATGGCGTTCAGAAGTGGCGTACCTATTTGTGATTAACAGTGAGTAGAGTGAAATAAATAAAAAAGTGCAGTGCTTAGTTATAGAATTACTATTAGGTATTATAAAACGCGTTTTACGTAGTCGATCTTATAATGTTTGGGTAGTTAAGATAAACTAGAATGTATAATGTTTAGTTAGGTATTATTAATGGAACATGATTTAGAGGAAATCTATGAAAATTTGAAACAAATTCAAATTGCATTGAGAAAATTGGGTCCTAGTAAAAGATTAAAATATAAGGATAATGTTAAGGATAAAATTCAGAAAGCTAGAATATTGCATTTTAAGTATAAGGATATTGTAGAATTAGTTACCTTGCAAAGGGATTCAAGCGATTTAACTGGATATATTTACCAGACATTGATTGAAAAAATTGAGTCAATTTATGAATTAATCTTGAAATTTAATGTTGAGCTAGAAAAAGATTTTGATTCCACCATGGACAAGTTCGATTTAAAAGCGGCAGCGTCCTTGATTCCTGTTATGGACGGAACGGATGAAGTAACTGAGAGAATAATTAATGGTATAGATATGTACAATAGCTGTTTGCCGGATGACAACAGTAGAAAATTGCTGATTTCCTTCGTATTGAAAACGCGATTAAGTAAATTAGCCCAACTAAAAATTAAATCAAAATACGACAATGTTGATGCCCTAATTAGTGATATGAGAAATTACTTATTAACGAAAAAATCAGCAAATTCCTTACTGATACAATTAAATAATATTGCTCAAGGAGAAATGTCTGTAACCGACTATGGGTCGAAAATAGAACAACTGTTTGCCGACCTTACTATCTCACAAGCAGACAATAATAGCTCCGCTTATGAGATATTAAGGCCCATAAATGAAAGTATTGCAATTAAAAAATTTGCAGATGGTCTACGTAATAGACGCCTAAGCACCATCATTGCTGCTAGAAATTTTGACAGCTTGAAGAAAGCGGTTAGAGCTGCAGAGGACGAAGACTTGGCGCAGCCTAATTCAGGCGTGGTGCTGAACTACAAAAGGGGTAAGCCGAGAAATAGTTTTAGAGGACGAACCCCAGCAGGCAGACCAGGACCAAGACAGCGAGGTCAAGGTCATCGTGGACCAGGTAATACCAATAATTATAATAATAATTACAACGGGTACAACCCAAATAATAGTCGAGCCAGAGGACCATATCGTGGAAGAAGAAGCTACAGAAGTTATAGAGGATATCGTGGTCAAGGTCAAGAGCGTTACCAACATAATGTATTTTATTCGCAAAACCAGCGAAACCCAAATCAACCAGGTCAATTAGTACCAAATATACCGAATAATCAAGTTAATACGACACCTATAAACAGTGAAGGAAATCCAGAACTAAATTTTTTTCGAGTATAAAGCATTAACGTGTAATAAGGATTTAAGCTACGTTAAGTTCTTTATCAGTAATCAGAAATGTAACTTATTATTGGATACAGGTGCATCTCTTTCTATCATACACAGTAAGATTATTCCAGAAAACACAACTTTTTATATAGATAATACAACCGTAAAAGGTATAGGTGGAAACGTAAAAATAAATAAATACGTTTATATAACACTGTATAATGACACCGGGGAACAATTCCATCATAAGTTCCACGTATTCGATAACATGCCGAGTACAGCAGACGGCATACTCGGATTAGATTTCCTGAGAACGAATAATGCTGACATTGATTTGAGTAACAGTGTTCTAAGCTTATACAATAAACATCAAGTACAATGTAGTATGACAATTTATAATTTTTATAATGATATCAACATAAACAATGATTACTTGTTAATACCTCCGAGAAGTGAATCTATACACTTTTTAGAATTAAAACAAAATATAAAGGAAGATTGCGTGTTATTTTCGAAACAATTAGGGGAAAATATATTTTTAGCTAGTTCCGTTGTAACACCAAAAAATGGAAAAATTCCGGTTAGAATTCTTAATTGCGGAGATAATAGTTATCGATTACCAGTTTTTGAACCAGAACTACACTCAATATGTAACTATACGATTTGTAACTTCGAAAAATCTGATTTAGACGTGAACAGAGCTAAAAGGTTACTACCATTATTAAATTTAGAACATCTTAACACAGAAGAAAAAACTTCGTTACAAACTATTTGTGCCAAATATGCGGACATATTTTATTTGGAAGGTGACAAGTTAACTACGACTAATTTGATGGATCATTCAATAACGTTAAAACAAAATAGTAGTCCAGTTTATGTTAAACCCTATAGGTTACCAGAAAAATATAAGCATGAAGTTGAAAGACAGATAGAAAAAATGATAAATGAAGATATCATTGAAAAATCATGTAGTGCATGGTCCAGTCCAGTATTGTTGGTTCCAAAAAAAAGCGACGAGTCAGGAAATAAAAAATGGCGTTTAGTAATTGACTACAGGAAGATTAATCAAGTTATACAGGATGACAAATTTCCACTTCCCAATATTGCGGAAATCCTTGATTCGTTAGGGGGATCAATATATTTTACACATTTAGACTTAAATTCAGGATTTTATCAGGTACAACTGACACCGGAAAGCAGAAAGATTACATCATTTACAACTAGCTCTGGTCAGTACCAGATGAAGCGTCTACCAATGGGCCTCAAAATAAGTCCAAGCGCATTTAGTAGAGTTATGTCAGTAGCGTTAGCGGGACTCACTAATGATAAGGCGTTCGTATATTGCGATGACGTCATTGTTTTTGGTAGGAATTTGGAAACACATAATAAAAATCTAATCTCGGTATTCGAAAGATTCAGGAAAGTAAACCTAAAATTAAATCCTCATAAATGCGAATTCTTGAAAAAAGAGATTTTGTATTTAGGTCATGTTGTATCATCATCAGGTGTCTTACCGGACCCTGAAAAGACTAAAACCCTTCAAAATTATCCAATACCAAAAAACGCGGATGAAGTTAGGCGATTTGTTGCTTTCTGTAATTATTATAGAAAATTCATTAAACATTTTGCAGAAATTACAATACCATTAAATCGACTACTAAGGAAAAAACGAAACATTTATTTGGTCATATGAATGCAATAAAGCATTTATTTTTTTAAAAGAAGCACTAAGCAGACCACCAATTCTAGAATACCCAGACTTTTCTGATAGTAATGAATTCATTTTGCAAACCGATGCGTCAGGAGTAGCGATAGGAGGAGTACTTTGTAATAAAAATTTAAAACCGATAGCGTATACAAGTAGACCGCTGAATAAAGCTGAATTAAATTATCCAGTGATACAAAAAGAATTACTTGCAATAGTGTGGTGTGTAAAATATTTTAGGCCATATTTATATGGAAGAACATTTACAATTATGACCGATCATAAACCATTACTGTACTTATTTGGAATGAAAGATCCTTCAAGTCGTTTAATAAAATTCCGATTAACATTAGAAGAATACGATTACAAAATAGTATACATAAAAGGTAAAAATAATGTCGTAGCTGACGCGTTATCGCGTATCCAATTAACATCTAATGATTTAAAAACAATCAATCAAGAAATTATTACAGTTATGACTAGGGGACAAATTAGGAAATTACGAGAGTTAGAAAATAAAGATAATTATCGGGATCATAATATACCTATCGACGAGAGGCCTGATCAACCACGAGTCGTAGATATACTAAGAAAACCGACTGATTGTAGTGGTGGCAACAGTGCCGACATAACATTTATACAGGGACATGAATTAAACAAGAAAAGACAAAAAGGAGAAATACAGGAAGAAACCACCTGTTTAGCGTACGCACCGATAGATAAAACAATTTATGTTAATCTCAATTTTAAAGCGCAATACTCGCGAGCCGATTTTGTGAACGAATTAAGAGATTTTTGTAAAAAGTTAAATATTCAAGAAATATTTACAATAAAAGATTCATACAACGCGTTGTTTATAAAAGAATTAACTAATGAAATAAATAGTAGAAGTGAATGGCCAAATATAATAATACACGTGCTACGAAATGTCAGAAAAATAATTGACATCAATGAGCGAACGTTTATTTTACAAGACTATCATTTATTGCCAACCAGCGGACATGCGGGAGTGAGACGCATGGTAAATAATATACAGAAAAAATACACTTGGCCGGGTTTAGAGCGAGATGTTAGAGAATTTGTAAGTAAATGCACTAAGTGTCAGATTATGAAACATTCTCCAAGTTATAAAGAGCCCATGGTAATAACCACAACGGCTTCAGGAGCCCTAGATAAAATATTTTTAGATATTGTAGGACCTTTAGATAAGGACATAGAAGGTAATCAGTATATCCTCACGATACAGTGCGAATTGAGTAAGTATGTGGAGGCCTACGCATTACCTACTAAAGACGCAGTTACTGTAGCGAGAGTATTCGTAAGTAATTTTATATTAAGGTACGGGATACCAAAGGCAATAGCAACAGATCGAGGAACGGAGTTTATGGCTGCAACTATGATAGAGGTATGTAAACTTCTAAGTATAGATAAACAATCATCCACTGCTTATCATCATCAGTCAATAGGAGCGCTAGAAAATTCTCATAAAAACTTACGTAACTTTTTACGCATACAATGTCAAGGTCATTCCGAAACATGGAGCCATTGGCTACCATTCTGGAGTTTTAGTTACAATACAACTGTCCATTCAGCAACCAAGTACGCACCATATGAGCTTGTCTTTGGAAAACCATGTAGGATACCAAGTAGATTAAGAGATTGTATTGAACCACTATATAATACTGAAAATTATGCATTAGAATTAAGGTATAGGTTACAAAAAGCGCATAAGGATGCTCAACAAAATTTAGTACAGAGTAAAATTGTAAGAAAAACTAAATACGACCAAAATTGTAAACCTCTTTTATACAATAAGGATGACTTGTTATTGTTAAAAAATGAATCAGGTAATAAAATGGAACAACTGTTTAATGGTCCATATAGTGTTTTAGAAGATAAAGGTACAAATGTTGTTATTCTTAAACATAATAAACCTGAAATTGTGCATAAAAATAGGACAAAACCTTATGTTGTATAAGTATTACTACAGCACCTAAAGCAAAAAAAAATATATTTAATTAGATTAATTTTTTTTTCGTCACCACCCCCAAGGTGTAGTGGTGTACGTAATGTATGTTTAGGTTAAAGAGTTAGCAGTATTAAATGGGACGTCTCACTGGACACTTGTGTTTCTTTTATACAATAAGCTCCCCACATTACATAGCAAATTCCTTACACCTTAAAAGCGAGAAAATGAAATAACCATATTCTATCACTATCCTTGTGTGTCCCTTCTTATGTTGGCAAAAGTTTCTAGTTCGAAATAATAGTCATCATCAAAGCATTTCCTTTAATTAAAAAAAATACAGGCACTTTTGAATTGTCAAAGAGTTACTCAGAAAATTGAAAATGAAAAAAAAAAACGATTTGCCTGTTCTAAAACGTAGAATAGGCCTCTATGGAGAAGAACGAGTTAGAAACTCCACGGACACTCTTTTTATTAATCAAGTTTTTACAAAATCTTGGTTACATTATTCTCGTATCATGTCTACAAAACTTTATTAAGTGCTGCATGAACCAAGGAATCAACTAAGAATTACAAATAGGTTACAACGTTAACCATGATAAGTAATAGCGTGCCGACAGCCGTACCTAGTAACATGATAAAATAATATAAAATATTCCCTCTTCAACCAAGGAAATTAAAACAAACGGAACGTACCTAATTAATTCAAATTCTCAGTGTCGTAATAAATAAACTATGCCGGTTAAAACCTCCATAACTTAGTTATTCAGAGCTCTAAATTTCTTTATCGTTGTATAAATAACTGTATAGCCTAGGTATGCTAATTAGTCCCACATTATAAGTCCTATTTATTTGCGTCCAAGTAAAATTATGCGCTATACAGAAAGTTCATTATTCAGTAAAACTAGGTTTGAATAGTTATTCTGTATTTTAAAAGTGTTTTACTTTGTGTTGTTGAATTAAATAGGGTCATATTGAGGTCAAAATGTTTTTTTTTGTAATTTATGTTCTGTAAAAAAGACTTCAAGGTTTTTTTTTTAGATGTAGTTGGTTGTCACTTGTTTACCGTTCAATTCTTTACTAGCTTTTGCCGTCAACTTCACCCGCGTGATTTTTCTTACGGGTCACTAAATTATTGAATTACATGTAGTACCCAGGAATAACGTAGCAATTTTATTTTTATTTTATTATATGTTCGTGAACGGGCGTTGTCAGTGGAGATTGGTCAGCTCTTATCTGCCATGGATTAGATGCCACTTTATCTTGCTTCTTTTTTGTGTTTTGTATTGTTAGATTACCTTCATAGTTTTCACATATAGAAGCAACAAGAATCATGTAACCAAACTTTGTAAAAACTTGATTTAAAAGAGTGTCCGTGGAGTTTCTTGCTCGTTCTTCTCCATAGAGACCTACCTACGTTTTGGAACGAGCAACTAGCTTCAACTCTCTGACTAACTGACCGACTCCTTGACAATTCAAAAGTGCCTGTAAATGGTTTAATTGAAATAAATGCTTTGACTTTGACTTTGATTTATTAAGGAAAACAACCAATTACACACTGTACATGGTTAACAATAGCTTACAATCTAGGTTTATCAGTGCGTAACTAACTACGTTATCCACATGTTACATATTCGAATACAAATTTGGAAGAGCACGAGTACAATATTACTAATTAATCATACAAAATACTAATTCTTACTGTAATACTAAAATGTATACATAATAATATGAGGATATGGTTAATCAACTGTTGTGTCGATAATTTTAAGTAGATCAATGCGAATTTTGTTAGCTGACAAAGAAAATAAATCTAATTCAGAAAAAAGAGTATTATAATTTTTTGCTAAACGTCTTAGAGGCGCGCGGACACCCGCCTTGGTGCGACATGAGGACACTGCAAATAGCGGGCGTCCACGCACTCCACGCCGCACTACAGTTCTAGGTACAATATAGCACAGTTTGTTTGTTAACTCTGAACAATCATATTTGTAATTACACAGATCATAGAGAATCTTTGTTTCCAAGAAAATGCGTCTATTACTTAAAGTAGTTAGTTTATAATATTTCAATAAATTAACGTAGGATGATTTATTACGGAAGCAACGATAATGTGTGGCTTTGAGGAATTTATGTTGAACGCTATTAGAAATAGAACTATCAAAATTGGACTTGTAGTTTCTGAGATTAGCGCAAACGAACATAAGTTCAGCGCGACTAGGGAATTTATATTATACTAGCTTCTGCCTGCGACTTTGTCCGCATTAATTTCAGCTATATCCTTTCCTGGGGTTCAAACTAAGCCCGTACCAAAACACATCAGTTTATTAGTTAACCCGTGAAAGTGTAACAGTTTAAATATACAAAAAAATAAACTCACTTTCCCATTTATAATATTAAGTATGCAATCGTGGAATAGTTTGTAAAAAAACCGTAAATCCGATCGATACTTATTGTAGCAGAAATTGTAGTCAGTCTTTTGTTTTTATAATCACACTGGCGGACCTGGCGGACGTTGTCTTGCCCTGACAATAGAACCCGACAACAGCGCCACCTACCGGGTCCAATTGTGAATCTAAACCATTCTCAAATCCACGGGAACACACATGAAAAATTTCATCAAAATCGGTCCAATCGTTTAGAAGGCGTTCACTTTCATACACACGCACAGAAGATTTTTATATATAAGATGTATAAAAGTTGGGGTCTGACCCCGTGTGTGAAAATGTCCCCACATATTATTATTATTATTATTATTTCCATTTATTATTCATCTATACATATAATTTAGATTTTTAAATATTAATAAAAAAATTAAAACATTTAAAAATAAAAAAAAATAAAAAATTTATTAATAACTAACTATTATTATTATTATTATTATAATATATATATAAGATCTACATCTTATATTTAAAAATTATCTTTGATGATGAAGAGGTTGTTGGTCGATATCGCTTACGTTAGGCGCCTAATTCTATTAAACTAGTAAAGATCAGTTAAGTAATAAATTCCTAACATACGTTAATCTGATTCTCATGATGGTGCTGCGTTCCAAGACAAAAATCGGCAACGTTACACAAAAAGCAGCCAAGGTTAAGTGGGACTAAGCCAACCGCATCTTCCGCATGTCGCACGGATCATGAGTTAAAGCAACCACAATGTGGGTCCCGGGAAACGTCCAGCGACATCGTGGTAGACCTAGGTGAATATGGCGGGATGAGCTTGACGCTTACAGGAGGGATTGGTCCACACTAGCTTTGGACAGAGAGAGTTGGAGAGGAGATATGGAGGCCTTTTCCCTGCAGTGGGACAATACAAAATAATAATAAATAAGTAATAAATGACGTTTGGGGAAGTACATTTATTTGTATTAGATCTTTCCTCAATGCCTCTCAATGGATTTGTATGCTAACTTATAGATTACCGTAATATCGTTATTGAATAACAATGAGATCAGAAGCAGCAGTGCAATTCAGCAAGAAATCACCCGTGAATTGGAATCCTGTCTCATTTCCTATTTCCCGATAACTAGCACTCAAGTAAGTTCTTACAGAATACAATTGCAGTTTTAAAATGAATAGGTACGGTGACATTCAAAATAGCTATTTCGTTATTATTCAAAATTACAATGTATAATTTTAGCAATCGTTCAATGAAAATTTTTAATGAAATTGTAATAATAACTAAATATACCTACGTCCAAAATGACTTGAAATGATGTTTTAAATTCATTATCCTGTTACAAAAAAAAATATTGCCCCAAAATACAACTCCAAAATGTTCATTTATAGCCAAATTTTTGGTATAAACAGCACAATCTGAAACAAGTACAATAAATCCTTTCGAGTTGATCTATCGCCGGCTAAGAGCCGGATCCGCGGACGATTCATTACTTAAATTTATGCCAGAACCGGCTCTGATGAAATAAAATATTAACGACTTGGAAAATTTCTAATCTGAACAAAGAAGAAAAATTGGGAGAAAGAAAGTTGATAAATTAGGGAAGTATATTATCGGCTCGATTTAGGGATGAAAAGTTTCTTTGTGACCAAATACCGGTGTCATTTAAAATGTTCCGTTTGTAGAGTATTAAATTCCGGTAATCGAATATTCGACAGTTGTACTATAGATGTAGATAGCTGAATTTTATTAGGCATTAGCGTTATAGACTTTAGAATTAAGCTAACATTTTAAATGATCGGGAATACAAAAACGAAATAAAAAAATTGGTTGTCTGTAAAGTCGGTTTACTGACGATAGTTGAACGTGACAACGCGAAAGAATCATTACCTTTATCGCTGTAATTATCGTTGCTATAAACAATTGACACCACATTCACTTTTCACTGCACTTGATACTCGATCAAAACATGTAAATGTACTATAGTATAGCAGCTGTCCACGCAGACGCATCGCTCACTCAAGTAGGAGAGAGACGGATGTCGAACGCTGCCGAACGCAAAGGCCGATTGTGCTTCTTTGTCGCTCATTCCGCGCTCTCGCTTGCACTTCAAGCCTTACATGGAACGCCTCAGAGCGAGGTAACGCCGCAGAGCGAGGTAACGCCGCATGAGTCATGTTTTTTCGTGCGTGCAGCCGGCTCTATCGAACTATAAGACGTTGTCACGTCAAAATCCGAAGTGCTAAGCTAGATCAATGTCTATAAGTTTGAAAGCGTGAAAGGGTAATACACATACATTCATTCATCCATCCTTATACAGGGCGTCCCACGGATATGCCACGTGAAGGGAAACTACCTTGAATATTGAAGATGGAACATTTTACTGAAAGAAGACTTTATTTGAATTTAAAAAACAATTTAAACTGCATTCATAGATATTTAAATAATTACATGGTTGAACCGGGAATCGAACCCGTTACACGAGAAAAATAATGAACCTGTAGCTTTATACATTTGATGTGAAATTTTGTTCAGAAAAATGAAAAGCTGACATTGCCGTAAGGACATAAATTGATAATTTTGCAATAAAAATGTTAAAATTCATGGTCTTCCTTTTATTTCTGACACTATGTTATTTACCAAAAAATATTCCTTATGATGAAGCCTTTCGATCGGTATGATAAAGCTACAGGTAGATTATTTTTCTCGTGTAACTAGATTCGATTCCCGGTTCAACCAAGTAATTATTTAAATATCTATGAATGCAGTTTAAAAAGTTTATTAAATTCAAATAAGGTCTTCTTTCAGTAAAATGTTCCATCTACAATATTCAAGGTACTTTCCCTCCATGTGGCATATACGTTGGACGGCCTGTATACTTTCATGTATATAATAGTAGGAGGATTGATAGACTACAGAAAAATGGGTTGCTACGCCCTAGGTCAACAATGACGTAACGATGTGCTACGCCTGCTACGCTCGTAGCACTCAACCAAATCGCTACGAGGCTGCTACAATATCGAGACGCGATTTGATTTTGGGATGTTGATTCTGATTATACTAAACGTTTATAGGTAAAGAATAGCAAAATATAAAAGAAACCTTTAAATGGAGGGTTCCGTTCCATAGTACAGTATTACAAACGAGCAAATAAAAAAAAAATACGTTCCTTATAAAATATGGGGACCTTTGAGGAACGTATTTCCCTTTAATTTTAACTTTATAACAGTTTCAAAAATACCGCAGAACGACAAACATACGGACTAAGCTAATTAATAAACCGTTTCTTCTTATATTCCCTCATGAGCCACAATCTCACTTTTAGTTTCGTGCTACAGACTAACTTGACTTAAAACTTTGACAAACTGCTTTAAAAACCATACCTTGAAACTTTGTCTCTCCAGAATATAACACTTTCCAACGAAATAAAATATGAGGGAGTTGAAAATGGAAGGTTTTATGTAGTCAAATCTTGTTGAGACGAGTTATGTGTCCCCGGACATAGTATAATTTATTTTTCCGTCGTGACGTTATTCAACAAAAGTCCGGAATAGTGGACTGTGAAGAAAAGTATCGTCGGAAATATTAGTTCAAAGTAGGACTTATGTTTGGACAAGTAAATAAGTTTTGAATAGGTTTTAATATAGATAGATAGAGCACACTAGTGTTTGTTTTTTTTCTTCACTTCATGAAAAAGAAGACGGTTCTCAATTTTGTACGTTTTCTGCCCATATCATCGCCAGCTGCAAACCGACTTCAATGATTATTTTTTGTTTGATAGTGTATGTGTGTTTATTGCTGAACAGAAACAGAACTAAAACTTTCGACTTTCAATACTCAAGTTACTTTTTACTTTGAACTTTGTCTTTTTTATTTTTACTATGGACCGTCTTTTTGATCTCCATAGAAACCTACTGTTTGGAACGAGCAACTAGTTTCAATTTTCTGACTGACTCCTTGACAATTCAAAAGTGCCTGTAAATGGTTTATTTGAAATAAATGATTTGAGTTTGAGTTCGAAAAAACATTTTTTTTAGTTTGTGATGATTAAAAGGGTTAGTCTTTTTGAAAAAAGTTTTATTTTACTTTATGCTATTTGAAGGAGTTTGTTTTTTTGAATACAGGTTTATTTTTTACTTTGTATATTTTAGAGACTGTCTTTTTCGAAAAAAGTGTTACCTTTAAGCAGAATGCAACACGTAGTTAAAAAATTGGAGATTGATGCTCTTTCCTTCTCTGTATGAGACAATGCAGTACTGATTACCATCATTGTTGCATTGTGTTCTTACAATTATTTTCCTCTACTGTAAGAAACGTTAAAAGCAAATATTAATGGTTCTACCGCGAATATGACCGGAATGCCTTTCAATTCCATTATTATGGGTAGGTACCGCATTGCAACACAAAGTAACCATTTCCAAAGAAGTAAGTGACTGCAGTCGACCTATGAAAATGCTCTATTACTGGAGCCATAATTGGACCAATTACAATATTACTAAAGCCAAATTGAATTCAGCAAGGAAATCATGCAAAGTAAATACGAATTTTGCTTTAGAATTCAAATTGGTTTAACTAATGAGTTGCATTTGTATTAAGAGCCCTTGTATAGACTGCAAACTTTCGTTCAACAACCGTCCGGCCGCGCTGGGTTTTCGCCGACGAATATTTAATAGATTTTATAGTAAATAAAAATTGTATAGTAAATAATTGTATTTCGATATAATCCTTGTAAACACCGATAAACATGTAGTACGTATTTCTATGGTAAACACACTTTGCACTTATGACGTTTTTAGATAATCGTAAAGTTTGAATCTTGAGGATTATTTCGATATCATACACAAACACATTGGGTTTTAAATAAACAGAAATATTAAATAAATAACACAGAGTACTTTACCGCAAATTAAAACTTCTTACTGTCATTTGTTGATACAAGACTTTCACTTTTTTAGGGTTCCGTACCTCAAAAGGAAAAAACGGAACCCTTATCACTTTGTTGTCCGTCTGTCTGTCTGTCTGTCAAGAATTTTTGTCTCGGGAACGCGTGGAGGTATCGAGTTGAAATTAAAACCATATACTCAAGTCTACGGTCCCTTGATGCTATAAAAAAATCAACCTTCTATGTTAACGTGAAAAAAAGATACGGCCATGTCGCAAAACCGCATTTATAATATTAAGTAGATTCAAGTATGGATAGTAGGTATGGATTAGTATAGAAGTATGGATATGTACCTACTAATATGTACGGAACCCTCGGTGGGCGAGTCCGACTCGCACTTGTCCGGTTGTTTTTAATTTTGCTCTATGCTTGCGAAACAGTAAGTTACCAACCCACAGACGCGGAATTTAATCGGAATTTTATACAGCGCCGTCTCGTATATTTTTTAGAAGCTTCCAAAGCATCTTTTTTTTAGAGTAGCCACTTTATAAAACCGATTTAGGGCCAGCAATTCGGCTCAGCCACCGAAGAGGCTGGGACCTGTCTCCAGTTTGCGGATAGTTTGATTGGGTCGGGCTACTAGCGCGCACACTGGACCAACAAAAATCGGGTTGATGGTGAGTGACTTCTGTTTCAAGGCAAACAAACCCATCCCTGGGTGAAGCCCATCAAACAAATCTTGAAAATGTGCGCACTTTCATACATTTTCATTCTGATGAAACCCACCAAAACTATTGACCGAAAGAAAGTCTGTCGTCTAATAGGTACTTTCATTACCTGTATAGCATGCGATATAATATCGATGGATTTCACAGCCAAATGTAAAATATTTACACGGCTGTGAAATATTTAGGTTCTATACTCCATTTACAATAAGATTAGACTTTAAAACAAACCTTTTTTTACAGTCCTTTCAACCGATTTTGACTTGCATTCCGTAGGCTTAAGGATGACATTAGAGACAAAAATAATAGTTTAAAAAAACTAAAAACACGCTTTTTATAGAAAACCAAACTAAAAAATAAAAAATAAATTTTAATAAATTATTTTATTTAAAAAAAAGCGTGGGGTGCTTTTTAAGATATTATCAAAATGATAATCACTCTACTCATATCTGTCAATAAAATATTTATAACTATTGACACCATGCACCCCACGCTTTTTTTTAAATAAAATAATGTATTAAAATTTATTTTCTATTTTTTAGTTTGGTTTTCTATAAAAAGCGTGTTTTTAGTTTTTTTAAACTATTATTTATTTTTTACTTTTTAGTTTGGTTATATCTATATCTATAAATATTATGTACATTTATTCTACCAGGGGCGCTTGTGCAGTATCTTCCTAGTATATAATAGCTGTTTTTTCGGCAAATAATTTTGAACGACTTATGTTTTTTTTTTTTTGTATTTTTGTTTTTTTTTAATAATTTTATCAAATTAGTGTATTGTCATCGGTCCTCGATAAATCTACAAAGTTTGAACGAAATCTGGCCGTTTAAAGTGGGTCAAAATCGCGCCCAAAGAAGTCGGTTACAAACAAACATACAAACCTACAAACATACAAACATACAGGTGAAGCTAATAAAAAGCTGGTAAAAAAGTGGTTACAATAACAACTGTTTACTGCAGCTGCCATTTGTCATGCCACCAACGCAACAAAAGTCAAAATCGATTGAACGGACTGTAAAAAAGGTTTGTGTATATGTCTAATCTTATTATAAATGGAGTATAAGTTGGCTCTGTTTTCTATCGGTTCCTATAACACCTATTTATTTTATATTTTAAAACAAAAATGTCGACTGCAAGAATAAGTTAACTAAAAAGGGAAAAACAATACACACCACATTATACAATTTCGTATGAATTAATTTTGAATACCATGTTCGATAGTAATTGTGCTTTTATATATAAATAACTTGAATGTTGTATATTATTGCTGTCGAAGTTGCAAGCATATCGAAAACACATCGTGCATATTTTAATGTTATAAAAATTGAGCCCTTTTGACACGTCCTTGTGTCAAAAGGACTCAAATTTTGCCAGTAACTAGACAAAATGCAACATGTTAGAAAGCAAACTTCTAGATGGAAAAGCCCAACAGCTTTGTATAAGTTTTCCCATTACAGATAATTAGGTACTAGAAGGGTAATACCTACATAAAATAGGGCATTCAAAGTCATCAATAGCATGTTCCTCGAACAAGCTTTACAATTCAAGAATTTGAATATGATATTTGATTTCTTTCAAAACAGCAAAACGAGCCTTAGAATCCTTATAAATTTTATATAATAATACACGAACGCAAAGGAGTGTTACGATCAGTGGAATGAAAAGGAACAAAAACTTCCGTTCAGTATTGGAAGAGAAATTTGTAGCGAATCGTGCAAGTATGAGAAACGAAGGCTAAATAAGATACGCACATATTTTGATACAAATACGTTCAACCGTCAGTCGTGAGCAACACGGATGGATAGGTTCAGCCGACGACGCTGGTGCAAGGTATCACTGCTAGCGGAAATAGGAAACGCATGGTTCAGCAAGAATACTACAATTTTTATTTTAGTTAAACTAGTTAGAATCATGGGTTTTTAGTTAATTTTAATAATAATAATAATAATTCTTTAATTCAGATCATTGATCCATATAGTGTTAGTTACATCTTAACCTAATGTTAGTTAAAAAAATAATTTAACAGCACAACTAAATATAACTTAATTGGGGACATGTACATCTGCGCGCACATGTCTCCCCGCCCAGTGCTTTATAAATGGCCCGTCAATTTTGTCCGCCAGTGTAGCTAGAATATTGCTTTAATCACGGGGTCAAGACAAGTCAATGTAGCGCGTGGGTGAATGTTCAATATGAAGTATTTGTATTGTTTGCACGTAAAGCCGTGGGTCCCGGCTGTCATTTGTAGATCTTTGACAGTCGTTATAGTTAGTCAGAAGTCTGAAAATCTGACAACTAGTCTTACCAAGGGGTATCGTGTTACCCAGTTACTGGGCTGTGGAGGTAAGATAAGCAGTCGCTCTATGTAAACCACTGGTATTCAGTGCATCCGGTTAGACTGGAAGCCGACCCCAACGTTGTAGGGAAAAGGCTAGGTAGATGAGATGATGATTTTGTTTGCAAATGTTTCTAATTCGTTCTGATCGTATTTGTAATATTGAGCCTCGAACAACTGTTGCAACACGTCGCCACTTTAATTACATAAGCTGTAAAATGTACAACAGAATAAATAAAATCATAAATATCTGTTCTGATACTAGGCATAAATGTAAGGAAAAGCTCGACACTTGGCTAAGATCACTCACATATGATGCAACTGAAAAACTCGTGGAAGTTTAAATATCTATAAACACTTACATTCACTACACAATTAGGTAAAACTACACTCACACTCGCACACTCACACTCCTACACTCACCCACCTTACTCGCACCTCACTTACTCACTCACACTTAAAATTCGAACTCACAGTCATCCCCAACTCCACATTCTACTCACGGCACACAATTTAACTTCTTTTTTACTCTACATTATACTTTTATTTTAGTTTTTTTCTCTTATTTTACCCACTTTTGTTAAAATGTCTTTGTTATGTATTAACCTGGAACAGCTTACCCTCTCACTTGGAGTCAGGCGTTGGTAGCTGCGCCACAGTTTTTAACTTTTGCAGCTATCATCGTTTTAAATTTTGTCCACTTACTGTACTTGTTTTTGTTCCAAAAATAAACTATTATTATTATTATTATATAATTATTATTCACAGAGTAAATAAATGTTATCATAAAACACTTGCTACATGGCTTTGTAACAGCTCGGCCGGTTGCACACCAATGTCACTTCTATCGGAGATGCGGTTAGCAAAAGGCGTGTAGCAGGCATTTCTTATTCATTAGTAGGTACCAGGTACCTGCCCACTAAATATAGGAATTCATCTTTTTTTGCTTGTGGTATCCAATTGTAAACCGCGTGGTGCCGGCCGCGAATAGCACCATCCCATTTCTACCCGTGGGTGTCGTAGAAGGAAACAGAGGGATCGCCAACATGCATTGGCCAAGCATGGTGATTACGGCTGAACCCCCCCCCCCTTGGGGGAGACCTATGCCCAACAGTGGGCGTCTAAAGGTTGACATGATGATGATAATGATCCAATTTTAATTCTCCTATGATCCCATTTTAAAAGTACCTAAATCTATCATTATATTTGTTTTTTTATTCATGTCAGAGTGAACTTTCCTCGCTCCGCTTGTGACGGGGTGTGTCTTCAAAACATCAGAAGTATCGCGTTATGTAGATGAGCTTCCAAACAATTTATTTCCGATGCCACAACTGTTCAAAGGTGATACGCAAAATGTCGGTTTGACAATAATAATATTTTCAAGATCAGAACGAGCGCTTTTTGAAGATCAAAAAAGTAAAAATTACGGTTTTTGCGTTGTGAAGAAGGAAAGGGTTGTTACTCGTTGTATAAACACATAATTGGCTAAATAAGTTGGTGAGATATATATATTTTTTTAATCTTTTGTGTTAGGGGCTTTTGTTCTTATGAACATGTCAGCCCCGTTAATATTTTATTAATAACAAAATACAAACAAACAAAACAAACAAAATCCTATGTAATTTCCACTTATTGCCGAAGAGATTAGAAAAAGACCTAAAAAAAACCTTAAAAATCTTAAATCAGATAAGTACCGGACTATCGTTGGGATAAAAACGATGAATTACATTAGTACAATTTTTCCTGTCTTTGATATATTTTAAAATATAAATAGAAACTGTTTTAATAAATCTAATAACACAACTAGCAAATTCATTTTATTTTCATTATATACCAACAATTCAAAAGCAAATTATAACGTCGCTCGAAGTGACTCAATGAATAATTGAATATTTGTTCTACAAAGCTTCTTCAGTTCAACCTTTTAATTTAATTTAAAAAGAAAAGTCATGAAAGACGACGGCCCAAACATTTAATAATAATTTCGCCTTTCAAGAACAATTCGTCTAACGAGAGAACTTTCTGAAACAACATTTATTTTTGGCAAAGACTGCGTAAGATTTTTCTTAAATTAGACAAATTTCTAAAACCTTAAAATTTGAAGAATTTACTATATTGTTATTAGGATGGAAGAAAGGGTAAAAAAAATTGGAAATGGAACGAATGAAAGTTTTAAATGTACAATAAATTTAATATTTAGCTTGAATTTAGCACATAAATGACGATGACTGGACATGTCGTTGCGTCAGTAAATTCCAACCGGGTAGGTCACTCATTCGATGCCATCGCAATATTGCGCTGTTCTCTGAGATACAGATATTCACTTATCTAGTTCAGACACAGAGGTCTTTTCGAATTTTTGGTAATGCGTGCTCATTTAAAATAGTTTTTAGTTTCTACTGTATGCATCTTATTTTAAGTTAAATAAATTATTATATTAATTACTAGCTGATCCGACAGACGTTGTCTTGTCCCTATCTACCTACTTACCTGCCTATTTACCTATACCTACCCTACACCTACCCTATCTTTCGAGTTAGATCAAACTGCACACGGTGTACAAATTTCATTAAAATCGGTTCAGTACTTTAGGAGTCCATCGCGGACAAACATCGTGACAGGAGATTTATATATATTAGACTAGCTGACCCGACAGACGTTGTCCTGTCCCGATCTACCTACTTACCTGCCTATTTACCTACACCTACCCTACACCTACCCTACACCTACCCTACACCTACTCTACACCTACCCTACACCTACCCTACACCCACCCTACACCCACCCTACACCCACTCTACACCTACCCTACACCTACCCTACACCTACCCTACACCTACCCTACACCTACCCTACACCTACCCTATCTTTCGAGTTGGATCAAACTGCACACGGTGTACAAATTTCATTAAAATCGGTTCAGTAGTTTAGGAGTCCATCGCGGACAAACATCGTGACAGGAGATTTATATATATTAGATTAATGAAAATAATTATATCTATGCTTAAGTACAAAAACCAAAACGATAACAAAGTTTATCAAAATGGCAAAAAGCAGTTCTATTTATTGCTAACGTGTACTTATGGAGCTAAGCGGGGACATACATAATTATAATAACTACTATCATATTTTACGTTAGCCAGTCAATTCGTTTCTACTGGTTTGTCCTCTGCGGTAGTAACAATAAACACAAGTCGGCAGTTTCCACACAGAAGGCTTTTCCCAAATAGAAGGCCTCATGACTTTTAAACCATTTATTTGCTCAATTTAGCCGAAAAGATTGATGTTATAGTGAAATATATTGCTCCAATCTTTTAAGCTTTCACTAAATTCCATTTCGTCTGATAAAATGTTACACAGTGCAGACATATTTTTTCTGTAACAATGTCGTGATTCTCAATGTGGATATAAACTAGTCAAGCGTGAACTGTTTACTTATCAGTATTAGTGTTTGTTGTAGTGTGTCGAATTTGTGCCTGTTTATTATAGACACACTCTTAGCATAGAATAAGAATCTTCATAAAATAGTTACTCACATAAACTCACTTTTTTCCCATAGCTAAAAACTGCAGAAGACCACTCAAAATTCTTACATTAGGAAAATAATTTTGATTATTAAAATTAAAGATCATGATCTGAAGAGCAATTCTTGTAATTAAAAACTTGGTCACACAGTCTTATCTCAGCGACAATCAATGTCAAAATATTGTCAAAACTGAAGGTAAAATAGAATCATTTTGACAGTTTGAAATTGAAATTAGAATGCGAACGTTTCTAAAGTTACTAGAACTGACCCCAGATGTCGACATTAATAATTATAATTTATTAATGTCGACATCTCGACTCACCACAAGATGTTTTGAAACCAACTCTATTTTCCAGAATATTAATGAAATTGTGAGCTCGTGGCTAAGGAAAAGCCGTACAAATCGATCGGTGGAAGGTAAGCTTCGATTGCCGAGGCCAGTCTGTGGATAAGTGACCATTCATTTTCATACCGAGTTCCCTCCGTGTCTCGGAAAGCACGTGAAGCAGTTGGTCCCGGCTGTCATTCGTAGATCTTTGGCAGTTGTTAGGGGTAGTTCTAAGCCAGAAAGCCTGACAACCAGTCTTACCAAAGGGTATCGTGTTACCAAGTAATAGGGTATTACACCCATTTTTGAAAAAAAATGCATCTAAATTTTAAATTTTCAAATTTCGCGCGTAGTTTCACGAAAACGCCACTTACTGGACGCAATATTGCTCAGCGTAAATGACGTCAGTTCGTTTTGTATCAAATGAGCTCATATTAAATATGACAATTGTACATCATTTAAAAATAATTAAAAGCATATTTTGTAATAGGTGTAATAATGAAAAAAATACGTTGGTTACGAAAATAATAAAAGTACAAAGCCTATATTACGCCAATCGGTTGACTGACAGTTGACAATTTTTTGTTTACACAGCCGTATGGCGTAATAACATGGCCGCTACTATTGCACGGTGTTTAATAACAGATTAAAAATACTGAAAACTTTGAATTGAATTTAAAAAATTGTTTTGTTATTTTATGAACTAACACTTACATTTTCCGACTGCTTTATGCCTAAACTGTCTCAATAACATATTTATAGATTTTTCCTCGTATAGAGTAAAATACCCTATTGGATTGTGGAGGTCTGATAGGCAGTCACTCCATGTGAAACACTGGTATTCAGCTGCAACCGGTTAGACTGGAAGTCGACCCCAACATGGTTGGGAATAGGCTAGGCAGATGATTAATGAAATTGTATTTAGTATATTTATTGTTTTATGTCAGAACATAATTACACAAGCGCAAAAGAAAAAATCCGTCTAGTTTAAACGCTTTGATGTTTAACACAATAAGGTAACTTGTTGCTTGTTAGAACTTTCTGTGTCCAAATAACCAAAAAGGAATAACGGACTACTTTGATATCGTAACACATTGTTGAGTTAATAATGGAGACCGCGTATTACAAAGTGTAAAAGAAAACGTATTGTACAATATTTTCTTTTTATACATTCATTGGTAAATTCTTAGCCGTAGTTTTTCATGGGTATCATATAAGCTATCGCCAATTTAATTAGTTTTGTGTTTCTTAAATAATAGGGTTTGCCCGCAAAATAGTAGATTTGTCACCAAAATGTAGTCACCAAACAATATAAAATCAATTACACAGTAAATCACCTAAAATCATGGAGATATAGGGTCTAGTACCAAATAAATGTAAATGACCTCCAAAAATAGTAAATGATCACCAACATTTAACCAAAGTATTGTAGAAACATATGAGTTTGACTGTAAAAGCGATTTGGTTCTGTAGGGTGTCACAGTTCTAACCTAACCTAACCATGTCGAATCCACCCCAGGGGGGACTTAAGGGTCCTAAGATTTATTTGGTGACAGATCTACCATTCTGAGCACAAAGCTGTTATTTAAGTAATAAAACTATTATTATAAGAACGAAGTTCATATTCATCTAATGCACTACAATTTTATTGGTAATCCATCTCTTATTTTACACATATGTATATTAACATTAATTTAATAATTCATACCTGGGAACACTTTTTGTATATCTGAGACCGAAAATATTTCGTGGCGATTGATCTGTTTATTAGGGGATACAACTTGATGACAAACATACATTTTGATGACAAGAAATATAGTCCCCGTTTTTCATTGGTTAATACCAGCCTAACATTGTCCCACTGCAGGGCTAAAGCCTCTCGTATATAGAAGTCATTGACCGCCATGCTTGCTCAAGGCGCGTTGATGATTTCGGACTTATATTCATTTTAATTCAGGTTTTCTCACGATACTTTTCTTCATCAATGTCAGTGATGCCCAAGGCATACTTAGAAAATACTTTAAAATTAATAAAGTCACATTGATACTCGCAACCAGTCGCCTTAATTTTATTTATTTATTCAGTTTCGGACTACAAAACAATCCACTTTGTTAGTAAAAAACCTTAAACCTATTGTTAGTATTTCAAAACCAAACACAAATCAACAATAATCAATCAATTCATAATCAATAATGGCGCAAGCCGAGCGCCTTAATCACAGGCCATCACGACAAAAAACAAATAATATTAAAATTTATATTACAGTAAATAGTTTGTGTCCGTGACATTAAATGTTTTCTAACGCAACCACGATTCAGGAAAAAAACCTAAATTTGCCTCGTGTCAGGAGGCTATAACAATTCACGAAATATTGATTCCATTTTCAAACCGCCAACAAAAAACAAAAGAACAACGCCCTCGAAATTCCAAATTCAATCAACTACGCCTCATAAATATAAAATCTCATAACGGCCGTCAAAGATAACAAGGTCAGCAGATAATTAGGCTCACATCCCCCCAAAACAGAGGCTCTTTACGATTCTCGGCAGAACTTCACTTTTGTTTGAGTTGCCCACGAGTGTCGCATACAAACAAGTGTGAGAATCACTGTTTGAAAATAATGTTTCTTTTTCTGAGGGTTTTTTCCAAGATTTTCCTTGAAGAAGTGCGATTATGAATAACAATACGGTAGGGGAATTATTTGTTAGGGTTGAGGAAGACATTTTATGTAAAATAATTAGGCACGTTTTTGAGAAATGATGTGGTTTTACATGTGCTTTCGTGTAAATAAAAAGTCGAATGGTTTTTCATTTTTCGATATCTATTAAAATAAGCAAGATACTATGCTTACTATAATGTAAAATCTGAAATTTTAGTATACCTAAGACCAATCTAAAAATTATTTTTTCGGTCGGTTAATTATATTATCGGTCATTATTAATACAGTTGGGGTCGGCTGTCAGCCTAACCGGTAACAGCTGAATATGGAGCGACTGCCTATCTTACCTCCACAACCCAGTTACTGGGTAACACGATACACCTAGCAAGACTGGTAGTCAGACTAACAAATTTTTGAAATTGAGTCATGTTTGCATTGTAAATTAAGCACACTCAATTTCCGAGGTGCAATTTTCGTCAAGTGTATTGCTAAAGAAACGCTTTAGCTTTTCCAACAACAGATGTAGTAGACAAGAAAGTTTTGCAAAATAGGTACCTAGAACCCGTCTATTCATTATTCTACATTCTGGCAAATAATGATACCTTCAGAATCCTATAGTAATGTAACAAATAGAAAAAGCACATGATATCCCTGCGGACCGCGGCGTGAGAAAGGCTTTGGCACGGCATAGTTTTGTTAGCCCTGGGGTCTGAACAGCCTTGTGAGGACTTACAAGCTTAGTCACTTATACGTGCCGGGCTAGTGCTCTGAAAGTATTTGCTTTTGTTTTAGAAAAATAGGTAGGTAGGTTAATGAAACATTTTTGTCTCTAGCCAGTATTTTTTTGTTCTAATTTGTTGGTTTCTTAAACAATAACGTTGCCCCACACTAGGAATCTCTCCTGTATTGTGGGGGGTTCGCAAACATTATAAGCTCACATAAACAAATAGCGAGACCCAGAATGTAGGCCTTACCAATAATTGTCGCGTGCGGGAATCGAACCCACCAGACTCTATGCAGCAGCCAATCACTCAGTCATTGAGCCGGCTGTGTCGTCAACTGGTAGGAATCAAGTGAGTTGCTGGATTTTTCCGTAATGAAAAAAATACAGCTAATCTTTTTTTGTCAGTTTTGATTGAAAAAAAAGGTAAAATAAAATACGCGCTGAGACGTGAAGCTGCGGACACAAGCCCATCATACTACTACTACTGAAAAAAATTAAGGTAAATTGCGGTATACGATTTATGACGTATTAAAAAAACTACTCACTAGATCTCGTTCAAACCATTTTTTGGTGGAAGTTTACATGATAGTGTAATATTTTTTTTTAGTTTTATCATTCATTTATTTTATAAGTTACGGGGGGGGGGGGGGCACATTTTACCACTTTGGAAGTGTCTCTCGCGCAAACTATTCAGTTTTGAAAAAAAACATCCTAGAAACCTCGATATCATTTTTGAAGACCTATCCATAGATACCCCACATGTACGGGTTTGATGAAAACAATTTTTGAGTTTCAGTTCTAAGTATGAGGAACCCCCAAATTTTATTGTTTTTTTGTCTATTATTGTGTGAAATTCTTAATGCGGTTCACAGAATACATCTACTTACCAAGTTTCAACAGTATAGTTCTTATAGTTTCGGAAAAAAGTGGCTGTGACATACGGACGGACAGACAGACAGACATGACGAATCCATAAGGGTTCCGTTTTTTGTCATTTGGCTAAGGAACTCTAAAAACGGTACTGCATAGTAACATTATTTGCTTTTAGGTAAACATAAAATTACCATAATTATAAGATTTAACAGACTACGGACGCCAGTAAATGACTGGCCTGTATAATACCAAACAATAACAAAGTTCTGACCAGAATGAGGTCAAAACAATAGTAGGCAGTAACTCCCCGGAGTCAACAAGTAGGTAGCGGGCGACGCTGAGCGGTTTACGAGTCGCGCGCCGACTAACTTGTTACGATCGCTAATCTCTGACAATGTGTGGCTTATTGCGTGCTCGTTTGTCTGGATCGCCCTCGTTTATGGAGCATATTTCTACGAGAAATTGAAGTAGTTTCAAAGTTAAGAGGAAACACAAGGGCCGTTTTTCCATACAAACTTAGTCCCCCGTTTCCTCCCTGGATAATGCCAGTAGATCAATTTTTTTTTTTTAATATCCATGGCTACTATTGGCATGTCCCTATGTTTTCCTTTTTCTCATAAATTTATTATTAAAAGAGATATGAATATTCAAAAACCTAAAAAATTGGCATCATTTTCCGCTGTGTTCAAACATTCAGAAAACGAATTTGACTTGATTATATAAAAAATAGAAAACATAGAAACACGGCAAAAGCCTTTCTTTATTTTTTAATGAAAAAATCAGTTAAATCGGTTAAGTTTTGGAGAAGAAATCAGGGGACTACGAATCATTGATTTTGTGTACTTTTAATAGGTATTTTCAGTCAAAGCTGCAGTTGTCTCTATCGCGCTCTGCGGTTCGTGTTCGGGCATCGCGCGACAGTAATAGATTTTACAAATACCTAATTTTCAATTCTCTAGCCCGTGGTATTTCCTCTTAAAGTCAACGTCAAAGCATTAGGCACTAGATACTTTTGAATAATTGTCAAGAAGTCAGTAAGTAAGAGAGTTAGTAGCTAGTTGCTCGTTATCGAATAAGTTATTATCACCTCGTAAATGGCATGCTAATAAGTAACATGAATTGTGCTTACAACTAATGTACTTCAAAATAATTTTTAAAATCAAACTTACATGTCCACCCACTTTGGCAACTTTTGACATTGTTTATTCAATTTATTCTGTGGCAGTAATGTAAGTTTTTGTTATTTTATCCTTTGTAATAATGGGTTTTACGTGAATTAAGTCATATTTTTTAAAATTAAATACGTCTAATGACCACTACTGCGTAAGTGGGTATGTAATGGTACTTACACGAAAAAAAAAACAATGCAAATCCACGTTGCATAATAATAAAAAAAATTATGAGTGGTAAATCAAATAGAACCATGTTATGCCGAAGTCTGTTGAAGTCGGTCGTAGCACGCGTGTTCATTACCCAGATGAGAAAACTTCCGAAGTCGTTACCCACGGCTTGGCAACTTCCATAAGTGACGTCATGATTTAGTCGACTTTCATACGAAAACTGTATCAACTGGTCACAAGTTTACTTCAAGTTTTGATGTCTCTTTGAGGAACTACGCAGTGGTAAACGTTTGGCTGGTATTCCGAATAAGATCAGACTGTTACTAACTTGAAGCCATATAAGGTGACTGGAGTTGAATTAATCCATATTTCCATATCCGTACTTTTTTACTTTTTTTTATATTATAAATGCGAAAGTAACTCTGTCTGTTACGGTTTCACAATGAAACAGCAGAACCGATTTTGATGAAATTTGGTACGAAAATAGCTTAAACCCTGAGGAAGGACACAGGCTACTTTTTAATACGCGACTTCGTCTGCATCCTCGCTAACTGACATTCACGCGGGCGAAGTCGCGGGCAAAAGTTAGTCAACTATATCAACTGCTGGCATGTATCACGATTTTTATCGATTGAGGCATAAAAATATTAAATTAAAATATACCAAAAACCCAGTACAAGGCAGTGTTATTGTGGATGTATGGAGAGGTAGAGGAAGGCCAAAGAAAAGATGGATGAAAAAAAAAAAAAGTGTTTATTCACATAAATATTTATGTTACACGCTGTATTTACCTCTGCCAAACTACAAAGCAGTTTGTTGGCAGACGTAGCTCCGTTTTTAAACATATTATTATTCTATAATGACACTTTTTCACCTTTACTGAGATAAAACTATTCCTACATTCCTTAAGGGCGCGTATTCGATTTAGCGCAACTCAAAATCTTAACGATTGCTAGAACGGCGTAGCAGCATTGACACACACTAGTACAACACAATGGTCGGTTTGTGTGCATCAGAAAAAGAAATACGCACGAAATAAGCACGAATCATTGAAATTGATCGGCAAACGAAAGCGCGCGATGTTTTACAGTGCTTTTTAAAATAATTGTCTAAAATAAATGAGCTCGTATAACGGACTGAAAAATATTCCGTATATTAAGCATAACATTTACTTTCATAAAATAAATATATCAGTTATGTTTTTATTCAAATACTGGTGAAAAAAAATTGTTAATGTGAACCGATTTTCTACTTTTTCAACATTGTTTTTTAATACATAATAGTAATATTTTCGTAATTTTGGCTCTGTAGCTGTCTTTATGACTGTGTATACTGTTGGAAAAACGCATAAAACAAAATATTTTGGCATATTGTAATGGTTGTATTGGTCCTGAAAGTTAACTCTGACGTCTATTTTCGTAAAACGATATGAAAAAATTGTCTTCGCTTTAAAAAACCATAATTAAAAATTATACTTTTACTCTGTAACTGTATAAATCAAGACTTAATCTTTCTAAAACTGTAAATTGTCTTTAAATAATCTGCTCACATAATTACGATATTGCTCTGGGCAAAACGCAAAAACATGAAGTTTTCGTCACGAATCGAATACGCGCTCTTAAATTTAACAACAAACTTTTAAATATTCTCTACAGTGAGGCTTTGGCAAAATAATTATATTAAAGAGGTACTTATGTATTTTATTTTTAAAACATTTTTTTGTGACACAATTGTTTAGCTCGGTTGGGAGGTTATTAAAAATGGAGGAAATAGAGGATATATTGTGTTAAGAATAATAAGAGTGAAAAAGGAGTATGTGATAGCATGACGGTTGATAGAACGGAATAGAAGAAGAAAACGTGTTACGCCGAGTCCAAGTAACACTGGATGATGAGGATGACAAATACCTAATACACGTTTAATACAAACTGTTGTGAATTAAACATTAATAAAATAATGACAACACCTTACACAAATCTCCCATTAAAACCTGCGGGATTACTTGACTTAGTTCGGAGACTTGTAATAAACTTGAAGATGAACGCTAAGGATTAACTTGTTTCCTTTCAAACCTTTTCTTAAAGTAGGATTTTAGCCTCCCGC
The DNA here is from genome assembly GCA_947361185.1 of Charanyca ferruginea. Taxonomy (NCBI): domain Eukaryota; kingdom Metazoa; phylum Arthropoda; class Insecta; order Lepidoptera; family Noctuidae; genus Charanyca; species Charanyca ferruginea. The sequence continues at coordinate 28,454,167 of OX376063.1, forward strand.
CGGAATTAATCCGCCACGACGAGATATCCAAGAAATCGTCACAGAAACAAATGAATGAATCGCAGATATTTCGGCAGCTAAACGAAATATCATTTGTTTTCATTAGCAAGAAGTTATTCCCAGTTGGTTGCTGTTACAATTTGTCATTATAGTACGAAGGTTTAACCACTTCTGGCTTGAAAACTGGATTAGAACTAATGTGCACGCTTCAATGTTGGCTTTGCTAATTGGGACTCTTATAGCAAGGACACAGACAACGGACAGAACAGTAGGACAATAAACATATTCAACGAAGATTCAAAGACATAGAAACGAGGTGATCAATGTTATGGTCCCCTTTCGAATGAATTGCTGTTATTGTGACTGTGTGGAAAAACTCATAGCACCGTAATTGCGTACCACATTTATAATTACAATCTGAAGGATTTAAAGGGATTAATAATTAAATTAAATGCTCCGATTTGTCTGCTCGACAGCGTAGAATCGTATGTACTTAGAAAAGTTTTCTTTTTCATATTATAATTACTAATTTAAACGAACACTGAGATCCAAGGTCAGCAGTGCAATTCTGCAAGAATTCACCCGCGAATTCAAATTCTAACTTATTTCCGATTTCACTTACCTGAAGTGAAAAGTATTTGGTATTCGCTAAAATAACGTAATAATAGTTCGCTTCACCTTATGTTGTCACTTAGTGGCGCTAGCATAGTTTTCATTGAGTTAGAGACTACCTAAAACAGTGTTCACCGCGGAATCAGAAGTTAGAACTGGAGTGAGTTCTTACACAATAATGTAGCTGAATTAACTTGTGTTTTGGATGTCAGGGTTCTAGCAATTGAATTATCTTGTCATAGAAAGTGTGTTGCATAATAAGGCTGCAGGTTGTTACTTTCGATGCATGTAAAGACAACCTTGACCTCTAAAATATAAAACAACAATCAATACTGAAACATTCAAGGTTCTATCTCACGACATAGCATCAATCAACTCCCACAAAAGCATTAGTGATGGTAACACAGACCACAAAGGGTGATATTTGGCCCAAATGTTTGTCAAAAACATTACAAAGGAAAACAAACAGTTTGTTGGCTCCAATGTTTGCTAACTATTGAGAGGAACAACGCTCATTGTCAAAGGATTACGGAAACCTTTTCGTGATTGTTTGACGTTGTGTGATGTACAAGTATTTGGAAATAGGAGTTATGAATTACTTAGAGTGTAATGCAGAGTATAAGAGTAATACCATGATAGTAGTAGTACCTAGAGCTCTGTATGAAGGAGCTCGTGCGAGGAGCAATTCAATCATACCAAGTTATTCTGCCATGCAACTTTGATATTTTTCGGTTTGATGAGTGCCTCTGTGCTACCTCTGGGAGGTCCTGTTGATGACCATTAACGATGCTGACCGCTTATTATCAGCTGGACCTCCAGATTGTTTATATTACAATATAGGTACATAATCATCATCATCATATCAGTTTATTCGATTGCCGTCCACTGCTGAAAAGGTACATGATGTGACATACAATGTTTCATGTAACATGTCAACTTTATAAAATATGTTTGTGCTACATAATATTTGGTTTAGCGTCGTTTGGCGACGTTGGTTCCTCTCACCAGATGGACCGACGACATCGTCAAGGTCACGGGTAGCCGGTGGATGCAAGCGGCAAGTGAGGCCTATGTTCAACAATGGATGTCTTTCGGCTGATGATGATGACATAATATTTTATGTATCTGAAGATTAAAAAAAACACATCTGATGTTCTTGTACAATAACACATGCAATAAAAGAAAGTAACAGAATACAAACGTATAATTGAATTCAGCATGCACATTTTAAGTAAGACTCAAAATAAAATTAATGATAAACGTTTGGTTCGGGCCGAAACTGCTTTATTTCCAAGTTATACAAGCAGGTGTTGTAAAAGGCGACAAAGGGATTTTGTCAAAATGACCTGTAGTATGTGCGATTGACAACTTGTTCCAATGAACAATCCAGTTATGATAGAGGTTGTGTCGATGACCTCTTTTTACTTTAGTGGTCACTGAGAGATTATATTCACTCTGAATTCAAAAATGTTGTTTCAACATCTAGGAAAATGGGGAACCGATCACTTTTCCGAAATGTTTTTATCCGAATTTCATTTTACCGAAAACTATTGACCGATGTCTTTTTTGCTATATGCATTATTTGACATATTTTTATATCATCGAAGTATCATGTGTCATAAGTATTATTTTACCGAACTATTTTTCGTCGATTTACAAATTAACTTTTTGCTATTGGCCGAAGCCTCTTTTGAACTTTTTTCATTTGCCAAATGATTTATTTGCCATTTTTTCACCACACCGAAACAACATTTTACAGAATACTAGCGGGCCCGGCCGACGTTGTCCTGCCTGAAAATAAAAACAAGTCCTAGAACTACAACGCCACCTATCGGGTCCAATTGTGAATCTAAACCATTCACAAATCCACTGGAACACACACAAAACATTTCATCAAAATCGGTCCAGCCGTTTAGGAGGAGTTCACTTTCATACACACGCACAGAAGATTTTTATATATAAGATTACCTGGTAGCATTATCAATATAAAATAAAATAGTGTCATAAAAAATTAATAGGCTACAAAATTTTAGTGACAGAAACGAATCGCTGCAAAACCGACTTCACGCAGTCTTGTCTGCCCTACGCCTAGAGTGTAATTTAAGCCCGCGTAGGCGCGGAGGGGTGGGGCGGCCCGCGAGCTGAGGAGCAGGCGGTTTGAAGGCTCGCCGCCGCGGCTGAGGCTGGCCGGCGGAGCCGGCCTGCAAGCCGAAGCTGCGGTGGTGAGCATTAAAACCATCTGCGACGATAAGCTCGCGTGGGGCCGCCCAGACCCCGCAGCGCCGGAGTCGTGACAGAAACAATGCTTGTGCATGTTGCATGCCTGCTTGCATGTTTCATGCTTGTTTGTACGCTGCATGCTTGCTTGCATGCTGCATGCAAGCAAGCATGCAGCGTGCAGATAGCAGAATGAAGCAGATAAGAAATAGTGTGCACAAACTTTCTAGGCGTTTGATGAAATTAAAATATGGTAATTAAAACAGTGGAATAATGAATGTTTGGAATCATAATACTTCGAATAAATGTTATTCGGCTAAGTCTAACTTCGGTATGAAGTTTATCGACCAAATGAAACGTCGGAATAACGAAAAAAATCGAATTGATAATAGGTCAACTGATACAGTGGCAGACGTGACTTCGATGAAGTAAAAAAAACGAAACGATAATAGTTGGAAAGTTTTAGGTGAAATGAAATTCGGTCAAATATTTTTCGACCTTATGATAGGTAACCAGGATAACCTTTTGTAACCGTTGATGACTAAAATGTTTAAAATAAGTTAAGTACCATACCATATATTCGTCGTTTCAGACAACGTTTTTCTAACGCCACTTAAAACAGTAAACAAAGGCAGCCTCCACACAAACAAGCCTCGTAAATAAATGATTAACGAACGCAACTCAAACGCGAAGTTAATGATGAAATAATAAAACTTCACATCGAGTTTCAAAACAAAAGAAAAACATCCAATGGAAATTGAGAGTTTATTTTTTGTTTGTTTGGAACAATAATATTGTAGGTATATCTTGCTTGGGTTAGATAAGACCGGGGGAAGCTCGTTAGCGAAATTGTTACAAGTAGATAGTAGGTGCCTCCTTTTTTTTTTGAGTAGGGTTGTATAGAAAAAATATTTTAAGAGTTAAAAAAAATGTTATTTCGATTTAGTACCATCAGTTGATTAAATGTTTGTTACGTTATTTTTTTGATTAACATTCTAATTCGGCACCACATGTTTAGAGATGAACTGATAGGACAGACTTGTCCTGGAGTGGAGACTGCGAATCGTTAGGCGTAGCATGGGACGTCCTCCAGCCCGATAGATCGATGACTTAAATAAGGTAGCTGATGGTGGCAGAGGACCGGGAAAAATGGTGCACCAAGGAGGCTTATGTCTAACAGTGGACCAATAGTAAGCTAAAGTCATGATAGAGATCAACAATACCTTATATTAAAAATACAACATCTCATTATTAATAAATACATTTTGAACTGGAAGATCTTTCATCATCATATTAACCTTTAGACGCCCACTGCTGGGCATAGGTCTCCCCCAAAGACCTTCACCTGTGTATTTGTGGATTCCATTGGAGGGGTTGGAGGGGTTTAGCCGTAATCGCCATGCTTGGCCGATGCATGTTGACGAACGCAGAAGTGTTATGGTACTCAAAGGATGCTGCTGCCCATCCTCTGGTCGATATCCCTCTGTCAACTTCTAAGACACCCACGGGTAGAAATGGGGTGGTGCTATTCTCGGCACCACACGACAAAGAGGATCGTACGATTGGACGGAAGATTTTTAAAATAACAATAAGTAAAATGAAGGTACAGTCAACAGCAAAAGTAGATGACTAAAATCAGAACTTCAATACTAATTTACTAACTCTAATTTATATAATTTATTACTAGTTTATTTATTAAAAGTATGTGATAGTCACACACATACTTTTGAATCACTTCGACGCCACACAGTTCTGACACAAACTCCGTTCATTAGTATTGAATTTCTGGTTTTGATCATCTACTTTTGCTGTTGACTGTACAAACGAATCACTGATACGCAGAAACCCGTTACAAATAGCTGATCCGCCCAAACGCCGAACGCTCCACAAATCCTATTCATTCAATAAACGAATATAAGTGAACAAACCCCAACAAACCTGCTCATCCCCACATAACGCGCCTTCAGGAACATCAACAAAAGCCACAAAACGTATATGCAATTAACGTTTTATTCTGCTTTTAACGATATCCCAAATTAATACCCGGCTCTTTATTCACGGCGAGATATTTTTGGGAGGGTTGTCGGCAGAGTCCGTCGTAGATAATTAATTTATATTACGTACCACCCCTATAAACAAAGCTCATTGGCCGACGGAATCCCAACTAAATGTACTGGACGGCCATTGATCCGAATCCTGCCAGTATTTCGGCGAGTGCTTGATTTTTATTCGGCTTTCGGCTATCAGACTATCGGATCGACGCCGAATATACGTTTTGTTTGAGTTAGCTTTGTCGTGTGTTTGATGTTGTTTGTAAACGTTGTTCCTCGATAAAGGAGTGTTGACAAATATTTGATGCGCGAATAACGTAACGATGCCTTTTTATACTTTTTCTTATACTGGGATAATGTTTATAACAACAAACCCTAATCTCTGTATTTTGTAGAAATTGTTTCGTTCGGGAATTCCACATGCATGGGCTTACCGCATAGTAGCCAATCAATTAGCGCACGACAAGTGAACTGTGAAACTATTCACTCATCAATACTATAATCAGGTAAACAATACGCTTTCATGCTTTCTATTAAATTTGATGAATTTTGTGGTAGTTTGGATAATGAATAAGAGTACAATAAAAGTTAAAATGTAACGAGAATAGTTGAGAAATTAAGCATGACAGTAATCAATTAGTGACGCAAATGCAAAGTAGAAGTCCGCCAGGACCTGTACTGAGACGTTTCTACCAGTGAGTAAACAACGAAAGTAAAAACTGTGACCCGAATGAAAACACATGCTACCCGAGAAATGACCGTCCACCAAAAGTCAAGAAGCAAAAAGGTTCACGACTTTTTACTAACAAAGTAAACAAAACTGAAAGCGATGCCACATTAACGAAAAAACAAAAACCTGGAAAAGTCTTTCCAAAAAGGATTAACATTCACTCCACAAGTTGAAACCTCACCCAGCTTTCAAAATATTGACATGACGGGGAAGCAAGCAGACAAATAAGAATTCTGTAGTTGCTACCAAAACTCATCTCGTGTAGAGGAAGCCTTATTTTTTATGCAAATTGCTCTAGGGCAATGGAAGCAATGAAGTCGACATTAATTAATATTTTAAAGTAAATGCTGCGATATTATGCAACTTGATTGTTCTATTGTTGAGTCAATTACTTAGAACGTTTCATTGGATACTGGATATTAGTGTAGCTTTGTTTGAACCTTGTATTGTCAATTAAGTTGACCGGGATATCGAAGTGAATAGCGAGAAGTTATAGAGAATTTGAAGATCTGTTTTTTGGAACAAAGGAACTAAGTTTGTCCAAGAATTCATTACGTTTGTGATTAAACTATCATCTCGAAGTTTGAACAAACTAATTGGTTGACAGTTATTTAAGGCGGTTATGTACGCTTAAATACCCCAAGGCAAATAACCTTGAGCATTCGTTCCCTTTGCGCCGCGCAAGAGATACAGTAGCGAAATACGCTCAGATTTTAGAATTAAATCTTTATAAAATCACAATTTGGAATTTTGAAAAAAAAAATTCTACCAAAATGTTCATTAATAAATTGCCTATCCATTAGTGTTAGTAAAAAATTGTATTAATGGTTACTTGCCGAGAAGATGCATGTTTTCAATAATTTTTACTAATTTCTGTGGTTTAGTTGTGAGGAGATTAGTTAAATATTATACTTCGTAAACAAAAATCAGATCCACCATTTTGGAGTCAAGATTATGTAGAAATTTAATCTATTTTTTATTTGTTCATATTTCTTTTGGATAAAGAGTATTTAGGTCCGAAAAACTGAACAAAAAACGGCTAGCGCTGCGTTTTGCACAGGGACGCGCCTTAAGCGGCGATTTATAGAATGTAAATAGAAACTGTTTCTGAACACCTTCAATATTATAATCTATACTAATATTATAAAGAAGTAAAATTTGTTTGTATGTAGGTATCTTCGAAACTACTAATCCGAATTAAATAAAATTTAAACTAATTGGAAGCTACGATCCCTGGGTGTCAAAGGTTAGGGTGTAGTAGGTTATTCGTAACACGGACGATGTCGCGGGCTAAGTGTTAGTATACCAATATTATGTATAAATTACTCTTAGTCTGAGCGTCGATATTGCAACTTATCAGTTGCAATATCGACGCTCAGACTAAGAGTTTTTGGTGCATATTGATATTGATAGATTGCATATCTGCAATGACATGTATTATGATGACGTTGGTGGTTTTTGGTGGCATGTGGTAGTGTGATGGTGTATGGTGTGAGTATATACCCACACCATACACCATCACACTACCACCACCATACATATGTATGGTATTGTTGATTTCGTTCTTGCATATATTGTCACAGCGCTGATAATAAAATCTAAAGTGCTAATTTTATATTTTTTTATATTTCATATCATATTCATATCTATTCTAATATTACAAACAAACAAACAAACTCTTCAGCTTTAGCTAAAGAGTTTATTTGTTTGTTTGTTTTGTTGAACGCGCTAATCTCAGGATCTACTGGTTCGAATTGAAAAATTCTTTTTGCGTTGAATAGTCCATTTATCGAGGAAGGCTATAGGCCTGTGCGAAGCCGGGTCAGGTCGCTAGTATTTCATATTTTTGTAGGCTTTCGTTTGGCCGCAACTCACCTTTTCTTAAGTTATGATGCAGCCTAAGGTGGAGCTAATATACTGATTAGCGCTAGATATCCATTATAATAACAGTCATCATCGTCAACCTTTTTCCTCAACTATATACCAGGCTTCCAGTCTAACCGGATCCAGCTAGAATACCAGTGTTTTACATGGAGCGACTGCCTGTCTGATTTCCAAAACTCAGTTACAGGGTAACAAAATAACCCTTTCCAAGACGGGTTGCCAGGCTTTCAGACCCATAACGACTGTCAACGATCCACGAAAGTCAGCCGGGACGAACGGGTTTACGTGTTTTCCGAGGCACGGAAGAGTCTCGGTATGAAATGGATGGCCCATCCATAGACCAATGCAAGCGCAGCTTAACCATGATTCGTTCGGATTTTACTTAGCCACGAAACTCTCTCTATAAATAAAAATAGCAGTACAAATCCTTATTGAGACTATTGATAACAATTGCAACTTAGTTCTATCTATAAATAATCTTTCACATCTAGTCAAATGCTTCTAATTGCTACGCACCGCACACAGAGTAACATGACGTATGTTGCGGCTAGTTGTCGACCATAATATAATATTATCCTTTGTGTTGAACACGTATGTGAGCTTACAATTAATTAAATCAACAGCCAATTATCGGCTTGTTACTGTAATAGTGGACACGCCCAACGTGAATGTCCATTGTATTGCAAACAAGACTAGGTCTAGAATGTAATGGGATCTTTAAGGTATTTTCATACCAAATTTCATCAAAATCGGATCAGCCGTTTCATCGTAAAAGCGTAACAGACAGAGTTACTTTCACATTTATAATATTAGTATGATTAGAATATATTAGTATAATTTTAGAATTAGTATGATTAGTATAGTATTAGTATATTAGTATTAGTATGGAAGTATGGATTTCAAAGCAACTAAAACTCTGATTAAATAGTCAACTTGCTGTTAGCTGGAAGTTCTTCCGTTGTCGTTTCGTGAATGTCGGTTATCGGGAATGCAAAAGAAGTCGCGTCGAATAAAAAGTAATCTATGTCCTTCCACAGTGTTAACGCTATTTTTATGGGAACACCCAAATATTCCGAAATATTTTATTCCGAATTTCAATATTCCGATTTTCAAAAGTCCGAATTTCAAAAGTCCGAATTTCAAAAGTCCGAATTTCATAATACCTAAAAATTATAATCTCTATTATTTAAAATCACGAAAGTTATTTTACCGAATGTCGTAAATCCGATTTGTTTGTTTTCTGATTTTCATATGTTCGAAGAATCAAATGCTCGATGAGTGCTCGGTCCGAAAAACGAAATTCCGAATTTCAATATTTCGAATAAACTGTTAAAATTCATTCAATTCAGCTACGCATATATATTCAAAATGGTGTCCCCTTGTTTCGCAGACAGAAATTTCATAGAATTTCGTTTCCCAGAAAATGTTTCATATAATATTTGGTTCTTGTATTTTTATTTCGACTATTATTGTTTCAAAGACTATTTACTTGAATGAAACATATTTCACAGAAACACAATTCAAAGAATTTTTGTTAAGGTTTAGGATTCTTTGGAATGAAAAAGAGATTTTCTGCATGCACAAAAACAGTTCCAGTTTATTCAATGTTACACTTACTAGCCACAGATACAGAGTATCACACAGAAAAATAAATACAGTTGTAGTCAATTGTCACAGATAATATAAGTGCTGCTCTTATCGAGTACTGAAGTATTAATTCCATAAAGCCAAGCTTATAATATTACCTATAACCAACAGAATAAAATTATATATCCAATACCCTCTCTATAATTTTACTTCCCTACAAACTGTAACTTTTAATTTAATTACACAAACTGTTTATGTTAATACATACTTATACAACAAATGATCTCTTAAAAATATAAATGACTGAACTGGTAATGACTTAGTTAAGATGTCTGCCAATTGATTGGAACTAGAAACATATTTAATTTTAATAATCCCTTCCTCAACCTTTTCTCTAATAAAGTTATATTTTACATCTATATGTTTAGTTCTTTTGTGGTAGATGGGATTATTTATCAGCCTTATTGCACTTTGGTTATCTACATGTAGAAGAACAGAGTCACACATTTCACCTAAGTCTGATAACAATTGCCTCAGCCATATAATTTCCTTGGCAGACTCACTAGCAGCTACAAACTCTGCTTCTGTAGTAGAGAGAGCAATAGTCTTTTGTTTTTGACTGGACCATGTGATAGGTCCACCGTTCAACAAGAATATGTATCCAGTGGTAGACTTTCTAGTGTCTATATCACTTGCAAAATCTGAATCAGAATAACCTATAAGACTGCTGCTCTCACTGTAAGTGATACATAAATCCTTAGTATCTATCAAATATCTTATTATGCGTTTAGCAGCATTTACATGTTGCTGTTTAGGACTGTTTACATATCTACTTAGTAAGTTTACTATAAAACTAATATCTGGTCGTGAGACTGAACATAAAAACAATAGTGAGCCTATTAGCTCTCTATAAGGAAAGCTTACAATTTCTTCCTCTAAATTCTTTGAGATTATTACATTTACATCAGATGGGGTTTTTACAGGATTGGCATCACTCATATTAAATTTTGCTATTATCTGCTCAATATAATTTCTTTGATGAATAAGAATGAAATTATTCTCCCTTTTTATTTGCATGCCCACAAAGTAAGTTAAATTCAATTCTTTAATTTTAAAAGCTTGTTTTAAATACATTATAATTTCTTCAATTAAATTCTTATGTGGGGAAACCACAAGACAGTCATCTACAAAAATTAATAAGTAAATTTTGATGCCATTGAAATCTCCTATATAAATACAGTTGTCTGCCTGAGATTGTACAAAACCATATTCCTTTAGAAAATTTGTGAACTTCTTATTCCAACATCTAGACGCTTGTTTAAGACCATATAGGGCTTTATTTAATTTTAAAATATAATCATTACTCACTGACACTCCCTCAGGCACCTCTAAATATATGTCTTCATCAAGATTACCATTGAGAAAAGCTGTTTTTACATCAAACTGTTGGATTACATAGTTGTATTTAGCTGCAAGAGAAAGAATTATTCTTATGGAATCATACCTTATAGTTGGCGAAAATATTTCATCATAATCTACGCCTTTTACTTGCTTGAATTCACGTGCACATAAACGAGCTTTGTACCTTGTGACCTTTCCATTTTCATCTCTCTTTATTGTAAAAACCCATTTTGTTGTAATAGTTCTTTGATTAGCTGTCTTGACAGCTGTCCAGGTCTTATTGTCTTCATGAGCTTCAAGTTCTTCATCAACAGCTTTAGACCACTGAACCTTTTCAGGATCGTTCATCGCCTCTTCATATGTAGATGGTACTGTGAATTCCACGAAGTTTGCTTCGTAATTTCTATTTTGTCGAGGTCTTAGATTGATATGTCTTTCTTCTGGATCTTCTATCTCCTGAGATGGTTCGTAAGTGGGATCATCATCATCACAGCTGTGCAAACTTTCAGCTGAATTTTCTGTTGATAAAGTGTCACTGCGATGTCTTTCATTTTCTTGTTTGTTTTCTTTAGTGTCTATGCATTCTTCTTCTATGAAAAGTTTTGAAATGTTTCTTCTTATTTCTGGGGCTTTCTCCTCATCAAAAATTACATTTCTTGATATTTTTAGTTGTTTGTTTTGTGTATTGTACATTCTATAATTAGTCTCATCATATCCTACTAATATCATCATCTCACCTTTTTTATCAAGTTTGTTTCTTAATTGATCTGGAATATGTACATATACGACACTACCAAACACCCTTACATGACTTAACTGCGGCTTAACACCTGTCCATGATTCACAAGGTGGTTTATTGACTGATTGACTTGACGAGGTCCTGTTAAGTAAATACACAGCTGTATTAACAGCTTCGGCCCACAAATACAATGGCACATCATTAGCATACAGCATTGACCGAGCACTCTCAACTATGGTTCGCAACTCCCTCTCTGCACGACCATTTTGTTCTGGAGTGTAGGGTGCTGTGCGAGTGCACAGCACCCTACACTCCAGAACAAAATGGACACACTGACAATGGAGGGGAATATAAAAATAATGCATTATATAAAATAATGCAATAATGCAATATATGAAAGAAGAAGGCATAATGCATACTCATGCATTATGCCTTCTTCTTTCATATATTCCTTAAATGCATTATTTTTATATTCCCCTCCATTGTCAGTGTGTAAAATCTTCACACTATGCATGTACTTATTCTTGATCATAGCATTATATATTTTAAAATATTCCATCACATCACTTTTATTTTTCATCACCACCGCAGCTTCGGCTTACTGGCCGGCTTCGCCGGCCAGTCTCAGCCGCGGCGGCGGGCGTTAAAACCACCTGCTCCTCAGCTCGCTGGCCGCCTCGCCCCTCCGCGCCTACGCGAATTTAAATTACACTCTAGGTGTAGGGCAGACAAGACTACGTGGAGTCGGTTTCACAGCAATTCGTTTCTGTCATTAACTTTTGTAGCACAACATATTGACTTTTTAAGATTATTTTTGTTATTGTCATTCTTTTTATACCTATATATTTTTGTTGAAATAAATTCCATATAAAAATACACCGAATAAACAATATTTGTTAAAAAGTAATTCTACTGTTTGATAAGTTTGTTAAACAAAAAAATGTGATTAAAAATTATTGGATATATAATTTTATTCTGTTGGTTATAGGTAATATTATAAGCTTGGCTTTATGGAATTAATACTTCAGTACTCGATAAGAGCAGCACTTATATTATCTGTGACAATTGACTACAACTGTATTTATTTTTCTGTGTGATACTCTGTAGCGGAGGGGCGAGGCGGCCAGCGAGCTGAGGAGCAGGTGGTTTTAACGCCCGCCGCCGCGGCTGAGGCTGGCCGGCGAAGCCGGCCAGTAAGCCGAAGCTGCGGTGGTGAGCGTGAATACCATCTGCGACGATAAGCTCGCGTGGTACCGCCGGAGCCCCGCAACGCCGTAGCCGTGACAGAAACCATGCCTGCTGCATGTTGCATGTTCGCTTGCATGATGCATGCTTGCTTGCTTGCTTGCATGCTGCATGCTTGCTTGCACGCTGCATGCTGCATGCTTGCTTGCACGATAACGATAAAGATAATCGGAATTTTAATAATCGGAATTTTAATAATCGGAATTCGTATTTTTGATGTTCGGAATTTTCATTATGTCGGACTTTTTGTTATTCGATCTTTTGAAACTCTGTATTTTGAGAATAGTATTATTATAAACGTTCGGAATTTTGAAATTTTAGTATTATAAAAATAGGATGAATGATAAATCGGAGTTGCGATATTAGGAATTTTGAACTATTCGGAATTATGAAAATCGGTATTTTGAAATTCGTATTTCTGACTTTCGGAATAAAGTTTTTCGTATTTATGTAGTGTACCCTATTTTTATACCTTTCATCAAAACAAAATCGGTTCAGCCGTTTCATCGTGAAAACGTAACAGGCAATTTTTTATGGTAGTATAGATTGTAATCAGCAGATCTGATTGATTGAGCAGAGATACGGCAAAGCGTCACCGTTATATGGTTGAAGTTCCACGGTATCGAACCAAGCGCTTTGATTCCACATTTATTGTGCGAACTGCCAGACTGTGGAATTAGCTGCCCGCCTCTCTGTTCCCTGATAAGTATAATTTGAATATCTTCAAGGCACAGGTGAACCGGTTCATCCTAGACAAGCGTGTTCCAACTTAGGCCGCATCATCACTCAAGATCAGGTGAATTGCGGTCAAACGCAAACCTATTTATTAATAAATAAAAAAAATATCAGATTTTAAGGGCCAAAATCAAGTGCTTTTATAGAAACATTCTAACTTGGAATTTTTGTAAATTTTGTCATCTACCCAATTGAAACAAGACTTCTACTCGTTTCCATCGTGTTATTCCGAAGGCGTGCGCTGACAATAAAACAATAAAACTCTTCTACTTCTTTATGTTTAACATGAGCAAACTTAATGAGGACTTGAAGCATGCCTCTGCGTCTCTGTGTGTCTATTTCATAACAAAATGCCGGAAGTTTAGGAATATTTTTCTTTTTGTGGTAGTAAATAGATTGTCAATTTCTTTTGTTTCTTATTTGTATCGAAAGTGATTGACATGTTTGTTATAGAAAGATAAATAATAACAAAGACTTTCCTCATTTTCCTAAAAAGATAAATAAGTGGGATGAGTTGACGTAATGGCTCTTGAATATTATTTACGTAGGAATATTTTTTTAACACAATCGACGCACGCACTCTACACCCACATTCGCACATACATATACACCTACACTCACAATTCACACGCAAGCACAACTCACATAGTTATATCTTGCTAAGTAATTTTACTTTATTTGATGTTAAAATTATGAAACGTTACACTAATGTCTGTTATAATGGCTTCAACTTCAGGAAGTAAAGTGTGACCTGAAATACAGACTTAGCCTAGTTAGTCCTTATCACTATTAAATGGTAAACAAAATTATAGTGGAACGGTTCGTCCCAACAAACATGCGATATTTTTGTTTAAACTCTACAATTTAATACAAATTATTTGCTTAATTTTCTGCAACCCAGATCCCGTATAACACCATTACACGGGTAAATCAAGTTACATATTAATTTAGTCTCTAAAGCTTTACACATAAGCGCTATAATCGCTGGTATCACGCTAAAATAATAACACAAGAAAGATAAATGGAATCATTCAAGCGTCGTTACAAGGGTCTACCTTTGCAGAAACCCTCTTTTACGCAAGACGAAAATAAAAAAGCTACTTTATTACTATGTAAATAAAGTTATGATTCAGATTTTTGAGTGGACAGGTGTGACCGTAGCGTCGTAGCCGTCGTAGCGGCGTAGCACCGTAGCACCGTAGCGCCGTAGCGCCGTAGGCACACAATCATTTGAGTGACAATGGCGGGGCAATGTTATTCATGCTCCGTCCTCCGTCGCATTGTGCTACCTTCTGAAGACGTGATGAAAATTCCATTTAATAATTTTATACTTAAGGGAACCATATTTTATGGGGCGTTGAATAAAGCAAGAATGTTACGATTTAAGAAATATTTTTTTACACTTAAATTCAGGTTAAATTATGAAGCTTCGTCTTAGAGAGAGCGAAAGACAGTGAAGTATCGAAGGAGGGTGGTAAAAAAATTGAATATAAATGTTAGTATGGACAATAAAAAGCATTCTTATAAAATCATTTCGTATTCTCATTTTCAGCGAATAAAGATCACTCGATTTCTTTACAAAACGTGACATCAATAAAACGTTTAAATTTTGTAGCATAATGATATATTTTAGTTAAAATATGGTGTTTTGCAATCCAGTCTTTCAAAGTAGTGATAAGACTTTGATAGCCGAGAATATAAATCAACAATATTTTAATAATAATAATAACCCAAACCTATGGAAAAAGGAGCGACCTCTAGAGCGGAGGGTTGAAAGATTAATTAACAGTTAAAATTAATAATTCAATATTTCATACTATACCTATTCATTAGTTAGTTACAAAAATTACATTATATGTTACACGTAAAAGAAAATTGTAATTAGGAAAAAACGGATTGGTTACAGACGTCTGCACAACAAGACATGCCGAACTGTAAAATTTACCCAATTGAATATGAACCTTATTGTACTGCAATAAAGTTGAAAATCTATCAAATAAATTTGACAATTTGTAGTAGCTTGATGTGCTGGCTGTACCTACTTATAATGAGAATAAAGCAAACTGTATTTTTGCTTCATTTTATTTCAAGAAAAGTTGGATGGATTTTGTAAATAATGATTTATGAAAGAGAAGGGAGCCAATGATATCAAGACGTTTTTACAGCGCGGGATGGAAGAAAAAAACTTGTTGCGATGACCTCAAGTAACATAAGAAGCAACAAGAATAATATGGCCGCGGAGTTTCTTGCCATTTCTTGCCTTGTCGTTCTTCTCCATAGAGACTTACCCTACGTTTTGGAACAAGCAACTAGCTTCAACTTTTTGACTAATAAACTGACTCTTTGACAACTCAAATGTGCCTGTAAATGGTTTAATTGGAAAAAAAAATGCTTTGGGTTTGACTTTGATAAGACAAGGGCTTGAAGCATGATTTTTATAATGCTACTAGCTGAGTACTTGAAAGAATCATGGCCATACATTTATTTGTATGAATAAAATTATAATTTAAAGGGTTTAAAATACTTTCCAATGTGAAGAATACATTAGGAGTAGATTCATACAATTAGCATATTTTTAAACCCCCGTAATTAAAATATTACGAAATGAAAATAACAGTTTTTCGTTTTATCTTGATGCCCATTTAGTGTTTATAAAAAAAAAGAAAGTGACGAGCGACGGTAATGGATCTATAAAATTGGCAGACAAGTGATGTGACAAGTGTGTGGAAAAAAATAATCATTATTTGTCATAATATTTCCCATAAAACGATGCAATTTCAGCGTAACAACTGCGAAACGGCGCCTGTCAGTGTCACTGTTGCTGTCAGTGGCCGTTTTGTTCTGAAATTCTTCGTTTCGTTTCTTTTCGTTAAATTATTCACTTTTTTTGCGGTGTTTTAAAAATATTGTAAATGCCTGAAGATACTCTTTAGGTACCCAAGAATATAAGAATTAGAATTTCAACTTCTCTAAACAACTTATTTTTTTTGTACAAATTCTGCCTTGATTCTTTGCTGAAATCCTGAGTGACCTGCTGTTTACAACGCCCCATTCAGTCACAATACTTACTTCATCATCAGCCGAAAAACGTCCACTGTTGGACAATGACCTGCCCCTATGGGAGGGGGATGGCCATAATCCACATAATACATAATATATTGAATCACTGCAAATTCACGCGTAAATGCGTCATGCGTAGAACTCATTAGAAAGTGTATTACATTCATAATTCTCCAAAACGTTCTGTAAATAAACATCGCACGGTATCTACTTTTGGTTTCGGAGCGTGAGAAACCTTACTTTATATATTACTTAAATGAGTAAGTACTCAGGATTTTTACTGAGGATAAAAATGAGAACACGTACTGCCGATTTGGAGGCGACTTTTATTCTAATTCAAAATACATACAGGGCTCATCCGGTGGACATAGACCGCTGAGCTTGCGAACGACAGAGTCTAGACATAATAGATATATGTACGTACTTAATCTAGAGCGGACGGGTGAGGTGTATCTATAACTCCTCCGACCCTAAGAGCGAAATTATCGGAAGGTTCGATTTGAGAGTCTTTCCGACTATTTTGCCAATACAATAAACATTTGGGCGATTTAAGCCAGGTTATATAAATCAAAAATGTAATAAAACTAAAAATTACTAATCCTAAAGTGACGTATCCTAAAATTTCACTGAAGTTAAAGTTCTTGTTTTCATTCAATACACTTTCTATCACTTCACTATGCTTTAACGAAAACGCCATATATTTAACTTCGTCCAAACTGATTCCTTTCATATTAACTACACTCGATTCGGAGGCAGTGGCATTCAAGTTTAGCTGCGATAACGTGACAATTGGAATCCTTTCCACAACTTCCAATTCCACAAAAATATGTCGACGAAGGTGAATCCCATAGATTTGGAGGACGCAAGGCTCATCAATTGTCACCAGGTAAGTGCCGAACACAAGTTGCTTACTGATCTCTTCACCGCATTGCTTCGTCAGTGTTGTTCTCAATCTAGTGTAGAGAAGCCAGCTAGCTGCGTTCACTTGCTGGACCCTGACCTTCTCAATTTCTATTTCTCGTTGTTTACAGGGACTATGGTCATATTCAAATTTCATCAACTGTTCCACACAGGTAAGTTCATAGTATAAGGCTTGATTATCCGCAGTACATAAAAACTGATCTCCAGCAGAGAGCGGTCGACATGGTTTTATTAGTGGTAAGTATTTCATTCCTTTCGCCAGAAGGTAAGGATATTTGGGAATAATGGCTAGGGTTTTGTTTTCAGATTCATGAAAGATTGGTAAGGAATATATCTTAAAATAATTATACGATGAGTTATCCGTAAGTGGAATTTCCATTATAAATGTAATCTGATTATTTTTAATAAATGATTTTACACAAATGGTCTCCTCTATTTTCAATAGATTTGTTTCTATTGGAGGATACATTAAGTTTCCTGAGTTAGAAATTAGTTGTAAATGATGCAATAATTCTGTAGAATTCACAATAGATTGATGTAGTATCGATAATTTACTTAACGCTAATGCTGTTTCAAGTTCACTTAGCCTAGCAAAGATAGTACGGAAACTACTCGTGAATACAGAAAATAATCCTGTAAGATAAGTTAAGAAAATCCAGTTGTTTTGTTTTGCAGATAAATCTTTCAGAAGCAGTTCAATCTTTGTTAGGCGATTATGAAAGTATGCAGTATTCTGATTTATTGTTTCAGTTACATTAATGAAACTCTGAAACATTTTGGAGACAATTGTTAATTTTTTTGAAGTAATTATTTGATTATGATTTAATTTGGAAATAAGTTCTTCGTATCTAACGGCGTCATCGTGATCTAGGTTACCTGTTATTAGTTTTATAATAGAACCCAATGGATTAATCAGTCCTCTTTTAGAACGTTTCTGCGGAACTAGTTGTCGGTATTTTTCTATAGTTAAATCGAGTATAAACTCTGTATGTATTTTCATACTTGTAAGTTCTTGAGAATATGATGCATTCCAATCGATAAGTTTACACATTTGTTGGAAGTTGCTGGATATGTAATTTAAATCATTATGAATCTGTTCTAAACTGATGAGCTTGACTATAGTCCAGTGATCAGTTTGAATGTGTGCTAGGCCTTCCTTTACTGGAAATATACCTGGGTTTCCTTCAAGATTTTGCAGATGAAAAGCTAGCGAGGGCATCACTACCAACAGGATGCCGCACCACCTGCGAAGGGCGTTTAACATTCTTAATAGGGGTTTTAGTAATTGTTTCACCAATTTGAATTGGTAAAATATTTCTTACAGCTTGACCTATTACTTTTGCTTTTACGTATCTGGGTTTGTCTTTACTTTTACGCTTGTTTACGTCTTTCGCAAAAATAATTTCGCCTGCATTAAATTCAATTTCAGCTTCACCACCTTTCCTTTCCCTATGTTTTACTTTTATTGCTACCATTTTCTCTGTTAAGTGTGTATACATGACTCTGATGCGTTTAGCATGATCCTTCACCAATTTCTGAAAATACTGTTTTTCTAACTGTATGCTATACGGGTTGTTAGTATCAGTATGCCCGAAAACAACTTCGAATGGAGTGAGTTCAGTAACGGAGTGAATGGAGTGATTATATGCCATAACTGAATATGTCATTACAGATGCCGCATCGGTACAACGGTTTTCATATTTCGCCAATCTGTATATTTCGATTATGGTGGAGTGAAATCGTTCTATCAGACCCATGGAATTGGGATTATTGGGTGTACCAATATGAAGTTCGACTTTATGTAAGCTTAGAAATTCTTTCATTAACTCGTTATTGAACTCGGACCCTGGGTCGGAACTTATTTTTTTTGGAACTCCGTAGTATGAAAAATACTTCATTAGAGCACGGACTACTTCTGGAGTAGATTTGTTCTGAATTTCGATGGCCTGACCTAGCTTACTAAAAGCGTCTATGAGGGTTAGATAAGTTTTACCTTCAATACTAAAAAGATCTATAAATATTTCCTGAAACGGAGCATTTTGTGTTTGTGATAGTTGTAAGATAGGTTTAATGGGTTTTCTATCATATTTCATTTTCTGGCATGCCTCGCAAGTATTTATAACTGCCGCTATTGTCTCCTGCATTCTATCCCAATAATAATTCCTACGAAGCCTAACTAATGTTTCTTTGATGCCGCGATGGCACGTATTTCCTTCATGATGCTTAATTATTATAGATTTTTGTTCTCCTTCATCTTCTACATAAACTACTCGTTCTGTACATTCATAAAAATTAATTAAATCCTTTCTAAAAAGCTGAATTATTATATTACCGAATAACTTACGATGTTCATTATCTTCAAAATAAATGAAATACTTAAACTTTGGTTTAATGTGTTGTTTCAAAAAATCTTTAATCAGTTCTGGATTGTCTTTTGGTAAGAAAACTTCTAATACTTTTTGTTTGTCACGCGAGAGATCCTTCACTTGCATTTCATTTTTGAACCATGAGAAAACTAAAATTTGATTCGGCTTAGTGTCTATAGCTTCATGTAAGATTGGTATTCCAGTACAGTCGTTTAAGGCTGAATGAATTGTATCTGTTTTACTAGACTCGACCTGAACAGGATATTCATTAATGCTTCCGTCAATGAAGTCTATAGAACTAGCAGTTGCTGTTCGACTTGTATCTGATATGGTTATAGTTGATGAATTGCTACGTTCTCTTTTATTATGAACTATGGCCCTTTCTGTAACTATACTATCTAAGTATTCCGTATCTCTTTTACCCACGTTAACTACCAGCGATTCATTATCATCGTCAGAGTCTAAAGCAAACATTTTTATTCTAGAAAAGGCGTCGGCATTGGTATTTTGTTTGCCATTTTTGTATATTAATTCAAAGTCATAGTCTTGCAAGCGGAGTCCCCAACGTGTAAGTTTACTACTTGGATCTTTCAGAGATCGAAGCCATACTAAAGGACGGTGGTCAGTGTATATGTAAAACTTTCGACCGTATAAATATGGTCTGAAATGTTTTACTGCCCAAATTATAGCGAGCAATTCCCGTTCGATTGTGCTGTAGCGTGATTCGGTATCGCTAAGAGTGCGACTAGCGTAAGCGATAGGTTTGTCACTGCCAATTTGTCCTTGTGACAAAACTGCACCCAAAGCTATGTTTGACGCATCAGTCGTAAGTATGAAAGGTTTGTCGTAGTCAGGGTATTGTAAAAGAGGGGCATGTGTCAAGAGTTCTTTGCATTTATTAAATGCGTCAATGTATTTCTGGTCTATTATAATTTTATTACGCTTCTTTAAACAAGATGTCAATGGTTGGGTAATTTTTGCGAAGTCCTTGATGAAACGTCGGTAGTATCCTACCAGTCCAAGAAAACTTTTAATCTCAGTCGTGGTTTTTGGAAGAGGATATTTCAGTACAGCCGTAATTTTGTCGTCATTGGGTTTTAGTCCTTCTTTGGTAATTGTGTGTCCAAGGTAAAGTACTTCTTTTTTTAGAAACTCTGATTTGTCTAATTGGATTTTCATGTTAGTGGCCCTAATTCTGTCAAAAACAGTCCGTAAATTCTGTATCATGTTATCAAGGCTATTTCCATAAATAATGATGTCATCTAAGTATACCATACAGTGTAGTCCTTGTAGTCCACGTAGAACGTTATCCATTGTCCTCTGGAATGTGGCTGGGGCCGTTTTAAGCCCAAACGGCATTCTGAGGAACTCAAAATGTCCATTTTGAGTGGAAAACGCTGTCTTCTGTCTGTCCCTCTCGTCTAATTCTATCTGATGGTAACCACTGGCTAAATCAAGCGTAGTGTAGTAAGTGCTCTTTCCTAATTTGTCAAAAAGGTCATGGATGTTCGGTAGGGGGTATTTGTCATCGATAGTAATTTCGTTAAGTCGTCTAAAGTCTATCACCATCCTGTATTTAACTTTTCCAGATGCGTCCATCTTCTTAGGCACCAGGTGAACAGGAGCGTTCCAAGGAGAATGAGACTCTTGTATTACATTGTCGTTTATCAATTGGTCAACTTGTCTGTTGATTTCGTTTTGAACAAACGGAGCCTGTCTATACGGTTTCACATATATAGGGTCTTCGTTTTTAGTCCTAATATGATGTTTTACCGAGTTAGTAAATGTCAAGGGGATTTGGTCACAGTAAAATATGTCTTTGAATTCCTTGCAAAGTCTATAAATTTTTTCACGTTCTTCTTCGTTGGTATGGTCAAGTCTGAGTTTAGTCAAATTGTCTTCAAGTAACTTGTCTATCTCTATGTCAGTATTATTTTTAGTAACATTTATTTTACATTCATTATTTTCATATTTAGTAACTGTAAAGGGTTGTATTATATTAAGTCGTTTTGGACTATCTGAAGTATTTTGGATTACTGAATACGCGTATCCATTTATGCAATTTATTATAGCGCTGGGCATACGCAGACCATTCTCGAATTCTTGAAAATCAAGAATAGCGTCGCCTGAATATTGATTGATAGGTAACTTAACTCGTTGTTCTGTTCGCGGCGGTATATTAATTACATAATTTAAGTTGTTCTTAATTATTGGAATACAAGTTGTGCTAGTTGTTAATACTTGATTCTTTAAATCAATTACTGCGTCTAATTGTAACAAAAGGTCATTACCAATAAGTCCGTCATATTGTGCGTCCACATCATACAAATAAAATTTATGCCAAGCGTTGGTTACAAAAGTAGGTAACGGAGGAATTTCCACTACTTCATCGTGTCTACTAGAAGCGTGGGTGCTTACCACTTGAAAGTGTTCTTTCCTAATATATTCACTGAAAAAATCATAAGCCTTTTGAGGGCTGATAAATGATCTCATGCTACCAGTATCAATCATCATTTTCGCGTCTATTTCTTCTAAGTAAATGTAGGGAAGTTTTAAATTAGGATCGCAATTTAGTTTCAAGATTTCTTGTCTTCCATCGAGGCTTTTTCCTGAAAATTCACATTTTGACTGTCATTTGTTGCTTCTAATTTGTCATCAGGTATGTTACAATCGTTCGTGTCATTATTTACGTTATCATAGTAATAGTTAATGTCATTTAAGTAGTCATAGTCATTTGACGGATTATAATAGTTAAATTCGTCCCAATAGGGTCCATATACATACTCGTAATCGTGCATAGTAAGTTCATTCAAATTAAAACCTTGTTGCTGCTTCGGTTGGGCTGTTCTCATAGATACGTCGCTATCTTGATTTTGGGGTTTTAATACCTGGGGAAGATTCGAACCAGGCTGCGGTGGTTTGTAACCCAGTTGTTGCGGTAGTTTGTATCCTAACTGTAGGGGTGGTCTATAACCAAACTGTACAGGTGGCCTATATCCGCTCTGTTGAGCTGGCCTATAACCAAACTGTTGTGGTGGCCTATAACCGAATTGTAGAGGTGGCCTATAACCAAACTGTACAGGTGGCCTATATCCGCTCTGTTGAGCTGGCCTATAACCAAACTGTTGTGGTTGCAAACCCAATTGAGGCCGATACTCGAATACTGGCTTGAAGGGTTGACCTTGACCCAAAGTTTGAGGTATCTTGTTTTGCGTATTTTGAGGATTATTCAAATTAAATTTAGACTGAAAAGGTTTGTACCCCACTGGTTGGGTTATCAATGACTTTGAACTTGATCCCGAAATTTGATTATTACTATGAATACGGTTACGCATATTATATTGATCTAAGAAATTGACTTCTTCGAGTACGATGCTCAAGGCTGCTTCTAAGGTTGTAGGCGATTTAAGCCTAACGATACGCACCATATTTTCGGGAAGGTTGTACAAAAATACATTTAGAGCCGTATTGTTGTAGATAACCGACTTAGCACGTTTTAATTCCACGTCATCAATTGTATTCACCTTCGACATTAATAACGAGCGAACATTTTGGATTCTATTACAAAAATCTAAAAAGCTTTCACTTGAATTTATTTTTAAAGATTCTAATTCAATATTAATACAAGCTTCACTCCGGGGGTCTCCAAAATGTTGAATCAGCAAATCTTTGAACGCGGACCATGTTACAATATCTTCACGTTCCGATAAGAGCGCAGCTGCATCCTCTTTCAATCTACTTGTTAAAACATTAAAAACATAAAGATTTTGTTCTGTATTTCCCTTAAATCGATCAACCACGTACTGACATTTTCTCAAATAAAGGTTTAACTGTCTTTTATCACCATTATACAGTGGAATTAAATCAACAATTTCCTTTGGTATTGGTGCAACTGCAACTGTAGTGGGTGTCGTCATGATTATAGAGTAATGAACTGTACAGAGGTTGCAACTCGCTTTAAAATAATCCTATTAAAATTAAAATTCACACACACTTACAATATAACAAACACACAATTAATTAATCAGACACAAAATTAATTAATCAGAATACCCAATAATATGAAAAATAAACTTCGTAATACTTCTACTACAAAAATGTAAATTTAGAAAAAAAAATAGTTTTACCTTAAGAGTTACTTTATCTTACAATTATTAATTGAATTTACAGTTAATACTGTTTATTTTATTCAATTCAATCAATCTAGATTTGAACTTTAAAGTTAATGCTGAAAGTATGAACTCTCTAACATTGACACTACTCTATGTTTTATGTTCTAAGAATTGAACAGAGATAAGACCACATAATTTCATACAGAGTTATCAGCTAAAGACTAAACAATAATCTGTCTGTTATAATGAGCAAGTTTTGATCTCGAAAATAACATTTAAAACTTATGAAAAATATAGGAGGATTAGGGAACATAGGATTGGCGAAAAGATTTACTCACCAACCGCCCGTGACTCCTATACTCGATGATTTCTGCACTCACGCGATTTAAAAGAATATTTATTTGGTTCGAAGGATTTTCTCTGCTTTCGTAGATTTTACGCTTAATGTTTTCTAGTCGAATTTGGACGTCCGGAAAAACGCGAAACTACGGATTTCTACGAGAAAATCCTACCGGCTGCGCCACTTTTGGTTTCGGAGCGTGAGAAACCTTACTTTATATATTACTTAAATGAGTAGGTACTCAGGATTTTTACTGAGGATAAAAATGAGAACACGTACTGCCGATTTGGAGGCGACTTTTATTCTAATTCAAAATACATACAGGGCTCATCCGGTGGACATAGACCGCTGAGCTTGCGAACGACAGAGTCTAGACATAATAGATATATGTACGTACTTAATCTAGAGCGGACGGGTGA
Source organism: Charanyca ferruginea (assembly GCA_947361185.1). NCBI lineage: Eukaryota > Metazoa > Arthropoda > Insecta > Lepidoptera > Noctuidae > Charanyca > Charanyca ferruginea. Next base: position 28,478,586 of record OX376063.1, read on the forward strand.
GGTGTATCTATAACTATCTGCCTGTGATGTTTATGTACATAATTTTATTTTAAACATTATTTACCTTCATTCTGTGATAGACAAAGTCTGATTTATTTATGGAAATAATGTTACATTTTAAAATGTAAACATTGCAGCTGAATACATAACATGTGATTAATACTTGCAAACGTTTTGTTGTTTGTATTTTGATAATTTTTATTACTATATCACGTTACTTCGCTTGACATGTTGACGTTTCTATAATTAACAGCATTCGTGTTTTGTTTTTTTAATTTAATATTCGTTTGTGTCCATTTGTTTATCTGGTAGAGATGTATCGTTTCCTCCAATAAGAGGTATTATATAGAATGGAATATTCATATATTTACTCAGAAAGTAGGTATTCAAAATAAAGTGGTTACAATAATATAAAGGAATCCTTGTACATTCTACCATTTTGGCATGCAAACATTCCTGTAGTTTATCATCAAACATACATACATATACTTAACATTAATATAACAACAAATACTAAAATTTATGAGCTAGAAAATCCGATACGGAGTAGTAATATTTCTATAATAGAAGTACAGTAAGTTTCTTTTTAAAAGTTGTCATCTTTTATCCTTTTATCTGTGATCAGGACTGCAGCAGTCATTAGCAACGTGGTTAAAAATAGCCGGTGCCATACCAACAAAGCAGTTCTATATCCAACTGTACGTAACAAGTTTTGGTATTGAGATCGCAAACGTACATCTCTATATCTACTACAGTAAGTTACCATGTTTTAATAAATAATTCTGAAACCTTTGAGAGCTACTAATAATGTTAAATAATGAAGTAGATTTTTCCAGATTTATCTTGCCTTAGCGTTTAACTAATGCGCCAAAATAAAAGTTTATGCGGGAAGCTGGGCTGAGCCACAATAAATCTAGCTGATAAGGACCACAGAACCGAGATAACAATATAAATCCCACTGCTGATTTATTCTGTAAGATATTTAAGTGTTTCGTTTTTAAGATTTTCAAATTTTAATGATTAATGGACAGAAGAGCTAAAACATTATGAGCTACTACTTAGGTATTTTTGTAATTATACCGTTTGGAAACAGCCCATTTCTGAGACAATGTGCTGGTTATATAGGTAAACAGTGAAAAGGGCATTTGTTTAAAAGGGGTTTAAGGGTGTTACTACACCAATCGATCGATCATCGATCGATGACATCGGTCGACGTCGATCGACGTTGATCGATTGGTGTGGTAGCTTTAATTGATCGACGGATACCGGTCGACTTACATCGATCGATTGCCGGTCGACGTCGATCGATTTTACCCTGGCTACATTCCATCAGTTTCTCTCGAAATGTATTCACAAGAGGACGCGTTGTTGTTGGCCAGTACGATGTTGCTCGTACTATTATTACGGAGAAGCAAACGCACGCGGGGCGCGGGCGGGCAGCAGGTGATATTATGGGGAGCGGACGGCGCGCGGCGCGGTTAATCAAGCAGCTCGATCGACGTCGACTAATCCATTCTACCATCGATCGACAGCGTCGATCGATGATCGATCGACAGCGTCGATCGATGATCGATCGATTGGTCTGGTAGAAACTATCGATCGACGTCGACTGATCCATTCTACCATCGATCGATGCCGTCGATCGACGATCGATCGATTGGTCTGGTAACACCCTAACGGACTGTTCTTTTTTTAATTAAAAAAAATCAGAACTATTAAACCCGCTTTGTCCTGTGAAATGAATCAAACCAAGAGCAACAAGGAACACTCGTACATCCCAACAAGTAATAAACATAAACACTTGCATACAACAATAAATCTTGTGCGACACAAGACACAACGCAGTTTGCTTAATTAAACGCTCACCATAACGACGTCACCCGCGTTTGATTCATAATCCTTCGGGACTCGGAGCGAACATGCTGCACACAAGCTGAGTGTACATACACATACACAGAACACCCTCTCCCATATTCACTAACACACACACACAATCCTACAATAATGTCACTTTTAATTACTCTTCACAAATATATATCAACAAGACAAATATTTATCTCTCAATGCCGTGTGGTGCCCGTCGTGAATAGCATCACCCCAATTCTACCCGTGGGTGTCGTAGAAGGCGACAGAGGGATATTGACCAGAGGATAGGCAGCAACGTCCTTCTGAGTACCATAACACCAAATGCAATCGCCAACATGCATCGGCCAAGCACGGCCAACAGTGGCCGTCTAAAGATAGGTTATGATGACCTCTCAATAAAAATTGTCTGCTAATAGTGTTGTATAATCTGAATTAATATGCCGTTAAATATGATAATGTTTAAAGGGGTATGAACCTGGAGATCTGTCATACAGGTCCCGTACCTAGTACAGACTCCAGCTCTCAAAAAGTTTCGAGCATAAAACAAAATTATTTAAATACACAACTGTAACAATGTACATACCTTTAATAGAGAAATAAACTATATTATTATTACAAATACATTATACTTACCTAGTATTTTTGAATATGATCAAACGAAGCTGTATATTTGTAGCTATCATTACTAGATTTTTTCCACGACCTTGTTCACATTAAATGTCGGTTATCGCATACAAAATGGCGGTATAAAAAGTAGCCTCCACAACCCAGTTACTGGGTAGCACGCTACCCCTAGATACGATTGGTTATCAGACTTTCTAGCTTCTGAATACACGTAACGTCTATCAAATATCCACGAATGACAGCCCGGACCAACGGCTTTAGGTGCTTTTCAAGTCACGGAGGGGTCTATGAAATGGATGGTCAAAAAATGGTCGAAAAACATCAAACATATTTTTTGTTATGAACATAAGAAAGGTTATTGAGAATGGCAAATCGTATAAAGTAAGACAGCAAATGTCTGTTACTAAATGGCTTTGTGATATTCTCGTAATATTTACACGACAAGAACTAGGCATCGTTAATTTACCACACGGAACACTTAAGTTATGTGTCGACAACAAGCAAGCTTTAATAGCTTTAAAGTTCCACTTCCAAACGACTACAGGTAAAATAAATAATATAACATTTTTGACCCGATACGATATTATCGTCGGTTTTATGATGTCCACGAGCTAAGATTATTGAGTAGTTCCTAAACACAAATATTTGATACATAAAGGGTCCAGAGAACGCTTCGTGTTACTTCAAAAGTTCAACAACACGATTCCTCGTTGACAGTGTAAACATAATATAATGAGGCAATACAATACACACAGACATCTATGTATATTATGTGGTTTCGCCTGAGCTACTTTATAATATTGCATAGAGTTAATTGAAGTGAAGTTTGCGAAACGCTTTTCACCCAATCCCAGCAATAGTAGGCTTTATATCTTCGTCAGATATTACAGTAACAATATTGGTTTAACAAAGCTATAACCGTGGTTCGTTCTATTAATTACCTACCTATGTAATGTTCACTAATTAATCTTTTGGTTTCGAACAAAATTACGAAATTGCTGAAGCCTCTTGACATCGTGCTAACAAATATTAAAGCGAAACGAAACTGATCTCAATGTTCCTTAATTAAGCACACAAAGTTAACGAATTATTTTACGTCTTTAAGGAGTTTCGGAGGTAATAAAATTATATTATTTTATTTGGTGTATAGAAATGCTCGTCGACTTATTATATGAAAAGATAATATTTAATCTTATTCCTTGTAATTATATAACATTAATGAAGCTGTATTTTAATTACGTACTTAATTAAGAGTGCCTACTCGTTTGTATTATCTTATTTATGCCCGACTTTGGTATAAAAAAAGCAGTAATTTTGGACTGTACTAGAAACAAAGACAAAATAGCTCAACCTTATTTTAGATTGTCTAAAGTTCATAAATCTTTTATGGGATTCTGTGTTAAGTGTTATAACAAAATTCCTAGTGATATATTGCAACTAAATGAAAGAAAATTTAAAACATAATTATATTAAAAATACACTCTGTAAACAAGCATATTACAGTTTAGAGGATTACATCCATGATAAGAATGCATGGAGACATGCTGGTCCAGGCTCCATAGGACAATTTACAGTCTAGACAAAATCAAACTGATTGCTAATTAAAACTACTTAATTTATACTTAGTATATATATTATATTTAATTCTTGCTTTGGTTCACACACTGGTTCATAGTTTGATGAATTGTATGGAGTGGTTGTCTACTTTTACAATAATTGTAAATAATAATATGTGAACACTATGTATCTATGTATACAACTCAGCTGTCATTCTTTATCTTGTAATACTTTGTACATACTTCAATATAGTGTTTTTATGCAAGGTCCATCGTATTCACGTATAGTTATATAACTGTAAACTGTAAATGCAAAATATTGTACACATTTATTTTTAAAGAGTAAGTATGGAGTTTCTTGCCCATTCTTCTCCATACGAAACTACCTTTTGGAATGGGCAACTAGAATCAACTTTATATTTTTTTATTATGACGTTCAAAAGTGCCTTTTTAATGGTCTAATTGAAATAAATGATTTGACTTTGACTTTGACTGTCTCGGTACACTACAAAAACCTTTCTTCATACTAAAATATTGGTCACCAAACTTGCTATATTAGTGTTGGCAAAAACTCAGACGAAAACTTTGAATCCGCAACTTTGTGCTTAGAAATACCTAACTCTGAAAACCTTTGGGTAACATATTTAACTTAACTATACTACATAAATATTTGTGACCCAAATTTTACACTCGAAGAATAAAGTTTAACTAGAAACAAACTTGTAAGTACGACATTAGGACAAACCCAAAGTACACAACGCTAGACAAAGTGAACACAAGGTTTTTATTTAACTTTTCTTTGTTATTTTAAGAAATGAAAGTTACAATAGAAGTTCGATTAAAGTCCCACCGTGACTTTGATAAAAATATGGTTAAATAAATCTATGTTTGTGTGTGACTGACACATGGCACCACTTACAGTTTTGACATATCTCGTGCCCCTGACGACTTTGAAAATGACTTTCAAGAAGAAAGAAAGAAAAAATTATTTTGACACGTCAATGACATGGCATTCAATAAAAATGTGTCACAGTTAAGAAATGAAAATTCTTAATTTTACACGAATTTCCAGTCTATGCATACACGAAAACCATTTTAAATGTTCAGACTCTTGTAATTTACGTAGTGGAAAATTTATAAACAACAGAACTCCCAAACTTTCCTCAATTTTCCAAAAAAATCTAAAAAATATCAATTTTTATACACGCATCTTTAGACATCCTAAACATTGACGTAGACCTAAAACTCATGACATCAGGGCGAATTTGCAGTCTCGCAGGAAATTGGGGAACTACACGAAGTCATACCTATAGGTACTTTAGAAGCGATGGAAAAAACATTGTTAAAATCATCCGAAATTAATTCCCAAGAAGAAACAGATTCTTAATGGTTAAACCATGGAAAGGACGTGAAACAAACATCACTCTTACGAAAACATCCTACTTAAACCAACAAAATTAAATCTCCCATCATTAACAATCAATTTTGAAATATTAGCATCGAATAAAATCGTTGATTTCCATAATACGTAGCGAAGCGAGCGTCGATAATGTCCTAATTGCTACTCCAACCACAATGGACGTGAATAATACTCGCTCATTAGTTCAGCTATCGGAAAAATGCTATAGAAATGAACACTTGATTAAAAGAATGAGGTTAAACAGACAGTATGTGTTATATTAGCAAGGGGTATTTTTAGGCTGTGGTTTCAGTTCTAGATACCTACTATGCTTATAATACAGAAAACTTACAGATTATTTTTTTATGTTTGAAATTGGAGACTGTTTGAATAAAGCTTTTCCTTAAGGCTATTCAATTTTCTCGAATAATATATACAAAATAAACTAAGTTCAAATAACAAACCAAAAATAATCTAAGCTTAATTCTCGAATCTTCAATCAGGTTCTAGGATTTGAATATTAAAGCGTGGGCGTGTTGTTTTGAATTATTATTATTTCAATAAAAACTATTGTTGGATCATTCAGCTTTAGCTGAATTGTGCTGATCCACGCGTCATGTTACGGGCGCTATCAGTAGAGATTGGTCAATTCTTAACTGCCATGGCTTTTATCTTAATACTTTTTTTAACTTGGCCCCCCCCTTTTCATTTTACGAACTTTTTTTTTATGTTTGACTACGCATATCTTTTTTCAGTGTAGTCCGATTTCGATGATTCTTTTTTTAATTGATAGTATACCTCATTTGGTCCCATATATATTTCAAAATATTCCACCCCTAAGGGTAGAAAATTAAGGGATGACTGAATTTTTTGGTGTTTCCGTTTCGTAATTAATTTGTATAAGAAGTAGGCACGAACAAGCAAAAAAAAGACAACCGCCTTCAAAAAGTATAAAATAACTTTAAATTCGCAAATGATACAAAACAACAAGCCAAGGCGGTTGTCTTTTTTGTTAAAAAGTTTTTTATGTTTTGTATTGCTCTTCACCTACACTGTTTTCACATATAGGAGCAACAAGAATAATGTAATCAGTATATTATGTAAAAACTTGATTTAAAAGAGTATCCGTGGATATTCTTGTTCGTTCTTCTCCATAGAGACCTGCCACCGTTTTGGAATGAGCAACTAGCTTCAACTTTCTGACTAACTGACCGACTCCTTGACAATTCAAAAGTGCCTGTAAATGGCTTAATTGAATTAAGTGCCTTGACTTTGACTTTATGTTCAGTAAATCGCACTGCTCGTCGGTGCTGCTCACAGAGTGTGACGATACTTGGTTCTCCTTTCTGGTGCAGTTCTCCCGTAAACTCTCGCTCATCTAGCTGAAAAAAAAAACACGCATTTCCAAACAAAGCACTCATTTGTCGACAGACGTGGCTAATTCTGCAAGCAATGTCTGTGACACTAATATGAACTTTAGAATTTAGTTACTCTTTAATAACCAACTAGGTATTACCCATGGAAATATAAAAATGGCGACAAAACGTGTTTAACATTTCAGATTTTTTTAATCTTTATTTTGGAGCACAATATTAAAAGAAAAACGAAATGAATGTAATGTCAAGATAAAATATACTCTAAATCAAAAAAATACCAGCTGAAATGCTAAAAGTAGTTTATCGTATTATTTCGTGTCTATTTAAATGATTTATCTAAAAGTAACAGTATTAATTGATTGACTTTTGTCGCTGATCGTACATATTCTCACCGACGACGTGTATCTATCTATAGTTATCTTCAACAAACAAAGTAATTTCAATTAGCGTCAAACTTCGTAACACGGTGAACTCGAACCATCTTAACGATCCAGTCATAAAATTAAAGTTTTAACTCGAGCTGATTCAGAGAGGCAGTCAACTGAGACTGAATGTAATTGCAACCAGCAGTGAGCGCATACCACAGTGCTAAATTACATAGTAAGTTAAATGCATGTCGTCGTTGAAATATGAATAGCTAAAATTTAGATTTATTACACGGGTTGTAAATTGTTTTGTGGAACGTTGTTCTTTTGTTTTCAACCGACTTCAAAAAAGGAGGAGGTTATCAATTCGTCTGTATTTTTTTTTCTGTTTGTTACCTGATTTCTTTGGAGTGTGTGAACCGATTTTGATGATTCTTTTTTTATTTGAAAGCTAGTGCTTTCCGTGTGGTCCCATTTTAATTTGGTCCAGTTCTGACAATGGCATCCATGAGAAAACCGTATAAGTCTTAAATTTGCATTAAGTATGTGCGCGATTTGTTACGCGATTTCTCCGGCAAATGTAAACCGATTTTGAAAATTATTTTTGTTATTCTGGTGTACAGTCAACAGCAAAAGTAGATGATCAAAATCAGAAACTCAATACTAATGAACGGAGTTCGCGTCAGAACTGTGTGGCGTCAAAGTGATTCAAAAGTATGTGTGTGACAATCACATACTTTCAATAAATAAACTAGTAATAAATTATATAAATTAGTGTGAGTAAATTAGTATTGAATTTCTGATTTTGATCATCTACTTTTGCTGTTGACTGTACTAGCTTAACAGCAACGACTGCTCTCATTATGTAAACAGCTTATTTAATTTTAGCATAGTAACACACCTGGACGAAAAAAATTCGGCGTGCTTACACCTACAAAGTGTCTGAAATTACCTACAACACATCAGGCTAAAATAACGTAGGTATTTTGCATTGTAAAAAACCTCACCGAATTTCCATAATTATGTTTTACATGACAACCGACCCGTTTCTTTGTCATGTAGTACCACGTGATGTTATGATCTCATAATGTTATCCATTTCCATGGTTCCGTGTACGTCATTGAAATTATAAGTAGGAGTTTGAAGTACCATTGCCAGTGTATTTTTATTTATTCATCCCATCTTACAAAATATTTGTAGTACCTTTTCGTATCAATATCTTTTGAAAATAGGAAATATTATTTACATAGCAACGGTGAACAGGACTCAATTTGTTTTTGCCTTAATATACACGTCACTATTTTATTACAATACTTCGTTAGGAAATACTTATGATTTGTTTGGGATACGCAAACAAGCAAATTAATCCTGGGACTGACTTGGAATTTCTGTTGTTAATTACTGTGAACCCTGGCTTATGAGAATTACAGAGAAAGCAATGTGCATAAATACGTATTAGTCAAAAGAAGATCATCATTTTCTGTTTCTCTGACAAGAAGTTTTTATTAATAATCGCGATCGTGCTACTGAATACTCTTGAAAACAGATAAATAAAGATAACTGTGCCTGTCGACAAAATCCCTTTCTGTAAGCATTAACGCCAACGGAAAAATCAAATTGCATGGAGTTGTCGTTTGCTGACCAGATGTCACGTGATGCAAATATGTCAACTCCAAACAATTTGATTTTTCCGTTAGCGAGAACGCTAACAGAAAAGGGATTTTGTCAACAAGCCCTGGTCTGTATTTTCTGGGCTGCAACCCAGCCTTGACCGTAATGACAAACTTACCTCACTACGTAATGTACTTCGGGTAATACATATTTTTTTCTGTAAGACTTGCCTTCAGTTTGTTATTGTTAATTTTATAAACAAGCTTCTTTCTTTAGTTAGTAGAAAAGAGTCTATACTTACTTGCCAAAAATCACTGTAAACAAACCTAACCTGACTCACTCCACAGATGTTCACTGTGCCCATCTTGGAGTCGTCTTTGTGAGGCGAACAATGCACTCTTCGGTAATCCTCCGAAAGTCGCGTACTAATGAAAACCCGCGTCGTGTCCCGTCAGCGCGCCGTAATCTGCGTATTATGTGAGTGTCGTCAGTGAACCCTAACTTGTACTACTGTCGTGAGTATGAAGAATGTCTTGTTGGACTTGCCATGAAGAAAGGATTTGTTGACAGTGTTGTTTACTACAAAGTGAGGCCAAATTATGAAAGTCAATGTTTTAATAAGAAGGTGATGATAGGACGAAACATTTTCTTTTGCTGTTGCTGTGGTTATTTAAATTAACAAGTATTTTCCCTAAGCATTACTTTCGTTGAAAAACAGAAAACATTCCTGCACAAAACGAATTCCAAACCCATTTGTTATCTAAGCGGAGCTGAAAAGAATGTTTCTTTATTTATCCTTAACCTGTCCTGGCGTTCCAAAGATAATGAGTTAAAAGAGTAACCAGGTGAAAAGGTCAGATCTTCATTAAGGGAATAGGTATTTACCCTTTGCAACCTTCCGTGTGCCTCTCTAAACAAAATATTATATACTCGTAGACAGGAACATAATAGTCTTTTCTCGATCGAGGTTGGACGTTAACTTGTTTATGATTAAATTCTATTTCAATAATAGCTATTTTTCCGTAAAAAAAGGCACGTAGGGAAACCTAATTTACTGGAAGGTAAGCCTCTTAGGCTGTGCCAATAGTAACCAATGGAACTGGTTAATATTCGCTTCTGTGGACAAGGATTTGAGAACTAGTTAAAATTCAAACAAAACCTGGAAGCGGAGTGAGGAAGTGGAGCAGGGAAGCGGAGTGGAGGAGTGAAACGAAGAAACAGAGTGGAGAAGCGGAGCGGGGAAGCGAAACGGGGAAGTAGAGTGGAGAAGTGGAGCGGGAAAGCGGAGTAGAGAAGTGAAATGGGGAAGCGGAGTGGAGAAGCGTAGCGGGAAAGCGGAGTGGAGCAGCGGAGCGGAAAAGCAGATTGGAGAAGTGAAATGGGGAAGCGGAGCAGAGAAGCGGAGCGGGGAAACGGAGTGGAGAAGTGGAACGTCCAGTGGAGTGGAGAAGTGCAGTGGGAAGTGAAATGGATAAGTGGAGCGGGGAAATAGAGTGGAAAAGCGGAAGAAATCTAGCCGCGGGGTATTACAGACCGCTCAAATTATACGTCACGTAAACTCGGCCTAGCTCCGCACGGTCCACAACACTCCGCTCTGCACTACCTCGCTCTGCATCAATGGACAGAGACAGTCCGCCACTCCTCTCCGCATTACTCCCTCGCTCCGATCCGCTGCCTCGCTCCACCTCAATAGACAGCCTTACAAAAACTATTAATATTCTACTACCATAATTATTATAAACTAGCAACCCGGCCCGGCTTCGCATGGGCCTATAGCGTTCCTCGATAAATGGACTATCCAACACAAAAAAAATTTTCAATTCGAACCAGTGGATCCTGAGATTAGCGCGTTCAACCAAACAAACAATTAAACTCTTCAGCTTTATAATATTAGTATAGATAATCGCAGTCAGTAAATTCACTGCTGTGTGCACAAACTCCATTCCGTAATACCACATTTATATTTCGTGCAATCAAAACTGCAAGCGTACTCAATTGTGCACGGTGATTCCGGTACTACTAAAATATGCTGTTCCGGCGTCCGGTGTCGGTCGTCCGTTTCCGCGTCTAATCGCACGGATCTGACGGCAGTCGCATGCTTACCACTGATTACTGGTTCGTGATTTGAATACGGATATAATGGTAGTTGGTAATAAAGTTAAGATCTACACTGTAGTACAGGGAAGTTGGTACCAAGGTTTTGTTTACCATCATCTGCCTAGTCTTTTCCCAGCTTAGTTGGGGTCGGTTTTCAGTCTAACCGTTGCAGCTGAATACCAATGTATTACATGGAGCAACTGCCTTTACAAACTCCACAACCCAGTTACTAGGTAACACGATACCCCTTGGTAACACAGAAAGGTTATCAGATTTTCTGACTTATAACGAATGTCAAAGATCTACGAATAAAACAAAGTTCTTTTTGTTACAAAATTAGTAAGGATAAATAAATAAAAATATATTGCTTTTTTTATTTGAAGATATAATTGTTTTCCAGTGAAATATGAAAATTAAATGCTAGTCAAATTCAACATTGGAAGCAGCGAAATTAATTTATGTTTTCGTATGTCAAGTAGGTAATTTTACAATTTCCTATTAGTATACAAAAACACGTCCGTGTGGTCTCGGACGTAAAGAATAGCACCATCCCATATCTTCCCGTGGGTGTCGTAAGAGGCGACTAAGGGACTCACCAGAGAATAGGCAGCAGCGTGCTCTGTGCCTTTGTAACAACCATACTGCGATCGCCAACCCGCCTGCCAAGCGTGGCGATTATGGCAAAATCCCCAATTTTGGGGGAGGCCTATGTCCAGCAGTGGACGTCTTTCGGCTGAAATGATGATACAAAAACACAATCTTCAAAATTGTCTTATTATGTATTGGTATTTCATATATGTATTCCTTAAGACTATTTTAACATAGCAAACCACATCGATGGGTAAAGAGTGGGTTACTTCGGTAACTAATAATTCAGTGAAAGACATTTAAGTCACAGTATTTTGATATCAAGCGTGACGATAACACATTAACAAATGACAGTAATTAGGCCGCCATAACGATGGCTTCCATCCAGTACAGATATCGAGCAATTTTCCTCAATTAATGCCTATTGCTGTAACAACATTATGAGTCAACTGCGTAAATGGTGGTTCATTATAGTTCAATAAAAGCCGTTTATAGTTGAATGAAACTATGTACTGTTATAAAAGGAATCAATGAATGTTTAGATGTTCACCAAGCTTCAAGCTCAACGTTTTTTGTGTAGTCGATCCTGAGTGAATTTTTAGAGATGTAATTAAAAACTTTTTACGTTAAAAAATGTTGTAATATGGCAAAAAATGGTCTCATGAATTTGTAATTTCACTGGCTCAAAGTCCTGGCATAATGAATTGTTTAAATAAATAGTATCGTGTAAATAATCCCTCAAGCTTACCTAGTCTTGGTGAACTAATATGACTGACCAGGATGCAAATCACAAAGTTGTAACATTATCTACTATCATGACGGTGTCTCCGTAAGATAGCTCAATAAAAACACAAGACAAACGACGTCCTGACCACCTCACTCATCATACACTGGTCCATCCCGTCAACATCCCATTCCTTTCGTAAGATTTCAATTAAGATAACGCCATTCCATTACTGATACAATAAAAATGGAATGATAACCCTATTATGAAATTCCCGCTCGCTTCATACATTGGCCTTATTTATTTTTCTCATGAAGGAACGGGGACAAAATTGTAATCCCAACGGATCGTGTGGATGGGTATTAGTATGAGTAGCTACTACCCAATGTATTTCTGTCGTATTTTCTGGATCAAAATGGATTTTTGGGATGTGATGTGGTTATTTCGTTGTGTTTGTTTATTTTGATTGGTATTGAAAACAGATGGTTTTAATTTAAACATTGATTGAAAATGTGGATTAAGTGAAATGGAAACTGATGTGGTGCTTTCCTTGTTTCTGTGTCAAATTAAATATTTCATGAAACTGTAGGCATTTGGAAGATTAATTATCACACATTTTTTTTGTGTCAATCAAAGCTGCATTGGTCGATGTGGAAGCTTTTGTGCTAAATATCAGACCCAAAGCTCAGTTTATGAAACAAAAGGCAGATAGACCGCGCGGAACACTGAGAGTGAAGCCAAGAAAGCAAATACAAATTCAAAAGCGAATAACTACAACGGGCTTCGTTCGCCGCATTGTTAAAAAAAAAACAAATAAAAATACAAATACAAATTCAACAGCGAATACAATCACGAGATCGTAGGTATTCGCTTTTGAATTTGTATTTGCTTTTTTGGCTTCACTCTCAGTGTTCCGCGCGATCTATCTGCCTTTAGTTTCAAAATCTGAAACCTAAAGAGATATCCCAAAGACGTATTTTTCTATATTAACCATTTTACACAGAATTCCCATGGTAATACGAGAACTCTAGAAGTGTTTTATAAATACCCATTTATGTTCCATAGCGTAGTCTGGAATATATCTTATTTGTTTTACGACAATCATAAATATGAGTAATAAAAGCAACGCCCTCGTGAAGAATTGGCGTTCTGCCGGATAAAATATCTATATGCCTTTACTGAATACTAATATCCGCATGGGGTACGGAGATTATTGCAGCCAATGAGAGTGCGAAGTGCCTACCTTTAGATACCAAATCTTATATTGCAATGATAAACCCATTCTTCTCCAATCTTCTCTCTTTTACAACGGGACTGGCTGTGCACAATGCGTGCTTTGAGACAAGTCCTGGGCTTCGTGCTCGCTCGGTGGTCGCTGCTGCGGCACCGCTCACTACGCTCGGCGGTCACTGCCGCGGCAGCGCTCGCTGAACTCGCTCGCCTTCGCGCTTTAATGGTCACAGTTCTAACCTAACCTAACCCAAACGATTTTCACAGTGGTATAGTTTTTTTAATAAATAATAATAATAATATAATAAATAATAATATAATAATAATAGTTTTAGCCCCACCATACCACCAGAGGTATGGCCAGTGGTAAGGTGGGTCCGCACAGCTAGAGGTCGGCGCAACACGTTTGTGTGCCCCCATCCACATATTATATGTTCATAACTCACAAAAAAACACCACTTTTCACATAAAAAAATATTTAGGCAGTTCTAGAAAAGTACTGGCAGAAAAAATATTGCCCGAAGGTCTAAATCTTTATCCAGTTTACTTATAAATTTTCCCCAAACTCCGGATGTCATTACCCCCATTACTCCCAGGTGTCGCCATGATAATCCAAAGCTTTTTAATGGAACCCATTAACAAGGTGACGGTACCAAGTAATTTATTTGATTGATTATGTATTCTCACAATATCAGCTATTTTTGGACTGATCTTTTGTTAGTTAAAATTAAGTGCTTCGATATACATATCTGAACTTTAAATGTTAGAACTGGGTTTATTATTTTGAGGTGAACTTATACAAAGTTAGGAGATTGAAAAAGCAAGCGGATTAAGGCTTGATGAAATTGAAATAGAATATTAAACTACAGTTTTCAGACGTGACGTAATTTAGGTACGACTAAATTAGGACATTATATTATATTTAAATTCAATAATCTATGTATCCACCCACCAACCAGTATATTTTCGACTATACTTAAACAACAAAAACACAACAACACTATAACAACAAACAACAATACAGCAACAATAAAATCGTCGTAACAAATACCTTTTTCCCTTTCCTTTTTTGATTAGTATTAGGATTAAGTTTTTAATTTCTTAATTTGTTGTGGAGACTCAAATTTTATTATGGTTTATTCTGAACCAAAAATATGTAGTTTTTTACGCTATAATAATTATGGCAAAACATGCAGATCTACCTGTTATTTTAAGACCTTGCACGAATTATTTGATGTATACTCATTATCCATCCATACTTGTCCATACTTAATACTTATAATTATGTACTTAATTATACTTTATAGTTAATACTTAATCCATACTAAATATTATAAAATGTATTACTTGTTTATATTTGATTACGTAACAGATAGAGTTAGTTTACGCTTTATGGCGATGTAGACCGAGACGTAACGCACCGGATCAACGCAGCAACGATGGATGAAACGGCGACAGGTCACTGGAACAACTTGTGACCCACGGATGCCCCTCAAGTTAAAGGGGAAAATCTACAAGTCCGTGATAAGACCTGTCGTACTGTATGGATCGGAATGTTGGGCCGTGAAGAAGATGGATGAAAAAAGATTGCACGTAGCGGAGATGAGAATGTTGAGATGGATGGGTGGAGTTACCAGAAAGGATAAGGTGAGAAATTAATAATATATTAGAGGAAGTTTGAAAGTGGCGCCAGTGACAGAAAAGTTGAAAGGGAATCGTTTGTCTTGGTATGGGCATGTGAAGAGAAGAGACAAAACTCGTGTTACCAAAAGAGCTATGAATATTAATTTGGATGAATGGAGAGGGAGAGGAAGGCCAAAGAAAAGATGGGTGAATTGTGTGAAGAATGAAAAGGGAGTCAGTGAAAGCATGACGTTGGACAGGACGGAATGGAAGAAGAAAACATATTGCGCCTACCCCAAGTAACATGGGATAAGGGCAGGAAAAAGAAGAAGAAGAACAGATAGAGCTACTTTCGCATTTAATGCGAAAGTAACTCTGTCTGTTACGCTTTCACGATGAAACGGCTGACCGGATTTTAATGAAATTTTGCATGAACATAACTTGAACACTGGGGAAGGACATAGGCTACTTTTGATTCCGTGTCTTTGTCTGCATCCACAATAACCGATATTCAGACGGATGACGTCGCGGGCAAAGTTAACAGTAAATATATTCATTCTATCTTTATAAAAAACTGGCCAAGTAGCAGCCGGCTGGCGCACGAAGGGTTCCGCACCATTACAACATTAGACATCGAGTAAAAAAATAACGTTTGTTGCATAGGAGGCCCCCTTAAATATTTTTTTTATTTAGTTTTTAGTATTTGTTGTTACAGCGGCAACAGAAATACATCATCTGTGAAAATTTCAACTGTCTAGCTATCACGTTTCATGAGATACAGTCTGGTGACAGACAGTCAGACAGACAGATGGATAGTGGAGCCTAAATACGAATAGGTTTTATAACAATTACCTAACCATTGGCATCATCTTCAACCCATAACGACCCTCTACTCCTATCCCTTTTCCCCGCGATTGCTACAACTTCTCAATCCAGCTTAACGATTATCATTTCCCTGGAGATTTATCTCTTTAATACAAAACTCTTTTATTCTTCAAGAATCAAATGGCTTACTAAGCTCTTTAGTAATCGCTTGAGCTATTTAGTTGAGCAACGTTTAGAAGCTTACCTAAAGTAATACGAGAGTGCTTCAAGATGAACACTGAGACCTAGGTTTAATTGTATCAAAGCTTTAGTAACTAATTTATACTAGTAGATATCTAATTCTGGAAATGAAATGAAGAGTAATGAGAATATAACACGAAGTATTTTTGTATACCTATGACTTTTCGTCCAGAGACAATACAATGTGACTGTTCCCCTCCCCTAATGCATGCCTGTTCTAATAGAAAACACGAACATTGATCACTACGATCCGGTCAGTATGAATCCTGCTTAAGAATTCCTATGCTAAAGAATATCTACCATAGAAATCACCATTTCGTCTGCCATATGTTGTAAATAGGACGACGTTCCCTTTGACTATTAAATACTCAATACCTTGATTGCTTTTTCATAAGTATAAATATAATAAGTGGAAGGTGTTTATATATTAGGATCAATATGGATTCTGTCGGGCGCAGCAATAGGGTAGAAGAGAGGAAGCTCTGATCTAGGAAATTATGAATTTAACCTAAGAACTACGTTGTAACTCAAACTCAAAATCAAAGTCAGAAAGTTGAAAGTCAAAAACTTAAAATATATTAATTTATTCTCAATTCAATGTACCTACATCATTGAACTTATTTCAATGCATCCACACATAGACCGACCATTTTTTCCGTAGCGAAATAATATCGGTTTTTATTTTCGTGGTGGGCTGAATCCATCTAAAATAAGATCACGAATCGTCATGCCGGATGAATGTGTGATTGCGACAACAAACTTTCCAATCCAAATAAATGCTGGTCTAGCTTGCTGCACCTGCAGCACAAATTGAGTTTTTAGTTCCTGAAATCCCGTTCAGCAGCGAGGTGCTCCATGAGGTTTACTCTCAGCTTTGGCTAACTTCGGCACACATTCCGACCTGTTTGAATTTGGAACTATCCTTATGTAAGCCGTGTTTGTGCAACCGATCGTTGCTTTCACAATTCTAGGAATTTCGGCGGTAGGTTTTTTCGGAAATTTTATGCCAAAGCATTCTTATTTGATCTAACGAGGATATTGCATTATCTGCTAATAAATAATTTCATTTGTAGTTTTAAATTCTAAGTACAATGTATACTCAGATTTAGTTAAAAGTGACCAACTACGGCGTGAACCGTTTATTGATTTTTACGAGATATGTCTTTCGTTGACTTGAATATTTGGCGGTTGAGAGTTTGTCATGCTCACCTAAATGTTCCACTGATGGTATGTCATATTGCGCATGTGTTGGATCATTTGGTTCCCTTCAAAATGGTTGAGCTGACGATCCGTGCGTCATGTTCGTGAATGGGCGCCGTCAGTTGGGACTGGTCATCTCTTAGCTGCATCGGTTATTTTAAATTTATTTTGAATTGTCTAATTTGATTGTCACTAGACCTCTTTTTATGTGCACAACGTGTTACATTGTTCGCATAACCCCGAGATTCAACATGAATGATGTAACCTAAAGAATCATGGCAGGATTTGTACAAAAAAAATTAAGATGTTTAGAGAAGTTGAAATTCTAATTCTTATATTCTTGGGTACCTAAAGAATACCTTCAGGCATTTACAATATTTTTAAAACCCCGCAAAAAAAAGTTAATAAGTTTAACGAAAAGCTCATTATTTCAGAACGAAACGGTGACTGACAGTAACAGTGACACTGACAGGCGCCATTTCGCAGTTCTGACATTGAAATTGCATCGTTTTATGGGAAATAATATCACAAATATTTATTCTTTTTTCCACACACTTGTCACATCACTTGGCTGTCAATTTTATACATCCTTTAACATCGCTTGTCACTTTCTTTTTTTTATAAACACAAAATGAGCATCGAGATGAAACGAAAAAATGTTATTTTGATTTCGTAATATTTTAATTATGCGGGGGTTTAAAAATATGCTACGTATAACAATCTGCTCCTGGTAATGTGTTCTTCACATTGGAAATTATTTTAAACTCTCTAAATTACTCTTTTTTTTTTCATACAAATTAATGTATGAATCTCGCCATGATTCTTTGTAATATTCTGTTGATTTTAAAAGAGTGTTCATGGAGTTTCTTGCTCGTTCTTCTCCATAGAAACCTGATGTTTGGAACGAGCAACTAGCTGCAACTTATTGACTGACTGCCTCCTTGACAATTCAAAAGTGCCTGTAAATGATTTAATTTATTTAAGTTGAAATTGAAATAATTTATTTAAGTTTGAGTTTAACAAAATATTTTGGAGTGTGTTCACTTACGACTTTATTATGACACTAGATACCCAATGTTAAGCTTTATGTATAAAAAGGGCGATCTATATCGCAACAAAAACTCAATGAATTCTCAACCCCAGTATGTTTTATATTACAAAGATCAATTACATAGATCAAAACCCATCCAATCTAAGTATAACAAAAAACATCTCACAAAACCGACGCAATATTGTGAAAGTTTCCACAAAGAAAAGATTTCAAGTATTCAGACCTTCGCTAGACCTTTGTTGAATCCTTAAAGGTCCAACTACTCAGCCATCAATAAAAAGTTTTATTATTTGATTTGGATTCAATCTTGACATCGAAATAGAGGATCGAGAGTTGTTAAAAAATGTACGAGAGGGTGTTATGAGGTCGCCCACAACTGCTCAAGTGGACAACTTTGACAACGGATATCAATAACGTGATGTATTAGGAAAAAGTCAGCAACGTAGAAAACAATAAAGCAGTCAATTGTTGGTAAGATGTTTTATACCCATTGCCGACCCATCATATCACTGTTCATACCCGTGGTGGTACGGTGGCTCTAAAACTATACCACTCCCTCTTAACCCAAATGATTTGTCAACAATAGAGGAGATCTGGCGGTCGGCGGCCGCTCCCGCGGCACCACTCGCTGCGCTCGCTCGTCTTTGCGCTTTTATGGTCACAGTTTCTAACCTAACCTTTTGTACCTAACCGTCAAGGATATACCAGTTGCCTTTTTGTGTGTAGTTTGAAAATGTGAACATTTTAAAGTATCTCTTCAAAAGCTTAAACATATTTCGTTCGACACTATTCAAGACAGCTGTAAGAGATTACCTTTTCAGCAAACATAAGAAAAGTTCTGATACTTGTTTTAATTAAAACATTAAACAAGAATAGTCTGAAGCTGTGTAAGCAAATAGAAACACAAAACAAATATTTTATTTGAGCATAAATTTGATACGTCCTTCCCATCTGTAATCAGTCATCGTTGTAAATTCTTGCCCGAGATACGAAATGTCTTTCCTATATCATCAAATATGTTCATATTTGTTTAATATTACATAATGTTTGCAGCTGTACAAATACTGATAAGACATTAGATACTTGCTCTATCACAATAGGTATTGTAACATTTTTCCTTTTGTTTATTTTATAAATTTTCACGTAAAATTTCCTTTTCACTGACATTAAATATTTGCAAAATTAAATGATATTAAACTTAGTTATTAATGAAAAAGAAAAAAGAAATAAAGATTACAAACACACACACACACACACACACACACACACGAAGACGACACTAGACACACATACACACACTACACTATGCAAACACACTGTGATACTAGACTACGCAAATATTATGCAATTATTTTCGAGGGAGAAAATATAAAGAGTAAGTACGTATACCTACGTGTACTGAGTTGCATCATCCAGTAATCACAGTTACTTCCATTTAACTATTTAGGTAAACAGGCCAAGATACGAGTTAGAGATCGCAAGTGTTAAAAATTTTAAGCAATAACTTCATCTTCATAGAATAATGTTTGTATTTGCAGCCCCAAGCAATGGCTCGGTCAGTTTTGAAATTCAAACAATATTATAACTAGTAAACTTTGTTCTTCTTCATAACATCACTAATGCGTCTCTAAAAACATATTCAACTAACCAAGATTTTACTATAAACTCTAAACTTTCATAAGAGCGGAAAATAATTTTCTTTTGCAGCCCTCGGCTTGAAATTAATATCAGGCTCTTGGTAAAGTGAAGAGCCTCGTCTAGACTGGGGAGACAGTGTAAATACGAGTGGAAAGGCTCCAAGGCTTTATGGGGCATTATTCATGTAGGGCTTCAGTCTCCAGGCTGCAGCATTATTGCACTGGTAATGGGGGTGGGAAGTGTGAAAGTAGGCCTTTGTGAAAGAACCGTACCTACGTTGAGTGGATGTGACTAATGGGAAGTAATTTAATGCGCATTTGCATTCCGCATGGACTGGGGAGTTAACTCTTTTACTGTTTACTGTTTCGGTGAAGAGTATACCTAGTGAGTATTCTAAGCAGGTTGTAACTTGGCATTGTTTACAATGTTCATATAAGGTCTTGACGCAGAACGTCACTTTCGCAAAAAGTCATCTTGAAAAATTTGGTCACTTTCGCAAAACTTCACTTTCGCAAAAAGTCACTTTTGCACAACGTCATTTTCTTAAAACGTCATTTTCTCACTATGTCACTTTCGCATAACGTCATTTTCGCAAAATTTCATTCAAGCCATTTTCTTTCTTGAGAAACCTAATACTAACGTATTAATTACTTTTCAACCGACTTAAAAAAAGGAGGAGGTTATCAATTCGTCTGTATTTTTTTTTTTTTTTTTTATGTGTGTTACCTGATTTCTTTGGACTGGGTGAACCGATTTTGATGATTCTTTTTTTATTTGAAAGCTAGTGCTTCCCTTGTGGTCCCATTTTAGTTTGGTTCAGTTCTGACAATGGCATCCATGAGAAAACCGTATAGGTCTTAAATTTGCATTAAGTATGTGCGCGATTTGTTACGCGATTTCTCCGGCAAACGTAAACCGATTTCGAAAATTCTTTTTTTTATGGATAGGGTATGCTTTAGGGGTGGTCCCATATAAATTTTATCGAAATTGATTCAGCACTTTTTGAAAAATCAACAAATACCCAAAAATTTTACGTAGACGACGTTTTAGTTTCATGAATCTTTGTAGTAGTTAACTTTCAATCTCTTCTTAATAGATTTGGATGAGAAGAAGGTACTAAAAAGCGGAAAATAAAAAGCTTTTTACAAAAAAGACAACCGCCTTCGGTCGGTGTCGGTGGCAATACAAAACAACAAACAGAACAAAGCCACTGAATTTCGAAACTTAAGTCAATGTGTGTTCTGTGCTAAAGTCATTTTTCACTTTTTGAAGGCGGTTGTCTTTTTTGTAAAAAGCTTTTTTTAAGAAATTTGACCGCCAATCATTAACAATACCTGAATTAATGCGTAAACATTTATTTTGCAACTTTACATAAACCAGCACTAATTTAAATTAATTCCTATATATATGTATTTCAATACTGGCTTGATTTAAATACGTTATCTCTTTATGCTAAAGGCTACATTGCATTATCAATAAATTAGGGAGTCTTGACAAAATTCACACGGACGAAATCGCGGGTAATCCAGAAAATATGAGGTATTGTTTGTTAATTTGTAAGTTTCTTAGTAGGGGGTGATCTCCGAAACTACTCATCCGATATCACCAATAGGAAGCTACGCCCTGAATGCTCTAGGCTATATTGGATTATCATAAAATTAGGGAGTCGCGGGCAAAATGCTAGTATTTTATATATTTTTGCTACTCAAATATTCTGACTTCATTAAATAACCAATTACATTGTAATTTATTTATTTATTTGGTTCACCAACGATTATATACACTTAAACAAGCAAATGAAACATAAGGCAAATCAGAATAAAGTGTAACAATCACTTATAGGCAAACTCCGCATGCATACAAAATGTTGTTGTAACATAAAATATAAAAACAGAAGAAAAAGACTAAAAGACTAATAATTTTTTTACGATGACGAGATAATTGTTTGAGCGGTATTTTTGATTTGTTTTTATTTTTTTAATTTGGTTGATTATTATTTGATTTGTTGACATTGTTAATTTATAGATGTTTTTAATTTTAATGAAGTAATATTTTAATTTTTTTTTAATTTGGGGATGTATTTTATTTAAATGTTAATTAGTTGATGTAGGTACTTACATAGATCTTAAGCACTACTAACAAATATTATGGACTGAAATTATCTTTAATGAATAAATATAATAATAATACTCTTTATTCTTATACATATTCTTCTCATCATCAGCCAAAAGATGTTCACTGTTGAACAAAAGCCTCCCCCGATAGAGGGGGGTTGCCATAATACCCACTCTTGGCAGGCTTCTTGGGGATCGCCGTGAGGTTATTAAGTACTCGCCGGATTTTCTCTTAGTATCCTTTAACGACACCTCGGAATGAAATCGGTGGGTGCTATTCTAGCCCAGACACCCCACGACAATTTAAAATAACCTTCCAAATACCAATATTAAACCTACTTTCCTTTTCCTCCCACAAAAAGACAAATGATCAAATTCGTATAAACACGGATATTCAATTTAGAAAAAGAATACATATTGAGAGTAACCACAGGTCAGCTCCGATCCCATTGATTCCCCGTTGAAATATACGAGCTGCCATTGGTCTTGCCACTCTATTGATGCGTACCTTTCATCACGTCACTGACTGACATCATTGGTGTAAAATAATTTCGTTAGATTTTTCTACAATTTTATTTAATAATAGGTTCGATTGATATATACAATTGGTATTACATATTGATTCACACTTGTTTTAATGAATAGACAATTGGGTAGAAAAACCACCAATCAATTTAACACCCTTTTTATAAGCTGCCGAAATTCGATCCCCCAAAGATTTTGTTGGGCAATTGACTAACTATTTATTAATTTCAAAGCAACTTAAAATCGAATTTCATTGATAATTAATTGAAAATTAATCAGGTTTTCGGGCTGAAATAAAGTGTTGTTTAAAAGAAATCGTGCCGATTGATTGGTGGTCGGTGTCAACTACCGAATAAATTCAGTAAAGTGTAACTGCATTCAGTAAGAAAGTAGTAGTAACTGAATTCAGTAGTGACTGAATTTAGTCGACGAAATTTAGCCAAGTGTAATAAGGGCTTTAGTTAGATTTAGGAGAAGCCCTGTTCATGTCGACACAATTACCTACTATGAAGGAAATCAAGATTTTCGATTACTTATTCAAAGTATCCTAAACTACCTTATTAAACACTAATAAAACATAGTAAGAATATTTTCATAACGGATAATTTGTGAGTCAGACAATGTCCCCCGGGTACGACGGGAGACCGAGCTGGTTGTAGAAGGAGTGTGTCATGTAAGTGATACGCTTAGCGTGGTTTCTTAATCATCTCGTTATTTACTCTTACGGTACATTAATGGTTTAATAAGTTTCAAGTGAAATTATGTCAAGTATGAAAATAATAACTTTCGGGATGAAATGGGAAGCTCTGCAAATAATAATTTGCTTCATATTTAAGTATATAGTTAGGTACAACACGTTTTGGGAACAGATTCATTGTGCGTACTGCTAAGGAGTGGAATTCCCTGCCTGAGTCTGTGTTTCCTGATAGCTACAAACCTGGGAGTCTTTAAGTCAAGAGTGAATAGGTTACTTCTAGGCAAGCGTGCTCCATCTTAGACCGTATCATCGCTTCTCATCAGGTGAGATAGTGGTCAAACGTATGCCAATCAATTGATAAAAAAGGTTGGTATTTGTGTGAACCACGAAGGGAAAATACATTTATTCTCTATAACATTTTGTTAAAAATACGTGCTACATTTTCATAAATCACGAATACCGTATTCAATTAAAACAATCTTCAAATCAATTCATTAGTTTAATTTTGGTTTCGTGACATTTCGTGCGCTCGCGACGTAATTATGATGAACTATGAACACGGCAAAGTTATGGAGGGTCCATTGAATTAGTTTCCTTTGTTATATATTACAACAAATGTTCTATAACGGTATGCAGATTATATTGGAAGACTCATGGCTAAGTTAAAGTCGTACAGATCTATTGGTCAAAGGACGCTAGCCGCGGTCGGTCTGTGGATGGGTGACCATTTCATACCGACTTCCTCCCGTGTCTCGGAAAGCACGTATAGCCGTGGGTCCCGGCTGTCATTCGTAGATCTTTGGTAGCCGTTATACCCATAAGGGCTTCTTGGTATGCACCATGGTTTCTTGTTACCCAGTAACTGGGTTGTGGAGGTTCGATAGGCTGTCGATCCATGTAAAACACTGGTATTCAGCTGCATCCGGTTAGACTGGAAACCAACCCCAATATTATAGTTTGGAAAAGGCGAGGCAGATGATGATGACGGAGATTATATTGGATCAACTTCTAAATAACAGTTTTTTTTTATGTTTACTTTGTATAATTATGTAGAACTGAACACATAACAGTATTTCCACGAAAAATGAGCCAGCGAGTATAATGATTAGCACAACTTCTTCTGGGTTCGATTTCCAGGTCAGGCAGTGTAATTGTGTTTTTCCATAAGGATTTTTTCAGTAGCACTCCAGAGTTCAGAAGTTGGCAGTACCTCGGAAAGTACATAAAGCAGTTAGCCCTGCGACTGATCCCTCCCCGGTCGTGTTTGTTTGCTGTCCCATCGGATAATGAAAGTGAGGAAAGAGAGAGTGCACCTGTGTTTGCGCACACTTGTGCACTGTAACATTTCCTGTGTACTTGTTTGGTCTTCATTGAAATTTGCCACCGTAACCGGATTTCGGTCGAGAGAAATTATTAATATCGAACGAGTTGATACATATCAGCAGTAAGGTTATCAGAATTTTGGAAGATAAAACAGCCTGCTTAGACAGGGTCGCGAAAGAAACGAGAACACGTCATAGACGTCGGCAGATATTTGTTTACAATGTCACCGAACCCGCCGCCACAAAGCAGTAAACCCCAAAACCTACAATAAAGATAAAAAAACAAGGTTTTAGTATCCACAATAAAAAGTAGGTGTTAATTATCACAACCCACTTCACCGGACCATTTCCCGAAGCTTCCTTCAATTCATTTCACTTCTATCTAGCTCCTTATCGAGCACTCTTTTGACGACGCCATTGTTCGGCCATGTCGTGACGTAATCAGCGGGTACAATCGCCTCTTTGTTGCTCTGACCTTTTGTATGTATATTTGAGGGTCTTTGTGAAGGTATCTGTCTAAATAATTCAATGTCGAGTTGTCTGGTGAGGAGGGTCGCGATTGAGCGGACGTGAGCGGTGTACGTATCTGTTTTGTGTAGTTCGATTGTATGAGAGTTTGCGGATTGCCCGGTTGGAATGTTTGTGACCTTGATAGTAGTGTATAGCAGAGGACAATAAATATCATTGTGATGCTTGAAAATTGGACTTGTAGATTTGTCGGTTTTTACACCATTATTTTCCCTCATAGTGTAAAAACATAATTGGAAAGAGACAAAACAAAAAAAAACGCCTTATTATTAAATCATACCGAATTTAAAATCACAGAAACAAACACACAACAAGAAAGTTCATTCTACACCCGAAACCCGATACATCTGCACAATAAAACAACCTTTTAAACCAAACACGAACTCATACAAGTACAGAACCCGACACTTGTATCAACAGGGTTCCACATCAAACGGTTCTAAACGGATCCCGTACAAAGGGCACCACAAATTTTTACGAGCCCTCGTCCAACAATAGACGCAATTAACGTTTTATCACGTCCGACAATAAAACCGGTTTTTATATGAGTTCCTGAAGAATCAGGTGGGAGTGATTTAGATTGTTCCTTTTTGTGGTGAAACTGGGCTTCCTCGTGTGAGGAGTCTGGCTTCCGTTACATTTGAGGTAGGAAGCTGGTGAGACGTGCGGTAACATGTGCTTCAATAATTATTAAATAAAAATTATGTTTCAATATTTAAAAATAGAATTGGAGATGACTATGAGGGAGCGAGCAAAGAAACGGAGTATGTATAAAAAATAACAACGGCAAGAAAGAGAAATTTAACTTCTGACCTTTTAAAAATGAAGAGGGGAAGCTCAGTAGAATGCTCTTTATTAATCTAATGCCCAAAACAAGATTATACAATATGGAACTCACTTATATGCAATAAATGAAACCTCAAGTAATACTAGTCCACAGAAGTATAGCAAAATTAAATAATAAATTAAAAACCAAAAATTTTAAAAGTTACATTTTCAAACAAAATAAATATCAAAATAAATTCAGTTAAAGTAAACACTCTGTTTAAAGACAACGTACCTTGACCCCGGAGCGAAGTTTACATTTAGGCAAATAACTACAATAGGTGCATAACAACGTCGTGATAGTTTGTAGTTTTGCACTCAGTGGCAACGTCGCTTTTCAGTGTTAAGAGGATTCAAGTTCATTGAGTCATTGACCTAGTGATCTAATTCTATAGAGTGTTTAAATGACAATGCCAGATCCTGCCCCACCCATGTACAGAAAAAGTACCTTTCTATACTAAATTGTTTTTCTTTAGAACATGCTGATTATGAAATACTTACCCACCAAATACAAACTAATTTTACCTAAATTACAATTTAACCTATATTCAATGTTCGCAAGTTCTACAGTCACTAAAACTAATGTTTAGTTATCAGCAATAAATAAACAGTAAGATGCTACATATTGCACATGACTTTTATTGAGTGGGGCAAAGTTCTATAGAGTTTCTGGCATTGTCCTTTGTTCTTATTTATTGCATATACCTATGTTGTCCCCATTCTGTATAAAGGCGAACAGAATGCTCAGCAGTTAACACAATAGACCCATTATAACATTTAGTTTTAACGTGTCAACCCTATCGTCTGCTCACTCAATAGAGAAAAAGAGCAAACAAATAAACATCATAACATACACTATAATATCTAATTTACTCTCTGAGAGTGTTTCCAAAATATAAGATTTTGTGACGTCACAAGGACGATCATTTGACGCCGACGAACAGATAAAACTTATTCCCTTAGGTCTACACGAAAGTCTCTTCTAGACTGTCATGCCTTGCAGTATAAATAACAACAAGCTATCTGATTTATTTGTTAGTACCTTAATACATCTCATGTTTTTTGGTATATATTTCCGAAATCTTACATCTAATGTGATGCATTTAATATAAATGCTCGTTTCCTTAAAGTGAGTCCAGGCATTTTTAGATAGTTTGCTTTCCCTTTGACTGTTGGAGTCATGTTGTTATTGTTTAACTATTATGTTTGGTAATTGGACAGTCGAGCCTCATAACTAAATAATTTCTAACAATCATGGTCTAGCAAAATTAAAAAGGTAGGTAATAATTAAAATTAAAAAAATAATGCCACCCCATGCAGTGCATGCGACCCGTGGGGTGTCCGGGCTAGAATAGCACCCCCCCATTTCATCCCGAGGGTGTCGTCGAAGGCGACTAAGGAAACATCCGGAAGTTGGGCAGCAGCGGCTTCCGTGTACTTAACAACCTCGCTGCGATACCCAAGACGTATGCCAAGCGTGTGGATGATGGCAACCCCCTCCTTAGGGGAGGCCCTTTGTCCAACAGTGGACGTGTTCCGGCTGATGATGATGATGAAATAAATCGAAACTTTTCAGACGGTGGAATAATAATAATAATAATAATAATATGTGGGGACATTTTCACACACGGCCATCTGACCCCAAACTAGGGAGACCCTGTACTATGGGTGTCAGACAGCTGATATACATACACAAATACATTTTTTTTTTTTGTAAATACATACATATATAGATAAACAACACCCAGACACAAAGCAAACACAAGTGCTCATCACACCAATGTTTACCCTGGGCGGGAATCGAACCCGCAACACGCTGCGCAGCAGTCGATCGCTCAGCCACTGCGCCAACCGTGTCCCGTGTGTTTACATTGTATATCTCCACAAGTACTGCAGTGTTGCAAGGATAGGTATCTACAAAAACGATTTAACGTTCCCAAGCCTGTAGACAAAATCCTTTACTGTTAGCGTAAACGCCAACGGAAATATCAAATCAATCGAAGCGATCCCCAAGACGCTAGCCAAGCGTGGGGATTATGGCAACCCCCCCCCCCCCCCTTTATGGGGGAGGCCTTTGTTCAACAGTGGACATCTTCAGGCTGATGATGATGATGCAATGCTACGTAAGGAAAGGCAGAGTAAGTTTTCTTTTACTGTTTTTGGGCCAGGAATCGTCGCAAGAGCATGCAGAACAATCTACGAAAATATAATTACAATCGGATCAATGGTTTAAAGAGACAGATAAAATAAACTTGGTAGTTTATCTAATTCATACTCCAACATTGATATACTGCCTCGAAAACAACTCCCTCCTCTAAAATTCAATCAAAAGCAAAGCTGTTTTATTCCCTAAAGGCGTTTATAAGAGGAAATCTTATTCTGAAGATGTAAAAGGATTAAGTGTCGCAATCCCTCTTGCCTCTGTTTGTGTTTATTTCAATTATTCTTACGTTTTTTCCCATTAACCCCATTTCTATGGGCGTTCGTTTAATCTTACTTTTTTGTACACAGGTACGTCGTATTCGATGGAACAAACTCGGAATGAATTCCCGTATGTATAATGTAATTTGCTAAATAATCCCACACGATTTATTTTGGTTCGTTCTGTTGGTAACATACTATTAAAAAAATAATACGAATCGGTGCGAATACTTTTTACATTTCTCACTCCTTTGATCACCATTTTGAAATGTATTTTTTCCACCCGTGCCTTAGGTAGTTCAATTTCCCAATTCACAAAACCTTAATTTAAAATTGAATTAAATATGTGGGGACATTTACACACACGGCCAGCTGACCCCACTAGGGAGACCCTGTATTATGGGTGTCAGACAGCTGATATATATACACAAATACATTTTTTTTTAAATAAATAAATAAATAATAATATAGATACACAACACCCAGACACAAGGCAAACACAAGTGCTCCTCACACAAATATTTACCCTGGGCGGGAATCGAACCCGCAACACGCTGCGCAGCTGTCGATCGCTCAGCCACTGCGCCAACCGTGTCGTTAATCATCAGCATTTCTTTCAAAATTTTATTAGGATTGGAGAATGAATGGAAATAGACTTTCCCGTTCTTTTCCAGTTACGATATTGTTATGTAAGTGCATCGAGCTGTCAACAGAGCTTTGCGACGACTATTTTTATTTTACGCCCCAGTCTTGAGCTTTACGGTCTTTTGATCTTTGTAGACTTGAATATCTAGCACTTTGTTTTTATGATGCTTCACATTCTTTCACTCAATTTGGAGAGCACTCCTAAATATTTTCCGTCAGAAAATTGTGCCATTAGAGTTCCAATAGTCTTGCTAACGTTTATAGGCCACTGAAGTGTCTATGGGTTGCTGGGGCAGGAGGTGGCTGTAACAGCGGAGAATTCCAGTTGGGACTGCCGCGTGCATTGTTTTTTTTTACCGTTGCCCCACACTAGGAAACAAACATTAAAACTCACATACAGAAACAGCCGTCCGTGTGGTGTCGGACGTAAAGAATAGCACCATCCCATATCTTCCCGTGGGTGTCGTAAGAGGCGACTAAGGGACTTGCCAGAGAATGGGCAGCAGCGTTCTCTGTGCCAATCCAATCCGCCTGTCAAGCGTGGCGATTTCGGCAAAACCGCGGAATCGTTACAAAACAAATCGCTGAAACGATAAAGGAAATAATAATATATTTGAAATATTTTTCAATTTGTCAATGACCCTTACGAGCAAAAAGATAGTCTGCTAAAACCTGTACTGGAGACGGCTCCATTGTCAGTAAAAAGCTTGTAAATAAATTTTATATTGGAAGTCTGTAAGCAAACTAAAATAAATCTGTCAACTGCTTGTCGCCGAACAAAAAGTGTCAATAGTCGAGTGAAATAGGACACACTAGTATATATATTATTCTGAGCACAGCACTTGGGGTAACTACTTGTTGCTTAAACTTGTAGAAAGTTAAATATTATATTCAGAAAATCAATCGAAATCGAGTTGAAGAAAAAGTTCTAGAATATGTTGTTTGCTGTTAATGGGTGTGGTTGACCTTTCCGGCGATGATGTATCTTCCGACTTTGCAATATCGTAAATACCTGAAAACACACCCAGGTTACCTGAAGATAAAAGAGGACGTAAATGGCATTTAAAAAAAAGAATAGCTGCAATCGTTGAATATGTCTTTGATGCATTGAAATAGGTACTCAATATTGCTATTATGTTTTCCATAAAAAAAAATACAATTCATTTCTATTTTGAAACTATTAAAACTATATAACTACCTCATGCATAAAATATAGCCTTCAAAGTAAAGTAAAGTTTGAAGTGGCATACTGGCATAATCCTGGAAGCGCCTGGTGCGAACTAAGCTAATATTTTTTTTGTAATTTTGTTGGAAAATTGATAGTTTTAAGTACATTATTGAATTTATCATTCAGTAATAATTCCCTGTTTTCTAAAAACATATTGTGTGAAAATAGTGCAATATTAATTGCCTCTAAAGTAAAAAGTATGAATTATTTAATAATGTTTTGGGAAGACACAAAACTCACTTTCTCTTGAGATCACATTGGAATTGTACCATTTATGAAAACGAGAATCATAGAAAAAAAAATTCCCAGTTATTGGTTGTGTTAATTTAAGGTTTCATTAATATTTCATTCTGTTGTCAAAATAATAACAATAATAATATATCAAGCTTTTATTCCAACAACTTTTCCGAACCATAATCATGTTTTGAAATCCCGCGTAAATCGGCGAATCGCTCGCTCAGAAAGCTTAAAGAATTTCTTTAATAGGTTATTTTATTTTGATGATAATGTTGTACTAAAGTAGTCTTAGATAAAAGAAAATATTTAAATTTGTTCATTTTTTAAATTATAATTATTGACATTATGCAACTGTAAGATAGATAGTATACACCACGACCAGATATCACCAGTTTTGGAACTATCACGTTTTTCTTCAATGATAAATGATACATAAAACTAATACGGTTGAACTTGAAGGCTCATTCTAAATATTTACAGAATGCAGAAATAAACGAACCTTTAGTAATTAATACTTACACTGAATATGTCACTGCTGTACATTTACTTTATCGTTTGGACTTGTTTGATTGTTACTTATTTTAATGACGAATGAAGATGGCATAGGAGATTTCGAGTGATGGTGATGTTCATCCATAACGCTCATCATCATCAAAAGACTAGTTAGCTTGCTAAGGGGTATATCATCATCATCATCATCAGCCAAGCCTTTAAAAAGAAGACTGGTTGTCAGATTTTCTGGCTTCTGATTACCCAAAGATCTACGAATGACAGCCGGGACCAATGGCTTTGCGTGCTTTCCGAGGCACGGAGGAATCTCAGTATGAAATGGATGGTCACCCATCCACAAACCGACCGCGGCAAGTATTGCTTAACCGATCGATTTGTACGGCTTTTAATTAGCCACGAGGTACTCAGCAATAAAGCATACCCCTTAGGCATGCTTTAATTAAAATAAAGATTGCTCTTGTAACCTTGTTCTATGTGCTCAGTCCTTCATTCGGATTCACTCAGCATTAAGCCCGTCACAGACGTAGCTATAATATTAGGTCCTTACATATGAAATTGCCGATACTTAATACTGGCAACTTTGAAATCAAATATTTTGTGTTTGATTAGGAATTCCAAATTCAAAATTATTTCAAAATAAAGACTAAAGAATATTGTTTTAAAATTCGTGTTTCATTTGTTTTCACGTCATTTGTTTGGGCTTGAAAATTGATATAGCAACAACAATGGAGAAATTAAAAATTCGCGATATTTACGAATATGAGTTCCACCGTGGCACCAGTGCAGCAGAAACGGCTCGAAGGATTAACGACGTGTACGGGCCAAGCACCGCTAACGAACGAACGGTGCGTTTTTGGTTTCAACGTTTCCGTTCTGGAAATTTTGATTTACAAAACGAGCCTCGTGGACGACCGAATACTGAAGTGAATAATGAAGAATTAAAGGCGATAGTTGAAGCGGATCCATCTCAAACCACTTCTGAATTAGCAGCAGCCTTTGGAGTAAGTGACAAAACAATCATTATCCATTTACGTCAAATTGGAAAAGTAAAAAAGCTCGAAAAGTGGGTACCGTACGAATTAACTGAAGTACACCAACAAACACGCGTCGGTTGCTGCGCTTCCTTGCTCAATCGTCACAATAATGAGGGAATTTTAAATCGTATTGTCACTTGTGATAAGAAGTGGATCGTGTACGATAATCGCAAGCGATCATCACAATGGCTTAACCCTGGAGAACTGGCAAAACCTTGCCCCAAGCGAAAACTGACCAAAAAGAAGATTCTAGTTAGTGTTTGGTGGTCCTGTGCTGGTGTCATCCACTACAGCTTCTTGAGTTCAGGCCAGACGATTACTGCAGACATGTATTGTCAACAGTTGCAAACAATGATGGAAAAGCTCACCATTAAACAACCGAGACTGGTCAATTGCTCTAGCCCATTGCTCCTTCAGGATAACGCTCGACCACATACTGCACATCAGACGGTCGCCAAGTTAGAGGAGCTGCGACTGGAAACTCTGCGTCACCCACCATACTCTCCAGATCTTGCCCCAAACGATTACCATTTATTCCGAAATTTGGACTACTTTTTACCAAAATATGTGGACAGAATATATAGCAAGGCATACAATATAAGTATACCTACATATACATATTTCAAAAATGTGCACCAAACAACGACCGCAGACTTGATAAGGGCGAACATCTATAGTAATGTTATAAAGCTGAAGAGTTTGTTTGTTTGTGTGGTTGAACGCGCTAATCTCAGGATCTACTGGTTCGAATTGAATAATTATTTTTGTGTTGGATAGTCTATTTATCGAGGAAGGCTATAGGCCCGCGCAAAGCCGGGTCGCTAGTATATTATAACTACCGTGTGTGGTGGCTAGCTTTAATACAATATATGTATAGTACAGTATATTAATATATATTCGTCATCGGTTACTGTAAAAAAAGCTTTTTACAAAAAAGACAACCGCCTTCAAAAAGTGAAAAATAACTTTAGCACAGAACACACATTGACTTTAGTTTCGAAATTCAGTGACTTTGTTCTGTTTGTTGTTTTGTATTGCCACCGACTTCCGAAACTAAAGTCAATGTGCTAAAGTTATTTTTCACTTTTTGAAGACGGTTGTCTTTTTTGTAAAAAGCTTTTTATTTTCCGCTTTTTAGTACCTCCTTCTCATCCAAATCTGTTAAGAAGAGATTGAAAGTTAACTACTACAAAGATTGATGAAACTAAAACGTCGTCTATGTAAACTTTTTGGGTATTTGTTGATTTTTCAACAAGTGCTGAATCAATTTCCATAAAATTTATATGGGACCACCCCTGAGGCATACCCTATCCATAAAAAAAAGAATTTTCATAATCGGTTTACGTTTGCCGGAGAAATCGCGTAACAAATCGCGCACATACTTAATGCAAATTTAAGACTTATACGGTTTTCTCATGGATGCCATTGTCAGAACTAGACCAAATATAAATGGGACCACACGGGAAGCACTAGCTTTCAAATAAAGAAAGAATCATCAAAATCGGTTCACCCAGTCCCAAGAAATCAGGTAACAAACATAACAAAAAAAAAATATACTGACGAATTGATTACCTCCTCCTTTTTTGAAGTTGGTTGAAAATAGGAATTCACATAATATTCTATTCTCTTCTTTATAAATTGACAGCGATGCATACCTGAAAATTAACAAACATGTTAAAACAATTCTGACAACATACACCACCCCAAAAATTCACTACACTAAAATTGAAAATTAATATCGTGTCCAACATAGTTTCATAACAATTACAATGGGAAGTACTGATTAGAGCGATACGCATACAGTTCCGTGCAAAACGTTCATAAAATCAATCAGATTATTACTATGTATGATATTTGATAACAATGCGGACTGGCCGCGATTGTACGCGTGGTACCAAAGTTATAGTACGGTATTAGAAACCTTTGACATACTGTGTTTCTATCAACATAATGAAGGGGTACACGGCACGGTAGGTATGGGGCACCCTTAAGATGATGTTTATCGCGGTACAGAATAGTGCGAGTTATGCACGGTAACTATTGTCCTTAGCTTACCGCAAGATCACTGAATAATATTTTATATTATAACGAATAAAGTTGTAAAGTTGTAAAATTGTAAAGACGACACGGTTGGCGCAGTGTCTGAGCGATCGACTGCTGCGCAGCGTGTTGAGGGTTCGATTCCCGCCCAGGGCAAACACTTGTGTGATGAGCACTTGTGTTTGCCTTGTGTCTGGGTGTTGTTTATCTATATATGTATATATTTAAAAATATATATTTGTGTATGTATATCAGCTGTCTGACACCCATAGTACAGGGTCTCCCTAGTTTGGGGTCAGATGGCCGTGAGTGAAACGTCCCCACATATTATATTATTATTATTATTAAAGTACAATTAATTAAAACAGTACAGTTACTAACACGATTTTACAGACACAAGTAGTATAGAGATATAGTAACGCAGCAAATCTACTGCATAGTAATCAAATCAACGTTTAGGAACACAAATCACTATAGTAAAATTTGTCTGAAAGATTTGATGTTTATTTGTGCTAGTTTTGGTAACGACTTTTGACTAACTAGGGTTCTCTGCAATTCTTAATAATAATAATAATAATAATAATTTCTTTATTTGCATAAAACATGGTATACATGGTGTTGGTTATAACTGTCAAAAAGTTAAAAGCTTAAAAGCTACAAAAGATATCTAGATTTTCTAAGTACCTATGTAATCAAGCCATGTGGTGCCAGCCGCGATTAGCGCCACCTTCTACCTGAAGCACGTAGAAGGCGAAAGAGGGACATTGACCAGAGGATGGGCAGCAGTGTCCTTCTGAGTATCATAACACCTACTGCAGTCGCTAACATGTATCGGCCAAGCATGGCGATTACGGCTAAACCCCTTGAAGACCTATGCCCAGCAGTGGGCGTCCAAAGGTTGACATGACGATGATGATGTAATCAATGTTTATTTTTATTATTGAATCATAATCGATGCATATTACAAATTAAAATTAAGTTTATGTTTGCTAATCTCCGATTCTGTAAATTCTTTCACTAATAAGAAGTTATCTTATTCTTGAGTGCTATAGGCGATATAATATTTAATCAACAAAAAAATACACATGCGAAGTCGTGGGCAAAAGCTAAATGTTTTATAAAACTTATTTTTTGAAGACCAAAAACCAACTATTGGTCTAATAATTAAATGAAAAACAAACTAAAGTGAGAAGTTTTGATTGATATTTCTTCATTATTAAAATACAAACACTTCTGAAGTAACTAATTTATTATTAAGTGCTGAAATTGCCCTTCAGTTGTAGGTATTATAGAGAATACTTTAAAATTAGAGTTGTCTTTATTCAAGAAATAACGTGACATGACACATTACGTAGTCATTGAAGAATTAAAAATAAAACACAATTTAAACTTAATTGCTATCGAGTTGTTTAAAGTTTATATTTCGAAGCAACAGAAAACATTAATTCATAAATTCAGCAATAAAACGATTAAAACTTTATAATAAATTGGGTAAGTCATTGTCGTTTCGATATCTCCGAATATTGTCGCAATGCAGTTCCAGGCAGACACCGGCGGCCCCGAGGAACTTAATCCTTATTAATTTAGTCAATTTCGAAACTTCCTCCTCTCAGAAACTCGATAATATTATACTGTGAGAAAAACACCTAAGAAAGGCTATTCTACGTTTTATAAGGCTGTTTAGTATTTATTTTCGCACGTTAGCAGTAATCCACCATCTGTTAAAAATATTATGTTAAGATTACGCCAAAATTACTACGGTAAAATCAATGCAATGTTATTTTGTATCCAAAAAGTTGCTTTCAAACAATATTGTATTTTTAACTCCAAAAGGACGAGGTTCTCAATTCGACTGATTTAGGTATGTGTGTTACGCGATTTCTTAATATTTTTGGATGATAAAAAGTGATTAGCTATTAAAAAGCGAGAAATAAAAAACTTTACCGCTTCCAAAAATCATCATCATCATCATCTGTCTAGCCTTTTCCCAAGTATTGTTGGTAAGACTGGTTGTAAGACTGGTTGTCAGATTTTCTGGCTTCTGACTATACCCATAACGACTGCCAAAGATCTACAAATGACAGCCAGGACCAACGGTTTTACGTGCTTGACAAAAAAAATCACAGAAAATATTATGAATTTAGTTTTGGAAGTCCACGAAATTTTTTCTGTATCTTGTTTCGTATTCCCGCCGACTTCCGAAACTAAAGTTATTAATGTCTTCTGTGCTAAAGTAATTGATCACTTTTTAGTTTTTGACGAACGTTTTCACAGAAATTTCCACACGCGCCATTAAGGAAAATACTTCACTTCGTAATTTACGAAGCTCTTTATAATGCTTCCTCAATCCTCGAGGTTCACCCTTGACCTTTCGAGAGCAACTTCAACCGTTTACATGAAAAGTGGCTCCTGACGTGCTCATGATATCCGGCGCACGTCTGCAATATGTGACTCCTGGAGCACCGGAAATTATGAGGGAAATCGGTGAAACGCAGGATATTGGTGGCTGCGCAACGACACATGTGCGCGTAATGCATGCTTGTACAGCAGTGGATGATGAAATTATAATATATGTCGGATCAGTCAGGATTTAGTCCGTTTGATTCAGTCATCATGTGGGCAGAATATGGGTTTCGTGCAATGAAAACACACTGGGTATAGGGTACAATACACTGCGTTTATTAAAACCACTATTTCTCGATTCAATTTAAATAAACACTGACTCGAATTTATAATTGACATAGCAACACTAAATAGATATAGCAACACTTAAACAACGAATCGAGTACAGTTCCGGGATGTCTTAGCTCCGATGCGATCAGAGACTGAACTCTGAATGTCCTGCTCGCTGTGGGCTGTAAACATCACGACTCTGTAGAAGCGCGCCAAAATGGTGGTGGTAAATCACGTGTTGTCGCTAATGGCACACTTGCGATTCGTTTCAAGTCTGTACTATTGACCGGATGCGACATATAGTTAATGTCGGGATGTGGTGTACTGTGAATAGTTGGAGATTGAGAGGGAAGAATTAGCGTGAAATCCATTCGACACCTAATTCTCAGAACTTCGTATTATTGTAAATATTCCTTTTTCTGATATTTAGTTAAATACGCCCATTCGGCGTAACTGGTTGTAGGTACGTGTTGAATTAACTTATAATAAAAATTGTTTCAGTTTCTCCTCATTCTTATTTGTTATTAATAAAACAACAAACAAAACAAAGCCACCGACTTCCGAAACTAAAGTCATGTGTGTTCTGTGCTAAAGTTATATTTTATCACTTTTTAGTTTTTGAAGGCGGTTCGACGAATTGATAACCTCCTCCTTTTTTGAAGGCGGTTGAAAAAAAAGAATTTCGAGAATTGGTTCACAAATGGGGGAGAAATCGGTGAACATACATAAAAAAAATACACACAGTGGAACATAGAACCTCCTTGTTTTCTGAATTGGGTTATTAAAAGTGTTCTTTTTTTGCTATTAAGCAGGAAAATCCCTTTTCACAATTCTCGTGAGAATTAATTAAAGAGGAGGCAGTTATATCTTGTGAGGAGGTTATATCTTGGAATTTTATAAAGCGAACATTTCTCATGTAGGTATAGGTATATAAGTTTTAAAATATTAAAATACCTATCATTTCTCTGGCATGATGTTATTAAATATTTATTTAGAGATAAATAATCCTCAGACTTGTATCAATATTTACATACAGCAAGTAGGTATCTTCAGAAATAATCACGTAATTAAAGCGTAACAGTGATGGAAAGTATATTGACGAAACACTCGCTATTATCACTTAGGCTTTTATTTAAATACCAAGATTTGCGTCACTGGAAGGCAACAGAAGTGGAAAAATTTTGCACAGATATTAAATAATAGAAACAATATAAATCACTGTAGACAGGGTGCAAACAATACAAGTAATCTCTCCTTATAAGGTTATCAAATGTTATCATTGATATAATATTTGTCAGGAAAGTTCATAAGATAGGGAGATTGTAGGGCAAACTAGTCAGGCTAATAATAGACTCAATGTTAGTAATACGGTCACGTCTTTGTTAACGGTCTCTAGTAGTATAAGTCGACAATGTACGTAGTACGATCTACTGCAACTAAAACAGACTAGTGTAGGGAATTTAATTGACTGACTTTGTTCGTCATATTTGTGATAATATTGCATTTAATCAGAAAACAATGCACCTGTTATATACTCATATCACAACCTGTTGCCATCTCTATAAACCTTCAGATATTATTCCAAGATAATATTATCATGTTTGAAGAATGTATCTTCAGGGGTGTGATTCTGTAAGACCTCATTCTAAACTTTGAATCTGAAACCGCTGTGAGTTTCATAATTGGCAGTCTAAAAACTCGGTTGATAATTCGAATTTATACTAGCGCCACCCTTGCGAACGTGTCAGCAAGCTGAACTAAATTGACAGGGAGATTTTGACAGATAAAGTATGAGATGACGTAAGAAGTGGCATTCTGTAAGGTGATTTCCCCGTCATTTCGACGATCACTTCGCACTCGAACCCATTCAAAGTATCAAATATATCAAGGGCATTTTTAACCATATGCGAAGTTAGAGTGAATAGCAATGTAAGATGCAAGTTGTTGTTTGAATTTTACAGAATCGACCTACACCTGTAGGTCGACCGACCTACAGGTGTAGGTCGATTCTGTAATTGTGTCTGTGTTTTGTGTACTAAATATAACACAAACTAAATTGCATAGCCTTTTCCAAACTATGTTGAGGTTGTTTTCCAGTATAACCCGATACAGTTGAATTAAAGTGTTTTATTTTAAGCGTTTGCCTATCTGACCTCCATAACCCAGTTACCTGGGTAATACGATATCCCTTGGTAAGACTGGTTTCTGTCTACCCATAAAAAACTTTCGAAGATCTACGGATGACAGCTAGGCTTTACGTGCTATCCGAGGCACAGAAGAGTCTCGGTATGAAATAGATGGTCACCCATATAGATTAGTACCGCAGCAACCGTAGCTTAACTACAACCGATTAATACGTGCGGCTTTTATTTAGCCCCTAAACTAGCCTAGGCCAGGTAACAATTAAAATTCATAAAAACTTTTTTTTTTAACTAAAACTAATACCTTAGCAACAACTAAAACAGAAACACACTGCAGACTAAATATTGTAATTCTACTTTCTATCAGTAAACGTATATTTGTACAAACTAAATAATTAAAATTAAGCAAAGGTTTTTGATATTTCTCTATGTAATATTACGTAGAGATGTATCATGAGTGAATGACCATGTATTAGTCATATACTAACATGGTCGAAATAAAAATCTTTATTATTGAAAACGCTTGTAATGTTATAAAGTAAGATTGAGAATAGCCAGTCAAATAATTCAAAAATATAAACGTAAATACATAGAAACAAGGTTACAAAATACTCACTTTACGTATCTTAAAGAAGAACAAATCGCAAGTTTTGGTTACATCATTGACAGCAGAAGACCACAAAAATAAAGAGAATATATATTTTTTTTTGAAAATGATTTAGTGATTCTTGGTCCTCACTGAAAGTATTTTTATTTTGGAAAGCAATGGTATGACAATAGAGACGAATGCGTTGCCCAGTAAACTTGTATGCGGACAACGAGACATAATGGTGACTGACCGATATTTGATACCCAGTAGCTGTCAAGTCACTATTGACTATAAAAAAACAAGATAAACGACGGAACAAAACCCTTAAACAAATCCAATAAAACAATATCAACTTGTGCATATATTACCTTTTTGATAAGTTTATTTTAATGACAACATTGTGAATGCTGCAACAACAAAAACGTTTTTAAATAAGTCTCCCGGTGCAATCTCACAACTAAACATTATTAAATACTAGCTTTTGCGCACGACTTGCCATGTGGTGCTGGCCGCGAAAAACACCATCACATTTCTACCCGTGGGTGTCATATAGGGCGACAGAGGGATATTAACCAGAGGATGGGCAACAGCGTCCTTCTGCGTACCATAACACCTACTGCGATCACGAACATGCATCGGCAAAGCAGGCGATTACGGCTGAACTATGCCCAGAGCTATGCCCAGCAGTGGGCGTCTAAAGGTTGACATGATGATGATGATGTCGATTCTATTTCCTTGTAAACAGTAAAAAAGTAGGTTATCTTCGCGAATATTTTGATTAGCTTACTATATAATCATATTTATCATCACATCTTATAATTTATCATTATGCAAGCTTAGGTATGTAGCGAGATCATTATTTATTAGCTACATGATTTTGTGCTAGGAAATAAATTTAAGCTATCATCAAATAGATTTCGCTTTTTATTTTCGTTTGATTACGTATACGAAAGGTATTTATTACATTACTCAACTACTCATAATTGTATTTTGATTTGATGTGATTTGATTTTTATCTTAAGTAAGAATATGTATTAAAATCAAATTATTTTGTAGCATGGTTTATAGTGGTATTGCTAACCCATGTTCGTTAACCGTCTGACTTTCCTAATACAAATAAACATTGTAGCTGGTCAAACGGTTGTATAGTGACGATCAATACTAATCCACTTCTGTACAAGAAAGCACTCGGCAGGAGCACTTAGTGAACATTTAATTCTTGCAGTCGAATCCAATCCTCGCTTGTACTCTGACTATTTATTTTCGTAACTATCTAACAATGGAGTACCAAGTAATCTACTCCTACACTAATTCTGCTTTTAGTCTTAATCGAAATCGCCTACTATTACTTTATTAATTTTTATTGATCGATTTTCAGTACATACATAATTTGTAAATACATAGGCCAGCACATCAAGCGACAACAATCTGGCTTGATGTGCTAGCGTTTGTACATAATTACAAAAACGCGTTTTATCAACTAAACCATAGGAGTACATGAGTGGCCCAAAAAATTGACTTGAAGTATGTGACGTAATGATGATGGCGTAGGACGGAGCTAGGAGGACATAGTTCCCTGAGTGATGCTCGGTAACTATTGGCCAAACACAAACAAGATAAGGTAATAAAATTACCTATAACGTAAATGTAAACAACAGCCATTGTGATTTTGTTACATTTTATTTTAGGATGGTAGCATCCGTGACGTCTACTTTGAGTGAATATTTGATTAATTTTAATTATTTCAAAGTAGCTAAGTATTATTTCATTAACAAGGTTAGCGATTCTCGCTACTTATTCGAAATTATTTTTGTACCGAAAAATACCTAAGAAGCACACGATAAAAACTAAATGATGAAGAGCTACGAATCATATTATTGAACTTCTTACTCATCTTAGGCTTAGGATGCTGATGATACATAATGATGCATTGAGGTGTGCAGTGCAGCTTTCTGATAAAACTCAAGTGTGCAACATGCGGACAGTCCGTCACAATTCCCACACCTACCAAATACTGTTTCAGCTTTCCTAGCGATCGTTACCAGGTACGGCTATCTCATATTACTAGATCATCTTACGTGACAGGTATTTAAATAAAATCAACAATGTAGACACAACGTCATAAATTATCTTTCTAAGCAAATTTTATACCATGCAGTTCATGAAAGTATTTAATTTAGAAATAAATCAAACATTCATCTAAATATGGCTATCAGTCATCAGCAAACAAGACTCACCGGAATTGTGGAACACCCTAAAAGTAAACTACGTTTGTAATAAAAGCACTTTCGAGAAATTATCTGCACCATTCTTATTCGGTTCCGTGAGCGCCGTACGCGAGTATGTAGCATTTCTGGCATTGCCATACGTGTGCACTTTTTATATATACTTCAACAAAGTTTTTCATAGTTTGTATTAAAAATTTAAAGTCAAAATGACTTTAAGTGGAATCTCAGAATCTAAACGACATACAAAAGTGCAATGGGCGGTCACATTTTTATGTAAGTTTGCTGTTTTTAGTGTTAAATCAAACAAGAAGAATATTATGCGCTTCCAAAATGTATGCTATATACAAAGTGAATCCCGAAATCAAGACAGACCTTATTATCAGTATTTGATTTAAGCAATACTGGATTAGAGCTCAAGATTTTGAAAGTTCTGTACTCGTAAGAGATCTGCTTTTCTGAATTTTGGGAACCAAACTCTTACAAAGTTATATTTCTAGAACGTTATTTTTGTTTATTTTTAGGCAACATGACATTTTTGACATACGGTCTCCAAAGTGGTTGGATTTCACCCAGTACAAAACTACTGCAGTCAGAAGAATCTCCCACTGGGAGACCATTGACTGCCAGTGAAATATCCTGGATTGCCAGCTCAGCATCACTGGCGGGTGTATTTGGAGTGCTCATATTTCTACAAATCGTAGATAGATATGGACGTAAAATTAGCATTATGATTATGGCTATTTGCCAAGCGGTAAGTTTCGTATTATCATACATCGTGGTAGAAATTCAAAGAATGTTTAGAACTCTAAACTTCGTCTATCAACAGCTAAACTATCTATCTTTATTATTAAGAGTAGTACCTACTTATAGTGTTTATCCTTCTTTTATTTTTTTTTCCTAAATATTATAAATTAATAACGTTAGATAATTATTTTCAGACGGCGTGGATAATTACAATACTACCTGCCAGTACAACGAGCCTTATCATAGCTAGAGTGTTCTGTGGTATTGCTGGCAGTGGCTGCTTCCACGTTCTTCCAATGTATATCAAAGAAATTGCCCAGGACAGTATTAGAGGCACTTTAGGATCCGTGTGTTCGTTAGCTCAAAGTATTGGTATCCTCCTAATGTATGCGATGGGAGGATTTTTGGATTACTACACGGTGTTGTGGATCGTTGTAGGACTACCAATTTTGACGTTTGTACTCTTCATTAAAGCTCCTGAGTCACCTGCA
Source organism: Charanyca ferruginea (assembly GCA_947361185.1). NCBI lineage: Eukaryota > Metazoa > Arthropoda > Insecta > Lepidoptera > Noctuidae > Charanyca > Charanyca ferruginea. The sequence continues at coordinate 28,521,591 of OX376063.1, forward strand.
TTCTTAGTCAAGATGGGAAAGACAAATGTAAGTAACACTTAATTTTTTCCATTTTCAAGAGCACTTACTTCGTAGGATTTCAGTGTTAACTTTGTTATAATTATAGTTATAAATGTTAGTTGATGTTGCGTATTCTCAAAACTTGTTTTTCTCTATTATTGTTTACAGGTTGATTATCTAATTTGCACATTACGAGTGTTCTCTAAATTGTAGGAAGCTGCAGCAACTCTAGCGTTACTGAGAGGTATGGACATTGATGACAAAGAAATTCAACAAGAAGTTGATGCGATTAAGAAAGATGTTGAATATTTTAAATCCATACCTGATATTTCGATAGTAACGGTTTGTAAGTAGAACATAAATGAGTTGAAGTTAAATAGTATTATAATTTTGTGAAGTAATTAAAAATAGAAGATAAACAAAAAAAAATTAAAAGTTTAACTACAAGTTTTTTTTATTTGGTTTTCACAGTCAAAACCAAAGCATGGCGAAAAGCGTTTATCATTATGTTCATCGTGGTCTTCGCCCACGCCACTAACGGTGGCTTCTCTATACTAAACTACGCCGCGACTCTGCTGGCCGATTCAAAAGTGCAGATCAGTCCAGAGCTGCAGTCCCTCAGCATTCCTATATGCATGACATTGAGTTCTTTGGTCACAATGGCTACTATAGACAAGTTGGGAAGAAAGGTAAATAAGACAATTTATTAATAATAGTCTATAAATAGACCTTTGCTAAACCTAAGTCCCTACTTTTTTGTCTTACGTTAACGTACCAACCATTATATTTATGAAAAATTGAAAATGACACTACTGCATTCTTTAACAGAACTTGTACAAAATGATCAGTCGCATAAGTTACCCCAAGATGATACACTGCTTGTTTAAAATGTCTTTCAAGGGCGCGTATTCGATTTAGCGCAACTCAAAATCAAAACGAATGCTAGAACGGCGTAGCAGCATTGACACACACTAGTACAATACAATGGTCTGTTTGTGTGCATCAGAAAAAAAAATATGCACGAAATAAGCACGAATCATTGAAATTGATCGGTAAACGACGGCGTGCGATGTTTTACAGTGCTTTTTAAAATAATTGTCTAAAATAAATGCGTTCGGATGACGGACTGAAAAATATTCTGTAAATTAAGCATAACCTTTATTTTTATAATAAATAGTTATATTTTTATTCAAATACTGGTGAAAAAAAATTGTCAAAGTGAACCGATTTTGTACGTTTTCAACATTGTTTTTTAAAACATAATAGTAATATTTTCGTAATTTTGGATCTGTAGTACACTTTAAGACTGTATATCCTGTTGGAAAAACGCATAAAACTTAATATTTTGGCATACTGTAATGGTTGTATTCGTCCTGAAAGTTAACTCTGACGTCTATTTTCGTAAAACGCTATGAAAGGATTGTCTTCGCTTTAAAAAACCATAAATAAAAATTATACTTTTACTTTGTAGTTCCCTAAATCAAGACTTAATCTTTCTCAAAACTGTAATTGTCTTTAAATAATCTGTTCACATCATTACGATATTGCTCTGGGCAAAACGCGAAAACATGAAGTTTTCGTTACGAATCGAATACACGCTCTTAACCTCTTACACCTTCAAGTTTAAAACTTAAATTTCTTGTTGTTTCTTCCAATAGCCGATCTTGGGACTAGGTTTTGGTGCTACAGCCCTCGCATTCACTTGTCTGGCGACCTCAATACAGCTAAAACAGTACGGATGGGAATCTCCTGGATGGATCAGCGTGACAATGATGACGATTGCAGTCACCTGCTATAGTGGAGCCGTCTCTCCTTTACCATTCGTTTTGATGCCGGAAATGTTCAATTTTCAGGTAAGAAGATATTTTTTGTTGATAGTCCTAAATTTTTCGTGTTCATCCAGCGGTTTCCCGTGGCTTCGACCATGTCATGGTCCACTTTGTGGGGGGGCCTGCAGACTCTGCGTCTGCCGTTTTCATATTTTCATATTGCAATTGTCCTAAAATATTTACTGACTTTTCAATACTTAGGTAATAAAAATGTACTTTTTTTCAGATCCGTGCAAAATTGATAGGTTATTTGGTGATGATGGCATGGATAATGTGTTTCACTCAACTCATCACCTTCAGTGCGCTCACCAGTAATTTTGGGGCTCATGTTGGATTCTACATGTTTGCCATCATCAACGTATTTGGAGCCGCTGTTACCCTGCTGGTACTGCCTGAAACGAAGGGAAAATCTGTAGAAGAAATTGAGAGAGAGCTAAGAGGAGATGCAAAGAAGGACGTAGAAAGAGATAGATACTAATATCTTGGAAAGCATTAGTTATGACAATAATTTATTACTTGTGAAATAAATCTTTTAATATAAATGATTCGTTTTTAAAACATTTTTCTTAAGTCTATTATTGTTTTATTTACTCTGTCAACTAAAATTTTACCAAAAATGAGTATTTTAAATGAAAAAACTTAGTTCGAAACATGATTATGTTGAATACGAAAAATAAGTACATTGGAGAATTTTTCGAATGAAACTTCATAATTCATTCTTTTTTAATGTAGTGTTTGCAATTATACTAATATTGTCGCTTAGAAGGGCCTAGCCAAACAGTTTTATACTACAAGTTGGACGGGTCAAGCTTAATGTATCAGCATTAAGCTTGACTCGTCTAAGTTGCAATATGAAGTTGTTTAAATTTAATGTAGGGTTTGCAAATTTAGTAATATTGTCGCTTAAAAGGGCCTAGCCAAACAATTTTATACTGCATGTTGAACGGGCAAGCTTAATGTAAGTATCAGCATTAAGCTTGACTCGTCTAAGTTGCAATTTGAAGTGGTTTGGCTCGACGGCTGTATAACGCGGCTCGTCATCCGTGCTCTGTAGTTCAATGTGCTCGTTAAACTGTCCAAACTTGTGAACCGCTTTATATTTCACTTTGATAGATGAACATTTTTACGATGATTTCTTATTAAGCTTAAATATAGTATTTGATGGACTGGTGAAAATTATTCAAAATCCAATGATGTGAACATAAAATATAAAATATGCAGTCCCACTGTCAGCAGTGGGACTGCATAGGCAATAAAGAGCCTTTGCCCAGGCAAAGGCTTCCCACAAGTCTTTCCAGGAAATTATGTCCAGCGCCACCACGAACCAGCCCTTCTGGTGGGCGTCCAGGTCATCTATTTTCAGGCACCCGTTGCGTTTAGACTCGCCCAGCGGTCAGTCCGCATGCTGCTGATGTTTGCCGAAACTTTTATCTATTACGTCTATTGTTTCCATATTTATTACGGTTCAAATGATACAGCCTACTGACACACAGACGGGCGATAGTGAAGTAATAGGAAGGAACGGGATCCTAATAACAATAACCCTGTAAACAATTCTTTGTAGCGTAGTTTATATATCATGTGGTATGTTAACTCATGCCAGTTAACCATCTACCTCTGTAGCCAAACGAATGTAAAGTGACGATCAATACAAATAAATTTATAAGTCATGGTAGTTAAGAATTTACCAATCTCGACTGACGGCGCCTATTCACGAACATGAACATTTTGAAGGGAACAGAATGATCCGATCCACGTGGTACTATCAGCGGAACATTAAAGTAAGCATGACAATGCTCTCAACCACCATGCTCATGCTAAACACATAATAACTCACTTATTAAATGGCTTTATGGCATTCACATTAAAAATATTGAAATAATGCTACTAAAATAAACAAAACTAGGGTTTCCAATGTATTTCTTTGCCAGATGAAGTGTGATATGTAAAAAATATATACTACGTGGTCTGAAAAGTTTCTTACCTTAACAGGAAGATTGCAACACTCGACATGAAAAGCTAGTGATTATATTTTCACCTCTTCTAACAGGTACTATACAAATTTTTAGCCCATTTGGAAGCGTAGTTGTTGTTTGGCAATCTTTACAGTCAATGTGAATGTTTTTGTGAAAATGGAGATAATCGAGTATCAGGCCGTCATTAAATACTTGTTTTTGAAAGGCATTATGCTTACGCAATTCAACGATGAGTTGAACAGGGCAGGTTGGGCAGCTGAATTTAAATGTGGCCGTACCAGCTTGGGAGACGATGAATTTTCGGGACGTCCAAAACAGTAACTTTATGAAATGGTGCTAATACTGTTACATTAAAGTGAGAGAGAAAGTAGAGGCTATGCAATGTCCAAGATTTGGCCATGAGAAAGTTATTTTAATTCACCATTATACACCCGAAAAACTACATTCAGAACAGTAGACTGTAAAGGGGAAACCGGCTCCAAAAACAGAATAAATAATGTTTTTACGGCTGGTAAAATCATGGCAACTATTTTATGTTATAGTCTTGCCTTCTTGGTGTTTCATTATATTAAAACAAGAAAAAACCATTACTGGAGCATCATTATTTAATAAACCGAAGGCAGAATTAAAAACCAAGCATTTTATCATTCATCTTCTAACTTATAACATGCTGAGGTTTTTTCGAACATGCTGGTTTTAAATTGATAAAGAATCTATACCTGCAGCCCGTTTCCAAAACAAAATACCGTAACACATGATGAAACAATGAATGTAACGTTGTATTGAATAAGGACATACTTGAATTCGTCGAAAGGACTGTTTTCCTAGGGATTACGCTTGATTCCAAGCTACAGTGGGGTCCTCACTTAACATCTCTTGCAGGGCGGTTAAGTTCAGCCGCTTACGCTGTCAGAAAGATCCGGCATTTGACAGACGTGGATACCGCTAGGCTAGTATATTTTAGCTATTTTCATAGTATCATGTCTTACGGTATTTTGCTATGGGGACGGGCTGCAGATATGGATTCTATTTTTATACTGCAAAAGCGGGCTGTCAGAGCAATCTATAATCTCCGCAAACGCGAATCTCTAAGAGAATTGTTTAAACAGATTAACATCATGACGGTACCTTGTCAATATATATATGAAAACATTATGCATGTTCGAAAAAATCTTCATCTTTTTAATAAAATAGGTGACAGACATAATGTTTATACTAGAAATAGGAACAAATTAGATCAGCCAAGCTTCAGATTGTCAAAAGTACATACTTCTTTTATGGGGTACTGTGTAAAATGCTATAATAAAATACCACTTGATATTCTACAATTGAATGAAAAACAATTTAAAACATGTATTAAACGCACACTATGTAGACAAGCATATTATAAGTTAGAAGATTACATCAATGATAAAGATGCTTGGCTGAATGCTGGTCCTGCTCCACAGCCAGTTTAGGGAATTTCCAAATTGGAAGAAAAGGATGTTTCCTACCCCTTTTTCTATTGACATGAGTAACGAGTATCGTTATTATTATATATAGATATTTTTAAATTATTAACTTATTACACTTCATATGATAAAATAATATACATTGGAAACCTTAGTTTTGTATAATTTAGCAGCATTATTTCAATTTTGTAAATGTGAATACCATGGAGCCATGTATATTAATACCTTTATGTTTGACAAAAATTAACATGGCGGTTGGGAGTATTGTCATGCTTGCTCAAATGTCTCGCTGATGGTGGCGCGTGTGTTGGATCATTAGGCTCCCTTCAAAATGGTTGAGCTAAATGGTGCTGATTCACGCGTCATGTTCGTGAACGGGCGCTGTCAGTGGAGATTGGTCAGCTCTTATCTGCCATGGATTAGATGCCACTTTATCTTGCTTCTTTTTTGTGTTTTGTATTGTTAGATTACCTTCATCGTTTTCACATATAGAAGCAACAAGAATGTAACCAAACTTTGTAAAAACTTGATTTAAAAGAGTGTCCGTGGAGTTTCTTGCTCGTTCTTCTCCATAGAGACCTACCTACGTTTTGGAACGAGCAACTAGCTTCAACTCTCTGACTAACTGACCGACTCCTTGACAATTCAAAAGTGCCTGTAAATGGTTTAATTGAAATAAATGCTTTGACTTTGACTTTGACTTTGAAAAAACTAAATTAGGTATACTAGCCAAGCGATGTCCACGTCTTTCAATCGCCGAATTTTTCTGACATCATAAGCGGCTGCATTTAACCGCCTTGCAAAAGATGTTAAGGCGTGGTCGTACCCTCAATATTAATATTCTCAATTTTTTTTTTTAGATAAGTGTTACATGGCGTGGCATGATAGTGGTGCGTTACGCAATAAAAATTTCAGAGCAGCGAAGGCTTTAGTTTTTTTAACTAAATAGAATAGTAGAAAATAGTTTAATAATAATAATTATCTCTGGGTGCTCTCGTCTGGCTAACGGAGACTACTTGCATAGATAGAACCTTGTAGCTAGGATTATCCACCAGCAACTTGCTCTTAAGTACAGGCTTGTGGAGTCGGAAGTACCGTAGGTACTACAGGTATGTGCCCGACCCAGTTCTTGAAAATGGCAATATCACGTTGTATTGGGATCGATCTATCATCACTGACAGGACTATTGTATTAGCCTGACATAGTGGTGATAGATCGACTAGAGCGTCACGCAATGATTGTTGACATAGCGGTTCCGCATGACGAGAACCTCGTGAAAACTGAGAAAGTCAAACAAATCAAGTATTTTGACTTGGCTCGCGAGGTTGTCGACATGTGGGATGTGAATACAGCAATCATTGTGCCGATAGTCGTTACGTGGATTAATTTCCAGGAGCGTCGACCAACATCTGAGGAGGCTCTCGTTGGGCGGCTGGATCAAGGGTTTGATACAGAAAGCGGTACTCCTGGACACGGCGCGTATTGTTAGGAGATTCCTCACCAGTAGTTTGGACTATAGTCCCGATACCGGTGGGCTACTATTTTTTATATTTTTAAATGTTTTTATTTTTTTTACTAATATTTATAAATATATTATAATATGTAAAAAAAAAAGAAATGTGAATAATAATATAATAATAGCCATTCGGACAATAAATTTTCAATTTTGTTTCTTACACTACTGCACTGTTATATAAGTATATATTATTTTTTTACAAGTTCAAATTATTCTCGTATTTGGTGCTTCTTTACTTTCTGTAAGTCCGTTTGCCAGTTGGCAAAGGCTTCTCTACTCTTTCTCTGGCTACTCTACTCCATGTTATTCCTGCAACCTGCCTGTTTTAGCTGTAAGGTTTTCATCGTTTTAAGTACATTTAGGGGTGCAACATGGCTTTTTGATTCTCTGTGACTGTTTTCGCAATTTGCGCAATTTTTTCCATGTTTTGTTGGAGGGCTGTGGTCTCCATCCCCCACGAGGACCAGTCGGCTTGGGGGAGAATGTGTTATTTATTTTGTTTGGTTTTTTTAATTTGGTTGTGTTTTCCGTTTGCCGGTTGTTAATAATAATAATAATATAATAATAATATGTGGGGACATTTCACATTTCATTTCAATCGATCAACCTTCGATTTGATGAGATCCCGGTCAAACTCTCTCACTGACATCCTCACACATAAAAACCAATAGCAATTCTTTATTAACTAACTACATATTAAACTACTAACTTACATATTAGATCATTATGAACCCTATGGGCACAGTAAATAATTCAACTAAAACAGACGTGCACATGAGTAGCTCACAAAGTAGGTTTGCGGCACTCTCAGCTGCAGAACCAATTCGACAGATTGTACTAAACTATAACAAAGGTATAAGTATAACTTGTTACAATTTTTAGAAGTTTGTAATGAAAGTGTCGCACAGAGTTTCAAAGACATGCACTTCTTACGTCATCTCATACTTTATCTGCCAAATCTCCCAGTCAATTTAGTTCAACTCGCTGACACGCTCGCATGGGTGGCGCTAGTGTAAATTCGAATTATCGACCTCACAGCGGATTCAGATTCGAAGTTTAGAATGAGGTTTTACAGAATCACACCCATGGTAATAGTTTCACGCGAGATGCTCGGCAACTATTGGCTAAGCGCAAACAAGATAAGACGAGATATTACCTATAACGTAAATGTAAACAACAGCCATTCTAATTAGGTTATATTTTATTTTAATATGGTGTCATTCGTGTCATCTGCTTTGAATCAATATTTGATTTATAATTTTAGTTATTTAAAAGTAGGTAGCTAATTATCTATTTCGCTTTTAAGGTTGGCACTTCCCACTATTTATTCAAAATTATTTTTGAACCGAAAAATACCTAAGAAACAGAATATGAACTCAATGATGTAGAGTTACGAATCATATTATTGAACTTCAGTAAAGAATCCTAATGCTATGTGCAGTGCAGCATTTGGATAACACTCAAGGCAACGTGGTGCTGCTGTGTTTCATTGCAGTCGTTACAGCTCCTGTTACATTTGACGACCCACAAATGACTTGTTGATCTAGATCATCAATGTCATATTATGAGTCTGATTTTTAAATACAATCAACAATAATTATGTAGAAACAACGTCATAAATTATCTTCTTAAGCAAATGTCATTCAGTTCACGAAAGTTTTTAATTTTTAAATAAATCAAACATTCATTTTAATTTTGGTATCTATCATCAACAAACAAAAGTTACCGGAATTGTGAAAGACACACCCTAAAAGTAAACAGCATACGTTTGTAATAAAAGCACTTTCGCAAATTTATCTGCACCATTCCTATTTAGTTTCGTTAGAGTTGCACGCGAGTATGTAGCATTTCTGGCATTACCATATCTCTGCACTTTTTAGAAATACTTCAAAAAGTTTTGCGTAGTTATTAATTAAACGTTAAACAGTCAAAATGACTTTCAGTGGAATCTCAAGGTCTAAAGGACACACTAAAGTGCAATGGGCGGTCACAATTTTATGTAAGTTTGTAGAAGAATATTACGCGCTTGCGCCAAGTGTACTATATGCAAAGTGAATCTTAAAATCGGGACAGTCCTGATGATGTCGGACGTCAAGTTAAGCTATGACTGGTTTAGTGCTCATCAAGATTTTGTAAATTCTGCATTCGTGAAGGGCCTGCTTCTGTGAATTCCGGGAACCTAACTCCTCATCATTATCATCAAACAAAATTAGAATTCTAAAATATTACTTTTGCTTATTTTAGGTAACATGACATTTATGACATACGGTCTTCAAAGTGGTTGGATGTCACCCAGTACAAAACTACTGCAGTCAGAAGAATCTCCCACTGGGAGACCATTGACTGCCAGTGAAATATCCTGGATTGCCAGTTCACCATCCCTAGCGGGTGTATTTGGAGTGCTCATGTATCTACAAATCGTAGATAGATATGGACGTAAAATTAGCATTATGATTATGACTATTTGCCAAGCGGTAAGTTTCGTAATTTTATACAACGTTGTGGGATTTCAAAGAATGTTTGAAACACAAAACTGGTCTATCAACAGTTTAACTGTATATTATCTATATTATAAGAAATAATACCTACCTACTAGTGCTTTTCTTTTATTTAAATAATTATTATTTAGTAACAAATAGTAACTATTTTCAGATAGCGTGGATAATTATAATACTACCTGCCAGCACAACGAGCCTTATCATAGCTAGAGTGTTCTGTGGTATTGCTGGCAGTGGCTGCTTCCACGTTATTCCAATGTATATCAAAGAAATCGCCCAGGACAGCATCAGGGGCACTTTAGCATCCGTGGCTTCGTTGGCTCAGAGCATTGGGATCCTCCTAATGTATGCAATGGGAGGATTCTTAGATTATTACATGGTGTTATGGATCGTTGTAGGACTACCAATCTTGACATTTGTTCTCTTCTTTAAAGCTCCTGAGTCACCTGCATTCTTAGTAAAAATGGGAAAGACAAATGTAAGTAACGCTTTATCTTTACCCATTTTTAAGTGTTCATACTTCGTAGGACTTCTGTGTCAACTTTGTTGTAATTAGAGTTATAAATGTTAGTTTGAGTTGCGTATTCTCAAAACTTGTTTTTCTCTTTTATTGTTTACAGGTTTATTATGTAATTTGCATATTACGAGTGTTCTCTTAATTGTAGGAAGCTGCAGCAGCTCTAGCGTTACTGAGAGGTTTGGATATCGATGACAAAGAAATTCAACAAGAAGTTGACGCGATTAAGAAAAGTGATGAATATTTTAAATCCATACCTGATATTTCAATAGTAACTGTTTGTAAGTATTTAACCCTTATATTTTTTATCTCCATCGTAACTAGAGATGAAATAGTATTGTTATAAGTGAAGAAAAATATATTCAGAAATTATTTTGATATATTAAACTACACAAACATTTATTTGGTTTTTACAGTCAGAACAAAAGCATGGCGAAAAGCGTTTATCATTATGTTCATTGTAATCCTCGCTCACGCGACTAGCGGAGGCTTCTCTATACTCACCTACGCTGCGACTCTATTGGCTGACTCAGGAGTGCAGTTCAGTCCAGAGCTGCAGTCCCTCAGCATTCCTGTGTGCATGATATTGGGATCTTTGGTCACAATGACTACTATCGACAAGCTGGGAAGAAAGGTAAATACGAAAAATTATTTAAATCAGTCTATAAAGAGACCTTTGTTAAAACTATAGGCCCTGCTTTTTGTCTTACGTAAAGTTACCATGTACAGATAATGGAACAGAACTTGAACGAAATTTTCAGCTGCATAAGTTAACCCTAGATGATGCACTAGTTGTTTAAAATGTATCTTACCCTTTCACACCTTCAAGTTTAAAACAAATCTTTCTTATTGTTGTTTCCAATAGCCGATTTTGGGATTAGGTTTTGGTGCTTCAGCCCTCGCATTCACTTACCTGGCGACCTCAATACTGCTGAAGCAGTACGGATGGACATCTCCTGGCTGGGTCAGCGTGACAATGATGGCGATAGCAGTCACCTGCTATGGTGGAGCCATCTCTCCCATACCAGTGGTTTTAATGCCAGAAATGTTCAATTTCCAGGTGAGGAGACATTTATATTGATATAGTCCTGCAGTTTTCGTCTAACTTCATTTTCGTATTGTTTCAATTGTCATAAAATAGTTACTGAAAATTCAATATTTTGTTAAAAAACATGCCCTTTTTTACCTACAAAACGAGATTGTAACTTAAAGTCTAAATATATTTTCAGATCCGTGCAAAACTGATAGGATATTTGGTGATGACGGCGTGGATAATGAGTTTCGTACAACTCATCACCTTCAGTGCGCTCACTAGTAACTTTGGAGCACATGTTGGTTTCTTCATGTTTGTTGTTGTTAACGCATTTGGAGCCGCTTTTACTGTGCTGGTACTGCCTGAAACTAAGGGAAAGTCCGTGGAAGAAATAGAGAGAGAGCTAAGAGGAGATACAGAGAAAGACGTAGAAAGAGATGATTACTCATAAAGTAGAAAGCATTAGAAAATAGAAAATAATTAGTTATGACAACATTTTAAATATTTTGTATGAAATGAAATAATTTAGGAAGAATAAGGATTTTTGTAACTAGAACTTTGAATATAAAATGATACGTTTTTTTATTTAATTTAATATTATTTTACTTACCCTACCCCCCCCCCCCTTTCCCTTTAGTGGTGGTAGATACTACCACTGCTACTAACAGCTGTTTTGTAATTTTACCATATTATATGTTACCAGCAGTAGACGTATTTAGGCTGAAATGATATTATGTTTCTCAATTTAATGCTTAGAATTCAAACTTAGTTCAAAACGTGACTTATAAAAAAAAAAAAAAAAAAAGAAAGTAGATTGTGAAGCGTAAATTTTTTGTATGAAACTCTATAATTTTATCAGTTCTTTAAATTAAATGTAGTATTTGTAAATTTACTGATATTGTCGATTGATAATAAAGCTTGAGTCGTCCAAGATGCAGTATAAAGTTGTTTGGCTCGACGGCTGTATAACGCGGCTCATCATCCGTGCTTAGCGGTTCAATGTACTCGTTAAACTGTCCAAACTTGTGCGCTTTATTTATTTATTCATTAAGGATCACCAACGAGATACATTAAACAATAAATTACATTATTAAAAAGTTACCCGTTACATTATTCTACATTTAATGCACACTCAATTATAGGTAACCACAGCTTTTTCATTAACGAGTATCAATACACGAATAAACTAAAAACACGATTAAATTACATTAAATTAAAGTACCTAAATTAAAACTAAATAAATAAAAATACATAAATACAGAACAATTTACAATAATAAACATTGATTAAAGGACATGTTAGGTTTTTGTATGGAGGCTTTAATTCGGAGCTGCTGTGAACAGGGAAGAGATTTTTTTTTATGAAAGTACATAAATTAAGGCTACTTTTTGTATATTTTTTATTTTTTTTAAAAGCACCCTTCCTAAATTATTATATTTTTAATTAATTGTAATTTAAAAGTAAATTGCAATCCTCGGTATTTATTGATTTTGGCAACACTTTTCGGTTGGATGTCATTATTGTCATTATGAAAAGTGTAAACGTCAATCAAGTGTCAAATTCAATTATAATTGCGTACCTATGCGCGCCCTATTATTAATATACTCTGCGAATGCGTCTGTGGTTTGCGTTACAACAACGAAACGGACACAAGTGATTTGTTTTTTTTTTGTTTTTGTTGTGTTATTGATGTTCAAGTTTCTTGTAATCTTTAAGTTATCTTTATTTGACCTGGCTTTTAATTTAGATTCTTTCCTGCACAGTTTCTTGATAATATAATTATAAGGATGATGTTGAAAATTAAGAGGTAAAATAAAATACAGTCAAATATAAAAAAAAAACTTGAGAGGTGTCAAGGGACACCCGGATGGAACGAAGTTCCTTTCGATTAATTAGTGAAGGAATTGTAATAAAATTTTATTTTTTTTAAGTTATAATAATATTTTTTTTTATTATTAACAAATATAATGTAATTAAAAGACAATTTAATTAAACGTGCCCGTTTATGTATCGAGCGAAATGGACTCCATATTGAGCAGTTGCTTCGATACAGGGAAGTGTAAATTTTATACCTAATAGGTAAGTTTTTTAATTAAGCCAAAGTTGATTAAAACTGTGTTTGTGAATAGTTCTAATTTATTTAAATAGGTTACCTATAGGTACCTACGCCTGCCTGCCTTTATTTTTCTAGCAAAAGAGTACCTACTCACTTACCTACTTACAACTACAAATAATTCGCCAATGATAAAAGTAAGTACCACTACCTACCTAGGTACCCACCTAAGCTCCCACTGGCTGTGAAAATGTCCCCACATATTATTATATTATTAAAAAAAAAAAAAAAAAAAAAACATTTTAATCAAATCAAAAAAAAAAATATTGTCGCTAGTAAAACCTAGAGAAAAGTACTCTGTGACCTAGAGCGATAAGGTGCAGTGGTTACCTACTGACGACCGCGACCGATAGAACGCTCATGATTATCAAACCCAAACTTTCAATAGGTACCTACTAAACAAAACATAGAAGTAGGTACAGTAACTACCTACCTACCTAACCTACGTATTCTATGGCTTAATTATCGACTTAAAATTTACACTCGTTTTCACAATCCACACAGTCTCACAGTTAAAGGTGGACTTATCTCGTAGGTTGTTATCATCGGAATTATCACGCAATGATAATTCCGATGTCATTGAGGTAGGTACCGCCACTATTTGAGCGAATAAACTTAGGTACTAAACATATCGCCGTAGGTACCTAGTTCAAAGAGTTCGCCGCGCCGCCTTTAAATACATAAACATATTCTACGAAAAGCGAATTCGGACTTTATTTTGTAAACGTAAACGGTTAAAAATTGAAATTTTACCAAACTAGGTATGATAAAATTATTCTGAGAAACGTATAGGCAGGTGCCCGACCGGACAATAGGAGCTATGTGCAACCGAATTTCACGGTTAATGTGTAAAAATAAGGTTTTAATTCGCTCCAATATTTTCATAGAAAAGCCGCGATTCAACTAATAATGAACTCTATTTGACAGTTCCAATGATTCAATTTTTCTGTTCGAATTGTCTGCGTTTGTGAAGTAATAAAAATAGCAAAAAAGTGTCGTGACAACTTTTCGTAAGAATTTTTTCCGTCTAGCCCCCTTTCACAACGCGCGATAAGGAACTTCGTTCCAATAAATGCATTACTTTTATTTCTCTACCTAATACACAAAAATGTTCACTTATTCTGACCTGCTGGAGCGACTATTTACAAAAGGTGAACAGGTCCAATCCATTTAAGTCTGTCTGTATCTGGACTGTTTGGTTTACTGGCCTGCCTTGGAGGAGACGTAAAACCATCAGTAATCATTTTGCAATTTACTGAATTCATGATGATAAAGTCATAAAGTCCCAAATTGTAGGTGAAAATAAGGATGTTTGATACAAATAAATTCATACACTGTTTTAAGCTTTCACGGTTTAAAACTAAACTTATATTGTTACACGGGATATCTTCCGTGATACGCGATCATGGCGCTTGCCAGCGTTGAAATATCGGGAGCTCAAAACAATGAACAATCACGGAAGATATCCCCTATGTGACAATATAAGTTTATATAAATTCATTACCTATCCTTATCATAAACCATTTTCTATTATTGAAAATAATAGCATTTCCGCGTTAATACAACTTCGCTATTAAAAAATAAATTCAATCCATTACTGGCCCCTTGCTGGGCACGGGCCTCTTAGAGTGAGAAGGGTTAGGCCTTAGTCCACCTCGCTGGCCTGGTGCGGGGATTACACACCTCAGCACAATTTCTACAAATATTAAACCTAAATATTCATAAGCAAACGGAAAAATAGCGATTCTAACAATGAGACAAGGGCTTGACAAGCGATCGACATGACAACTGACATGTGTGGTGTGACACTGACAACCTTACTGACACAACGCAGTTAATGTTTTCATGGATTCCGGAATCAATGCCATGCATACAAATCATGGAGATAATTCGTCGGTTTTATAGCCATCTAATAATGTTTAAAAATATTTTAAATAACAATAAGGTGTTTAATGTACTTTAAAAATGATATTTAACCCTTTTTTCTTTGTTTCAATGTACAAAAATAATATTACGATACAAAAAAATATCTGGATTTAAAATATTTATTTATTAAATAATGGTGCTTTTAATTTTTTTTTTGTTTTTGTTAGGCCAGCTTGAATAATTTTCTCTATCAGAAAAACCACACATGATAGCTGTTCGAAAAAAAAAATATTCTAAGCCCATTTCATAACATGTCCTTTGATAAAACATAAAAAAGTAATGAATTATTTAATTGGTTTAATTAATTGATTAATTGGATTGATAAATCAAATATCCTGTGCCTTTATATTTCACTTTGATAGATGAATATTTTTACGATGAGTTTTAATAAGCTTAAATATAGGATATGATGGACTTGTGAGAATTATTCAAAATCCAGTGATGTGAACAAAAAATATAAAGTAAACAGAAAATGTGAAATTTTAAATACCTGGTCTAAGATTCCAGAGTGTGAGAGATTCCCACGTCATTTTAGCATGATGACATATTTTTTTGAATAAGTAGACGAATATTAATTATTATTGAGAAAGTATGCGTAGATACCTGCTAGCATCAACGCTGTGCTCAATTACAGATAACAGGTATAAAAGTTACCTCGCTTTCAGTCTAAACAGATGCAACAGAATACCAATGTTTTACACGAAGCGACTGCTTATCTGACCTCCACAAACCTGATACGGGTAGGCCAAAGCCTGAAAGAGTTTTACTAGGTACCCTTAGTAAGACTGGTGGTCAGTCTTTCGGGCTTATGGACTGTTAATGATCTACGAATGACCGCTGCGACCAACGGTTTTACGGGCTTCTAGAGGCACAGAGGGGTTTTGGTATGAAATAGACGGCTACGACGGCTCCATAGATTATTTTTGATGTAAATAAGTAAATTAAAAGCTCGTTATAAGCAAGACATAAACTAATAATATTTCTATCATTGCAATGTTGCAAACATAAGAACCGTGATTACAAAACATGCTTCATCCATCGTTGCTCTTTTGAATAAAAAAATAATAATATGTGGGGACATTTCACACACGGCCACCAGACCCCAAACTAGGAAAACTCTGTACTATGGGTGTCAGATAGCTGATATACATACACAAATACATTTTAAATACATACATAATTATATAAATAAACAACACCCAGACACAAGGCAAACACAAGTGCTCATCACACAAATGTTTACCCTGGGCGGGAATCGAACCCGCAACACGCTGCGCAGCAGTCAATCGCTCAACCACTGCGCCAACCGTGTCGCCGAAATAATAATAATGAATTAAAAAGTCGAAGTCTTATGGAGGAACATTAAATTATTAAACTGAAATTATATGTAGTTCAAAAGACTTACATTTGTCTCTTATTTATTTGCGGTAAAAAATAGTTATTTGTTATAAAAGAGTGCAAAGTTGCTTTTTAACCGCGTGTTCAATTTTGATGACCGAGCAAGCGAAGGATTCTAAAATTGAATCACGAGCGCAGCGAGTGATTCAAAATTAGAATCCTGAGCGTTAGCGAGGGAATCAAAAGAGCACGAGGTGAAAAATCTTTGCACTCGAGTGCAACACGTAACTTTTCATTCCACCTCAGCGAGGAAATGACTAAATGCAAAAAAAAAACGTTTACAAAGTCTGAGTATTTAACAAATTAAAAAAAAGTTGTATGATATATTCGGCACCATAGAGGTAGCAGTAAATAGGTTTAATGTTTTTTTTTAATTCACAAACTTAGTGCACACGATGTTCTAAATTCAATTTACTTTATCCTCTAGAGAATAAAAACGGCTTTTCCACTCAGATATTGAAGATAAATTTACTTTATCCTCTAGAGAATAAAAACGGCTTTTCCACTCAGATATTGAAGATTAAAAATACTCTTTCCGAGATGGTGGGATGAAAATATCATTAAAGTTTTATGTACTTTCCAATAATATATTTCTTTTAGCCAAAAATTAAATATGTTATTCGTAGCTCGTAAAATAGAACAGTTTATTCACAAATCTTTGAATTATAATGATACTTTTTTTGCAACAAGTACATAACTACCTTGGTAATTAAACAAGAATGTATCTTATGCCAGAAGTTACAGGAAACTGTAACGTATGATAATCTGTACGAAACAGACTGTTTGTAATAATGCGGAGAAATAAAGTGTCCGTAGAGCGGCGATAAATTTGTGCGGGAGGCCGTCCCGGGCTGGACATAAATCACGGGCCAAAAATGAGGCCTTGGCAATGTTGGCCTAAGTGTGTATTGTCAAATATGCTATTTATTATTCTCGTTACGGCACAACATGGCCACTTACTTTTTGAGCCCGCTCCGGGTCTTGTAAACTGAGCCGTTTATGTCATGATTTAAAATAATGAGTCACAGGATAGGGTTAGCTGGGGTTTGCAAGCAAAACATTATTTTTGTTCTGAATTGGCCTTTCTGAAAATTTATGTAATTCTTTACCACTATCTCCGAAAAGATACCTTTTTATTTTATCAAACATCGATTCTTTTTTTTTTCAACTGAATAATTAATTCGTCTTTCGTTGAAATTTTGATGAAATTTTCTTCTGGAAAATCCAATAAACCTATGAAGTATTTTTGATCGAGTCGATCATATTTATTTTCTTGTTACTTGGCAATCTTCGGAAACTTCAGAATAATATGTTTCTCCATAATTAAGCAGTATTATTTCACAAGAACAGTTGTTTGAATTCCCACGTATTACGAAAATGATGTACCCTCATAAGTACATAGATAATATTATATGTATCGATGATATTGTTCTAATATTTGATATTGGGTATTACATTCTCGCGGAACGTCAGATCAAAGGCGGTACAATATGAGAGTACGGTGGAGTTATGGCAATGTTTGCGATTCTCATCCGCGGTGACCCACTTTCTGACGAATCTGCTGGTTTTTGGCAAGAAGGTATTCTCTTTTGTATATTGTGATGTCATTGTTTTGAAGAATATGTACGTACTATTTGAGAACAATGGCGGTCTGCATTTCAATTAGTTGATTGGCGTGGGGACCTGGAGGCCTGATACAACAGATGTCGGAAAAAAGTGATGTTGGTCTTGCTGTTAAAAACAGTAATGTTTAAATTTTAAACTTTGACAATAATTCATCATCATCATCATTTCAGCCGAAAGACGTCCACTGCTGGACGTAGGCCTCCCCCAGAGGGGGGGTTTTGCCATAATCGCCACGCTTGGCAGGCGGGTTGGCGATCGCAGTATGGTTGTTACAAAGGCACAGAGAACGCTGCTGCCCATTCTCCGGTGAGTCCCTTAGTCGCCTCTTACGACACCCACGGAAAGATATGGGATGGTGCTATTCTTTACGTCCGACACCATACGGACGGACAATAATTATGTGCAAATAAAACATAAATGCATTAGAGAAATCAAGATTCTTACTCAATTATTTTAACAACTAATATTATGATGATAAATATATACCTAGTCAATTATAAACTCTTCAAAAAGGTTATATTTCATTTTCCTTATATTGTTAGTTAAGTAGCAACATAAGTGTGCGAATGCTATCGGAACTCATTTCATACAATTTCACCCAAATTCAATCTAATATAATTGACTAACGAACGAGACAGATAGCAAAAAATATTTACAATTTCTTCTTAAAATGACAGTAACCTAATTTGGGTCTTCATTGGCTTAAAAGCAGGAAATGTTTAAGAATTCACTTTTAGTTAAATTATAAATGAAATGAGGAAAAAGTAATGTTTATTTTATTCTAAAAGACACTATATAGTCAGAAAACATAAAAGTATTATAATAGCGAATTAATAAACCCTTTCATTGAAATATCTTTTAGTGAAACGAAATCAAAGTCAAGAATTACCATATCCAAGCGAAACAAAAACGTAATAAAGCCGCTCTCTTTCACATCAAACAAATGGCTTCCCCGAACCTGCACATTACCGACGCTCCAGCGACATTATTCAGGGAGGATAACAAGATCCATTATAAGTGTACCACAAGCCCACAACTTTTCGAACTCGCTCGCTGCATTGTAATTTTCTATATAAAGGTAATTGACGAGCTCCAAATAGGACGGAAAGACAAAAAGTATTTTAAGTATGGGGTGTCCCACGTAGGTACGTTTGTTTGCCAACATTTCGTGCTTCAGCATTTTCCTCATACGTTTATCCCACATTAGCCGATGTTTTATTGGTAGTTGAATTGTCTGGAGGTATTTTAGGGAACGTTAACCGTTTTTGAGAAACTAAGTGGCTGGTTTTAAAATAAAAGCTGAGATTATGGTTTGGTTGGGCATCTTCGTGAATGGGGATATGTTATCAATCCATATACATACTATACTATACTTAATATTATAAATGTGAAAGTAACTCCGTCCGTTACGCTTTCACGATGAAATGGTTGAACAGATTTTGATGGAATGCATGAAGATAATTTAAACCCTGAGTAAGAACATAGGCTACTAGTAATCCACGACTTTGTCTGTCGCGATAACCGACATTCACGCGAACGAAGTCGCGGACAAAATCTAGTAAATATATAAGTAGAACGTTGTAGAATTTTCACTTTTACTTTTAAACGCGCATTGCTACGACACTAACTTTATAATTTTCGAAATAGAAAAAAACGGACACAAAAATGAACCTAATGGCACCAATCTATGTTACTGCTACGAAATTTTGGCAGAAAAGACACTTCCAAGTAATCGTTTATTACTTTTTTCTAAATGGCCTGCGTGTGCTCCATTTCACTTTACTTTGACATTTCATGTTTCCGAAGCCCAAAACTTTATCCATAATGGCTGTCCCGTACTCCAAATAACCTACAAAAAGCAGACTGCGTGGGAGTAACACGATTCAAATTAGAAAGAACTCAAGTTTTAAGCGATCTTTAATGTTAATGTACAACACAGTATTACATCTATAATCATGTTTCTGACCTTGGGTAAGTTTGATAAAAGGTTTTACATAAAGTAAGCGCTGAAGGAGAAAATATTGAAAAGCTATTGACATGAATTGGGTGAAACGCAAAGATTTTTTTAAGATCAAGAGTACTTGAGTTACTATAAGTGTTCGAAAACCAGAATTAAATAAGATCATAGCGATCCAAGGAGACGTAATAGGGAGATAGGATAATGAGCAGAAGTATGGCTAGATGCTCGAAAGACTCTTATCAGAGGACATCATGTTACCCAGTACTAAACTGGGTTGTACAGTAGGTCAATTCTGTAAAATTCAAACAACAACTTCACTCTCACTTTGCATAATTCAAATCCGGCGAATGCAAGGACACGAATAATTATAGACCCGTTTCGGTGTTGCCAGTATTCAGCAAAGGGTTTGAAAAAGTAATGCTTAATCAAATGCTCAGTCATTTTAATTGCAATAACATCCTACATGATCAACAGTATGGGTTCACCAGAGGGCGTTGCACTACTGATGCCGGTATTACTTTGATTAAGCATATCTTTAACGCATGGGAGGAGTCACAGGATGCCATTGGCATTTTCTGTGACCTCTCCAAAGCATTTGATTGCGTAAATCACGAAACACTGCTTTTGAAGCTTGAGCATTACGGACTCGGTAAACTAGCGCCCAGATTAGTAAAATCGTATTTAGATGATAGGCTGCAGCAAGTTCAAATAAACGGTGTAAATTCATCGGGCTTGAAAGTAAAAATGGGAGTACCACAGGACTCAATATTGGGTCCGTTCCTATTTCTAGTTTATATTAATGATTTACCGCATTTACTGAGAAATCAACCTCAAATGGTGTTATTTGCTGATGATACTTCATTAATTTTTAAAGTAAATAGACGGGCACAGCACTATGACGACGTAAATGACGCCATGATTAAAGTTCATAATTGGTTTACTGCAAGTAACTTAGTGTTAAATGAGAAGAAAACCAAGTTCATAAGATTCGCTTTACCGAATGTTAAAAGTAGTGAATGTAACGTTTTATTAAATAAGGACGTACTTGAATTCGTCGAAAAGACAGTTTTCCTAGGGATTACGCTTGACTCAAAGCTGCAGTGGGGTCCTCACTTAACATCTCTTGCAGGGCGGATAAGTTCGGCCGCTTACGCTGTCAGAAAAATCAGGCAATTGACAGACGTGGATACCGCTAGACTAGTCTATTTTAGTTACTTTCATAGTATCATGTCTTACGGTATTTTGCTTTGGGGACGGGCTGCAGACATAGATTCTATCTTTATTCTGAAAAAGAGGGCTGTCAGAGCCATTTATAATCTCAGCAGACGCGAGTCTATAAGAGAATTGTTTAAACAAATTAATATCATGACGGTACCTTGTCAATATATATACGAAAACATCATGCATGTTCGTAAAAATCTTCATCTGTTTAGTAAAATAAGTGACAGACATAACTTTAATACTAGAAATAGGAACAAATTATATCAACCAAGTTTCAGATTGTCAAAAGTACATACTTCTTTTATGGGGTATTGTGTAAAATGTTATAATAAAATACCGCTCGATATTTTGCAATTAAATTAAAGGCAATTTAAAACATGCATTAAACGCACACTATGTAGGCAAGCATATTATAAGTTGGAAGATTATATCAATGATAAAAATGCTTGGCATAATGCTGGTCCTGCTCCACAGCCTCTTTAGGGAATTTCTTAATTGCAAGAAAATTATGTTGCTCACCCCTTATTATTGACATGAATAACGTGTACCGTTATTATTATTTACTTATTATATTTTATCTGTCGAATGATATACTTACATACATTGGAAATTTTAGCTTTGTATAAATTAATAGCACTATTTCAATTATTATGTAAATGTGAGAACTATGGAGCCATTTATTTATTCAATGTGTTTGACATAAATGAGCATGGCAGTTGAGAGCATTGTCATGCTCGCTCAAATGTCTCACTGATGGTGGCGTACGGGTTAGATCATTCGGTTCCCTTCAAAATGGTTGAGCTAAGTGGTGCTGATCCGCGCGTCATGTTCGTGAACGGGCGCTGTCAGTTGAGATTGGTCATCTCTTAACTGCCATGGCTTTTATATTAATTTATTTTTAATTAGAATGTTTTGGATTTCTCTTCACTTACATTGTTTTCACATATAGAAGCAACAAGAATAATGTAGCCTGGATTTTGCAAAAGCTTGATTGAAAAGAGTGTCCGTGAAATTTCTTGCTCGTTCTTCTCCATAGAGACCTACCCTACGTTTTGGAACGAGCAACTAGCTTCAATTTTTTTTTTTGAATATTCAAAAGTGCCTGCAAATGGTTTAATTGAAATAAATGCTTTGACTTTGACTTTGACATAAGGTTCAAAATGACCTTGATATATTTGACACTTTGAATCGGGTTCGAGTGCGAAGTGAGCGTCGAAGTGACGGAGAAATTACCTTACAGAATGCCACTTCTTACATCATCTCATACTTTATCTGCCAAATCTCCCTGTCAATTTAGTTCAACTCGCTAACACGCTCACAAAGGTGGCGCTAGTGTAAATTCGAATTATCAACCGAGTTTTTAGAATGCCAATCAAGAAACTCACAGCGGGTTCAGATTCGAAGTTTAGAATGAGGTCTTACAGAATCACACCCCTGATCAGATAGGCAGTCACAACATATAAAATACTGGTATTCAACACTGCATTCGATTAGACTGGAAGCCGACTCCATCTTGTTGGAAAAGGACAGGACAGGGTTACTTATGCAGATGATGAAACTTTGAAATTAAAATTCTACAATCATAAATTGCTTATTTTTACAAAAACAACTAAAATTAATAAATTGTTTCATAAATTAACATTAGAATCAGTGCTAACTGTTGGTAAATCCTCGTAGACATAATTTAACAAAATGTTGGAATTAATTTAACCAAAGGCTAGAGAGCTGTGGATCCCAATTTAATGCTCTAACACGCAGGATTTTTGTTACGATTTACGTAGGCTTCTATTGAAGGCCTGTAGAATTAATTCGAAGAATTAAACTGATGATTTTAGGGGCGTGCGTACACGAACAGTGTACAAATGTTTCATATTTTCTCTTTGTATTGTCACATTCTTATAATTGTACCATTATCGTCCGTATGATTGAACAAAAACTAGTGCTTAAGAGCGCGTGTTCGATTCGTGACGAAAACTTCATGTTTTTGCGTTTTACCCAGAGCAATATCGTAATTATGTGAGCAGATTATTTAAAGACAATTTACAGTTTTAGAAATATTAAGTCTTGATTTAGACAGCTACAGAGTAAAAGTATAATTTTTAATTATAGTTTTTTAAAGCGAAGACAATTCTTTCATATCGTTTTACGAAAATAGACGTCAGAGTAAACTTTCAGGACGAATACAACCATTACAATATACCAAAATATTTTATTTTATGCGTTTTGCCAACAGTAAATACAGTCATAAAGACAGCTACAGAGCCAAAATTACGAAAATATTACTATTATGTATTAAAAAACAATGTGGAAAAGTAGAAAATCGGTTCACTTTGACAAATTTTTTTTACCAGTATTTGAATAAAAACATAACTGATATATTTATTTCATGAAAGTAAATGTTATGCTTAATATACAGAATATTTTTCAGTCCGTTATACGAGCTTGTTAGATTTATACCGATGTAATTAATATATAACAACGTAATTCGTGTTGTAATATAAAGTAATAATTAATTTCTGATTAAATGCAGTAGAAGTATAGTAAATAACATCATTTTAAATAGAATAAAGTGTGTTTAAACTTTGGATAGCAAATAAGTATGAATCACATTTGCTTGTCATCGTTCATGAATCATACTTATTTGTCGCCGCTTATAAAAGCGAGTGTTCCGACTTCATTGAAACACTTTTGATCGAAACGTTGATCGGTACGGAGCTCTCGAAGAAAAGTATAACTATAATAAGATAAGTATAACTATGATGATAACTATGAAAGGCTATGTATATGTATAATTTTAATATTAAATTATATGTACCTAGTTGTTATGACATGAATGATGTATCCTAAATTTGTAAAATATTACTGATTTTAAAAGAGTGTTCATGGAGTTTCTTGCTCGTTCTTCTCCATAGAAATCTACTCTTTGGAACGAGCAACTAGATTCAACTTTCTAACTGACTCTGACAATTCAAAAGTACCTGTAAAAGGTTGAATTGAAATAAATGATTTTGAGTCTGAAATATTACAATAAAATATATGTTTCCTAAACAAAGTATTTTCATTTCACTATTCTGTTCTAAAATAATAATATTCTTTGAGTATATAAGTATGTGTATATAATATAGAGCTATTAATTGCTTTAAAATTGTTGCCTTTATTTACCTTTTATTCTGACAAGCTCATTTATTTTAGACTATTATTTTAAAAAGCACTGTAAAACATCGCGCGCTGTCGTTTGCCGATCAATTTCAATGATTCGTGCTTATTTCGTGCATTTTTTTTTTCTGATGCACACAAACAGACCATTGTATTGTACTAGTGTGTGTCAATGCTGCTACGCCGTTCCAGCAATCGTTTAGATTTTGAGTTGCGCTAAATCGAATACGCGCCCTTAAGAGTGATTACGTTTGATTGAAGTAATGGAGTCATAACAATGTAGATTTTCCTTACCAATAATAATTCAATTTGTGCAGCTTTGCCTATTTTGAACGATGTAACTATTTTTGCTGAATAAGAACACGATGATTGAATCAAATGAAAACGTTGTTTTTCACCATATTTTCCTCGAAACGTAAGAATAACGTTTTTTTTTAGTTTAGATTAAAAATTATTACTTGAACACAACTAACATTGTCTGTCAGAACGAAGAGTGATTTCATTTAATTCAACAACACGAATATGCAAATTTCGGACATGACATTACAAAAGCCTCCGTTAATTTTGAATCTGGAAATATTGATACATTCCAGAATTCGTTCGATGACGATCGTTCAGAAAGATAAATTATTGGCTGGTGGTATTCATCAAAATTGAATTTAATCCATTAGGTCCTGGAGTGAATGATATAAGATTTTCGTTTTGGTATTGCGAACCTTTATACAGATTTAATGAAATCTGTGTTATTAAAGATACGTACACGTCATTACGTTGCCGTGTTCACTTTTAATATTATTTATATTTGCAGTCAATTACGTGAGCATCATACTCTCATGTATTTTTACAACAGAAAGAAATTTGTATCTACCTTTTAACTCTTCCTTTCTCGAAGGAATATATATGGTTCAAAAGTGGTACTGATATGTAATTGCATTACCATTGATCAATCGCGTGTATTATGTGCCTCATCAGTATTCAGATTGGATGGATGACGAGGACGTATGTGAGGGTCGATCTATCACAGTCAGTGGAAGTGATAACATCAGAAGGGTGCGAGCGTGCGTGAAGGTCGACTTGTTTCATTCTTGCCTTGAACCCGTGACCCAGCGACAAGGTTTTATTGAATCAGCGACGATAAAAGTGGCTATTAATAGTGACGGCCCCTAAGCCAGAGTTTCCTCACTAATACTACTGCTCTAAAGTTAAAGAATGAACTGTGTCTCATAGCCGCAATATTATTATGACTGAAACTTGAAGAATTCGTATTTGTTGGTGTGTTTTGGAATAATATCGGAGCTTCCTGCAAAGTTCTATTTTTAGACACAAGTCACAGACATTTAAGTCGGCTACTTTACGGCCCATAATTGAAAAATAAAAGCTATTATTGGTGCAAATAAGCTTCCTCATTGTTATAGCAATTTATTGTAGAGAGTGGGGAAGGTCTCGGAGATTTGTGTGACTTTTAATTTATTTTTAATTGGCTCGGAAGCACGCGTCGCTGACTGCCCACCCCTGCACTCCCACAGTTTATCTGCACCATTCTAACATCTTCCTGTACAGCTTTTGGCTTTATTTGCTCTCTTCCCCTTCAATTTCCAGAAACGATTCGGTTGGGTAGGTACTTAAACTGTGACGCAATTGTTTTTAGAGGTTGCAGCAGCATGCCCGCCAGCCCTGATATTTCTATTGTGAGCGCTCTTTTAATGGAATTATTCTAAGCTCTTTAGAATTTCTGCTCGCAACCCCTCCCAAGGGTGACTAAGCAGAAAAAATATTTTCACATTTTTTGGTCGAGTTCCCTTTATTTCCCGCTTGGGTTCTTGACAATGGTTTTGTGTTCGATACCCTAATGATGCCGCAAATATTTTTAATTTAAGGGAAGTACCTACGGTGATTTTGCATAGCAGGCATTTTACATATTTCTTTTAAAGTTTTGCATCCTTGTTATCATACCTATAGGTATAGTAGCTACAAGATCATCATCATAACATGATCACGATTAAATAGTTGAAGTAGTTTATAAACAAACGACTCGCCCCGGCTTTGCACGTTACAATGTAGATCAAACTATACGTTTAAACCTTTCTTTTGTATCACTCTTCTATGTTCTATGTTAGGGGGGTTCGCTTTCTGCACTTAGTCCTTAAATATGGACTATTGTTCGTGAATCTAATGAGAAATTTCTATTAATGGAAACCGCATTAAAATTCGTTGCGAAACCTAAAAGGTCTAAGCGTAATGACGTCGCTCATCTATTTCATTATAAGGAAGCAGTCTCAGTTATTTTGATGCTACCTACATAATTTTTCTTTGCGTACATTCGAACAGGGAGACAAGAGCAGTAACAAGCAACAATGTTCACGAACATCTTCTGAGCGTCAGGTGCGACATCTGAAAAATACCACAATTTGTAGGGAAATTATTATTGCTTTTGTATCATGTATAACAAAACAAATGCATTTATTGTATCTACCAATCACAGGGCTGCAGATCTTGAAATCAGTATTTCTTGGGTTAATGAAGTACACTATGTTTTCACTCAATAAGGATACCTATGATGTATGTTGGTTCTGTTACTATTAAGAAATATATGTATCACTCCAGGGTATGGCCACAACGTAATTGAGTGATGTACAGTATGTCTACGAATGACGTATCACCTTGTAAATGTTCCCTAACCGCTAGCTATTGCTCTAGGCAGTTTGACACATCACTACCGTAAAGGTGTATGACGAAAATATTGAAAGTATTCTTGTTTCCTTTGCCGGTTTTATTTTTTTCTCCCAAATTAGTTTTTTGTAAGATTGGTGGTGTCATGCCTTCCGTTCCCAAGTCCGATAAAATGCTATCGACGTCAATGACCAAACATAATTCCTTCTGTTACACCACCCAAGGGAAATGACGTGATGGTCTGCCCGCGGTGTGGACCACACAGATACGTATTAATATAATTTAAGTGGCAGTGAACGGAGTTTCAGTTCGTCTTTATGAAGCAGTAACAGTAATGTACTGGCAACACTGTTGCTTACGGTTCGACGTAAAACTTTACAACTTGCACAGTTTATGAACTAGAGTTAGTACCTTATTAAGATATGATACAGGTTATGTGGGTACAGTAACGAGATGACACTTACGTGCTTGTCAACGTGTGAGTTTGAGTGTTTTCGCAATTAGTCGAAGATCAGTTTTGTGAATTAAAATGTTGAAAGGAAATTAAATCAATGTAATTATGGCGTAAAGCTAACATACCTTTCATATCTGTGAAAGGTATGTTAGCTATATCTAATAGTATAATATTGTTTAGCAGATTGACACGCTTAACCGCCGACTTATGTCTAACATAGCTATCTTTTAAAATAACCTAGCCCCCCCCTGGCCCTGCCTAGCCTAACCTAATATTCTTTTTTATATAAGAAGAGCTGTGATTTAATATACTGACAATATCAGTTAAAAGCAAACATATAAAATAATCTGTTTCCTTGATTTTTCTAACGTAGATATAAAATCTCCAAATAACAACATTGTAAAATACAAACTAAAACACAATTTGTTTTGAAATGGAACCGTCCGCATCGCTCCCCTGTTTATTTCCGGGGCCAACCGCAAGTGACCGCAATCCGATTTCCTGCACTTTTACGTTTTCTGCTCTCAGTTCAAAGGGCGAAGCTTGAATCTCTCTAGATATTTTGTATTTATATCAAACATTTCGAATACGATATCAGGAAACAAGATCACACAGCGGGTTGTAAAATGTTTCATCAACATGAAATGCTTAAAATGTTCCTATAAAAGTATTGCTTTACATGTTGCTTGAATAGGATTCATCTTGTCATTGTATCAAATCGAACAAAATTTGTATCCGGGAGCGAAAGGGTCACCAAACAAACATCTGTGATTTACTTTGACTCTATTGTTGTAACCTATAAATATAGAGAACTAGCTTTTGCCCGCGGCTTCTTTTGCGTTCATGTCAGTTATCGCGGATGCAGACGAAGTCGCACATTAAAAAGTAGCCATGTCCTTCCTCAGGGTTCAAGCTATCTTCATAGCAAATTTCATCAATATCAGTTCGGCTGTTTCATCGTGAAAGCGTAACAGACAGAGTTACTTTCGCATTTATAATATTAAAGTATGGAATAATGAAATAAGTATGGATTAGTATGGAAATATGGATTAAATTTTAATAAAGTATGGATGAGTATTAAGTATGGAAGTATGGATTTAGTCTATTTATAGTTAATGCCATCGGTATCTAATAAATTTTTCTCTTTTATTATTTTCCTCTTAGATTATAAAGATACAAACAACAAGATATAAGCCAAAACCATAACAGTACCTAAATACAAGAACGGATTCCGAAATAGAATGTCTATTTTGTAATGCTTTTTAGAGCAGATCATAATTTATCAAATACACCATTTAAATAATCCAGTTTCCAAATAACACAGATATTGGAAATCCATTTATTATTCATATTCCTTTCAATACATCTGCTCTTTTAGTTTAGTATTCGAATGGAGGTTGGAAGATTTCTCAGATTTAGATTCAGGTGAAGTAAGTAAGTAGGTATGCCGGATGAATAGATGTTCTACCGAGATCAATACTCGTATTTTTATGAACTTTTGCATTCCTAATCTCAGCCTCGATCTGTTTTCTTACAAGTTTTTGACATTGATGGTCGCTGAGATGAGATTAAGCAACCTAATTTTAAATGTTTTTAATTACGGGAATTAGCCTTTAAGAATTATTAGTTCAAGGACGTATTCATTGCGTGATATTATTAAGTAGTTGTCTTGTAAAAAATAAACCAAAATGCAAAAGAATAGTCGTAAATCCAATTCACAAATTAATCGACTCGATTCGAATTTTTAGGCAGATCAGAGCGCTTGTGCTTAGGCCTCTGAATGAATGTGTACAAATTACAATAGGATCAACTATATGTTCGAATGAAGATAGTTAGCTCTCTTTGTATAACACAGTTACTGTCGAATATAATTTTGCCTAGAGCCTGCTCACGTCTTCATCTGTATAAACTTCAGAATTAAGCTAAAGTGCACTAAGTTATCCCACGGGTACCATGGGTACATATATATCATCATCATCATCATATGATATCAGCTCATTACCGTCCACATACATATACGTGTCCCAAATTGCAGCTAATTTCATTCAGCCGTTTAGGCTTGAAAGAATAACAAACATGAATCCATCCTCACAAACTTTCCCATTTGAAATATTAGTAGGATGTATAATGAAGGGATTTACATAAGCTTTAGAATAGAGTTCCATAGGAAGGTCAGAACAGCAGTTAGTATTGTTTAACGAATGCTAATCCAACAGTTTGCTCCTAAAATCACTTTTAAAGCAAAAAAAATAAAAAAAAAAAAAATAAATATCTTGGGACAACTCACACACGGTCATCTGGTCCCAAGCTAAGCAGAGCTTGTGTTATGGTAACCAGACAACTGATATACATACTTATGTAATTTATAAATACATACATATTATAGATAAACACCCAGACACAGAACAAACAATCATGCTCATCACACAAAGTTTGTCCTGGGTGGGAATCGAACCCACGACCTCCGGCTTAGCAGTCAGGGTCAGTGACCACTAGACCAACAGGCCCGTCAAATGTTGTACTAATTTTACATTTATATTATCACCACTAGCTTATTTCGAACAACCATAATCCTCGTCTCTGTCAACTCAGAACTCTCGAACAAGCCAAACATTTAAAGACTTTTCAGCTTATTTAATGAAATTGCAAATTTTCCGTACAGTGGCGTCGAATGCGATTACCCGTCGGTGTAAGCGCGGCTCATCAGATTTGCGGTCGCCATTTGCATAAATGCATCGCTGTACAACTACGGCTTAAAACACGGCTCCTGACTAGGGAATGCAATCTCGATCTCGCGAGATCCCAATCTCGCAAGATCTCGCCTCATTTTTCGAGATCAATCTCGAGGCATAAAATGGCGAGATCCCAGTCGAGATTGACGAGATTGAGCGGCCGTAGCCAGCGACGCACGACGTGTGCTGTCGGCACGCGAGCGAGTCCAAAGAGTATAATAATAATATCGGTAAGCGAGTCGCTGACTGGCGGCAGACGGCATATTAAGCAAACTATCCCGCCGATTCCCGAGTATTTACGATTATGGGCGAGCGAAATGAAAAGGACAAATGATGTAGTTTTGACTAGAGAAAGTAAGCGAGATATATTCGACAGCGTGTAGGCACTTGTTTGTTTACAATTGTTTTAGTTGTGCAGTTATTGTCATAAAGTGCTGAAATTACGTGTTTTTTATTGATTAATTAAATGAAAACTTGAATATTTTTATCACACAAGTGCAAGACTGTGAAGTTAATACTTTTAAAATGTCGATAAATAATCAAAATGAACCTTACGTGGAGTTTAATAGTACGTTACCGGTATGGAGATATTTTAAGAAAGCAGTGAATAATTTGACAGCCCAATGCAAACTTTGTAAAGCTATTCTGAAAACTACAAACAGTAACACAAAAGGATTACATGTACATATGAAGGCAATCCATAAAATTGACACAAAAATACTGAATACGGAAGTCAGAAGGACATCGATCACTCTGCAACTTGATGCTTCGTCGTCGTCGTCTCTGCCGTCATCCTCGTCAGCGTCTACTACAGTTTTGGCAGTGCCACCATTGCCTATATTTGAAGAAAATAGCGAATGCCAAACGCCTCAGAAAAGAAAGAAAATCAGTGATTACTTTCAATCCAACTGTGACGTGAGTAAAGAAAAAATGATTTCTCGAATGGTAGCGAATTAAAACCATACATTTTGAAATCCACTCGAGATCTCGATCTCGGCGAGATCTCGCCGAGATCGAATTTGTAATACCTCGAGATCTCGTCTTGGCGATCTCGTCTCGAGATTGCATTCCCTACTCCTGACTTATAATGTACTGTCGAATGAGGACTTGCTCCTGAGTTATTGTCTTAGTGGGACTGAGCTGGTAATAAATTTAAATATTCGTGTTTATGTTTGTTCTTAATGTTTCTTAGGTCCCTTCGTACTTTCCCTACAACATTTTCCTTCTCACTATAGAAACTCCTGAATGAAATAAAATTGTTAAGAACTTTTCCTTCTGAATCCATCATTATTTTTCTTACTTTTTTTTTTTATGTGGGGACATTTTCACAGACGGCCATCTGACCCCAAACTAGGGAGACCCTGTACTATGGGTGTCAGACAGCTGATATACATACACAAATACATTTTTTTTTTGTAAATACATACATATATAGATAAACAACACCCAGACACAAGGCAAACACAAGTGCTCATCACACAAATGTTTACCCTGGGCGGGAATCGAACTCGCAACACGCTGCGCAGCGGTCGATCGCTCAGCCACTGCGCCAACCGTGTCTTTAAACTTATTTCAAACAGTTTCTATGTTTGTGTTACTTTGCAATTTCCTAAAAGATACCTATAGTATTTCATATTCTGACCGTAACATAATTGTTGATAGACAACCAAAAATCTGTATTATTAAACACCTTTCAATAGATGGTTTAACATTCGAAAATTACACTGATTCCAACTTCGTAGATATCTGTATGTCCGTTGCAAATACTTCAATAAACAACAGTGACATGAGTTCAGTTCAGTTAGTTGTTGTCATTGTCTGCCGTGTTAATTAGGCCGGAACTGTTGGCTCGGAGCTTGGGCCTGTTCCATACAGAGCTACAGAGCCAAGGTGGCACAGCTATGAGGCAACTTGGTGGCGCTGAGCCATTGTTACGAACTTGTTTGACTAATACTATTGTTGAGTTGTTCTCGTCGTGTAACGTTGATTCAGATTTATATTATGCTTTAAATTTAAAATATATCAGATAAGCTTAGGAAAAGTATTCGAAGGAGGTATAAGGTAAAGGTGATGATGAGTCTGTAAGTGAGTCACTTGAAGCTAGTAAGATTTAATATTAAGAAAAACTAATTAGTTGTAACCCACATAAAGGCTAAACTCTTAACAAATTAATCACAGCAGTAACTATAAATAAAAAGAAAAGCACAGGGCATTAGCTGTGTCTCACTTACGTCATCAATACACACCAAATGATCCAAAAAAAACTTCGG
Source organism: Charanyca ferruginea (assembly GCA_947361185.1). NCBI lineage: Eukaryota > Metazoa > Arthropoda > Insecta > Lepidoptera > Noctuidae > Charanyca > Charanyca ferruginea. The sequence continues at coordinate 28,553,937 of OX376063.1, forward strand.
GTCCATTCGAAAACTTTGTCTTCAAGTTGTTTATTTGTGAGAATTATTGAAGAGACTAGCCTAAAGAGCAACTTCGTTTTATTACTTCCTACAAACTTACCGTATAAAACATCAAGTGCTTGTGACAACAAAGACACTATGGTCTAACATTACACGTATTTGTTTGCATTCTTGTTCATTTTGGGAAGTAAAAAATATTCTGTCAGTTGTTTGTTCTCCTGGAACATGGAAGTGGGTCACTGTACTCGTAAAGTCGGGTAGAAAGCCTTTACTTTTGCACTATTGCAATATTTAAATCATATTGTAGAGGCTTTTCTCTGTTCTCAGAGGGAAGCCTGTATATCAAGCGATGTGTATGTGCCGCATTGTGCCCCTAACCCGATAAGGACAATCTTCGATCTTTAATAAAAAATGTTTCAAAGGAAAAATATGAAGAGGAAAACGGAAAACCTCTGGCTGCATCTAAGGAATGAAAATAGGACTTAGGAAAAGAGACGAAACAGGAAAAATGTTCAACGTCTTACGATACACAGTCTTAACATTTTACATGATACGACCGGATTTTTCATTGTACTGAACACATAATTAGGCTCTCACATTATCCAAAACTAACTTGAAAAGTGTTATTTCGACTGAGCTTCACAAGTTTTTTTAGCCTTATCCGCTTTAAGTGAAACATTTCGAATAAATTCGATTCATCCATTGTACAGTTTCAACAACTTACAGAACAAATTAAAAGGTGATTGCTTTACGGAGGTTTATCTGTGCAAAAGACAATGGACCTTCCTAAAATGGATTAAGAGTTATATTTGTTATTGTTCTTCTTGCCTTTGTGCTGACCTTAATGGTGAAGTTTTTGTGCGGAGGGTCCGTGAGCGAATATGATGACCGGTTGCCACCTGACTGTGACCACGCCTTCTTCTTGTTAAAGTTTTCAGAGTAGACTTGTAATGGTACTTGTAACAGTTTTCAAGCGAAGTGTGCTATAAAAAGAAGGAGCTTTATATCAGGTACCAACCACATAAATACGAGAGGAATCGGATCGGAGTCGTGCGAGAACGCAGATGAATAGGTAGGTGTTGGTGTTGACGACCAGACAGAATAAAAGGTGAACTGCAATACGATTAAAATGTCACCCATTATTAGCTTGGTACTGCAAAAGTTCAACTTGCTGGGCTCTTACGGTACCGGGACGAGGTATAATTTACTACCTGTGGGAGGACGTTGGAGGGACACGTCAATCAAAGAGGGACGCTGTTGTAGTCACTCTATTATGGAATAATCGGTGGCTGTCGGCTTTAAAATATATTTGTCATATAAAAATAAATCGAATGTTCTAAATAAAAAAGATTCTAGAAAGATTCCAGAGTGTTTAGAAGAAGCCATAGTCAATGATTTTGACCAGCTTGCCAAATGCATGCAACCTACACAGTACTGTGCCAGAACCTAAGTGGGTTGACTGGTAGAGTGAGAGACTTAATGCCTAAGGCATTAAGTCCGCCTTTATACATGAAGTATAAATAAATAAACTTAAGTAGGCTAGGCCCCTATATCAGATAAGACTGAAGGCCACCATCATTGTCTTATTGTTCAAATGAATACTTACCTGTATGAAGTAGGAGACTAGTATACTGAAGCATTACCTAAATCGTTTAAAACTAAAAGTCTGCTAGTCTGTGCACACCTTTTGAACTTGGAAATAGAACCGCCAGCCGAAACATAGCATTATCCGCAGTACACGGATTTAACATCCGGATTAAGATAATAATCCTTGCAAAACAAGGGCTGGAACGCAACAATCTTTTCTGGCGTTACCTTGAATAATTCGAAGCAACGAGGAATTAAATTATCTGTCGGTATTAAAGATTCAGAGGCTGTGATGAACAGTAGCATAAACTGGCCGAGTTAAAAATGTATGCGATATTGCGAGAATTCTGTACAGAATACAAGTTTTGTGAAGCGTTTTTAATCACATTTTTCTTTTGAAAGTCCGTTACTTAACTGGAAGTCTGAATATTAAATAACTTCAGAGATTGGTCACTCTTGCAGGATTTTTGTTAGTGGTACCTTCTTGTAGAGATAAGAATTTCTCAATGCCAATCAGTGTGCAGACAACTTATGAAAATACCAGGAAAATGTTTGATGAATGTCGTTAGCTCTGGCATTCCTAAGAATTTGTTTTCAGCAAGAGCACAATTATAAAGTTAAGGGCGACAGTATTTTAGGAAATCAAAAAGGTCTGCCAGTGTTCAACTCCGGGGAAAATACGATCCATAAAATAAAACCCAAATTAAAGCCATTTTTAACTTCACAGAAAGAATATTATTACGAAATAAAACTGGAAGCTTAAAACGTTCACGATTGTAGCCAGGCTTATTAAAGATACCTAAATAAACATATGTACAGTCAACAGTATGGTCATGAGAATAATTTGACTATGACAGCGTTTTTATTTTGTACCAGTGAGTAACTTTAGAAATGCAAAATTTTTGCTTTTTTAAGTGTCATGTATGAACCTAACCCAGCCCTTACCTTTATTTGTGTTTCTGGTTGGAAAATCCTCTAAGATATTCTCCGCTATGGGGTGGGCGATGGGGTCTCTCAGACTCTTACTGACTAAAAACCAGTGTCTTGAGTTTGAGTTAAACTATTAACTCAAACTCACACCGTATATACTGATATCCACGGACTCGAACTAAGCGCTTTGATTCCACATTACTTGTTAACTGCCAGACGATGAAATTCACTGCCCACCTCTCTATTCTTCGATAAGTATAACCAGGTTATCTTCAAGGCACGAGTGAACCGGTTCATCCTAGGCAAGCGTGCTCTGCTTTAGGCGATGCTAGGGATTGACAAAGCAGACAGACGGATGACAGCTCACTTCACCTAGGTGTTCACTGAGGGAGATTGTAACAGGATAGACATACAGGTGTATCGTGGATTCGTGGCCAAGCGCGAGCCTAGTAGAATACATTAAAAAGACTGTCACAGCTATAAATAACCTAGGTACTACCGCCGCGCCGGCTACCTGCTTTGAGTTCCACATCCCTTTTATTCCAGTCAAGTCTGTTAGTCTAAGTAATTTAGACTTTATACTCTAGCAATATGTGAGCTGAATATTTGGTAATGTTTCGTAGTAGTGTTGGAGTGTGGGTCAAGTCAAAAGTCAAGTTTTAACGAGCGTCGTTCAGTTCTCGGTTTAACGACAGGTCAGCAGTTTGGGATCAAATACTTAGTGTTCGTGTAATGATCGTGTACCTACCCACTTTTATTGTTTCCACGATATTGTGAGAGCTGAATGTCGCGCATTTACTTTGTTTTTATGTTGTTGTCATGTTATTTTGTTAAGATTGCAATCGTAACTAGATAGGTTTTGTGTACTATAATTACCTGAATATTGTTGTACAAAGGTTATGCTGAAAAAAAGTTGTAATTAAATGTTAGCAATATTCAGAGCCTCGAACATCGCTGAACCGTTGCCAACCTATTGGGTCTTTTATCGGTCACATTTCGGAGTGTGGTTTGGAATTGCACTTCTTAATTCCCCCATCCTCATTCCATCATCGAACGAGCAAAGATACGGTGAAGCTTCACCCCTATATGGTTGTAGTTCCACGGTCCTTGAACCAAACGCTTTGATTCTACATGCATTGTGCAAACGCTTCTCTGTTCCCAGATAATCATAATCAGGGTATCAAGGCATAAGTGAACCTGAGACAAGTGTGCTTCATCTTACGCCGCATCATCACTTAAGATCAGGTGAATTGCGCAGCTAAACGAAAGCCTATTCGTATATAAAAAAAAAACAATCGAACTCATACTTAAGTTTTCAATCAAGATTTACAAAGGCTACAAAATTGTGTAGGTAATATAAAGTTTCTTTGATCACTCAAAACGATATATCCGAACTTTGGCGTATAGCCAACTAGTTCAGAACCTACAATGTATGCCTGTTTAGGTAATCTTTATTCTTTCTGCTGTCTAATATTGCTTCAATACATTCAGGACTTGAATTAAACTTTGTAATCGTGTACAATTGTACAAGTAACTTGTTGCTCATAATACGTGTTTCAACCGCAGTAGAACATTTGCCGAAGCCGATAGCAGTTTATCACTTTTGGGCACAAACTTCGTGATGTAAGTTCAACTTGTGATACCTATAACCAACCCTCAAAATTTTGCAGAGTTCTACACAAACTTCAAACTTAATCCTTGAACGAAAGGGTGTAAAATCGAATGGAGAGCTCTGGTTCAATGTTGAAGTTTCTATAAGAACATCGATGAAATAAAAGGCAAGCGGAGCCGGGTTCGTGTTAATGCCTCCGTGATTGATCGTCGCCATACGTAACGAATTTATTGTTGACACAAAGGTCGCCCAGCAGACTTGCCGCCCACGTGTCACAGACTGCGTTTTGTATTTAAATATAAACTGGATCTAAAATTGGGTTTCATGTGAAACTGAAAATGGAAACATGAATACGTCAAACCAAAGTCAAATTATTTATTTCAATTAGACCATTAAAGGCACTTTTGAACGTCATAAATTGTAAAATTTGAATCTAGTTGCCCATTCCAAATGGTAGTTTCGTATGGAGAAGAATGGGAAAGAAACTCCACACGTACTCTTTTAAAAAAAATAATGTTTACAATTTACATTTACAAGAATTATAATATTTATTATTTTACGTGAATACGATGTACCTTTGTATAAAAATCATATATTATACACTTCTGGACACATCTATTGGCCCACCTTAGAGTTTAGGTTTCGATGGCCCCTACCGAAATATGATTGCTGGATTGAACAAAAACTGTTGATGCAGTTTTAAACCTGATACATTTTACCATCTTTTTCGATCGTATTGTTTTAAATTTGAATTCAGAATACCATACGACATGGAGCTACGCCTAACAAGTCGGATATGCGCCTTGTTAAAGGCAATTGATTTTTGAATAAAAAACATGTTTTATCAAATAAAGGTTTAATTTAATAACGCGTGTTGCCTCCATGGGCATCTACCACTGCTCTCATACGATTAGGCATAGAGTTTATCAACCGCTCTATGAAATTTTGAGGGATCATCTCCCATTCCTCTTCTATGCCAGTTTTCAACTCCTGCATCGTCTGGGCAACTGGCTGACGAGCCCTAACACGTCTTTTTAGCTCGTCCCACATGTGCTCAATGGGGTTCATGTCTGGGCTTCTGGCTGGCCAGTCCATAACTGTGATGTTCACATCCCGAAGATATTCCCTGACGATGCCGGCCGCATGGGCTCTTGCATTATCATGCATAAAAAGAAAATTTGGGCCCACATAGTCCGCGTATGGTATCACGTGAGGTTCTAAGCACTCACGAATGTACCTTTCAGCATTTAATGTTGGCAGCCGTGGTCCTGTAACAACCTCAAGTTGAGTTTTGCCACTCGCGGATATACCGCCCCAGACAGTCCATGAGCCACCGCCATAAGCAACCCTCTCTTCAAAGCAGCATTGTGCGAAACGCTCTCCCTTACGTCGGTAGACCTTCTTCCTTCCATCATTGCCATGTAACACAATTTTAGACTCATCAGAAAAGAGTACACGGCTCCAATCTTGCTGTGTCCAATTTAAATGACTGCGTGCGAAATGAAGGCGCGCTGTTCGGTGGGCTCGCGTTAGTTTGGGCCCATTAGCTGGCTTGTGTGGTACCATATCGCGTTCTTTTAACCTTCTCCGAACAGTTCGAGCGCTCACAGATACTCCGTGGAAGTCGCGAAGTTGGTTTTGTATCTCAATGGAGGTAAGGTGACGATTTCTCAAGCTGGTCGTCACGATGAATCGATCCTGCCTTTCAGTTGTGACCCGAGATCGTGGCCTTCCTTGGCGACGAACAAAGCCGCCAGTCTCTAGGTACCTCCGATAAACATTTCGGACCGCAGATCGACTTAAATTAAGTTGAGCACTCACGTTTCTTTGGCTGTGTCCGGCCTGAATAAGTGCCACAGCTTGGGCGGCGACTTCAGGTGAAGTATCCATAGATTATTGATAGAATCTCACCTTAATGTTAAGAATAAGTAATGTTTGTTGCAAAACCAAAGATATCAATCACTTTTTCAAGAATTAAATTCAAGTAAACCAATAAAACCAAGTTTTCTTAGTATTCGATTGTTTGATATCAACAAACAGGCTCCAAATTGTCTTTTGTTTCTTTAAATTCTGTGTTCGAAATTCAAAAAAAGACTATTGAATGAAATTGTGAATGTGCCAGGTTCAAAACAGCATAAAAACTTTTTGCTCGACCTAATATAAAATTTTAGCTAGGACCAAACGAAACTGAAAATACAAGGTGGACCAATAGATGTGTCCAGAAGTGTAGTATGTACAGAGTATTACAAGTTAAGAAATGACAGCTAAATGATGTACAGACACATAGTGTTCACATATTTACAATTAATAATACAGTAGACGACCACTCATATTCCAACAAACAATGAATAGTGTGTGAGCCAGAGTAATCTATTAAGTACACTAAATATGTATTTAAAGTATAGTTTTAATTAGCAATCAGTTTGATTTTGTCTAGACTGTAGATTGTCCTATGGACCAAATAACCTAATAACCATACATATAAATAGACAAGCTAATGCCTGCGTTTCGTCCACGTGATTGTCGGTAATCAGTGTGGTTTTAATTCGTATTGCAATTCGTATTCGTATTGGAACCCGCAAAAATTAAAGTAGCCTAAGTTACTTCTTATAACATTAGCTATTAACATTAGCTATTTGCCAGTGAAGGTGCCATCAAAATCGGTTCAGCCATTTCAGAGGCTAGCCGAAACAAACGGAGAGACAGGCAACAAATTTAAAAATTGCTTTTTTTATAAGTATTGTATATAATTTCATAATATGCATTGTGACCATTCTACTGCTTTTATGAAATAAAAAGCTAAGTAGACTTGTACGTTAAAATTTAATAGCTCTCACAAGAATGCGATGAGTATAAAAACACAGACATAAAAAACACTAACCTAGCGGCAGAGATTTCCAGGCTCCACAGCCTGGCCGGGAAACAGGATCGGCCGAAGATAAGACCCGCCCTGGGAGCAGCAGGCACGCGACAGCTCGATGGCACGACTCAGGACTGTTACCGACTTTTGGTTGTGGACCAGTAGACTTTTAAGTAAATCAGTGTGTTACTTAATAGACAGCGAGATCTAGACTCACCCATTTGACCATTTGACCACTCACCCAGGTTTCTTTCCTGTCGGCTCTTCCGAAATTCATATTATTTTCCAAGAATGAATTTTATTTCTGGAACGCCCGTATCGTCATATAGCGGGGTATTATAGTACCGGCCAGACTCAATTATTGTAGTCTGCCAGTTATTTTTATTCGGCTAGTGCGTAAAGGATTTTTAAGAACACCAGATACATTAGCGGGTGTCCAGCTGTTTAGTATAAAATACAGCAATACATACATATATTCGACTAACAATTTAACAGTTTGAAGGTTTTAAGTTACCATGCCAAAACTAATTAAAAAGAACTACCGACAATTGTTAAGGTTGACAACTGTCATTGACAAACATGTCACAAGAAAACATTATTTATTTTCCTGATTTATAAAAATAAACTATAATATATTTAATTAGCAGACACACATTGTTTATGCTCGATGGAAAAGAATGTAAGTACCTTTAAAGGCCCATTTAGGTTATAAAATATTCCAAAAATCTATAAAAAACAAGTATTATAAAATGTAAACAGCAATTGTGAAAAATGATTGCATGCTTATAAAAAGTAAATATAGCATGTGTTATACATATCCTAAAGTATTTAGTAAAAAACTGTTATTTTTGTCGTTACAAACAGACTCTTTAAATTTATTTATTTTTACAGACAATGACGATTATAACACAAACGATAATAGATATTTGGCAAGCCAGATTACCAAAGCCGGTATTACCAAAATTAATATTAAATTGAATAGAAATCAAATTGTCCTTGTAACGCTATTGAATTTGTTCTACATTTCCTCAGGAAGTGAGATCAAAGGGGTGCGAAGAATCGTTCTAAACGGGTACGGACCGGTACGTCAATCGGCGACATTCGATAGCGCGCCGTCAAATGCGTCCGTTATTTGAAGCCACCGTCAAACGTGAATTCTTTGATATTTATCTTTTCCGCTGAACGTTCTGTGTCGATGTTGTTTTTGGGATATTTGAATGTAGATAAGTATCTAGATTTTTGTGAAAAGTCTAGTACATTTTTCTTTCTATCCTAGCATTCAATAGTCCTAAGACGAGTGCAAGTCGGACCCGTCCACCGAGTGTTCCGTATAAAACTACAAATTTACGGGTTTCAGATTTTTTCTTGTACTACACAACATTGCTTCTAGCCAAATTTCATGACTCTAGGCTAACGGAAAGTACTCTATAGATTTTGATACCTTTGCGAGTGTCAAAATATTATGCGACATAGACGAGGCATAAACGACCGGATCTTTTGATTGCGTTGACTTAGAAGATTGATTTTTTTCACCGCTCCAAGAGATTGTAGACCATAATATTTGATATTAATTTCAGCTTGATAGCTTCACCCGTCTTTGAGAACACGGATCTTTACAGACAGACAGAGAGACGAAAAGCGAAATATGTCGTTTTTCTTTTTGAGGTACGGAATCCTAAAATCGTTTTCATACAGCAAATCCCTCCGCTACATACAAGGAACAAGTCGGCAAATAGTCAACAGACCATGATTTAATCCTTACGTTTACCTTTTGGCCAAACCTGTTCATATTTTTCCCAACAATTTCACGCATCATAAGGCTTCAGATTTTGTGGGGACATTGAAAAACGTGGGTGAGTTTGTTTAGCTAGGAAAGTGAACAAACATTGGCTCGATGAAAGAATAATGTTTGAGCCAAGGGTCCCTGCGTCAATATTTGAGGGACATTATATAGGACAAGACTGTTCACTGGCGGCTCCCTCGGTCAACATTGTGGTTTCTAGTTTTATGGCTTTCTTTTAAATCTTTTTCACATGTGTTCTGACCAAACATGTTATGTTACTCATGTTTATTTTCAAAAAAATACATTATAACACTTTTGAGAGCTAAGTATGTGCTCGTTTGAATTTTCGTATTGCATTATTGAAAAAGATATTTAAAAGAAACTTTTCCATACACTACAAATGTGATGAGGGTGTGCACATAAACTCACATACACAATCCACCAGTCAACAATTACCTGCAGATCAACCAAATATTTTTTTTATGCGATAAACGAACCCACGACATGCACCGCTGCAGTCAACCGCTCAGTCACTGCCCCGATTATGCCATCAAATATTGAAATCTTTACATAAATTGCTTAACTTAAATTGGTACAACCCGTGGCTTCCATCGCCGGTCACGGCGGCCAGTTTCAATCGAGACTAACCAAGTACGCGGGAGAGTTTATAATGCACAAGTGTGTGCGCAAACACATGTGTTCTCCCTCATCCCTCACGTTTATAGTCCAATTTGACGGCATGCTGACAAGACCGGAGAAAGATCAGGGGTGTGTTTCTGTAAGACTTCATTATAAACCTCGATTCTGAATCCACTGTGAGTTTCTTGATTAGCATTCTAAAAACTCGGTTGATAATTCGAATTTTCATCGATAAGGCACAATGTTGACTTTTTGACTGACCTGGAAATCGAACCCAGCACTTGCGACCGCTAGACCAACGGTGCAGTCAACAAACGTCCAGTATAACTGAACATGGATAACATGGGGGCTATGTCGTGCAGTACATACAGTATTACCTAATGAATAAAGATACTATTATGACGATAATTTCCCCAGAGGTTTGCAGAGGTAACCGAGTGTCGCTCATAGTGATGTATAGTAGGCTCTTTATCTGCTACAATATAGAAAGGTACATAATCCGACTACAACGAGAACGTCTACCAAAAAGCAAACAAGACTTAAAGTTGGTACATTCATGTGTTACAAGTTCAGAAATACCAAACTGTGAAAAATAATTTTGGCTATACAAAGCCAACACCTCTACTTACATAATAGTTGTAAGTTTTTCTTGTCTTGTTTGTAATGTCAGTGGACCAATTGTTGTCTTTTAAATAAAGAATATTGTTTTTCGTCGTCACACCGTGTTAGCTTAGCAAACTAAGCTGTTAGTATTTAAATAAAGAATATGGTTTTTCGTCGTCATACCGTGTTAGCTTAGCAAACTAAGCTGTTAGTATTTAAATAAAGAATATGGTTTTTCGTCGTCACACCGTGTTAGCTTAGCAAACTAAGCTGTTAGTATTTAAATAAAGAATATTGTTTTTCATCGTCACACCGTGTTAGCTTAGCAAACTAAGCTGTTAGTATTTAAATAAAGAATATGGTTTTTCGTCGTCACACCGTGTTAGCTTAGCAAACTAAGCTGTTAGTATTTAAATAAAGAATATGGTTTTTCGTCGTCACACCGTGTTAGCTTAGCAAACTAAGCTGTTAGTATTTAAATAAAGAATATTGTTTTTCGTCGTCACACCGTGTTAGCTTAGCAAACTAAGCTGTTAGTATTTAAATAAAGAATATGGTTTTTCGTCGTCACACCGTGTTAGCTTAGCAAACTAAGCTGTTAGTATTTAAATAAAGAATATTGATTTTCGTCCTCACATCGTGTTAGCTTAGCAAACTAAGCTGTTAGTATTTAAATCAAGAATATGGTTTTTCGTCGTCACACCGTGTTAGCTTAGCAAACTAAGCTGTTAGTATTTAAATAAAGAATATTGTTTTTCGTCGTCACACCGTGTTAGCTTAGCAAACTAAGCTGTTAGTATTTAAATAAAGAATATGGTTTTTCGTCGTCACACCGTGTTAGCTTAGCAAACTAAGCTGTTAGTATTTAAATAAAGAATATTGTTTTTCGTCGTCACACCGTGTTAGCTTAGCAAACTAAGCTGTTAGTATTTAAATAAAGAATATGGTTTTTCGTCGTCACACCGTGTTAGCTTAACAAACTAAGCTGTTAGTATTTAAATAAAGAATATTGTTTTTTGTCGTCACACCGTGTTAGCTTAGCAAACTAAGCTGTTAGTATTTAAATAAAGAATATTGTTTTTTGTCGTCACACCGTGTTAGCTTAACAAACTAAGCTGTTAGTATTTAAATAAAGAATATGGTTTTTCGTCGTCACACCGTGTTAGCTTAACAAACTAAGCTGTTAGTATTTAAATAAAGAATATTCTTTTTTGTCGTCACACCGTGTTAGCTTAACAAACTAAGCTGTTAGTATTTAAGTAAAGAATATTGTTTTTCGTCGTCACACCGTGTTAGCTTAGCAAACTAAGCTGTTAGTATTTAATATAGACATTCCTTTTACTGTATACTGGGCAAGTGTACAGCCAGCTCTCCTAGCCAAGTTACAAACGTTCCGTATCGTATCTCTTTCTACAATGATTTATTCACCACATACAAATCAAAACAATATTATATAATAAAATATAATATTTACAATTCCAAGAAAAAAGCAGGGAGCTCAAAGGGCAATCAAAAAATTCGTCCACATCGTTGTCAACGGGACACGTGCCCAACAGGCTGGCAGCATTGCCACGTTGTATGGCAATGCTGATTCTTGGACCCAAGAATAGACCAGCCTTCGGGTCACGTGAAGAGTCGACCAGCCGCTTGGTGATGTCACGAAAAGCAATATGGGCACTCGGACCCCATGGCCCTAGAGTTTCCACCCCAAACGGCTCAAATATATAATAATAATAATAAATAATAATAAAATTCTTTATTTCCAATTTTACAATTTTACAATTTAAAATGAACACATCTGACTGTTACAATTTTTCTTAAATTGCTTATATTACTGTAGCTTCCAAGAAGGTTATTAATACCTCGTCCTAATCCATTTTTGATTTTCGATCACGTGACTTATCATTGATGTGACGTCATTCCCATACATTTGATTAGTTTTCTATTAGCGTTATCGATTGTAGATTGTCAATTTTGGTAATATGGCTAGGGGGGATAAATAGAAAATAGTTTGTGTTACTTGTTTTGTTTGTTTACTAACATATTACTAACGCCTTTATTTTTTTTTATTTTTTGTGTGTATTACTAACAACCCTACTGACGCTATCTTTGTAAAAATGTATGGGCATATGTAAGAATAAAGATAAATTATTATTATTATTAATAAATTATTATGGTTTTTAGACCGCTAGATAATACAAATGTGACAAAAAAAAAACATAATTCTGTATACATCAATCGTTATTTCTTTAATTCTAGTAGGCTTTGCGTTTGGCCGCAACTCACCAGATCTTAAGTGATGATGCATCCTAAAGTGATGCACGCTTGCCTTGGATAAACCGGTGCACTCATGTCTTGAAAATACCTTGATCAATCGGGGAACAGAGAGGGCTGTGCATTGCACAGTCTGACAGACCGTACAATAAATGTGGAAGCAAAGCGCTTGATATAATGTAATAACTGGTACAACAAATTGTGTAGGGCTTAATATATGCGAACTAATTTCTGTAATCAATGTATTGATTACAGAAATTATAAGCCTTCTTTTGGCTTTGCCGTAGTCAGGTGACAAATCTACTGCTAAAAACGTGCGAAAATGCATGCACCCTGCAATGCAACTGGCATTTGCTTGAGATCGCTCCACCCGTGTGTTCACTGTTCAAAGCAAGCCCTCTGCTCTCTCTGTTGAGTGACACTGCTTGCCGGAACAATTGGCTACATAACACGGCTCCAGGGGAATCATACGTTTACCGGCTATTATTAACGAATGAGCTTCGTCTCATATATACTCCGCCTAGATACCTGCCTTATAGGTTTGTGCTTAGGCATGTTTAGGGGTCGCTTTACACTTTCACTGTCTGATACAATATTGCAACTACAAAAAGTAACATAGGTTTTTACTTTTATTGTACAATTAGAATTCCGCGCAAAGTGAAACCGAAATTCACACGGATGAAATCGCTGGCATTAGATAGTAATAATAATAATAATATGTGGGGACATTTTCACACACGACCATCTGACCCCAAACTAGGGAGACCCTGTACTATGGGTGTCAGACAGCTGATATACATACACAAATACATTTTTTTTTTGTAAATACATACGTATATAGATAAACAACACCCAGACACAAGGCAAACACAAGTGCTCATCACACAAATGTTTACCCTGGGCGGGAATCGAACCCGCAACACGCTGCGCAGCAGTCGATCAGCCACTGCGCCAACCGTGTCGTCAATATATACTTAAATAATATATATAATAAATATATATATTAATAATATATAATAATATATAGTGTACTTAAATAATATATCTATTAGAGTTGACTTTATAAACACTATGTCAATGTAAATAGGTCTTGCATAATGCTCACATAAGCTCACCTTGTAAATGTTACGAACTAATTGGGCCACAAATAATGACACTACTGACTCTGGATTGTCTTTGACTCTTTCCTTCCTTCTTGTGCTTTTCATGTTTATGCTATGATGTGTTATTAAATATATCCTATATAATCTTATTTGGTGTTTGCATTTCCGCCATAAATCTATCAGGTACTGATACTTTTATCTTCTTATCATTTCTCTTGTCTTGGCACTCTCACCGTTCCCCGTCCAGATTATTTAATTTTCTATTAGAATGAATAATAATCATCATCCTGCCTTTGTCCCATGTTACTTGGAGTTGGCGCAACATGTTTTCTTCTTCCATTCCGTCATGTCCAACGTCATGCTTTCAATGACTCCCTTTTCATTCATATCATTCTTCACGAAATCTATCCATCTTTTCTTTAGACTTCCTTTCCCTCTTCATCCATCCACACTTATATTCATAACTCTTTTGGTCATACAGTTTCATCCCTTCTTTTCACATGCCCATATCAAGACAAACGATTCAACCTTTCAACTTTTCTGTCACTGGCGCCAATTTACTTTCAAACTTCCTCTTATATATTAATTTCATTAAAATAATTAGCTTTATACAAAGTTCCCATTGAAAGGCATTTTCAACTTGAAAGATTATTTTATTCAAAGTCAAAGTCAAAGTCAAATCATTTATTTCAATTAGACCATTAAAAGGCACTTTTGAACGTCATATTGTAAAATTTGAATCTAGTTGCCCATTCCAAATGGTAGTTTCGTATGGAGAAGAATGGGCAAGAAACTCCATACATACTCTTTTAAAAAAGGGTGTTTACAATATTTTCATTTACAAGAATGATTATGTTATGTGAATACGATGTATCTTGTATAAAAATCACTATATTATGGTATGTACAAAGTATCACAAGTTAAGAAAATGACAGCTAAGTTATGAACATAGACACACAGTGTTCACATATTTACAATTAATAATACAGTAGACGATTACTTCTTCTATTCCAACAAACAATGAATAGTGTGTGAGCCAGAGTAATCTATTAAGTACAATAAAGAATAGTATGTACCTATATTATATGTAGTATTAGATTTAGTCATTTGAATTAGCAATCAATTGATTTTGTCTATACTAAATTATGTCCTATGGAGCCGGACCAGCATGTTCCCAAGCATTCTTATCTTGGATATATTCCTCTAACTTATAGTATGCCTGTTTACAAAGTCTACCTTTAATGTATCTTTTAAATTTTGTTTCATTTAGTTTTAATATATCACAAGGTATTTTATTGTAACATTTAACAGAGTACCCCATAAAAGATGTGTGTACTTTAGATAATCTAAAAAATGGTTGAGCTATTTTATCTTTATTTCTAGTATTAAAATTATGTCGATCACTTAATTTATCAAAAAGATGTATGTTTTTTCTTACATACATAATATTTTCATAAATAAATTGACAGGGCACTGTCATAATATTAATCTTTTTAAACAGTTCTCTAAGAGATTCGCAGCGACGTAGATTATAAATGGCTCTGACAGCTCTCTTTTGTAAAATAAAAATGGATTCAATGTCAGCAGCCCGACCCCACAGTAAAATGCCATACGACATAATACTGTGAAAGTAGCTAAAATAGACCAAACGAGCGGTTTCGACGTCTGTTAACTGTCTTATCTTTCTAACAGCGTAAGCGGCTGAGCTTAGCCGTCCCGCGCATATGTGGTCCCCATTGTAACTTCTCTCTATTGAATTAGATGCTTGAGTTGTGTATGCTGTAGCTGTAGTCATCTGAACAAATCATTAATATATTATAAGGAGTCTAAATAGGTAAGTATAAATTGTATGTTTATCTTCAAAATTACGTTTTCAATCTATACTTCGACTTTTAATTTTATACAGTAACTTGACAGTAAAGAATAACAATGCTACCGTACTAAAACGAATAGGGTTGGGGTAGTGAACGATTTAAAGAACAAATGACAAAAATGGTTTAATTTAAATAAAACTTTAAATATTCGTATGTGAGAAGCGGAAGATAAGAACAATTTTAAAAACGGTTTTGTGGGGGTCATAGTTTTAAGTTAAGATTTTTGTGGTTTTATAATAAATAATAATTAATAATTGTCAATAAAAGTTATTTCCTTTCATTTTCTTCTGATTTAAACAAAATAAAAATCATGTTGTGTTATTTAACTTTTGTAATTTTAAATGTGTATAGAAGTGTGTGATTAGATTTTTAATAGTTATTATCTTGTTTTGAAGACAAATTATTCAATTTAAAATAAAAAGTTTGTATAAATTAGTCA
Source organism: Charanyca ferruginea (assembly GCA_947361185.1). Lineage (NCBI taxonomy): Eukaryota > Metazoa > Arthropoda > Insecta > Lepidoptera > Noctuidae > Charanyca > Charanyca ferruginea. The sequence goes on from OX376063.1 coordinate 28,569,641, forward strand.
TCAAGCAAGCCTATTAATTAATAAAAAAAAAACGTCATCATCATCATCAGCCGTAAGACGTCCACTGTTGAACAAAGGCCTCCCCATAGAACACCAGTACCTACATTATTTAAATTCATTCAATTTTGTTCATTCTTACCCCACCTTACTACCTTTTTTTTGGCAATTTCTGACAACTAACTTTCAAATTTTAATTCTAATCAGTAACTTGGCAGAGAGCTTCGGCCGTTTTATGGCCAACTTTTCTACTTTTGCCCGCATATAATCCATAACTCATTCTGTTTTATTATTATATGCATGCGTTCTATTTATTATTCATTAATATTTACCATTTACGTTCACAAATGGCGCGCGTCTCCACAAGCGCGCATGGCATGCGTATAGTCTGTGGAAGCTCTTTATTAAAAAGTCCTCGCATTCAGAGCAGTACGCGCGCACGCGGGGGCCGGTGATGGTAATGTTGGACGGATCATGGCACCTCTAATGTGCATGGGGCTTTTATTATTATGTGACTAGTAGAGCTGATGACCGCGACTTCACCTGCGTGAATATCGGTCTTAATTTTTTTTGCGCGTAACGCTAATTATTTTTCTAAAATACATAAAAGTAAATGGTGATTGTACTACGTAAACTTATGTGGCTCCTTATAACATCAGCTATCTGTCAGTGAAAGTCTTAACAAAATCGGATCAGCCGTTTCGGAGATTAGCAGGAACAAATAGGCAGACAGACAAAACAGAAAAAAAATGATATTGGTAAACAGTTTCAACATTAAAAACAGACACTTCAATTTTATTTATTCATCTAGATATTCACACAATCGTTGGGACTTTGTTTTGATATTATTGCATTAAGCTCGACAGGGGATCTCTTTTTAGGGTTCTGTAGCCAAATGGCAAATAACGGAATCCTTATTGATTCGTCATGTCTGTCTGTCTGTCCGTCCGTATGTCACAGCCACTTTTTCCGAAACTATAAAAACTCAACTGTTGAATCTTGGTAAGTAGATGTATTCTTTAAACCGCATTAAGATTTTCACACAAAAATAGAAAAAAAAAACAAATTTTGGGGGTTCCCAATACTTAGAACTGAAACTCATTTTTTTTTCCCATACGTGTGGGGTATCTACTTCAAAAATAATATCGAGGTTTCTAATATATTTTTTTTCTAAACTGAATAGTTTGCGCGAGAGACACTTCCAAAGTGGTAAAATGTGTGCCCCCCCCCCTGTAACTTCTAAAATAAGAAAATCATCATGTTATGTACCATGTAAACTTCCACCGAAAATTGGTTTGAACGAGATCTAGTCAGTAGTTTTTTTTAATAGGTACGTCATAATCGTAACCCGCAATTTACCTTACTTGCTGCTACGGAACCCTTAATGGGCGAGTCCGACTCGCACTTGGCCGCTTTTTTTTTCACATCAGTCATTCTCTCCTACTAGCTAACTTGATAGAATCACATACTCCATTTACGTCACCCACGGGAACATGGTTGACCCACAACCGCCCGGAACCGCACGGCAATTTAAAATTCTACACGTTTTGCTGACTTTGACGTCAGGCGATATTGCAAGTTCAAGAAGTAAGGAAAATTCATAAGAGTGCTGAAGTTAAATTCAGTTTGAAAATGTTCACACAATCTTTGTAGTAGCACCAGTTTCATGAACAAAATCTAAAAAATACGTCCATTTTTTACACTCATAGCTGAGTATGAAATAATAACAATATTTTCTCGTTTCAGCACAAAGAACACGCTTAAAATGCGATTAAATTCTGTAAAACTCCAACATTTTAATTATTCTTTGTTAGAAGTATGAACATACAATATTAAAACCGCACGGAACAAAACACGACTCGAATGTCTGTGTAATAATGTCCGAGTAAGCTCTTTTATGACACTAAATTCCTATCCTCATTATGTCATATATCAGGGTGATGCATGGCCGGCGAAATATCACTATCCTGTAACTAATGACCTGCCAAGTAACGCGTTCAACTCGGTTCAACTTAATGTACACAGCATTAGAGGTTATTTTGAATTGATTTGGAGGTAGAATAAAGTTGGTTAGAAGAGGCCTTATTGTCGCTGTATAGTGAAGCTTTCATCTAGTAATTTAAACCAAAATCTGTTATAATGTTCCGAGTTCAGGTCACATGTGGAGACTACTAAGCGGCTCTTTTATTTGAACAGTCTGCATGACAACGCGTTACCGAACTGGGAATTCCTTTGTGACTTAGCAAATATTCATGAATAGTTCTAGCATGACATAATTACTCGTTTCCATAATCTGTGGAGTAGTGTTGAAGGATTTCATAAAAGGTTTTTTTATACTATACCTAAGTGAAAGGATAATATCAGATATTTTCCTGTTTCTAAAGCTACCTCGGAAGGGAAATATATTTTATGAATAACTTTCCTTAATTAGCTTAAAAGCTTAATATAGCTTAATTTGCGAAATCAAACTTTTCCCGTTTCTTAAAGCTCGTGTATCTATTATTGTGATTTCAAAGTTATCTGCTACTCTATAACGTAAAGCGCTTTCCCATTCAACTTAAACCTTAACGTTTTAGTTGTTGTTTACAATCTATTTATGTATAAATCTTTATTAATCTTTAACACAATTAAATCCAGAACTAGTAAATTCGCCGAAGAAGGTCATCGACACAGCTCTCAGAGTATGCAAGTTGAATTGGCAATGGGCAGACCACATCGCTCGATGAACCGATAACCGATGGGGAAGAAAGATTCTCGAGTGGCGACCACGAATCGTAAGACGCAGCATTGGTAGGCCTCCCACCAGATGTACCGACGACATCGTCAAGATCGCGGGTAACCGGTGGATGCAAGCGGCAGGTTGTCACTCATTGTGGCGTTCTATGGAAGAGGCCTCTGTTTAACAGTCGACGTCTTTCGGCTGAGGATGATGATGAAAAACTCCATTGTTTCCAAAACACATTCTTTTTAATTTCTAGATATAATAAAGTGGTAAAGTTACTTCTTAACCTTTCAAGAAAAATCATTTATATTACTGATGTTACTTTAATCATTTCTCAAGTTATTTTAGAGCAAATTGATAACCTTCTTCCTTTTTATATCTTTCATCATCTTCTAATAAATTACAAATTAAGCATTGTATCCTCATGCTTTTTGACGTCTGGCAGTGACAGCGCTTCAGCTGGCACTACATCGATCTAGCTAGGTTTCATTTTAAAAATACCGAGCCAAGCTTGGTCGCCCAGATATGGTGGTTTACATCTGAACACTGTAAAATCTTCTAATTACATTTAATTAGAGTAGAATAGATTGTTTTTTATAATGTTAGATGGATTGTTTTGCCTGACTCCGTCACGGGCACACGTATTATTCTATTACAGAGCATCTATAAAGTCAAATTCTCTTTTATTGCTAGTAGTTACCTCTCCCGCCCAATCAGCAAAAACTAGTACTATAAAACACCATAGAACGTTTTGTAAAAAACTGTCCTTGGTCCTATAAAGCCCCAAAGAACGTATCTTTCATTCGGAAGTGGCGCATTTAGATCTCTGTTCAGTGACAAAATAATTTTATTGCAGTGTTCCAAAGGACGAAACAGTCCAATAAAATCTATGTAACAGTGATGCAGGTCTCAAAATAATGATTTACTGGCTACTGTAGGACCTTTTATAGTACTTTTTCATACTATACAAGAGTTTAACTAGTTTCCTTTACCTCACATTTTTCATTCACCATTCATTATTTTACATTTGTGATTGTGTAGGGTGCAAAAAATAATTAAAATAATTTTACAAAAAGACAAGCAATCTGAGATGAGTAAGATTTTATTTTGTTATTATAATATATGTCTATTACGGTGGAAATGATGTGCGACCGCAGCTTTACTGATAAACTAGGGATAGGTTTACCATGAATTTGAAGTGCCCCCCTCGAATTATTGAGTTTTTACTAAAATATTTATCATATAAAGTGATTTCAATATTCTAAGAGCCATTATAGTACTTGCCGTGATAATGTTTTCACTGTCAGTCATTGCGGATTCAACCTAAAATTGGGGTTCTGTGTGAGCATGACTGAATAATACCCAGTGTTTTTTTTACTATTTTTGAAATATAAGCTTTTTTATTTTTAGTTCAAAATAAAGAATCATTTAATTAATAAAGATTTTTATTTATAAACCATCTGCGTAAATAACCTTAGGAATTAGTAAATTGTCTTTAATATACATTATGTAATAATGACATAAAATAAGTTTGGTAAGGTAATGTATTAAGTATTCTATTGTTAATTAATCGTTCTAAACTTTTTGTTGCTTCATGCGAAATATTATAATTAATGGCCCAGTTTTTGACGCCATCACGAAATTGTTGGTATTTTTCGAATGTTGAATAATGATTCAACAATCAAAAAATACCAACAATTTCGTGCGTTCGGGCTTGAAGATTCAGAAAAATCGCTGGAGTAAGGCTCTCTCTTCAGAAATAAGATCTTTGTAAGACACATTTTGTACGGAACCGTTTCCCGTAATTGTGATTCCTACTTCATTTTGGCTACTATTACTGCTTTGATTGTTTGATGACGAAGCTGCTTTTTCAAAACGTCTATTCACTTCTCTTCTATAAGTTCCACTGCGTTTATATCTTTTCCAATTCTTTAAATCCATTTTTTTTTGTTTTTGGGGCAGAATGCACGTCGCATTAATTTCGTATCAAAATGTCTGCGTATTGTTGTAAAAGCAAGCTAATAATCCTTTTTGGGACTTAACTGTCATTTAATAGAAATATTTATCTACATGTATGTGCCACTTCTGCGTCATTATAGTTATAGATAATACTAACAAGCGCATTGCTAGGCACCAAAAAAGTTGTTATACAATAATTCTGCTCTATTATAGTGTCTGTGTGATATGCTTAACGATAAAATTATAATATGCATCTAAAAACTATTATAGTACACTTACGTTCTATTAGCGTGATCTGAAATTAGACTACAGCACAAACACACTCTATTGTAAAGTCTTTGTGACTACTAACGCACACGTACTATAGCAACGATCTGAATATCCACAATATCACAATATCGCTCTGTAGTTGAGTGTCCATCGCTGCTATAACGTAACTATGTACTATTGCAGCTCGTTTAGAACCTTTATTACGCTAATCAGATAAATAAAGGCACCTGATAACAATTTTATAGAGCAATATTATTATGTACTAGTTATATTAGAACTTGCTATAGTACTTGACTATAAGGATTGTATAAAATGGCGTAGTAAACGTTTACATCCTTTGTTTATAGATATTTTTAGCTCTATAAGCATTTAGAGCAATAATGTACTGTCGAACGCTTTTATACAATACTCTGGCACCGCTAAAACCTTAATAAATCGTTTATAGAGCTTTTTAGAGTTATGAGCTGAAATAATAGGACTGAATTGCTGGTTGGGCGGTCCTCATAGTACCTACTACTTGATTTCACTATGCAAACACCATTTAAAACTTTGTAATAAAACAAGCAAAGGATACAATAATTATAATAATATTTAGGTATATTAACTTTATTGTAACTTTCATTATGATAAAACGCTTTAAACATAACAAAACGGAATCTTTTGTGCCAACCTGGGAGCTTTCCATTTCGGATTAAATAAATGTAATTTGGTTCTGTGTTCAATTGAAATAACGTGAATAATTAATACGAGATTACATTTGTCAATACATTACAGAGTCATTGTATTTGCGTCGAAATTTTATTTATGTAAGGTTTTATGAATGTTGGCTTATGGGTTCAGCATTGCCATGCTACATGGCAATGCTGGCAGCTTGTTGGGCACGTCTCCCGTTGACAGTGACGACCTGGACAAGTTTTTTGATTTGAGCTCCTTTTCAGCCGACTTCAAAATAGCTTTACTTTTGCCGGAGAAATCGCGTAACAAACATACAAAAAATAAATAAAAATAAAAAAACATACAGACGAATTGGTTCTCAATTCGTCTGTATGTTTCTGTATGTTCTGTATGTTTCTCCGGCTAAAGTAAAGCTATTTTGAAAATGCTTTTTTTTATGGATAGGGTATACCTCAAGGTTGGTCCCATATAAATTTTATCGAAATTGATTCAGCACTTTTTGAAAAAATCGACAGGAAGCAAAAAAATATACATGGATGATGTTTTAATGTTCTCACCTTGTACTTTTAATCTCTGTTTTGACTGTGTTGCCATTTCTTAATGGATTTGGATGATAAGGAAGTACTAAAAAGCGAAAAATAAAAAGCTTTTTTGCAAAAAAGACATACATACTTACGTACATATTCAATTATTACAATACATTTTCCTGTTAAACCCACAAATATTTTAAAAGCTTTTTTTTATTTCTTTTTGCTGTCTATTTTGCAAATATTTTTTTAAAATATTTGTGGATTTAACAGGAAAATGTAATAATTGAATATGTACTCGAATGAGTTCCGTGAGGCATCGTGCTCAATTATCTTCCCGTTCCATCAGCAGTTACGATTTTCGGAGCGAAAAAAACATGTTCATTTATAAGTTGTCAACAATAATAAGAGTGTGTGTCTATAACACAATTAGCGGCACGTTGTTTCACATAAACAATTGACGCTCGCCGGGGTACGTCCGTCACCGTGACGGATTCGACGGAACACAATTTATTGCTAACGGATGTGACGGACGGACATCCGTCATTCGACGGTTTGTATTTTATAAACATGTATTTTTTGGGTTTTCCGGTTTCTGGCATGATTTGGTACTTGCCTTCAGTTCAGTTCACTTGTGAAACGTTAAGGTTTTCTTTTGTTCCTTTTATACTGGTGTTGTTAAGACAATTATGATTCTTCTAAGTACTTTTAATGGGCTTATTGACATGTTTTCTAAGAGTCAGTTGCTTTTACGACTCGTAAGTTTAATGCAAAAAGCTTTTCGCTTTCGATTCCTGTTATGTAAGAATATTTCATAAACTTTTCTCCATCTATGATTATCGTTTTGACCGACTTCGCTTCGCTTTTCCTGTATTAGATAATAATAAAAAATAATAATAAAATTGTTTATTTTTCTCCACAATATTAATCTTAATTGCTAGCCTTATTAATTTCTACGGTGCCATACAAAACATTATATTGTGGGAGACTGGTGCCTAAACTAGGCTCAGGGCCTGTATTTCAGATCACCAGGACTCCTTCATTTACATTTAACAAATCTAGATATGGGCTCGTACAAAAGTGTGCTATTAGGGACATGTTAACATCTTTGTTTTTTATATAACGGGTGGCGCAAAAGTAAAGACCCTATTTGGTTCAGCTATAACATTTTTTCTAAATTAGAAAACTAGATTTAGATTTTTTTAAATGTATATTTGTGCCATTAAATTTCGTACCATTAGGATTTAAAGATGATGTCTTTTAAATGGTGACCTCCAGAGTTGATACACATTTGAGCCCTATTTATGACATTTTGCATAACTTGCCGTAACACTTCCTGCGATATGTTCGTTATTTCTTGACGAATGTTTTCTTTTAGAGCTGCGAGAGTCTGTGGCTTGTTCACATACACCCGAGATTTCAAAAAACCCCAAAGAAAGAAGTCTGGACTGGTCAGATCGGGTGATCTTGCAGGCCAAGGCAAATCGCCAAAACGAGAGATAACTCGGCCTGGAAAAGCGTCCCTCACTAAGTCCATAGTGTCGCGCGCTGTGTGTGCCGTAGCGCCGTCTTGTTGAAACCAGATGTGCTCCAGCCCCAATTCGTCCAAACTGGGTATCAAAAACTCACGTAACATGGTTCTGTAGCGTTCTCCAGTGACAGTAATCGCATTGCCTCCAGCGTCTTCGAAAAAATAGGGTCCGATCACTCTGTCAACACAGATGCCACACCATACAGTAACTTTTAGTGGGTGTAGAGGTGTTTCTTGAATAATGCGCGGATTATCAGTGCCCCAGAACCGAGTATTCTGCTTATTGACATGCCCTGAGAGATGGAAATGCGCTTCGTCACTCATAACCAATTTTGAAGGACTCAAATGTGTATCAACTCTGGAGGTCACCATTTAAAAGACATCATCTTTAAATCCTAATGGTACGAAATTTAATGGCACAAATATACATTTAAAAAAATCTAAATCTAGTTTTCTAATTTAGAAAAAATGTTATAGCTGAACCAAATAGGGTCTTTACTTTTGCGCCACCCGTTATATGTCGGAGACAGTTTATTAATCACATTGTGGGTGTTAACTAAATTTGTTATGATTTGTGTTTCTTATTGTTAATTTATGTAATTTTACTATCAATTATTGTCTATTAATTCGAAACATGATTTATTGTGTGTGCACACTGATTTGTGGTTACTTTATTTCGATAATTATTATCGATGGTTTTATTCAAAACAATTGTTGACACATTACTTTGAATGTAAAACGAATTACTTTATGAAATCACTATTGTTTATTCATGACAATTATCATTGTGTTATTTGATTACAGATCTTATTAGATTCAGCACATTTTAGTGTTTTGTATCAAGTAAACGCGTGACGCACTTCCGTGCGCATGGACAGACTTGTATGGAGAGGTTGCAAGGTGGGGGGCATCGCCTTATAAAAGAGCGTGCACTCCGTAAGTATGGCAGTCGATCCTCGGATTCGACTCAGTAAAGAGTTCCTGCTCCTGACAATACTGTCGGTTTACCTGGTACAGCGCTGCTGTATATTCACTTAGCTGTATAGGCTTGCTGCTAGCGAGCGATACACTTTGTATTTGGGTGGCTTATGCTACTGTACGAACTATAGACCTTAAGGGTTTGTTCGTTTATCATTGGGTGGCTTGGCCACTGTACGAACTGTGGGACCTTAATGGTCTGTTCGATTAACTGTATTGTTGCTGTACCTTTAACTTACTTTATTCTTGTTACTGATTACCATTTGTATTATGTTTTCTTTACTAATAGTGTGTAATTGTTTTTACAGGTCTTGTTTATCGATAGTGGGATAATGGGAACGCCTATAGTCCTGACGATGTACTATACCGCTCGGCACTCCTCCTCGATCGCACCTGACGATCCGACATATATATATTTATATAATTACAATTTTGTAATGATTGGTTAGTATAGTTAATATCGGGGTGAAATTGAGTGTGTACTGCGTGTATGTGTAGTGTGTAGTTTGTGTAGTACTGAAGTGAGTGTTGTGTGTGTATGTGGGGGGGGGGGTGCGTATCTGTGTGGTTTTTTGTTGCTTGTTTGTTTTATTCGTATAGGGTTTATGTTGAGACTGTGAGTAACTTTTCAGTGTCATCGTAATTAAGTTCTCGAAGCCAACTATCTAATTTCATTTTGCACTTTATTTTGTTCAGTTCATAAATAGAAATAACCCTATTTACTTTATTGTAGAGATGCCGACCAAGATAATAAAAGAAACGTTTTGAAAATGACGTTGAAGGCGAAGTATGATGGTTAGCAACAGGATTGAATCTTCTCTTACCTCGGGGAAGAAGGAGATTGTAGGTTAGTAGTCTATGCTGTTTCAGGATAGTCTGTTGTATAAACAGTTGACGCACCGTCAAAACTTCCGCTTTTTGGTAAAGTAATTCAGTAGGGTAGCGATATGGCAAGAACAAAGACACCTTCAGAATGGCTCTCTGTGCTCTTTCTAGTACTAGGAGTGTGCTTTTTGGAGCACCACCCCAAGAGGTGATACAGTATGTTATTATGGACTGTGCAAGAGCATAGTAAACCATTTATTTTATTATAACGTCAGCCACATTTCTTAAGGTCTTAAAAACATATATAAGTTTCCTCAGTCACTTAGGATGTTGACATGTTGCTGGAATTTGAGTGTGCTATCTATAGTTAAACCCAAATATTTAATACTATCTACTTTGGTGATTTGGATACATGTGCATGAAGTGGAGTGAAGTACTGCACATGTGTGGGCTATGATGGTGTTCGGCGTCATAGATGGTAACGGTGTATGCTGTTTTATGGAGAAGGTGACGTAATTTGTTTTTTCCGCATTTAGAGTGAGGACATTGTCACGCAGCCAGTTTGAAACAATATTGAATCCCGACTGGGCGTGCACAAATACCTCACTTCAGGTATCTGCAGTGAATAAGAGGGCGGTATCATCTGCGAAGGTTATGACTTTGCCTTTCGGGAGAGTGAGCTTACCGAGTTCGTCTATATATATGAGAAAGAGTGTCGGACCGAGCACGCTGCCTTGCGGCACACCGTAATTTACTTGGCACTCACCACTGACAATCTCTCCTATTTTAACGATCTGAGTACGCTCACTCAGGTAATCCTCAAAGAAATCGAGTTGTATACCCCTTATTCCGAGTCGTTCCATCTTCCTTATTAGGATAGGGACAGAAACCGTGTCAAAAGCTTTCGCAAGATCTAAAAAGATCCCCAAGACTTTTTGGCCACCATCCAAGTTAGTGACGATATGATTGGTGAGGTCATGAACCGCATCAGATGTTGATTTGCCGGCCCTAAATCCATACTGAGATGGAGAGAGAAGATTATATTTCTCCAAGTAATCTACAAGGCGTTTATTCAATATGCGTTCAAGAATCTTGGATATGGCCGGTAGCACAGCTATGGGTCTGTAGTTGTTGACACGGTTTCTGTGGTAGGTCGTAGATGACAAATCAAAATGTCGATTCTGTAAAATTCAAACAACAACTCACATCTCATATCGCTATTCACTCTCACTTCGCATAAGGTTTAAAATGACCTTGATTTATTTGACACTTTGAATCGGGTTCAAGTGCGAAGTGAGCGTCGCAGTGATGAGGAAATTACCTTACAGAATACCACTTCTACGTCATCTCATAATTTATCTGTCAAAATCTCCCTGTCAATTTAGTTCAACTGGCTGACGCGCTCGCAAGGGTGGCGCTAGTGTAAATTCGAATTATCAACCGAGTTTTTAGAATGCCAATCAAGAAACTCACAGCGGATTCAGATTCGAAGTTTAGAATGAGGTCTTACAGAATCACACCAACCACGGTCACGACTACCTACATGACAGACTTCTATTCATAATTTACATTTTTGTTTTTTGATGTGGGGTTAAAAGATTATCTAAACTAATATTATAAAGAGGAAAGATTTCTTTGTTGGGTACGATTTATCTCAAAAACTTATTCAAATTCAAAACATTTAATTCAGTCTTTAGGTCCATATGGTGTTAGTAATACATCGAAATGATTTAAAACTATGTAAGTATCTTACACACAAGCCTACAATATATGTGCCCTTATCCAATGCCTCCAAATAGGACTATGGATGTACTCCACAACTACACTCAGGTAGCTGTTGAGACTGCCCCTCGCTCTACGCATCAGCGATGCTGTTCTCTTCCGTATAATGGCGTGAAAGCCGTCCACCTGAGCCTCAGCAAACATCGCTGACGCACTGCAGTAGTGCGGCAATCCCATCTGCAACCTGAATGCATTATTATATTGGACCCGCAGGGCACTGACGATTTGCTGCGAACTTACGGTCCGATTTTCAAAATTCTTTCACCATCAAAATCCTACACTATCCCTGAGTAACAAAGGCAATATTATGAAAAAATCGGGATTCTTGAGAAAATTTACTCGGACGAATTCGCGGGCAAAATGCTAATACTGATATAAACCCATACCCTATTTACCATGGCTAGCATTCAGTTGACTGAACGCTACTGATTTAAGGATAGATTCTTGTTCATTACCGACCAGTGGTAATTAAGAGGTTGTCCTGTTATTGTGTATACTAGTAAGGGATTTGAATGAAACCTCAACTGTATACTGTTCTAAGCTGGTATATTTGCACTAAACAATTTTTTGACCCTACTAAATCTTGGTAACGAAACCATATCGCGATGTAATTCGACCTCAACGCCATCTATCGAGCTCGATGACAACTTTGGTTTTCGCTACGATCTTTTATGATTTCGAACAATTCTTAAATCAGTAGCTTTTGCTCTTTGATAATGAACTTAACGTTCACGGCCATTTCAAATGAACAAGGCTGAGAATTACCCTAAACAATTTAGCTCAATCCCGAAAACCCTGCCCGAGCGACCCAAACAGATCCGAGTAGACCGGAACAGACCCGAGCTAGTCTTCCAAATCCCTCTCCACATAATGTCATCAATATAATCCATTACTCACTTAGCCTACAATTTCTTATCCCTACGTATTTTTTTAGGTTGTTCTCATGCCGATCAAATGGGTTCCATTGATGAAGGTTTTAAAAAATTACCTTAATTTGAGTTTTATTTGCACCGCGTGTTGGTGTAAAAGCTACTAACTAAGCTACTTGGTGTAAAAGGACCTTTTTGAAATTTGTAAGTAGGTACTTTGAATGTTAGGAAGTGCCTCAATTGATAAACAATAGTTTTGGTTTATAAATTGTGTGTATTTTGTCATTAGGATAAGAAAGGCTTGATTTTTTTTTAAAGAAACGCTTATTAAATACCTCTTATTTCGGGAGAGAAGTGAAAAATTGCTGATTTCGCCTTGTAGCGTATTTTAATTTATTTTAAAGTAAATATTCAATGTAAAACTTCATGGTCTTTCCTAATTATAATTTACACAGTCCATCATGCGCTTATAGGCAGTCCCCGTAGAACAGTTAATTAGAGGTGTAATATTAATAGTACACCTTCATTCAGCCAATAAATAGTAGCATAAACAACCAGTTTGTTAATTCATTGTTAAACTCGTAGTAATATTACTGGTACAGGTTGCATGCATTTGGCATGCTGGTCGAACCCATTGATATCATGGCTTCATCTAAACGCTCTGCATTTATTCTAGAACTAATTTTAAAAACAGAACGTTAGTCTTATTTTTATATGTCAGGGAGATTCTCCAGCCACCAGCCGTCACAGGCACACGTATTATTCTATTACACAGAGCGATTATAAAGAGAAGTCCCTCTTTTATTGAAGCCCCGCCGACATCCTCCCACAGTATACCAAGTCCCGGTACCAGTAAGGGTTTCAGCTAGTGAGCTCTTAAATTACCAGCCTAAGGATATTCTGTAGGACATGAATATTTTTACCTAAAAGTTTAAAAAGCGAATTTGATGCAAACGAAAAACTAATGCAATTCGTAACAAAATGCCAGTACAAAACAACACTTGTACACAGTATAATGTACAGCAGCAAACAGCAGTTTGAAAAGCGCTATTAGTTTGAACAGCAATCAAAACGATACGATCTCAGATTGATAGGGGTGGCGTGTTCCGACGCTACTACTACTACTGCATAGATTAGAAATTACAATGTAGACGTGAAACTTTACTTTGTGCATGCTGGGCTGCGGTTGCGCCGAAATACCTTCGGCTTTCCATCGTCTTAATATTATACTCTTCTTCTTAGTCGTATTCTTCATTACTGAAGGTCGTGTCCCTGAAAGGCCTTCATGGCTTTAAATATGACGCTTTTCCACTTCGATCGGTTCTCTGCTTCTCTTAGGGCGGTCGTAACAGAGAGTCCAGTGACAGGCGGTTACTTGGTCTGACCAGCGGTTAGATGACCGTTCGCGAGGTCTTTTGCCATCTACCTTGCCCATCACCATCAACTTTTTAAGGTTATCTGGTTCCCGACGGGCAATGTGACCAAAATAACCGAGAATTCTTTGGTAGCATATCGTGGATAGTCTATCTGTTATGCAAAGTTGCTCAAGGATAGATTTGTTTGTCCTCCTGGCGGTCCACGGTGTGCGGAGCATTCTTCGCCAACACCACATCTCAAAAGCTTCTATCTATTTTCGTTCTATTGCCCGTATCGTCCACGATTCTGAGCCTTAGAGGAATATTGAAAAAATAAACTAATATACACCGAGGCATTTTAATGAAAAATTAAAAATATGAAAATATTATTCAATAAGAACCACGCGTAACACGTGATGTGTAAGCCGTTGGTCCCGGCTGTCATTGTAGATCTTGGGCAGTCGTATTGGGTAGTCAGAAGCCAGAAAGACTGGCAACCAGGCTTACCAAGGGGTATCGTGTAACCCGGTAACTAGATTTTGGAGGTCCGATAGATAGTCGTTCCATGTAAAACACTGGTATTCAGCTGCATTTGGTTAGACTGGAAGCCGACCCCAACATAGTTGGGAAAAGGCTGGGCAGATGATGAAGAATGACCCGTAACGTATTTTGAAACACCTTGTCACGAGCGTGGTCTGAGCTTTACAAAGGCGGCGCGGAATGGAGCGACGATATCTTTATCAGAGTTCATTTACCCTTGCGCAATAAAGTATTTCTTACTATTGCAAAGAGGTACGTGCTACCATTTCATACGTAAACATTATTAACATGATGTTTTCATTATTTATTTTTCTTTGTACCTATCATTTTAATTTAATGTATGTGTAATTGTAAGACAACTAAAATGTCACGGTGTATAATATAATATTTGTATGCTATACAGTATGGACTTTTGAGACGGGTCAGTAAAGGGAGGGGGGTATCCTAACCTTAAAAGTTTGGCCAATTTAGAAGTTTGACTCTCTTACCGAAATGTATGGGAAAAGTTTTTGGCGATTTCTGTCATTTCTAGTACTTATGCCCCCATTAAATAGTCCCGTAGAGGTTTTCGATCCCAACTTGAAACAGGACTGATTTGGCTTTTTATGGAATTTAAATTTTTTTCCGCTGATCTTAAAAAGTTATAGATACCCTAGGAACGTTTTCCTGTAACTAATAAAGTTAATAACGGTATAGGTACCTGCCCTTAATGGCCCGTCTCAAAAATTCACCCTGTGTAACAAAGCGTAGAGGCTGCATAATTAGTGTAACATCTCATACATTGTTGTAACCCATGTTTACAAATAAATGCTATTGATTGATTGATGGATTGACTACCACCTACGCATGTCCACGTCAAAACAGCACTCGAAATTGGGATTGATGATCCCTTTTATTTTAAGAATTCGACTATATCATTGCGTTATTTTTAGATATTTTCAAATGTAAGTTTTCAGTTTCATAAATGTCAGACAATACAATACAAGACCTGGAAATTTCTTAGGGCTTATTTTCATTGGTCGTTGGAGCTCGCATTTGGGGTGCGGGAGATATATGTTTACGCATGCCATTCCCTATGGCATGCGTAAACATGCTGCAATCGTTTTCATTAGTCGAGTACTAGAGATTTCGGTGTAAGGCGCTAACAAGCGAGTTTTACAGATTTTAAACTGACAATCACGTCAACACACGTCAAAATGTGTAGTGTAAATGATTTGAAAAAAATATATAAGGTGCTATAAAAATATCTGCCACGGCTGCAATGGGAGACAGTATTGTGTTTATAGATTACAATAGTAAAGATAAATTATTGATCATCACACTTTTTTCCCTGCGTATTATTGTGTACCTAGTAGGTTAGATAGTGACGAACTAACCAGCTGATTTCAGTTTTCATTCACAGAACAGATAGAAAGAGATAGCAGTTGTTTTCATTGACGAAGGGACACATCGCGCGTAATTTGTGAAACGCGTTATGCAGAGTAGAGTCAATGTTTATTAAACTACTTTATTTTCTCAAATTAAATTAACTATTCTGGGGTACGAAAGTTCTTCACTATTGTAATCTTTAAACACAATACTACCTCCCATTAAAGCCGTGGCAGATATTTTTATAGCACCTTATATGTTAAACTAGAACATTCTGTTAATCATTTAGTATGTGAATATTTTTAATTAAGTTCATATTAAATAGTTTCATTAACTCGTGAATTTGTGTCTGACGCGGACATAACATTGACAATGACACAAATCAGGTATATTTAAACGAAACTTTCACTATCTTACAGAAAATTTTATTATCTATCTTTTAGTATACGCCTTTTTTAATATTAAAGAATACTATCTTTTATTTATTTTTTTCGACTAAACTTTGAGAGTTTTGGACGCAGCGCATACGATTTTCTGGACGCTCAAGGTCGCCGGCGTAAATCGTCGCCTTAAGCATGCCATAAGGCCAGCATGCGATAACTGTTTTCATTAGTCGATAGGGTCTGCTTGCGGATTGTATGACATTATTCACCGCGCATTTGTTAGACTGTGCAGACGTAGGTATGAATGAGCGAAGTCGTAAACTGAGTCCCCGCACCACTCTTGCTTTACAGTAACTGATGAGTTTCATTGGTTGTTAGGCCACGTGCGGGGAATACCCGCATGCCTTGTACCGACCGAGATATATGTAGCCCACTTTCATTACTCAATATCCGTATTTTATACAGCATGTGGGACTCCCCGCATGCTGTATAAAACGACTGAGCTAACGCCGAATGAAAATGTGCCCTAATGTTTTAAGCCTGTGTAGGCATTTCAAATGCGTTTCGAGCGAGTATTTCTTATTCTATGACAACTGACATAAAATGTAGTACGTGACTAATTTTGTTTTATTCCTGATTCTATCTCTCATTAGTTGTAATTCTGAAGGTATTACTATTAAGTTCGCTTTTGTTTTCCGATATTAAGTTAAGTATATCGTGTACAGGGTTTAGTATTTTAATTAACGTTTGATACTGTTCTGTAGTACCTAGTTTATTAGTTTTTTTTTCATTATTTTCTCATTGAATTCCGAATTTAATTGAATAAACAACAGTAACAACTTTTGGGATGATAAAAATATAATAATATCTCGAATGAATAATGACTCTCTTTTCTCTCTATTATTTTGTCTAAAATGACTCAAAGAAAAATATGTTTTTATATCGAGTAAACAAAGCCTTTTATCAAATCAAAAGTAGTATATAAAGGTAGTAATAATAGTAGTAGTAGTAGTATATCAGCGCATCGATAGTAATCACTTGTGTTCACGATGTAATTAGATCGCCTCCACGAGTAGACATTAGATAAATAGCCACGGAAACATCTCACAAACTGTGTGAAAACGAACTACGTGAGCGGACCTAGTGGGTGCAAGAAATTCAATAACCAAATCATTTCATCACGGTAAATTAAACTCTATTCCAATGAGTTTATGTTACACAGTTGCTCGACATTCTCTAGTTTATAAGGTGTTTTTATTACGTTCATCAGATCGTGCGTGATAATAGCGACATTAGTAGCAAAAATCTCGTCTTCTGTTCTTGCGAAAGTCGCTCGTTCGCTAAATGTCTAACATCTCTTTTTGCTGAAATTACAAGTTTCAGAGACAGACGATTTTATTGCACATTGTTACGATACACTTTCTTATGTCTACGCTTTTTAAGATAAGAAAATTGTCGACCATAAAAATGCGATATAACCCTTAAGAAAGTAATGGGTATAAAAGATACCTCTGCGAATAAACATCACTTTTTCATTCGTAAAATTGTTTTTGTATTCTAAGCAATAAATTCTTGGAAATACATTCGTTTTATTAAAATATGTCCGTCTGTTTTATATACATTTTTTAGTTTTGTTTGTCTTTATTAGTCAACAATGTTTGCGTTCAACGAACTTTCAGTTATCGGACGAAAAGCATTCACAGAAATCCAAATCGTTTTGATTTACTAATGACAATCAATCCAATTAGCCGCCGACACAATGGCCGCGCATTACCGAAACACAAACCTCACACAAATTATTCAACCAGACATTGATTTTATTGCAATAATTATTCAGAGTCGGCAATAGGGATACAATAAAGCTGTTTCATCGCATCTCTTACATGACGTGACATGTCGCGCGAGCTCGGAATCCGCCCAATAAAACTGGGAAACAGAGGGGTATTTAAAAGGCTAGCAGTTAATCAGATGAAAGGTTGTCGTTAACGAGGCGTGCAGGATCGAGCGGGGGGGGGGGGGGTCTGTCCGACCCATTGAGCATCGCTGGTGTTAATGAACGCTAGTGCCGTATAATGGAATGAATTGAATACCTGTGATGAGGGGCTTTTATTTCAGTGTGACTTTGATGTCTAGTATTCAGACGGTAAATGTGAAAATACTTCTCGGTTTTCATTAAATGTCAATTTTGAAACCAACTTTCTTCTTTGCTTGCGACGTTGTTTACGACAAGCTAGCTTTATACATTATTAATAAAATGTACTCCTTGATGTAAACACGACATACTGTGCGCTGTTATTAATTTCAAAGAAGCGAGAATATTGGAGGAGTAAAACACACCTATATTAAGAACTTACCATTTTTTTTCTTTGCAATACCAGTGACACCAGTGATGGGGAGATTCGGAGGAGAACCAGAGTCAGCGCACGTAGTAAAAAGAACGGCCAAGCTCAAGTTGCAGTGGGCTGGGCACATTGCCCGTAGAGCCGATGACTGGTAGGGCTCAAAGGTCCTGGAGTGACAGCTGTGCACCGGCCGACGCAGAGTCAGCCCCCACAAGATGAACCGACGACCAGGAGCCAAGTCTGCTATTTTTATAATTTCGTCATTCCAACACGATCCCATTGTCATTTTGCTAAAAGTTCGCAAGCTGCTAAATTCATAATGGTCGATCATTGGTAGGTCGAATTAAAAGTAATGACTGCAGAATGACGTTCTAATCGTAGATCACTGATCAAAGGAATTGTCAAAATTTTAGCAGATTACCGCCTAACTCATTTTGTACGAGATTACCATTCTATATCATTTCTTTCAATGGCCTGTCAGTGGTTGACCATTGGAAAGTCATAATGACCCCATTATATTAGTAGATTACCAAACTTGTCAAAATCAACAATTATGAAATCAATTATAGACCATTCTGACACTATTGTAATAGCAGACTTGAGGCCCTGGTCGGAGCCGTGGGAAGCTGGTGGATAAATACGACTCGGAAGCAACATAGGTGGAGGTCTTTAGGTGGATACCTTCATTCAAAGTCCACATCTTACTGAAATATTTACATTCAAACTTAAAATCGTAAAAACTGATATAGATCACATTTTCGAATTTCCGACTGCATCGCAATCCGCACGGGGCCATTTTAATAAAATGCAATATTAACGTCCAATGAATCATTGCAGGTACATCCGCGCACAGTTGGCGGTGGTCCACCACATCGCGATTACTTAATTTCGGTTCATTGTTAAGTTACTGCGGTCGACTGTACTCGGCCATAATGTAGCGTTAGTTTTGAAGCGTTGTATTGTTTAGTGAATAGCTCGAGTGCAATAACAACTTGTATTTCACGAGAGTTCTAGGAAGACAATAATATAGCTGCTTTCTTATCATAGCTACTTGTAAAATGATAGATGAAATTCCCCGTAGGTGCGAACAGATGATGCGTACTTGGTGTTTTGAACTAAATTGGTTCAGGAGCAACCAAGTCTAGGGTGACCTTTACATAAATGTTAACGACTGCTGATTACTTCAATGCACGAATGGCGGGTCTAACAAAACTATTTACAATGCAGGTTTTCACTATAATTGCTCTGATTGTTGCTATAGTTTCAAAAGTGTAACTTAAGTAAGAAATAATCACATTTTAACGTGAATGCCTTAGACCAATACAGAAATCGTATATTGTTGGAAAGGACTTCTCAAAAGCAATCGAATGGTACCAATAAAACACCATATGACCGAGTCAAACTGTGCTAGGAACGTAAAAGAATGAATGCAGCCAAGCGACAGTGCCAGTACATCTGCAGCTGCGGCGGTTGAAATTATGCAAATGGATAAAGAAATTGCTTCTATATCTTACGTACACGTATTCACGTAAAACACACGGCCGTGTCCATGACACAGCCAAATCCCGACTTTTTTCTTATACTGGTTCTCTAGACCGATTCCTATCCAGCATCAATATAGCATGACGTCATGTACGTCGGCACTTTCAGACGTTTACGATGTAGCTAATGAATAGTCATTTATTATTGACAAGTTTGTTCGTAATTCGTATTTCTTAGGTTATACATGAAAGGAACTTGAAATAAACCTTTACAGATCATTAGTATAATTAGAGTATTTTCGTACCTACATTGTTTTATAAGCTTCGATGAAGGATGAACAAATGGTTACGTATAGAAGACAGATCTATTTATAGTAGACGTAGGTAGTCTTAAGAAATTACATTTACTACGATAGAAAGCAAAAATAAGTATCTTTACATATTTTAAAACAACCAATAACTGTAACTCAACTCAAAGCATTAGCTATTTGAATTAAAGCATTTACAGGCACTTTTGAATTTATTGTCCAGAAGTCGGTCAGTAAGAAAATTAAAACAGGCAACATATATCAACAACATATCTGTTCATTTCTGATCCAGGGAAAAGAGGATAAGTTGTGAGGGAATTATTTAATATGGGTACTTAGTGAATCCTACCCCTAAAATATAATATTACCGACCATTACCACTTATCAACACTATTTCTACTACTCGTACTATTATTGCGATCAATCCCGTGTAGTTAGTTCACTACCATGAAAGATGGATTAAGTTATCGGTACCTAATGATCAAGGTTATCAATATCGTCTGGTAGACGGATCGACCGTGCTCTGGTTGCATTATAAGGACCTATAACACCAGTTTTAAAATAATACCATGTTCAGATGGCAACACTATCGTAGTAGTAGTACCCACGTAGATACTAAGTCAATAACTTGTGTGGCGAAAAGGTTACTTAGGAATGTTCAAGTTTCTTAATGTAAACTAAAACTTACTGAATTCTAGAATTCACCAATGTATAAGGTCGAATGTTCTCGAACTATGCTGTAATTATAAAGTTTTTACATTATTTATTAAGTTTGATTCCAAATCACGTGGTACTAACCTACATGATTGTTAAAGTTGGAAGCACTAAATGTGATAATAAAAACACCCACACAACGCACCTCGCTGAACAATATACTCTAAAGGGTCTAAAAGTACTAAGGAACACAGATCTCGAGATCTTTTTAGAACTATTAGTAGAATAACCTGTAATCATTAAATTCGTGATTTTCCTATAAATATTGTTAAAAAAAAATTATAAACATAAAGAGTGACGTATGATTTAATTAATATTATTATATTCTTGGGCCAAAGAAGCCTGTTCACAGTGTCCCGTTCACAGTGAAGTGGTTTTTTGACATCCTATGAGCTTCCCCTTCGTTTTTCTTAAAAATACATTACTTTTTCTAAGTTTTGTTTAGTTGATACGGTTAAGTTATTATGAACCGTAATATCAACATTGAAAAGTCCTCTTTACAATACATGCATCAGTTTCAAAATCGCTAGCCTAGTCTTATAGAACCATTTACAACATGCCACGTTACACACCATTTAACTCGCTTCGCATTAAAACATTTTACGATCTATCGAAATTTAATACAATATCCAAAGTCATAAACCTTATCGTCTTCATATCAAATTGTGTCGTAAACGAGCTGAGGGTAATGATGCCGTAAAGACGGCGGTTTTAACAGTTATCTAAGCCTCCTTGCTAATCAGATGCCAGGATAAGGTAACTATTTCAAGTGAGCACTTGAGCGCAGATTAGGGAACTGCTGGTTAACAATGCTTACAGTTTTAAATGGCATACCTTTTTTTAATGACAATATTTGATGAAGTCTATCGCCAGAGAACTAAAGTCACCGAAATTGCACATCGAATTTGCATGCTGAAGTGGAAGTGGGCTGGTCACGTCTGCCGACGGACAGACGGTAGATGGAGCAGACACGCTCTAGAGTGGAGACCGCATTTGGGCAAGCGTAGTGTGGGACGCCCTGGGCACGATGTACCGACGATTTCTAGAAGACAGGTTCGTTGGCAATCCCTGGGGGAGGCCTCCGTTCAGCAGTGGACGGCAATAGGCTAATATGATGATGATGATTTGATGACAAATAAGGCAATGGCCCACCTGATTGGAAGTGGTCAAGGTCACCTCTCCTCCTTAGTGTGGCGATGGCAGTCTATATTAAGTTGCCCTAAAACTTTGCCACGACTTTTTCGCCATCAGTAGCATTCATGAATACCTGAAGCAAGCAGGAGTCAGAGCATGCAGGACACGATAACAAGAGTTCCAGTTATGATAGACATTTGCAATAAGCGGAGGCCATCGAATATGCGTTCACATCCCAGGCACAGAGATGCAACATGTCGTGTGGCCAATAGCTCTTCCTATCTCGTAATAATACAGGCTGTTGAGGGACTTCGAGCCGGACTTGTAGATTTACTAACGGGTGACGATATCGTGTCGTTGGTGTCGTAGAAGGCGACAGGGATTTTGACCAGAGGATGGGCACCAGCGTTCTTCTGAGTACCATAACACCTACTGCCATCGCTAACATGCGATTACGGCTAAACCCACCTTGGGGGAGACCTATGTCCAGTAGTGGGCACCTAAAGGTTGACATGATGATGATGATGATGATAAACTAAACTTCAGATGCTTGTGTCAGTTCAGTAGGGGTTCGGTTTTTATCAAAATAAAAAGACTACATCAGTAGGTTTGACATTACAAACTTTCGGATCAAAGCTCCCAAAAAGCCAATTTTTTTCGTTACATCAATCGCGCCACTGTGATTTGGAAACCGATATTTGATTGTTGTGCTGTGGAAGATTTTGTTTTATTTTACAGACCATTGAATAAAGAGCTAAAATGTTTGACTATTTGGAAACATAGTGACCCAGTTTTATATGCATCAGTCTATAACAACATACCTGCTTCGTAAGAAAATATAATCTATTTGAGCTAAAGTACCTTATGATTATCACAAGTACAGGTAACCGGGAACACTTCAGTGTAAGCATCTTCTTATCACTTTTACCTGTTACTGAAGAGTTTCTCAGCAACTTGTGACACATGATCCTCAACACCGCGTGCATAAATTGCTGGTCCATTTTAATGAAACTCAAACCATTTATTTCAAATAACCATTTACAGGCATTTTTGATTTGTCAAGGAGTCAGAAAACTGAAGCCAATTGCATGTTCCAAACAGTAAGTTTCTATGGAGAAGAACTAGCAAGAAACTCTATGAACACTCTTTAAAAATCAATAGAATATTACAAATTTAGGTTACATTATTCATATTTAATCTACGGGGCACAAATGTGAGATATACCTCGTAAATTTGTAGTGAAATTATTGGAAACAGAATGTTAACCAAAAACTGTGAAGGTGTAATAACAACCAAACATAGTTATGAGATCTTTGTAGTTTTGCGTCTGGGATTGCAGTTCTCTTATGCAAATGCCCTTAGGTACAAATGTGTGTGCGAGGCCTTATTCCGAATCCGAAATTTATAAAGAATGCATACTTTAATGCACTAATGTCCAAACTTACTCATCCTATCTATAATTTTGAAGCTAGAAACATATGAGGTCATACTCGTACATCTATTCAAACTGGAAACACTCACATTTAATGAAGTCCAGCTTTTCAAGTGATACTCAAACTTATCTGAAGACTGCGTCAAATTCGCATCAATTACATACATAACAATATAAAGACTGTTCCGTGAATGGTCCTTCATTATTCTCCTTTCATATCTGTAACCATGAAGGCAGCAGTTCTGTTAACTTGTGTCCTGGGTCTTCTGGTAGCCGAGGCAGCTGCGGAGAAGTACCACAAGCGTGTGGGGATACCCACGGCTACGAAGATTCGACAACAAGAATCCATGAGAATTGCTGGCGGCCTTAGTTCATATACAGGGGAACATCCATATTTTGTGAGTAACTCTGCAAAGTAAAAATGGTTCAATTGTTTCCAAACTAACTGTGTCTTAGGGATTTCAGACTACTTCAAACTAGATTAACCCCACGATGTTTTCTTTTGCTTTCATTAGTCAAGGTGATTAACCTCTCGTTATATTATATCTACCAACCGCCAACAACTACGATGTAAACATCATCGCTCCACCAAGAACAGCAATCTTCTTCAAAAAGTTTTTTTTCGGAACGGTACCTAGTTCACAGGTCCATCTCGGAGGTTTTCGGCTGCTTAACCAGACTTTCTTGAGGTGCCTTCAAGTGGATTAAAGGACTCCAGCCAGGGCAAAATACAAATAAACTAAGTGACTACACGCTAAAGAAGGTTAAGGCGAGGCCCGTACCTCCCACAGGGTGTGGGAGTACGGTACGGGCCTCGCCTTAGGGCGTCGCTGCGGAATGGCACCAAAGCGACAGGCTGGATAGCATCTCTTTCAAAATATTAGATTATATTGAATAGTTTATTCAAATTGTTTCCCAGGCGGGGCTGATAGTCACACTCAAGACTGGTGAGACATCTGTGTGTGGGGGAGCACTTCTTAGTAGATACTATGTTGTGACGATTGGGCAGTGCTGGTACGACGGAGAATCCGAAGGCAGAGAAATGCAGGTAAGTGGATTGGAAACATTTTTATCACCTAAATGGCAACTATTCGAATACAATATTAAGTATGGCAAATAAGAAGCCGTGTGGTGCCGGCCACAAATTGTACCACCCCATTTCTACCCTTGGGTGCCATCGCGACAGAGGAATATTGTCCAGAAGATGCAACAGCGTGCTTCTGACTGCCACCATAACATCTACTGCTATCGCCAACATGCATCGGCCAAGCATGGCGATTACGGCTGAACCACCCCCTTGGGGAGACATCTGCTCAGCAATGGGCGTCTAATGGCTGACATGATGATGATGGTGATGTCGAATAATGGTAACAAAATATAAGTTCCGTGGTCACGATGGAGTCGCCAGCAGTTCTATTCTGTTACAATCTCCCTCGGTGAACACCTAGGTGAACTAAGCTGCTATCCGTCCCGATGCAAGGGATTGACAAAGCAGACAGACAGATGACAGCTCACTTCACCTAGGTGTTTACAGACGAAGATCGTAACAGAATAGACATACTGGTGAATTCTTCGAACTGTTATGTGACAACTCGAAATACGATTTGAAAGTGTGGCGTCAACACTTTTAATCTCCTTCTGAAAATTTTCTATTCGAATCGTGGAACTGACATGGTGTAACATGTATAATTAGTTTTTCTTTATGTTAGGTTGTATTAGGAACGGTAATGTTGTTCTCTGGAGGGACGCGCAAGTATACAAGCTCGGTCACTGTGCACCCCGAGTACAACCCTGACACGCTAGCCAACGACATCGCGATGGTCCGTATTCCATATATTTCAACTAACAGTGAGTATTATTTTATTTATAAAACCAATAACTACACTTTTTATGTGTTTCTGTAATAGTCCGTATTTTGGTAAATCTTAAGTTAAAATAAAATCTTTGTATTTATCAACATGAGTTTGGTAAATGCTTCTATTTCTCTGTACCCTAAAATACCGAGCTCGCTCTTAGATTAATTGGTCTGTTGAAGAAAGAGGAACCGTGCTAAATGTGTCTATTTTTCGACTTTTAGCCCGTCTCTGAGTTCAAACCTAACATTTACAACAGAATGATGATCACAGAATATTTTGAATTTATACCGAGTTGCTATTTTTTTAATTTTACTGAAAAATTTTAGTTTATACCGTTGTTTAGGCTTTTACAATAGCAGTTACATTATTCACGATTTTTAGTACTCGATGAATTTACAATAAAGATACCTCTAAGCTCAGGTAATAAAAAAATAACCAAATCAGTTACTTAAACAGTTGTTTTTGTGCATTCGAAATATTATGTAGAGTACACAAATACAAAATATGATTTTCAGTAAATTTATGAGATTTGTTCATTGTGTTTTCAGGTTACATAAGTCCAATCATTCTGCCGGTCGCATATTTCAGTTCACTTGAAGGTTTCACGGCTGAAATAATCGGATTTGGCAGGACTTCCCCAAGTAAGTTATCTTTAGTAAAGTTCAGGTAAGGTGAGCAAGGACATATTATAAAGGTGCTGATAAATACAACTAATAGATCAGAATATTGTTATTAAGCTAATAAGGCCTTATCGAAATGTATTTTTATATATATTTCACATATTTTTACTTTATTTACATCTTAAACAGAATTAAGATGTATTTATTATTATGTATTTTGAGTACCTATATATTGTCCCACTGCTGGGCTAAGACCTCCCTTTCTCCTTTCCTACCCTCCCTCTCTAGAGCTACTCTGGACCAATCCCTCCTCTAAGCGTCAAGCTCATCTTCGCCTGCGAAAACAGAATTTAAACTTGTAAATTTTATTGTGTTATTGATTATCATTACGTTTACCTTCAGCTGGTCCATTAGGCGGGTCTTCAAGTCTTCACGATGTTTTCGTCACAGTAATGAGTAACGCAGATTGCAACGAAATCTACGGACCAATTGTGACTCTTGACATAATGTGCACCAGCGGCGAAAACGGCAAAGGCGCTTGTGGCGGAGACTACGGTGGACCATTGATCCTGCGCCGGTACATCGGAGCCTCTGGGGAGGATATGCTGGTATGTAACATGCTGGAAATGTAACTGATGAAGCTGGTTTGAGTGTTGACTGGAATTGAAACCAATAATGTTTGAAATAATGATTGTGTTTTGAAAAACTTCATCATCTGCCCAGCCTTACGAACTAATTTGGAGTTGGTTTCCAGCCTAACCAGATGCAGCTAAATACACCTTTACAACCCCAGTTACTGGGTAACACAATACCCCTCGGTAGGACTGATTGTCAGGTTTTTTGACATCTGACTGTTTTTAAGGTTCCGTGCAGCAAAAGGAAAAAGCGGAACCCTTATAGGATCACTTTATTGTCCGTCTGTCTGTCAAGACCCTTTATCTTGAGAACGCGTGGAGGTACTGAGTTGAAATTAAAACCATATACTCAAGTCTACGGTCCCTTGAAGCAGTGAAAATCAAATTTCTAATTTAACGTGAAAAATAGATACGGCCGCTTATGCCGCAAGGGAATCAAAATTTATAGGGTACTTCCCGTTGACCTAGAACTATGAAATTTGGCAAATAATATCATCTTATACTACAAGTACAGGGAAAAGTTTGAAAACTATACATTTGTAATTAAATAATAAAAAATATAGTCTTCATTTAAAGTACGTAATCAATCATAGAGATATGTGCCGCGCGGTCATAAATTGTAAGGGTGACCAAATCACGGAGTTTGAACGGAACCTTTGGTGGGCAAATCCGACTCGCACTTGTCTGGATTTTATTTTATGTCTAAGATCAGCCAGGATCAACAGCTCCACGTGCTTTCCAAGCCACGAAGGGGTCTCAGTATAAAATGAATCGTCCCCCATCCACAAACAGAGCGCAAGCGTAGCTTAACCACGACCGATCAATTCGTATGGTGGTATGAAAAAAAAGAATTTAAAGTTTGTCAAAGGACCACCATTTTGAAACACTTCGCTAAACTTTACCACACCTTACGTCCCTCATTTGGACGTCAAACCTAAGTAGCTTTGTTAGTGAAATATTATGTCGAGAAGTTATTACCACTTTTTGACATTTATCATCATCATGATTACAGTCGAAAGACGTCCACTGCTGGACATAGGCCTCCTTCAAGAAATGGAGGGTTTTGCCATAATTGCCACGCTTGGCAGGCGGGTTGGCGAACGCAGTATGTTTGTTACAAAAGCACAGAGAACGCTGTTGCCCATTCTCTGGTGAGACCCTTAGTCGCCTGATCGCCTCTTACGACACTTACGGGAAGATATAGGATGGTGCTATTCTTTACGTCCGACACCGTACATTTTTGACATTAAGTTAACTTAATTCTGCAATACGTATGAGCACTGTTTTCCAACAACAGGTGGGTCTGGTCTCCTTCACGTCTGCCCACGGCTGCAATGCAAGCTTTCCTACAGGCTACACCCGCATCACCTCACATCTACGATGGATCAACAGCTTCTTGTAAAGTTGCAACACGAAACACTGACAACTACACCTTATTGCAGACTTGGCTTTCATTTGGCAATTTAACGTTACGAGGTGAAGTAGGTTTTAGTACTTACTAAAACTATAAAAACATTGTAAAGGCATTTATTGAAACTATTTAGGTACTTTTTACTTTTGCCTGTTATTGGAAATAAATTAATCATTATTATGTAATTTGTTTTTACATGCTTAGTTCTGGGACAAGTAGGGGTATGCGATTATTTATTTATTTAGGATCTCCAACAAAAGATACACATACATGCCAGTCGATACAATATCATGCTCATATAATTAAGAATCAAACGAACTTACCTTGTGAAGTTTGATTTCTAATTATACGAGTGTCTTGACCGAAGATGATTACAGTTTACATGCAGCAGCACGCGAGTTGATGCTGTCCTTATCACACTTTTTTTAAATCTATTTATATGCTTATAGAATTTATTTTTAAATAAATTAAACAGGTGTTCTAAAGAAATAGTGTATTGACTTATTTCCCCCACTTCAATGCAACCCGCCATCGCCGTTGCAATGCCAATCTTTGACTCATTTTTTAGAGCTAGATTTTTTCGATAGGTCTCGGGATTATTAAGGGGGGGCGGGAGTGTAATCATCTTCGGTCAAGACACTCGTATAATTAGAAATCAAACTTCACAAGGTAAGTTCGTTTGATTCTTAATTATACTTCGTATCTCTCCCGAAGATGATTACAGTTTACATGCAGATGTTTAGAGCATCGAAAAAATTAAACATTGAAGCGATCTATATAAATTTATAATCACTGAAACATAATGTACACTAACTTATCTGTCTGTAATAATCATCTAGCATACAATAACAATAAATAATCATTTAAATAGTGCATCTATAAATTCTGTTTCGTTAGGGGTAGATACATTCTTATTATAATATTTTTGGAATACATGGGAAGATTCAGTCCAGCCTGCGGCCTTTCGAATAACCTCCAGATTGACACCAGCTCTGCAAGCAGCAGACGTAGATGCGTGCCTTGTACTGTGTGCACCATACAATTTTACATCTATACCACTGTTTTCTAGAACTTGTTTTACCCAGTGAGACAATGTTTGAGAACCCACTTTTTTATGAGGTTTTTGATAACTTAAAAATAAAGAATCTTCTTGATTACGTACACAAACAGTTTTATCTATATAATGTTTGAGGGTTAAAGCTGGGCAAACCTTAGGATTTTCTTTAATATATGGCAACAGAATCAATGGTTGGTAAGCGCCTGGCCTTGAGGTTTTTATTAAATCTTCAATTTTAATTATAATTTTTTCTGAATCAAACGTAATATTTTTCATTTTTATTAAGTTTAAAGTTTGCATTCTCTGAGCAGATGCTAGTGCTAAGAGAGTTACAGTTTTTAATGACAAATCTTTTAATGTAATTGAATCATTTGGGAAGTAATTTGTTAAATAATTTAACACAAGATTAGGATTCCAGGTGGTATGGTATTTTGGTGCGGGTGGCTTTATACGATAAACCCCTTTGAAGAACCTTTTTATATAGTCGTTACAAGTTACTTCCTGACCTAACAATATTGATATTGCAGAACGATAACTGTTAAGTGTGCTGTAACTAGCACCTGAGTTAAATTTTTCGGTTAGAAATTCTATTAATTGAGTAGTATTGGAATTACAGTAATCAAACCCTTTACCATTACAATATAGCCACCATGATTTCAATGAACTGTTATATTGGTTTAGTGTGTTTAGGGAAAAAGAGGCCATCATTATGTCTAGAGATGCGTTGGGTACTCCGCGCCTTAGTAGCGACTGCCTGATAATTTCCCGGCCATCAGGGTGAGATCCGCGTGAAGAGGATGATGCTCCCTGAAAGGGGAAAACAATAAGTTTTTGTCAGGATTAAAATACAGTATCTTTGAATTAAGTAATTTTAACCAGACTGGGTACCACGGTTGTGTTGGCCAATGTGGCACCACTACTATTCCGTCTGCTTTGTAATTTTTAATTTTATGTAGAACTTTTGAGATAAGACTAAATGGAGGAAAAGCATAAAATTTTATGTTTTTCCAATTGAAGGTGAAGGCATCGATAATTTCGGAATTTGGATCTAATTTCCAGGAAGCATATCTGTAACATTTATGATTCTGACTACTTGCAAATAAATCGAATTGTGGAATACCGAGTGAAAGTGTTATTTTGTTAAATGCATAATCTGCTAGTTCCCATTCTGTATCTATATTATATTCCTGACGAGATTCAAAGTCTGCTATTAAATTATCTTTGGACTGGATATAAGACGCAAATACATGTATACTGCGCTTTTCACACCATTGCCATATATCGCGTGCAATGTTATTCAGATGTGGGAATTGTATACCTCCCATTTTGTTGATATAGGCAATTGCTGTGGTATTGTCTATTCTGAGTAAAATGTTGCAACGTTTAAGGTGGGGTGCAAAGATTTTAAGACCATAAAAAGCTGCAAGTAATTCAAGAGTATTTATGTGAAATGATAATTGGGAATGGTTCCAATGTCCGTGTGCGGTTTGGTTATTGCAAACTACGCCCCATCCAGTGGTCGATGCGTCGCTGAATATGACAAGGGTATAATCGTTTGTTTGAAAGGAACAAGATGAGAGGTCAATGTGTTCTTTCCACCAAATTAAATCATCTTTTATGTAATCTCGTAGTATCATGTGTTTGTTGTAGTTGTCAGAATAGTTTAGTGCCAGAAATTTTTCCCTCTCTAGAAGCTTTGTGTATAACCAGCCGTATTTAATTGCGGGACATGCCGATGTTAGTAGACCTATAAATCTAGCAAGTTCTCTGATTGTGCATTTTTTTGTATTTAACAGCTTGTTTGACATTAATTTTATGCGGTTTTTCTTCTCAATGGGTAATGTTAGCGACATGTTCCTTGAATCAAATATGAAGCCAAGGAACAGGCATTTTTTACTTGGGTAAATTTTACTTTTGTCAATATTGATTAAAAAACCTAATTTTAGTAGTAATTCTTATGTCGCTTCGACGTTGTTAAGACAACTTTCATATGAATTACTTATGCATAAGAAGTCATCTATGTAGTTTACTGATAAATGACCCAATTAACGTAAATAGTGTAATGCAGGTTTTAGTAATTTAGTGAATACGTAAGGTGCAGTACAGAGTCCAAACGGCAAAACGTTAAATTCAAATAATTGATTATTATATTTTTTTGAGTTCCAAATAAATCGAAGGTAAATCCTGTCGTTTTTGGTAATTGCTATCGAAAAATAAGCGTCTTTTAAGTCTATGCTTGCCATGTAACAATTTTGATCGATTAATTTTATAGCCGTACGATAGTCTTCCATTTTAAAGTGGTCAACATGAATGAATTTATTTAATTGTTTTAAATTAAGGATGAAACGATGTTTTCCGTTAGGCTTAGGTACTGTAAATATAGGTGAAATGAATTGTTTTTCACATGGGTTACATTTAGAAATAAAACCTGATTCTAATAGCTCAGAAATGCAATTATCGATTATGTTAGTTTCTGTGAGCGTGAATGACTTTTTAGGTATGACTGTCTGGTATGGTTCACAAATAAATGGTATTTGATATCCTTTCTGAGATGCCATTCGTAGAGAAAATGCTGTAATCTGCCAGCTATAGGTACATTATTGTTATCTACCTGTGATGAAGTGATTAGCGACGTCGAGCTGAGTAGTTCGCTGTCCGTGCACGTGCGGCCGTCTGCGCGCGGCGATGGTCCCGTGGCGGCGGTGGCTGCGGGTGCCGAGACTGGTTGGGGTACACTCGCGACTCGGCGGCTGGTGTCCGCGGTGCCCCCCGTGCGTTTAAAGCACCGGTATGACGACACGAAGAAGTACTCGGCTGATTACGCTGCTGTTGATTGAATTTTCCACTATTTGCGGTGAATCTCAATTCTGAGGCAGACATTGTTATAGCCTTGGTTGATTTTAGATAATCGGACAAGTTAGTACCGAATAGATAATCGTGAATTTTCGTGTTTTTAATTATTTCTCGTTTTTGTTTACTTATAGTGTTAATAATAGCGAATCTTCTAGAGAGCGATTCTCTGTAGTGCGTATCGCACATCAGTCGCCCTGCATCACTAAGAGTTTTTATGAGGTCTTGTGGGATGTTTTCGGTTTGTGACAAAGCTACATTGAGTGCTTTGCCGATTGCCGAGATACAGCTGGCCATTTGATTTTGTTTTTGCTCACTATACGAATCTTTTTTTGTGTTGGATTCAGAAAGTGCCGATTTTAATTCAGGGTTTAGGATGGGTGCTTTCATATAAATACAATTTTCAGCAGGCAGATATTGTTTTAGGAGGTCAATTTTGTCCTCTTTATTCAGACCGTTAGTTAGGATGTGTTTCCACCGCGTAGCCAAATCCTTGTGTAAATTTTCCCCAAATGGTTTGTTTAGTGTAGGGTCTGAACATAGTAATTGTAAAATATCAGGGTCTAGTTCGTCAGGATTATCATCCGCCGTTCTTTCTCCTTCTAATGGTGCATCAGTATTTAGGATCTCACCTGTAAGGTAATACAAAATAAACATAAGTACCCGCCGTAAATAGCTAGGTACTTGATCCACACACGCTTTGCGTCGGGATATAGAAGCTGTTGTTGTACTGTAGGTGCACGTACGAGGGCCATAGTATCCACACACGGTAAACGTCGAGATATCACAATGAACATATTCATTTTATGGCACTTTATATCTAGGCATTATGCATCCACACACGATATACGTAGGGATATTAAAATTGGTGTTGGAGGTATTTTACACAAATGACGGTCATAATATCCACACACGATAAACGTCGGGGTATCACCATTGAACACAATACTAGTTTTGTGACACTTATACTGCATATAACTATGCATTATGCATCCATAGATGATATAAGTACGTCGGGATATTTCTACCATAATAAATGTACTTATTTCTTTTTTGAGCAGTCTCAAGGCGGTAGATAAAAAACAATTATGTGTATTTGTATATTCGCTTACCTTGTAGTTCTAGATCACTGGTTAATTCGTGTGGCAGTGCACGCGAAGGGGATAGTTCGGGTTCACTTTCCGATGACGAAGAAAGGATTCTTCGTTTTTTCTTAACTAATTTTTTAACTTTTTTAAGTAGTTTTTCAACTGTGTCGCTATCGTCCCTTTCCGATCGCTTTCTCTTTCCCATTGTAACAATATTTCCGGGCGAGCAAATTTCGTGTGAGTCGGACAACACTCAATCACGTAATGAGTCAAAGATTGGCATTGCAACGGCGATGGCGGGTTGCATTGAAGTGGGGGAAATAAGTCAATACACTATTTCTTTAGAACACCTGTTTAATTTATTTAAAAATAAATTCTATAAGCATATAAATAGCTTTAAAAAAAGTGTGATAAGGACAGCATCAACTCGCGTGCTGCTGCATGTAAACTGTAATCATCTTCGGGAGAGATACGAAGTATAATAACTATAATCCATTTTCAATAGCATTAGACAGAAGTTAAAAAAAGGTTCTTTTTAATGCACACTTTGTAACAAAAGTAATAAATAAACATGTTAAAGTTACGATAGACACCGAATTTATTATATTCTATTTTTACAGTTCGCTGTAGCGTGTATTTGTAACTATTTTTAATTTGTCTTCTAATAATATGTGACTTTCATTTAGTTGTATAATTAATTCCAATTTAAAATTACAGTGTCAATGCTAAAAACCTAACAGAAGCAGGGATGAACAATAATACCCGGAACGTTATTCGTTTCACTGTAATTCTACCAAATTTAAAATTATAAAATACTTTTATTTCGTTATTATTATAATACGTCCATATTTAGTACCTACTATCTTAGATCTATTTATAAAAGTTATGGTAAAATAAGTTTAATGAAAATTGTTTTAACTTATCTTTGAAATAAAATGTTTTGTATTCCTGCTTCTATGAGCCTCTTTTTTCTAATGCTGTTATAAATGGAGTATAGATGAATAATGAGAACAAGCCCTTGTAACCAACAGGGAATTGGCAAATTATCCATTGCTAGAAAAGTCAACAATTACATATTAGGGACAATCTATTCTACATTTGCATCAGTTCAACGGGATAATTACAAAATATGCAAAATTCGGGCGTCGAAAATGTTTAACGCAGATGAAGCATTGCTGACATTTGTGTATTCAGTTAGATGACTAATACTCAAAATTACACATTGCCACGTTCTGACAGTTATTTTTTTCATACATTCAGAAGTTAGCGATAACTCCATAGACAAGTATATCTCTATAAGGTATAAGTTTCTTCAATAATGAAAAGATTAACGTTACTTATGATTTCTGAAAAACAATCAAAACGGCAGATATTTCATAGTACACAGAATATTCTTCGTTAAGTGATATTGTTAAACACTTACTTAAGAGTTTCGAGTCTTGGCCGTCGTTTGGAAAAACCCAAACTTTGGAACAAGTCACTAGCATCAACGAGATCAACTTCTTTGGACTATCCAACCGAGTTTTTATAATAAAAAAATGCCTGTAATTATAAAATTGTTACCAACATTAAAACAATTTTGGAAAAAGTAAAATCCTCAATTAAGTTCAGACAGATTAAAATACAAATCGTTCCGGAAACGTAAACAAAAATGAGGTCATCCTTTTTGGTCGCCTTTGTCAACATAATTAGTTGAATAGTTTAATATTCTAACCCTGCTCTTGTCGGGTCAACCTTTAATATAGAGTACTTGAATGAATTACAGGCCTCCTCTGAAAACCGCAAATCAAAGGTAATGTAGGTAAATAATAAATGTGCTCCAAAAGATTTAGACAAAAGAAAATTAGGTTCTAGGTGTTTATATTTAGAATGATTAATTATGAGGATATTATACAGAGTTATTTAGGTAAACAATGCTTTTGAAAATATAATGGAATTATTTCATACGCAAAGTAATTATTCATTTTGACTAAAACAAAATGAATGTGAAAAAACTGATCAGAAAGCTGATAATGACTGAAACATTTCAAGAAATTTCAACACCTAATGATTGTCGCTCCACTGTCGTCACTTCCAACCATCAGAAATGTAGGGACTGCATGATAACAGTATGATAAACGTTGAGCTGTGTGAATAGGTGGACTAAGCCCGGAGCAACGAGTAAGTTTGCCGAAGTCGTACCGAGCTCTTCCGAAATATTTGAAACGTTGCCGAGCCCAGTTCTAATGTCCGCGTCCTGACGTGAATAACAACTACAGATGTGTAATGTTCACTGATTCCGTACATTATGACTTATTGCAGGATTTTTGCACGTGCACGGCATTATATGTGTGATATTCTGTCATAATGATTAGTTGGTTTATCGTGAAGTTTTTTTCAGAAACAAAAGTATAATATAGCAGAAACCTTACTTATGAAACAAAAGGCAGATAGACCGCGCGGAATACTGAGAGTGAAGCCACGAAATCAAATACAAATTCAAAAGCGAATACCTACGCTCTCACTTCGTCCTGTACTGACACGAGTAAGGTACCTACAGAACGAAGCGCCGCATCGTTAAAAAAAAACAAATACAAATTCAAAAGCGAACACGCTTTTGATTCATAATCTATCTGCCTTTTGTTTCATAATCTGAGGCAGAACCTCATCATCATCATCAGCCTGAAGACATCCACTGTTGAAAAAAGGCCTCCCCATAAGAGGGGGGGGGGGGGGGGGGGTTGCCATAATCCCCACATTTTTTAATTACTACAACAGTAATCAAGGAGTAGAAACAATTGATTAGCCGTGTTGGTTACCTGTAGCACAATATATAGAGGTTACAGAAGGAGCGCTCTCGCCATCTTCAAAAATAATTACCTAAACTTGCCAAACACACTAGGGCTGCTACTGTATTGACTCTGTAGGTTTTCTTTGTGACAATATGTTTTATTGACACTGGTTGGAACTCTTTGCAATTATTTTTATAACAACATTTTTCTGTTTGTCATGAAACGTCAATGTCTCATTTATTAATTTAGACAACACGTGACAGTCGAGACTGAAGTCTGCTTAAAACTGCTTGAGAATGTCTATAAGCGTAATGTCAGTGTGTGCTTGCGATAAATGGCGGTTTATTCTGAGTGGTCTCTCTGCTTGGGCCCGCCGCAACCTTACGTACTTTACGTGCCTGTAGGTATTAATTACACTTAGCACATCATTGCTTCTATACGGCTTATACGTTCAGTACATTTAATTTTCTCACACAATAAGATTTTTAGAGTAGATATTCGACCCTTAAAAGGCATTTTATTCATTACACAAAGTGGCTGGCAGCACCTACATAGTATTTTACAATTAAATAAGGTATTCAGGTTTCTTTATAGGTCGGGTCTCCAGTTGCAGGTGCTTCTGACAGTCTTATTAGAATAGTTTAGGAGACAGCTACCTTCACCCTTCTTTACAACATTACTTTGATCCAGGTAAGCCTATGTTTTATATTACCTAATGCTAGGACTTCTGTTGCAGTATATTGTTAGGTTGTGAAAGTGAAAGCACATTAATATCGTATTGTTTTTTAGTCCGTAAAGTGTCAGCAGTTTCTTTAGATGTGGTTTTATATTACTGAAATGCACATTCTAAACTTTTGAGTTGATGCAAAAACTACAAAGTTTAATCACAAATTGTACTACTTTTCAATATTTTTCCTCTCCGTTCCATTTATATTTATAACTCTTTTGATCACATGCGCTTCATCCCTTTTTAGGGTTCCGTACCTCAGTAGAAAAAAAAAACGGAACTCTTATAGGATCACTTTGTTGTCCGTCTGTTTATCTGTCTGTCTGTCAAGATTTTTTATCTCGGGAACGTGTAGAGGTATCGAGTTGAAATTAACCATATACCTACTCAAGTCTATGGTCCCTTGATGCTATAAAAAAATCAACCCTCTATGTTAACGTAAAAAAAAGATACGGCCGTTTATGTCGCAAAAAACGCATTTATAATATTAAGTAAATTAAAGTAAGGATAGTAGGTATGGATTAGTATAGAAGTATGGATATGTACCTAATAATATGTACGGAACCCTCGGTGGGCGAGTCCGACTCGCACTTGTCCGGTTTTTGTTTACATGCCCGTGCCAAAAGAAACGATTCCCTTACAACTTTTCTGTCTCTAGCGTAACTTTCAGTAGAAGAAATTAAACTTAAGCAAGACCTCATTTCAAAATTTTAGACAATATATAAACCATTTAAATAATCTTCTCTCCAGGAACAACATTCCTGTTATCAAAGATAAAAATATGTAATATAATGAAGCACTTCGTTAGTAGTTCAATTAACACTTGAAAGCCAATTAACGGCTGGAGTTTTTGTTATTCATCCAATAAAGTGCCTGTCTCTTATCATCTCGGTACTTTACTGAAGTGGGGCTGAGGGTGGCTGGCCACGTAACTGCAAACTTGACAAGTCTGCATGAGGAAGCATGATTGTGCGTTGGTATCATAAATACACACAATACCTTATCTGTACCCGGCTGAAGCCCATTACTAACTGTGGTAAATGGTATTTTTCCTCCCACTTACTAAATAGTAAGAATTTTCCTGCTGGGTCAAATTTCTCGTGGTCTACGTGGAAGAATCTGGTCTGGAAGCTTATTGGTAAAGAAGTAATATCTTGACGAAACGGTCGTAGGGTGTGAATGTGGAAATTCTACACCGCAGACTATTCCTGGACGTTGGTGCCAATTCTGTTGTTCACTAACAAACTAACTTATTTTAAGCCATTTGAATCTCTTTCTCTCCAATAAAATAAGAAAGAGACAGATACTAATAAGAGCCGTCAATTTATGTTGATCTAAAATGATCATACAATTATAGTTATTACTCTTTGACGATACATTAGATATGTTTGCGACTTCGGAGCCGAGATTCCTGAACACTGCTACTCGTTACCTGGAGTCCATTGCTGCCTCTAGTACTATCTCTTTTGAGTAATTGGGAATTCCTAATTTATCTATTTGATTTTATATAATTGTTTATTTTTGTTCTACTTTTGATTTAATGTAATTGTTTATTTTGATAATTTATTGATAATTTCCTTACAATTCTAATGTCTCTTTATTGTTAATTTCCGTCTATTTCATTTTGTATTCAGATTTTGTTTATGTATTTAATATGGTTTGCTTTTACTTTTTACGGACCGATAACTTGTTTGTGTGGTCTTTGACTGTTAATTCAAGTTGGTTAATAAATAAATAAATAAATAAATAAGTTGTCATTTCAGAACCTATTGATTAAAAACACGGCGAAGTTCAAGGAAAAAATGAATTTGGCATTTCTAACTTAGTTTTTGCTTGTCGCCGTCCGCCGTCCGCCTTCAGCTGCCTGGTAGTACCTAAGAGATGCCAATTGTCTAATTTCAGTTTAGTTTGTGAACAAAGGAATCGGCACCACTGTTTCTTATAACATCAAAAACCGGCAACCAAGGCAGCCCCTGCGCTGTCACCGATGCCGCCACGGAACTAACAACGACGACACGGTTGGCGCAGTGGATGAGCGTTCGACTGCTGCGCAGCGTGTTGTGGGTTCGATTCCCGCCCAGGGTAAACATTTGTGTGATGAGCACTTGTGTTTGCCTTGTGTCTGGGTGTTGTTTATCTATAATATGTATGTATTTAAAAAGAAAAAAAATGTATTTGTGTACGTATATCAGCTATCTGATACCCATAGTACAGGGTCTCCCTAGTTTGGGGTCAAATGGCCGTGTGTGAAAATGTCCCCACATATTATTTTTATTATTATATTATATTATATTATTATAACACTTCCCCAGCGTCACAGAGGCAGTGTCACCGTGTTCGGTGAGTGGTAAATCAAATATAAGCACACTAATGACACGAAGGGAAAGATTAATAAATTAATAGTACAGACGAGACGTACAAATCCTAGTTTATACAGGTTTGTCAAGCTCACAGTAAAGTGTGTAGCCATCGTAAGCGCGCAGGACTCTTCCAGCTAAGCGCCATTGAAAAGGGTCGCTGATGATGGATTTACTTTACACAACGATGTCTATTTGTGAGGAAAGATATTTAGATACACTTTCATAATGTTATAAGAGAGTCACCTCAATTTTGTTGAAAGTAGATTTTGTGAATATAACGTCTATTTTTCAACAGACTTCAAAAAAAGAAGGAGGTTCTCAATTCGACACGATTATTTTTTTTTAAGTTTGACCGCGCACCACATTTTTCCGTTTATTCCGATTTCGATGGTTCTTTTTTAATTGATAGTGTATACCTAAAGTTGGTTCCATATAAATTTCATGAAAATATTCCACCCCTAA
The DNA here is from genome assembly GCA_947361185.1 of Charanyca ferruginea. Taxonomy (NCBI): domain Eukaryota; kingdom Metazoa; phylum Arthropoda; class Insecta; order Lepidoptera; family Noctuidae; genus Charanyca; species Charanyca ferruginea. Next base: position 28,608,670 of record OX376063.1, read on the forward strand.
GGGTAGAAAATTAAGGGATGACTGATTTTTTTTGGTGTCACCTTTTCGTAATTAATTTGTATCATCATCATCATTTCAGCCGAAAGACGTCCACTGCTCGACATAGGCCTCCCCAAGGGGGAGTTTTGCCATAATCGCCACGCTTGGCAGGCGGGTTGGCGATCGCAGTATGGTTGTTACAAAGGCACAGAGAACGCTGCTGCCCATTCTCTGGTGAGTCCCTTAGTCGCCTCTTACGACACCCACGGGAAGATATGGGATGGTGCTATTCTTTACGTCCGACACCACACGGACCCCATTACACCATTTACATTAATTTGAATGCTATGGCTTTACTACAGTAAAGACAACCGCCTTCAAAAAGTAAAAAGTAACTTTAAATTCGCAAGTCGGTGGCAATACAAAACAACGAACAAAATCAAAGCCGACTTGCGAATTTAAAGTTATTTTTATTGTTATTTTGAATCTCTGAGAAAAGATAGCTGCTACCATTTTAATCTTATTAAAATGATTTGGATTTTGAAATAATGTTTTGGATGATCCATGGAACAACTTAACAACGGAGTTTTGTTCTCAAATCGTTTGTTTCAAGAGATGTATTGGCACAACAAGACAACAATGAAGACGCTCATTACTACTTCCCGGAAAATTGAGTAGCAAAACAAAATTATCTTTAGCCTTCATCCCCTTCAACAACTTGTTTTACATGAAAATCTGACAATGTACTTTGTTTTCTTCGTACTCCTGGATCAGGCTGAATAGTTGAAGTCCTGATTCGTTAAATCTATGAATATAAATTTGTTATTCGCATGCTAATCTCAGTTTATCACGTAGTCATGTTCCCGGGGAGTCGTAAACCGAGCCAGGGGAAATGAGTCAGTGATCTCGTGCCTACGCGTATGTACTCCACGTTATACTTATTATATTTATCAAGTCTCACCTTGGTGTCAAAATACGTTGAATTTCTTTTACGTTTCTTTAGCAACAATATTGTGAACTTCATTACTTACCTGTAAGATTTTGTACATGTAACAAAGGAATTGATTGATTGTTTAACATTTCATTTTCTCCTGGGCTACTAATTCTCCCATTACTGAAAACAAATACTTGTATAAAATAAACAATTATCCATACTAATCTATACTTTACTAGCGGGCCTGGCAGACCAACGTCTGCCCGGACAACTCCTGCCCTTAAAATAAAAAAAAACCGACTACAGCGCCACCTACCGGGTCCAATTGCAACTAAACCATTCTCGAATCCACTGGAACACACACAAAAAATTTCAGCACAATCGGTCTAGCCGTTTAGGAGAAGTTCACTTTCATACACACGCACAGAAGATTATAAATTCGAAAGTAACTCTGTCTGTTACGCTTTCACGATGAAATGGCTGAATCGATTTCGATGAAATTTCTGAAGATCTGATCTGAGCTTAAACACCGAAGAAAGATATAGGGTACTTTTATTAGTCCGGGAGTTCGTCTACACTCGCGATAACCGACATTCACACGGGCGAAGTGGCGTGGAAAAGCTAGTTTTAAATATACTGCAACTAAAGCTGTTTTTCTAATAAATAAAATTCCATAACAATCAGTCAATTAGTACATAGTACAGTGTACACAGAGAGCACAAAAAGTCAGCGCATTTTATTGACGTTCGTTATAACACAATAAATTCCCGTCAGCGCCTGTGAGCCAGCAAATATATTTGTCATAGTATTTGTTCACTGATCAATCAACGGGCGGATCTGTTTGTTTGTGTGCCTATCAAACGGGATAAACCGGGAAATCTATTGTAGTTGTAAAGTCAGGGATGTTGCCAGTGGGCGCAGTTGAAGCAAATTAATGGCTTATTTTATAAACTAAGTACTGTGAGGAATCGGAACTAATTGCAATAAAACATAAATTTACTGATAGAACTGTAAATTTTCATAAGATCAGAATAACATGACCGTGCCTGACCGCGGGTGGTCTGACAGTCTCCGTCATAGTATAAAAACCATATTTTGTATCATCGAATATAAATAAATGACTGTTGTATTCTAGAAGGATGCATAACAGTTACTGGCCTACGTAAAGCTACTACAGTACCAACCTTACAAGATTTATAGCATTTGGAGTGACGTCATATTTCTCACAGGACATTTCATAATGAGATTATGATTTAAACGTTTCTTCTTTTAGGGTTTAAAAAATACAATCACAATCCATTTTTTTTTTCTTAGTTTGTATACAAAGGTACCACAGGCAACTAAAGGTTAAATGCATATCACATGCTGGTCGAAAGCATTTTATTAAATGTTTCGTCTCTTTGGATCTGTTCTAGAAAGTATTTTGAATTTAGAAGCAGTAGGCTTATTTTTATATCAAGGCGTTGTTTGGCCGAGCGCGGTCACAGTGCTACATGCTCTTTAAGAACACAGTTATTTAAGCAGTTTCCCTCTTTGATTTAACAGAACCTCTGACCCCTAGTACACCATAGAACACCATATAACATATTACGATATAGTACCGTAAGCTATCAGGGTTCAGACCGTGCTGATCTGAACCCAAAATGGTTTTTTCTGATTGTAATCAAAGTATTTTGGGTAGACCAATATATTTTCAATGTAGACTATGCAAACTATCGAACTCACTAAGGACCAAACAACGAGCCTGAATAATTTAAACTTATCGTGGTAGAACAGCTCGCTAAACGTGAACATACCTATCTATTATTATGCAGCCAAACACTAATATTTGCAGTAGTGCACAAATATTAACAGCTATAGTGAACTTAAATTACCGCAGCGTCCATGATAACACATAATGCATAGAATAACTAATAAGTTTGGCGTCATGAATGTGAATGCACTTTAATGCAAAGTGTAGCACAAGAAGCAAATCCGTTGGCTATTGAGGTCATTCTTACATCAGCCGCAAAGACCCAGAGCAAACATGCCTGCCAGGAGACAGCGCTTTCAAACCCTTGTGGAAACATTCTAGAACATTTCACTTTTAATACCTCACCCATATAATAACAACCTTATGAAGAAGAAGTAAGGTTAGTTTTTGAATGGGTTTCCATAAGCAGTTAGGATGTTATGCATACGGTTGTGGGAGGTATTGCACCTTTGTGGAGTTCGCCCGAGGCGTTGCAAAGTTAGACCGGTGTCGGTGATGTTCATTGTTAAGAGTGTGTCTCAGTGGTGGAGATGTGCGAATTAAGCCGTCTGTCTGTCTGAAATGTATGAGGGATGAGCGTATTCATATCCATGTTCACATTTATATTATAAAGAGGAAAAACATTTTTAACCGACTTCAAAGTCAAAGTCAAAGTCAAAGTCAAAGCATTTATTTCAATTAAACCATTTACAGGCACTTTTGAATTGTCAAGGAGTCGGTCAGTTAGTCAGAGAGTTGAAGCTAGTTGCTCGTTCCAAAACGTAGGTAGGTCTCTATGGAGAAGAACGAGCAAGAAACTCCACGGACACTCTTTTAAATCAAGTTTTTACAAAGTTTGGTTACATTCTTGTTGCTTCTATATGTGAAAACGATGAAGGTAATCTAACAATACAAAACACAAAAAAGAAGCAAGATAAAGTGGCATCTAATCCATGGCAGATAAGAGCTGACCAATCTCCACTGACAGCGCCCGTTCACGAACATGACGCGTGAATCAGCACCATTTAGCTCAACCATTTTGAAGGGAGCCTAATGATCCAACACACGCGCCACCATCAGCGAGACATTTGAGCGAGCATGACAATACTCCCAACCGCCATGTTAATTTTTGTCAAACATAAAGGTATTAATATACATGGCTCCATGGTATTCACATTTACAAAATTGAAATAATGCTGCTAAATTATACAAAACTAAGGTTTCCAATGTATATTATTTTATCATATGAAGTGTGATAAGTTAATAATTTAAAAATATCTATATGTCGGAGATGGTTTTTAATCTCAATTATTATTGTGGGTAGTTAACTAAATTTGTTATGATTTGTTTCTCTTATTTTCAATTTAAGTGATTTTAGTATCAATTATTGTCTATTAATTCGAAACATGATTTATTGAGTACTCACTGTATGCACACTGATTTGTGGTTACTTTATTTCGATAATTGTTATCGATGGATTTATTCAAAACAATTGTTGACATGTTACTTTGAATGTAAAACGAATTACTTTATGAAATCACTATTGTTTATTCATGACAATTATTAGTGTGTTATTGATTGCTTTATAATCTTATTAGATTTAGTACATTGTAGTGTTTTGTATCAAGTAAACGCGTGACGCACTTCCGTGCGGCATTAGATAGACTTGTATGGAGAGGTTGCAAGGTGGGGGGCATCGCCTTATAAAAGAGCGTGCACTCCGTAAGTATGGCAGTCGATCCTCGGATTCGACTCAGTAAAGAGTTCCTGCTCCCGACAATACTGTCGGTTTACCTGGTACAGCGCTGCTGTATATTCACATAGCTGTATAGGCTTGCTGCCAGCGAGCGATACACTTTGTATTTGGGTGGCTTATGCTACTGTACGAACTATGAACCTTAAGGGTTTGTTCGTTTATCATTGGGTGGCTCATGCTACTGTACGAACTATGAACCTTAAGGGTTTGTTCGTTTATCATTGGGTGGCTTAGGCTGCTGTACGAACTATGAACCTTAAGGGTTTGTTCATTTATCATTGGGTGGCTTAGGCTGCTGTACGAACTGTAAACCTTAAGGGTTTGTTCGTTTATCATTGGGTGGCTTGGCCACTGTACGAACTGTGGGACCTTAATGGTCTGTTCGATTAACTGTATTGTTGCTGTACCTTTAACTTACTTTATTCCTGTTACTGATTACCATTTGTATTGTGTGTTTCTGTACTAATAGTGTGTAATTGTTTTTACAGGTCTTGTTTATCCCTAATAGGATAATGGGAACGCCTATAGTCCTGACGATCCTTTTCTTCCAATTTGGAAATTCCCTAAACTGGCTGTGGAGCAGGACCAGCATTCAGCCAAGCATCTTTATCATTGATGTAATCTTCTAACTTATAATATGCTTGTCTACATAGTGTGCGTTTAATACATGTTTTAAATTGTTTTTCATTCAATTGTAGAATATCAAGTGGTATTTTATTATAGCATTTTACACAGTACCCCATAAAAGAAGTATGTACTTTTGACAATCTGAAGCTTGGCTGATCTAATTTGTTCCTATTTCTAGTATAAACATTATGTCTGTCACCTATTTTATTAAAAAGATGAAGATTTCTTCGAACATGCATAATGTTTTCATATATATATTGACAAGGTACCGTCATGATGTTAATCTGTTTAAACAATTCTCTTAGAGATTCGCGTTTGCGGAGATTATAGATTGCTCTGACAGCCCGCTTTTGCAGTATAAAAATAGAATCCATATCTGCAGCCCGTCCCCATAGCAAAATACCGTAAGACATGATACTATGAAAATAGCTAAAATATACTAGCCTAGCGGTATCCACGTCTGTCAAATGCCGGATCTTTCTGACAGCGTAAGCGGCTGAACTTAACCGCCCTGCAAGAGATGTTAAGTGAGGACCCCACTGTAGCTTGGAATCAAGCGTAATCCCTAGGAAAACAGTCCTTTCGACGAATTCAAGTATGTCCTTATTCAATACAACGTTACATTCATTACTCTTAACATTCGGCAAAGCGAATCTTATGCATTTAGTTTTCTTCTCATTGAATACTAAATTATTTACAGTAAACCAATTATGAATCTTAAGCATGGCGTCATTTACGTCGTCAAGGTGCTGTGCCCGTCTATTTACTCTAAAAATCAATGAAGTATCATCAGCAAATAACACCATTTGTGGTTGATTTTTCAGTAAATGAGGTAAATCGTTTATATAAACTAAAAAGAGGAACGGACCCAATATGGAGCCCTGCGGTACCCCCATTTTTACTTTTAAGCCTGATGAATTAACACCATTTATTTGAACTTGCTGCAGTCTATCACTTAAATATGATTTTACTAAGCTAAGCGCTTGTTTACCCAGTCCGTAATGCTCAAGCTTTAAGAGCAGTGTTTCGTGATTTACACAATCAAATGCTTTGGAGAGGTCGCAAAAAATGCCAATAGCATCTTGCGAATCCTCCCATGCTTTAAAGATATGCTTAATGAAGGTGACACCGGCGTCAGTAGTACAATGCCCTCTGGTGAAACCATACTGTTGGTCATGTAAGATGTTGTTACAATTAAAATGACTGAGCATTTGGTTAAGCATTACTTTTTCAAACACTTTGCTAAAAACCGGCAAAACTGAAACGGGTCTATAATTATTCGTGTCCTTGCAATCGCCGGATTTAAAAAGTGGTATAATCTTGCTGTACTTCATTAAATCCGGGAAAACCCCTTGGTCTACACACATATTAAAAATGAAAGCTAAATAGGGTGCCACTGTCTCAATAACCGATTTACAAACATTAGTAGACATCCCCCATAAATGTTCAGTAGCCTTGATCTTGAGTTGTTTAAAAGTCTTTATAACGATTGCAGGGTTTATATGTTTAAATTTAAATTCCGTGGGGCAGGCTGGAACATTCGAACTTAATAAATTAAAAGCAAGTGACGGCGAGGAATCTAAAGTTTCAGTAGTTTTAATAGGAACATTGGTAAAGAATGTTGCAAATTCCTGCGCAACTTCTATATTAGTACTTATGAGACCACTGGAAGTCTCCAGAGTGTAGTCAGTATTATGTCTTTTGTTCCTATTTGTTTCATTATTAATAATTTTCCAAACAGTTTTAATTCTATCATCAGCCGATTTTACTTTGTTGCTAATGTATAACGCTTTAGTTGCCTTACAAGCTTTTTTAAAAGTTTTAGAATAAATAGTAACATACTTATTAAAAGTGTCAGTGTTAATATAAGGCTTAAGGCCATACAGCTCAAAAAGTCTTTCCCTACTTTTCCTGATGCCTTTAGTTGCCCAGTCACTGAATAAAAACTTAGGGCAAATTGTTTTAGTTTTTTTCTTAAAAATATTCTGAAACTCAGTTTGCACAACTGAGAAGAATTCTTTATATAAAATATTACCATTATTCATACTATGGTCCTGAACGGGTAACTTACTTATTAAAGTCTTTTTAAATTTATCTAAATTACCAGATGTTATTGGTCTTGACTGAATCTGTATTTTTTGCAAGGGTGTGTTGGACTCAAAAGCAACGGTTTGACCGCTGTGATCAGAAGGAAGATAATTTACAATAGCTTTATCTAAATAGTCGCAGCTACAAAAAACATTATCGATACAAGTAGCAGTGGTCGTAGTTATTCGTGTTGGTTCTAAAAACACATTTGACAAATTGAAGGATTTAAAGAGACTTATAAATCTACTGCTACTTGAATTATTTTCTAAAATATTAATATTAAAGTCTCCGCAAATTATTATTGATTTATTACCCGTTACAAGCTTAGTCAAAACATCCTCCATTATAGACTCAAATAAAGAGTAGTTATGATGATTCGGGGGTCTGTAAACGCACAAACTCAAAAAGAAGGAGGTTATCAATTCGAATGTTTATATTTTTTTTTATGTATGTTCTGGCATAACTCTGCCATATATAGACGAGACGGATTTGCAAAGTTCTTTTTTTGTTCGAAAGGGGTTTATTCCGAAACGTCGTACGTAGTAGGCAGTACTGTGTTGTTCACACCATCTTTGCCACACAAAAAAAAAAACAGGATAACATCAAAGCTTAAACTTAAACATACTACACTTACTATACTACTATACACTACTACTCTACTATACTTATTATTATACCATATATTACTAAATATATATTAAACAATAACAACAATAATACCATATTATATATAACAATAATTACCTTATGTAAAAAAGGTAAGGCTCTTTACTCACAATATTTCCCTTCATCGATGTCAGTGATATTCAAGGCGAACTTAGAAAATGCATATGAAATTGAAGAAATCACATTGGTATTATTCGCTCGTATTCGGATGACGTTACCAGGACAATGTATCAGACCAACGCAGTGTGCGCTGCGCAAACGTCACTCACTGATATATCTCTATCGTGGAAATATTAACAGAGACCCCTGCCGCGCCGCGACTGTAGGGCTGCCCAGGGGGGGGGGGGGAGTCATCTGGGGCCAGAGCTGGTACAGAAGCTAACACATCATCAGCTACAATAATCTGTCAAATTTCATTTTCAACTTTATTAGTATAGATTAAAAAGAGGAGCTCGTGGCTAAGTAAAAATCATACAGATCGATCGGTCAAAGGTTAAGCTACGCTTGCCGCGGTCGGTATGTGGATGGGTGGCCATTTATTTCATACCGAGTTCCCTCCGTGCCTCGGAAAGCACGTAAAGCCGTTGGTTCCGGCTGTCATTTGTAGATCTTTGGCAGTCGTTATGGGTATAGTCAGAAGCCAGAAAGTCTGACAACCAGTCTTACCAAAGGGTATCGTGTTAACAAGTAACTGGGTTGTGGAGGTCCGATAGGCAGTCGCTCCATGTAAAACACTGGTATTCAGCTGAATCCGGTTAGACTGGAAACCGTCCCCAAGATAATTAGGAAAAGGCTTGGCAGATGATGATGAGTAAAGATTAAAGTTAATATTCAATTGGGACAATTTAGTATGACTTGATCTTGATCTTGTGCTTGACTGGCATCTAGACTTAGCGGTTTTGGCACCGACCATTGAAACAAATTTATTTTATAATATTATAATTGGATGACGATATGAAACAATAACGTTTTGAATTCGTATAATTTATGTTTCATTGAAAATTATTAATTGAATCATTTATATTTAAACAACTATAACTAATCCATACAAATATAACTCGAAATTGAATAACTTAATCATTATTATATACATTCACTAACATAAAACGATTAATAAGTACGTTGTTAAGTTAATTAATAACGAATTGCCCGTGAATAGGTGTCTTAAAGTATGGTTAAGGGAAAAGAATTTCTACTCAGTAAACGACATATTTGATAAGAGATTAAAAATTAAATAACAATCATAATCATTTACCCCTGGACATTAATAGTATTTAATAAAAAAATGTATCAAATAATATTTTAATTGTTGAATTATAATTAATTAATAATAAGTATAAACCCAAATGTTTGCATGTCACATTCATTATGACTAAGTGTTATGGACCTGTATAATTATTTCTTTTAAGACCGAAATTGTACCAACACTTATTGCGAATAAATTAATTTAAATTAATTTGAATTCGACTATGATTGTTTGTTGTTGTATATTAATTATTGTTGGTTATTAGCTGATATGTAGTAATGGGTAATTATATCATTGTTATTTCTAAATTCTCCACCACAGCAACCATTTTGAAACAATTCGCGTGGAAAAAATTCACGTGTCACAGTCCTCATACTTTCTGCATCGTTCATGCAAACAACGCTCTATCCTGATCATTCAGAAACGCTCTGTATATACTAAAAAATACGTCAATCCCAACGGAATAAAAAACTAGTTGTTCCACAAAAAACGTTTGTGAAAAACAAAGTCGTTTGGCATCCCTGGGACGACGGTAACAACCTCGCTGTCTGCTTGTGACAGAGCAATGGATGCCGAGCCTTTGTTGCCAACCCTTACTTCGTTTTGTATATTTTTATTATCCCAGTCAATAATATACAATTGTTTTATTACTACAATCGTAGGCTGTACTGTTTTCTTTCTTCATTTGGCTTTAGTATTTACCGAATTCGGCTAAGTTATTATCATCATACCAACTTGTCATTACTTATGATAAGATTTACTCTGATAATGTGTCAGGATATTATGCAAATTTCTTAATGGCGGAGTTTAGCATGAGATTAATGTGAAGGTTATACGAGGAATTGATTTGTTTGGAAGGATGGCACTAGGCAAGTTGATACAGCTTTTACGAAGTTGGTTTTTGAATTTATTTAGGTGTAAAAGCCTACAGACCTATAAAATCAAGTGATAGTGCAAATAAAACACGAGTTTGCTGTTCTCATAGTCTAAGAACCCAGAGCATCCTAGCATTAATGTAACAATATAAAAACTACTTACTATCACTAAGTATAAGTGAGTAATGTACTTTTTGCACCTGATGCCCCAGAATTGAAGCATTTCTTCTTAACTGCATATTGCTTTACCTATTCTCAAAAATTCTGCCATTTTGAAGATGAAATGTTGCCCCGCACTAGGAATTACTCCTGTGTTGTTGTTACTTTTACAAACATATAAACTCACATACACAAACCGCCAGACCTGGAACAACTATCTGTAGACCGTATTGTACATTTGTTCCGGGTGGGAATCGAACCTGCGACACGCAGCGTAGCAGTCAATCGCTCAACCATCAAGTCGAACGTCATAACCATTATAAAATGAGGCAGGTCTGACTACTATGTGATCTCAGAGCATCATAATTGTAAGTACCAAAACAGTCAAACCTTGTTACAGAACATTAAGACCTAACATTTCGCACCACCCTTCTAAATAGACAGTGTTTCATAACAAGAGGCGTCCTTCCGGCCAAGCGAAGCCAATATATTTAATGTTTGAGCCAACTTGACTCGTAAAAAGTTTAATAAGGGCCCCTCTGGCTCTCTTAGTCCCAGTTTCTGGCAAAATTGAGTAATGGCGTGGCATATTTAATTTACGGCGAGTACTGACCCTTGTGAGGTCAAAAAGGTACCTAAGAACTTAGATCTGAGACCTATATTATGCCTGAATAATTTATCCCTAGGTTTTCGACGAAGGATAGGGTCTAACAAGTGATTGAAATTCCTTGTCAAATGTCAACCAATGACATTGCGAAGTAGGTACACTTTATGTGTGTTGGCACACTCTTCTAGTTTGCGTAGTTGGCTATAGAGATTGTTTATGCGGGTACGGTTTATTGAATCATTTTGGATCCCTAACCTTTCCTTTGAGAAAACTCTGAGAGGCTTTTTATGTTTTTAATGCCCAAGTTATTGAATTGTTCGTCACCAGTATTCGATAGAAAAATACTGGTTAGATAATAATATACTACAATGACACTTTCCGAGTCTTTCCTTTACAAGGTAAGATACGTTGGTTCATTGCCGTGGTCGATATCTCCGGAGCAGCGCAGCAAAAGCCCGAGTTGCTAAGACTATTCGCTTCTAACTATCCGCTCAATCTCGCAGGTCCAATTAAAGTTAACTAGGTTTTGAGAACTAAAAAGAAAATAAATCTTTTTAGTATTTGATATTTTAGTTTCCAGACATTAATACAAGGGACCTTTAAAAGTAATATCTTACATAAACACAGCTCAGTTCTGAAAATAATAAAGAAAAATCAAATACCCCTATAACATCTGACAAGAGACATGTATTTAATTTCTAATAACAAATTGCTATTTCTCGTAAACCTTCAATAACATTTTGAAGAGTTTTTGTAACATAGCTGGCTTCAATTTACTATCGCGTCTATATCAAACTACTCCGTAGAGTTTACGTGGATCAGTAATGGATATGTGTGGCTCTGACACACAATTACGTCCACATTATCCGAATCCAACTACATTTGCGGCCCAGCCCACCTCTATATCATAAATATCAAGGTTCAAATTGACTTTAGCTGGAGGCACAGTGGTCGTACTCAAGACGTCGCTGTTCGTCGCAGCGGCTGTGGTATTGGACGGATGCAATTCTAGATTGATCCCTGATTGTGTGGCCAAGATGGTTTACTTGGGAGTTTCTGATTGTAATCAAATTACAAGAAATATTTCATTTTTATAGATCGTGATCAAAAGCCGTAAAGGTCGATCGGTCATATTAAGCTAGATTTGCCGCGGTCGATCCGTAGATTTCATACCGAGTTCCCTCCGTACCTCGGAAAGTACATAAAGTCATCCCGGCTGTTATACGTAGATCTTGGACAGTCAATATTCAGAAGCCGGAAAGTCTGACAACCAGTCTTAAGGGATATCATGTTACCCAGAAACTGGGTTGTGAAGGTCAGACAGGCAGTCCTCAGGTAGGTACCTACTGGAAGCCGGCCCCAACATAGTTGCGAATAGACTACGCAGATGATAATGATTTCATCGATATAGCAGTATGTAGTGATGTGACAATTTATTAAACCGTCCCATATTAACATATAAATTACTCGAATTGTCCAAAGATATTTCAAAATATTTCAAAAGATCACGATAATTGTACAAACATAAGTTTCACATTTATAACTGAGCTAATTTACACACCCATTTAGCCAGGTGTCATAACCGTTCCTTCTCATGCAGTAGGTCTGATAAAGTTATTGAGAATCGTGTCTTTTATCCTCAGATAAATAACCGCGGTATTACCATAAGATATATTTCACCATGGACGTCCGTTATAGGCTTAAGGTCTCGATGTCTCTTTTATTTATGTTTACTAGACCGTACATAGTATAGGTACATAAATACCCAATATTACTATGTAGGTATATGTGGCATGAAAAGTGATATCAATCACTGATCCGACCTTATTCGATATTCACTAACATATTTCTATTACTGCCAGCATTGGATATTGTACTCTAACGTTTACACTTAGAGTATGTTTTGGGTTAGCTAGATTTTTTTGGTACAGTATAGGTTTTTCCCGCACTTCCTCGTGATTCCCACCGTTTGACGCGCGACAAATATACATTTATCGTGACGTTTATTACGTGACATTGATTTATGAAGTGTGTCTACAGCTTATATTCTTTAGTGAATGGGGAAATAAGACAGTTTACTTTTATAAATAGGTGAAGTGGCTTCTTGGAATGCTCTTTTAGATGATTTGATATTACTGCCACACCTGCACTTTTACACCTGTGCCACCTCCTAGTACCAGGGTTACATAGATCTAAGAAGTCCTACAACTCGACTGCAGCGACACCTACCGGGACCAATTGTGAATCTAAACCATACTCGAATTCACTGGAACACCCACGAAATATTTCATCAAAATCAGTCCAGCCGCTTAGGAGGAGTTCACTTTCATACACACGCACAGAAGATTTTTATATATAAGATAAGACTTTGTGAATATAACTTTTACTCTACCGAACTTATCGTCCTGTCCTCTTTTCAGTAAACTTGGGTCAGCTCAGTATCTTATGTTCTACCATACATCAATATTATCTGCCATCTCAGTAGCCCTTCATCTATTCTACTACAATATTTCGTAAAATCTACAGTGACGAGGTATTAAAACAAGAGTTTTTTTTTCTCTTCTTCTTCTCAGTCGCACCTACACTCTTGGTGGAGTGGTCGTGGTCATGGATCGTCTGAATTCTTCATCTCTCTCTGTTTCCGGCACTGCGTGTAGGTACACTCAGTAAGGGAACACTTCGTAGTCGATTTAGTGAGGTCTAGTGTTCATCTTGTGAGTGATGGGCCGCGAGAACGTTGAATTTCTACTTTCTCCTGTACCACTTATCGCTCCAAGGAGCTTTCGTTGCGTATGACGTTATGTTCAAATATATTGAGAATTCGCACTTGCACAGACGAAAGTCTTACGGAGTTTATTTTAGATCTAGTTTTAATCAGTCAAGATACCAAGATACCAAGCTTTCATAAACCTAGTCTCATTCCACATTCCCCCCTCCACCCCACGTCTGCTTTCCACATCTCCGGCCGTAAACCGGTCTCATCCACCACCATCTTAGCATACACGGAATATACCAACGCATAAAATAACTTCTTCCGTCAAATTAAATTCTAACTTTCGTATAAAGTTCAAGACTACCCTCATAAAAACTTGTGGCTTTACTAAGAGAAATAAGTTTGACACCAAAAAAATAAACTTTTAAAGAACGTAAGCTCGATTTAACGATATAGTTTAAGACAATATAATCACAGTACAAAATCTAAATAATGGTAGACTTAAACTTCCTAGGAATAAAACTGAAATTCTGAAGCGCCGTTTACACGAGAAGAGTTTCTGGAAGTAGAGATGGGATAGTGTTCAATTATTGAGACTCGCCGGAAATAAGCCATCACCGCACTCATTTGTTAGCAGAGCGAGAAAAATACTCGAGGTACCATGCCATTTGAGACTCGCTAGGCAATATTCTCTTTCCTGCTAAATCTTCATAAATAAACAAAAGTTTTTAATTTCTTGCAATAAACTTTTTTTTTTTTTTTTTTTTACTTGCAATTAAAAAATCTTTTACAGTCCCCAACCCAACCCAATTTTACAATTTCCTGCAACAAAAAATATAACTGTTAATTTTATCTAATTATAAGAAAACTGAGAGGTAAATAAATACATATTATGTTTTAAGACATGAAACCATTTCCCATACAATTATACTTTTATATTTTTTCTTTATTTACTAGAGGGCCTGGCGAACGTTGTCCTGCCCTTAAAATAAAAAAGTCCTACAACTCGACTCCAGCGCCATCTACTGGGTCCAATTGTGAATCTAAACCATTCTCGATACCACTGGAACACACACAAAAAATTTCATTCCAATCGGTCCAGCCGTTTAGGAGGAGTTCACTTTCATACACACGCACAGAAGATTTTTATATATAAGATATCCGTTCGGTATGAACACAGCTTGAACCCTGGGGAAGGTCATAGGCTACTTTTTAATCCGTGACTTCGTCTGCATCCGCGATAACCGACATTCATACACAAGTCGCTGCCAAAAGCTATTTTCATTATAAATCAATAATAATTTGTCGTAATTCTTCATACATAAGTAGGTACTGATTTACTTCACGAGTCAACCTTTTTATCCCCATTCGATAATTTCCTAGTCAAGGCGATAAACCGTCCTCATGTAACAGGCCGACAAGGAAATGTTCGAGAACAAACAAAAAGCAAGCGGCTGGCGGTTTGTTTATGAGCGCGACATTAGGTCCGTACCTCAGCGCAGGCCTCACATTACGTCTAGATGTTGGTAAATAAATAACACGCCTCGTTGGCCACACATAAACTAAAACTTGTAACACATACTTACAGGTACCAAACAAGTTGCGAACTTGAGGATATAAGAGTTTATCCCGCGGTTGGGTGGCGATGTGAGTTCGTAGGAATAAAGTTTGTGAATGAAACGGAGAGGGTGCTTCAGTTTGTAAGTTTAGGTCTTAAAGAAATGTAGATGTGTCTACTAAAATCACAGTCAGTATTTAACGGTCCTCGTCTTCGCTATATTATTTCTTTAACACTAAAAAGTGATCAAAAGAAAAATATAGAATATAAACCTGTAACTTTGTATTAAACTTAAAAAAAGCAGCCAACTGCGAGTCGGACTCGCCCATGAAGGGTTCCGTATCTGCAAGTAACATAATAATATAAAAGTTATTTTTATTTTTATATTTGAGTTGATTGAATGAAAGGTAAATTGAGGTTTACGATTTATGACGAATTAAAAAAAAACTACTTACATATTTACTAGATCTCGTTCAAACCAATTTTCGGTGGAAGTTTACATGGTAATGTACATCATATATTTTTTTTTAGTTTTATCATTTTCTTATATTAGAAGTTACAGGGGGGGGGGGGGGACATTTTACCGCTTTGGAAGAGTCTCTCGCGCAAACTATTCACTTTAGAAAAAAAAGTTTTTAGAAACCTCAATATAATTTTTGAAGACCTGTCTATGGATAACTGTCATGCATAGGTTTGATAAAAAAAACATTTAGTTTCAGTTCTAAGTATGGGGAACCCCCAAAATTTATTGTTTTTTTTTTCTATTTTTGTGTGAAAATCTTAATGCGGTTCACAGAATACATCTACTTACCAAATTTCAACAGTAGAGATCTTAGTTTCGGAATAAAGTGGCGGTGTCATACGGCCGGACAGACAGACAGACATGACGAATCTATAAGGTTTCCGTTTTTTGCCATTTGGCTACGGAACCCTAAAAACGAATATAATCAGGCGTCAAAAAAATCCTCCACATCGCTGCCATCAGGGAATGTGTTGTGTGTTGGATGGCAATGCTTCACTTCTGACCGAGGTAAAAACCAGCTCTTAAAAGCAATTAGACAACAAATTGTCCCGAAAATTTGAACACAAACATTTTCAGTATTTCCATCTATGTAAGTTTTTATTAATTTCCATGGCAACACAGATACAATCTCTCGTAACTTGCGCCGCCATGCGGTAAACTTGACGCGTTTATCTTGCGCGCAAAACACGCGCGAACAAAAACTGGCGGCGCGGAACTTGGCTTTGTTTACCGGAGCCGAGCAGTCGAGGAGCGACTAAATTACACAAATTAAAATGTCACTTAGTCGAGCCGATAAGCGCGCTCACTAAATTAATTGTTGACGCAGTTGCTCATGGTTTAAGTTTTAATTGAATTTTGTATGGGGATTTAGTGATGTTTGTTCGCGAATGATACACTTTAAACTGCGAAACTATTAATCTTTCATGAGTTTTCAGCTAGTTCTTTTTGTAATATGATGTTATTTTTATCATAATTATATTATAAAAAAATGGATTTTGAGAGAGAGCTTTATGTAAATTCTGTTATTTACATGTAACGTCAATTTTCATAATATATTTATTATTAGGGAAAACGATCTACACAACAACAAAAAACCTACTCAACCGAACAAGTATGCTCATACTTTGCATAAGTATCACAGAAAGTATATATGAAACATTCGACTATCAAGTTTCTACAAACCAAACCGGGGGTTCTACCGGGCGTTGAACTTCAGTGCAATTCCAATCCTAACTAAGTACCAGTGCGAGCGCTAACTCAGCACAACTCTAGCCTACCAAAGTTGCGCGTGTAACGAACTATCTTCAAGCAGAACGAATAAGTATTCTTCGACCGTCCACTCGCAGAGGAACTGGCGCCCGCAGTTGTAAAGTCCACATATGCTACACAAATCAGGCCGCAGCGAGCTAACATATCTCCGGAGCGCAGTTTACTTAGCAAATAACTCACATTTGAAGACATCTGCAAACTAGTGTCACACAGGTTTAACATAATTCCGGGTTTGGACAGTCTCGGGGCAGCTTCTTTGATTATTATGCAGATAGCATGTGGAGATAGAATAGGTTAGTAGCTTTGAAAATTATGTTGTCTGAAATTAGCCATATCGAATGTGGTGTGTGTACTGTAGAGGCTTGTATGCTTTTAGTATATGTGGGCTATTAACTATGCATAATTCTAGAATCAGTTCAAATCGTATATTTGTATTGTTATGACATAAGTTAGTTCTTAGCCTGATCCTGTCACGGGCAAACGTTAAAGTATCTTGATTACAAAGCAGTTCTAAATAACAGGGGTTTGATTCCAAGTATATATTGAATAAACCTCTTATATCACGCCACAACCCGGCCCTGCAGTTAAACTTCTTACTGTACCATCACTACATGCTCGAATTAAAAAACAAAGTCCCCAACCGCGCCTGTCTGCCTGTCTGTACGCAAGAAACTCAAAAACTCCTGAATGGATTTTCATGCGTTTTTGACCAATAGACAGAGTGATTCATGCGGAAGGTTTAAGTATATAATTTGTTAAGGTTTTGTGTAAAATAGCTAAAATATGACGACGATTGTTGAAGGTGTCGGAAAAAGTCATGGTGACTGACGACATGATTTGACGAAACGATTACGATTACTTTTGATTTGATTATCTGGCACAATTACCTACTTTGTGGTAAATATACCAGTGCAGTGTCTAAACAAGCAAAGCCCAAAGGTACGTGTAACTAAATAGTTTAATTGAATCTTCTTTGAAATTCCAACAAACTTCGTATCACGACAAAACTTTCCCACGCGGCACACGGAACTCTCAAGGTGACGTTGTGTTTCCCAAAACCACAGTATAAGCCGGTCTAATGAGAAGAGAGGCCGGACTGTGAACAAAAAGACACACAATATTATTCACAGAATTAAAAATAAAAATAGAAATAATGTAATTAATAATACATCATCATTATCATCAACCTTTAGGCGCCTACTATTGAGCATAGGTCTCCCACTAGGAATGGATCAGTCGTTATCGCCATGCTTGGTCAATGCATATTGATGATCGCAATAGATGTTATGGTACTGTAACGTTTATGCTACACTTGCACCTTTACGAACTATTGTAGGACTACGCTACGTTAAATGAAAGGTACGAATAACTTGTAGAAGATTATATTATTAAGATTAACGAGAGGTAAGATTTACACGACCTTCGCTCTTAGTCGAGCCCTCGGTCTCTCTGACATAACATGTCATCGTATAAAAGCTATATTCTACATAATTCAAATATATTTCCAGCAGGTTCTAACCATAAACTAAATAGTTATGGCTTCATTACATAAAGCCTTTCTGCTGGGCAAGTCTCTACATCAGCTACGCCCCCTTCATGAATAAAAGGGACTAGTAGCTTTTATTCATGTTCTGAACGTTCTGGAAACCAATACTAGTCTACTACTCAACAAAAATAATTGACTAAATAACCTAATTCCTACCTAAACCTATAGTAAGTCCCTACTCTAAAGAGGGAAATTGCAATGAGGACGTCTCTGTAGAGATGGTTTAATCCATGACGCATGGGGTAATCAACTAAAAGAATTAACGAACAACAAATACGCTCATGCCATCATGTCCAAACCCCACTCTACCAAAACCCTCTCGAAAAGGTTAGAGTGCATCCCGCTAAACAAAATGATATGGTCAAATCCATATCTTCCATTCTTGGTGACCTATATTTCTTCCTATACGAGGTTTACAATTAAATGAGAAAAGACTAAACTCGAAACAAACTTTGATCACTTAATAAACCATGCGTGTCATCGACAGCTTACGCAGAGATTATACTCTGTTAGCGTAATTGGCTACGTCAGTGAACGAGGCCTGTAGGAGTCCTACACTAACTACATCAAACAATCTACTAAGTAAAAAAAAGAATAAGATACACGTTTTTGTACTTCAAGAAATGTGGGCACCATTCACCCATCAGTCTTCAGCTCGTAGTACATATGAAAATACAAAAAAACACGCATTATTATCATGTCGAAATATTTCTAATCACATACATAACAATACACCTAGCATCAACTGCCCATCATGACAGACCTAAATAACCATGGCAACTATGCTGTACAACATCCAATAATTAATAAAATGACAAATAATACACTACCTACCTAGAAATATTATTGACAAAAAGTTTATATTTAATTATATTTGTCGTAACCTACATATGTCAAGAATTATTATAAACAAGAAGTTTCAATTCAATCGAATCCGTAAAAACTATTATGATACAAAACTGTTTAGAGCTAGGCATAAAAATTAAAATAAAATCATCTTTCAAAAATTGACAATAATAAAATTTACCTAAAGGAGAGTTCATACTATCGAATATTTTCTTCAACAAAGCTAGTCGTAATAAAATATTTTTAACCGACTTCGACGGAAAGAGGTTCTCAGTTCGACCTATAAATTTATTAATATATTTTATTTTTATTTCACTATTCTTTGAACCTAATAAGGATTTCAATTTACTCCGTGTTATATATTTATTTATTACAGCGGGTTGCGGAACCATATTATATAACTTCACATCACGCGTGACCTTACTATTCGCTTTATCAAAACTTTGGCTGTCCGAACCACCATTATACACAATATCTCGCGAGGACTCGACAACAATATTCTCTGGTAACACAATTTGGTTAACCGGAGCACCATCATAATCCATTCGCGACAACTCGACGAAAACATTTTCTTCCACCTCAACGAATGCCTCAACATTCGTCTTGCATTCTACTATCACCAAGTTCTCTTCTAGAACATCAGTGACAACACTATCTTGTACCTGCTGGTACGAAACATTAACTACTTCTTCTTCTTTCGGCACCTCGACATCAGGTTGCTCTGAAAGATTTCTACTTAATAAAATAATCGGACCGGACTGACCCGATTCATCCTTCTCTTCCTCGTGTTCTAGAGGGGACGAGACCGACTCCTGTGCCTCATTTTCATCTAGGCTGCTCTCTGGACAGCTAGACACAGCAACCACATCTTTTTCAACACTGCCTGCTTGGCAGCCATCTTTTTCATTTCTCTGGGAAAATGAACCATTAATATCCACAGACTTAACTTCTTTCGCCGATTCCACTACTGGAATTACAGCTTGCTGCTGTAAGAGTTGCCGCTTCCTTCTAGCGGGCCAATCATTAGCGAATTCTTCCCTTAACTTATCGCAAGTCTCCTCGAAAGACATGCCATCCTTGAAGAAAAGTCGGTAGTATGCGTTTGCAGTACTCTTCACAAAACAACCCAGAAGTACTGGATAACCGGCTTCCTCCCATTCCTTGCGCTGTGCAACCGCTTTGAACTGTTCGAGGAAATCATCGAACTCCAAACCCTGAATACCATAATAATAGGGCATATCTTCCCCAGGGAAATAATCACGATCATGACGATACATCGTGGTTTATAATAACATTAGATAAACGACACATATACTTCTCTTTATTTCCTTTTATGCGATGCCGAAAAATCGCTCGTCTGCACTGCACTTTATAATATAGAACGATTATACGTACAATTCTTCGCTGCTATACCAGCGTAATCAACAATCTGGCCCTCTTAATAGGCCTTCCAGCTACTCCTGCTGGAATATTAAACGCTCTGGGGGCGAGCACTCGCTTTTCGCATCTGAAAAAAATACTTCTAACCGGCGCCTCTCGCCAATTTGTAACGTTTATGCTACACTTGCACCTTTACGAACTATTGTAGGACTACGCTACGTTAAATGAAAGGTACGAATAACTTGTAGAAGATTATATTATTAAGATTAACGAGAGGTAAGATTTACACGACCTTCGCTCTTAGTCGAGCCCTCGGTCTCTCTGACATAACATGTCATCGTATAAAAGCTATATTCTACATAATTCAAATATATTTCCAGCAGGTTCTAACCATAAACTAAATAGTTATGGCTTCATTACATAAAGCCTTTCTGCTGGGCAAGTCTCTACAGTACCTACTCAGAAGGACGCTCCTGTACATCCTTTGGTCAATATCCCTCTGTTGTATTCTACGACACCCACGGGTAGAAATGCAGTGGTGCTATTACGGCCGGTATTACACGGGGGGCACCACCAATATAATTACCTACCTTTAGTAATATCGAAAAGGACTGGTCCCAAATAGTCCTGGATACAGAGAAGTGTAAGCAGCGTAAAGATGCCTTTGTCCAGCAGAGAGAAAAATCAGGTAAAAAAAATGTTAACCTTTTCTACTGCAATAGGATCAACCTGACGTATTTAACTTATCTATATAACTATAGCAGACGAACGACGTGTTTTTAGACTTGTAAATGATTATCAATGATTATCCGTATTTCCCGACTTTGAAAGAAAGCAATCTAGTTCCAAGTTGAAGAGTTAATTTTCGTTTGGCAGCCGCGGTCCGTGGCAGGCTTGCAACATTTGTGGCTGCTCAAATATTTGTGGAGCGCGCCCACTTCGCCCTCGCACTGCAATATGAACCTTGCGCCTGTTAGTGTCCTACACGACGGAGATACGAACTTGTTCAATGAAAATACTTTTGTTTATTCCACATAGGTAGTTACAGGAGTTATGGTGAAGGAAAGAGTATAAATGTAATAGATGTAAGTGAAAAGAAATGCTTTGACGGAATACATTCATGAATGTCAATTGGATTATTACTTGCACATAAGTTTTGTTTTTTTTTAACTTTGGGGCAAAGTTAAGCAAACGACATTAGGAATTCCTCGGTAAGTTAACAAACATAATAAACTCACCACCAATAACCAAACCCGGGACAACTACCTGTAGGCTATAAAAATATTTTGTTCCGTGCGGGAATCAAACCAGCGACACGCAGTGCACCAGCCAATCCCTTAGCAACCGCGTCGTCAATTAAATGACGATTAGACTGAGTGCGAATTAAATTCACAGAAATTATTTTCGTAAAACCAGGTCATTACAAAAAACACTGAAATTGCTACAGTTTCAAAGTGTGATAGTTGATTGAATAAATAGTTGATATTTTTATGAGATTCAGCAAATAAAAATAATCGGTTTATTCTTGGATAAAATCATTACTTTTGTGAATTATATTACCTTTTTCGCTAAATCACACTATCAAGCAAATTTCAATAAAAAACCACTAAAATTAACACTATTCAGGAATCCAGCGATAGTTTCAAGCGCTTTAAGTTTTACTGTGATACGAATCAGCCATTTTAAATGGAATCGTGTGTACTTTCGCTAAAGCTGTTATTTTAATGTCCGCAGAACACACAGGGAGGTCAGCATGTATTGCGTTATGAGCGCTCGATTCAATATTTCTGTTTGCGGCGCGGTAATAACGATTGTCATCAACTTTTTGTTAAAGATTTTCATGGGCTTTGTAAATGCGTTCAGAGGCTCACATTAAATCAAAGGGGTGTTATGCATGCTTGCATTGTGTGCTTATTCGTGTATACATGGTTTTAAAAGTTTTTACGATACTGGCATAAATCTGTATAATGTTCCAAAGTTTTATGTTCTCTGGGCTTTTTTGTGAAGAAGAGAAGTTATCGTTTTTAGTAGGCAGGTAAACTTCACGAAAGTTAATAATTAACTTTTCTTTCTTGGAATTTGATTAGGTTTTGAGTTGAACGTTCTTCAATTTCATAAATACTTTCGCGATTAAATATTATAATTTATTGGTCTACCTACTAATATTATAAAGCTGAACCGTTCATTTTTTTATCTATGTTTTACGCGGTAATGTCCGAAACTACTAGTCCCATTTTGAAAATTCTTACTGTAAAAGGTAGTTGCGTTATCCTTAAGTATATAAAAAAATAGGATCCGTAGAAATATCAAACGCATGAAATCGCGGGTGAAAGCTAGTACTTAATTATTTAATAAAACCCTCAGATACCTGCCTCTATTCAAGATTGCGTATTTTACTCACCCACCATACAAAAGAATTTCTAAGTGTGGGAAATATATATCTAAACAAAAGAAAAATATATGTTACAAAAAAAAAACAACCGCCTTCAAAAACTAAAAACTGATATAAATAACTTCAGAACAGAACACACATTAGTTTCGGAAGTCGGTGGCAATACAAAACAACAAAATGTGTGTTCTGTTCTGAAGTTATTTATCACCTTTGAAGGCGGTTGTTTTTATTTTTTGAAAAAAGTTTTTATTTTCCGCTTTTTAGTATCGTCTTAACATTCAAATCCATTACGAAACGGCGACACAGTTAAATCAGAGATTGAAAGTCCTCCAAAGATTTAAGAAACTATAAAACATCATTTACGTAATTTCTTTGGGATATTGTTGATGTTTTCAAAAAGCGCTGAATTAATTTCGATGAAATTTATATGGGACCATTTCGGAATAAACATCTTTCGAAAAAAAAAGAATTTTGCTAATCCTTCTATATATGACGGAGTTATGCACGAACATACATAAAAAAAATACAAACATCCGAATTGATAACCGCCTCCTTTTTGAAGTCGGTTAAAAACCAAAGAAAAATATATGTAAAAACAAAAGAAAAAAATATAGTTAAAAACAAAAGAAAAATATTATTGTAAAGAGCCTGTACCTACTATGATATTGAGATTATCATCTACAACTAATAACCACTTGGAGAAACATCAACACTTCAAACATCATCACCTACGTTTGGCCCCTCCACACCACATACATCACGTCTCTATTGGATGCAAGATTGCGGCTCACCCACACGTCCCGCGGGTGTCGTAGTCACGACGATGTCATTACAACATGACACGTGCACACAACTCAATATCGTCTAGTAAGCACATTTCGATCACCGACGTCCTGCTGGGCATTGTAATCAAAGCCCAACCCCCTAGTATAAACTAAACCGACATAAGGACAATAAATTTAATGTAATAAAAGATTAGGTACTGAAATAGTACGATCCATTATGTGTTTCGTTGGGATTACTACCACGTAGACATTTCGCCCCATTTCTACCCGTAGGTTTCGTAGGCGATAGAGGGAATATCCCTCTATCGCCGAGACCGTCGACCAGAGGATGGGCAGCAGTGTCCTTCTGAGTACCATAACACTTATTGCGATCGCCAACATGCATCGGCCAAGCATGGCGATTATGGCTGAACCCCCCTTGGGGGAGACCAATGGGCAGTGGGCGTCGAAAGGTTGACATGATGATCAAATCAAATCAAATCATTTTTGATGATGATGGACATTTCGCAAATATTTGTTAAGGGTGTCGTACTAAAATCCTTATAGTTCCGTCATTTCGACCTGTCTGTTGCATTTGCTGCGGTGCTTATCCGCGCGTTATGTTCGTGAACAGGCGCTGTCAGTTGAGAGGAGTCATCTCTTAACTGCCATGGCTTTTATCTTTTTTTAAACTAAATGTTTTGGATTAATCTTCACCTACATTGTTTTCAAAATCCTGGTTACTTTAATCTTATTGCTTCTATAGCAATAAGATTAAAGTAACCAGGATTTTGTAAAAACTTGTTTAAAACGAGTGTGGAGTTTCTTGCTCGTTTTTCTTCATAGAGACTTACCCTTCGTTTTGGAACGAGCAACTAGCTTTAACTTTCTGACTAACTGATTCTTTGACAATCCAAAAGTGCCTGTAAATGGTTTAATTGAAACAAATGCCTAGTCAAAGTCAAAGTCAAATCATTTATTTCAATTAGACCCTTAAAAGGCACTTTTGAACGTCATAAAAAAAAGTTGATTCTAGTTGCCCATTCCAAAAGGTAGTTTCGTATGGAGAAGAATGAGCAAGAAACTCCACACGTAGACTTAAAAAAATGTGTACAATACTTTGCATTTACGTTAATACGATGGACCTTGCATAAAACACACTATATTGAAGCATGTACAAAGTATTGCAAGATAAAGAATGACAGCTACGTTGTATACTTAGATACATAGTGTTCACATAATGTTCACATAAAAAAAAAATATATATTTGTGTATGTATATCAGCTGTCTGACACCCTTAGTACAGGGTCTCCCTAGTTTGGGGTCAGATGGCCGTGTGTGAAAATGTCCCCACATATTATTATTATTATTATAATAAATATTATTATGTACAATTATTGAAAAAGTAGACAACCACTCCATACATTACCTAGACATTGGTCCAGACATCAAGTCCGTTGTCCATAGGACGTTGCTCGATATTTTCTTCTATTTGTAAAAACTAAGGAAAGTACTAGCATTATAATGATGAAAGTTTTAATTTACAAAGAATAAAACAGCAAGTAACGCTTGCATGAACAACATTATTTTCTCACTAACCCTAACTTATTACGTCACTAAATTAAAACTGCAGAGACAGGGTCGCATAAAAAGTTATATTGTGTTGTCCGTTCTCATAAAATAATGCGAGACAATTATTTCTTTGTGTATCTTTGTCCCTTTCACTCTATCACAAAAATATTACTATCTCTTTCCTTCATGTAGACTAAAACCAGTGTTACGATGTGTATTAATCATGCTTTTAAAACAAATGTTGTGGACTGGTGTAGTGATCAACTCACAATCACCAGCTATTACGCAGAATTACTTTAATGAGCACGGCTTTTGCCTCACAACGGGTGATGCGGACAATAACCAACACCAAGCGCTTTATTATCAAGTCAGATTTATAACTTAAACTATTTGAAGGTACAGGCTTCAAATAGTTTAAGTTATAAATCTGACTTTCTGAATCTTTGGAAAATATTTCAACTATTTTTGTGTAGTGAAATTTATGTAGCAATTTTTTTTTTGTATGTATATGTTACAGTCAAAACTTACCAGTTAAACCTACTTTTGACTGGGTTCAGTCAAAACCCTTATTAAGATAAAACGCGTTTGCTTTACAAAATCAAAAATAGGGAACTTAGTTATAAGAATCACTACAAAACCAAAGTTTTAAAAGGGTCACAAGAAACCTACCAACCTAATGGGGGTTCTAAATATTATGGATAAATTTAAACCGTTCAAAAGTAGTTTTGACTGATTTTTTAGTCAAAAGTAGTTTTGACTGGTTAAGAGTTTTGACTGTGACATTCATATATACAATGCTAGTTGAAATCCATTCTATTCCGTTAATCAGAAAAAGTCATGTTGCCAATATACAGTTTTACCTTTCTGCTTTTTTGAAACAGTACAATTCTTAATTTAACCGCTACAGTCATATATAGATGACAAACCAAAACGTGCCCTACACGCCACGGTCACGACTACATGACAGACATGACAGACGAATTCTACTCTATGGAATTACATATAGAAACGTAATTCCATAGAGTAATCATTCGTAGACATTCACTGACTTGTAATATTTTGTACATACCATAATTTAGTGATTTTTAAACAAGGTACATCGTATTTAATCATTCTTGTAAATGCAAATATTGTAAACATCCTTTTTTTAAAAGAGTAAGTATGGAGTTTCTTGCCCTTTCAATTTATAAAATATGACGTTCAAAAGTGCCTTTTATTTAATTGTCTATTGAAATAAATGATTTGACTTTGACGTTGCTTGGCGAGGAGAGAACGTTTTTCCTTTTTTGAGGGCGGTCAGAAGGTTAATAATATAATCCCTAGTGCACACCATGTTTTTAGGAACATTACTAAGCGGCTGATCGACTCTTCAAGGCTGGCCTTTTCTTGGGCCAAAGAATAAGCATTGCCATTCAACGTGGTACTGCTGCTACCCTTTTGGATACCTCGTCCATTGACAGCGATGCGGACGAGTGCCCTGAGTAAACCGTCCATTGTACATAATATTTTTTTTTATATATTTTTGGTTCGGTTTGAAAATAAAATTATTTTTTACATAAAAAAAAATAATCTTTATTATTTTTTTCCTCATCACATCACTGGTGAACAAAGGCGCGGCAGGCGCTAGTGTCGCAGTGAAATATGGGCGCCATCTTGAAATATACTCTGTGGCAGCAATAACTGTCGCCGCGCCAATGCATCATGGCGGATTATCGGCTGAGCGTACGTTTTTGTGGTCAATACATCAGTAATAAAGCCGTACTTTAAGGCCCTGGTTTTTATTTTTGTCGTATCGAGATAAATTGAGGAAGATTATATAATATTTTCTTTTGTTCCGGAATCGGTCATATTATAGCTTGGAAAGCATGGAATATAAGTTGTCACACAACCTTGTCATAAAAAACTTTGAAACTTTATGACCTTTTTGTCATAACACAAACCTATTCCGATCACACGTCTCGTCATACCTAAAAATATGTTAATATCGCGATTCTTGTGCATTGTTTAGCATAATAACAAACCTAGTTACGATTTTCTCGTTGTTATAAGTAGGTCCCTCTCTGCATTAATTTTTCTACTCTTTTTTGTCTAGTAAACTGTGATTGTCACTTATAATTACCACGGGTCATCTATCTTAATAATAATATGGTCTGCGTAAAATTCAGATTTGAATTTAGGGACTAAAGCGGAATCGAAATAAAGTTCACAGACCATTTGACATTTACATTAAAACGGATTAGGCGGTTCACGTTTATAAGCGTGAAATAATTTGTTGCCGGCGTTTATTAAAATCTAGGTAATAGTCTGTGACGGTGGCTGCAATCATTTACACTGTTATACTAGCGTATTTGTGTTTAGTCTATGTTTTAGAAATTTTGTACAGTGTTAGATTTTGTCAGTAATTTAGTGTTGAACTAAATGATGCTTATATGTGCGTCATGTTCGTGAAAGGACGCCGTTAGTCGGGACTGGTCATCTCTTAGCTGTCTGAGTTTTTTTTAATTTATTGTTTATTATTATTATATTTTTACCTAGACCTCTTTTAACGTACACGACTTGTTATAATTCAAAAGTACTTGTAAATAGTTCATTTGACATAAATGATTTTGAGTTTGTACCTTTAATTTTGAAAAATATTTGCTATGTAGAATTCAAATAGTTTATCCATGAATCGCATGGAATCACTAATTGCTTACCCGGAACAGATTTATGGACTTTATTTTACGTTAAAACTGGGTGTTGCCGTATTTATTAATGGTTCACTTTAAACTGATATTTGTTTTTTTTTTTTTTTTTTTTTTTAGCCGTTGCTGTCCCACTCCTGGGTGTTAAGGTTCGTGTGTAAGGGATGCGTGAATCAAACACCAGTGCTGAGCTAAGACTGTTTTAATGACATTGTACATCGCCTACCCACATACATTTCATTATATGGTTTTACATACACCAACAATCCCTTTCTTTGAAAAAAATGAAGTAATGAATACCTGCATCTTATTCCCTAACAAAAAAAACTAAAATAACCCATGTTACATGGTGGTAGGTATTAATATTATGTTATTGAAACACTAACCTATTTTAGTACAATAAACCTAGGTAGCATTTTTGGGAGGAAAAAAATATAATTCCCTTGGTTCCTTGTGTATGACCAGATAAAAAAAAAACATATTTATACATCACTGAAGAATAATAATCTTGTATTTCATTCTAGGTTTCATTAAAATTAGATAGGTTCCTACCTACATAATACATGTACCTACATGTTACGGAATAAAAATTGAACAATAAAAATTAACAATTTCAATAACGCCTTTCTTCCCCTTGTCTAGCTCCAAGGGGGGAAAAACATTACTGGTTACTGAACATAAATCATATCTAATTAGTGTATCATTATGTTAAAATATTATGATCATAATATAATTGTGTAATAATCAACCTAATTCAGCATACAATGCAAATGTAATTATCAATTAACAATAATAATATTGGCCACTATTAATACAACTATCCAATTAGTATACAATTTTGTTTAAATAATAAAATCAATACATAATTTCATTGTGTGAGAATACACCTAATTCCAGCAATCATCGCAATTTTATTTATTAATTAACAATAATAATATAATTCATTATGAGTCTACTGCTACGCACTTAATCTAGTATAGTCTACACTCTTAAGTTGTACACATATATATATATATTTTTTTTATTTATGAACAATTATTCACAACAAGTACTACAAGTGCAACTTTAACACAATAATATATTAAGACACACATGCCATTGTTTAGTTACTTAAAACATTGTTTTTATTATATGTTTTGATGACTTAACTTATTTGTACACATTATTAGATTTAAACTACTGGCTGTTTCGTACGAATGACCTGGAAGGGTGCTCGCTGGTGCTCAATATCCCCAGCGATCAGGTGGTCTCACTTTCCTGCCGTAACGAGTGCAATAATTAGTATCCGTTTGAGTCTCGGTTTGTTGTCGTGATGGCAAACAAACATCGGAGCTGAGGCTATCAGTTGTGGGTTCGCTACGTTCATTCATGAGTATATCGTCGTATTCGTATGTATTGCAATCTGTAACGGGACTTTGATGATTTGCTTGTGTGCCTGTACTTGTATCTAATATTATATGCCTTCTATTTCGCCGCAGAATGTTACCGTTGTACATTTTAATTGTGTATGAACGCAATCCTACTATGTTATCTATTACCCCAGATTTCCAAGTGTTTTTTGTCCTTACTTTAACTCTGTCCCCTATTTCCAAAGGCTGTAAAGTTCTGGATCCTCTATCATAGTACTGCTTTTGGATAATTTGACGTGTTTTTAATTTTTCTACTGTGTCACTTTGTATTTTAGGTAGCAATAATGCTGGAGTACACGGAAGTATGCTGCGTAGTTTTCTACTGTAAAATAACTCTGCCGGTGAAGGTATTTCGCTGCTTATTGGTGTGTTTAGGTATTCTAACATGGCCAATTGGAAATCTGTGCCGTCAAAACTGGTTTTCTTTAACATATTTTTCATAGTTTGAATGGCACGCTCGACTTGCCCATTTGATTGTGGATATTTTGGTGACGACGTGATGTGCTGAAAGTTCCACTCTTTTGTAAACTGTTTAAAGACCATAGAGGAATATTCTGGACCATTATCCGACATTACTGTTTCAGGAATACCCAATCTACTGAATATTTTCTTTAAATGTTTTATTACGGTTTCTGAAGTTAATGAACATAATTTTGATATTTCTACATATTTACTAAAATAATCTATAATAATAAGATAAGATTTTCCTTTAAAATGAAATATATCTGTGCCTATTTTGCACCATGGCCTTTGAGGTATTTCATGAGGTATAAGTGGCTCTTTCGTGTTTTGTTTTCTGTTAGTCAGACATGCTTGACATCGGGATAAATAATCTTTTAATTGTGTACCCATGTTTGGCCAAAACATTATCTCTCGAGCTCTTAATTTGCATTTTTCTAAGCCTAAATGCCCCACATGTATCTTTTTTAGCATTTCGTGTTGCATACATTTAGGAATCACTATTCTATTGCCTTTCCATATCATACCGAAATTAATAACTAATTCATCCCTGTAATCCCAGTAGGGTTTTATACTATCTTCTACTTCATTTTTATTGCTAGGCCAACCTTTCTTGATAACTTTAAATATCTTTTGTAGTTCTCCATCATTCTTAGTGTTCTTTTGTATTTCTAAGAAATGTGTGTCCGTAAGCGGATTGCTCGTATTTATGTAACATACTTGCGCCTGCGCTTCTAAATGGTCACGGGGAAGTGGCGGGGATGAGTGCTCGTCCGCCGCGGCCGGTGCTACTGCACGCGATAGCGTATCGGCTATGTAAAGATATTTCCCCGGTTTGTAAACGAGTTTAAACGAGTACGGTTGTAATCGTAGTAACATTCGTTGCAATCGTGCTGGTGTGTTTACTAAGGGCTTATTTATAATGCTAACGAGAGGTTTATGGTCGGTTTCAATAGTAACATCCTCTCTTCCATAAATATACATATAAAGTCTTTCACATGCAAATACGCACGCGTACAATTCTTTCTCTATTTGCGCATACGACTGTTCAGTTTTTGTTAATGACTTTGATGCGTAACATACCGGTAAGTTATCTTGTAACAAACACGCGCCTAGCCCATTTTTGCTAGCATCGACTGATATT
The DNA here is from genome assembly GCA_947361185.1 of Charanyca ferruginea. NCBI lineage: Eukaryota > Metazoa > Arthropoda > Insecta > Lepidoptera > Noctuidae > Charanyca > Charanyca ferruginea. The sequence continues at coordinate 28,639,598 of OX376063.1, forward strand.
ACTACCGGTTTTTCTAAGCTATAATATTTAAGTACGGGTGGGTTGATTAAGCACCGTTTAACGTTCTCGAAACATTGATTGTGTGTGCTATCCCAATGCCATTCAGTATTTTTATTCAACAAGTCCCGTAATAAATGAGTTTTTTCTGAGAATTGAGGAATGAATTTACTCACATATGTAGCTAATCCTAAAAATCTCTCGACATCCTTAACATTCTTGGGTACGGGCATATCTTTAACGGCCTGTATGTGTGAATTGTCTGGCTGTATCCCATTTTGGGTAATTTTATGGCCAAGATAGGTAATCTCAGTTAACCCTATATTGCATTTGTTTTTATTTAATTTCACGTTAATTTCCTGACACCGTTTTAACACTGCTCTTAGGCGCTGATCGTGTTTTTCCTTCGTATCTGCATATATTAACAAATCGTCTATAAATTGGATGACGCCATCAAGGTCATCGAAATGTTCACACAACTTTTTATGAAATATTTCAGATGCCGATGATATTCCAAAGGGCATACGCAAAAACTTATATCGGCCGAATGCCGTATTGAACGTACAGAGATCTGTGCTGCTTTCATGTAACCTTACCTGCCAAAATCCTTGTTTTGCGTCTAGAGTACTAAAAAACTTTGCACCTGATAACTTGCATGTTATTTCTTCTAATGTGGGTAATTTGAAATGTTCACGTTTTATTGCCTTATTGAGATCTTTTGGGTCTAAACAAATTCTCAAGTCACCGTTCGGTTTTTTTACAACTGTCATACTGTTCACCCAATCCGTGGGGCCTTCTACTTTTGCTATTATACCTTCTTTTTCCATTGATTGCAATTTTAACCTTATTTGTTCTTTGAGAGCTACAGGTAGTTTCCGAGGGGCATGCACCACTGGTTGTATACTTTCATTTAATTGAATCTTATAACATCCTGGTAAACAACCTAACCCTACAAAAGTCTCTGGAAATTCATCTAGAATGCATTTATCATTGTTTTTATTCGTTACGCATGTCATCACTCTCTTAATTAATTGTAATTCTTGACACGCATTTCTACCCAAGATTGGTGGTGAATCAACATTAGCAATTACAAATTGCAACACATACGTACTGTCTTTGTACAATATTTTGAGATAACATTTTCCCAATACAACGATACCGCTACCTGAATAACCCATTAATCTTATTGAAGTATTTACTAAATCGTTTTCGGTGAGTTTAATCATTTTTAAATATTTTTTGGGCAAGATGTTAACATCAGCTCCTGTATCTAATTTAAAGTTAATATAAGTACCATTTATTTCTATATCGACTGACCACTGACTACTGTGACAACTTTTAAAATGAGTGTTTACCTGATCGCTGGAGTCCACGTCCACCGTATACACTCTGCACATTCTTGAGTAATGATTCATCTTGCTGCAGTTGTAGCACCGATAACCATACGCAGGACAGTTGTTTACCTCGTGAATACTACCACATTTCCCGCAGGCCCTAGTCGCTCGTGTCACGCGTTTCCTTTGCCCCTGCACCGCTTTTGCCGCCAATCGTTGGTTGTCACGATCCTGACGCTGCTGGGTGCGCTCCGGCCCGTCGCTGTCACGCGCCCGCTGCTCACGGCCCGCACGCACATGACTGTCGGCGGTGGCTGCACGGCTCGGCTTGCTGAGCATTTTTGTCGCTCGGCTCCGTCCTCTGGCTACCCAGTGCACTTCTTTTTCAGCTTCTTTTGCATTATGTTCCGTAGTTTCCGTTTTGATGTTTGTGGCCTGAACGCGTGATATTTCCGCCAATTTGCAAATCTCGACGGCTTTTGACAAAGTTAATTCCGGTTCTCTTAACAATCTTTCTCTCATAGTGTTGCCCCTAATTCCACAAATTAATCTGTCCCGTACGAGATCACTACATAAATCTTTAAACTCACATTTCGCCGCCATTTTGTTCAACTCAAATACATACTGTTCAATTGACTCCATGTCACGCTGTTCCCGCGTGAAAAAGATGTGTCTTTCAACAGTCAAATTCTTTTTCGGCAAGAAAAAATCATCAAATAGCTTCAATAACTCCTCCACCGTTTTGTATTCAGTTGTGAATTGCTCACATATTTCTTGACATTTTTCACCTATTATATGTAGTAGTATATTGATCTGAACCTTCTTCTCTTTTTTATATAGTTCACAAGCTTCGTAGTACACACGAAAAGCTTTTTTCCACTTTTCCCATTCTTTACTCAAATTCCCCGAAGTCACATTGTGAAGGTCATTTTCAAAACGAAACGGTTGCGGCGGTTGTAGCACGGTTTCCATACTGCACGATATGTTCACGGCTTCTTCAAATTCTTCATCGGTACCGCTCATCTGCAGCGTTATTTTCTTAATGTTATCGACTATATTTTGGCACGAACTTTTTCTTTAATATTTTCTAGAATCCTACCGACTGCGCCATGTTAAGGTTCGTGTGTAAGGGATGCGTGAATCAAACACCAGTGCTGAGCTAAGACTGTTTTAATGACATTGTACATCGCCTACCCACATACATTTCATTATATGGTTTTACATACACCAACACTGGGCAAAGGCCTCCCCCCATTCCCTCCTTGTTTAGATATTTTTTATATCAAGCATAGATAAGTCAATTTCATAACAATTTTCAAGTTAATTTTCTTCGCGTGTCTACCACACACTATGCATATAATAATAATAATAATAAGTGGGGGACATTTCAGACACGGCCATCTGACTCCAAACTAGGGAGACCCTGTACTATGGGTGTCAGACAGCTGATATATATACACAAATACATTTTAAATACATACATATATAAATAAAACAATAAAGGTAGAAACAATAGCAGTTTTTTGCCAAAATATCGTTATTATTCGCAACGTTTCAAATAATATTCTTAGCATACAGTTCGCAGGAAATTTAAACGAAAATATTGACAAAAATAATATTGAACCATCCCGCCTTGTTTGATGGTACGCAGAATATTGGGAGGCTCATATTTTCTATCGTTGTTCAGAAATGGAAGAAAAATAACGTGTGAACTGTTTTTTTTACGTTTTTAGGTGCTGAACCCGCATGCAGTGTGCTCAAGCGTGTCGCGGTAATTACATCAGTACTCGCTGTTGATTGGTGAAAATATTCTCCGTATTTTTAAAATGATCTTATTTTTTCAATGTTCTATTTGATTCTAAAATATTATAATAAAACATTATTTATTTTATTTATAATCCATACTAATACTATAAATGCGAAAGTTACGTTTTTACGACGAACCGACTGAACAGATTTTGATGAAATTTTTGGTATGAAGATAGCTAGCCCTGGGGAAGGACAGAGGCTACTTTACAATCCGCTACTTTTTCTGCTTCTGCGATAAACGACATTCACGAAAACAAAGTCGCGGGATATAGCTTGTAGCTAATATTTAATTTCTCTCGAAAATCTTTATCTCTAATCTGTAAAAATAAACATTACAGAATTTACAGAGATGTTTACATAATAAACTGACAGATGATTCGTTTTATTAGCAGTTACAATAACTATAAATTAACGGTCTAATTTATTATACTGCTATGCTATCCTCCTTGAAATTTAAACCCCAATCTGTGTTTATTGAAACCCCCATCAGAAACAATCGCTCACCCAATGCACAACAAGCATTAGCAATTACAGTCGCCCGAGGACGTTGACAAACGACGGATAAATAAAGAACCGTCCGGAGACGACAATAAATTGTACTAATTGATAGCTCGCTGTACTTACTCTCTGAATACGAACAATTGTTGAAGAGATATTATTGCGAATGTTTTGGACAATGACACTGTTCTGCTGATGTAGCTATTATATATTTGTGGAGGCTTGTTGCCTTTAGGAACAGTTAGGTTAGTTCAGGGATTTTAACTTTTAGTTAGCCCGTTATGTTCCTCTTGTAGGCAAGAACTCCATGCGATTCGCGATTCTGTGCTTCAATTCCTCCAGTTTTAGAAGAATCCGTTCAGTTCGTCCCGCCATCTCTTATTATTGTCTTAGGGCTCCAGTTCGGTGTGGCCTGAGACCGCAGTTTGTCCGTCATGCGGCAGACATGTCCTGTCCAGTCCCATTTAAGTTGGGCAGCCTTATGAGCAGTTGGGCTGTTTTGGAGCACAGTACCATACCTACGACACTCCATACAAAGAAAACGATTTAATTACCTACACTACTACCAAAATAACAGACAGTACAAATACGTGCATGTGTGCGTATCTACGCGCCGCGAGAACTAAAAGCAATTTCGAGAGCACGTTCGACTCGGGAAGAGGTGACAAACAGTGTTTAGGAGGGAGGCGGTGCGAGTCGCTACTGTACGGTAGTACTAATATTTATACTGTAGCAGTATAGTGTTTTGAACTCGATCCATTGATTAAATAAGTAAATAACTATTACACTGTTATTTTACTTAAATTAAAATGTGTCGTGATGTTTTTACTAACTATGGAAGATTTTAGTGTAACCTACTTAAATTAAATAATCATGAACTTGTACAAGAATGCCATTAAAAATAATTCAGACAGCAAAACCTATATTGAAACAAATGACAGAGCAACATCTCAGTCACAGATCACAGCTCAGTGCTCAGCGTCGATCAGGACGCGCAATAGATCGCGCTTGTGTCACCTGTGTGATCAGACTGATCAGATCATCAATCAGAGCGTTTGCTCTCCCGTATTTGCGGACGCGGCGCCTCTCGCGCGCCCTCAACAGTTCAGTGCAATCTACTCGCTGTAATTATTTACTAACTGTGGATTGTGTGTGTTTACAGGTAGTGAGGGGGTGAAGCACGGGGTGGAGGGAAGTTGATGTGCGTTGTTGAGGTGAGTAGTGTATGCTTGAATTAGGTCATCTATACTAATATTATAAAGAGGTACAATTTGTTATTGTTAGTTTGTATGTACGGAGTTAAACTACTCATCCAAATTCAAAAATTATTTTACCAATAAGAAGCTACATTATTCCTGAATGCTATAGGCTATATTGCATTATCAAAAAAAGTTCTTTCAAAAAAAGTAGTGGTGGTGGTTTTATGTTTGTTGTTTTGTATTGCCATCGACTTCCGAAAGTAAACTAATGTGTGTTCTGTGCTAAACTTATTTATCACTTTTTAGTTTTTGAAGGCGGTTTTATTTTTTTTGAAAAAACTTTTTATGTTTCGCTTTTTAGTGTTGCTTTAACATCCAAATCCATTAAGAAACGGCAACACACTAAAAGAGATTGTAAGTCCTCCAAAGATTGAAGAAACTAAAACGTCGTCAAGTAATTTTTTTGGGAATTTGTTGATTTTCTCAAAAAGGGCTGAATCAATTTTGGTAAAATTTATACGGGACCATTTCGGAATAAGCACTTTTCGAACAAGAATTTTGCAAATCCGTTTATATATGACAGAGTTATGCCTGAACATACATAAAAAAAAAATATATATATATAAACATTCGAATTGATAACCTCCTCCTTTTTGAAGTCGGTTAAAAAATAAGGGATCCTTGAGAAAATTCACGCGGACAAAGTCGAGGGCAAAGTACTAGTTTTCTATAAAAACATGGTTCTGTTTATTGATAGTAAACTAGAGTTATTTTATATCAACTACAATATTATTGACGTAACGAATATTCACGTAGTAGGATTTGATTACACGCACCCGCAGGCGATTTCAAGAAAAATACTAAAAAAGTCTGTGAACCAGATCCCGTTAAACACAGATCGATTACATTTAGTAGATACACACGCAGTAGTAGTGAACAAGTCCTGCGTCGGACAGCGGTCGAGTGAGGTGAGATGAAGGTCGACTCAATAAAGCATTTGACTTTATTTATTTATTTATGGTAAGATGCTGTCTCCAGACATATTGATAGAGGTAAAAATATTCACACCACACTACTACTCAGAATATTGATAGTGCAAACAAATGCTTTGAATATACCTTATTTTAAACTTAGTATACTTGGGAGGACCTTGCCCAGTAGATAGCTTTAATTCTATGGTCAAGATGAGATCTTTAACCTAACGGCCTGTTTACAAAATAATAGCTTGATTTACTACTAATCAATTTTCAAAATGATTTATCTACTACTCTACGACGCAGCCCTCCTTAACACAGTGCTACGTCGTAGCTTATGTTACGGTACGGCGCGTAGCTCAGGCTTAGCTACGGCGTAACTCAGGTTTCGCTACAGCGTAGCTCAGTCATTGCTACGGCGTAGCTCAGTCATTGCTACGGCGTAGCGCAGGCTTTGCTACGACGTAGGCTCTTCTCCATAGAAGCAATACCATTATTGCTTAGGCTATTATCACAAAATATAGAGGGTACAGAAGGACCGCTCCCGCCATCTTCAAAAATAATTACCTAAACTTTCCAGACTCACAAGGGCTGCTACTGTATTGACTCTGTAGGTTTTATTTGTGACAATATGAAATTTTATTGACACTGGTTGGAACTCTTTGCAATTTTTTAGAACAAAATTTTCTTGTTTGTCGTGAAATGTCAATGTCTCTCATTTATTTATTTTGCTTGAAAATGTTTGAGAATGCCTATAAACGTAATGTCAATGTGTGCGTGGAAAAAATGGCGGTTTGTTCTAAGCGGTCTCTCTGCTCGGGTGCGTCGCAGCCTTACGTACTTTGTGCTATTATCGTGTAATAAGTTTTATTTATTTAGGTAACCTAATGGCCACACATAATATCCAACTTTTTTTTAGAAAGTTCTCACAAAAATAATTGATGTTATATTACTTAAAATACTAACACTTCCAAATTATAATGTCTAGAGAAAAGTGGTATGAGTTTGCATCCGGCGGCACGATCATCAAATAATATTCTGCCAGCGTAAAGACAGTAAAGTAATATAATTCGGCGTACATCTTTTATTACGGTAACTACATACCTACGTCTGTCTTGCAAGCCGCGAATAAATTACGTTCCCTTCTTCAGAGCCCCTGGGAGAGGCAGGGCTGTCACTTAGGGTTTTACTCGCTGTAATTCGTTTAAGAAGATATTTTGCAAGTTGTTTGGTCATTATATTATTTATTTCTATATTGGGTAAAATCTCGTATCAACTGTTTTTTATTTGGACGATTTCCCGTCGGTAGTATCGAGGCTGAATGTGACGGCATTTTCCTTGTTGCTATATGCATAGGCACGTAGAAAAACAAATCTCTTTTTGCTACCTTTTTTCGTGTGAAACTACATCTGGTTCTAAAAATCTTTTATTTTGCTTTACTCACACCAGGCACTATAACAGTATAATCGAAATTGTTATCTTGGGAATATGATATATGTACCTACAGATTCTATCCATAATTATAAACCCTTTAAAAGTTCCAAATTAATAGGCACTCATCTAAAAGTTTGTCATCCCTGACTCAGCCCATTAGCCAGGCTCAGCTCTTTTATATGTAAATATTTAAATAGGTTTATCGAGGACACATTACGGCTCCACCTCTGATATAATATTCAGTGTGCGACGACACTTACTCGAGCGTCACAAGTATCGGTTCTCAGCTGTACCCTGTGAATCCAATACACTGTAACTACGGAAAACTGATTTTGGGAAAATGAGCAAATGCATTATTTTCAGTTTTTCGAAGATTACCCCAGAATTTTCTTTAGAAAGTATTTAGTGTTTGGTATCAATTTAAAGGAAATTTTATGAGTTATCAAGCCTAGGTCTGGATATATCTAAATACAGTACACATAATGAATTATCGTGGATAACTTGTGTTGCCGTAATAGCCGCGTCCGAAGCGAGAAGAAATTGTTAAGGCAATACACTGTATTTTATAGTTACAGTATATTAACTTGATAATACAGGGCCTGGAAATGGCACAGACTTATGCGCCATTTCGTGATTTTTGCATTTCGTGCATACGTCATGTACTGGCTCTGCAGTAGAAATGTTTATTTCTTTAATCGTCTTATTAATTAAAATGAGTCCAACTACACTTTTCCATTGTTCATCACAATACCTCCTGAAATCTTTAAAAATGGAAGATAAAGTAACTCCTATTGGAAGATAGCAGTTGGTAACTTTTCCTCCTGTCTAGACAAGAAATCGCAACATCTTCGTCTCAGTCAGACTTCCATACAAGCCGAAAAGCCGGGCTTACACTAATCACCATAACATGAGCTATATCAATAACTGAGCAACTTGATGATTTTTTCTTAATAGCAGAAAAACGGTCGGGCTTTTCCTAACCTTGACTCCTAGGCACGCCACTGCAGACAGCATCATGAACAGGTTCAAAGAAGTTACAGACAGGCTTTGTCTGTCCGTGCTCCAAAATTTTTTCGTTTATTTCTTCTCTTTGGATTCATATATATGTGTTAAGTACATGACTTCTTATAGCTACTACAAGGTGCTTTTATTGGGTGCTTCTTTTTCTGATTTGCAAGAATATCTTTTGGGTCTCTCAATATCTTTGGCTATAAAAATTCTATATGTACTTGGTTTTCTTTACCATTCGGCTTGTCATTACTCGTAATACTATGTTTCCACCAGCTTTTGGTATAATTTCGTCCCAGTCAATGTCACTAGTTGCAAGTGGTTGTCTGTTTTTGCTAATATAGACAAGCATGTCCCTATTTTATTAGGTAATATGGTTGATGCTCTATAATGGCATTTGTAGTGATTTTGACCAAATCATGACTTGCTGGCAATTCAGAATGACTGTCTCTAAGTTATTGGGAAGTTTGGGAACCGATTCAAAGGTTTGTAATCATTCTTGCGAAATTGAAGACGTAACGACATTAATTGTTCTGTGTAGTTCCCTTCACCTAATTCTTCACACAAGCTTGGACAGTGCTCAGATTAATTTAATGGGATTAAAGGACTGATAACACGATAGTCTATACTTAAGTCTATACGGTCGTCGGTCATCATATGATACACAGAGACTTGGAGTGTATGAGTATGAGTGTGGAAAATGTGTTTTTCTTACTCCTCCGCTGTTCTTTTCTGATTAATTTCGTTGCGGGATCCAAGACAGTTGTAATGGTTCTCCTGGACTCGTCGAGCTTCACGGCCTCGACGCTTTTCTAGTGCTCGCTACAGTTGATTCTGGCTTTCAGGAGTTGCAGTGGTTTGAGAGTAGTGTGGCGGGCATGTCCCATAAAAAAAGAGACTTGGACTATCCATGTTTGTACCTTTTTCTACTGCACTATTTAGTTCAGGCGCCATTGTGGCATAATTAGAGTTATGATATTGCATATTGTTTTGGGATAATTTTATCAACAATTTATTACGATAACCACTCATTATTAGAACATAGCACATTGATTTACTAATTACTCCGAAAACAAACGAAAACTGTTAATCACGTCAACAGCACAGCAATCAGTTGAAACTTTCCCGCCGCCGTCGCTCTCTGCTAGATCGACCAATAACATTGAAATCGATCGCCTGCCCTTTGCTATGATTGGCGCGCCCGCGTCGCGCTGGCCCTTCTACTCTGTTTTGACAAAACACTGTATCTTGCAACGTGCGAGGATTACTTTGGCAATACACTGCATCTTCAATTGCAGTGTTTTTCTATTTTAGGCCTGTAGTTTTAAGTAAATACAGTGTAATTTGCATTGCAATATCTCAGTACTTTTCATACAAAGTAAAAAAACTATGAATGCGGTTACATAAAACAGGCTAAAAGAAATCGAATGAACGTTGTTAATTCAAAACACTGTATCTGCAGATACAGTGTTTTGGATTTACAGGGTACAGCTGTCATGTGGCTATGTCAGCTGTGTGGTAGATATGCCATATCCTTAGCAGGAACATACAATTCAGACTTTACAAGATGGTATGTCGGTATGATTGTTTGACTAACATTGAATGGACAGACGATGTACATCTGTGTTGTGCCTGTTGTAATTATTTTTCTCCGACGTACGTTCTCCGACTTACATTGCAAGTCAAGGTCGAGTCTACAATAGGCCTCTCTCTTTCTATGCCTAAACGGTGATCATTTAGGCATAGAAAATGCCTTTAGTTGATGGTTGCTTTCTTTCCTTACGTAATAAACGCGCATATAATGTAGCAATATAAAAAAAATAAAAGACAATCAATTGTATGAGTGTAGGGGTGTGTGTATGTATGTGTGTATTGTGTGTGTGTGTGTGTGTGTGTGTGAGAGAGAGAGATTTTGAGTGGACATGTGTGACTAAATAAGCAAATACCTATGTAATATCTATAAAAAAAATAAAAATAGTTTATTTCTGACCATGAAAAATTACACTAGAGGTACATGAATAATAATATTTCTAATTTTCTGTGGTGGTTTATAAACATGCACAGAGTATTGACCAAACCCCCTGAACTAGGCGTGAGCCTGTATCTCAGGGGATATGGATTCAGACATGATATATTTGTACATCTTAGGACATATTTTGTGTGTCACTGTTATATAAATAGGGTACCATTACAAGTGCGCGAGTTTATTGGTGAACTTACTGATAAGGTGTGGATGTGTGTTAATATGTCTGTAAATGAGTGAGTAATGTCAGAGTGAGTATGTGGAGGTGTTAGGGTGTGTTTGTGACTGTGTGTGGTGTAGTGAGTGAGGAGAGTGTTATGTGTTACTGTGAAAGATAGGATTATACCTCAGGTGTCACTAGGTCTTCGGTATCTTCGTAGTCTAGCTGTAGAAGTACATTTTGAACTTATTCTTTGCATCGTAACTGCTAAGACTTATTATATTGGTTTTTTCATTTAGTCTATTATATAAAAAAGAGCTGAGTACGTAGTGTTGCCGTTTTGCGAACTGTGTGTTGTGTGGAACATTTGGACAAGGTGCTGAATTTCTACGCCTACCAGTAACAGGAGGTGCGATAGCTGATCTGTGTCTTCTTAGAACTAATGCGAGCACAAAAAGCTGTCGGATAGTTAACACATGACATTCGGAATACAACTGTCTAGTTAGGTATCTAAAAGGCTTCCTTTTTATATCCTATTTTAAATCTATGTTAATTATTAACAACGAAACAATACACATGCCTTTATTATCCTTTCGTGTAACACAATAATAAGTCAGCGTTGGCAGTACGTTTGATACAATTAATTAACTAACTGACTGCGTAGGTTCAGGTTGAATCCTTACACGAGCAATCGCAACTCGTTTATACAACCTTATTTCTTGATTACCAGAAACATGAAAAGATGAATAATGATTACTATGGAACCTTTTCATGTATCTAGTAATACATCAACTTGTAGTACATATTATGTAAAAAATAACATTTTTTATACAAATTAGGCATCTAGGTTTTTTGGTTTAAGTTTTCGGTTGACTAGTCCACCTGATGGTCAGGACATCAGAAATAAAGCTGACATGTCTTATGTGCCCGAAATTACTTATATTGGCACCGCTCCTAATTAGGATACAGCCGGTGTAGTAATCTTCAGACTTCTACTATGTTATAATTTTATCTTTCTCTCATTTTCACCCCAACTGCTTGAGAAGTAAGGAAAGTCAAACTCAAACTCAAATTCAAAATCATTTATTTCAATTAAACCATTTACAGGTACTTTTGAATTGTCGGAGTCAGTCAGTCAGAAAGTTGAAGCTAGTTGCTCGTTCCAAACAGTAGGTTTCTATGGAGAAGAACGAGCAAGAAACTCCATGAACACTCTTTTAAAATCAGATAAATTTTACAAATTTAGGTTACATCATTCATGTTGAATCTAAGGGTACAATGTGAGAACAATGTAACACGTCTTGCATGTTAAAAGAGGTCTAGAGACAAATATAGTTATAATAACAATTCAAACCAAAATTTAAAATAACCGAGGCAGCTAAGAGATGACCAGTCCCAACTGACGGCGTCCGTTCACGAACATGACGCACGGATCAGCACCATTTAGCTCAACCAAAGTTCCAAGATGGCGGCATTAAATATCGCCACTCATGAAGACTTCACGCAATAATCATAATAATATAATAATACCAGCTTATTACTCGTACTGTCCGACTGTTGGACAAAGCCCTCTTCTCATACAGAGATGGTACGAGCTTTGATCACCACGTGCGCTCAGGCGGATTAGCAATTTCAGACTTCTAATAAAGTCCTGGTTTCCTCACGATGTTTTCCATCACCGATGTCAATAATGTCCAAGATAAAACTAGAAAGTACCTACATACAATTGAAAAAGTCATATTGGTACGTGCCCGATATCGAACCAACACTCTCAAGTAGGAGCTGCGGGCGTGTTAAATCTGCGATCTTCTAACAACTTTCTCGTACTTTGCCCTTCTCATACTTCTGATTTGGTTCATTCTTCCTTTCATATCCAGGTCATTCTTCTCTGGAATGGGCTTACTCTCGATATCAGAACGGCCACCAGCCAGTATGCATTTAAGCGGAAATTGCGAACTTATTTTCAGCACAAATAAGCAGAGTCATCTCATAATACTCTTTTCATTTACTTATATTTATATATAATATATAAATAAGTATTATATGTTTATATATATTTTATATTGGTATTTTATATACCAAATATTAAATTATGTATGTGTAGTTTATATATTCGTAAGTTTATCTCTTTTTAACTTTTTAATATTTTTTTTTTTCATATGCACCTGCCATGTTATCTCCTCATCACTCTTGGTTGCCCAAGGCATTAAGTCCGCCTTTGTACCTTTGTGCGTGAAGTACAAATAAATAAATAAATAATAAATAACCACTGCGCCATCACGATATTTCAACATTTTGACCTCACATAAAAATTCATAATTAAGTCGTAACATACACTTGATGCCAAAATCTTTTATTTGTTGTGACAACGCGGTGTGTGATTTAAACGTATTATCAGTGTGGACGCAGCCACTTGTCCGGTTTTCCGGCATGTCCGGAAGGTGGCTGGCGGCGATAAAACACAATAGTCATAGCTAACCGGACATTTCATTTCGTTGAAAAGTTAAATTACCTACTAACCCTACAGATGCAAGCAGAATTGTAACAGCTATATTATGTGTCTCTGGCACCTTAACTAAAAGGACTGAACAGGAAAGGAAAGCAACCGACGTTCCTGCCATGACGTGACGTATGTCAAGGAAACGGACGTCTTACAAAATTTACTACCAACTTAAATTATTCGTGTTATATAAGTTACAACAACTGAAATTTTACATCAGTATGAAATTGCTGAAGATGCTGAAGATGGGCGGCATCGCCGGGGACAGCGCAGAAAAAGATGGCGAGATGACCTGGCCGTGTACCCCCGAGGGGTTGTTCGAGGTGGCGCTGGACAAAAGTTCCTTTAAGGACTTGTGGGAGGCCTTTGCCCAGCAGTGGGACAGCTTAGGATAAATAAAAATGTAATGTCTATAAAGTGGCCAAAAAAAACATTCCCTTTCTGTAAATTGCATTAAAAAACTTGAAGCATTCCCAATAATCAAGTTCACATACTCGTTATGGTTGTCAGACAACGATGACAGGATAGCAGCACTACATGATATACCGTATAATCCTAACCAAGTTTGAGTGACGATGTTAGAAAGTCGACACATAAGCTCTGTGTATGTGAACACTAAGTCGCATCCGTCATATGTTTCAGCTTTACTGTGTCTTACGCCTTTAGTACACCGACGCGTTCGTATGCGGCAGCGAGTCACTGCGGAACTACTGCGTAACGAAATATCTGCGGAATGTTAGTACACTGCAGTTTTTTCGCAAAGAAATGTCATTGAAATAATTTTCCCGTCTTTTCTTGAACTTACCTCCTTGCCACCTCTTTTTTGTACGCATATTTATAATCTACGTGACCAACTGCATATAATTCCGGATAATTTCTAATTGTTTTCAAAAAATATACATATTTTTTAAGTAGCAACGTAAAGAATAGTGATAATTAATTATTTCATGTATTCGAGGCATATTATTCATATTTATTTATATAGTGACAGTCAATGTCATCCGACAGACCAACTCGGCGTAATTGTTTTTGAATTTGAATTAGATAAATAAAATGTTACGTGGGATTCTAAAACTAACAGTACTGTTAGATTCCTTGTTTATTCATAATGTAATTTACAAAGTTTTGTGTACATAGCTACAGTAGTTTTATCACAAATCTATATAATACAAGAACATATACACTTTTAGCCAGTTCTCTGTAATCATCCTTTGTTTATAAATACGACACTCATAATCCGGCTATTGTTTATAGATAAGTACCTGCTCTGGGTATTCAAGATCACGAAAAAGTTTTTGTTATCGGTGTACAACGAACAGAAACTGCTTAAGAGCGTTTTTTGTGACCGGTGTCATAACGTTCGCCCCGCGGGGCGCGTACGAGCGCGGGGCGCTGGGTTTTTGAGAGTAAACAATGTATTGTGCGCACGGATTGACAGGTCTATTGATAGGCATACGTTTGACCACTATCTCACTTGATGGGACGCGATGATGCGGTCTAAGATGAAGCACGCTTGCAGTCGTCGAAGTCGTTGAAGTCTAAGATGTTGACTCAAAATTTTCGGCTTCCATGGTGCGAAATTCTGTCCTCATTGACAGAACACGTGCGGACGCCTTGTTATGCGAAACACCACTAGCGAAACGTCTGCGTCTGTGTAACGACGATTTCCGCAGTTCCTTGCGAAACAATATCGACAAGGACGCAACTCTTTTATGTAGCTAGTGCTAAACTGAGACATAGCGTATGCGAAATTCTGCCATACTACTGACCGTTTTTTCGTTGTTTCGCTGCCGCATACGAAAGCGTCGGTGTACTAAAGGCGTTGGGGATGGGTTCAATCGTATTCCGAAATGAAAAACTGAGTGACCAAACTGACTATTCATAAATTCACGATTTTTTCTGATAACGTCATTACCGCACAGTTGATGGTACTCCAACAAGAAAGTCACAAATACATTTCATAGATATAATACTTATTTACATAATAATAGTACCGTGACCTTGTCACTTTTAGGTGTGCACAGCTTTTATGGTGTTGTGTTACAACTTGCAAAGTTATAAATGGACAAAATTAGGTGACAAAAAATTGTTTACGTGATATATTTATTAAATTCACTTTTTTATGTAATGATTTGAATTACAATGCGGCTTAAACTACATGTACGATATAAAATATAGTTAGTTTATTCATATAGTTAGTTCTTTGTTTTACTAATAATTTATTAGTAAACATATTATATAACATAATTTGTGAAAATATCTTTTTTGTCTAGCTATCGCAGTTCTTGAGATACAGACAGTAATAGGGTCCCATTTTTCCCTTGGGTACGGAACCCTAAAAAATAATAATTAAACAAGTCAGAAACACACACACATACATGCCTATGGCAGATGTACGTCCGCTAGTTGTCTGTTAAATTGGGGTAGAGTGTGTGTATATCTATGTTACTATTTCGACATGTTTGTTGTGATGGGTTCATCAGACACACGTTGATGGGTAAAAGCAGGCGAACTTATAATGTAGTCAGTTACTGCGTTCTAGCGCGGGGCAAATGTAAACAAATTATTGTTTAGCAACTGTATTTGTGTTTGAGTTGCTTACATAATATTATGTAGTTACATACATAGTGGATTTGCATAGAACAGTAGTTACAATCATTAAGCGAATCTCGTGTGGAATCCAGAACTGGGGCAAGGACGGTTACATGACATACTTGTTATATTTTAATAATATTACTGGGATATTTGGCACAAACCGTGTTATGGGAATGGTGGTTATAACAAATTGAAAAAGTTTTGCTTAGATCTAGTCGGCATTCTCTAGTAAATGTATACCTACCATGAGATGACTGATGACTCAAATGGTCGCCGGGTTTATTCCCGCACAGTACAATTACTATTTTGGCTAGTGCCCCGGTTATTTTTTGTAGGTATATTTTAAACTATTGTGAATGTCGGTTATCGCGGATGCAGATGAAATTGTGGATCAAAAAGTAGCCTACGTCCTTCCCCAAGTTTCAAACTATCTTTATGCTAAATTTCATCATAAACAGTTAAGTAATTTTATCGTGAAAGCGTTACACAGAGTTACTTTCGCATTTATAATATTAAAGTATGGATTGGACATTTTTCTCTAGACCTCTTTTAACGTGCACGACTTGTTAAATGGCACCCGTAAATTCAACATGAATGATGTGAATTATATTTGTAATATTTCATTGATATTAACAGAGTTTTATCCCTATTTCAAAAACTAAGAATAAATACACATTTGTAATGTTTACATATCTGAATAATAAAGTAGCTCCAGAACGTTCATATCCCACGATTGCCTGAAGCCCAACGACATGTATCACGCGACATATCTGCACACTATCACTCCAAGCGCGAATCTTTTTATGGTCAGTTATGCAATACTCGCGCTCCAATGCGCGTCGTGTACCGTGTCCATCGGACTCCATTCTACCGCACACTTCATTGTATAACTCGCTGCGGATATTGTACTGACAAGTTACCTATTTACCGGATATTTTTTTGCAAATGGGTGTAACTAGGTTTTCGTGTCAAAGAGTCTTAGTCCAACCCCGATGGCCTTGGCCTTAAAAACCATTTTGTTTGTTGAAAAATGGTAGAAGTTACTTAACGACCTAAATGAAGTTTGTTCACAGAATTAGTATTCCAGATGGGATTTTACTGCCTCATTGGTCTCATGGTCGCAAGTTCTATGACTAAACGTGGCGTCCTGGGTTTTATTTCCAGGTCGAGCAAAGTGTTAGTAGGTTTTTTCCATTACAAATTTCTCAATAGCCCAAAGTTTTTAGAAGAAGGCGGTGTAACACCTTCGTGCAACAAGCATATTACAGTTTAGAGGATTATATCCTTGTTAAGAATGCTTGGAAACATGCTGGTCCGGGCTCCATAGGACAATTTACAGTCTAGACAAAATCAAACTGATTGCTAATCAAAACTACTTAATTTATACTAAGTATATACATTATATTTAATTCTTGCTTTGGTTCACACACTGGTTCATAGTTTGTTGAAATGTATGGAGTGGTTGTCTACTTTTACAATAATTGTAAATAATAATATGTGAACACTATGTATCTATGTATACAACTTAGCTGTCATTCTTAATCTTGTAATACTTTGTACATACTTCAATATAGTGTTTTTATGCAAGGTCCATCGTATTCACGTATAGTTATATAACTGTAAACTGTAAATGCAAAATATTGTACACATTTATTTTTAAAAGAGTAAGTATGGAGTTTCTTGCCCATTCTTCTCCATACGAAACTACCTTTTGGAATGGGCAACTAGAATCAACTTTATATTTTTTTATTATGACGTTCAAAAGTGCCTTTTTAATGGTCTAATTGAAATAAATGATTTGACTTTGACTTTGTGCATCGGGAAGCACGTGAAGCCGTTGTCGCTGCGCCTGATGTCCCCCCGGTCGTGTCAGATTGCCGTCACAACGGACTATGAGGGTGAGGGAAGAGGGAGTGCATCTGTGTTTGTGCACACACTTGTGCATTATAATATCTAGGTACTGCGTACTTGGTTAGTCTCCATTGAGATTGACCGCTGTCATCGAAATTCAGCAGAATGTTATTATTCCAGATGATGGTAATAAGTAAGGTTTTCGTTATGGAACAAAAACTCTCTAAGTACTTATGGTATATTTGTAAAACCGGATCCTTGAAGTTCTGTAGTATTTTGTTGTCTAAGCTATATATTGACTGCAACAGCTTATCTAATAAATATTAGCCTTAGGTAAAAATATTCGAGCAAGCGACAGTTAAGGAAAAGTATTCTCCATCTCAGAATATAATCATCGTAAAGGACGAGCAATCGATCTCACCCAAAAGAGCTTCTAAATAATGTTCAATATCTTACAAAAACGACGCCCTTGTCATCACACTTGACCATATCCCTTACAAAAACACTTGCTAAATATTATTCTTGATCTCGTGAGCTTAGCGTCCTTTAGAAAGTTTGTGAAAATTCTTACTATTCATTTTGTATTCCAAAAAACGCTTTTTGAAAATTGTGTGTGGTTCTTATTACTCATGTCATAAAGCACTCATACTTCCTTATTTTATTATTGACTATAAATACGAATAAATTATGTGCTAGTAATAATATGTGTTATCAAATAGATAGGAATACTGTCGTAGTTTCAAGGTAAACGAAATGAATACTTTGTTATATTGAGATGTCTTTGTAACCACACAAGTTACATATCCACATCCCTACTTATATGACGTCGGATCGTCAGGATTTAGTCCGTTAGATTCAGTCATCATGTGGGCAGAATTTGGGTTTCGTGCAATGCAAACACACTGGGTATAGGGAACAATACACAGTGTTTATTAAAACCACAATTTGGCACAGTGACACTAAATAGACATAGCAACACTTAAACACAACGAATCGAGTACAGTTCCGGGACGTCTTAGGTTCGATGCGATCACACACTGAATTGTGAATGTCCTGCTCGCTGTGGGCTCAAAACATCACGACTCTGTAGAAGCGCGACAAAAGTAGTGGTAGTAGATCACGTGTTCTCGATACTGGCGGGCCTCCGATTCGTCGCTCCATGTTCGTACTATTGACCGGATGCGACATATGAATATCTAATGTCATCTTTAACAGCATTTAATATTATAGTATTATGTTAGTCGCCAATATACTTGCATTCAAACAACACGCATTTAATTTATCCGAATCCCGAACAAGCAATAACCTTGACACAAACAACATACCTACTTATGTAACAAACATTTCGAATTCAAAAAACTATCAAAGCAAGCACGATCTCAAACAAAAAGTCCTACAAATACTATGTCATCGTAATAAAAAAAACTTTATTCGCCACGTACAGCGACCGCGAGGCCAGTATTTTCAGACAGAAACCTCTATTCATTAAACTTTTCTGAACACACCATAAATGAGACCTGAATTAAAAGTCCGTATTACCGGCCACAAAATTAAAGCCGGGCTTCGTCAACATATTTTGTCTAAACGTCGCGTCGTGTGTCATTCGTAAAACGTGTAATTGTAAGCCTCAAAGCCCGTCCGTCGCTCCGCTCGCTCGCTCTCCGTGAGGCTTTGTCTCCGCTTTTTTCGCTCGCCTGAATGTCAACAGTGTTTTGCTCGTGTTGTGGCGTCGTGTGGCGTCGCTTGCGTTTTTTAATAGCCATTAGTGCTGTGAGCCGATGCCGCTAATCCAAGTGTGGTCCAATGAATGCGCCTTTTTAAAAAATGTTGTTTTTATAGGACAGGCATCTGCCAGTTTCATACGTACTTATTAGATACTAGTCATTTTTAACCGACTTAAAATTATCTCCTGTATGACCGGTTTTGATGCGGTTTTCAGAAAAATATGTTTTACATTCTGGAGAAGGTTTTGTTATACAACTAATGGAAATGTATTAATATATTAATGGTATAGACGACGTTTTCGTTTCTCCAATTTTTGGAGGACTTCCAATCTCTGTTTTAACTCAGTTGCCGTTTCTTAATGGATTTGGGTGATAAGGAGGTACTAAAAAGCGGAAAATAAAAACTATTTTTACAAAAAAGAGAACCGCTTTCAAAAACTAAAAACTATAAATAACTTTAGCACAGAACACACATGACTTTGACTCGACATACGTTATAAAAGTATGTATTGGTTACTCGGAAGGAAATCCTGTCTATCAATACAAAATAAAATAACTATATACAAGCATATTCTAATGCCAATTTGGACGTATGGTATCCAACTTTGGGGCTGTACTAAACAAAGCAATGTCAAAATAATCCAACAATTTCAGAATAAAGTACTCAGGGATGCTGTTAATGCACCCTGGTACATTAGAAATGACGACATTCACCGTGACCTTAAAATGGAATCCGTCACCAACATTATCCAAAAATTTGCTGAAGCCCATGAACACAGACTTCACCGACACGTGAATGTTGAGGCAATTCAGCTGCTAGACAACACAGACTTAGTGCGTAGGCTAAAAAGAACTAAACCTTTTGAATTAGTGTAGTGTACAAAGTGAATGAATAATAGTAACAATGTTGTGCTATACATATAACACATGAACATAGTGTTTCTATATATTATATCAGACTCTAAGAAAGTGCTACGGACTTGTAAAAAATTCCATATGGACACTATTTTTAGTTTTAGTTTGTCACGTAACATATTAAGTCAGAGATAAATTGCTTATTAGTCTTTTAGGCTAGATCGTAATTAATTATTAAGAATTTAGTTCTTACTAATACAGTACAAAAAACACATGACTTTAGTGTCGGAAGTCAGTGGCAATACAAAACAACAAACGAACAAAGCCACCAAGTTTATTATGATTATAGATCCGACACTATTTCTAACGCAGTGGTTAACTTGTAATGCGTTCAAAAAATGATGCCAAAAACAACTGTGTACGAACAAAAAACCTCGCTCCCAACATTCACAACCTCGCGTCAAAACGTCCAGCGTTACCTACACGTGTTACAAACTCAGCTGGCCAGCGATCCTGCCGTGTAAGACATGTGCGCACCTTGCACCCTCGTCACGATCGACTTCACGGCTCAGCGGCTTTTTTATTATTTCCCTAAGACTTCGAGATCGGCACACTGCGCACTATGAATGATTTATGCGACGCGAGCACAGATCACTTCAAATGCTCCTCTGCTTCAGCTGGATAGTAACATGGCGAGTTAAGTGGATTACATGAAATGCTGTTTAATATTAAAACTACCCGAACTCAACTATTCTAAACAAGTTTTAGATTTTTTGCCTTTTCTGGTATGGGCTATGATGCATACAGAAATTATGGAAGAAAATTATATGCTACGCTGACCCCATTTAAGTATCTAAATTGGGAAAAGGGCAAGAAGTAAATAAATAAAGTAGAAACTTAAAAATATGGTCATTTCAGTGATATTTTAAAACTTTTATCAACTAACCACTTAATACTAGGCACTACCAACGTTCACAACTGACGTCCGCGTAATACTACATTAAGAGTATATAAATACAGAACGTGTTATAGTATTTCATTAGGAAATTCAATATATTTTTGTAGATAGAGTTAGGGCATTAGTAAATAGGCGTGTGGTTAGTAAGTTTTCCTTAAAATAAGTGAATTTCCAACTGATACGTTACGAATAGGAAATGAGTTACGTATCAGATTACGTATGATAATGGTGATGTTTCCGTAGATGGGTGATCATCCATTAAATACCGAGAACCCTCCACGCCTTGGAAAGCACGTAGTAATTAAGCATTAGCTCATAATAATATTTACTGTATCATTTAGTAGAAGGTGTCAATAATAAATGGAACGTAGAACAATCAACATCTCTTTAATTTACCTAAGTCCCGTGCTTACACCCGGCTGTCATTTGTAGATCTTTGACAGTCGTAATGAGTAGTCAAAAGCCAAAAAGTCCGACAACCACTCTTACCAAGGGGTATCGTGTTACCTTCCAGTAACTGAGTTGTGGAGGTCAGATAAGCAGTCGCTCCATGTAAAACACTGGTATTCAGCTGCATCTGGCACGACTAGGTGCAGACCCCAGCACCGTTGGGAAAAAACTAAGCAGGAACAGATGATGTATCTTAGTACTTTACATACGAAGAGCGCTTTTGGTAAAGTTCTTTCAAGACCCGTTGCGCGTTAAAGGTAGTAAAGCACATGAAACGATTTTCACAAAATCATTATTATGACATGGTGAAGACACGGTTGGCGCAGTGGTTGAGCGATTGACTGCTGCGCAGCGTGTTGCGGGATCGAATCCCGCCCAAGGTAAACATTTGTGTGATAAGCACTTGTGTATGCCTTGTGTCTGTTGTTTATCTATATAAATATGTACCTATTTAAATGTATTTGTGTATGTATATCAGCCGTCTGACACCCATAGTACAGGGTCTCCCTAGTTTAGGGTCAGATGGCCGTGTGTGAAATGTCCCCACATTTTTATTATTATTCTTATTATAGTTATCATAACAAACCTGCATTGTTATTTTTATCGCTTGAGGATACAAAACAGACATTCATTTTCATAGCAAAATAAATGAAACGGAAATCTAGAACATGAATGTCGTAATTACGTTAATAAAATAAAATAAGCATAGAATACACTTGCGACTCGTAATCTCGATACTCGGTGACGTGTGCGTACTTCATTAGGACGACATTCTGCTAATTAACGTACTTATTACAGTATTACAGTCTGGAGATGATCATTACGTCGCTCCCAAACGAGCACGATTTTATGTAACTTGGAATTATAAAATTATTATCTTCTACTTTATAGGTTATTCTTGTTAATGTTTTAATTATACTGTTTTATGATTGTTTCATAGTGCACGATGATTAGAAACATTTATCGTTTCATTTATTAGTTGTGTCTATTTCAAGACAAAGACCGCGTCATCGCTTCCCATCTGGTGAAATAGTGGTCAAACGTATGCCTATCAATAGATAAAAAAAAGGTCATTACCTGCTTAACCTTTTACCAACTGTGGTGTGATCGGTTCCCATTCTAACCAGGTGCAGCTGAATACCAGCGTTTTACATGGAGCGACTGCCTATTTGACCTCCACATGCCAGTTACTGGGTAACACGATACACCTTGGAAGGACTGGTTGTCAGACTCTCTGGCTTTTTCTGATACTCTTTCATGAGTTACTTTGAACTTTTCTAATTCTGAGTATAAACCATTCATGCCAATACAATAGTAGGTCATTTAAGCATTAGAGTCTATGCAAATTTAAATGACCTACTTTTTTTCAAAATGCGTTTTGTTTTGAAACGAGGGAGACCTGCACTGCATGCACTAAAAAACAGTATTTTTCATACTGTTTTTTTGTCCGACAGTAAAAAGTATAATATAGTGAAAAACAGTATAATACTGTTTTTTAACAGTATCAATTCAATTCAATTCGTCTTTATTGTGGATCATAGGCAACTCTAGCCCTACCCTACCCTAGCTGTAACCAACGGCTTTACGTGCTTTCCGAGGCACAACGGAGTCTTGGTGTGAATTAGATGGTCACCCATCCACGGACCGACCACAGTAAGCGTAGCTTAACCATAACCGATGTTTGACCGGTGTTTTGTTTATGTACTTTACCTATTTTGTTATATTTTTTATATGCACCTGCCGTGTTATCTCTTCACCACCCTGGGTTGACTGGTAGAGAATGCCTAAGGCATTAAGTCCGCCTTTGTACCTTTGTGCATGAAGTGTAAATAAATAAACCGATCGATAGCAACGAGCCCCTCCATTTCAAAACAAACATATCTTCTGGGATATCTGTATGTATAGTCTGAGTCTCGATCATAGTAACCCGACAGTTTCCGCCCAAACTATAATGAACCAAAATATGTATCTATCTTCGTACGTTCCTACGGGTCATAAACCCAAAGACTATTCATAGTAACGTAAACAAGCCGACGTCTTCATTCACACTATTAATACGAGCTCTCTAGTCATCCGATACGCCCATCGAACTCACTTAGTGTCGGAACCCAACCCTGCTGGAAATGGCAAGCAAGTTGTGTGGAAACCATTCAATATACTCGTACGTAGTTTTCGGGAGGAGGTAAGATTACATGAACAGTCGGTTGGGTTCATTGTTCGTGAGCTTAATATGTGGTTACAAAATCTTGACTAGTGTTGGAGCACGCGTGGGAACAGTGTCAAGGGACCTGTATTCTGAATTTAATAATTGAGCATCCTTTTTCATAATAGGAGGAAAAAAGAGGGACACGTGATATTGTATTGCGTCACCCACCTAATAATACACTGTGCAAATACATGGATATCGCTAGATTTTTAACATACGTATAAAGTAAACGAAGTAGTTCGAAATAGAGAACGGTAACGTTGCGAGATCTGTCTCCGTCCTTTATCATTTTCGTTTACTCTCTGGCCATTGGGTTATTGGTTTTTTGACAGGTGGTGGTTTTGACAACTAGTGATTGTAGCTACGTAACGTTTCGATAATTTACACTATAATTTGTATACAGTATAATAATAATAATATAATAATAATATGTGGGGACATTTTCACACACGGCCATCTGACCCCAAACTAGGGAGACCCTGTACTATGGGTGTCAGACAGCTGATATACATACACAAATACATTTTTTTTTTGTAAATACATACATATATAGATAAACAACACCCAGACACAAGGTAAACACAAGTGCTCATCACACAAATGTTTACCCTGGGCGGGAATCGAACCCGCAACACGCTGCGCAGCAGTCGATCGCTTAGCCACTGCGCCAACCGTGTCGTCAAATCCATTAAGAAACGGCAACTGAGTTAAAACAGAGATTGGAAGTCGGTATCTCTATAAAAATGTCAGCTATTCACTACAAAATTCCAACTCAAACTCATATATTCCGCCACTTTCATAATATATATACTTGCTCTCATGTCGTACAAGCTTAACAGTTTTCAAGGCGGTATATGAGAGATATGCTCGGTTCCTACAGATTATACATACGTCTTTTAGAACCTTCGGCTACAGAGTGATGCGCTTCTGAAAGATGTTATGAAACCTATCATGTTGACATCGATCATCCGGTACTTTATACTCGAGGACAGACTAGAATTAAATAAGCTTCACTTCCAAATTTAAACTTAAATCATACCGTTACCATACTGGCGAATACGTCGCAGGGAAATAGTACAATAGGGATTTTATTAAAACCCTTAGGGATTTGATTAAATTTCTAAGGGATTTGGTCATTAAACGGCACATGACACAATAATGACTCTGTTTGATCATTTCCCTGAAGAAAATGACCAAGTTATTTATTATTTATTTATTTAAAAGCTTTATAGCTTCCATTACAGGTTCGGACAGGTTATGCCAGCCAGTTCCCGCGACCCCCGACGTAGGTGTGAGATGGAACACCGGGGTGGTTTTTAGTCAGTAAGAGTCTGACAGAAGGACACCCATGAGGATCTTCCACACAGTACCAAAAAAAAAAAAAAACAGGTTATGCCAGTTAGGACTTGCATACCTCTATCCTAGTGTAATATGGGTCAACTCGGCCGTCGGGCAATCGAGGGCGCGACGTGAAAGAGCGCGGCATTTGATCAAATCCCTAACATTCTTCAGGGAATTGACCAAACAGAGTTAGTATTGTATCAGGTCCCGTTTTTGACCAAATCCCATTTCCCTGTGACATCTCAAAAATAATTACTTGTTTATACTTGTACTTGTGGATACATATACTAATACCATTATTATTCTATAATGATATATTCAACTAGCACTTTGCCCGCGACTTCGTCTGTGTAAATTTCCTCAAGGATCCCTAATATTTTCAATTGATAAATACAGACTATGTTACTAAAGGATAATGTAGCATAATAATGGTGAAAAAAATATTGAAGTCGAACCAGTAGTTTTTGGGTTTATTCGTTACAAAATAAAACACTTTCCTAAGTGTTTTTATCTTAAAATGGTGTGTAATCTTTGAAGTAATTCATTGGAGCGTATTGCAAAGCATTCTATGCAAATATGTTCTTCATTGTACGCGGTTTCAATATTTGATATTGTTCAATAAAACCAGCGCATGCTATTTGACCGGCATTTCATGTCGATCGACATATAAAATTGATAGCTCATTGCGATCCATCTTCATCGTTTACTGCTGTTTTACTTCAAGAAATACATTTTGTGTCAATCGCATGTGGGATACTGACCACCTGGGAAATGTATAGTTTTATTGTTTCAGTATAGAGTAGAAGATAATATTTGATTCGATCAAAAATTCTAGTGATCGGTTTCCTCGAAAAGCTTTTCATGTCTGGGAACTAGAGAAACATATAAACCATCGAATTTTATATATTTTCAGACAAATATTATAAATTAAATATTTCAGTGTATAATTTCTAACGGCTAACTAAAACGATTTCTGAAAACCTTGCGTTTATAAATAAGAGAATTCTTTAATGTTTCGTATAGTTTATCAAAACTAAGCACATTTTACCACAAGATGCAGTTGCCTTAATGAGGAGCGCATTAGCGTGCTACGTGTGCTACGGCGTAGCAGCGTAGCGCTACACTGTTCTACGAAACCACAAATTAGTGGGCAATTATTTTATTCTACTATTAGGAATGTCCGTGTTCTAATCTTAATCTCAATCTGTTAAAAATGCCATTTTATTTTACCTACTGTTTTACAAGTTTTTGACATTGATTGTCATTGAGATGAGATTACGACCAAATTTTGAACTTTCCATTATTAATAGAATTATGATTAACCTTCTGGGTAAAGGCGAGCAAAGCCATAGTACTGATGAAGTCAAAAGGTCTTACTTCATGTTACCAATATAATTTTAAGGTCGATTTACATAAAAATAAATACAATTTAGCATAACAATCAAAACGTAAACTAGGTAAAACGCTCTTTTAAAATTTATGCATGAAATAGTTTTATATTACGACCACCTAAAGCATAAAACTGCGATTTTCTCGTAGG
This sequence comes from Charanyca ferruginea, assembly GCA_947361185.1. Classification (NCBI taxonomy): domain Eukaryota; kingdom Metazoa; phylum Arthropoda; class Insecta; order Lepidoptera; family Noctuidae; genus Charanyca; species Charanyca ferruginea. The sequence continues at coordinate 28,666,054 of OX376063.1, forward strand.
TACATCAAAGTAAACATACAGCCTTTTGGCTGAAGACGGCAGCAATTCTCCTTGTATGCCTCTATTATGTAAATGAGAGGCTGCCCTCCACTATCGCTATATACAATCTGTAACGTATATACGTAAATATAATGTGCACCTGTTTATACATGTTGAATATAAGGCTGTGTCTGTGTGTGTGCTCGAAGTGGGATTACGAGTACTACTTACATTTGAAATTCAATTTTGTAAGTTATTTTGAATACGCTTGTATTAAATGTGAAGTAGTTAAGTTGTTGTAAATTCCCGAAAATAGTACACTACGAGTCGTCTGTAATGCTGCCATAGACCACTTATAAGATAGGAACTAGCTTTTGCCCGCGATTACGTCTGCGTGAATGTTCGTAATCGCGGATGCAGACGATATCACAGATTAAAAAGTAGTATATGTCCTTCCCCAGGGATCAAACTATTTTCATAACAAATTTAATTAAAATCGGTTCAGCCGTTTTGGCGTGAAAACGTAACAGACAGAGTTACTTTCGCATTTATGATCTTAATAAAGTATTGAAATATAATAATCGAATATATACACTACACTATACCTGTGTTACAGGAGCCAGTGTCTTTTCCCAATTACATGAGTCGAGTTTATGCAAGAAGAAAGCATTTTAAGCACAAAAAGAAATTGCCAATTAAAAAAAGAAAACACACACGTCAGTTGACACATTGGTTGAGTAACACTTAGATAAATACACTATCGCATTAGGTTAAAGTTCTGTAATAATAGTTGCAGTTGTAATAAATAAAACTGAAAACATGTAACTTGGGACAATAATACACAATATTTTCATAGCACTTGAAACCACAGCAAGCTACGGTCACGAGTGGCTGCGTCACACACTGCCGTGTCCACAAGTCTGTAGTACATTTATAACATCCACTAACTATGCATGCGGTCGCACGTGTAGATACACCAGCATCATATATACGCTCATTTTGTGGCCACACGCTGGTTTGAATCAGCGACTGATGGCAACAATGACATAAATGATTTACAGTGACAACATATAAACTCCAAATCATAATACAGAAGCCTTTTCTAATACAATTAGTAGTAGAAGAACCCTAGTAATTAGCGTAGAAATTATAATTTTGAAAACTGATATTAGGTAGTTGATACTGAATACGAGAAAGCATAGAAACACACTCAAAATATACTGTGTTTTGAGATCAAAACATTGATCAGTCTATAGTTCGAATTTTCACAGTAGTCTTCTCTTGAACACACTCTTTCTATATTTTATGTTTGCCTGGTACTTCTGCTAAGCAAAGGCGTATGACGTCACGGATAGAGTGTAACTAGGGAAACAAAAATAGACGTTTCAAACTGAAGCCGGCTATTCCTGTGATCGACCTTAACGAACAAAATAAACGTTGTCAAAGGTCTCCGTATATATGTTCCACTAAACTTCTGATCACATGATATAGTTTGGTATTAAAATTAGCAATTGTTATAGAGTGAACATCAGAACTGGCGACCGTCAAATTTTTCGATTATTGTATAACTTTCGACGTTATCTACTTATTTAGCCTCTGGTTTAAGCCTGTGTCTCTAACTTCTACCTGGCCTTTTCCCAACTAAGCTGGGGTGGTATTCAGTCTAACTGGATGCAGCTACATATGAATAGTTTTGCACAGAGTGACTACCTGTCTGGCCTCCACATCCCAGTTACTGGTAACACGATACCCCTAGGTAAGACTGATTGTCAGACTTTCTGGCTTCTAACTACCCATAACGACTATCAAAGATCTACGAATGGCAGCTGGGTCCAACGGCTTTACCTGCTTTCCGAAGCACAGAGGGAACTCGGTATGATAGGGATGGTCACCCGTCCACAGACCGACCGCGGCAAGCGTATCTATACGGCTTTAACTTAGCCACGAGCTCCTCCGAACAAGTACCTACTATAGCGCTTAGCGCTTACGCTAAGCGCTATAATAGGTACTTGTTTCAAAATTAAATTGGTAGGTACTTGAAGAACTATTTTGTAAATCACATGGGAGTCTTCGTAGTACCTGATATACTTTATTTAACTACTAACATTAGGGTATTTTACCAAACAAATCTAATTAGTCCGTCAAGCAGATTGCCAAAAAATATTGGACACGTGTTTTTTCATTTTTCACGTAAACAAAAAATGATACAGTGCGTCGAAAACTCGTGTGACATCACTATGTCTGTACACTTTTACTGGCGAAGTGACGTCACAAACTCCCACTCATGATCTTTGAAGCGTTTTATCTTCGTCAGTTTTTATTGATTTGATAAAACAAAAAATACGTATCCAATATTTTTCGATAATGTAACTGACGGACTAATTAGATTTTTTTGGTAAAATACCCTATTCATACAAGTTTTTCTAAGTAAACGTGGAACACTTAGTTACTTATCCTTATAAACTATGTATCTGTCTGCAGAACGTTGTGCCCTCGGGTTGAACCTCTCTGGCTCTTGATCCCTACAGAGTCGTATAACACATCTGCTACTTTATTATTTGTTCATTTTTCAACAAAATAATGTGTGTCCCGCATAATATCGTTTGCCTGTCTTCAACAGGTAAATGTGTATAAGTGAAACCCTTTCTCCTTTGTTATGGTAAAACAAATAAAACTCGGACAATATCGGTACATTATGTAGGTAACTAAGTACGTATCCAAAAAGGGTTTTCAATTTGCTTTAAAAGGCTTTGCTCGTTTTGTTTTTAATATAAAGTAAGTAAATAATATATGTATGTATATAGCTATAGTCATGCCTAACAAATATATATATTACTTAGTTACTTACTTCTTTCATCGACTGAAAAATATTACATTATTATACGGAACATAGGGAAGCATTTGACCTCAACTCACCTGATCTCAAGTGATGATGCGACCTAAGGTGAAGCTCGCTTGCCTAGGATGAATCGGTTCACTCGTATCTTGAAGATACCCAGTTTATATACTTATTGGGGAACAGAGAGACCGGCAGTGTATTTCACAATCTGGCAGTTCGCACAATAAAAGCGCTTGGATTGAGACCGTCGAACTTCAACCATATAGCAGTGACGCTTCGTCGTATTTCTGCTCGTCCGATGATGGAATTCTAGTCGAACAATAGTTTACTAACCAAGAGAAAATCCATCTTATGTACAGACAGCTTCATCAACGGGTAACCCCTTTTTCTAAGAGAGTTTTAATGCATTAGGGGTACCCAGTTGAAGGCGCTATCTGTAGTAGCAATTTCTGCCATCACCACCTCACATACCTGTGTAGGGTATAATTTATACTTACCTACATATTGTCTTATTGAACAAGATCTGCCTAGCCTTTTCCCAAGTATGTTGGGGTCGGCTTCCAGTCTAACAGGATGCAGTTGAATACTACTGTTGTACATGGAGCGACAGCCTTTCTGACCTCCCTTTAGTAAGACTGGCTGTCAGATTTCCTAGCTTCTGTCTACCAATAAAAATAATTTTTCGGCATCAAGAATTCCTTTGAATAGTAGAACTAAACTCCCACTTCCCTTAATTAACGTCTAGAACTTCACGTGAACTAAATTGTATGCATCGTTATAAACGAATGAGCGACGTGCATTATGTGTGTGTATTACGTGTGATGCTGTGTGTGTGTGTGGTAATTAGTACCTTTGCTGCGGCTCAGCTAATATGGCCCAAGTTTGTCGGTCTTGAGTCATTCATATGCTAATGCCGTAGTGTGTGCCACGTAATTAGTGATATAATGCAGCAACGTACTGTATATTATTTCCGTAGAACTGGAAACAAGGAGTCAGAATGTATGGCCACACGTAAATGTAAAGGAAGAGTTGATTACTCATTTTCCATGCAGACCTGGTGGTAAACCGCGACCATTTGAAGAATACTAAAAAGTGTATAAAATGAGTTTATTTCACACAAAAACCTGTAACAGCATTTTAAAATTAAATATTGGGGACGTTTTAATTAAATGCTAATTGACACAGAACAAAATACAGTAGGTCGACTCTTAACCAAACACGAGCAAGAAACGACCTGCGTATTTATTGTTGTGGGTTTTTGCATGATTACAACATACTTACATGAGAGAAAAGTAGCGAAATATGAGTATGCTAATAGTTGCACCCTTGCTAAAGTTTAACTTTTGATAAAATCGCAGTCATTATGTTACGTAAAGTACAAAAACTAGATAGAATTGCCATTAGGCGTACAAATGCAATTTTCAAAAAATGTTATATTATGATGTTAGTTACTGAATTTAATTTTAGGTTAAACAAAAATGTCAAAGCATAAAACATAAAATCTTAAGATAGCTAACATTTTTGTCCGGTGGTTTTTTGAGGCGTAAAAGTAAATAATAAATGATTAAATGTTAAATACGTAAAAAAACATAAGCTAAAAATTAAACAATGTCAATTGATTAAATTTCACATAAATGCTAGAATGTCAAATCAAGTAAGTAGTCAGTCAGATACAAATCTAGATTCATGAAACAGTAAACAATACATATCGGTTCGTTGATATGTTTTCCCAATGTGTTAGGGTCACCGCATCGTCTGTGGACCTTCTGTGTTTGTAGTTGTTGTGATGATATCGGTTCGAAGGCGATGGCCGGAATAAGCCGATTGCTAACCGATCGCTCGGCGGCTGAGTTTAATTGTGGCGTCAACCTGATGACTTCGTGATATTGCTCACGACTTCACTGAACTGTTGTGCGGTAAACACGGGCCACAATTCTAAGACAATACTGAAACATTAATGATAAAAGAAATACTGTTTTATTTGCATTGAAATTTTCTTAGAGATAATTTCCGAGAATTCCGAGAACTTATATAAAATGTTTGTATGAGAAATAAAGATTTTAACGCCAAGAAATATTTTAAGATTTAGTTTTGTATGGACTGTTGTAATTAATATTAAGGATAAAATAAATGTATAGAAATGAGAGCTTATAAATTTATTTAATAGGAATAATCAGTAACACAAACAAAACTATGGTAGGTATAATAAAATATACTGTATAGTTATGACTGTAGGTACAGATAGTGCTACAAGTACGACGAAAACAAGAATATAAAAGAAACAACATTAAATAAAAATTCTACACGCTATTTGTTGTTTGCGCATATAATATAAAACGAACTAAACTCTGAATATAAATTGCTTAATTTTTGCTAAAGACCATTTGTGAATGACTAAAACATTCATGTTAATGCTGTAGACGAAAAACATTCAGGCAATCATACTGCTGTATACATTACAACATTTAAATACTTGTTTTTGTGAACAATTTAGACAACGTTCGAAAAATAAAAGATCACAAATTGCTAAAATTACAGCATTGTTACTAGCGAGCAGTTCGCAGCCGTGAAGAAGACGGATGAAAAAAGATTGCATGTAGAGGGATTGCGTTTAGATGGATGTGTGGTGACCAGGATAGATAAGGTCAGTAATGAGAATATAAAAAAATAAATTAAAAAATAAAAATAAGTTTATTAGCACAAAAACCTTAGTATACAATAGTGAACAATTCACATAGGTACATTGGATTTTGGGAAAAGGCTACACAAATAATGAAATACCCTGCCTCCTAAACTAGGGGAACCCTGTGGCTTAGGAGTCAGTGTTCTACTGTCACTTGGTGTACAAAAGAAACCTTTGTTGATTTCTTTGCGTTAATAAACCTATAATAACCTGTATGATTATGAATATGAGTGTGTGAGTATGTGTGTGAAGGGGGGATGGCGGTGTGAGTGGAGTGGGGTGTTGTGTGGTGTGGTATGGTGTAAATGAATGTGTGAGTGTGTGAAGGGGTGATGGCTGTGTGAGTGGAATGGGGTGTTGTGTGGTGTGGTATGGTGTAAATGAATGTGTGAGTGTGTGAAGGGGTGATGGCTGTGTGAGTGGAATGGGGTGTTGTGTGGTGTGGTATGGTGTAAATGAATGTGTGAGTGTGTGAAGGGGTGATGGCTGTGTGAGTGGAATGGGGTGTTGTGTGAGAAAAAAGAGATATGAGAGGAAGTTTGAAAGTTGCGCCAGTGATAGAAAAGGAATCGTGTGTCTTGGGGTGGGCGTGTCAAGAGGAGGGATGAAACGCATGTGATCAAACGAGTTATAATTATAAATATGAATGGGTGGAGATGAAGAGGAAGACCGAAGAAAATGTGGATGGGTTGTGTGATGAATGATATGAAAGAGAAGGTCAGGGATTTCATGACGGTTGATAGGACGAAATGAAAGAAGAAAACGTGTAGCGCCGACTCCAAGCAATATGAGACAAGGGCAGGAAAAAGAAGACTTTCTAGTGATCAGGAGGATAGGTTGATAACACCAAAAAAGCCTGCAATGCTCTGCACGTCGGGTATAACAACGCGTTCAGGGGTTTTTTGGGGCTCCCATGGCGGTGCAGTGCCTCTGGCATGTTTGCTGACCACAGCACGGACGGCTTCCAGGCGGTGCTTCGAAAAAGAACGGCGTCCCTGTGGTCTCGGGTAAAGGGTAGCACCAACACACTTCTGAGCGTGGTGTCGGACAGAGTCGCCAGTCAAATCTTGAAGCATTTGTCGCTCATGCATGTCCAAAGTAATAAAAAAAATATATACAAACATAGTTATAAGTGTCTACCCACTAACATAATAATATGGACTTTGTAATAATAATATGTGGGGGAGGACATTTTCACACACGGCTATCTGACCCCAAACTAGGGAGACCCTGTACTATGGGTGTCAGACAGCTGATATACATACACAAATACATTTTTTTTTCTTGCAAATACATACATATATAGATAAACAACACCCAGACACAAGGCAACACAAGTGCTCATCACACAAATGTTTACCCTGGGCGGGAATCGGACAGCAGTCGGACGCTCAGTCACTGCGCCAACCGTGTCGTCAAATTTTATTGTATCTCATTACTGTGTGCTTGGTCTGAAGTAAATATATTTATTCATTCATTTATAAGTTTTTCCTAAAAGTAAAACCGATTTACTACTACGGGTGTACATAAATAGTATCTACTTATATTTAGCTCATACGTTATTACCTACCTCATACATCTTTCGCAGAGGACGGGCAGATAGAACCCGCTCCTTAATCCCTCATATTAATCATACCCCGCAAAAACAAGCGCTAAGAATTTCTGGAGAAACGCTCCCAAAAGCGAGAAATATGAACCAGATATTACGTTTATTTGCCTTAAACTTAGAAGCAACGGGAGCGTCTCAAGAAAATTGCTTCAGTTTTACACATTTTGCCTTTAGAAATGAACCGTTTACATACGTACTGAAAATAGTGGTAACATTAAGAATCACGAGAAAATCCCGCTCGAATTCGTTGAGGGGATTGCATCGCACAATAATAGTAAAATATTTCTCGCGCGCACAACAGGGCCGTTCGTTCGACACGCGTAAGTGGGGCCACCCTATTCAACTTAAATGGCGTTTTAGAGAATCTTTGCAGCTGCGGAAATAGAGGTCGCTGGGGTCGTAGATTGTGGCTCCCAATACACGCGCCATACAAAGTGGCTTACAAATGTTTAGCTGCCGACTTCTGAATCTTTCTGAAGTGATTCACAATTGTATGGAGTCAATAGTTGCGGAGTAATGTTTGGAGTTGGTTATGCTCTGAAAGCGTTTGCAACGTTTCTGTTTAGGTTCAGTTTTCTAAAGTGCATAATATAGTTATTACGTGTGCCCTTAGATATCAGAGATAAGTAAATGGTTATCAAATCAGGTAAATCTATGGTTTTAGATAGATCTAAAAAAAGACAATTTATTAAAATAAAACAAAGTAGAATTCGTTGAGCCTACAAGGTCAAAGTTGTAGAAAAAAGATATGAGAGAGAGAGACACAGTTCCATTGTTCAAACAATGTCGAGTTCATTTCAGTTTTGTTTATTTTAGCAAGAACAAATTAATATTTTACATTTCTATTATTCAGGATCATAGCGGTATTGTTTATTTTTATTAAAACATTGGTACACTTCAGTATTAATAATTGGAAATAATCCCGTCTCCTCAGCGGGACACTACACGAGGCCGTCGCTAACGGTTTGGTACGATGGTATAAAATGGTCTCCGTCTTTAGTTTTATAATAAGTGGGCACGTTCCGAAACTAAATTAATATAATCAAGGGTGGATTTTACTGTTCAAAAGAACATTTATTTCATCCGTTATAAATTCGGATTTCTAACATTATATGCTATTTTGAACACAATTTCACAGTGTATATTGTTTACAATGTATTTATATTTGAAAATAAAAGTTTTAAAGGACCTTGGGCAGGTTTCTATATTTTTCAGTGACAGCTTACTGCAGTCTACCGAATGAAATGTCTTGTTTTACTCTGCTAATATTTGTAGACCTTTCTACAACTTATTGAAAACTCCCTCCAAAATATCTTTTGAAAGTTATATCTACCATAATTTAGTAAACAATCATGACAAAATACGTACTTAAATACACGGATAAAAATATATGACTATAATTGTATTTTATAGGCTGGGGATCTGTTGAGCGTCATCATTAACAGCGTTAGGTAGCTGAAGAACGCACATCTACTTTCATTATACATATGTTATATTAAAAATTACCAGTAACGACTTTAGCTGAGCACGTCTGTATGTTTATCAAATTATTTATTTATTTATGACAATAAGTACAACATCTTATAGGTTATTCCAAGACGATGTCATGCACACATTGATTGAACACTAACTAAATACACATAATCTAATATCCCGCATACAATACTCTTAAATAATCAACATTAACAATAGTCTGTCAGTCAGTCATATTTGTATCCCCTCTTCAATGCATATTTGCACTGCTGATACAAATTTCGCCAGGCTATGAAATAAATCTTCCGATGATATATTATTATTATTATTATTTTTATCAATTGATAGGCATACGTTTTACCAATATCTCACCCATTACTTATCAAACGTGCGACCCTTGACAATGGAGCAAACTTAAGTAAATTCGTCCTTGCCCTTGGCACCTCTTAATTTTTTTCGTAATTTAAAGCAATTTCCCTCATTCTGGATGCTACCAATATACACGCAATAAGCATTCACAGCAACATGCATGTCCGTCTGTAATAATACCGTATATTTACAGTAAATCAATAATTGATAACTGAAAGGTATTGAATGTCCCATTTTCCAGGCTTCCCCTCGGGGGCGATACTTCAGCGGTATAGAGATATCAACCGACAAGTAACTGCATAGCCCACTCACCACTCTTACACTGTGAACCCATCATGAGCGAATATGATCCTTATTGCAGTGCAGAAAGGTTTGCATCAAACGCATATGATGGCGATCCCGATGTAACCATCCAGTGGGACCACAGTCGACACCCGATAAATTGATTTAAGAATTGAATTTAAAAATATTGTGAAGGTGCCTTCCAAGATATTTTGCTGTTCTATTTCTCAATGATGAGATGCACTGAGTTATATACATCGGCTTTACAATCTAAGTCCATAGGATATAGTTAGTGACGCTATTTGTTTAATGATGGAAAGAGTTGCTTGTAAAACATTTTATATTTGACAGAAGGCATAAGATTACAAGTTTAGTTTCAATAGGAGTAAGTAAAATAAGTTGTAGGTAATAATATGACCAAAGTTAGTCTTCAGTTCACTCGTCTCACACCCAGACTATGTCTAATTCATCCTCCTCCACAAAGTCTGTAACACGACACGGAACAAGACACATCAAGGTGAAAACTATTTATGCACTCTCCACTGACCTACTGACCTTTGAAACTTGCGCCAGTACACTGTCATAACTTGCTGAGCTACTCGCATATGTGGAGTTAGACCGTCAAACTTTTGTTGCAACTAACTCGATCATTCGATAAACATTCGGAGCATATTGTTTCAAAGTGTTTATTTAACAGTAAAAACTAGGGTATGTCGTGTCGTGGAAACGCGCGACGCGAATGGAAGTTGACCGTACAATGTGTGAAACGTTGCATTAGAACATGTGTGTGTGCATGAAGTATCACTATCTAGATATTGACGAAACGATACGAAAAAGATCAGTCATAAAACTAATTATTCTCACTAGTGAATTTTGGTCACAGCGGCGGCCAAGTGCTCTGGGGGTTTTCAAGCACAAGTGTGTGCGCAAACACAGATGCACTCCCTTTTCCCTCACTCTCACAATCCGAAGGAACGGCAATCCTATACGACCAGGGAGATATCAGGTGCAGGACCAACGGCTTTACGTGTTTTCCAAAACTCGGGGTTATCACACCACTAACTTTCAAACTCCAGACTACTACTAAGAAATCCCTTATGAGAACCCAATAACACTTTGTCTAAGATATTTGACGACACGGTTGAGGACTAAGCAGCAGGCTGAGCCATTGGGTGTATGCAGTTTCGATTCCCACACAGAACAAATATTTGTCGGATCGTCATGATTTAGTCCGTTAGATTCGGTCATCATGTGAGCAGAAGATGGGTTTCGTGCAATGCAAACACACTGGGCATAGGGTACAATACACGGCGTTTATTCAAACCACAATTTAACACAAATTCAATTTAAAATAAAAACACACAAACACAACGAATCGAGTACAGTTCCGGGATGTCTTAGCTCCGATGCTGAAAACATCATGACTCTGTAGAAGCGCGCCAAAATGGTGGTGGTAGATCACGTGTTGTCGCTAATGGCGCACTCGCGATTCATTTCATGTCTGTACTATTGACCGGATGCGACATATTTGTGTGGCCTACGGATAGTTGTTCCGGATCTGGTGGTTTGTGTATGTGAGTTTTATATATTTGTGAAATGCACAGGAGAAATTTCTAGTATAGGGCAACTTTAAAAAAATAAAAACATGGGAAAAGAATCACTCACAACTGTTTACACACTACTTTTATCTACTCGTAATAAAATATTGACGTATAACTAGCAAATATAATGGTTACAAATACGTGTAAGGAACAAATATTTCCCTAATACTACACGAACACATTACGCACGGCTGTTACGAACATATTGACGATCATAATCTTTGACAGTTTAATGTGTGAAAATATTTCATCAAAATGTCTCTTTTATCCCCAATGATATTGAAAGCCCCTACCGAGACTGACGGATCCCTATTGCTTTGAATTAGGATGTAGGTACCCACGATTCAATTACGAGGAGACCCTCAGATCATTTCATCAGCATCACATAATAAGGTAATGAGCCTACCTATTTGTAAAAGTACTTTTTCCTAAATTTATTCAAAGCTCCGCCCGCCGACATTCATCTTATTTTTCTCGGTTCAACAGATCTTTCCGCCTTCCCTGTGTCATTCAATCACGGAAATATAATCTGATATACAGGTAGCCTATTTAGAAAGATCGTGCATATTATGCGCTATTTGACGGAAGTTAAAAAATTTTTAGCAAAAAAGACAACCGCCTTCAAAAAGTATAAAATACCTTTCAATTCGCAAGTCGGCGGCTTTGATTTTGCTTGTTGCCAATTGAAAGTTATTTTATACTTTCTGAAGGCGGTTGTCTTTTTAGCTAAAAATTTTTTTTTAGCTTTTTAGTGCGTTCGTAGAAAAGTAATAACGAAACGACGACACTAAAAAAAATCTGTCATCCCTTAATTTTCAACCCTTAGGGGTGGAATATTTTCTTGAAATTTTTATGGGACCAAAATTGAGGTATACACTATCAATTCAAAAAAGAATCATCGAAATCGGACTACACTGAAAATAGTTATGCATGGTCAAACGTAAAAATAAATATATAAAAAATAAAAAACTGATCATAAAATGAAAACTACTGGGCTAAATAATGTTAAATTTTTATGGGACCAAATGGCAACAATTCCACATCAAATTAAAGAAGAATCACCTAAATCGGATCGTAAATCTCGGAGTAATAAAAAAAAAAACAACCGAATTGAGAACCTCCTCCTTTTTGAAGTAGGTTAAAAAAGGGATTTAAAATAGTTGAGACTTTTTTTAAATTAATATGTCATCATAATCAGACGAACTTGACGGATTTCTTTAAAACTGGAGAGGTGAAGCACAGGATCGTGAATGATGGCATGGAGTCCATTGCCTAGAAGAGGGACAGAACAGGCTAACTAAAAAAAAGTTACATACCCTGAACTTACGTCATCATAATCCAGAAGATGACCACCGTAGGACAAAATCCTCCCCGATTGGGGGAGGGGGGGTTGATATAATACCCACGCTTGGCAGGCATCTTAGTGATCGCTGTGTGGTTGTTAAGAACATATGAAAGCCGCTGCTGGCTGCTCGACTTCCAGATTTTTCCTTTTTTTTTATACCAATGATAGGCATACGTTTGACCACTATCTCACCTGATGGGAAGCGATGATGGAAGGGAGCCTTTAAGTCAAGAGTTAATAGGCTACTACCTATTCACTCTTGACTTAAAGGCTCCCACTCCCTTAGTCGCCTTCTACGACATCCTTGGAATGGGATGGGTGGGTACTATTCTGGCCCGGACATGCCACGGGCGATAAAAAATATAATATTAATATAGTTTAACTCATGACCACCCACTAGATACCTATTACTCATTGCTTCTTGAACAGACTGAGTATAATGATGAAAGGAAATACTTAAACAAAACTCCTAAACAACGAAGTTTCGAATAAACATCTGCTCAACAGTTTGTTTAGCTATTTCATTTCAACTGCCTATTATTGCTTGTATTGATGAACAAAATCATTTCCAACTGAAACACATTGCAGATACAGGTTATAAAAACAAATACTTTCAACAACGTTGCGCGCTGTTTGCGAGTTTTTGTACCTTATAGAGCAGAGTGGTCTTTTCGCCACGTTTTCCTGTTAAAATGGTCCTTTTACACGGAAGATTTTTTTGATAAAAAAGAATGTTTGTTTATGCACTCTATTGTGTTTGTACGTATTTTTGTTTTGGGTTTTAAATAAAATAAATAATATTATTATTTGTATGTCAATAGGGTACATATTATTATATGTATATTCTGTAGTTTAGTATGTCAAAAATCTAATTCAAGCAAGTTCGTATTTTCTATTCGTAATTCCTGCTAAGAAAACACCAACCTTAATACTAAACATTAATTCATAATAATTATAATTAAGTGAAATGGTAGTAATAAAATTAATTTATATTCATCAATTCATTAAAATTCATGGTTATTCATATAATTTATAGAAAGACCCTAGGTCATCGCATCCATTGCAATGATTGTCCTGTTCGCTGAGAAAAAGAAGAGACTACAAGCCTTGAAGCGAGGAAATTACCTACTATTAGCTAATACTGGCACATTACCGATGTAGGCTACGTCCCAGTTCACATTCCACATCACACGTCGCTATCGCCTCCCGTATTGACAGAGCACCATCCCACATGATGCGAGCATTGTATTTTGTTCCGAACTGTTTATTTGAATTACCTACCTATTTGCTTCATGTAATTATATGTGCAAATAAATAATTTATTTGCAGCCGCATCGATTAACGATTCATTAAACTCACCGAAATGTGAACGTAATTTAATTATTTATTGTGTAATGTGTCGTCAGGTCACTTGCCATTTGTATTAATAACAATTTATGAATAGATAGCTGGGTTAATAAATGTTCAATATATTGAACGCAACGAGGCGAGCCTTTGAGTACCCCAGCACGCGTAGCATAACCACGCTATATCTACGGAAGAATAGACATACTGACTGCAAGAACAGACAAGTTAGTACAGTTTGTCTATTCTTCCTGTCAGTATGTCTTCTTCCGTAGACATAGTGTGGTCATGCTACGAGTGCAGGTTAGGTTCGAAAGGGCTGGCGCTGGCTAGAATGAGCGAGCAACGCCGACAGTATTTCTTCAACTGTGTTGCCAACATTTATCAACCGTGCCTACTTAAACTTAACATGTGTACCAAACTCTAACGGTAAATCCCGAAAAATCATAATATATTTTTTTACCCGACTACGGCAAAGCCAAAGGAGGGTTATGATTTTGACAGGCTATGTATGTATGTATGTATGTATGTATGTATGTTCATCTGTTCGCTCACAGCTCCTAAACCACTTATCAGAACTGAACAAATGAGGTATCGTTAGAAGCGTCTTGATTGTCCGCTGGTTATAGGCTATATAACGTGTCAACGAATTCAATGTGGCGCCCTCAGGCGGACAAAAAAACCAAGATTAAAAAAAAAAATGAAGGCAAGCATACCGTGTTTGGTATCATTGGAAAGGGGTTCACTAGTACTATTCAAATAAATAATATTTAGTTGTGACTTGCCACAAATTATTTAAAAAAAGGAAAGATTACCAAATAAATTAAGATACGCATACCGTGTTTAGTATCATTAGAAAGGGGTTCACTAGTACCTTTTAAATATATAATACTTAGCTGTGACTCCAAAATGGTTTAAATAAAAAAAATAAGTTTAAAAACTAAAACCCGACTACAACAAAAAGTGATCTAATAAAAAGAACGAAACAAGAAAATATTTCACACAGAAATCAAGACATAGGTACAAAATGGTCAAGGTAAGCCGTGGTTGCATGCCATTATAATTCATGTTCATCGCACTCATATGGGATACAGGCATGCAACCACGGCTTACCTTGACCATTTTGTACCTATGTCTTGATTTCTGTGTGAAATATTTCCTGGTTTGTACTTTTTATTAGATCACTTTTTGTTGTAGTCGGGTTTTAGTTTTTAAACATATTTTTATAAAATCCTGAAATTACCAACACGTGTTGGTAAATTCTAAGATTTACCAATATAAGTACAGGCTTTTACAGTAACATAATTATATACAATGTTAAAATCACTTTTGATGACGAAGGACATCCTTCAGCTCATATAATAATGATGAAGTTACTAATAACACTTCGTCCGATTAGAGAATTCCACAGTAACCACATCAGCCGGGCCGATGAACGCGGTAATTATTTAATGAAGGTTAATCGAATTTGTGCCAATCTGATCATAAAATTGTCGACAGTTTATAAACGACTACTCTATAAGCAAGTGAAGTGGGCGTGTTGAGTCAGCTAGGTTTACTGGCCCTTGGCAAGTCAGCTGTCAGTATGTAATGATCATTTGTCAATGGCGATTTACAGGATCGTAATGAGTACGTGAATTGGAGAAAATACATAAAAAAGACATTAACCGGCTGCCAGAAGGCGCTGACCTACTTGTTTGTTTTATTAGGGCTGTTCTAAATAGTTAATGAGTACCTACATACATACATGTTAGATTTATTTTATTTTCTATTACTGGTTTGTTTTTCTGATCTCTGCCTAACCTTTTCTCAACTATGTTAGAATCGCGTTCCGGTCTAACCGGCTGCAGCTAAATACCAGTGTGTAACATGGAGCGACTGCCTATCGGACCTCTACAACCCAGTTACTAGGAAACCTAGTACCCCAGACCCCTTGGCTTACAAGGGTCAGACTTTCTGGCTTCTGACTGCTCATAACGACTGCCAAAGATCTTCGAATGACAGCCGGGACCAAAGACAAATTCAAATTCAAATTCAAATTCTTTATTGCATTCCTTATGTATTAAATAGGGTGGTATAACAAGGAGGTGATCAATACGCCGTCGGTGAGACTATAATACCACGTGCTTTCCGCGGCACGAAGGGGAACTCGGTGTTAAATGAATGGTCACCCATCCAGAGACTGACCGCGACAAGCGTAGCATAACCTTTGACCGATCGATTTGTCTGTTTACTTAGCCACTATTTCCTGGCGCTGGTTTATTTTTCTAGCTATATTACAACTACTTATATATTGAATTAGGTAGGTATACTAGCTTTTGCCCGCGACTTTGTCTGCATGAATCGCGGAAGTATACAAAGTCTTGGATTAAAAAGTAGTCTTTGTCGTTATCTAGATCTTATTCGACCGTACTTGACCGTATGGAGTCGGACGTAAAGAATAGCACCATCCCATATCTTCCCGTGGGTGTCGTAAGAGGCGACTAAGGGACTTACCAGAGAAATGGGCAGCAGCGTTCTCTGTGCCTTTGTAACAACCATACTGCGATCGCCAACCCGCTTGCCAAGCGTGGCGATTATGGCAACCCCCCCCCCCCCTTGGGGGAGGCCTATGTCCAGCAGTGGACGTCTTTCGGCTGAAATAAGATCTTATTCTCCAATCATATTGTATTAGTACGATCGTTTCAGTGGTCATGATGAGGTAACAAACACACGGACAGACAGATTTACTTTCGCATTTATATTACCTATACCAGCTGCTGCCCGCGACTTCGTTCTCGGTGTTTACTTGCGAGAGCCATTAGATCTCCTTAATCTGGGCCTGTCGCAAAATCCGTTCTTAGCCGACGTCTACTAACTATAAACCACCTTCCTGCCAAATTTCATCTTAATACGTCAAGCGGTTTTCGATATTTCGTGATGAGTGAGTGAGTGACCTTTCGCTTTTATATATTTAGATTAGATAGTAAATATGGGCATGTATTTCGAAAAACCTACATGATTGACATAAATCCAAAGGCAAAGGTAACATTAAATAAATCTCAACTCCAGAGCTTACGGACGAAACGTAGAATTAAGGTAGGTAGCGGAAACTGACAATAAATTAATGAACATTCACTAATACTTACGTACTAGTACGCAATAAAAGGTATCTCTAAATACCGCAGGACCATTAATAAAATCGCCAGTAAATTACACAGAAGACATTCACGGAAACCGTTGATTTATGACGGACCCAATAAAACATCGGTACGTTGAGGAAAACAGGTAAGGAAGCAGGCTTCAAGTGCTACCGTCCTTTGAGAGGAGGACAGATAATTATAATATGTGGCCTTAACCAGAGCAGGAATTTTCTTTTTTTTTGTATAACTTCAACACACAATGCTTCATTATAATCTGTGATCGATTATAAAATTATAATACATAATATATAAATTATTATTAGTATCTGAACACACACTGCTACGTAATCAGAGACTTGGAACCTTTATACATCTTGTTAATCATTTTGTTCGTCGCCGATTATAGTACGAGTGAGGTAAGTTTGTTATTACGGCCGATTCTGGATTGCAGTCCGGCTGTAGGCAAGGGCGTAATGAAGCCGAGACTATGAAAATTAAATGACCACACGTTTCTAGAATACGATGTTTTATAACATTATAATTTCTTAATTCATATTTCTATAACATGCTTTCCTTTAAATAATTTGATCAATCATATTATAATGTTTATGACACGTAGAGCAGGTAACGTCGATATTTATTTGTCACAATTATGAATTAACATACTTTACTCATTTTATTTACCATTAATTAAAGCATTACCGCACTAGTGCAATTATGTAATGTAAAAAACACGTATGCGTAATACTCACACACGCTATACTATGACCCAAAAAGTAGTACAATAAGAGCCATTTTACGAGCAAGTGTGTTGAAAATGTATTAATCTTACCTAGCCTGTGTCGCAGGGTGGCATACATAACAAACTCCTGTAATAATCAAAAATATGTTATGACCATTGCAACCCTCTTATGTGGAATCATTATTCAATCCGACTCATCAATCAAATTCAAATTCAACAAACAGTTCATATTACTGTGATGCGAGACATGGTTGTTACACCCACCGCCGCAGCCCATAGAAGCTAACCAGTTATTTGCACAATAATAGAGCCATTTGCGTTAAGTTCTGGTAATGTTCGCGCTATTCGCTCTCAAGGCGGCCACGAAACAGCCTAATAAGCGTAAAGTATCGAGTCTTTGTACGTTTTGGGAGCCATTCATGTCATCAAATCGTCGAAGAGACGGTTATATTTGAGCGCCATTTTAGTGTGAAACGGCTTCACCTTGTCGTGGCGAACGGCCTGCAAAACGTCAACCTATAGCAAGCACATTTCATTCTGAAACGTATGTTTGGGACCTACGGTTTGTTTTGGTGTAACAGAAAATCCTTTCCGTGCACGTCGGCAGATTTTATGATATTATAGCGACAATCGTTACGTGTATTGGGAAATAAAAGTTGTTGTTCGTTCATAAACGTCTGTTTCGTGTCAAATTTAGTACAATTTATTGGGAAACAAACTAAGTTCGCTCTACTTGTTTGGAGTCCGTAACCGTCGGTATCGATACCTACTAGTTACTACTGATAATGTTATGGATTTACTTACATTTATCACGCTAAAGCACATACCTACATGATTAATATGGTGTAACGTTGTTCTGAAAACATTCGTATAATAATGCTTTTTCTTTACAGCTGTAAACTTGATGTTAAAAAATAAAGTAAGCATAACGATAGCTATTAGTGCCGCGGCAGCGGCCGCCGAGTGCCAGAACCAAATCGCTTTTTACAGTCAAACTCATACATTTCTACAATACTTTGGTTAAATGTTGGTGATCCTTTACTATTTTTGGAGGTCATTTACTATATCTGGAGGTTCGTTAAACATTAAAACCACACACACACAAAACGATTTGGGAACACATTCATTGTGCGTACTGCTAAGGAGTGGAATTCCCTGCCTGAGTCTGTGTTTCCTGATAGCTACAACCCGGGAGTCTTTAAGTCAAGAGTGAATAGGTTACTTCTAGCCAAGCGTGCTCCATCTTAGACCGCATCATCGCTTCCCATCAGGTGAGATAGTGGTCAAACGTATGCCTATTAATTGATTAAAAAAAAATAGGGTTAAAATATGTTGGTGATCATTTACTATTTTTGGAGGTAATTTACTATATCTGGAGGTTCGTTAAACATAAGCCATAATAAATGACAGACAATCGTATTGGTAAAAGTTTGAGGACATTACATTCCTTACAATTTTCTACTTTCAAAGCCATAGCTGCAATAATACACCTCTTTAATTTTCCACAAGCTTTAAACAAAGGAACAAAACGCGGCGTACTTCAAAGATTTCCCCGGATCGTGCCCGATTGTCCCCGGTTATCCCCGTTTGTCCCCCTTGTCCCCGCTTGTCCTCCGTTTGGCCACAGTCACCGGTCTTTGAGTGTTTCACTTCCTTTATGGTCTGGATTTTGCTGTAATATTTGCACAAACCTAACAATAACACTTCTGTGTACTCTTACTCTTCAATTTACAGTCAGTGATATTTAATTATTAAACGGTTTGACACTACCTACGTCAATTTTACTACAAATTATTATAATTTAGAGGACTATATCCAAGACAAGAATATTTGGAAACAGGCTGGTCTAGCTCCATAGGACAGTTCGACAATTTAGACAAAATCGAACCGATTGCTAATTTAAAATACTTACTTATTTTTTCCAGTAAATATATGTATTAAAGTAGTTTTGTATGGAAAAGAATGGGCAAAAAACTATACTTACTTATGATACTTACTCTTTTTACATCGGTTTTAAAAAGAGTAATTATAGTAAGTTATAAGTAGTTTCTTGCCCATTCTTCTCCTTATTTTCTACTTTTTGAAATGGGTAACTATATTTTATTTTTTTCCTATTTGACGTTCAAAAGTGCCATAATGGTCTAATTGAAATAAATGATTTGACTTTGACTTTGAATTTGTCGTAGCAAATTCCTAAAGTATTCACAGTAAGTTATAAAATAGCTTAATAAGGGTTTTGAGCAAAGCCAGTCAAAAGTAGTTTTGACCGGTTAAAAGTTTTGACTGTAACATATACATGACAGCCAGACATTCAGATAACAAGGGGGTGGGAAATATGAAACTATGTCAGAAGCAGCGTTGTGTGCGAGCTAATTAAATTACTGAGGTAGTCCCGCTGTCCGTGTCATGTGCGACCTGACTCTTATTAAACTGGACAGATTTTGGTTTTATAATTTGGTCTATTTTATATTCTACAACGAACGGCAACATTTTTAGTAGTTATAGTATAAAATGACATCAACGGACCTGTTAGAACTACACTCTGTCCACTGGTTTGACCGTTTTTGACAGCTGGAACTAATAAACAATATTTATGTTCTTTGTTGTAAAAACTGATACGCATACTGTTTTATAATGTCTGTAAGAGGTCATGAATAAGATAATTCAATAACATAAGGCAGTTTTAATATTTACTTTATAACGCATTTTAAAGTTTACTTTTAGATAATCGGGAATAGTTATGTACTAAGGCAGCTGTCAAAAAACGAATTACCCAATGGACAGGATAATAAAGACGCCATTAATGTATGTTATTATCGCATCAACAGTGTTATTTAATGCCTAAATGAGTGATAGGCAGACTTTATGAATCCTTAATTTCCCACTATTTATTTGATGATGAGAAACCGATTACATTATCATTAGTTAGGAAACGATAGCTGTTCTCTATCACAAGAAAGTCCATGAATTACTATCATAAAATGTATAACTAATGTCTCTAAAGGTACGCAACACGAAGAAATATATTTCTAACAAACAGTTAAAAGGTTACTAGTGGGATTATTACGATCCTACTTCCATTTGTTGACTTTTACGACTTGCGCAGAATATTAAACGGTTCAAACGCAAACATTTTCTGTAACTCCCACGTCACTTTCAACGTTAATAGTTAACGAAATAAAGTTAACAATATTAATTTAAAGTAACAGCGGCGGAACTAAGGAGCAAATTTTAATTTCCGCGGAACAAACTGTGAGCAGGTTAGAGAGCAAAAAATTACGTTTACCTGACGAGTAAGCAAAGGTCGGAATTATTTTACCCGTCTGTAAATAAAAAACGTATAATTTGATAAATTGCGACGCGTGAAAGGGTAACGCGAAAGTTAGAAGGGGTTTACCTGCCTTCACAATTTGTGTGCTCAACAACAAAGATAAAACCTTTATAAAATGGTCCTTTAGTGTCGGAGCCTTAAGTAAAAGTCTAGAATGTTTATTATTTTGCGCACACAAAAGCGGAGTCTTGCTGTCACACTAGATTTACGTAAGTATGGGAAATTTAATAACTGGGCGTCGAGTCGACCCCGTCCCGTCGCGCGGCGTCGTCACGGTCACGTGCCGGTTCCGGCCCGGTCTCGGTCGCGTCCCGGTCGCGTGCCGTGAACCCATGTCGCGCGTGTAATAAGGCATTAACGCGCCATTTGTTCAGCACTTTCTGAGGGAGTGAGTGACTTGTTCGCGTTATTTTTATCATTTTAGTGTTAGTCACGTTGTGGCTTTAAATGTTGGTATTTTTATTATGCCGTTAAATAGATTTTTTATTTTAGGCTCATTCGAAATAAATCACTATTTGTAGCTCTCGGATCTCGAATCTAAATCAGTTAGGAATGTTACGGAATACATGTTTATTTATTTTTTCTTTTTCAAATACGCCTGGTTTCTGTTTAGACAGCAAACATTCCACCGAAATAGTCTCCACCACATGAATGTTACCTCGGAACAAGGACAGAATGGAATGACTGCAACAAAGAGGGTGTAAGGACCAGCTAACAGAAACGCTAACAGTAGCTGTAGCTATTTGCTAACACAAGGAAATTAAAGTCGCCAGAATTTTAGGCGCCGTGTTTCGTACTACAAACATTTCTATTTTTAAGGCTAACATTGAGCTAGTGGTTTAGTCAAAGTCAAAGCATTTATTTCAATTAAACCATTTACAGGCACTTTTGAATTGTCACTGAGTCGGTCAGTTAGTCAGAAAGTTGAAGCTAGTTGCTCGTTCCAAAACGTAGGTAGGTCTCTATGGAGAAGAACGAGCAAGAAACTTCACGGACACTCTTTTAAAATCAGGTTTTTACAAAATACTGCTTACAATTCTTGTTGCTTCTATATGTGAAAACAATGAAGGTAATCTAGAAATACAAAATATAAAGATAATCAAGATAAAAACCATGGCAGTTAAGAGTTGATCAATCTCTACTGATAGCGCCCGTTCACGAACATGACGCGTAAATCAGCACCATTCAGCTCAACCATTTTGGAGGGAGCTGAGTGATCCAACACACGCGCCACCACCAGCGAGACATTTGAGTGAGCATGACAATTCTCTCAACCGCCATGCTCATTTATGTCAAACACATAATAATTTACTTAATATATGGCTCCATGGTACTCACATTTAGAAATGGATAGTACACAGGACCTTAAACGGTTAATACGTTTTCATCCAAATGGACAAAATGGAGTCATTCCGTATTATATTCGGTCACTTCTGTTACATAACTGTGTAAAAACTGTAGTTGAGAAAAATCTCGACAAACCCATTAAATTATGAACACGTGAAAATAGAGCGACAATGCGTGAGCTCAGCTCAGATCTCCATATATGTATTATTTCTTCAGCGACGCGACAGTACGCAGCTATAATAATTTAGATGGAAGCTCAATAACTCAGTTGTGCGGGGCGAGGTCGTATCGTATCGTACGCCCCGCGTCGTATCGCAATTTTTCATTCGCAAAAATTGCAAACGTGGTTTTTACTTTTTTTTTGCTTTTTTCCGGTTCACTGAGATTCGGATACAACAGTCAGTCAGTGAAATTTTATTATTCCTGTGTTGCTATCGTATTCGGAACTATATGTATGCCTGGATTATTTTGACACTACAAATACCTGCAATGTGGAACTAGAATCTAGATTTTTATTTGATGATACAATTCCATTTAATACGTACAACAACAGCTTCAGTTTTATAAAGCAATCATCATCATCATCATCATCATCAACATCAGCCGAAAGACGTCCACTGTTGAACATAGGCTTACCCCATAGAACGCCACTACAAGCGGCAGCGTTGGTAGGCCTCCCACCAGATGAACCGACGACATCGTCAAGGTCGCGGGTAACCGGTGGATAAAGCAATAACTACGAGTAAAACCTTTATAAGCTTATCCTTACATTATTATATATCCCACTACTGGGCAAAGAGCTCTTTTCTCTCCTTCCACTTCTCTCTGTCAAGGCTATTTGAGACCAGTTTTTGACAAAAGAGTCTGGTTCATCCTGCCATCTCTGCCTGAACCTGAAGTGTTTGTTAAGAAAATGGTAGTCGTTTTATTATATCCTTTATCGCATGTAAATTACGTTACACTTCATGTCATAGTAACGTTGCGTATCAATCACAGACACGATGTGTATGCTATAATAGTCACGCACACAAACCTGTTACCGACAGGACACCAAACACAAGCTATCGTTTCAAATAAAGTGCAGTACAAACGTATCGCCATTCCACTATCACAGTTAAAAACACGCAGTTGCCGGTAAAAACGTGCACTTCACCTAAAACGACGTACACAACACAACGTTTCGTTTTTAGACCACTTGGTTTTATTCGTAACCCCTTTTATTCCCGTTCTATATGCATAGGAGCTCAGTATTCCCGCAGGTTTACAACACTCGAAAATTAAAGCATGGAAACCGAAGTTAGCTAGCTATGTTTGCTATTTCAAATCATAATTGAATTACTGTAAAAGTAGGTCTTATAAACTACTTTAAGAAGTTCGCCCATGGATCCCTCAAGTACGAGAGTCTGAGACACTCCTCACCTTTTTCTGTTGGCCTGGTATCAATAACTTGGTCTTACTGGGAAGCTTTTAAGGAGGATTAAGGAGTATTCTGTTTCAGTCATGATCACATAATCTCACATTGGTTTATACAAGAGTTTTGAGACTCATCACCTTTTTCTGTTGGCCTGGTATCATAACTTGGTGTCACTGGGAAGCTTTTAAGGAGGATTAAGGAGTATTCTGTTTCAGTCATGATCATATAATCTCACAGTGGTTTATACGTATTCATTTCCTCAACCCCTCAACCGGCTTGAGTGGCCACAGTGCCCACAGAGCATACGTCGATACGAGTATCATTACGATCCATCGGAATGTACGGTAACAAAGCGATAAAGCTTTCCTCATACGTGTAGTACTAGGAAACTATCCCGTCCCACAACATTCTCTTCCGATAATAATGCCAGACAGATATCACGGGAGGGCTCCAGTTTAAGATGAAAGTAAAGTAGTGTGATGATTAAAACCAGGTTAAGCGTTGATCAGCGAATAAAATGAAAAAACCTAGAAAATTATTAAAGCCTGGAAAATTAATAATAATAATAATAATAATAACCAGTCCAACCGTGAGTGTTGTGATACCGGCCTCGGCAGTTGCGTCGAGCTCGAGCGACGAGTATTTCTCTCCGCCTACGACGCCACCACCTGCTCGTCGACGGGGAGGACGCCGGCCGCCGGATTGTTTAGGACCGCGAGACCCATCGGTCTCTGATAGGGTCCCAGCTCCCGGCGGAAGTGTGCAGCGCATGAGATGGACACAAACTATCAACGAAAATGTCATGCGCGCATACTATGGGGCTACAGAGGGGGGAAGTAATCTGACCGCGTACCGTGTTCGGATGCTCTCTCTGTTTCAGGTGCTTGAGCCAGCTGTCAACGTTTCAGCACAACGACTATCGGATCAGGTGCGGGTCATCCAGCGTAACCGTATGTTGGATGACACTGTACTTGATCGCCTCCGAACTGAAATGCAGAGAAGCCATATCACTGCTCCCCTGCCGCAGATTGTGGAAGTGGCACAACCACAGCCGACTGCAACATCTAGTCAAGTGACTGATGGGAGTGATGACATGGCTACACATGTAAGTACCCAGTGCAATGAAGAATTGAGGAGCGCTTTGGAGGGTGCGATTCGAGAGTATCGATTCATGCCGCCTGAGCTTAGACCACGCTTACCTCGTTTGCCCATGCATAAAAAAAACAAGGTGCTGGTGTGTGCTCTGGATTCGCAACTATCAAATTATTTTGATAGTTGCGAAGACCTCACTGATGCGCATTCGATTCTGTACTGTGCAGCTGTTGCGGCATGTCGTGTAGCTCACGTCAAATTTGCTAATGATGACAGAGCTACACAACCAAAACCTGCCGTACCGGCGTGGCAGTGCAGAATTGAGCGCCGCATTAGTGAGGCCAGAGTGCTCATCGGCAAATTAATCTGCTTTAGGGAGGGCAATACTCGCCCAAGAGTGATGCGCTTTGTGAGGCGGGCATTCTCGGGGACTGATATCAGTCCTCGAGACTATATGTCCTGGGTCACAGAGCGCATCGACTTCCTGAAGCAGAAGGTGTATGCATGGGCAAGCCGTATTCGAAGGTATAAGCGACGGGCGGAACGATACTTTCAGAATCGCACATTCCAGAGCGATGAAAGGTGGGTTTATAGAACTTGGGAGCGACCGATTCAAAGTGTGACTGATACGCGCCCGCCGGATGACGACGCCATGAATTTATTCTGGCGCAACATCTGGTCGGTGCCTGTCGGTCACACTGAGGGTGATTGGACTCAGGAAGTCGAACGAGCGTGCGACGCAATACCAGAAATGGGGGCAATCACTATCAGCCCCCAAGATGTAGCTTGTGCAGTCCGTCCATTGCCTAATTGGAAGTCTCCAGGGCCGGACGGGCTGCACAACTTCTGGATCAAATGGTTCAGAAGGTCGCACGTTAGTTTGGCGTCGTGGTTCCAGTCATGCTTGGAATCAGGATCGTTGCCCCAGTTTTTGACGACAGGAATAACTCACCTGCTCCATAAATCGGGTAGTACTGCGGAACCCAAAAATTATAGACCGATCACATGTTTGCCGACGGTCTATAAAATTTTTACATCCATTTTGAGAGCTAAAATTAACCACCACGTAGACAGTAACGGTATCATGTCTCCCTCTCAAAATGGATGTAGGAATGGGTCTCGCGGTACTAAGGAGCTGCTCCTGATTGACATGGCCATCAGTCAACAGGTTCGCCGATCCCGTAAGGATCTGTCGACATGTTGGATAGATTACAAGAAGGCTTATGACTCTGTGCCGCATACATGGCTCATGAGGGTGCTAGAGTTGTATAAGATCGATGCCACTCTGCGCACCTTCCTGATGTCGTGTATGGGGCAGTGGAGGACCGTCCTTCGCTATCCAGGATGTCGACAAATCCAGAGGAATAGTGAACCGATAAGGATTGAGCGGGGTATATTTCAGGGCGACAGTTTGAGTCCGCTTTGGTTCTGCTTAGCCTTGAATCCTCTAAGCACACTGCTGGAGAATTCAAGTCTAGGCTATCGGTTGAAGAGAGGAGGTCAGGTAATATCTCACCTTCTTTACATGGATGACTTAAAACTCTTTGCCCCCAACAGTTCACAGCTGATGGAGCTACTGAAAGTAACAGAAACTTTCAGTAGCGCCATCAGGATGGAATTTGGTGTGGACAAATGTGCAGTCATGCATGTCAAGCGAGGGGAGATTGTGGAATCCGAGGGAATTCAGCTCTCGGATTCCATAAACCTTAGATCCCTCTCTTCAATTGAGACCTATAAATATTTGGGTATGGCGGAAGCGTTGGGCATCAATGCTTCTGACATGAAACAATCGTTGAAGGAGCGCTTCTTTGGCCGCCTGAAGAAAGTATTTAATAGTGTTTTGTCAGGCGGAAACAAGGTGCGCGCCTTCAACGGATGGGTCATGCCAGTTCTGATGTACTCTTTCGGCATACTCAAATGGACACAAACGGAACTCGATGCCCTGGATAGGAGAGTCCGTACATTGTTGACAGCATATCGGATGCATCACCCACGGTCATCGGTGATGAGACTGTATATCCCGCGGAAGTGTGGCGGTCGTGGCTTCTTAAATGCTAAGACCCTGCACAACCGTGAGATATGCAGTCTCAGGGAATATTTCCTAGAAGCCGACGTGGGGATGCATCGAGATGTAGTTGCAGTGGACAAGGGCCTCACCCCGCTCTCCTTGGCTAAAGAGAACTGGTGCATACCTGTAGTGCTCAAGACTAATGATCGCGAGGAGGTTTGGAAGAGTAAGGAGCTTCACGGACGCTTTTTCCGGGCCCTACACGGGCCCGATGTCGATTTCTTAGCGTCCGTATCCTGGCTACGATTCGGTGATCTATTTGGAGAAACCGAAGGTTTTGTCTGTGCAATTATGGACGAAGTTATTATGACGAATAACTACCGGAGATTTATTGTGAAGGATGGCACTGTTGACATTTGTCGGGCATGTCACCGACCGGGAGAATCAATCCGTCACATTATCTCTGGATGTTCTCGTCTCGCTAACGAAGAGTACTTGCATAGACACAACCTTGTGGCCAGGATTATCCATCAGCAACTTGCTCTGAAATACAACCTCGTGGAATCAGAAGTACCATACTACAGGTATGTGCCCGATCCAGTTCTTGAAAATGGCAATGTCACATTGTACTGGGATCGATCCATCATCACTGACAGGACTATTGTAGCCAATAAACCTGATGTAGTGGTGGTGGATCGATTGGAGAAGCGCGCAATGATTATTGACATAGCAGTTCCGCATGACGTGAACCTCGTGAAGGTCGAGAAAGACAAGCAAATAAAGTATCTTGACTTGGCCCGCGAGGTTGTCGACATGTGGGATGTGGACTCAGCGATCATTGTGCCGATAGTTGTTACTGCCAATGGCTTAATTGCCAAGAGCCTCGACCAACATCTAAGGAGGCTCTCGTTAGGCGGCTGGATCAAGGGCTTGATTCAGAAGGCAGTACTTCTGGACACGGCCCGCATTGTCAGGAGGTTTCTCTCTCTGGAGCCCTGACCGCCGGTAGCTTGGACCCTGTTCCCGATACCGATGGGCTACTATTTTTTATATTTTTAAATGTTTTTATTTTTTATTAATATTTAAAAATGTATTTTATAGGTAAATATAATTAATAAATGGTGATAATAATAATATGTGGGGACATTTCACACACGGCCATCTGACCCCAAACTAGGGAGACCCTGTACTATGGGTGTCAGACAGCTGATATACATACACAAATACATTTTTAAATACATACATATATAGATAAACAACACCCAGACACAAGGCAAACACAAGTGCTCATCACACAAATATTTACCCTGGTGTATTACTTGTTACCCAGATAAATCTCTTCATCTACTACATTTATTTATTTATTTATTTATTTATTTCTTTGGGAAAACAAACAGTTACACAAAAGTCTCTTAAATAACAATTCTTAGTATATAAAGTTAATAGTGTATGTGTAACTCACAACGTTATCCACATGTTACCTATTCAAAATTTTATATGAGAACTAACTAAGCATGCGAGTGAATCTCCATTACATGACATAGCTTCGGCTACAGTTACAAAAAAATTTAGTTTATAAATTTTTGAATTACAGTATTTCGAAATTTGTTTGATGATAGTGTAAATAGATCTATGTCCGAAAAATGTGTGTTATAATTATTTGCTATACGACGTAGAGGTGCGCGGACTCCAGCATTGGTGCGGCAAGATGAAATGGCGAATAGTGGTCGTGCACGCACCTCGCGTCTCTTAACAGTTCTAGGTACAACATAACTTAATTTATTTACCAAATCAGAGCAGTCATATCTGCCACCACATATATCATACAGAAACATCATCTCTAGGAAAAGGCGTCTAGACTTCAAGTCCATCAACGTAACATCTTTACAGGAGCCATTAGGGCTCAAACCATGTCGGCAACGGTAACGCACTGCTTTGAGAAATTTGCGCTGTACATTTTCTATGCTGTCTACGTATCTTTTATATAAAGGATTCCATATCAATACGGCGTATTCAAGTTGTGACCTAATAAGTGACTTATAAAGATGCATGTAGGTATCAGGACGCTTAAAGTCTGAGGTGGTTCTCATCACAAAACCATACATGCGGTATGAGTTGTTAATAATTTTGTTAATATGTTGATCAAGATGGAGCCTACTATCCAATATTACCCCCAGATCTTTCACCGACGTAACTTCGCTCAAAGGAGCATTGCTGAGAATATAAGTACGTTTTATTATATTTTTGTTTTTTGTGAATGTGATTGATACACATTTAGAAGTGCTTAATTGAATTTTGTTCTTAATACAGTACGCAGAAAATCTATTCAAGTCGTCTTGAAGTAAATCACAATCTGTAAGTGTGCGTATTGTTCTGTATATTTTGAGATCGTCTGCGTAAAGTAAGAATTTTGAATGCAGAAAACAATTCCAGACGTCATTAATAAATATTATAAAAAGTAGAGGGCCTAAAATTGAGCCCTGGGGTACGCCAGAGGTCACGGTGACTGATTTGGATTGATATCCCCTGATCACGACTCGTTGAGTTCTGTTCGTTACGTACGACATAAACCAGCGAAGTAAATCTCCGCGAATTCCGTTATATGCGAGTTTTTTAAGAAGTAACTCATGGTCCACCTTATCAAAGGCTTTCCGGTAGTCTGTGTATACGGCGTCAATTTGTATCTGTTGATCCATATTATTAAATAAATAATTTGTGAAAGTTAATAGATTTGTAACAGTAGATCGTCTTTGAACAAATCCGTGTTGTTGAGTTATGATAATGTTGTGTAGTGTGGGGTAAATTGCGCCATGTACAAGTCTCTCAAAAATCTTCGATAAGGCAGACAAGATGGAGATAGGTCGATAATTTTCTACATCCTGTTTAGAGCCGGTTTTGTGTACTGGTGTTATATTAGCCATTTTCCAAATTTCTGGGAATGTTCCATCAATAATACAATTATTGTATATGAAATGTAACGGTGTGGAAATATTGACGGCGACTTTCTTGAGAAAGTAAGGCGGTAACCCATCAGGACCGGGTCCTTTTGTTGTGTCTAATGAGTTAAGCTCTTTTAAAACTTGTTCATGACTAAACGAAATGCGATCAATAACAACACAATTATCTGTGCAACTTTCAGGAGGCATCCATTGGCTGTCGTTTAATGTTGATTTCTCATAGACTGATTGAAAATAATCTGAGAATAAGTCACAAGTTACGGTTGGGTCAGTTGAAATTTGACTTTTATAGAACACGGAAACAGGTACACCATTATTTGATTGACGGTTAGAAACATAGCTCCACAAATTCTTAACATTTTTCTTTATGTTATGCTCAACACTATACATATACTTACAGTAATTATTGTAACATTCAGATTGAAATCTACGCCTTAAAAAGGAGAATTGTTCGTAATCTGATAAGTTCTTATACGTCTTCCATTTAATCCAGGCTTTATTTTTTGATTTAAAAATGCGAATCAGCGACTTAGAAAACCAAACTGGGAATTTCGTCGATTTGGTACGAGTCTTGGGAGTGTGCTTTTTAACAGAGCCATATAAAATATTATAAAAGGTACTGACACATTCATTTACAGACAAACTACCAAAACTAGCCATCCAATCAATTTCAGATAGATCGAGATTAATTAGTTCATAATTTGCTTTGAAATAATTATATTTGTATGATTTAGCTTGCGCGAGGGTTTTAAATGTAGATTTATATGTAATAGTAGCACAAAAAGGAGGGTGATGGCCATCAATCGGCAGCAATGTACAGGATGGGGAGTATACAGTACAATCAGTATTACTGATTAATAAATCTAGAATACGACCATTGTTGTTCTTCGTGTTATTGAATTGTGACGCATTGAGTAAAGAAATAAAGTTGCTCATATGTTCGTTAGATGTTGAAGAATTACTGTAAACACATTGCAGAGCCGATACACTACCGTGTTTATTAGGTAACCAACTAATATCTGGTAAGTTATAGTCTCCAAATAGATAAAATATTTGAGTGTTGAGGTTGTATAGAGTTCTCTGTAGAAGATTAAAGTGGTCTTGGTAAATGTCCTCAGAAGATTTAGGCGGAATATAGACTCCGCTAATAAGGTAGTTTCCATCAGTTTTATTCCCTGGTAATTGTATGAGAATGTGCTCAATATAAGGGCTGACTGGTTGTGTCAGGGATACGAGAGTGGACGCTAAACTTTTAAGCACTGCCACCAACACCCCTCCACCTTCTTTTTTGTTGGTGGCAGTGCGGTTACGGTCGCATCGATAGACATTGTAGCGGTCATCTATGAACTCGCCGTCAGAAATATGCGGAGTCAGCCATGTTTCCGTCAGGATTATAACATCGTAACAATTCGATAAAATATTCATAAACAATATGTTAAGTTTGGTGCGTATACCTCTACAATTCTGATAATAAATATTTAAATTATCCACAGTTGAAGGGTTGACACTTTAAAAAGCTGAATTTAATAAGTTTATAGAGCGGCATTGTCCACATAATTGATATATAGATGAAGTCTGGGCTATATAACGGGCACATAAATAATATGACAATATGTGGAGGCAGATCGGACTGAGTAATATTGAGATGATAATTAGTAACGAAATTACCTATAATAGTATACCTGCTAATAGCAAAAGTTGAAAAATAAAATATGAATACTATGATATAATATATAACAGCACCTAACATTTTAAAAAAACAAACCGTATGATAAGTATATAGAAAACAAAAATAAATCCTTAAACGATTAATCTTAATTACTAGCTGTAGTACCTGTAACATTTGTAAGAGGGGCGCCAGGTTTAATTTTAGAAATATCCTGAGTAGACCGAATTGCAATAGCAGGCGCCCCATCAACCTCTCGCACGAGAATGGTGGCATGCTTGACCCAGACGAACTTGTACTTGTTTTTATTTGCGGCTTCTTTGCAGGCGCGAAACAACTGCTTGTTTTTTAGCGTGAGATGTTCATTCATATAGATGGATTGTACTGTTCCAGAAATTCCTAGTTGATCAGTTTTTACCCCCTTTGCCAATCGGAATGCACTGAGTAGATTATCCCGTAATATTCGGGAGCTAAGCTTCACAACAATGTTCTTAGGTTTATTGGTATCTTTCCGTGCATGCGGGACGCGATGAATAGCAATTATGTCTCTTTGATTCAGTGAACAGTTTATTTTAGCGCTAATATTTTCCATAATTGTTATCAAGTTTTCAGATCGCCTTTCCG
Source organism: Charanyca ferruginea (assembly GCA_947361185.1). Classification (NCBI taxonomy): domain Eukaryota; kingdom Metazoa; phylum Arthropoda; class Insecta; order Lepidoptera; family Noctuidae; genus Charanyca; species Charanyca ferruginea. Next base: position 28,697,881 of record OX376063.1, read on the forward strand.
GGAGATTGCATATTTCCACGTTACATTGCCTGGCCTGTTGCTCAAGTGTGTCAATTTTCGCTTCCAACCCGAATATCGTTTCATTCAACAACTCAGTGCTCTTGTTTTGCATGGATATGGTATCGACCTGTTTCCTTAAGTCAGCTTGCAGGTCGGAGGTATGTTCTAACGACACTTGTAAGCCAGTAAGTTTTTTGACCAAATCATTGTGCTTGTCATTTACGTGTTTTTCAAGTAATAAGTGATCAAAACGCAGCGAATTAAGGTCATTTTTAATTTCCGCAGTGGCTGCAGACAATGAGGACAGTTCAGTTTTTATAGAACTTACATTTTCTGTTAATTTTGACATAGCACAGTCAAAGTAAGATCTCAACTCGTTAAATTTCAAATTTATATCTTGGTTAAGAGAGTTGATAGCATTTGTTATTTCTGATTCAGGTTGTTTTCTCTTTCTTTGTGTTACGTTTTCAGGCGTTCCAGTAATGTTTGTTAGATTTGGCGAGGAAGCAGACGTGGTGGGCGAGCGGATCATTATTAAATAAAATAAAAGGCGCCACCAGTAACTCGAAAAAGAAAGTGTAATTATAGATGACGTGAAAAGCTTCAACCAATCAAACGTGCCGATACTGGTCAAGTATTTCGCGCGCCGCCTTCCACTAATTCGTGGCTCAGTGGTCCCAGGCGGCGCCTTGGTCGTAATGCACGTCGTGTCGTGAGTTCAAACCCCGGTATCACAGAACACTTTTTCAAAGTTTATTCTGTGTTTTAATGTGTTTAGTGTCTTGACTCACCGCCAGAGTAGAACAGGATGGAGCTATACAGATTTGAAGATGGCGTCGACTGCTTATGGGCACCTCCACAAGATAGTAAGAGAGGTACCGAACTTTGTAGTTTAAGAAACCAAGTAAATAAAATAAATTTAGAAAATAAAAATAGCAGAAATCCGACAGAGATCCACTCGCGATGCAGTTCAACGGACGAATGAATGATACATAAAAGATAGATAACTATTTTGTTGAAGGTCGTAAGGTTCATAAAATATAAATGCTTAGCATCCACCATTCTTGCTACAGAGGCTACTGGGTCGCCGGTCGCTCGGTGACCGAAATGTTTTATAAAACATCCTTGTGTTAACTCCTGACGCCATGCTCAATTATTTAAACTGCTTATAGGACTGTTTAAGTTTAAGATACCACAGACTATATCGCGCAATAGCCTAAAAAAATAGAATTACAAATCATAGATGGGCGATGCGATAGACATACGAGCAAGTACCCGTACTATTTACTTAGAGTGACATATTGAGCAAAAAAGCATCATCAAGCGCAAGCATTATCAAGCATCATCAAGCACAAGCATTATCAAGCATCATCAAGCAGTCTCTGCTTGCTGGTACATCTGTCACTAACTTTAGAAATAAGCGGTAAAACAGCTTCCTTGTTAAACAAAGTCCAAAAAACTTTTCTTTCATAATATGGAACTAAGACAAGATTCTAAGAAAATATATCTACTGTCAACTAAGTACTAGTACTTACTATCAATATATTATCTTATTATAATAAAGAACCGTCACTAATACGAATCAATTCAGAAATATAATATATACGAGTACATGTAGACTAAAGACCGAACGTTCAGGGTTCACTTGTTTTTGCGACGAAAAGGAATCCCTTTATGGACGGAAACGAATCCCCTTTGTAAGAGAACCCTCGCAAACGAACAATTGATGACTTTGAGAGGTGTCCTGCGGGACCCCAAAGTGACGGTTTCGCTAGCCCATTATTTTCAGTCCCATAGGCACCACACTTTCCCGTTCCCGATTTTCGTCAAATTCTTTTCCCTTTTCCCATCACAAACTTCGTTGAAAACAACATTTTATGTACCTACCATAAACAGTAACAAAATAAGGTTTCGGTGGTATGGTATCTCAAATAAATACCAATCGACCTAGTTTGTATCTCCCGGTATCCAGGGAATGTATACTGTCAGTTATGGTAGGCATCCCTCGCTGAAGTAATTATTTCGGAGCAGGACAGGTATTATTATCGATATTGCTCTCCAATAGTTGAGTTCACCTTCAATTTGAATTAGATTGCTACAATTCTGATCGACGAATTTGCGGTACAATATAAATTGACATGTTTATTATAAAGTAATGAATCAACAATGTCAACTTTAAATAATAATATTACAATTTACTAAAATAAATGGAATACATAATAACATTGAAAACTTTCAAAAAACTATTTAACTTAAATATTTTTCTTTCAACTTTATATCAAACGAATTTATATAATTACTCAATTTCAAGTTATTTTATAAGTTGTTCCATATAAAAAGTGAACAGAACCTTCGTCAACCCTACACCCTACATTCCAGTCATAAAAAATGCAAAGTTTCCATTCTTAAGGCGACGATAGGTATACGCCGGCGACCTTGAGCGACCAGAGAATCGTATGCGCTGCGTCCAAAACTCTTAAAGTTAAGTCGAACTTTAACTAAAAAAAAACGCATATACTAAAAGATAGACAATAAAATTGTCTGTAAGAAAGTAGAAGTTTCGTTTAAATATTCCAGGTAGATTTTGTGTGATTATTAATGCTTGGTCCGCGTCAGGCACAACTTCACGATTTAATTAAACTATTTAATATGAACTTAATCAAAAATATTCACATACTAAATGATTAAGAGAATGTTCTAGTTTAACACATATTTTTTTCAAATCATTTACACTACACATTTTGACGTGATTGTCAGTTTAAAATCTGCAAAACTCGCTTGTTAGCGCCTTAACGATGATTTTTTCACTCGCGTCACGTTCTGAGTTACAGTTGACGTGCCATGGGGTTACCGTGAGCACTCTCCGAGAATAAGGAAACTCATGTTGTTGTTTTTTTAATGAAGGTCATCCGGTAACAATGCATTTTATATGATTGGATTAACATATGGGAAGAGTCGTCATAAATGTGTGTACGTGTAGGCGGTTCAGAAGAAAAACGTAGCTTACGACATAAAGACCAACAGGCACTCCAATTCTCCAATGAAGAATCTCGATGACGGATTTTAAACTAAAATGTACGTCTAGGTAATGTTTTCACTTCTCTTGCTCAAAAAGACCGTCATTGTAGCATACCAGAGCGGGGATAAAATAGCATTTCATCCTCTAGGGCTTCCCCTAGTTTTTGTTTTTGTTTTTTAATTTTTGTGTGTCAAATATGACAATGAGCCTTACAAAAACGAAAAAGTATTTAGTCATAAGTAGAATAATCATGAATAAAGACTCAACTTATTACTGTTTCATAAAAAAAGAACCTCATTTTAATTTTGAAAATGTAACTAAAATCGGCGATCTCTGGTAGAATGCATGCAATGTGTTGCGGCTACAGAAGAAACAAAAAAAATTTTTCATATTGTATTGGATTGTTTTATTTTCTCGCAATCGTAGTGAAAAGTATAGTGTAACACACGGCGCTAAAACCCATTAAAACTCGGTTTCTATTTACTCCCTCGCTAAAGCTCGGGAGTAAAACTACCTCGTGTATAATGGGTCATTTTAGCTCCTTGTATAACAATCTACTATTATTTTAGTATTCAAACAAAATATTGCTTACGCTGTCCTAACACAAAATAGAAAGGTAAATAACCAACTATATTACTGCGAATAGTTTAAGTACTAACCACACGTGGCATTACAGGAAACAGACTACTCTCGGTGTCTCATAACAATAAACGTTCCCATACTGACCCAGTTTGTTCCATCCCTAATATAAACAATAAACTGAGGGCTGTTTGTGTAGAAAAGCGTGATAATCGTGACTCTAGCGCAGAGGGTTGTTTTCACCGGGACCCGAGCGTTTCCGGAAAATAACGAAGGTGTAGTTTTATTGTCGAGAAGGTCTTTACTTTATTGTCTGGTCTACGCGACATCCTCTGTCTTGTTATATTTTTTAAGAAAATAACCCCTGAATATTTCTGTGAATGCAAATGTCAGAAACGTAGAGGCAAAGTTGGGAATGCCCATTATTATCTACAGGGTGGGATGGCAATAGCACAAAAAATGATCATGGTAGGATTTGATAATTCGCTCTTCTCACAAGTTAGAAAACCAATATTTCATATGGTGTTTTATTTTGGTTACATTTACAATGCTCTTTAGTATATCTGTTTTTTTTTTATTTTGTGTTTAGGATTTATTTGATAGTTTCTAAATATTCTTATGAACTAGTATTACCAGTATTTTATTTTTTTGTCGTCCCCACCCTGTATATCTATATTAATATTAGGAGGTAAAGTTTATTTGTTTTTATTTTTAAGATTTTTGTTTTGTTTTTCTTTTATTAATTTTTTTGTTTTGTTTTGATAATCTCTGGAAATTCTGATTTAAAAAATATTTCACTGATAGGATTCCACACTGTTTCTGAGTGTCAAAGGATGTAATTTATGGCATACTGACTTCCACGCGGACAAAGTCGCGGGCAGAAACTAATTTTTCTGAAAGGTATACGGTCACCATTTAAACCCGACTAAATATATAGTTAAAGATATAAAAGCCCTAATAGACCAACCCATTCCACCAGTAATAAAAGTGAAATATGAACTGGTGTTTTTTTCTTCCACAAATTGACCACTGCTAGTATTTTTATGCCCATTATTGCTTCCATTTCTAGATCAGCAAACAATAAATATATGATAATGTACGCCACGCCTAAGAAGTAAAAACTGCCGAACGATATTGATTATTCAAACACCAAATTATTGCCTCCATTGTCTGCGCAATTAGGACGTGGCAACAGTCCAGTGGTCACCAACGAGCAATGAACGCGGAACTGTTAGGAGCGTTGTTGTTTGTAAACAAGCGAGTAGATTGGATTAGTAGTTTTAGTACAAAACAACATTATTGGGACGTGAAAATACAAATAAGTTTAGTTTATAGCCACTGTCTGTGCGAGCAAATAATTTGGTCTTTCGGTCCTAATGAGCGCGTACAAAAGGTTTTGTATTCAATTTGGAAGGTAAACAATGTTACTAATGTGAACGGGACTGAATCGATTTATTTACTTAATGTTCTGTAATGTATGTTATTTGGAGCTGATTCGACTTCTGTGTTGGGAACTTGGGATCTGTTTTGCTAAACATTTCGTGAGATCTATTTGACGCACCTGAGCTGGTGGTTAAGTTAATTTATTTGTTTTCGTTCGGCTGTGTGTTGTTTTGTATTGTTCCTGAAGTTGCGCTATTTTACCATTTTGTTTTGGTAAACATAAATAATATTATTTTTTTAAGTTTTGCATCAAATAATTTATGATCATGTTACAAACTTTACTCGGAACTTCGTCAGCATTTGTCGAAGTCATGTATGCCATAAAATATAGCTTATATCACTCGACTATTGGTAGGTACAGTTTTTTTATCAGTAATATTTTTTTTTTGTAATCGGTCCTAGTACTTCTAGAGTACTTTATCTCTTACAGACAAAACAAACAAACACTACTTCGGACTCCAAGTATTTACACGGTACTTAGTATCCGAAGGTAAGTGCTTGATGTACAATGGTAAAAACCAACGGAACAAAGTCAAACTCTTTCTCACAGACTTTCCACAAACAAACACAGAATCTCTACACTTTGGAATCTTAGTATCCTCTACGTCACAGCAGACACATTATCACACTCAGTCAGTCCCGCGCCTCTTCAGACAGGACCCCTTCCCTTCGCGACTTCAGATTATCCCGTTATTAGTTCGTGACGTAATAGGTTTTAGTTGGTTATCACCTCTCCCGACGCGCGGCGGGTCGCGGCGGGTCGCGAGCCTCTTTACGACCAAACATTACCTGTCCTTGTTTATATAGGGTGGTTTTGAAACAACGTATTTACAGAAATTGGTCATTTCAATAAAAAGGTTTGGAAAATCCATTCGAATTTCAAATAGTAGAGAGGGTCTCGTGGAAAGCCTTACGAATCCACCGCTCATAATATAGGCCGCCGAGGTAGGTCCATGTATGGGTGACCATCCACTTTAAGGCTTGTATACATGCCAATAACCTTGAGCATTTGGCCCGTACTGAATTTGTGGACGAGTGCGGGGATGATGTATTGTCATCAGACGCATTTTTAATTTATTGTAATAAAAATAATACATATTTGTAAAAAGTAACAAAACCGAATCATTTTCCTTCGTATTGCAAAGCAGTAGATATTTTTTTAATACTCTTTTGATAAGAAATTAAGAAGTAAAATGGTTTCATCTCAACGATTTGGAGGTGATTTGTCATTTTTTTTTCTTATTACGTGATACCGATAGAAAATTGTGGTAAGCCAAATTACGTATCATATCATGTAGATTACTAACAATTTTTCAGAAGTAAATTCTCTGTAAATGCCGACGAAAAGTTGCTTCATCTGCATGTTTCTTTCAAACTTTTTTCGAGAGAGCAGCCTAAACCGACCCTTTTGACCGCTCCTTGCCTCGCAAAGCACGTAAAACCGCTGCTATTCGTAGATCTTTAACAGCCATTATGGGTAAACAGATGCCATTAAGTCTGATAACTTGTCTTTACCAAGGGGTATCATGTTACCTAGAATTGGGTTGTGAACAACAGATAGGCAGTCGCTTCACGTATAAGTCTGGTCACAAGTCAGTTGTATCCAGTTAGAATGGAAGCTGACCGCCACATAGTTGGGAAAAGACTAGGTACATTTAATAATGTTAAATTTAGTACCTCCTTCCTCCAATGATCTTTATCTTATTAACTGGACATGTAAAACGAAACTGACTTTAAAAATAGTAGAACATTAAAATAAGAGCCGCAGAAGTGAGTGTTGTGGCTGCACATAAATTAGATACTGTCCTTAAATAGATTGTTTACAGTACGATAGTTGAGTTGCAGTGTGAGATAAACTCTCAAAAACGTGGTCGCCATTACGGTCACATCTAGATAAAGTTATTTATTATTTTCAGCCTGTATTTACCCACTGCAGGGCAAGACCTCCCTTTCTTCTTCCCAACCCTCTCTGTCCAGAGCTAGTGTGGACCAATCCCTCCTGTAAGCGTCAAGCTCATTCCACCATCTACGCCTAGGTCTACCTCGATGTCGCTAGACGTTTACCGGGATAAAGCTGGATAAAATTGTGAGCATCAACACCTAGCACAGATATCTATTCCAAAAGGATTTTTAAATGTAACCCGGTTACCATTAAATGTCCATTATCATAAAAAACGTCGTTAACCAGTAAACACCCTGTATAAAGTCGTAGCGTTGATTAAACTGTCACCTAAGAAACTCCAAGTAGTTCCGTAGATTGAATTCTGTTCCAAATGATGTTATTTAGATTAAGTGTCCGTTATGACGGCTAGCTCATTAAAATAATAATTATGATGTTTGTGATATTTTCGGTCGCGCCTCGCGACAAAATACCTATTATATTGTTGCTTTTTATTCTAAAAATTATGACAGTGACAGGTAGTGCCTGTCACTGTCATAATTATTGGGAATAGGATATAAATAGGTAGGTACTAGAATTATAAATGTACCGTATGACTTGGGTCATATTTTTTTGTAACTCGTTTAGTAATAATGGTTACCGATGTTAGTATTAATACATATAATCTTAGGTACAGACGCCAGGACATCAAACCATACCAAACTGTCAAATATTCCCAATTGAATATGAACCTTAAACTTTGGAAATAAAGTTAAAAATCTATCAAAGAAAATTGACAGATTTTTGTAGTTTGATATGCTGCCCCTGTACCTATGATACTAAAATAGATTTTTATTTTTTAGATGAACATTATATATTTTCAAGAGTTGAATAACGTAGGTCCCTACTTATCGGTACGAACGCAATTTGAAAATAACAAGCAGTAACGCTATAACAAGCTGAGTTTAATCAGCGAACACGCGAGATGTTATCAATAATTGCTCACACAACACGGCGGCCCTCCGAGCTCCCATGTGTATCACAAACAATACTGTTGGCACAACTTCTAACAAAGCCAACAAACCTCTTGCGTCGTACCCACACCGCACCAACTACCCACATGTACTCATACCTACTCATACAATAGCTCTCAAAATACGGGCGATCCGTATCAACGCGCAATATATCACAAAGGTAGCTCACAGTAACTCATGCTCTAAAGATAATTTGAAAACGAACAAAAGGGTTAAATTTATAGAGTGCGTGTTCCACTGAAAAGCTTTATTGGCGAAATTCCTTTGAAATAACGGCATTAGTCGCGTGTCGGTAAACACGCTAGGGACTGCTGACGGATTTTAATAACTCGATGCAGTCGGCTTGCAAACTTCCAAAAGTTTAGGCACTGTGGCAGTAAGGGTATAAATAAAGAAGCTAAACTATCAGCAAACTTGATTCAGACATACGGTCAACTGCTGTAACATTGCCTACGTGCTCAACATTGCCTACATTCTAAAAAGTTAAATTATTGCCGCTGAGTAATGTTTTTGCTGTGTATGGTATTACTAAAAGCAAGTCGGCTATCTATATGGCAAAAAAACATTTCCCAGCGGCAATAATTCAACTTTTAAAAAAGTAGACAATGTTGAGCACGTTGGCAATGTTACAGCAGTTGACGTACAGCAGTGACTGGCTAAAAAGGTACCTAATATATTTAAGTCCCAATACCGTTCCAAGGATTCCAGGAAAGAATCCGGAAGTAAGTCCTACTTTCTCTTAGGTAGAAGCATGTGTTGATGTGTGAAATCAATGAATCAAATTTACATGGAACCTTAACTGTCAAAAAAAAAATGATAGACGCAAACTTGTAACATCATTTTAATAATATTTCTCTATAATCTCTTCTTCTTCCTGCCCTAATTCCATGTTACTTGGGGTCAGCGCAATATTATTAAACAATAATTAAATAACATTTCTCTATAATCTATAAAATAAAAAAACCAGGCAAATTGTATTTCTGTAGTGGTCCTTACATCCAACAAATTGTACGAGTAAGCGTACGTGTAGTAGCACCTCGATGCATCTTACATTGGCACCGGCCACCGCCAAGCTCAATTGGTGCTGGGAAACAAATGAATGTGCTCTCACACACATACATAATGTTAAAGGCGCTAACACACTGGGACGACATGGCGACGTCGCCGGCTACGTATCCAAACAATTCTTAAAAAATTATCAATTTGGAAGCGTAGCCACGACCGACCAGTCCCTACGTGGAGACTGCAAGATACTCTGATTACCTGGCTACGTGTAGCCAAGTCGCCAGTATTTTGTATACAAGTAAGTTACGCCTCCATTACTCAATGGCCAGCTCATCTGATTTGTGTTCATGTTTTGTGCGAAAACAATGAGTTTTGGTACAGAAAGATTTATTGTTTAGATTCAAAACCATCCAGGTCTATGGGATACCCAGTCATTCAGTAAGCACTGGCTACTTACTTGGCAACCTCATTTGACTACGGTAGATAGCCAGAGGTAGCCATGGCTACGTAGCCAGCAACATCCCAGTGTGTTAGAGCCCTTAAGTGAAATAGAAAAAAGAAAGCTTAAAAAAATTAAAACCCGACTGCTACAAAAATGGGTGTGTAATATATGGCATAATAACAGATAGTATAATATCACTTGAAATAACGTTCACATGATATAATTTGTATATGCTATAAAAACAAATAACCTAATTTCATGTGATCAAATGTTATATTTCATATAAACTTCTTTTACTCTAATAACATTTAGTATAAAGTTCATTTCATATAATTTTCAATTTGTATAATGCTCTTTTTATATAACGTTCAGTTGACCTAATTTTCATTTGACCTAATAATGAAATTAACAAAATTTCAGTCAAAATTCTGTAATGAATAAGTAAATATCAGGAAACATACTGTTATAGCCGGTTGTACGTGGTTTCATAGCTAATAGTTTTATAGAATTTCGTTTCACATAAAACTTTTCTTATAATTTCGTTTTATAAAATAATTAATACGCAAAATACTAACTTTGAAGATTTTTAAATCATTGATTTTTGTTTCACATGAAGTTTAATGTTAGATTATTCATATAATAGAATAACAAATCAAATATTATTTATCCTTATATTGTTTTTTAATATAAAATGTATTACCACAAATGGAGGTCTCAGTTCTAACCAAACCTAATGCGCGTACGTGCAAGCAACCATGCAGCATGCAAGCAAGCATGCAGCATGCAAGCAAGCATACATCATGCAAGCAAGCATGCATGCAGCATGCAAGCAAGCAAGCATGCGTAATGCAAGCAAGCATGCATAATGCAAGCAAGCATGCATCATGTAAGCTAGCATGAAACATGCAGCAGGCATGTTTTCTGTCACGGCTCCGGTGTTGCGGGGCTCCGGCGGACCCACGCGATCTTATCGTCGCAGATGGTTTTCTCGCTTACCGCCTGCTCCTCAGTTCGCGGGCCGCCTCGCCCCTCTGCGCCTACGCGGATTTAAATTACACTCTAGGTGTAGGGCAGACAGGACTACGGTGGAGTCGATTTGGCAGCGATTCGTTTCTGTCATTAACTTTTGTAGCACAACATAATTATTGACTTTGACGGCCGCTGCCGCGGTCAGCTCGCTCCGCTTGCTCGCCTTCGCGCGTTAATGGTCACTGTTCTAACCTAACCTAACCCAAATTGTTCAATAACTAAATTATGCTAAACGTTACATACAGTTTTCGAATATTATAGTAACTGAATATTATAATATATGAACATTAGTTCAAATGTGCATTATAGAAAATGTTCATTATATCAACTAAAATTAGGTAAAATGAAATTATATCAATAATTCATTTCATCGTTATATTAAAAAAAAGTATGTTAAATGAAATTATATCATATGATCTTTAGAGTTTTTGTTATTATTTCAAACGTTACACACCCTACAAAAATCGAAAAGCATGAAACATCTACTTACTTCATCTACTACTACACTACATCTACTTCTACTTTAACGTCACGTTGAAAGATATGAGTGAAGTACTTTGTGAATGAATAAGAATAAAGGTGTTCACAACTTACACTACCAACTAAGAAACCCGTTTAATTTGCTAACATTACGGACCGGTGTCGTCATAAATTAGTTAGAGACGTGAGATTTAATACATTGTGACAATGTAATAAAGTTCGAGAGCCGCAGCCGGCCCGGACCGGCGCCGTCACGTGCCGCCGAAACTGATGAGGAAATGTTGGCTCTATTAAAATATAAGTGTGTTGGAATTGGAGACCTAATATTATTCTACTTTGTCTGAAACGAACGAAGAGAAAATAGAGTTAATACGAAGATACATTACAGACAAACTACTTTTAGTAAGAAATAAATTAAAGAACGAAGATAGTTAAAGTCGTACATTATTTTATCCTCGTTCTTTAATTTATTTCTTACTAAAAGAATATACTATATTAAAAATTTTTACTGTTTATCTTAATTAAAATCCATTGTAGCTAAATCAAAATTTTCCAAGTGTACATGGCAAATGAGTCCACTTCAACAGAGGTTGGTTCTACTAACCACAATATTTGACCCCATTCTACAGTCGTTTGTGAAACGTATTTCACGCGATTTCATCCAGTAGGTCAAAACATTTCTCACTTTTTGTAAAGTTCATGATGGACTTATGTTGTTCGTTAGTCTAGGCAAACAATACAAAAAAAATAAATTGCTTTGAAACCAACAAAGTAATTAAAACATTCCTTCAATAAAATTCATAACTCTAATATACTGACATCGAAATGAATGAAAACATTCCAAACGTACGTACAGATGTTAATTAAATGCCGAAAAATAATAAACTTCTCATCAATTCAAACTGTTCTCAATTAAAATAAGAACTAAAATGACCGACCGCGAGCCCCGAATATATGAAGCTCTAAAAAGGTTAATAACTTCGCAGAAACTGCTAACTACTTCACTTCAAATGTAAATTAATCGCTGCCAAATTACAACGAAATGCATTTCTGTGTAGTGGACACATAGTTGAAAGGAAAAAAATTGGTTTTAGAGATTATCTTGAGAAAACTATTAGTTTTATGACTCGCAAAAAACACATAACAACTCGAGTAAATAGCAGTTAGTAATTTATTTCCTTAACGAAAAGCGATAAACTGATGGTTTCATTATAAATTTATAACTCCATGGTCTACTGTGTCATGGACATGCGAATCAAGATAATTTTATATAAAAAATATTAGAATATGATTTTAGTAATTAAAAAAAATAAAATTAATCATTTAAGTGACATTAAAATAAAAATACAACCTATAATTACTATCAACTAAAATAAAAAGACATAAAAAAATAGTAAAATAATAGGTGAAACGGCAACAGTTGTGTTAAACAGACGTAATCTTAAAGTATTTTAATACTGCAATAATCAACCAATTTGCCAAACATGGAAAAAATGATAGTTTCCATACAAATTCGCAGCAGCAGATCAAAAGAAACATGATAATACGAATAATACGATGTCTGTAAAAAGCGTCAGTTAGAACAAAACCAATCATAACACGAACACGATTGAAAAACGAACGAACAGTCTTGTTTTTTATGGAAGTGCACAGAGCAGCACAATGTAGAATTTGAATCGTAGTTTCGAATTCCTTGTTAGCTTCTCATTTCCTTTGTAAAAATGTTATTGTATCTCACTCTGTAACATGAATTTCTGATTTAAAGCAACGATACGATTACGTATTTGTTTTAATGTGATTATTAGAATAGAATTGTTGAAAGCAAGTTTGTGTGAGAATATATTCTCAGACAACTATCACAAACACACTACACTCACTCACTACAGTTTTTTAAAGATTACAAATATAAAAAAATCTGTCATAAAATGAACAGAACTATATAGAAGAGAAGTTATAGATATCATCATCATAGTCATCGCGCCTTTGACCAGCGTTACGGCACAGTAAAAGTATTAGTACTACCGTACAGTAGCAACACGCTCCGCCCCATCCGACACAGTGTTCCTCACCTCTTCTCGCGAGGAACCTGCTCTCAGAACTGCTTTTAGTTCGAGTGGCGCGTAGACACGCACACACACGCAAGTATTTGTACAGTCTGTTATTTTGGTAGTAGTGTAGGCAATTATATCGTTTCGTTTATATGGAGTGTCGTGGGTGTGGTCACGGTGTCGACACTGGTGACTGAGGCGTCGAATAGATTTAAATTTTATAATAAGACGTTCAAAAGTGCCTTTTAATGGTATAATTGAAATAAATGATTTCACTTTGACGACGTCGGGGCACATCACGACTTCTTGTCAGTCCAAGGTGCGACGTCGCGCCGTCGTACTTTAGCCAAGCCCTAAATCGATCTCGAATAAATGTATATTTGTCTGAAAAGTTAAGCGAGCCATTAACATATTCATTGTATTCAGTTCAAACTTCGGCTGAACGTCGCAACTTCAGCTTTCACTCGAAGGTAGCAGTTTGTATTACATCTGTGTAGTGAATGCAACTCGTTCACTAGGATAACTGAATTTAGTAAAGCAGATTCTATTACATATTGAACACGAATTCCCAGAGTAGTTGAACATTATTGACAGAAACTATTATTAGATACCACTGCATACTAACACTCAAAGTAAATTGCGTGAATAATGGATCAGTCTCCCAGCCCACGCTGTTACTGAGGCACACGCCAATGTTGCGCACATTAGTACTACACGCTTTGATATACTTGTTTATCCGATGCTAGTTTCTAAACAAGTGATCTATTCTTTGTCATTAGCATTCTTCAGTAATCATCATCATGACAACCTTTAGTCGCCCTCTACTGGGCATAGGTCTGCCCCAAGGAGGGTTCAGCCGTAATCACCATGCTTGGCCGATGCTTGTTGGCGATCGCAGTAGGTGTTGATACTCAGAAGGCGCTGCTGCCCATCCTCTGGTCAATATCCCTCTGTCGCCTTCTACAACACCCACGAGTAGAAATGGGGTGGTGTTATTCGCAGCCGGCATCACATGGTAAATTTATCACGGTATATTCTTCAGTACAACCGTATAAAATAGATACACTATTTCATTCATCAAATACACAACGTTGTTTTTACTGTAAGCCTTAAACTATATTAATTACTAGCGACCAGGCGTCTTCACACGGGTATCAAAGCATAGCCATCTTCATAGCTCCCGGTCGTCATGATTTTTTCAGCCACCTTCAACAATCGTCGTCATATTTCAGCCAAAACCTTAACAAAATCTTTACACAAAATCTTAACAAAGTATACACCTAAACCTTCCGTATGAATTACTGTCTATGGGTGAAACCCGTGTGAAAACCCGTTCAGTAGTTTTTGAGTTTATCGTGAACAAATAGGCAGACTTGGTGTTGTAATATGTAGTGATTATAAAATTGCTATAATATAGGTAAGTACACATTGAACACGCTATGGATAACTCAAATTAATTTTGTTACGGAGTCGAAAGTGACGTCTCCGAGCTGATAGATGAGGTAGTAGGCAGAACCTTAATTTAATTAAAGACTTTCTGCCCTAAATAAACAGTCGATGATGTTTACTGTGTATTTGTACGAAGTCCAATCTATACTACAGTATAGGCATCCCCAAGGGCCGCCTGGACAGGTGTGACGCAGATTACATTACGCCTGGCTTCGTGGGACGGACGCGGGGGACTCCAAATGAAGAGCATTATCATGCATCATACACACGCAACTACATTGTTACCAACAATACCTGTATAACTTAGAATAGTTGGAACGCACAGATTCCTGAGGTCATCGACTTTACTCCTGACTTTGGAATGGTTAATCAAATCTAAATTATATAATCTATACTATCAACTTCTCTGATTTGTTTTATTGATTTTTGTTATTTTGGTAGACTAATATCAACCAGTTGTTATATCTGTTTGAAGATTAAAATAAGCTCCTGACAGGTGAGGGTAGTCTTACACTACTTTGGGTATGATATTTTATGTCTCGTGTGAATACGAGACATAAAATATTATACCCAAAGCTGTCATCTTTAAAAAGACGACAACTTTCCATCCAAATCATTTCTCTTAAATACCTATTTCCGTTTTCCCGTTAAATCTCCTCAACTCACTGCATTAGGTATCCCACAGAGCGTCTCGCCTCATCTAGTGCAGGGCGACACTCGGGCGTCTCACGGAGTCAGGGCTGCCACAGACGTGTATTTACTTCACACATTAAGCAGGAATTAGCTCACACGAGCCACGTTACGACCACACGCCAGCCACACTCCAGCTTGAGTATTTAATAGCTCGAAATTACTAAGGACTTAGGTTGTACGACTTTAAGGAGGTCACATTTCTGCGTACTGGTGACTTAATTTGAACTTTTGTGGGTCACAGTCAGCTAAAGCTTTTTTCGGATGTAAAATTTAATTGACAACATTTCAAAACACACGATCTTAAAACAAAAAAATACCATTTCTTTATTTTCGTATCCTGAGTCCAAATATATATATATATTTTTTTTATTGCTTAATTTCTGAGAAAAATAATGTAAATTCAAAACATGTGATGACGTCACATAAACGGTGGGATGAAGTAGTTACCTACCTTTGCATATATGCATTTCAATGGTTTTGATGAGTACATTAACGTCAAATAAGACGTATGTCAATGTCACTTAGTTTTTTGACGGGTCACAGTAAAGCAAAGTATAAAACGCTATTCCGCCGTAAGTATGACGTCATTTGGCGATAACGTCTTTTTAGAATACACCTAATTTCAAAGTGGAAATTATGAATGAAAAGTACATAATTTCGAAAAACGGAAAAATACGGGTGCCCTAGATTTGTATTTAATTTTATAATACATACAGGTTAAAAATATGAATTGTTGTCAATTATCATGTTTGATAACTTCAATTTCAGCAGAGCTAACACTTTTGTAGTCACACTTGTAGGCTAAATATGAATGACGCAATATAAAAATATCTACACTCTTGTTGAATGACTAGGCAATACTTGCGTACCTATTACAAGCCTTGTTTACACGTCAAGTCCAGATGCGAATGTCTACTGAAACAAAAGAAAACGTGTGACACTTGTCCCTTTTGTGCGCGCTTCAGAAATCCGCGCCCTGACACTGATGTGACAACAAAGCACTGTTTAATGTCATACTCAATACAACGAGCTTAATAGGAACGAGGAAGAATGGTCCAAACAAAATGTTTGGCCTAAACAAAAGATTTAACCAATGTTTACTTGGGTATCTTAGAAATCGACTATTACAGGACAGGTGTATAAGATAAATGGAGGACAACCAGAGGACAGATGCAAACGAAATGTATGAAAAATTTATGAAGAATGGAATAGTATTATGATGGAATACTGATTGAGATCTAAAAGAAAGATGGCTAAGACGTAAAGTCACGATGGAGAACGTAGGTGTGAGGAGGTATTCAAAATTCGATTAGAAACTTGCTAGTTTGTCTGAGACATAAGTAGATCTTAATTAATATTGTGAACTAGAAATAAACTATTTTAGCATGTTTCAGCAAACGCGCTTGAATTTGAACAGGAACTTACTCCGTAAATAACTTTGAACTTTGAGTAAGTAACAAAATTGCAGACTGTTTTAATGAATGAAGGAAGTTCGTAAATAAGCTGGTGCATCGATGCAACAGCAGCTGGCATGATTAACGGTTATTTAGCGCAAGCCAGAAGCTGTTGTAACCGTTTGTATAATGGCTCTATTGTAACCTTTGATCAACGAGTTAAACAAAGTTCAGAAACGTCTTGGTCTCGTCGTCAACAATAACTTGGTTTATTCGCTCTAAAGCCGATACGATGTCTATGCTGGTTAAGTTGCATTAGAAACAACAATGGTATTTGATAAGTATTTTGGATAGATCTATAGTCACAATTAAGTTGGTTGGTACAATAGACACTGATGGTTTGTTTCAAAATGATTAATTTTGTAACAGTTTCAATATTTCAAAGTGATTACATGAAACACACTACTATTGCTCCAAACTTATCAACCATTAATTTAAAACGGAAAACTTGTAACAGTTTCCGCACCCACTAATACCGTTTCAAGGCCGATCTAAGGAAGTTTATAGGCAATTATGAAGTCTCAGCCCTGATAAATGAGCCAATGTTTCAGCTTTTAGACCGCAGTGGCATTAATTACTGCAAGATGGGGGAGATGGGATGCGATTCGTCATACAATTCGAACTCAACTGTTTTAGAGGCTCATAAATTGTCTTGGGATACGATAGTTATGCTCGCTCATGTTAGGATGTGAGTTTAGCGTCATATTTCAAATAGCTATAGTTTTTAGTTAAGTACGTAGTCCAGAACGTATATCCTATCTCAGGTCGTGCAAGTATACAGTGAAAATCTGTGAAATATACTAACAATATTAAGTTAGGCTTGTTTGGATTCTGCATAGCTGTAGGTACATAAGTATTCTGTAACACAAACGATAGCATAAGTAAATATGAAATATAGAAATTATGTTAAGTTAGCGCTAAGACTTCGTTCTGGCCACTATCCATCAGCAAAGTTTGCCTTCTTAATGCGAAAGACTGCATCGCCAAATTGTGAGACGTGCAATAAAATTGAAGATGTGAAACATTTGCTGATGGATTGTGTTAAGAACAAAGATAAAAGCGAAACTTTGGCTAGGAACTTTGAACTAAATTTGTGGGATGTTGGACTTATCCAAAATATTTCGGCATACCCTAAATCAGAAAGGACGCATAATTTGTGGCTTAATTCAAAAGTCTATGCAGTAATTCCCTTTCCTGTTTTATAATATATACTCGTAGCTGTGTGTAAATAAAGTTAAAGGTATGTACAATGATGATAAAAATCCCTTATTAGAATATATTTTTGTGGTAGAATATATCAAAATTCCTATCACTAAATTCATGTTCAGTCCGGCTATGTTACCAATCGGCTAGAAATTAAACATGGAATGCATCGCATGCAGCTTGATTAGTGTTCACTCCACAATAGGCGAATTTAACTGGAAACACTAAAACTGAGTGCTGAGCGCGGGAAGACTGCCGGAAATTGTAATTACGTTTCGTGAAGCGTTTTCACTATCTTTATTTGCTTGATTTCTCGGATGTATATGTATGTAATTTATCTATCGAATAATCATTTTTTCACTTATTTTTACTTACAACAAAAAAACCCATCCCTCACAGGTGCGTTAACTCAAAGACTTTAAATTAATAACTACATATATATCTCTTTGCGTGAACTAGACCATAATGTAGATTGATGAGGGAATATTTCCGAGTTGGTCTACGTAGATTATTAGCACATTAATTAGTCGCAGGCTAGCATCTGTCACGCTCGTCCCAGATTTTAACCGCTGCGTTGACAAATGAACTGGTCAACTAGTCCCAATGAGATGCTATTTTGGACTGTGTGACGTCACTCGGTGCGGATGTTGGAGAGTGGAGGGACTGAGATCCTGAGTAGCTAGAACAACGTCATTTTATAATATAATTATATATTTGTCGTATCCGGTCAATAGTATGAACATGAAACGACGAATCGCAAGCGCGCCATTATTGAGAACACGTATCAACCACCACCATTTTGGCGCGCTTCTACAGAGTCGTGATGTTTTCAGCCCACAGCGAGGTAGACATTCAGAATCCAGTGTCTGATCGCAACGGAGCTAATACGTCCCGAAACTGTACTTTCGATTCGTTGTGTTAAAGTGTAGACCAGTGCCGATACCTTTGAAAACGTTTATTTAAATTTAGTGTGTGTTAAATTGTGTTTTAATAAACGCCTTGTATTGTACCCTATAACCAGTGTGTTTGCATTGCACGAAACCCAACTTCTGCCCACATGATGACTGAATGTGACGGACTAAAGCCTGACTGATCCGACATATTTATTTATCAGTTAGTTAGTACTTAACTATAAACAGTGACATTAGACCATACACATCAAATAAATTCCTCATTAATTTACGCCGCTGGAGTATGCAGGTTTATCCAGTGTTCCAGTATGGGGCTGGCCCACCTGTCTGCTCTTATTGAAGATACTGTTGTGACTGCCACGAATGGGTAAGAAGGTATGCGAACTTGCCAGCTTCAACTCTGGGATATCAGGAACTTACTGGTTTCAGCCTGAAATAGGGTTCAATATTGAAATTAGCTGCTAAGTATATCTTCTAATCTACATGTTTATTTATTTACATGTTTACATATTCCTCCGCGCTAAAACGGACGAAGGTTTGGCGACTCTCTGGGATCTTGATCCATGAGATCTATAACGCGTGCAAAGGTCAGTTTTGAGCTGTCCAGGTGCACTTACAATGCTTACTAAAAGTTTTATGATTATAGTTCGCATTAATATCTTGTGGTACTTACTGTGAACGCTTCCTGGTGACATTAAACGCAAATCTTATTGTGAGACAAAATTTTTATTCGTCGATTTTATATTGCCAGTAAAATGAATAATAATAATAATAATAACGCTGGCAACACTACACGTCAACCATTTACTGTTCATTTTATTTACACTTAAAATTAATAAAACTGCACTAAACGCATTGGAAACCTATTATACATCATATTATTTCGGTCCCTTATATATATAATCTTTAAAAAAAACAATAATTCAACGACAACAACGAACGGACACAAAAATGATGAAAATTTTATTATGACATATATGTCAAAACAATATCAATACAAATGGAAAATACTTTGGAAAATACATGATATCGATGGAAAATACGAAACGAAAAGCAGGTAAACAACGATGTGAACAGTGATGTTGACGCGAGCAGCGGCACGACGAGCACGCCTACCATCTCCGGACCCGTCGCTCAGCTCCGCCTCGCCGCCGCCGGAACCCAGCCCTATAGTGAGTGCTGTGACACCGGCCTCGGCAGTTGCGTCGAGCTCCAGCGACGAGTATTTCTCTCCGCCGACGACGCCACCACCTGTGCGTCGGCGGGGACGACGCCGGACGCCGGACACCTTGGAGCCCCGAGACCCACCGGTCTCTGATAGGGTCCCCGCTCCCGGTGGAAGTGTGCAGCGCATGAGATGGACGCAATCTGTTAATGAAAGTGTCATGCGCTCATACTTTGGGGCTACAGAGGGGGGAAGTAACTTGACTGCGTACCGTGGTCGGATGCTCTCTCTGTTTCAGGTGCTTGAGCCAGCTGTTAACGTGTCGGCGCAGCGACTATCGGATCAGGTGCGGGTCATCCAGCGTAATCATATGCTGGATGACGCTGTACTTGATCGACTACGTCTTGAATCACGGAGTAGCCGTGTCACGTCTGCTTTGCCACTGGTTGCGGTCGCGGTACAATCGCAAGATTTACCCAGTGCTTCACCGCGACCTGACGACGGTGGTGAAGAGGATAATGACGAGGCTATATCTGTGAGTACCCAGTACAATGATCAATTGAGGAGTGCTTTGGAGGACGCGTTCCGAGAGTATCGTTCCACACCGCCTGAACTAAGGCCGCGATTACCTCGTTTGCCCATGCACAAGAAAAATAGGGCACTGGTGTGTGCTTTAGATTCGCAGCTGTCAAATTATTTTGACAGCAGCGAAGACCTCGCTGATACCCACTCGATCTTGTACTGCGCGGCTGTAGCAGCATGTCGTGTAGCTCATGTCAAATTTCCCAACAGTGACGGAGCTGCACGACCAAAACCAGCTGTACCAGCATGGCAGTGCAGGATTGAGCGTCGTATTGGTGAGGCTAGAGCACTCATCGGCAAGCTTATCTGCTTCAGGGAGGGCAATACTCGCCCTAGAGTGATGCGCTTTGTGAGGCGGGCATTTTCGGGGACTGATATCAGTCCTCGAGATTATTTGTCCTGCATCACAGAGCGTATCGACTTCCTGAAGCAGAAGATCTGTGCATGGGCAAACCGTATCAGACGGTACAAGCGGCGAGTGGAGCGGTACACTCAGAATCGCATTTTCCAGAGTGATGAGAGGTGGGTGTATAGGACTTGGGAGCGACCGGATCACGGTGTGACTGATACGCATCTGCCGGATGATGCTGCCATGTGTTCGTTTTGGCGCAGCATCTGGTCGGTGCCTGTTAGTCACACTGAGGGCGACTGGACTAGGGAGGTTGAGCGAGCGTGTGATCCAATACCAGAAATGGGGGCAATAACCATCGGCCCCCTAGACGTAGCTCGTGCAGTTCGTCCGTTGCCTAATTGGAAATCTCCAGGACCGGACGGGCTGCACAATTTCTGGATTAAATGGTTCCAGAGATCGCACGTTCGCTTGGCGTCCCAGTTCCAGTCAGCCTTAGAGTCAGGATCGTTGCCCCAATTCCTAACAACTGGAATAACCCACCTGCTCCATAAATCAGGTAGTACTACGGAACCCAAAAATTATAGGCCGATCACTTGTTTACCAACGGTCTATAAAGTTCTTACATCCATTTTGAGAGCTAAAATTAATGAACATATTGACAAAAATTCTATCATGTCTGCGTCTCAAAATGGATGTAGCAACGGGTCTCGTGGTACTAAGGAGCTACTCCTCATTGATATGGCCATTAACCAGCAAGTTCGTCGTTCCCGAAGGGATCTGTCGACATGTTGGATAGACTATAAGAAGGCCTATGATTCTGTGCCACATACATTGCTCATGAGGGTGTTGGAGTTGTATAAAATTGACACAACTCTGCGCACCTTCCTGATGTCGTGTATGGGGCAATGGAGGACGGTCCTTCGCTATCCAGGATGTCGGCAAATCCGGGAGAATAGCGAACCGATAAGGATCGAGCGAGGTATATTTCAGGGCGATAGTCTGAGTCCACTGTGGTTTTGTTTGGCTTTGAACCCTCTAAGCACGTTGCTGGAGGGTTCAGGTCTGGGCTATCGGTTGAGAAGAGGAGGTCAGGTTATATCTCACCTCCTTTACATGGATGATCTGAAACTCTTTGCCCCCAATAATTTGCGACTGATGGAGCTACTGAAAGTAACAGAAAATTTCAGTAGCGCCATCAGGATGGAATTTGGTGTGGACAAATGTGCAGTCATGCATGTGAAGCGGGGGGAGATTATGGAATCCGTGGGAACCCAACTCTCGGATTCCATACGCCTTAGATCCCTCTCCTCAACCGAAACCTACAAGTACTTGGGTATGTCGGAAGCGTTAGGCATCAATGCTGCCGACATGAAACAATCGTTGAAGGAGCGCTTCTTTGGCCGCCTGAATAAAGTGCTAAATAGTCTTTTATCAGGCGGAAACAAGGTGCGCGCCTTCAACGGATGGGTCATGCCGGTTTTGATGTACTCTTTCGGCATACTCAAGTGGACTCAGACGGAACTTGACGCCCTGGATAGGAGGGTACGTACATTGCTGACTGCAAACCGGATGCATCACCCACGGTCATCGGTAATGAGACTGTATATCCCGCGGAAGTGCGGAGGTCGAGGTTTTCTTAATGCTAAGTCCCTGCACAACCGTGAGATATGCAGTCTCAGGGAGTATTTCCTTAAAGCCGACGTGGGGATGCACCGAGATGTAGTCTCAATGGACAAGGGCCTCACCCCGCTCTCCTTAGCGAACGAGAACTGGCGCAAACCTGTAGTACTAGATACTAATGACCGCAGGGAGGTATGGCAGAGTAAGGAGCTTCACGGGCGCTTCTACCGGGCCCTGCATGGGCCTGATGTAGACTTCTTGGCGTCCGTATCCTGGCTGCGTTTCGGTGACCTCTTTGGGGAAACCGAAGGTTTTATCTATGCGATCATGGACGAAGTTATGATGACAAACAACTACCGGAGGTATATTGTGAAGGACGGCACGGTTGACATTTGTCGGGCATGCCACCGACCAGGAGAATCAATCCGTCACATTATCTCTGGGTGCTCTCGTCTGGCGAACGGAGACTACTTGCATAGACACAACCTTGTAGCTAGGATTGTCCACCAGCAACTTGCTCTAAAATACAGACTTGTGGAGTCGGAGGTACCGTACTACAGGTATGTGCCCGACCCAGTTCTCGAAAATGGCAATATCCCGTTGTATTGTGATCGATCTATCATCACTGACAGGACTATTGTTGCCAATAAGCCTGACATAGTGGTGATAGATCGATTAGAGCGTCGCGCAATGATTGTCGATATAGCGGTTCCGCATGACGAGAACCTCGTGAAAACTGAGAAAGATAAACAAATAAAGTATCTAGACTTGGCTCGCGAGGTTGTCGACATGTGGGATGTGAATACAGCAATCATTGTGCCGGTAGTCGTTACGGCCAATGGATTAATTTCCAAGAGCCTCGACCAACATCTTAGGAGGCTCTCGTTGGGCAGCTGGATCAAGGGCTTGATTCAGAAAGCGGTACTCCTGGACACAGCGCGTATTGTTAGGAGATTTCTCTCTCAGGAGCTCTGACCACCGGTAGCTTGGACCCTATTCCCGATACCGGTGGGCTACTATTTTTTATATTTTTAAATGTTTTTATTTTTTGTTTACTAATATTTAAAAATGTAATAGAATATGTGTATAAAATGAATAAATGCTAATAATAATAATAATAATAATAAACTCTCTATATTATCCTATAGAAAGCTGCCATATTAAATACATGCCGAATCGTAAGAAAGTTCATGCAGATTGATGAACACGAAGTAGGACCCCAACACAATACACCCTCAACATAACATTTACACACCACACGCTACATTTACTTGGCTCCGGCCCGTAAATGCAGTTGAAACCAGCCAAAGAGCTGAGAACAAATAAGACAACCACAAATAATAATAATAATATGTGGGGACATTTTCACACACGACCATCTGACCCCAAACTAGGGAGACCCTGTACTATGGGTGTCAGACAGCTGATATACATACAAATAACACCCAGACACAACGCAAACACAAGTGCTCATCACACAAATATTTACCCTGGGCGGGAATCGAACCCGCAACACGCTGCGCAGCAGTCGATCGCTCAGCCACTGCGCCAACCGTGCCGTCAAGAATAATCTACTTACAATAATATCAACTAAACAGTCAGACAAATATGGCGAAAACCGTATCATTGACAGTGTTTATAGAATCAACTATAAATTTCATTACGTGCTTTTATAACCTTCCACAAAAATAACTATGTAGGTACGTGTTGTATAGGAAATTTTCAGCGGGTCAAACGAGCGACCGGTATCACAAGTTCCGCAACTTCTCAGTTATTACCCGTAATGACCACCGTTCATCGGTCTGACTGTACTCAATAGACGGCACAGAAGCTTCACTCGGTACTGTAACACCTGGGTTACACTTGTACCGTGTACGAACTATCGTGAGTCTAAGCTACGTTGAATGAAAGATGTTATCGACTTGTTGAAGACTGTATTAATCAGATAAGCGAGAGGAAAACTTTAGGTAGCCCGCAGCTCAGAGCTTAGCTGGGACTAACTGACATCACATGTCATCGTATATCAAAACTATCTTCTACATCATTCAAATATAGGTATATTCCTAAGGTATCCAGAAGGTTCTAACCATAGACTAAATAGTTATGGCTTCATAACATAAAGCCTCGTTGGGCAAATCTCTACAGTACAATGTACGTAACGAACGTAATACGTAACGAACAAGTGACCTTTTCATATCCTGATGCAAAGGAATATTACTACAAATATTCAGTCAGTCGTGAATATAGTTGGCCTTCTGAGTTTCCTTTGCAGACATCATCATCGTTTATAGCCCAATTTAGAGAGCAATTACTTGTTCATTATGAGCTCAGTTATTAAACGCGACAGACTAAGTACCAATATGTGGATAATTTTGTTACTGGACTACTGGACATGTTCAACGATTTTATTGACATTTAGAACTTGGTGTAGTAAAAATAGTCAAATGTGATGAATCTATGATTAGGCATATCCACAACATATTTTATTTCATCCGTAAACATTAATTGTACCACATTAGAATATGAGTACTACAGTAGCGACACGCCCCGCCTCCCTCCGCCTCCCTCCGAAACACTGTTCCTTACCGCTTCCCGCGTCGATCATGCTCTCGAAACTGCTTTTAGTTCTCGCGGCGTGTAGACACGCACACACACGCACGTATTTGTACAGTCTGTTATTTTGGTAGTAGTGTAGGTAATTAAATCGTTTCATTTGTATGGAGTGTCGTAGGTGTGCTTGTACAGTTAACAAAACAGATATCAAACCAAGGTCGTCAGATATAGTCGAAGTTTCCTAAGACACGATGGATGTTTTCTTATGAATAATGTAATTAAAATAGGAAATAAACAGTTATTTCATTAAATTACACTTCATTTGAACACATCCAATCAGAAAAAGAAAATTTTAACAATTTTAACGAGGTTATCTCTTTCGTTGACCGTACTTAATGTTTTGACTAGGTAACCTAACTAGTGAATCTAGTACATTTCAGATATCAAGTTAATCTCTCCACTGCGGTCGCATCACAGGGCTCTCTCCAACAGCATGGACCACATTAGTAGCCGATGTTCTGACATTAGCACTATTACCCACCTGTTCGCATTATCCTTGCATCACTCCCCCCCCCCCTGCCTGCTCCGCCCCTCTCTTCAGAGCCTGCGTCGCCCGGGAGCTGCATATTAACGACGTGTCGCCACTCTAATGCCCCACTTAGACGGTGACGTAACTGCCTTATTGCATCCTTGAGGCTTGCGGTGTTTAGGCACAAACACTCACTGATTAATTTGCATTGCGCTGTGGCTGATGTGACGTTTGATAGGTGCTGGCATTCGAGCTTTATTAAAGAAAGATAAGGTGACCTTTTATTAACCGACTTCAAATAAAAAAGGAGGTTCTCAGTTCGACCCGTATGTTTGTATGTATGTTTGTCTGCGATTATCTCCCGTTTGGCTGAACCGATTTTGATGCGGTTTTCAAAAAAGTGTTTGTTACATTCTGGAGTAGTATACAACAAACAGAAATTTTGAAAGCGCTTTTTGAAAAAAACAACAAAAACCGAGAAGACGTTTTTGTTTCTTCAATCTATCCATCTTTGGAGGACTTTCAATCTCTGTTTTAACTGTGTTGCCGTTTCTTCATGGATTTGGGTGATAAGGAGGCACTAAAAAATTGGAAAAATTTTTTTTTAGAAAAGAAAGAGCCGTCTCGGAAGTCGATGGCTTTGTTCTGTTTGTTGTTTTGTATTGCCACCGACTTCCGAGACTAAAGTCATGTGTGTTTTGTGCTAAAGTTAGTTTTAGTTTGTTTTTCAAGGCGGTTCTCTTTTTACCCGACTGCGCCAGAAGGAGGGTTATGTTTTTCGGGTGTATGTATGTATGTATGTATGTATGTATGTATGTATGTATGTATGTGAATTTCTTTGGCACGCTCTGTAGCTGAAACGGCTTAATGGATTTTGACTTGAGAGGTGTCGTTTCATTCGTCTTAATTGTGTGAGTGACACTGGGTACATCAAAATTAGAAAAAATACACTGGCCGATTTTTGGCGACATATTAGTGTTTAAAATAAAAATATTTTTCCTCAAAACCTATCGAGTGGGGTATCAAAATAAAGGGTTTTATAAATAGCTTACAAATATATAAATAACTTATATGTTTAAATGTAATTTGGAATGAGAAATGCTAAAAAACAACAAACAAATTAAGGTTCGTTCCCTTTAAGTTGAGTTCCTTTACGTTGAGTCTGAGAGTTTTTAGCTTGAAAGGTGTCGTTTCAATCGTCTTAATTGTGTGAGTGACACTGGGTACATCAAAATTATTAAAATTAAACTGGCCGATTTTTGGCGACATATTAGTGTTTTCAAAAAAAATAATCTTTAAACGTATCGAGTAGGGTAGGTTTTATAAATACCTTACTGATATATATACAACTATTTGTTTAAATGTAATTTGGAATCAGAAATGCTAAAAAACAACAAATAATTAAGGTTGATTCCCTTTAAGTTGAGTTCCTTTACGTCGAGTCTGAGAGTCTATTGCTCTTGCAAAATATTGCTATTTTACGCTATCTAATTCCGTTACGTCGAGTTTATATAATAAGTACAGTCAGGATATAAATTAAAAACCAGTATCATTAAAAAATTGTTTCATGATTTGTTTTTTAACGTTTCTCTGCGTTTCTCTCTGTTTTTTTGGATGATATTATCCATATCAAAGGTGTTAAAACCCTACTTGGTGTTGTCTATTAATGTCCGCCCGCCATTGACTACTTTCGCTACTTTAAGAATCAGTAGGGTCAGTGTATGCACATTGCGTCTTCATGGGCGATTTCAACACAGACCTTGGGCAGCCAACCTGTCGTTCCCGATAACTCTTACATATCATCGAGTCTGTTAGTCTCTTATGTTCTTCCTCTGCAACCTACTCGTTTTAATATCTTAGGGTATGACACGTGGCTCGACTTAATCCTAACGACCTGTCCCTCTCTTGTGTTGGAAATAGGTACCTACTCAGGGGAGGCACCGTAAAGTGAAGAAGAATAAGAGGCAATGTTTTTTAAAGGAAAATCACTACGACGATAATTAAATAGCAACACAACCTCCTTCTTTCCAATTCTATCGCGACGGATAAAAACGAAACCGGGAAGTGGGGTAGATGATAGAAAGAAGATTGAGGTTTATACCAACTCTTACAAATCAGAACGGGCGTGAACGTTGGCATTAGAAAAGGTGTCTTACATTGTTATGGCAGACATTAAACAAATGGTATTTCTATTGACTGAAGCACCGACGCACAAAGTCACCAAGGATGTCGGTTATTGAACTAAAACTTGCATCAGCGGAAGAATTAAAGGAAGCATTGGAAGCAAAAATGCGACTAATGTATAATTAAACCTTTTGGTGCTACACCAATGTCTGTGCACCACCCACCAACAACACTAGTAGGACAATACATAACAACATGGAGGAGAAAAAATATAAATAAATAATAAAAAGTTCAGTCGGTTTAAGGTTTACGTTAGTTCAAGGTTTGGGGCTGAGGGGCCCGCTAAGCTTGGGGACCTGGTGCACTGCACCGCCTAGCCCTCCGATAGCTAGTGCACGGAAAAGCGGGTACAGAAACTCGACGTTAAGGGAGTAAAAACGGGACAGAAGTTGTAGACTCGACGTAGGGATAATAGAAGCGAGGCAAGCTTCTCGGCTCAACGTAAAGAGACTCGACGTAAAGTTTTCTAAATTCTAAATTGAATCACTGCAAAAACTAAAAATATTAAAATAAAAAAAATATTTAAAAAAACAAAAAACCCGACTGCGTGAAAAATTGTTAAACTCAAAAGATAGAAATAAGTGAAAACTTAAATATTTTTTTGGTTTTGAATCATCGTGGTTGACAGTGTTCACAAAGGCAGTCGGAGGCATCAAGTTAAAGTTTAGACACTTTCAACGGATTTGAAACATATTGTACATTTTTGATGCCTCCGACTGCCTTTGTGAACACTGTCAACCACGATGATTCAAAACCAAAAAAATATTTAAGTTTTCACTTATTTCTATCTTTTGAGTTTAACAATTTTTCACGCAGTCGGGTTTTTTGTTTTTTTAAATATTTTTTTTATTTCAAAACAGTTTTTCAATAAACGATGTAGGTAAAAGTGGGGTCCATGAGATGTTTATAGTAGGTGTATCTGTATCATCCTTGATTCATTCCATAATACTCAGGTTCTACTAGTGTTTGTGTTCAAAAGCTCAATTTGGGGCAAACCGCATTCATTCCAGATTCTGTCTGGCCATAACGATATCGAATCGGTAGTTTGCGATCATATCGTAATTTTTAATCAATGACAAATTTTCATGTTTTTCCCAAATTGAACTATTCATTTGAACCGTAATTCCAGGAATGGTCCAGTTGCTTTTGTTACATGATTGTCAAACTGGGTTATGTATGTCTTTATTAACCGACTTCTAAAAGGAGGAGGTTATCAATTCAGATGTTTATATATATTTTTTTATGTATGTTTGGGCATAACTCTGTCATTTATAGACGGATTTGCAAAAATTTTTTTGTTCGAAAGATGTTTATTCCGAAATGGTTCCATATACATTTTACCAAAATTGATCTAACCCAAAAAATTACTTAGTTGACGTTTTAGTTAAGTACTTCAATATTTGGAGGACTTACAAGTTCTGTTATAAGTGTGTCGCCGTTTTTTAATGATTTTGGATGTCAAGGCAATACTAAAAAGCGAAAAATAAAAAGCTTTTTCAAAAAAAAAAGAAAACCGCCATCAAAAACTGAAAAGTGATAAATAACTTTAGCACATTATTTTACTTTCGGAAGTCGGTGGCAATACAAAACAACAAACACAACAAAGCTTTTATATTATAGAGGGACAAAAGTTACATCTATGTACTATCGTAACTATAATGTTATGGTATAGCACCTCCGGGTATTGCAATAGCTTTACTTGCGCAATACATCAAACTACTGGGTAAATTAGCTTTGAGGAATTACCCAAATATAACTCATTTGTTTGATTTTGATTTGTACTAACTTATTATTGTTATTACAAATCCATGTTTGTGTAATTTCATTTCATATTCAGACAATGAATTCTTGCTTAAAACTCTACATGCAATGCGTGGGTCTTTTGGACCAGAGACTGCAATAAAGATACCATAATTATGATTTTTACACTTCACTTGTACACATGGCTACACATCAAGCTATACATTTCCAGTATACGCTGACCTCGCATTGTACGGAAATTCTTTACAATGCGAGATCAGCATTAACTGGAAGTGTAAAGCTTGATGTGTAGCCGTGTGTTCTGTGACCACTCTGTTGGTCACTGGATTAGGGTTCAATATATACAATAGAAAAGCTGATTGGCCCAACCTATTGCGTTATATTAATTTTATTTTAATTTAATAAAATTAACAGTCTCTTAGGGTTCATGGCTTACTGTCAATTCATCAATCTATCTATGTTAGAACGGTATTTATCTCATAACATTTTAAAATAATTAGAAAATGGCTAAACCGGCAGAAATCTCTTTAGTATAGACGTTAAAAGAAAAGCATGCAGCCTCATTTCTGTTGGAATCTGTAATCAGAAAAAACAAAACAGCTCACACAATAGCTGTTCTAATTCAAAATCTATATAGTAACGCAGCGCCGCGCCGTTACCGTACCGCCCGCCATGACGTTCATATTGCTGACATTGTGAAGAATCGCCGGCTAGTACGGGCACGTGCCAAATCGCTGGCTAAACGAGTGCTTATAATTTGAGCGGCAATTTGCGCTCTTTGTGTAGACGCCTTTGTTGAGCATAATAGGAAGGCAGCGAGGTACACCTGTCAGATTCTTGACGTATTGTGTGTTTTTGTTATGAAAAATGTTGGAAATTAATAATGTTTTGTTCGTATTTTTAAATTATTTCCGGGTAGACCTTAGAAATAGGCTGGATTTATTTATTCGTGTTTTGCTAGGTAAACTGCTGACATCTGATATTAACTGACATTTTAACTTTTAATCAGAATAATAGTATGACCATGATAAATTAAATCTTAATTTTTAAATCTTAGTGTAAAAACTGTCATCCTCCACATGTTCCCAGAAGGATTCGAAGGTAGGAACCGGTCATGTTCTTTAATTTAATGAAATTGTAGAAAAACTAATAGGTGTCTACAATTATTTTGTTTCCCTCCAGTGAACAATCTAATTAAAAACAGAAGTACTTAAATAATAAAGCGCGCTCAGAATAAAGTAGGTCCTAAAACGAAATTCTTTAGTACTTTCAGCAATCTCTAAATATGTGGCCATTTAAAAACTCCTAGTCTCTTCCAGCGACTTGGTTCACTTGGATATCGTAGGTACTTTCCCCTACAAAATTTTAATAACTCCCTTTAAATAGGGTAGTTTTGAAAAAATATACAATCTTTGTTATTTAGGTATTTGGCCAATACAAACTGGAGGAATACTTTCATACAATCTGTATTCACCCTGACTCAATCTACTCTGTAAATTTAAATTCCAATTTATTATGACCGGGTTTTTAGTAAACTCCAAACTTTTGATTTCTGTCAAAAGTATTAGTAGTAATAACGAGTTTCGCGCTAAGTTATTCTTCCCTACAAACTTTGACACTCTCTGGAGCCCGCTCAAGCCCTTGGCAGTCAGTTTTGATAAACTAATAATGTCAAACTTTATTATTTACTTATGTAAGTGTTTGTAGCAGGTTTCAAGTTTATTAACCCGCCCGTTAGGATTCTTCCATACAAACTTTAACACGTCCTAGACACCCTCCGAAGAATGGTTTTGAATAAGAACTTAATGTACACAGTTATGCAATAAATATATCTTTATCTTTAACTGATAACGTAAACCTTTATAGTTTATTTGGATACGTATTAAGCTGTAAAAGAATTTTCATAATTTTCATAAACAAACAATATCATAAGTTTTTTCTTGGGTATCACTGATATCGGTGAAGAAAAACATCGCGAGGAAACCAGTAGGCCGATTCTGTATCTCACATCGCTATTCACTCTCACTTCGCATAATGACTAAAATTACCTTGATATATTTGACGCTTTGAATCGGGTTCGAGTGCGAAGTGAGCGTCAAAGTAACGGGGAAATTACCTTACAGAATGCCACTTCTTACGTCATCTCATACTTTATATGTCCAAATCTCCCTGTCAATTTAGCTCAACTCGCTGACACGCTCGCAAGGGTGGCGAATTCGAATTATCAACCGAGTTTTTTGGATGCCAATCAAGAAACTCACAGCAGATTCAGATTCGAAGTTTAGAATGAGGTCTTACAGAATTACACCCCTGAACTTATTATTAATTGGCTGAAATCACCAACCCGTCTAGAGCACGCGTGGTGGGCAATGCTCTCCTTCTCTGTATAAGAAGAGGTTGTTGTCCTGCAGTGGGTCAAAATATAGGCTGCTATTATTATTATCATTAAACAACCAAAATCAACACCTTCTAGTATTCTCGCCTACAGTCAAAGAGGCAGCCATGCGCAAAATTTGATTTTCCTAATCTCAGTAGTTTTGGATGTGCGCTGAATATGTCAGTCATCCGTACATCATAATAAGTCATGTCAGGGATATATAAAGTAAATATTAACGTGTGTTCGCGTACATCTCGGGTTGAAGGGAATAACTTTTATAAACAGCGGGATTGCGATCGGACACTCACGTGCAAACATTGACTGATTGATTCGCGTAACCACCGCCCGCCGCCGCCTAGCGCCCGCCGCCGCCTAGCGCCCGCCGCCTACCTGCTCGTACACTCTACACAACAATAGGCGCCTTGAACATTCATAGGGTTGATAGCAACAGAAGTAACGTACGAATTTCAGCTACAACATTTTTTTGTTCTGCACTATTTAATTTTAGAGATAAAATAGCATTGTTTTTACTTTAGACTTACTAGCTAACCAGCGACCCGGCCAGGCAGTGCATTGGTACTTTCGTCATATTTCAACCAATATGCACAAAAACTTCGTCATTGATCATTCTGTCTATTGATGAAAACTGCATGAAAATTCAATAGTTTTTAAGTTTATCGCAAACAGACAAACAGGCTTTAGACTTTATTCTGTAATAATTAGTAATGATGTCATGATTATTATCTATACTAATATTATAAAGCTGAAGAGTTTGTTTGTTTGGTTGAACGCGCTAATCTCAGGATGTACTGGTTCGAATTGAAAAAATATTTTTGTGTTGGATAGTCCATTTACCGAGGAAGGCTATAGGCCCATGCGATGCCGGGTCGGGTCGCTAGTTTCTTATAAAACAGGAATTTATTCTATAGTAATAAATTAATGGCCTTTGCCCTGCAGCGGGACAATATAGGCTGAAAATAAATAAATAAATAATAAATTAATAAATAAGCCAATCTTTGTTACACAATAGAAAAATAAACAGTACACGTTTTTCTAAAAGATATGCTTTGTATCAACCATTATAATATCCAGATACACGGCATTTTTCAAGCATGACATTCAGAAGCCAGGGGTCCATAACATAAAGAGACCAATTGCAACAACTCACCTGAATTGTAAACACAAGGTTGCCCTGATTACGTGCAGTGGACATAAATATGTCCAAACACGAGTGATAGTGTACGTGCAGCTCGTCAGGGTTACAAACGTGCACATAACACTAACAGACGGCTCTTGTGTTCAACTAAATCGAGCGATGGACAGAACGGGCCTATTTTCACCTCCCTAAAGTATTCAACTAAAACTACATGAAATTAGTGAGCCGTCCTAATTCTCTGCGGACTTGTGAACGACGACAGCCAAACATGTGCTTCCTGTACTATGAACGGTCGTCGTAGTGCTGTGCTGATGTCATTATTTTATAGTCATGGACTGTCAAATAGAGTGAGAGAGAGGGGGGATCGAGAAATTCGTTGTTTGTCAACAACAAGTACATTAAATAAATATCATACACACACTACCACACCACAGACATCACACCACACACTACACTTACCACATACTACACTTTACTTTTATTGTTATCTCGAAGAAGCAACATAAATAAATAACCAGGATTTTGTGAAAACTTGACTGAAAGAGTACCTGTGGAGTTTCTTGCTCGTTCTTCTCCATATACACCTACCTACATTTTTGAACAAGTTTTAACTTTTCGACTAACTGACTGACTCCTTGACAGTTTAAAGTGCCTATAATTGAAATTATTACTTTCATGTTGAATATATTTCCCTGACTGTACTTAGTAGATGCAGTTTATCGTTCCACGTGTTTATATGCGTCGTCTTAATTAAGGATTGGTGAAAATCAATGCATGTACCTGAAAGAATCTTGAAGTTTCTACAAAGTGCGCGTGTCGCGAGAGTGCGGCCCTCTTCACCCCCGCGAGGAAACAGTGCAGACTATATTTTTTAACTCGCTCACACTATTTCGTGCGGTGATATTCGCGTGAGTGCGGCCCCCTCCTCCCCCGTGAGTAAACAAAACAGTGTATTATTTCTCGTTTTTCATCCCTTTTACTCAATACCGGTTTGGCATAAAACTTTGCGGAATAAGTGCTTATTAGCTGGTCGGATAAGATACCTAACTGCCCAGCTGATTATCGCCGAATTGGACGCTTTCATTATGTTACGCTCGCCGAATAGCAGTAAATGCCAATCTGTTCCTGATCTATACTCAGGCGAAGATGCCGACCCTAATGTGACTCAGAGAAACCCTAAGAGGAAGCAGCCAGATTGCGACTTGCGTAGGGATATCTCTGCACTTTCCGAGGAATTCAAGAGGTCAATGAGCGTTCTGAGCACTGAGATACGCGACCAGTTTTCCAATATCAACTCAAATATTAGTAATCTTCGCAATGAATTTAATAATTTAGCAACTACCTCCTCTCAAATTCAATCAGAGTTGAAAGAATTACGCTCTGATTTTTCCAATACAAAAAATGATATGTCAATTCTAAACACAAAACATCTTCAATTAACGAAGGTTGTTGATGAATTGAAGTTGTCGGTGGAATTCAACTCTGCAGAAATTATTGACGCCGCAAAACGTACGAAGGAAATGGAGTCGAAGATCGTTGCCTCTGCGTCTGAACCCATATTTACACTGGTTAATAAAATAGATCGCCTGGAACAACAGGCTAGGCAGTGTAATGTTGAAATTGGGAACTTGCCGGAAAAACGTGGCGAAAATCTGGTGGTTATTTTGAGGTCAATTGCGGCAGCTATCAACACACCTATAGCACAGAACGACATAGTGGCTATTCACCGTGTTCCACATGCACACACGCATAATTCACGTCCGAAAAATATTATAGTAAAGTTTACTTCCCGACTACTCCGTGATAACGTACTGAGCGCTTTTCGACTATCTAAAGGGATTACATCAGATCGTATAGGACTCGCTGGAACTCAATGTCGTATCTATATGAACGAACACCTGACGCTTCGAAATAAGGAGTTATTTCGAAAATGCCGCGACGCTGCCAAAACTAAAAAGTTTAAATATGTGTGGGTCCGTAATGCTACGGTGCTGGTCAAGGAGAATGATGATTCACCTACGATTGCGATCCGTTCAGAAAACGACATCTGTAACAAGCTCGGATCAAATAATGGTACTGTGCTTGTCCAGGGAAATGATGATTCACCGATTGCAATCCGTTCAGAAGACGACACTTGTAATAAGTCAAGGTCAAATAATTCATCCTAATACGTTGTTGGTATCTGTTTCAAAACGTTCACTTTATTACTTAATGTACCTGTACAAAAAAAACATCTGTTTAAATTATTGTTTGTCATGTTTTTTTGCAAACAGCTGTGTGCTTATCTTGCTTATTACATTGCATTGTTTACAATTTTTTATTGTCTTAGTAGTAGTATTAGTATTTGTCCCGTATAAAAATAATATCTGGTTAAATATTTACTGGTTACATTTCTTTGCAACCAATTGTTTGCTTAATTTGCGTATGATAACTAATCATTTTTTACAATATTTGTTTACCTCATTAAATTTTATGTACGATGTTAAAAATAGTGCGTCTTACAATGAAGTTCTGAAAACAAATCTATTATTGTTGCTTGAGATTTTAATAATTTACGTTGTCGATTATATCTACCTTTTAATTATATTTTCCGCGAACGTAACACGTAAACTTCCAGCGTTGGTTTTTTTAAAGTATACTTATGAATTTCAAAATGATTGTTATTATGTTTCTGGTTTCTTTTGTTGTACCCTCACATTTGTGTATCACATCGCAGTAGTGTATAACTCGCATGTTTTAAGTATACTTATGAGTTCCGAAGTGAATATTTTTTTGCCTTTGGTTTATTTTATTGTACCCTCAGATCTTAAAAATGTCTTATGATAACAAAATATCCATTTATCATCAAAACTGTCGAGGAATCAGGACTAAACTGAATACCTTATATTTAAATATTATGTCGAATGCATATGACGTCATTATCTTGACCGAGACCTGGTTGACGCCTGACATATCAGATAATGAATTTATTGATCAACGCTATTTGGTGTTTAGATGTGATCGTAACCGTTTACTCACCAACAAAAAGGATGGTGGTGGTGTCCTTATAGCCGTATCTAAAGAACTAAATCCCTCCTGTATTTCATTTTTGCCCCCGTTAACCTTGCCTGAACATGTAATAATTAAAGTTCCCGCGAAAAACAATAAATATCATATAATTTGTGCTACTTACATACCCCCTAATGCTATTGATGATACTTACCTGACTTTTCTAAATTCTCTGACAGTGCTGTGTGATGATTCCTCCGTGGAAAATATTATTTTAACAGGTGACTTTAATTTACCCTCACTTGCTTGGGTAAAAAAGTTATCTTACATGGAATATGCTGCGAACAACAAACTGACCAATATAACTCGTTCCTTATCAAATTTCTGTTCACAGCATGTTATGATGCAGTACAACCACTTTTTCAATTGTAACGGACGCATCTTAGACTTATTTTTTTGTAATACCCATGCAGTCACACTCTCTCCTGATGTCCCCCTTTTACCTGTTGACACCTATCATCCAGCCTTCTATGTACACATTTCCTTCTCTCACCCGACATATATTCCAAAATGTAATGCTGACAGCAAACTAAATTATCACAAAGCTAACTATAACAATATAAATACTGATATAAGTGACGTAGATTGGAATATCTTGCTGGATAACTTAACACCTAATGAATCTGTTTCTATATTTTATGAAAAACTTTACGCAATTATAAAATCACACACGCCCACATGTCGATCAAAAAATGTTAATTTCCCCAGTTGGTTTTCCAAGTCTCTCATAGATACCTACAAAAAGAAAACTCAGGCCTGGATCAGGTGGAAAAAGTATGGGAATTTATGTGACTATGAGGTATTCTCGAGTAACAGGAAAAAATTTAAAAAAGTAGCTGACGCTTGTTATAGCAAATATATTAATACAATTGAAGACAGTGTTGCCACCAATACTAAGACATTTTGGACGTACGTTGCTAGCCGTAAATCTACTAATAAAATCCCATCCACGGTTCATTACAATCAAATATCATCCAATGACCCTAGTACTACTTGCAACTTGTTTGCTACATTTTTCCAGTCTGTATATGAGCCCTCCACATTTGACTATGACTCTTGGGAACCACCTTCTAGTAATGCTGACCATGATGTTTTCCTATGCAAACTGCAGCTATCTCTCGATGAAATACATAAACAATTAAAATCACTTGATTCCACCAAGGGTCCTGGTCCTGATGGGATTCCTTCGGTTTTTCTGAAACGCACGTCTGATACATTATGCTATCCTTTATTCATAGTATTTAATAAATGCTTATCATGTGGTATTTTCCCTGAAGTTTGGAAACATGCAAATATTGTACCAGTTCATAAGAGTGGTTCCAAGCATGACGTAGCGACCTATCGACCTATCTCTATACTATCTGCTTTTTCCAAACTATTTGAGAGGCTGGTACATAACAAATTATATCCTGCCATACGCAGTGTTTTAATAAAAGAACAGCATGGCTTTGTTAAAGACAGATCAAGCATTAGCAATCTTCTCATTTTCACGTCCCAACTGTTTGATAGTCTCGATAATAGACAACAAATCGACGCAGTTTACACAGATTTTCAGAAGGCTTTCGATAAAATTGATCACACACTACTACTTAATAAAATTGCTTACAATGGAATCAGAGGGGACCTTCTACGGTGGTTTATATCTTATATAACTAACAGAACACAAAAGGTAGTTGTTAATGGCTTTGAATCTGGCTCTTTTTTGGTCACCTCCGGAGTACCACAAGGTTCCATTTTAGGCCCATTATTATTTATTTTATACATTAATGACATAAAAGACTGTTTTCAAAATTCAAAATTTCTTCTATATGCAGACGATTTAAAAGTCTATAAAATTATTTCTGATAAAGTCGATTGTTATAACTTCCAGCAGGATTTAGACCGTTTCTCTAACTACTGCTCTTCTAATAAGCTTTATCTTAGTCTTCCAAAGTGTCATGTTATAACATTTACCAAAAAGAAAAATATTACTGAGTTCGACTATCGTCTTGCCAATACGCTAATTAATAAAGTTAGTTCTCTCCGCGATCTTGGTGTTATGCTAGATTCGAAGCTCCATCTGGATACTCATATAGAAAAAATTGTTAACAAAACCTATCAAATGTTTGGTTTCGTCATGAGATCTTCCAGGGATTTTCGGCGACCTTCCACCTTTTTGTACTTATACAAATCAATAATTAGGCCACAGTTAGAGTTTGCAGTTCCTATTTGGAACCCATTTTATGTAAAATATATTGAGCGATTAGAACTAGTACAACGTAAATACCTTCGTGCGATTAATTACAGATGTTGTCGTAATAGGATATCATACCACTTACTTCTCAAAAAGTATGATCTTCTGACCTTAAAGTCAAGACGAAAACTTCTGGAAGTTATGACTCTGTTTAATGTGTGTCGCAATCATTTTGATTGTCCGGACTTAGTTAGGAGTCTGTGTTACCTGGTTCCTCGAACAGTTCATGTACGTGAGGTACGCACTCGACGTCTATTTGCTACTAGCCTCTGTAAATCCAACGCTGGCTCGCGTTCACCACTTCATCGTTTGGTTGAAACTTACAATAATGAGTTTAATTCAATCGACATTCTTTATCTTAATAAAAATGCATTTAAAAAGCAAATCCAAGCAGCCCTAAAGGACCAGCTATTATAAAATTATATTAACGTAATTTTTTTTAATAATGTACGCACACAAAATAAAAATACTTTTTCTTGTTTTAAGTTTAAAATCCATTATATAAGTTTTGGGACAGTGTCCGATATATATATAGGTATCAATAAATTGTATCTGTGTTGCTTTGCTAGCTAGTTTCTTAATTACTTTTAATTGTAATCTGTGGAGAATGTTGTGGGTAGCACGATTGTTAAATTGTAATATTTAGATATTAAGACTATTTCTTATTGTGCTACTGTTTGTTTTTCCTTAAATAAATAAAATAAAATAAAATAAAAATAAAACCATTTGTCCTACATTATGCTACAATAACATTATGAATCGTTAATTGTATCACACAAGCAAAAACCTTCTCTTCCGTATTCACATAACACAAGTACCAAAAGAGCACTCGGCGGTCTCACCCGAGTCCTTCACCTTCCTGCCTCTCCCCCCGCTTCCCCCCCCCCCTCCCCGTCAACCCCTCACATCCGGTATGTTAACAGTAGTGCGACTAGCCGGTTACGGCACGAATTAATATTAATGCGCGTTTGAGCGTCAGGCTACAGGCGGCACTGGGTCACGCAGAGGTCACTAATTGACCCCATAGCCCAAACACTTACTCACGGGATGCCCATGATGATAATTTAAGTTTTAGTGGTTGTTTTTACTGTTTTCTGGTTGTTAAGAGGCGTTCACAAAATCTTGAATAACCAACAGACAATACATAGATAACATAAAATAATGTTCTAGTATACTATCTCAGATTATGAAACAAATACAAATTCAAAAGCGAATACCCATAATCTCGTGATTGTATTCGGTTTTGAATTTGTATTTGCTTCTTTGGCTTCACTCAGTGTTCCGCGCGGTCTGTCTGCCCTTTGTTTCATAATCTGAGTATAAGTTTAGTGTAAGAATCTCTTACAGGCACCGCATGTCATCTAACTCATCTAACTCTTATGTTATCGCTCTTCCGAAACAGCTTAACCGATTCATTTGATTTTTGTATATTTGGTAAGTTTGAGAATAGGTTACAGGCTATTTTTTTAATTTTATATGGCAAAATATCGTTTGCCAGGTCAACTAGTATGTTATAAAATTAACTAAGAAAAGGAAATGAAAAGATGCAAAAGTGTAAACATTGTTAACAGTCATTCATGTTGCAAAGAGACCCAATTACGAAACAGTCTACGAAATGCATGGTCATCATGCTGATATTATGTCATATCCTTTCATGGGTTCTAATGATCTCATTAATGACTAATAGGGATCGTCTGTGGGTTAAAAGACGACAGAAGGATATTGACCAGAGGATGGGCAGCAGTGTCCTTCTAAATACCATAACACTACTGCGATCGCCAACGTGCATCGACCAAGCATGGCGATTTCGGCTGAACCCCCCCTTGGGAGACACATATGCCCAGCAGTTGGCGTCCTAATGTTGACATGACTAGAGATAGTAAATTGAATAAATGATTGCTCGCAGAAAGTTAGATCTAGAACCTTGACATGATTTCACGAAAGAAGTGCACAGCGACATCTTCTTCCTATTCAGAAAACTCCACCATTCACTAATACGGTCTTAACGCCCCATTACGGCCCCAAATGTATAAGGAAGACTATTAATCCAATCACTAGAGTTGCGAACTAGACGCAGGCAAGTTGAGTCATTACAACAAGTCTCCAACTATGTTCTACTACGTGGTAACGAGACAGAAGGTTTATACGATGAAGACGCTCTAAAGAAAGGTGTACATTCAGATTGTTCCACTGTCAAAAAACATAAAATAAATAAATTAATGAGTGTTAACCATATTCCTGTGCGAATTATTCTTGCAAAAAAAAATACAGCTCATGAAACATTCAATCAGAATGGCCTCCAGCTAAAAAGACCATCAAAGACTTATTTTATAATAAGAACGTACTTTTACATTGCTAAGGTAAATAGCTGGTATACATTTTCATTTGTAAGAATAAAGAAGACGGTTAATAATAAGGCTAATAATCTTATTACAAAAGTAGGGGCTCGTGGCTAAATAAAAGCCGCACGAATCGATCGGTCAAGGTTAAGCTTGCCACAGGCGGTCTGTGGATGGGTGACCGTCCATTCGTCCGTTGGTCCCAGCTGTCATTCGTAGATCTTTTTGACGTGATAACGTCTTATAAATCGATAAACACCGGCTGTACGCACGAAAAAGTGTCACGTTCTGCCTGAGCTTGAGCGTGCAAGCGAGAGCGCGGAACAAGCGATAAAAAGGCATGATCGGCCCAAGCAATAAGCTCCGCCCACCTCGACGGAAGCCATTATTTGCTTATGTTATATATGTTAGCCATTATGTTTCTTTATGACGTTATCACGTAAAACTATCGTCCGTAATCCGACTTTACAGACAACCAATTTTTTTTCTTTTGCATACGTTACGGATAGTCAGAGGCCTGAAATTCTGATAACCAGTCTTACTAAGGGGTATCGTGTTACCCAGTAACTGGCTGTGGTCAGATAGGCAGTCGCTCCATGTAAAACATTGGTATTCAGCTACGTCTGGTTAGACTGGAAGGCAACCCCAACATCGTTGCGAAAATTCTAGGCAGACGATGATCTAATTAGAGATGTTTTTAAAAGATTTATTTTAAACCACATTCATAACTTGAATAAAACAGCATACCTATAGGTACCTATGTACTACTAAAAATTGGTAAAATCTCTTTAAATATCCGTACAGGCACTTATCAAAATCCCTAAATCAATCTGATGAATGTGCGAGGTCATCTGCGTGAACTTGGCAAGATCACTTAATGTATCAGACCTTTACATCTGCTTTATATTGCCTTCCCCTGTGTATATAAATACTGCGTTCCTTTACCTCCACCTCTCTCCCTTAATTAAACAATATCTCCCGACCGATTCGGTCACAGCGGCCAGTCTCATTGGAGACTATCCAAGTACGCAGCATATCTGTCTGGCTGTCTGGCCATAAATACTGTTACAATCCATACTTTCATACTTACTAATATTATAAATGCGAAAGTAACTCTGTCTGTAAGTAACGATGAAACGTCTGAACCGATTATGATGAAATTTGATATGATGATAGCTTGAATTCCAGGGAAGGACATAGGCTACTTTTTAATCCACGACTTCGTCTGCATCCACCATAACCAACATTCACGCGGACGAAGTCGCGGGCAAAAGCTAGTTAAAAATAAGAAAGATATTACA
Organism: Charanyca ferruginea; assembly: GCA_947361185.1. Classification (NCBI taxonomy): domain Eukaryota; kingdom Metazoa; phylum Arthropoda; class Insecta; order Lepidoptera; family Noctuidae; genus Charanyca; species Charanyca ferruginea. The sequence goes on from OX376063.1 coordinate 28,739,749, forward strand.
TTTGAATTTGGAATCTGTCACTGTTAATACGATTGTTCATTAAGTTTCCTAATTTTGGCGCCAATACATTGTACAATATTTTGCGATATTAAAATGGAGTGGGGTGAGAAAGAGAACCGAATCACTGTGATTGCATTACACAAAGTTGGTATGGAGCCAAATGCAATTTTTAAAACTCTCCATACGCTTGGTATTAGTTAAATGTTTGTGTACCGGGCTATTAATAGGTACAATGAGACCTCCTCTGTTTGTGACCTGGCCGTCCACGTAGTGTTCGTACGAAAAAGGTGGTCAAAGCAGTAAGGGAAAGAATTCGAAGAAATCCTGTCCGAAAGCAAAAGATTTTATCTCGGGAGATGAAGATAGCACCCAGAACCATGTCGCGTATTTTAAAAGATGACTTAGGACTTGCAGCCTATAAGAAACGCACTGGTCATTTTTTAACTGATGATTTAAAAAGAATAGGGTGGTAAAATCGAAACAACTACTGAAACGGTACGCAAAGGGAGGTCACCGAAAAATTATGTTTACGGATGAGAAAATCTTTACAATTGAGCAACATTGACGACACGGTTGGCTCAGTGGCTGAGCGATCGACTGCTGCGCAGCGTGTTGCGGGTTTGATTCCCGCCCAGGGTAAACATTTGTGTGATGAGCACTTGTGTTTGCCTTGTGTCTGGGTGTTGTTTGCATTTATGCTCAAAGCTCTAAGGAAGCTTCCCAATTAGTCGACAGAGTGCAACGTGGGCATTATCCGACTTCAGTGATGGTTTGGTGGGGTGTTAGCTATGAAGGAGTGACTGAGCCATATTTTTGTGAAAAAGGTATCAAAACATCGGCACAAGTGTATCAAGATACCATTCTTAAGAAGGTAGTTAAGCCCCTTAACAACACCATGTTCAATAACCAAGTATGGTCCTTCCAACAAGACTCGGCGCCGGGTCATAAAGCTCGGTCCACGCAGTCTTGGTTGGAAGTGAACGTTTCGGACTTCATCAGAGCTGACGACTGGCCGTCGTCTAGTCCCAAACTTAATCCGCTGGATTATGATTTATGGTCAGTTTTAGAGAGTACGGCTTGCTCTAAACTAACACACTGTAAAAGTAATAAATATTATTTGCAATAAAAAATTAAAAATTTCTTCTTGTCAATATTTATGGCAAGACTAGGTATTATAGTACACAATTGTGTGCACAAACACAGCTGCACTCCCTCTTCCCTCACCCTCATAGTCCGGTGGGACGGCAATCCGACACGACCGGAGAGAGATCAGTCATCCAACGGCTTTACGTGATACCCGAGGCTCGGAGGTGTTACACTATCTACTAAGTCATCGTAATGTAAAAACACAATAACACTTCGCCTGACCTGAGAATCGAACGCAGAACCCTATATTCAGCAACCGCGTTTGCGACTAACGAGGCAGTCAACCCGATCTCAATAACCCTTCCGTAAATAGCTTACCGTCTGAACAGAGAGCGGTGCACTTTCAAGATGGCCGCCTTTCTTCTGCATGGATCACCGCGCGCCGTCTCAGCGTCTGATCCCGCAGTTAAACTTGCTGCTCACCGACACGTTTCATTTTGGGGTACAGATCGCAAACGAGATCTTCTGTCAGGTAGACTATTTAGTCACATTTTATCTAGGTTCTAGGGTGATGCTTGGCAGAAAAATGCTTAAGGGTAAAAAGATGCTGTTTTCATAAGACGACACCAAGTTTTTAAGCACGTCTCAGCAGCTTCAATGACATATAGGTATGCAAAAAGATCCCATACTTAAGTAAAAAATATACTGGGGTTTATGTCACAACAAAATCCTTTTAACTTTATTATAACTGTATCACGTCACTTACACAATCACACTGTTTGCTACAAACACACAAGCACACAAGTTCAGTTGGCTCAGTGAAAAATGCAGTGTGAATTTTACAGATCTTATTACGGAGCGACGCGACGGGAACAAAAAGACGAATAATGCTTGCCTGGAAAATATATTCGCTCTTAGATTCTATGTTCCGTGTGATAGTTCAGCTCGTGTCGTATAGGGAAAATATGACTGATGGTGATATTTTAATTTTACTAATTAGTTCTAGTCTTTAATTGTACTTTAGATTAAGATTACTTATGTGAAGATACTAAATAACAATAATAATCTTTATTTTTTAAACAAGAGTACATAATTATACAAATTAGATGCTAGAATAAAAACAATTAGTAGTACACAAAAGTGTTAGCATCTGTAGCCGAACTAGGAGAAACCTTTATTTTGGTTTACAGTGCCAACCCCGTCGAGTTACATTTAAATAGGTATCTTAAGTCCTAGTATTTAGCTGTTATATTGGAATAGCTTTATTACTTTTAATCAATAGTTGAAGTTATCCAATTGTTGGAGTATTTTAGGAAAATCAGGCAAACAAAAACTCTACCTATCTCAGTGTCATGATCCAGTAACATCATCTAAAATCATCTCATCCTCACTAACCGTATCAATCTCCACTCCACTTCACTACTTACCCATATTCAGGCCAACGTGCCTCACATTACCTCAACATTCCACTACGCTACGATCGCTCTCAACCCTTAAACGCGGCTGGCGATCCGCCAGCGTTCGCTCCTGTGAATTATTCATAGCGCGGGCCCGTTACATCTTCAATTAACCCGTCGGCCGCCCGGATCGGCCTCGTTCACCACGCCGCCACGCCGCCACACCGACACGCTGCCTGCTACTGATTCAAACGCGACGGGTGACGGCAGTCACCGTACAGATGCGTTTATACGGGCAATGTTGACAGCAAAAATATAGCTGCCTCTCAAGCGAGAGGTTGCGGGTTCAAAAGATTAATGTACCTACTTTCTGAGTTTATCTTGAACTTCACTGATAGATTTTATGCGGGGACTACGAAGAAATCTGGACATATAATACACATACAGGTAGGTTAAGCAAGCGCCGTGTGGTGCCGGTCACGAATAGCACGACCCCATTTCTACTCGTGGATGTCGTAGAAGGCGACATAAGGATATTGATCAGAGGATGGGCAGCAGCGTCCTACTGAGTACACCTACTGCGGTCGCCAACATGCATCGGCCAAGCAAGCCCTGGGGGAAACCTATGCCCAGCAGTCGATGACAAAAGGTTGACATGATGAAGCAAACGCAGTGATCAATACTAGTGCCCTGATATCTAAAGATACGTTTGCTCTGTAAGGTCAAAAATAGGCTGGTGGAGCAATCTAGCTCCATATCGCTCAATCTGGCCGGTATCTAGAGCTACAATTACTAAACCTACGGCATGGCAGTCTATTATTTGATGTGTTAGTAATCAACATTGCCCAGAATCAAGCCCTTCAGTAACCCGTGTAGGCGCACGTTATCGCTCGTACAAGCCAGTTTCGCAAATCTAAATTGGATTTTTTGTGCGGCGTCCGGATAAATTGTGTGTTGTGCGTATACGTGTCACTCATATTTTACTTGTGTAGGTCACGCACGGAGCTAGGGAAGCAGAAATGAAATTGGTGTACCGGTTCCAACTACGTTTTGCTATTTGTGGGATACGGAAACGAAATGGTTTCAACTGTAGGCTACAGCCAAAAAAATTGTAGCTGTAAGTTTGAACGAAACCTTTACTCTCTAATGGTGATTTTTAGTTCTTTAATTTGATGTTGCTAAAAACAAAACACGACCAATTGGATACTTAAAACAATGAGTAGGTATAGAGACATAAAAAGAGATGAATGATGAATGAGAGAATACATCCATCCATACTTCCATATTAAACTATATTTTTATATTTTAATATTATAAATGTGAAAAGTAACTCCGTCTGTTACGCTTTCACGAGGAAACGGCTAAACCGATATTAATGAAATTTGGTATGTAAATAGCATGAATTGGTATGTAAATTTGGTATGTCCTTCCCCAAGGGGGAAGGACATAGGCTTTAGGCCGACATTCACGCGGACGAATTCGCGGGCAAAAGCTAGTAATTTATATGTTTATCTGCATCGATTGTAAAAGCACAATTTCAGTCAACCAAATCTCAGAACAAGTATTGGCTCGTTCACAAAATATTTCTCGTAATCCGTTGTTTAGTACACGTGTGTCACAAAGCCGCTTGACTGCAGTGCTCACTCGGGTGTGCATTCCTCTCACTTTGACTTTAACAAGAGCGAACATTGACGGCGATGGCGGCACACAGCAAATTGGATCAACGCAGTGAAAACATGCATTAGTCGTAGAAAAATGTAAACAGGATGGTGCTTCTGGACCCTTACTTATCTCCTACTAAAACCTATAATTTAATAGCGAAAGTGTGGTTTTGTTAGTTTGTTTTTTCTTTCAAAGAGATAGACCAAATGGTGGTGTTGGCCACTTCTATATCAAAAACAGGTACAGTTCCAGTGAGTCTGGTTTCTTATACTCTATGTAAGGGAAAGTTAGTGACATAAAGTAGAAGACAGGGGAATCCCCAAAATCAATAAGAAAGAGGTTAACTTAATTTATTGTAGGCAAAACCCTACATGATTGTAGACATAGTACTTATTTTGTTAAGCTGTATTTTTATCTACTAATGAATGGAGTTCGCGTCAGAACTGTGTGGCGTCGAAGTGATTCAAAAGTATGTGTGTGACACATACTTTTAATAAATAAACTAGTAATAAATTATATAAATTAGTGTTAGTAAATTAGTATTGAATTTCTGATTTTAATCATCTACTTTTGCTGTTGACTGTACCTACCATCATCCTTATTTTGAGTAATCAAATATTAATATTACTATTAAAATAGAAACTGTTTAGCTATATAATAGAGTAAGTAATAGAATATCGAATCAATCATACTTTTATTTACATTTCATGATTAATGAAAAATCAATTTGTTCTATTATTACGGTCGCTAAGAGACGAAAAACTTATCGCCAAGGTTAAAGAAACTGCCTTCACTTACACAATAAATATAGAACATGATGGAGTATCCTCATCATACCCAGTATTTGTGTGTAGCTACAATTGGAACAAGCCAAACTTTTGGTATTAGCTAGTTCCGATTAGAAGGCAGGTGAAGGCCGCCGAAAGGTTTGAAACCCCTTGTTATATAATTTACGTTATTGTGGCCTGTTACCAAAATAGTCGTTACTAACATGTTAAAGTTACATCAGAAAGTTGATATGGTGGAAATAATAAATGTTACAAAATATTTTTATTCGGCTGTGAAAAGGCCAAGTAACATAATAATAACTGTGGAGCATTATATTTTATGTCACCATATTTCTGTATGCATGGGATCTGCAAGACCTAGAATCTAGATACAATAAAGCACTATCTGGTATTAAGATAGGTACCCGGTATCCAGCTTGCTAGCATTCATTATTCTAAAATGTTCAACGTGGATGAAGCATAGAGTAACTTGAATGATAGGATTGTGGAAATGTCGATTGCGCTCGGCCATCACTCGACGTTCGTTCCGATGTATGAATATGATTAATACTGAAAAAGTATATAAGAAGGAGTTATTTTTCGTCCGTTTCGTAAAATAAATAACTACCGTATAGTCTTCGCATCTCGTGAATAAAATTATTACAATAGAGGGTTGGTACAAAATCCACGACAAAGCTCCTTAATTCAAGACAGCATTGTGTACAAGTTCATTACACAAAAAGCGTCTAACCTCAGCTAATTTTCATGAACCGCTTCGACGCTGGTTTTGATAAATGGAAGAGAATGCAGCCTCTTTAAAAGTAACACTCAGGTTGTAGACAACAGTGAATGGGGCCGCCATTGAGGGCGTCGTAAATAGCGCGGCCGGCTGTTCATTAGCACCGACCTTTGTTCGTGGCCGGCCCTGCAAAAACAAATAGTTACACTTACCACTACGAACACCCTTTCAAACTAAAGTCAACCGTATTTTTCCCTATATAAGAATATAGTGAACTGTATGAGATAAGTTGGTCATAGTTGGGCCGGCTTTGTATGTAAAACTGAGGATTGGTAATCGTGATATTGTTTGCTCAGAATAACGAGACGAACAGACGTCGCGTTGAGATGCTCATATAGATGTGAGTATACGCGACGTGCTTGTCAAATTATTAACTTTGGCCCACCTTAAATATCCTACTTGCATTTTTGGCAGTTCAGAGATTTACTGGTGACACAATAACAACTCTATAACCACTGTCTCACAATAAAGATCTTTGACTTTGACTTTGACTTTGACTTTGACAATTCCAACAAGCCCAAAAACGACGACAAAGCTTTGTTCTATTATGGAGTTCGAGTTACGGCTCCATCATCAGACCTTGAAAATGAATCACGGCTAAAGTGCATCTGAAGACAATTGTAACAAGCCCAAACACGACTAGTACATTGTATCGTTATGGAGTTTCAGTACCGACCTTCCAGATCCAACATCAGCCCAATTGGATTGTACCACATTATGGTATTATGATTGGTTTTACATAAATTTGCAGCGTTTCAATTCGATACGACATTTTGAAGTTGGTTCAATTCGACTTCTACACATACTACACACTTCTACACGTCTTACACAATTACAGATTGATGATGCTAATAAAAACGCGTTAAGTACAATATAAATGAATACATAATATTATGCACGAACCTACTTTGAATCTACCTTTAGAAAATAAAGTGCGGTTTGGATTCGCGCATCTAGGATTCGTAATCTTAGAAGAAAAAACATTTTTCGATTATCAAAGATCAACTATAATATTTTCAAACGTACATTTTATTTTTTGAGACCGACTAACTGTTCAATATTTATATCGTTCACCATGTAGTCAAAAACAATGGGGCATAAATAAAAATAAAAATATGTTTACAATGTGCAAATGAAGCTCTTTTATTCTTGACCTAGTACCTACCTAACCCTACTTTAAAATGTCGACTCTTATTGTAATAGGAACATTATTTATTTTATTACTTATAACATAAATGGACAAGCGTTATTTATAATTACTCTAAACAAGGCGATAGATTTACAAGTGAAAAGCATGTATGTGAGTTCTGAAAGTGATCAGCTGGGACAGACGAACGGACAGACAAAGTCACACCATAAGAGCTCCGAAGGGTTCTTAGCATTTCGGTACTGAATCCTAAAAACATATTTAACAATATTTTTCGATTATACCAGTACCTACTTACTTCTACATGAATCAAAATTCTAAAGTAAACTAAAATTGGATCTCTTTTATAAAAATGTCTCCAATTCGCTAACATATAAAGACTATATTTTTTTGCTTTGATCTTGAGAATCATGGCGGGCCTTAATCTACATTACTATTAGGCGCTGTTTTTTCAGCAAAAGATTACAATCTTTCGTGAAGGTCTGACAATTTTAGGTTACCTTTAAGAAGGTCTAAAAAGAAACGGAATTTTCGTAATGCCCCTTATCAAAATGGTCTAGATAGTGTCTCAAAATACAACTTCAACATGTGAAAATTTTGTTGCCAATTTTTTTTTTCGAACCAACATAGTTTGGTTTTTTTTTATTCTTTCCATTTATGTTTTGAGATCACAAATACTTACTTTAAAGATTGGAATATAAAGGTCCTGTGTATAAATGTAGACGTAGGTATCTCTAATATTCTCTTAAAAAGTAGCGTGGGTAGACCGGCGCAAAGCTGAATAACAACACCTAGATACCTATCTTCCTCAAAAGCAAATACGTAATGGATAACCCAGTAGGGTCTTTAAAAGTATTTCAAAAAGAAACCTTTCATGGAACTGAAAGGCATTTCAGTAAGTCCTATTTCAGTTTGTTAGCTAATACACTCACTCGGTACAGAGCTGTGTTCCACCGTCAGATTCCGAGCGTTTTGTCTGTATATAGCAATCTAAGTAATAGCGAGTCTATACAGTACGTAACATCTCAATGGACAGCTTAACGCGACACACATTAATCCTCTCTATTTTCTTTGTCTTTATTTCGTTGTATTTCGTGATTCGCTCGGGACGTACAGAATAATTTGCGAATTCGATTGCTCTTGAGAATTTGAATATTATAGGGTACGTAGCGAATCTTATTATGGAAATCAGTAAGGCCATTCTCAATAAAAGTGATACATAAGAAATATTATGGATTTAATCATCTGGGTTCAGTAACAAAAAGGTAAAAAAGAAACTGTTATAGTGCGCCGTCGTCTGTCCTCAGCTCCTTATTTCAGCAACTACTAAAGTTATAGACTTGAAATTTGGAAAGGTTTTAAATAATGTCTATCCATTTACAGAGCAAGTATAAGAATACAAATTGTAGTTCTTATTTAGCGATTGGGCGACTCCAGGTATTCGTAAAAGCAGGGAAAAACTTTTTGAACTTTATGGTCTAAAGCAACATGTAATGAATACAAGCTTTCATCAGTATGTTGCGAAATATTCAAAACTTTTTAAAAGTGTCTGCAAAATAGCCAAATCCCTTTATATTAGAAATAAAATAAAAGTAGCTGATGACAAAATAAAAACTACTTGGCAAATAATAAATAATGAAACAGGTAGGAAAAAACAGCGTAATACTGAATTTAATTTAGAGACTGCACATGGCCCCATAAATTCAGATATAGAAGTAGCTCAGGAATTTGAAGCATTTTTTGGAAATATTCCCATTAAAACTACTGAAGCTTTAAATTCCTCTCCCGCGCTCTCTGCTGCCTTACTTAGGAAGAATGTTAAGGCATGCCGTTCGGAGTTTAGGTTTGAACATACAAACCCCCAGGCTGTTATAAGAGCCTTTAAAGATCTTAAAATTAAATCAACAGAAGATCTCTGGGGAATGTCTGTAAAAGTCTGTAAATCTATTATCGAAACGATTGCACCCTATTTAGCTCTTATATTTAACACCAGTGTAGACCAAGGAGTCTTTCCGGATCTGATGAAACACAGTAAAGTAGTACCGTTGTTCAAATCCGGTGATAGTAAAGACCCCAACAATTATAGGCCTGTGTCGATTCTGCCAGTTCTCAGCAAGGTGTTTGAAAAGTTAATGCTCAATCAAATGTTGCGTCACTTTAATAAAAATTCCATCTTTCATGAACAACAGTATGGTTTCACCAAAGGGCGTTGTACAACTGACGCCGGTGTCACCCTAATAAAGAACATTTTTAGCGCCTGGGAGGAATCACAAGATGCCATTGGAATCTTTTGCGACCTCTCAAAGGCGTTCGATTGCGTTGACCATGAGACACTTTTGCTGAAACTGGAGCACTACGGGGTTAGTAAAACATCTCTTAATTTACTAAGGTCATACCTGAGGGATAGACGGGTAAAAGTACAGGTTAACGGCGTGAACTCATTGGGGTCTGAAACGACTATGGGCGTTCCTCAAGGTTCAATATTGGGTCCATTTCTATTCTTAGTTTATATAAATGATTTACCCCAATTGTTTCAAAATCAACCAAAAATGGTGTTATTTGCCGATGACACATCATTGATTTTTAAAATAAACAGACGGTCACAAAATCTAGACGACGTAAATGACGCTATTCTTCAGGTTCAAAATTGGTTTACGGTAAACAATTTGGTACTTAATGAAAAAAAAACCAAATGTATTCGATTCATTTTACCAAATGTTAGGAATAGTAAATGTGACATCATACTTAATGGAGAGAAACTGAAATTTACTAGTCAAACGGTTTTCCTAGGAATCACGCTAGACGAGAAATTACAATGGGGACCCCATATAACATCTATTGCGGGGCGACTAAGCTCCGCGGCTTATGCTGTTAGAAAGATAAGACAGTTAACAGATGTAGAAACTGCGCGTTTGGTCTATTTTGGCTACTTTCACAGCATTATGTCGTATGGTATTTTACTGTGGGGTCGGGCTGCTGACATTGAATCCGTTTTTATTTTACAAAAAAGAGCTGTCAGAGCCATTTATAATCTACGTCGCCGCGAATCTCTTAGGGAACTATTTAAAAATATTAATATAATGACAGTGCCTTGCCAATTTATTTATGAAAATATTATGTATGTAAGAAAAAACTTACATATGTTTAATAAAGTAAGTGATAGACATGACTTTAATACTAGAAACAAGGACAAAATAGCTCAACCATATTTTAGATTGTCTAAAGTCCATACATCTTTTATGGGGTACTGTGTTAAGTGCTACAACAAAATTCCTAGTGATATATTACAACTAAGTGAAACAAAATTTAAATCATATATTAAAAGTACACTCTGTAAAAAAGCTTATTATAATCTAGAGGACTATATTCAAGATAAGAATGCTTGGAAACATGCTGGTCTAGCTCCATAGGACGATCGACAGTCTAGACAAAATCGAACCGATTGCTAATTTAAAATACCTAATTTCATACTTAGTATAAATATGTACATATATATATTTGACTCTTTTTTTATACACTGCTCAGGCTCACATACTGATTCATTGTTTGTTAAAATATAAGGAGTGGTCGTCTACTGTTTCAACATTAATTGTAATATGTAATATGTGAACACTGTGTATCTTATGTACATATAACTTAGTCTGTCATTCCTTAATCTGTGATACTTTGTACACACTTTCAAATACCTAGTGTTTTTATGCAAGGTACATCGTATTCACGTATAATTATATAATTCCTGTAAATGCAAATATTGTTAACATCGTTTTTAAAAGAGTAAGTATGGAGTTTCTTGCCCATTCTTCTCCATACAAAACTACCTTTTGGAATGGGCACCTAGAATCAATTTTTTTTTTCTCATTTGACGTTCAAAAGTGCCTTATAATGGTCTAATTGAAATAAATGATTTGACTTTGACTTTGACTTTGACTTTGTAGTATGAGCTATGGGGGGGTTCTAATATAATTATAGGGGGTATTTTACAGCATCATAGTTCACTACAAATAGCACAGACTTTTATAAATTGGCAAAACATCATTACATTTAAACTTAGTCAAAGGTTCCAAAATAATCAAATTCATCTTTGAAAATGGATACTATTTTTCATACCACTGTACGGAATCCATGGTGAGCGTGTCGGACCCGCTTTTTGTTGGGTTTGGCTTAATTTAATAATACAAACAATAAATTTTATTAGAAAATGGACATAGAGATAGAAAACACACATTATATTTATCCTCGTAATGGTCTAATTGAAATAAATGATTTGACTTTGACTTTAAATTTTAATCAGTGTGATCGAATTTTAGGTGTCAGTCTTTGGGAGTGACCTACACCATGCGGTTCAGTATGGTTAGCATCACCGTCGGACCCTTGTCCCAAGTGGCCAGCGGTCGGCACTAAATGTGTTTCTCTTCCATTCTCCTATATTGCTGTCACGTTATTCACACCCTCTTCATTCATATCATCCCTCACACATTTCATGCATTTTTCCTCTTGCCTAATGGATTATATTTAAATTAATTCTTCTCGTAAATGTCGAACTACCAACTCATACTCATAGCATTTAGTGCATTCCATAATATTGATAAAGATAAAATGCCTAATGAATAATGATAAGATGAATGAATGAGAAGTCGCCGCTTTCAGTTTGTGTTCGTTCAGGCCGGTCTGAAAAACTACTGTACGGATGTTTGTATGTTTCTGTTTCTGTGTTTTACCAACAGAAAGAGAAATTATCTAAGAAGGTTATAAGCCATTTTATTATTGCTAGTTAAATATAAGTCTAAAGGTGACGTCTCACGTGTACCGAGTGGTCATCAATCGTATGATTGTATTGTGTGGTCGCTGCAACGATCAATTTAACTTTTGTGATTGGAGCACCTCTTCACTTTATTGGATAACTTCGGATTTTTTTGCAAATATTCGTGTTTGAATTTATGTCGTTATGAGATACGCGCGTTTGAATTTATTCTGTTTGAAATGAGAAGCTTTCATTTTTGGATCTTTATGTTCTTGAAAATGAAATTTGTAAAATTAAAAAGAAGTTACCATTTAAAAAGCATTTTGTTAACTAGTCAGATAAGGGTTCTAAAGAGTTTGAATAAATGACACAGTCGAGTGTCGGCATCGAGTAGATTACCTACCTAGGCTTAAACCGTAGGTAAGTATGTAGGTATATTTACGTCAAAAATTAAACTCTGATGAGTCTGAAACAAAACCTTATTCACACACGTTAGAACTAGTACAAGTTAATTCTGTTAGCTTAAGATTTTTGCAAATATTCTAAGCAGTAAGTTTGCTACGTCCTTCACAATGTTTCGTGGATGGAATTCGCCGTCGCTCCGCAGCGGAGCGTGGCGCCACACGTGCGGAGCGTGGTCAGCGACAATGATCACGTACGACGAGTGGCGCGGTATCAAAGAGTCCAATTTACATGTACAATACGTATTATACAATCTGCCATATACAACATATTAATGTATTAACATTTGCTCTGTGTACGTGTTGTTCATCCTTTTGTTTTAGCAGAATGGTGAACTTTTCGTTGTAAAAAACTGGCTTTTCCAAAGGTTTTAAGTTTTTTTGAAAGGAATTTGTTTAAAATTTTATGAAAGTAAATATAGTAATTTTATAAACAAAACAGACACATAATTTTTGGTCGTGTAAACCTCGCTACTATGTCACAATTAAAAAAATACATAAGAAAACACAATAAATACACCAATAATATAACAATAGGATGACTTCAGTATGTTCGTGTGATGTTGTGACATCGACTTTTCTCATGATTGTAAAGGTTAAGATACTGTTTTAAGATTTTTTTATAGCCTATGCTGACCCACTGTTGGGCAAAGATCTTCCCCAAGTCCTTCCAGAAAATATCGTCCAGCACCACCTAGAACTTGTCCTAACAGCTGCAGTTTTAAGCTTATAACTAATTTTATTCTTAGTCCCCCCCATAGAATTCGGGTATTAAAACGGGTACCCTGTTTACCCCCCGTTTCTTAAGGTCAAGGTTGCCAGAAGGCTGGCACCACCGCTCGCGTCTACGAACTATTTTTATAGCACTCCTAACTCTCAGGTGAAAACGGACACATAATATAGGTTTTCTTCTACCTAATCTTCTGAGTGGATTAGTAACTGGAGCGCTATATCTACAATTTCCCTACTCTTGCCATGGCTATTCAAATACTCAGATTCATCCCGGAATAAAAGAGTAATGTTACCTAACATCTCACTTGTGAAACGTGACAAACTGTAATAAACACTTGTCAGTAAAAACCTTCGCAATTTAACCATAATAACTAATGATATTCCTGCTAGAACGCTAAAAGTCAGTCTACGGCTTCGGCATCTATAAAGTAATCAATTAAAAGTAATTCAAGTTTGAGCAGGTAATTACTAGTACTTCAAGTTCGATTTTGCCCGTATTCCTCCTTAGATTCGATGGGGAATACCTAATTAAATCAGCTGATTGGATCACGCAAAAGTTAATTGAATGTCGATAATTAGGTGCGGTGAGCGGCCGCAGCGTGCCCTGTCGGAGTTAGGAGCATTGGTTCAATTAATCTAGGAGCCGCGGTGTACACACTACACATCCGTCCCTCGCAGAGCGCTCAGACCACAGCTAATACAGGTGCCCAAACTAGTCAGCAGTCACTACTGTTGATATAACATGGTGTTCGTAATTTGAAATCCATATGATGCTAATCTTTTAGATTATGAAACAAAAGGCATATAGGCCGCGCGGAACACTGAGGGTGAAGCCACAAAAGCAAATACAAATTTAAAAGCGATACCAGCAACGCGCTTCGTGCTGTACAGAGTCAGCAAAGCACGAAAGGCCGCCGCATCGTTAAAAAAAATAAACACGAATTCAAAAGCGAATACAATCACGAGATTGTAGGTATTCGCTTTTTTTGCTGTACTCTCAGTGTTCCGCGTAGTCTATCTGCCTTTTGTTTCATAATCTGAGCCCAATATTAGAAATGCGAAACTCGGACTGTTACACTTTCACAATGAAACAGCTTAACTAATTTTGATGAAATTTGGTATGAAGATAGCTTGAACCCTGCGGAAAGGCATAGGCTACTTTAATTAACTTACTGTCATACTCAGAGACATCACATAATAATAATTAATCATTAACTTTAATTGACCAACATAACTTGGCACATATCAACAACATTAAAATTTTCTCAATCTGTAATATTTTTCAATTTATGTTGGTCAATGATTGATTATTATTAAGTGACGTCCCTGAGTACCGCAGTTAGTCCGCAACTTCACTTGCATCCGCGATAACCGACATTCACGCAGACGAAACCGTGGGGCAAAAGTTACTTATTAATTACGTCGATTCTTGTTGCTATATACAGATGTATGATACAGGTATATTATGATGGAGCTGCAAGCGGACGTGTGTGAGTGAGGTTTATATTTGACAAAGGTGAAACACGACTTGTTTATTTTTCCCCTATTTGTCACAATCACCCAAACCTTTTCTTGGGTATGTTGACATCCTCAGTTTACCTTCAGGCAGATTTCTTCTTATTTATATCCCAGCATTACTACAGAAATAAAATTTTGTTGTTTTCCATCTATGTGAACCTAGTTTTATCAACTATAGATGCTTCATTCAATATGATTGAGATTAAGGTAGGCGAGGGAAACACTCACTTGAAAATAATGTTTTCCTTTTGCTAAAGTAATTACAAATTCGAGTTCGTCACTGCATAGGTAAATCATGAATGATCCACACATCCAATGCATTAGGTTTTTAAGTTACTAAAACACTTTTGAAAATTGCCTCTCCGATGTTTTTTGAACTAGATATTTTACCAAGATTTTAAAAATTTATTTGGTTTAGATAAAGATACATATAAATAAACTTCAAGGATCTTGTAGCCATTTTTGGATTTCCAAATCGCTCGGGACTAGAGATAAAACCCTTTCGGATGTGGCTATCGCTCAAGCGAACACTCTTCATAGTCTACAGAGCCCCGAGTGACTATAACGAGATCGTTTCTCCTCCAACCAAACACGTTTCTGGTTTAAAGATTGAGATAGTGCCCTAAATAGTAACAAGTTTTTGAGAACCATTCGAACCCGAATTGTGGAGTAGCAAATATAAATGAGCAGAAAGTCCAGAATTATAAACGGTATTCACATGTTAACAGTGAAAATTACACCAAAACTGCACCCACTTACCTACTTGTATGATTGCGGTTGGACAGTATACAAGCTTTGCGATTACAATCTAAAGTCTGTTGACTAGCATTGCGGGAACTTTGCGCACTTTTGAATATGTAGTCCTTCTGTCCTTATCCTCTACATGCAAAGACCCTCTTCGGAATTGAACGGCAAGATAAGCAGCTGTTACAAGTTTTCCTTTCGTTTCTAAATCCGTTGGAATGTTGGAACGTCCCGCAGATATGGAGCAGTTGGAAACAATAGGCCAACTGCGGCGACCTACGTGCCAATGTTCTACAAATACTAAGTTTAATAGAAAAATAATACACGAACAAGGGTTGGGTCGCGGTCGGGACAGTCTGGGACTTTCAGACAATGTAATGGGACCAGAAAAGGTATACATTACTATTCCGTACTGGATTGGCTCGCCTATCCTGGTACTAGGCGTACCCCACACGTGTTTAATAAAAATTGGTTCGTTTTTATTGAACACGCATTTCAAAGTGCAGAATTTAGCTAAAAGCTCATTAAATTTTCAATACTATTGAAAAAAGTTATATAAGTGTTTAATAATTATAATTATCACAAGCGAAGATTGCGTTATGTAATGTAGAAGTAATAAGCATTACATTTGAGTACCTTTGGAAGTGAATGCTTAGGTCTCAGGTACTCGCTTTTGAATTTGTATTTGCTTTAGTGGCTTCACTCTTATTGTTCCGTGCGGTCTATCTGCCTCTTGTTTCATAATCAGAGACCTAAGCATTCACTTTCACATTCGCATCTGAGGCTTAGGTAAAAACTTTAGTTGTGAAGACGTTACAATGACCAGACCGAGGGGTCGTGCCTATTAGCAGCACTACAGCGCTAATACTCCCTAAGGCTTCTCGGTCTGCCGGTTCACGGCGAGGCCCCAATTAATTATCGGTGATCAATCACGGCGTAGTATTAGCAAATCATGACGTAATTCAATCAGACTCGTTTCGTACACGACGTGAACCAAAAGTGAAGAAGGATTTCGGTTTCGCTTGATTGAGTTGGAATATGGCACGCTTTACTCGATGGAGGGGATTGCTTAGGAGGTATTATTTTTGGAATATAAGAAGGCAGCATAAAATATAAGCTTTCTTATCGACGTGAGATACATACAGTGTTCATGTAATTTGTGGTTGGTATAAAAACTCTTTGTGTATCTGTCTCTCAAAGTTCGAGGCCCTAAAGTACAGTTAGTATTTTGATATCGGATTAATACCGCCGTGTGGTGCCGGCCGCGAATAGCACCACCCCATTTCTACCCGTGGGTGCCGTAGAAGGCGACAGAGGGATATTGACCAGAGGATGAGCAGCAGCGTCCTTCTGAGTACCATAAAACCTACTGCGATCGCCAACATGCATCGGTCAAGCATGGCGATTACGGCTGAACCCCCCTTGGGGGAGACCTATGCCCAGCAGTGGGCGTCTAAAGGTTGACATGATGATGATGATGATGATGATGATCGGATTAATACTGATAACCTGAAGCCATGCCAGACTATAACGTAGTGTAGTAAACAAACGAAACTTAGTGTTCAAAATTCTAGGTATAACGTGAGTAGTGTCGCTTCTGCCTGACTTATGTGAATGATTAATGACCGTCTGCGACAGCAGGTGGACTTGCGGTTATATGATCACTTTTATGTTCAGACGTCAGCATTTCAAGTCATACCAAACTGTCATATTTTCCCAATTTAATATGAACCTTATCTTTTTGAAATAAAGTTGTAATCTATCAAAGAAATTTGACAGATTGTTGTAGCTTGATTTACTGGTCTCTGTACAACTTTAAACCAATTAAGTCACTACTATGAATATAATACAATCAAAATAATCTAGACAGATTTAATTCTACCATTCTAACTTAATTACTGAACTGATGAATTTGTAGAACGAAAACTAACAGAGAGTAAATTTTCTATTAACTTTGCATTAAACAATAAATTGTCTTTTGATGTCGCCGCCACAACGAGTGCTGGCGACGTACTTAATAACTTTACATTACTTTACAATGAGATTAGGTCCCTATAAAAACTTAATGTTTCTCTGAAAACTATTTCAACGAGTAATGATTTCAAAGTGCTTAACTAACCATTATACGTGGAGATCGGAGTGAGAACGAATTATTGCAGTTCACTGACCCTTACTATCATGATCACAGGATCTTGCTTGCGAAGAGTTCCCATATTAAATGATTGTTAAGGTTTGCTATTAATGAATAAAAGTTATCAGTACTGTGAACCCTATAGCGGATTCACATTACCAGTCGTTCCTTTGTGTGTCGCTATCTGTTAGCCAACGGAAAATCAAATTGTATGGAGTTAACGTTAGCTTTCCAGATGTCACGTGATCCAAATATGTCAACTGCATACAATTTGATTTTTCCATTGGCGTTAACTCGGATATCTATGGCGTTAACGCTAACGGAAAAGGAATTTTGTGTACAGGCCCTGGTGTGTGAGCAGATGAAGGGATTATAAATAAAAGAGGAAAAACACCAATAAAATTGAATTCAAATAGCTGCCGGCAGCAATCTGCTGCAAATATATAAATAAGCATAACGATTTATATTCAATTTACTCATTATAATGTTCGAAAGAAACATTATTTTATTGAAATGTTTTCACCCAGGTTGCACATACAACCTCTACAGTACCTACTGTAATGGTAAAAAACGACAACAAAAATCATATAAAATTAAGATCACAATAAATTGGTCAATATTATCGTTTAAAATAAGGAAACTCATTATGAATATTAAGATATAAAATAAATAGACCTTGAACCGCCAACTTTATACAATAGGTACCTACTTATGTACTAAATAGATATTAGTGTATTCAGTGGAGCACGAAATTGTAGATAATAAGACTAAAACAAACAACGCAGAACCAACAACATCGTCTGAAGAAGCTCTTACAGTAAAATAAACAATTTTTAAAATTCTACGAACAGAATATAATGAACGTATAATGAAATTTGCAGCTCCTTGAAGAAATATATTATATAATATGAATACTGTATTATACGAAAGATAAGCATTATTGGATGTGCGTGATATCACTGTTGAATTGCTCCCGTTTTCTAAAACAATCCACAGGGGAATTACAACTTTAAAATAAGGACACGGAGTTTAAAGTTCACTATGTGGAGCCTTTATAATAAATGTACAAGCCTTTGTCTGTTTGAAACTATTTTTAATCATCGTGTCTCGATGTAAAGGCCGAGTTTGTACTTGGAACATAGTTGTTGTGAAGATACGTTTGAGATTAGTTTTACGTGTGTCAAAAGCAGGAATAAAAATAACGAAATCTTAATGTATGGAAAATGTATGGACTTTTAAAGGAGTTTTACCAGATGAAATGAGAAGCAACTTGATATTAAAATTAAATATCCAGTAGCTTGGTTATCATATCAACCGAATGTAACAGTTGACTCATTGAGTGAACACCACTTCACGATATGGTATTTGCAAAAACGTCACATTCCGAAATTCGGGTTGTGGCTTTCATGATAATCCACGAGAACAAGACCAACATCCAAACCACAAAACAACATCGGAATCTATGCGTAAAACAATAGATTCTTCCACAAACGGGAAGATGTGAGAATAAGATTGAATCGCCACCATCAGCAAAAGATATAACATTGATTCTTTCCCGCGAGGTCAAAATAATACAGACTATTACTACTAATATCTTGCTAACAAATCAAAGTAGTGTTCTGATTGATTACTCGACTTATTTACCTATACTTAGCAAAATAAATACTTTGAGCATTTTATTCTTATAATTGTAAAAGCCTTATTTTATACAATACATGCACCATCGTAACAATGTTAGCTACTACTACCGAGCTGAAAATTAATATTTTCCGAACACGTTACAAGCCATTGAGTTAGTGCTTTCACCCGTAGCTAGCACATTAATACTTCCATGTAAATGGATTGGAGCACAATATTAATTTACATGCAAATGGATATAAATAGTGAACGTCAAACAAAGCGGACTGAATATACTTGTTTGAATAGAGAACGCGCAAACATTAACTAGTTATACACTGCGTCATGTCCGATCTTTGGTTACAATTTTCTTTTATGGTTTTTGAACTAGTAAAATGCCCATAGTTCGAAAACTGTCACAAGAACTTAACTTAAATTAATACCGCTGAATCAAGTTTTTAGACTAAACAATTTGTATAACAATGTAATTTTGAAGAAAATCACGAAAATTGCAGTTTTCGAGAGGCAGTTTATCTAAGGCTTTGACAGGAGTGGGCGTCATTGGTGCAATTCAGGAGGTTGTCAGATAAGGGAGATCATTAAAATTCATAATAACGTTTATAGTCTATACTAATATTATAAAGCTGAAGAGTTTGTTTGTTTGTTTGGTTGGTTGAACGCGCTAATCTCAGGATCTACTGGTTCGAATTGAAAAAATCTTTTTGTGTTGGGTAGTCCATTTATCGAGGAAGGCTATAGGCCCAGGCGAAGTCGGGCCGGATCGCTAGTATTAAATATAAATGTTAGTTTGTTTATTTGTATGTTACTCTTTCACGACTAAATAACAACCAATTTTGACGAAATACGAGTAGTCCATATCCGTGTACATGAGGAACCTAGGGGAAATATCGCCTGAGTTAATATTCTTCTTAATGCGACATGTACACGTCATAGATAGTCCCTGTGTTGTAGTGCTATTACATATTATGATATTATGTTTCGTTATTTACGTTTACTTCGAGCCTATAGTGATGAGAGTGCTTTAATCCGGTTATTGCCCCAACGATGTTAAGGGATTATTATTAATACAGATTATACGATTATCCGATAAAACAGTTTACTAGAAGCTGATCTTCTCTCAACTACCAAATTACTTGAATTTGATTACGGTGAAGCGATATTGTAGTTATTTACGTTAAAATAATCCTAAATGTCGAAGGACATTCTTGACGTTTCAGAGTCTAAGCACTTCATATAGTTGATTTAAAACTTATTGATAGTGAGTCTAAATGTGAACCGTCTAGTTTTAATTACAAAAGCGGTTCTATTTCCACAAGAGCTATATATATGATCTAATTCTTCACTTCATTAATGAATTTGAATTTAAATTCAGTTGACAAGTAGCTCCTACTTCTGTCTAGATGGTTTTTCAGTTGGAAAAGGGGTAGACATCGGCGCTGAGGTATTCAAGAACGCCATTCAACGTGGTCGCTATCTCCAAATACCACATGGAATGGATTACTTATAAAGAAGTTGATATAAGTCGGAAGTTTAAACACTGATAATAAGTTGGTACCTTTTTGCTTCTTATTTTATATTCCTCATCGACTGCAAGATACCCCAGATTTCACAACCTGTGATCATAAATAAGTAGTGTAGTTAGACATAAGCAGTATCACTTCTGCCAAACCAACGACACTAACTTCTTCACCGTCTATAAGGTTCTATTTAGCGTAACAACAACACAATAAAACAATACGACCAAAGTTCGCACAACCCTTGAAACAAAGTTTAATTCCGATAATAGTTGCAAGCTTTGGTTGCAAGTTCAATCTACTGGCTAACTGCTAGCTCGGTCGCTTCACTAATAGTTCATTACATAATTCTTATTATGATGTAAATGGTGCTTAGTTTCCGTCAAATGATTTAAAGATACTACAGAGAGTCTATCAGAGGAATATCAGAAACTGATTGATGGTCATCTCGTAAAGTGTCAAACTACAAAACAAAATTTTACTGTAATTGTAATGGTAAATTTTAGGTATATGAAACAATTACAGTTTGAAGATCCACTTTTACCGTTATTAAACCTCACACAATTTGATATATTTTTGCGATAATAATAGCTCTTAATGTTAAGATTTCCTTGTGACTGTAAAAAGTATGAGTAGTAACAATATTGGTGCAATCATTCATAAACATACAGTGGTTGTTTACCCATTTTAAACTTTCATCCCCAATAGTAGTGTTACTTATGCTTTGTACAAGACACGTTTGATCGGTCTCTGCATAACACGCACCAAAGCGGACATACCGAAACAAAAACCAAACAGAGCAACATCTAAATCATTCAGCTCGGAATGCGTTCCAAGTATTAGGAAGGAACGTTCGGCGTATCTGTGAGGACTATATTTTCAAAGATAGCCCAATATGTGGCAAAGATATTTGTGGCGGCTTAACTGTGCGACCGAATACGCTATAACGATGTAAGAATGTGGGCAGGAACAGCGTTAGTGAGCTCTAAATGCATACATATTTATAGAAGTTGCTGCACGAAACTGGAATAAAAGTAAAATCTCACTGATGAAAATAAAAGCTATTTTTACTCTACAAAAATACAAAACTGGGTTTTACGCTTTCTTTTCTAGGTTTTATAGAAAATTATTTAATAATAAAATATTTAAAGAAGATGGATGGCGTCGTTGAGGCCGGTCCAAAAAGAGATGGTAAGAAGACACTCACCGCGAAGGCTGGTTTGGGGCGGTGCGGTGGAAGAAAATAATACCTGGAAAGATTCGGGGCAAGCGTTTCCTCAGTAGTGATGCAACAAGAAAAAGAGGATTGAATTTTCCGACGGTACAACATCCCACGCTAGGGTATATACGGCAAACATTACAAAACCATGATTGCTGCGTTTAATTTTAACTTAATTCTTCAGAACTAATGAAATGTAATGGTCCCTGCCTACCCCTGCTGTAACATAATAACCCGCTACCCCAGTTCGGTATGAAAACAGGTACATTAACAGTAAATAGGTTTCGTATTGCTGCGGAAGTGTGTTAAAAACTACTTCGCGGCAGGAAGCGAATACGAAGGGGTGGGATACCGCAAGTCAGCAGCGATAGAAGACCCACTTACACTATGATATGGAGAACTAACTTGAAGGTATTATGTTTCTTATTTTAAGAAGAAAGTGAACACAACACGTTTCGTTTGGAGACTTTGTTTCTTAGATTATGTTTCTCTGGTTTTGTCCCACTGCCTCTAACTAGGTACGTAATCTAAGCACATCAATCAAGCTACAACCATCTGTCAAATTGCTTTGATAGATTTCTAACTTTATCACAAAAAGATAAGGTTTATATTCAATAGGGTATTTTACTCTATATGAGAAAAAATCCACAAATATATTATTGAGATAGTTTAGGCAAAAAGCAGTCGGAAAATGATAGTTTTAGTTCATAAAATAACAAAATATATTTTTTAATTCAATTCTACGTTTTCAGTTTGTTTGGTGGCATATTATATGCCACCAAAAAACATAAAAAAAAAACTTTTTTTTTTTTGTTAGTGTCTGAATTACATTCTGTAGTGCTGTAGTTTTCAAAAATGGGTGTACCTAATACCCTTTGGGGAAAAATTGACAGTTTGATGTGCTGGCGTCTGTACTTACAACAATGTGGTTGTTTAGACCTTTTTGTTTGGTATCATTGTGTTTCGAAGTCTTCATCACCCTTTGTTTAAAGTGGTCCTTCTGTAGTCCACTATTGCGAATAGATGGAATATCGCGCGAACTTGCACGGACGCATACGATCGAGGCCACTTGCCGTAGATCGCATCCGCTTCCCTACGTAATCGCAGCTAATCGCAGCTCGCATCGAATGGCTTCACGAATTAACTGTTGGTTGTTCTATGAAATAACTCCAGATAACAATAATCAACGTTTATTGATTAAATAACGTTTACAAAAAAGTGTAAATTTAGTACACTTATACGTGGTACCTACACCAAATACACTAGTGCCTAAAAAATTTTTATTACTAGTGCAAGTTACAAGTGCAAGTTATGATGGTGGTTAATTTAAACCAGTTGCTATACATTTCACATTTGTATATCACTTTACATTTAAAATAATTTGGGACAGTGAAGTTTCAAGTTACGCTAATATTGGCGCAGTGGTTGAACAATCGACTGCTGCGCTGCGTGTCGTGGGTTCGATTCCCGCACGGAACAAATATTTGTATGGCCTACAGATAGTTGTTCCCGGTCTGGCTGTTTGTGTATGAGAGTTTGTATGTTTGTGAAACGCACCCACGACACAGCAGAAATTAATAGTGTGGGACAATTTTTTTTTAATAAAAGTAAATATAATATTAACAACTAGGTGAAAAAGCATAGTAGGTACCAATATTAATAACTAAAATTAGGTTTTCTGTCTGTGTAATTAAGTAAGATCGCTACAGCCAAAGCAACACCGTTCTATACAATTTTCCATAGTGAGGAAACAGAACAAGATGACATACAAATTCAGTATCGTATTGTAATACAAAACGTTTCCTAAGGGTCTACAGGAATGAAGTAACAAATATCAGATTTTATACCATTTTTAATTAAATTTCAGTGGAAACGTTAATTATTAACGAAGCAATATTAATCATTCCGACGTGAATATCTTGTTTCACGGAAGGAAACTCTTCATTAATTCGTAAGTAGTTGGTTATATCGCTGTTGTGGAGAAAATTCATTGAGTTATGATAAGAGATAGATAGATAGTGGTGTCGATTGTCTTGTTCACAAACTAAACTAAAATTAGGCATTTGGCATCTCTTACTACCAGGCAGCTGAAGAAAAGAACGGCGACAGATATGAACTAAATTAGAGATGTCAAATTAGATTTTCCCTTGATTTTCCTTTTTGTTTTTAATCAAAACGTTCTGAAATAACAACTATATATTGTATGAACATTTTAGATCAACTTAAATTGACAACTCTTATTAATATATGACTCTTTCTTGTTTAACTGGAGAGAAAGAGATATAAATAGCTTAACATTAATTTAGTTCGTGCACAACAGAATTGGCACCAGTTTCGTTTGTATATTATAGTCTGTTATTTTGATAGTAGTGTAGACACTACTACCAAAATAACAGACTGTGTGACTGTGTAACTGACTGTGTGTGTGTGCGTGTCTACGCGCCGCGAGAACTAAAGGCAGTTTCGAGGGCACGTTCGACGCGGGAAGAGGTGAGGAACAGTGTTTCGGAGGGAGGCGGAGCGTAATATTTATACTGTGCCAGTACTAGTAAGTACTTCAAAATTCTTTAAATAAAGGCTGGAGGTGACTTAGCATCGTGTAGTTGTCTTTGTCACCATTATTTAGATCATGTCCCCGATAAAAGGCTAAACAACACTGTCAACGTACACATCAAACAAAACGTTAATTAACAGTAACTGACACCAAATGAGATAATGATTGTACAAAATCAATGTGATCACTAAAACTTACTTCTGGTGTTATGTACTTACTCTAATGATTTCTCTGTAAATGTTATCCTACGGATAAAACGAACACAATTAATCGAGAAATATTGGAATTACGACCAAGGGATAAAAGTATTTTTTAATTAAAAGTAACTTTAAATAATTCAGAGAGGATCGTCCATGTTCGTGAGTGTTCGTGAGCGTTCGTGTTAATCGAGCCACGATTAACTGACATTGACGGACACAGAGTATTCAGAGATCGATATACAGGGTGGCCAACAATAATGAAGAATGGTTTTTTTTAAATATGGCACGGTGGCTAAATAAAAGCATTGCGGATCGATCGGTCAAAGGTTAAGCTACGCTTGCCGCGGTAGGTCTGGAGATGGGTAACGTGTTTCAGACCGAGACCACTCTGTGCCTTGGAAAGCACGTAAAGCCGTTGGTCCAGGCTGTCATTCGCAGATCTTTCGCAGTGTTTTTGAGTAGTCAGAAGCTGTAAAGTTACCCAGTTACTAGGTTGTGGATGTCAGATAGGCAATCGCTCGTAAAAAAAAAAAAATAAAGTAAAAAATCAAAAATCATTTATTTGCATAAATAAGGCACAGAAAGTTGGTAAAATGTACAGAATTGTTCTCTTATCCTGCCTTTAATTTCAGCGTGCAAATATAAAACAAATTAACATATGATATTTCAATTAATTATTGATCATAATTATTCACATTAACCAGATAACCCCATTAATATGTTAGTATTGAATTAAATAAATGTCAATTTACTCATGAAAAAAAAAAATGTGAATAATAATAATCATAAATCTCAATAGAAATTATGTCAACAATGGTAGAGTACAGTAATAATAACAATAATAATTTAAAACTTAAGATGACGGTGCAATTAAAAAAACTTACAATTTATAATCAAAAAAATAATGTACACTTTAAAAGCATATTTTGTCAATTAAAAACTTCGTCAAATTACTTTTAAATTTAGAAAATGGTAGCGTTTTATGGAATTTGGTACTATTTAATTATAGAACACTAGTTACAGTATGTCTATTCTGTTACAATCTCCCTCGATAAACACCTAGGTGAAGTGAGCTGTCATCTCTCCCGATGTTGGGGATTTGCAAAGCATTACAATCGGATGACAGCTCACTTCACCTAGGTGTTCACCGAGGGAGATTGTGACAGAATAGCACTGCTGCTGTATTCTGTTAGACTGGAAGCCGACACCAACAGGGTAGAGAAAAGGCTGATGATGGAATTTAAACAATCCATATACTAATATACATATAAATGCGAAAGTAACTCTGTCTGTTACGCTTTCACGATGAAACGGCTGAGTCGATTTTGATGAAATTTGGTATGAAGATAGCTTGAACCCCAGGGAAGGACATAGGCTACTTTTAATCAGTAATTTGTGGGGACATTTGTGGGGACATTTTCACACACGGCCATCTGACCCCAAACTAGGGAGACCCTGTACTATGGGTGTCAGACAGCTGATATACATACATAAATACATTTTTTTTTGTAAATACATACATATATAGATAAACAACACCCAGACACAAGGCAAACACAAGTGTTCACCACACAAGTGTTCACCACACAAATGTTTACCCTGGGCGGGAATCGAACCCGCAACACGCTGCGCAGCAGTCGATCGCTCAGCCACTGCACCAACAGTGTCGTCAAACAATCAATGACTTCGTCTGCATTCACTATAACCGACATTCACGCGAACGAAGTCGCGGGCAAACGCTAGTATCCCATAAAATATAAACAACAGGCGTATCCTTACCTAACTTGAAATTTCAGCATTACAGCTAGCAAGTACACACACCTTCTTAGCTAAATATTTATCTGCCTAACCTTAAAATGTCAGCTATTCTAATATGACGTAGGTCTCACGACTTTGGGATCTTGGACGCGAGTATCTGTGAATACAAAAGGCTACCAATTGGCTTTTTTTCCAGATAACGGCGGCGAGGGAGAGTTTTCTCAGTAAATTAAGTTTGAATTATAGAAGACCATTAAGGATTCCTTAACTTTTGTATTTAAGTACCACAAACAGGAGTGGAGCTTCTTATCCAGAAACTCGATGAGGTTATCAAAACTTTGCTAATTTTAAATAAAGATGCTCTCTCGCGATCTCAGTATTGTGTTACAACTGTTCAAGTGATTGTGAAACCGAGTTGTATTTGTAAAGCTGTATTTGTTTTAGAAGTATTCTGCGAATACTGTATCAGATGACCACAGTTTTGAATAATAGGATTATTTTTCGTTTTGCGGTATCAGATGAACTTAACTTGCTTTATTTAACCTTAGTAGGTAAATTCAATAATACTGAGATCTAACTTCTGTAAAATAATGATAAATGATATTTTATTCTGCAAGAAGGTTAAAAATAACACTTTTGTACTAATGTCGTTTTATTTACTAAATGAAGGCAGAGTTCCCTTGTCGATAACTGAGAAAAAGAAACAGAAACAAACTCAGTGGTTAATGTTCAGAGCCATAGTCAAAGTCAGAGTCAAATTATTTATTTTAAACCATTGAAATGCACTTTTAACCGTCATAACAAACAAACGTGTTCAACTTTTGTAGTTAGTGATACTATAATACTAAAACTAAACAGTTCAACTATGTTCTAGCATCCATCGACAAACAGTCCGTAATTGTACTCTGCTACAAAGTAGAGTGTACACCAGCGGAGTGCTCGATACATTCGCTCGCTCTTGTTCGATACCAATCTAACATTTCGTTAACTCCGACCGGACCTTTATTACCAAATCGATTTGTTCCTGAATATAGAAAACTATTGTGTATAACAATACGCTTTATTTATTTCCAATTTGGTAAAGGATGAAAGGAAGGCTACTAAAGAAATAGTAAAGGAATTGGTTACTGTAGCTTCTGAAGGACGTAGCTGATAATGTTATTGTCCTTGATCGCACAATAAGTGTCAATTTGCTTCGCAAGTATTTCCTCGTGGACACCATCGACACGAGATAAGGAAATAGACCGTGGAAGCTAACTGTCGCATTAACATCGACTAGTAACGGATTTCCAAAATTGTTTCGAAGGATATTTGATTTTCTAGATAATGTGTTTTACGCCGCAAAATCTCTTTTTATACTTTAATAATCTTTATAATATTCGTAATAATGGTCATCCTAATGTAATTTGATCAGTCACCTTTTCCGAATCCCACGCAAGTTATTTTAGACGTTAAAAGGAGATTTTCACCTTATTTTTTTAAGTACCACCATTGTAACACAGTGATCGTTATCTACTTTACAATACAATAACAAAGTAGACATTTTTCAATTTCCAGTGAGTGGGTCCGCGCCGCAAGCACGCGAGCCGTCGTCGAGTGCCTCCGCGCCGCAAGCTCGCGCTTGTGGACTCACCCTAACAACGTTGAACATTGTTCACGACTACTGACACACATACTGTAGAGAGATATAGAAGCCTCACTTATAAGCATTATACAAAATTTAGTCGGAGTTGCGCGTCAGTTACTTTATTATATTTTCAGCGTATTTGCTGGAAAGATGGACAAGGACCTGATTAATGAGAATCATATTTTATTATAACATTGTACTCTGGTAATAAATAGCGAAGTTAATAATTTTAGTTTATTTGAAACCACGACATAACAGTTGTCAGACACAAGTAGGTAGGTAATTTAATCATCGATAAAGTCTGGAATTACATTGTCTAGTACCTATTTAAAATAGGTACTAGACAATGTAATCCTATGGCTAGGCTACAATGATAAAAGAGGACGACGGAAGAATCTCCAGAGTAAATTATATACTCTTTTGCCAAATTAATAAGAAAAATGTTCTTCCATTAATAAACCAAGCACACAGATAGTATGTGATTCTTCCACAATAGAAGCTTAGCAACTCTGTGGCGCAACACTCGTGCGCTCCATCGACAAGAGGCCGGAGTCCACGCACTCAAGCCGGGCGCGCGGCTCAGCGGAGAACTCTACAATGATGCACATTGTTATCGCTCGTTCAATTATTTCGTTGAGAACACATTGTAGATGTAACTCGACATATAATTGAACTACGTCAACTGTAGAAGCTTTACGTATTGTTGGGTTCGACTGACAATAGGTTGTAGGTATTTAGTTATGTTTCGTTATTTCTTCTTTTTTCGGTTCATCGTCGTCAACGAACAATACTCTTTTCACAGACATGGACTTTTACCTAATGTGCAGACTCTTGCGTATGATTTTGGAAATTACAATGTAATTTTATTATTCACTAGCTTTTGCCCGCGCTTTTGTCCGCGTGAATGTCGGTTATCGCGGATGCAGACGAAGTCGCGAATCAAAAAGTGCCGTTTCATCGTCAAAGTGTAACGGACAGAGTTACTTTCGCATTTGTAATATTAGTATGGATTAAGGTTACCTCTTGGTAAATCTTGGAACATAAGTGTTCCACCTTGCTAATGTATTCCAGCGCGAAGGTGTTGCAACAGAGGCGCGTGCTGCAGGCGCCAAGTAATTACATCACGAGGACACACTGCTACATTAACATTCTATTGAGTGTCTGTTTTACAAGACAACACAATTATTCCAAGAATCCACTTCTAAGTAGATATCTCTGGAAACAAATTGTCTTGTGATTGCTTCCAATAGCTGAAGGGTTTTGCTGTCCACGAAGGAAAAACCTAGGTTCGTTATAGAAACTGCTAAGCTTTGATGTTATCTTCACCTACCTGTACGAATCAAACAAAACTTTCCTCTAGAAAACAAAGTGCAATCTTGTTCTTAGGAAGACAAAAACTAAAACGTAATACAACAAATTCGATTTTTGCTCCAGCAATCTACTTGCATTTAGATATATGTAAATAGCGCAATAGCACGGGAACCGTGGTCGAGACGCGGCTCGATACAGTAAGCGGAGTCACCTGGCACGGTACCTGTGCACCTCCATCCACTCACTAGTAGCTCCTCGCGACGTCGCGTCGGCTAAGTACGAGGTGCATCTCCGGTGACACATTGACGGATCACCCGGATATCTTGATAGCGATGACTGACGACTCAAGTTGATGATGTAGAAAGCAATATTATAAATAGCCGGCGTATAATATTATCCCTCCGATCACACGGAAATAAACTTTCTTTCTTCTTCCGTCTTTATTGCACTATGATCAAAGATTCTCAATTGTGTAGGATTATCGCACACGGACACAAGATACAAAATAACACAACTCAACTTTTTAGAAAAATGATGTTATTCATTACCAAATATAACGGACCTTGATATTATATTTGTAAGTAACCACACAATTGATGTTTCTTTTTTAATTTAGTAAAGACCTTGACAGTTTGTACGCAGACTGCATATGTGCAATAATTGTTTTTATATCGTTCTAGTTAATTTAAGTATTTTAAATACCTACCTGCTTATTGTTTCTATCAGCCGAAAGACGTCCACTGTTGAACAATATTGGCTTCCCCCATAGAACGCCACAACGAGCGGGAACCTGCCGCTTGCATCCACCGGTTACCCGCGACCTTAACGACGTCGTCGGTATATCTGGTAGGAGGCCAACCAAAGCTGCGCCTCCCAGTTCGTCGCCATTCCGTCGTCGTTCTCGAGTGGCGACCACGAACCGGAACCGGCGATCGGTTATCCGTTCCTCGAGCGATGTGACCTGCCCATTGCCACTTAAACTTGCATATTCTGAGAGCTATGTCGGTGACTTTAGTTCTTCGGCGAATTTCCTCTTTCCAGCGTGAGTTTGAGGGGTGCGCCAAAGTTCACCTAAATTTTTAACTCCGATAATTGGAAATCCGAAAATGTTCTTCCTAACATTTTTCATCCTAACAATCACAATTCCTAACTACTCTGTCTCTAATGTTCATAATCCGAAGCATTCAACTTCATAATGTCAGTAGCAATAAACATCTATTATACTTTTATTTGTTTTCCTATATTTTCTCAACATAACCGTCTTTTACGCTATTATTCAAAGTCATATCTTTTTTGTTTAGATTTATTTTTATTCATAATAATCAGTACCTACTATATACATTAATTTTGCGTAACTTTATTTTCACATAACATGTAAAACGGCCCGGTGTCCCCTTGTTTCGCAGGCAGAAATTTCATAAAATTTCGTTTTCCAGAAAATGTTTCATATCATAGGTATTTGGTTCTTGTAATTTTATTTTGACTATTATTGTTTCAAAGACTGAAGACTGAAGTAAATACTTCAATGAAACATATTTCACAGAAACACAATTCAATGAATTTTTATTCACATTTTTTTGTTGTAACAAACTTATCAAACAGTAGAATAATTTTTTAACGAATATTGTTTGTTCAATGTATTTTTCCATGGAATTTATTTCAACGAAAATATATATAAATAGACAATAACTAAAAAAAGTGTGTGTGTCTTAAAAAGTGAATATGTTGTGATACAAAAGTTTATGACAGAAACGAATCGCTGCAAAACCGACTCCACGTAGTCTTGTCTGCCCTACCTCTAGAGTGTAATTTAAATCCGCGTAGGCGCGGAGGGGCGAGGCGGCCCGCGAGCTGAGGAGCAGGTGGTTTTAACGGCGGTGGGCGTTAATACCATCTGCGACGATAAGCTCGCGTGGGACCGCCGGAGCCCCGCAACGCCGGAGCCGTGACAGAAATCATGCCTGCTGCATGTTGCATGCTCGCTTGCATGTTGCATGCTTGCTTGCATGATGCATGCTTGTTTGCACGCTGCATGCTTGCTTGCACGATGCATGCTTGCTTGCATGCTGCATGGTTGCTTGCGCGCTGCATGCTTGCTTGTATGCTGCGTGCTTGCTTGTATGCTGCATGCTTGCTTGCCTGCTGCATGCTTGCTTGCCTGCTGCATGCTTGCTTGCACGCACTCGCAGTAGGTTTAAACTTAGCAATAGACACAACTCAGTACGTTATGTAAAGCATACCCCCAAAAAATAATCATACCCTCAAATTAAAACTATAAGTATCATCTTCTACCCACATATAGTTTTTAATACACTTGGTAAATGTTTCTTTCCGAGTATGAGTGAAAATATTATGGTAATTATGTTTAGGGACATAAGCGTTATGATAAAAAACAGTAGGAGTTTAAATATATTTACATTAATGATATTATAAATAACAATTTTCGGAAACATGAGTGTTATGAACATCGCCGGTAGCACTACAAATAGTATGAATAAAAACTTTAGGATGAAAAATTTTAGGAAGAGTGATCATTCGGATTACAAATCCTTAGGAAGTACAATTTCGGGTAAAGAACTTTAGGTGAGCCAATATGGACCCGAGTTTGAGTTCTGCTGTAAGAGGCCAACATGTAATATAATGGTATTCAGCTGCATAGAACTGATTACTACTTACTACTACTACTTACTTACCTACTGAATGCGATTATACTTTACTTAATTCCGTAGCAACTGAATTTAGTTGACTTAATTTAGCCAAGTGTAATAAGGGCTTTAGGTCTAATTCATTTGATTTATCGAAGTATGTACATGGAAGTTTGTCATGACTATACATAACCATACTGTTGGCTCAGTAATTAACACAAGCAAATTTTCTTTAAAGTTACTATTTTAGGAAAGCGATGAGAATTATTTAAGTCGTCCACCATAACTTTGTATTCATTCATTCTAAACGCCTGTTACGGAATTACAAAGTGAAGTATTATTAAACACAATTTCACTTTAAGAAATAAACCAGACACACAAACAAACCGAGCATAAATCAAAACTCGTACTACATTCAACTCTTCTACAGAGTTAGATCAAAGAGTTCTCGATGAAACAATAAACACTCCGGTTCACTTTCATGAACATGAACACGCTATTATAAAGATGCAAATGATTCCACGAAGGTCACCGAATGTACTGAACACACACGAAAATAATTGTGATCGAATAATTATATTACAATCACTGTAAAACTGAAATATAACACGTTCTAAGGCAGCTCACAAACACAACGCATGTTTACATACATACTACATAGAAACAGTGAAGAACCCACTCAATATCCAGCAGAATCTAGAATCAAAGTGGATTGCGTCTGTGTGCGTGCAAAGAGCGACAAAATAAGGAAGTAAGGTATCAGTTTGTTTATAATTTATGCTCAATTGTGGAGGTACGTCGTCAGCGTGATATCGGCGTAACAAATGAGTGTGATACATCAGTCGCGCACGCGCCCCGGAGCGAGCTGAACTGCTATTATGTCGCAGATATATCATCCGCGGTAACCATCGGGACGCATACCGAATGTTACTTATGGGGTAGCAGATAAACTTATATAAATAAGGGAGGGTTTGCGGTTACACTAAGCGCCATGTCTTTTATTTATGTGTAAATATGTTACCAGTTTATAAATCAAATTTACTGCATAACTTCGGTTTCTTTCGTTCATCAACAGATCATAATATATTATCTCCTCTACGTGTTCATCGGTTTTTAAAAGTTAACATCCTTGTTGATTTTTAGGTGGGCAGGGTACATTGCTATAAAAAGATATATATGGTCTGTTTCTATTATTAGGTTGATTTCATTGGCTAGCCATCCTTGTAGCCTGTGTGTTAGCAATATTTGACCTCTGTTTCTAATTTAATACAGTGATATTGCAGCATAGTTTCGACAATGCGTTCTGTGAGCACAGCGCGAGCGGTGCAACGTTAGGTAGGTATCTTGGTGTACAACATCGCCGCCGGAGCTGAGGGCACTACGTATAGGTATATAGGTGCTGTAAAGTTATGGGTCATAAGATCTACATGTCGGAGTCAAGACACAGTTTAAAGCCAACAAAGCTAAAAGGTTGATTCATCATTATATAAATTAATCTCAGCTGTACGTAGGTGTATTTCACGTTCTGAGATACAAAGATTTAAAAAACACGGTTATTAATTAACCCTTTCCGTGTTTTCAAACTAGGACAACATAGCCTGAAAAAGTTTTATAATATTAGGTTTTCATTAAATTGAATACCTACCTTTTGTTCTCAAACTGGGTATTTCGTTATTGATAATCTTACTTTAAACAAATATCATGTTCTAAGTGAAGAATTTAACATTAATTTTTAATTGTATTTCTTGTTGCTAACTGCCGTCCAACACGACTGATATTAGATGAAGTTCAGGTTTCTGAGAGCCGCTCAGAGTCAGGCAGCACAAGTACAAAAGTTGAGGCGAAGCGGGACGTTCGCTACAGCTGGTAATTAGCGCAATTATACTGAGATTCATTAGCGGCTCCTAACGGCGGATACTTCGAGCATGCACAAGAAGTTGGACACCGCATGCGTGACTTGGTACTACCTTTACAGTCGACATATAGAAGTAGCTAGTTGGTTACCTACCAACGTATTGTCAGGGTAACGGATTGTCAACTAGGAATATTCAACCCTTACCTTTTTTTTTATAGGAGTTTAGAAACAAATTTCAAATCCAATTAAATGATAAAAAGATTAATAACTATATTAATTTCATTAATGTCCCCAAAGTGTATTAGTATTTATTGAAAACTCGTAAAGAGGTCAATGAACTCATCATTAACAATAAAAAATTCTACTGATCCGTACATTTGTCGAGTTATGTGAATCAGCTTTTATTTCGATCTGAGTTCGATTTTAGTCCCATAGTAAAAGTTGTTCGTATCTAAGGAAAAGTTCAATGACCTCATAATAATAATATGTGGGGACATTTCACACATGGCCATCTGACCCCAAACTAGGAAGACCCTGTACTATGGGTGTCAGACTGCTGATATACATACACAAATACATTTTTAAATACATACATATATAGATAAACAACACCCAGACACAAGGCAAACACAAGTGCTCATCACACAAATATTTATCCTGGGCGGGAATCGAACCCGCAATACGCTGCACAGCAGTCGATCGCTCAATCACTGCGCCAGCCGTGTCGTCAGGTTTTTATTAATTAAATTATACCTTGTATAACTCAGAACAATTTCATAAAGTGACCATACATTGTGCCAATCTGAAGAAAGCATACTAAGCTAGAATGTTGAAGGTGTAAACTCATTCTGGATATCGGCAATATAAATGTTTCTGGTTCCTAATCTTTTTGAAATCTCATCATCATCATCGTCATCACCATCATCATCATCATTTCAGCCGAAAGACGTCCACTGCTGGACATAGGCCTCCCCAAGGGGGGGTTTTGCCATAATCGCCACGCTTGGCAGGCGGGTTGGCGATCGCAGTGGTTGTTACAAAAGTACAGTGAACGCTGCTGCCTATTCTCTGGTAAGTCCCTTAGTCGCCTCTTACGACACCCACGGGAAGATATGGGATGGTGCTATTCTTTACGTCCGACACCACACGGACAAATTAATGTGTAAAGATATATGAAAATGATGCACGCAGCACCCGATCATACTTTTGTTAATCACTCCCATTAGTACAAAAAATAAATGTGCGGAATTTCAAACACATTAAGTGCTTGAGGCTCGTAACGATGACAAAGCATTCTGTGACAGCAGGCGGTTAATACGCCGCGCTTGCCAACAAACTCCGCAAACTTCATGAAACTACACACATTCCGCTATGACTGTGGTACTCAACTATTTCATTATAAGTATCTATAGAGTGTGTATGTAAGAGAGTAAGTGAATGAAAAGGTGCAGAAGGCTCACATGGATACATTATTTATATTATGTATCTGCAAAGTTCTGCAATTAGCGACGTCTAGAAATTTAGATAGACTGTAAATATTCTGGCGCATAATTCTACCGTGTGTCATTGTTTGTTAAACAAATTCGCAGCATGTATGACCATGAGGAAACAAGTGAATGTCTGAACTTGTTAGTTAACATAACGTTGCACCACTTTTCAGAAACGCTACAATTACGCTCCGACACATTACGTATGTACTACTGGGGTAATTACCTCTTCCTAGGCAGGCTGACTTACTACGTATGTAACCTACAAAGGTGTTTGAAATCCTACGTTACTTTGG
Source organism: Charanyca ferruginea (assembly GCA_947361185.1). NCBI lineage: Eukaryota > Metazoa > Arthropoda > Insecta > Lepidoptera > Noctuidae > Charanyca > Charanyca ferruginea. The sequence continues at coordinate 28,775,038 of OX376063.1, forward strand.
TAACAAACAAGTCTACTTTTATAGAATTAAGTATCATGATTGCCTTGTGTGAGTGAGCCAAGTTTTTAAGCTCACAAGCTATACTATTCTACTACAACACCTCGACAGGATACAATGTTTCTATCTAGACCAAACTGCTTAGTAGTAATCCTATGTAGCCTTCCGATTCTCGCCTACAAGTCCTGAGAACACCTGAGCAATGTGATTGTGAATAGTGTCTCACCGACGAGAAACGACTACTTGAGGTCTGCTTTTCATCTGGCGGCCGCCCTCGCTTTGGACTTAAGATTAAGACCATGATTATTTCCACATTTTCGACAAAAGATTTTTGGTATAATGAGTTGTTAGTTTTTTGGTATAATGAGTTGTTAGTTTTTTGGTATAATGAGTTGTTAGTTTTTTATCTTGACGCCCTCGAGCACAGCGCGCAGGAGGACACAGTGACTGCGATGAGCCACTTTGACACTAAATGCGGCTTCAAGTAATTAGCCAACTTCAAGCGGCGCATAGTTGGGTACAGTCGGGTATGGTTCAGTATTGTCGCCGCGGCTGTCGCGCACATTTTGTTTACTTAACTATTTAAATTTTATTGATAGTTAGTGATTTCTGAGTGTCTAGTGTGAGTGATTTAATGCATTTGATCGAGTAAATGTTAACGTTCACACACAACAATTACAAGTCTCAAATCTTGACTTGTGCTTTGGTTACCGTACTGCATGTTATAACGACTGACGACTGATGACATGCCTTGTGTGTGTAGATGAAGACAATCTGATGTAGCTACCTAATCTGCATTTACACTAATATAATAAAGAGGAAAGATTTGTATGTACAAACATACAAATCTTTACTCTCTCTCTTACTCGTAACGTGTATCGTAGAATAAACTCAAAAACTACTGAACCGCTTTCAAAAATTCTTTCACCATTAGAATGCTACGTTATCCTTGAGTAACATAAGCTACATTTTTATCAATTGAAAAGAATCAATCATCTTTAGTGCAAAGTATAGACATAAATCAGGCATTTTCTTGACTCATAGTATAATAAACATCATCTCATATTGTCTCTGATAGTTGTGTAAATAACGCCAATAAAATGCTTGAAATCTATGTTCGATATTCGAATGCAGTCGCAGTTGGAAAAAGTTTGTTACTCTTCAAGCTTCAAGTTAGTTACCATCTTGTAGATTGTAGCACTACGCACGAGCAATGTCGCGAGATAATCATTTAGGAGATGCACGATAACAAACGAAAATACACAATGAGATCACAGCATGCAGACGTAAATAATACAACAAATAATTATGTAACGTTAATAAAATCGACAGGTAGTCAAATTCTGAAAAATAAAAAGCTAAAGCGCACTGAATATCCGATAATATCCAGTTTCAGTTCTCAAATTCTATTTTGCTGTTCATTGAAAAATGAGTAGATCAAGTACTTTTATACTATACAGTGATTGTTTTGTATGCACTGCATGGTATTAGATGAAAGGGTGGTGCCATAGATGGTGCGGTCGGTGTGACATAGGTGCGGGACGGTCGCGGCTCGGAAGCGGCGCGCGGTGCCGCAGCAACGCGCTTACGACGCGACCGAAGCACCCGGCCGAACCTAGGGCTGCATCTGCAACGAATTAATAATTTTACACAAGGTACTTTAACTTATTTATTTTGATAGGGAAAATGACAATGATACGATACGGTACGATACAATGCAATGCGGGGTTACGATTATGTTGCAATTCATAATGATGGACATAATTGCCCACAAACGTGGAGCTGGCTGTCGGAAAAGGTCCTGACTACGAAATATTGGGAGTGGACCAGAGTGACGAGCGTCGTGGAGTTGTTTCACCTCGCCAGGGACAAGGAGAAGCTTTCAAGGCTGATGTCCGACCTTCAGAAATTGGAGAGAAACGACAAGAAGAAGAAGACGGGCAAAACAATCAGTAGTATACTAATAACATACAAAGTGTAACAAATATATTACGCACTACATTTTCCATAGATTACTACAAACAATAAGGCAAACTGAATAGCAAACGTTAACTTTTATTTGAGGTAATTCTTGTAAGTAGTACGGTAGGTATCTAGTCTACTGTATCTACAAAATATACCTCAAATAAGACTTTGTTGTTCGGAAATCTTCAATCTTTTTATCTCGCCTGATTTTTGTCAATAATGAAGTTTTTTCCTCAAACATCATTTCACAAGATTTACATAACAACTATTTGCTAGCTAACAATATCTCGACGTAGATGTTATCAAATAATTATTGTATTGTATTTGTAATAATATTGTGTAACTATATTCACCTTGTTTCTTATTTTTCTAGTTTAGTTTTTTTACTCTTCAAACGCGTATTCTTAATAGCAGCACGGACGACCTTCAAAATGTTTACCAATATAATAACATTTAGTATTAAGAAGCAAACAAAATTAATTCTCCATATACTATTTCAGTCTAGACAACTTACAAAACCATTATGTAGAATAGTAAACATGTTTCATGTTTTACTAAATAATGTTGCGAATTCATGGGAGCAACGAAAGGAAAAGCTGAAACATATTGCTTGGCTCACCTCGAGCGCATTATGAAAGAGTTGAGCGGTTTAATTAAAGCATTAACATAATTATTATTTTCATTTTAAATCTATTGTAACATAATATTGTTTTGTTCCAGTTGTAAAACCCTGTTGACTCCTGGCCTAGTTCTGTTCTGTCTCCTACTTGATACTGGAAATAGTGTTTATTTACTCCTCCATTATTCTTTTCTGATTAATTTGGATTCGGGATCCAAAACAGTTGAATCCGGAACTCGTCGAGCTTCATTGCTTCGGCGCTTTTCTGGTGGTCACCACTGTTGATTCTGGCTTACAGGAGTTGCAGGAATTTGGGAGTAGTGTGGCGGACTAGTCGAAAAAACTAACTAGTAGGCCTAGTAAAAAAAAATTACGTATTCTTAACCGGCTTGTATGTATGTATGTATGTATGTATGTATGTTTGTCCGCGATTATCTCCCGTTTGGCTGAACCGATTTTGTTGCGGTTTTGAGAAAAGTGTTTGTTACATTCTAGAGAAGGATTTAGTATACAAAAAACAGAAATTTATTCAGTGCTTTCTGAAATAAACAACAAAAACGAGAAGACGTTTTCGTTTCTTCCATCTTTCCATCTGTGGAGGACTTTCAATCTCTGTTTTAACTGTGTTGCCGTTCCTTAATAGGTTTGGGTGATAAGGAGGCACTAAAAAGTGTAAATTTTTTTTTTTTTAAAGAGAACAACACGTACAAAATAACAAACAGAACAAAGCCACCGACTTTCGAAACTAAAGTCATGTGTGTTCTGTGCTAAAGTTATTTATCACTTTTTAGTTCTCTATCGAAAGCGGTTCTCTTTTTTCAAAAAAAAATTATGTTTAATTTATTTTCATACTTGAATGCCTTTACAACTGCTTTACAAAATCTGCAAATGTGTACCTAATATAGGCACCTGTTCACAACAAATCAGTACTGCAATGGCAATCATTAAGTGCCTGAGAATAAAACTGATGATGACCATAGGCACGTCATCTATAGCGTAAATTAATGCTTCTGAAACTAATAACAAGTACCTACCCGTAACCTTTTATAAAATGTCATGTCACTTCCTTATTATGAAACGTAACCATTATAACAAAAATATGTTCCACAGCAGACAACAACACCGTAACAAAATAATTAATGATAATAACATAATTAAAGTTCAACAGGTACGAGGTAACCCTACACCCTACACCTACCAGTTGAGGGTGGTGCGAGTGTGTAAGTGCAGTGTTACGAAACACTAACACACACAAGCACTGCTGTTTCCCGTCACTGAATTGTTTTTCATTTTCCTATTTTACTTATGTAAATCCACGGAGAACAATTTTATTTTAAACTATTTTCTGATAGTTACGTTTATTTGTATAAAAGTTACAATAGTTTTTGCTGACTCATAGAGCCAGAAACCAGAGAGTCTGACAACCAGTCTCACCAGGGGGTATCGTGTCATCCAGTCACCATGTGGGTTGTGGCTGCATCCAGTTAGGCTTGAAGCCGACGCCAACATAGTTGGGAATAGGTCGATGATGATAGAGAAAACCACTTAAACACACATGACGCAGCTGAACATTTTCTACTATTTCTAGTACTCACCGACCGACACCGAGAGGAAAAGAATTCCGCTTGTCACGTGTGTACACATTCATTGACTGGTAGGTTATCTTTAATTATGAAAGTTAACTAGGCTGCAATTAACATAAACCACCTTCGTTAAATTTTCGGGGAGTATGCCAAAGTCCGTGTGGTGTCGGACGCAAAGAATAGCACCATCCCATATCTTCCCGTGGGTGTCGTAAGAGGCGACTAAGGGACTTACCAGAGAATGGGCAGCAGTGTTTTCTGTGCCTTTGTAACAACCATACTGCGATCGCCAATCCGCCTGCCAAGCGTGGCGATTATGGCAAAACTCCCCCCTTGGGGAGGCCTATGTCCAGCAGTGGACGTCTTTAGGCTGAAATGATGATGATGATGGTGAGAAATATGAACAAATTATACAACAGGACCTAAAAAGCATCTATTTCATCCATTTTACTTAATAAAAAAGCTTTTTACAAAAAAGACAACCGCCTTCAAAAAGTGAAAAATAACTTTAGCACAGAACACACATTGACTTTAGTTTCGAAATTCAGTGGCTTTGTTCTGTTTGTTGTTTTGTATTGCCACCGACTTCCGAAACTAAAGTCAATATGTGTTCTGTGCTAAAGTTATTTTTCACTTTTTGAAGGCGGTTGTCTTTTTTGTAAAAAGCTTTTTATTTTCCGCTTTTTAGTACCTCCTTCTCATTCAAATCTATTAAGAAGAGATTGAAAGTTAACTACTACAAAGATTGATGAAACTAAAACGTCGTCTATGTAAAATTTTTGGGTATTTGTTGATTTTTCAAAAAGTGCTGAATCAATTTCGATAAAATGTATATGGGACCACCCCTGAAGCGTACCGTATCTATAAAAAAAAGAATTTTCAAAATCGGTTTCGTTTGCCTGAGAAATCGCGTAACAAATCGCGCACATACTTAATGCAAATTTAAGACTTATACGGTTTTCTCATGGATGCCATGGTCAGAACTGGACCAAATTAAAATGGGACCACACGGGAAGCACTGGCTTCCAAATAAAAAAAGAATCATTAAAATCGGTTCACCCAGTCCCGAGAAGTCAAGTAACAAACATAAAAAAAAAAAAAAAATAAAAAAAAAAAAAATACAGACGAATTGATAACCTCCTCCTTTTTTGAAGTCGGTTGACAATATAGTATTAGGTAATATACTTTTTTAAAGTTCCTGACCTCAAAAAGAAAAAGGGAACCCTTATTGGATCACTGGTGTTGTCTGTTAGTCGATGTGTGTGTCAATACCCTTTTTCTCAGAAATGCGACGAGCTATGAAGTTAAAATAAATTATAAAATACTTACGACCTGTAAAAATAAATCTTCTAAAACACTGCAATCAAAAGATTATTACAGCCTTTTAGGCCACATAATTTGTTGTCTAGCAAATAAATCAAAACCTAATAGAGAACTGGAAGGACTTCCTGTTGACCTAGAATTTGTTAGTCACAACTTTACAAGTGAAAAAAAGAAGTCAAAAAATCTTTTTTATAGTTGAATTCATAAAAAAGCTTTTAACAAAAAAGACAATTACCGCCTTCAAAAACTAAAAGGTGAAAAATAACGTCTTTAGCACAGAACACACATTGACTTTAGTTTCGAAATTCGGTGGCTTTGTTCTGTTTGTTGTTTTGTATTGCCACCGACTTCCGTAACTAAAGTCAATGTGTGTTCTGTGCTAAAGTTATTTTTCACTTTTTAGTTTTTGAAGGCGGTTGTCTTTTTTGTAAAAAGCTTTTTATTTTCCGCTTTTTAGTATCAACTTCTCATCCAAATCTATTAAGAAGAGATTGAAAGTTAACTACTCCAAAGATTAAAGAAACTAAAACGTCGTCTATGTAAAATTTTTGGGTATTTGTTGATTTTTTCAAAAAGTGCAGAATCAATTTCGATAAAATTAATATGGAACCACCCCTATCCATAAAGAGAAGTATTTTCAAAATCGGTTTACATTTGCTGGAGAAATCGCGTAACAAATCGCGAACATACTTGATGCAAATTTAAGACTTATACTTACGGTTTTCTCATGGATGCCATTGTCAGTACTGGACCAAATTAATCTGGGACCACACAGGAAGCACCAACTTTCAAATAAAAAAAGAATCATCAAAATCGGTAATCGGTAGTCAGTATCGGCAGTCCAAAGTTCTCAGGTAACAAACATAAAAACCTCCTTTTTTGAAGTCGGTTGAAAATATCATTCACACACTTACATTTTTAGTTCGAGTTGGAGCATCGGCAGTGACGTTGAACGGTAGAACCTAATCGCACTGATGCGGTTTCTTTGACCTACAGCACAACTTATAGCATTCATAAACATAAACATTGCCCCTAAATGATTGTCCATGAATTTAAAAAAGCTTGTAGGTATATTTTGTAGCTAATGCCATAATATTAAACGTTAAAACTAAAAACAAAGGACGTTGGATGGCGCCGCTGTCCTGCCATTGTTCCATCTTACACCTGAGCAAATATATATAAAGCGGAAGAAATTACGGCTCTTGTTGCAAACTGTTATTACGCGCTTTCTTTGGTACGTAAAAGCTTACCGGGAGGCAACAAAAACCTGCATAACTTTACTCCACTTGGTAATCCCGAAATATGGAGTAAAAAGTAATGTGGCTCCTCTACGATGTACTTGTGGGGGGTGCTGACCTCTTAACTAAACATTACAGTAATGTTTGATGAGCCGGGATGAGCCGGGCCGGGATGAGCAGCGATGGTGGCTGGTAGCAACGAGGTAGGTTCGTCTTCAAGTCAAGTACTATATGTATCATCGGTGCTTCAAAAGTGTGCAAATCTTAATAATCTCCTGGAGATTGGTCGCTCATATAGTCTCTTGCTAACCGAGTTAGCGGACTTGGTATTAATAGCTAACTGTACCTAACTGTATAAACAATACACAAGTCTTAATAACAAATCTTAATTTTAATGTCGATATTACTGAACTCGTCTAATACATACGTACTTCAGTCTGAAGTACGTCTCAAGTTCACTTCAGCGTGGGTGTTGTGTTAATATGCTGAAAATCCGAATAAACTAGAGGTCAAGCAGTATCTTACTTCTCGCTCCTGCTCGCACTGATATATGCTACAGTCATATACTTGTAGGTATCATTGTAAAACCGCTAAAATCACATTTTCCAGATGTCTTCATAAGAAAAAATTATTATAAATAATAAGTGTAGGCAAAAGGTTAAAAATCAAGAGAAATGTACTTACAATTCATTTTCAGACGAAGATGAAGACGATAGAGATTATAAGGTAGGAAAGCTTTCCGTAGAGTTGCCATCTTTCCTAGGTTACGATCTTGCTTGAACAGAAGACAAATTGACAGAAGTTTAATAAGCTTGTCCGTCATAAAATATAGAATTAATCAAGTTTTATGAAGGTGTAATAATCTGAACGCTTGGTGGAATACATGTGGAGCGGAAAAAATATCTAAAAACGTATTTGGGCAGGCCATTGGTTAGCCGTGGGACTTCAAACTATTTGAGAATGTTCACGCGCGGTTTATACCCACAAATATGTATGTATATTATGTCAAGGTCAGCTAAACTCGTAATTGGAACAGGAGACTGAATACTTTGGACTTGCAGCCGCATGCTCAAGTACAGCACTTCGACACTAAGTACTTGGTCACAGTAACCGAGTCTCCTACACTCAGCTTTATCTACACAAAGGCTGGACTCAGGTGTGGTCACATTTACATTACGAATTACCTCCTTCTTTTATTATATGATAAGCCTTGAATACTTATTTAACTTTTAGCCTTTTTTGCGGTTTGTCCCTGGTTTTTATCCGAAATAACATGCTCTCAAATAATCGTCCCTGTGGCGACACTTCGTACATACAACAAAGTAATTCTATCTATGTTTTTTTTTATCTGAATGTAGCGAAACAAAATAAGTTTTATTTAGGAACGAAAAAATTGGCTTATTTTAAGAATTTTCCTTATTTCTACACTCATCCACTGAAAGTGATGTAGTCAAGGACGAAATGTGCAAACACTTTGCTTATTTTAAATGCAATGTTTCCAAAAGGTTTAAAGTAGTTTTCTTGATGAAATCAGCTCCCTGAAATTCGCTGATTGTTCACTAAATATTTCTGGTGTTTAGTAAATTTGCTTAATGCGGCATGTATGTACGTTATTTTTGGGTTGTTAGGAACGATACCCTCGAAGTTGTCGAGCAATATTATGTTTACCTTAGACAAACTGTCTAACTAGGTAGGTTCAACTTCGACAAAGAACCCTAAGAATCCAACTCGAATGGGCAACGTTCAAGAAACTACGAGGTATATTTTCATCCTAAATTCTACAGTACCTGAAGACGAAGGTTTATAACTAGTGTTGACGTATGGCACAAAAACATGGTCCTTAACTTCTGGATTCCTACAAAAGCTCAGAGTCAAGCAGCGGGCAATGGAGAGAGATATTTTCGGAGCTTTTTTTGCTGAATAAAATCCAGAAAGACGAGATTGGCCCACATATTGTTATAAAAATTATAACTAAGAACATTTTCTATATCTACTCCTTATATCTATGATATTTAGAGTCCAATAAACTAAACGAACCGTGACGAACGTTAACGACATTCGCAGATATAGATGTTCTGTACTTACAGCCAATTAATGACGACACGGTTGGCGCAGTGGCTGAGCGATCGACTGCTGCGCAGCGTGTTGCGGTTTCGATTCCCGGGTAAACATTTGTGTGATGAGCACTTGTGTTTGCCTTGTGTCTGGGTGTTGTTTATCTATATGTATATATTTAAAAATGTATTTGTGTATGTATATCAGCTGTCTGACACCCATAGTACAGGTTCTCCCTAGTTTGGGGTCAGATGGCCGTGTGTGAAATGTCCCCACATATTATAAATTAAATAATGTGTTCGCTCATTCATCCTGTATCCATCGCGTATCCCCTTCATTAGTTATCCCCTTAGAAAGCATAATATATTTAGTCAACTACAAAGTTTTTATAAGAACATTACCAGCTAACTACTAAAGTATTTAGCACCAGCTCTTGTTAGCCGGACATCAATTACTCATACGTTGCCGGCGGTATCGGCTCGCTAATTTAGATCATTTGTCTGAGAAGCAACCCCGCGCCCCGCGCCCCGCACCCCCGCCCGCACCCTCTCCTCGCACCGCGCGCTGACTAATGACTGCGAACCATTTACAAGCACCACACGGCGACCCACGCGGGTCCAGCCAAATTCTTTAATTGTATGCTATATTTTATGTCTTACCCTTGATATTTTGGAAGACGTGAGTGTTGATAGAAGCTTCCTAGCTGGAAACATAATTTATACTGTTTTAGGTGAAGCATATTCCCATCAAGAGAAATGACTATCCGGAGACGGTACAAGATTAATTGATTCAAAAATAATAATAAAATAATAATAATAGGTGGGGACATTTCACACACGGCCATCGGACCCCAAACTAGGCAGACCCTGTACTATGGGTGTCAGACAGCTGATATACATACACAAATACATTTTTAAATACATACATATATTATATAGATAAACAACACCCAGACACAAGGCAAACACAAGTGCTCATCACACAAATATTTACCCTGGGTGGGAATCGAACCCGCAACACGCAAAAAAATGACAAATCCCAAAAAAATACAAAATCGCAAAAAAACGAAAAAGAATACGCAAAAAAAGTAAGTTGCATATCAAATACCTATCAAACTAGAATTATAATTGTTAATAAATTACATAATTTAAACCAACTGTGGACGGGTGACCACCCCATTTCATACCGAGTTCCCTCCGTGCCTCAGATTGCACGTAAAGCCGTCGGTCCCGGCTTTCATCTGAAGGTCTTTGGCAGTCGTTATGGGTAGTCAGAAGCCAGAAAGTCTGACGACCAGTCTTATCAAGGGGTATCGTGTTACTCAATAACTGGGTGTGGAGGTCCGATAGGCAGTCGCTCCATGTAAACATTGGTATTCAGCTGCATCGGGTTAGTCTGGAAGCCGACCCCAACATAGTTGGGAAAAGGCAGGCAGATGAAGAAGTCTGTCAAACAAAATTTTAAAGCTAGTTGCAGAATCCAAACAACAAATCTTTAACTGTAAAATCACATCTCTTAGGTACCAACATCTCTGCACAAAATATTGTTGCTTACGTACACATTTATCATTTAGAAAATATAATATTTAATCGTATGTATGAAATGTAGTAATGTATCGTACAGTATTCGGATCACGAAATCAATCTCTCAACATTGCTCGTTCGACGAACAAATATGAAACGTTTGTAGACCTAGATAAAATGCTACTTGACAACACGTGGTCTCTGGAAAGGATTACGTGAATGTTAACTATGGGTATAATATTCCAATGTTGTTGTTTGGTACACTGTTGCACAGGACAGTCTTGCATCTGACGAGGATGCGTGTGCTGCTCAGTGTTCTACCGCACACATTTAGCATGTCTCAACAGTATTGTACCGCGACGCACTTTCGCACATACACATTCAATAATGGGTTTCGGCAAAGTCATGCAAGTACCTACTATGTATTTCAGTTCTGTGCCTTCGGCTTGACCTTTCGGAGATTACCTACCTTACCTAGAATACGCACATGCCTGATACTTACTACCTTTCGTCTTCGTGTGAGCTGCGGGCGTGACCTCGACTCGACCGCGCGGGGGTGAAGCGGCGGCAGGCGCGCGCGAGCGCTGCTCGGTCGCGCTCTCGTCAGTACGCTATTATTACGCTAGCGTGCGCACGTCTTGTTATTTTACTGCACGGTACATGTTATCGTATACCTAGTGCCAGTTCTATGATAAATAACACAGTTAACGTTGTTGTAACGTTAGTGTCAAAATAAAAGTCATAATAAATGAACGAGAACTGAATGCTGGGGTAAGTGATTTATTTTATAACTGTCTTTTGTGTGAGTTGTGTGTTTTAGGTTGCGGATCTATGTTGGATGTAAAGAAAAACTCATTGCTCAGTTCGCTACCGCAACTAGAGCCAAATGTTTGTCGGACATACCATCCACAAACTGAGTTGTGCATGCACGACGTGACACGTTGCTCAGTCGACCACTGTCGACGGGTCAAATGTAAATCTTCACCTGCGCGGCTTGATACTTGAGCTGCACGGCTCAATACTGGAGCGGCGCGTCTGAATACTTGTGCGGCGCGGCTCAATACATGAGCGGCGAGGCTCAATACTTGAGCGGCGCGGCTCAATACTTGAGCGGCGCGGCTCAATACTTGAGCGGCACGGGTCGATGATTGAGCGGCGCGGCTCACTTGTTACGAGCGGCACGGCCCGATTTGCTGAGCGGCGCGACTCAGTTCTGCGAGCCGTACGGCTTAATTTCCTTGAGCGGCACGGCCAAAATCAAGTTGTCCAGTGTATGCTCAAGTTTTTGCTCGTGATGCGGCTTCTCTCTAACTCAAAATTCATTCAAACCCGTAACCGCATATCGTTATATAAGCTTTAGCTAGCTTGGCTTTGGGGTGGTAACAGCTTATATTCGTCTCCAGATGGCGATGGAACAAGAGTACATCACTTTGGCAGACCTGTTGGATGAACGCGGCGAGACAGAGCAGGATGAAGAGATCCTAGGCCGCATCAAGGTCCTAGCTCAGGAGCATCTACCTGATGGCTGGACACGTTGGCAGGTTTGCCGAGCCTCCAGAGAAGAGATTTTTGGAGAACGAATTGAGGCAAGTGTTCTTAACAAGCTTGTATTTGCCCTGCCGACGGTAGGCTTAGCACGCGCTTTCAACCCAGATGCTGACCATCTTTCGGAGAAAGGGTACCGAGAAGTGCGATGCAAACTCTTAGATTGGGCTTTTTCTCGGGCACTCATTCTCGGGCCGCCGGCTATCGCCAATAGGATAAGAGGTTCGGCGGCGCGAACGGAACTGTTCAAGGAGTCAGTGAGGGCAATAAACCCATTATTGCATACTCGAGCCGAGGCCGATAAAATCTTGGCTGGCATTCTTCCAGAAGTCGAAGAGACTAAGCGAAAGCGTCGCAGCACGTCCATTGCATCCAGTAACCAGGAGTCGTCTGGTAAGAAACGCCGAAAGGCCTCCCGGTCTCGCTCCACCTCTCAAGATAAGCGCATCGACTTATTAGAGGGGAAAATGGAGAGCATGTTTTCTCTCCTCCTTGAGAAAATAGAGGCTCAGCAGCGGCCTCTTACAGACTTAGAACCGGAACAGGAAGACCTTGTTTCGGAATCGGATGCTGAATCGCTCTCGGAATCACTGGGTGCTACATCATGGAGGGCTCCGATCTTGGACCCCTATAAGGACGATCCGCGGTATGACGACCATGGTGATATAGAGTTCAGACCGCTGATAAAGGAAGCTGATCCCCTGATACCAGAGCCATCTCCACAAATTAAGAAAGAGGGGGTTGAATGCCAGAGGTTCGGATCCGAAGGGTGGAATCGGATACGTTATAAGGACGTGGAGAAGCATCTCCATGCATCACCGGTGTTTAGTTCGCTAAAGGTAAATTCCGAGTTGGGAGGCCTGGCTACACAACCATCCCCCTGGCTCTTCAAACAGGAGGGTATGTTGGGCACCATCTGTCATGGCCTTCTTTTGCAAAGAAGGTCACTCGCGGAGGAGTTAAATGCTGTAAGAAAGAAGTGCCCTGAAGCTGGAGACGAGTTGAGGAAGATACTCTCAGAGGAATCTCCATTTAAGATGTTGTCAGATCAACTTCTGCAGTATGTATGTGCTCATCGGGCGGAGACAATTGATATAAGACGCAAAGCCTTTAAATGCAAAAATGAGGCATTGGCTGCTATGGTTCAAGCCATACCTCCTTCGTCAACTCACCTTTTTGATGAGAAGTTATTAGGAAACTTCGTAAGGGACAATGGAGGGTCGGCACAAATCTTTATCTCAAACAAATTTTCGGAAAGGAAATTGACAAGAAATACTTTTCGTAAGCCGTCAATGCCCACTCAAGCTCACAAAGGTAGACAGCCCGCTTGGCGCACTCGTCCCTCAGCGCCGACACACGCTTCAACCCGGACATCAAACTATCGTCCGCCGGAAAGTTTCAAGCCCTCGAATAAACCACACAAGCAATCTGGAAAAGAGAGGAAGTCACAAAGAAGTCGCAAATATTGACGGTTTTCGAGGGGGGCAGTTGAAAAATTTCCTGTCTCGGTGGCAGGAACTGGGGGCTCCAAAAAATGTCCTAAGAATTGTCTCAGGTTACACAATACCTTTTGTAACAAAACCGCCTTCCATTCCTCTGTGCAAGAACCTAGTAAGGTTTTCAACGAAGCCATCCCAAGCCATGTCCGAAGAATTGAAGGCACTTATCAAATCAAGGATAGTAGAAAACTGCGAAGTCACGAAGGGTTTCCTATCACGTATGTTTCTGATACCAAAGGCAAACGGAAAGGTACGACAAATCTTCGACTTACGTCGCCTAAACCAGTTTCTCAATCCCCCAAAGTTTCGCTTGATAAATCAAAGTCATATCCCCAATTTTATACAGGAAGGGGATTACTTCGGAAAACTGGATATCAGTCAGGCCTACTTTCATATTTCTATAAAGAAAAGCCATCGAAGATATCTCGCATTTGCCTACGAAAACAAAGTCTATCAGATGACATCTCTACCCTTTGGCCTGTCCAGTGCACCGGCAGCTTTTTCCAGCGTCAGCAAGTGGATAGCAAATTTCCTGAGAGAGAAAGGTCTCCGGGTTCTAGTCTACTTGGACGATTTTTTGGTTGCACACCAGGACCCAGACATGTTAGAAATCCACATGCGTTATGCAGTAAACGTGTTACAAAGCCTGGGCTGGTGCATCAATTTGGGAAAGTCGGTGTTGAAGGCAACACAAGAAATAGAATTCTTGGGGATTATTTGGGACGCGGCTACGAATCAGAAAAGTCTTCCGAAACAAAAGATAGATCAAGTGACAAAAGATATAAACAAAATTCTGAGCACAGGCCAGTGGTCATGGCAAATGGGCACAGCGCTGATTGGGAGGCTAGGTTTCGCCTCGCTCGTGACTCCCCTGGGGCGGCTACACACCAGACACATGCAGAGAGCAGGCAGAAAACTTTCACAAGACCATCCCAGGATGAAAGTTGCTGTAATTTCACAGGCGCTTCAAGAATGTCGTTGGTGGATTCAGAACATCAAAAGGCCAGGGAAGATTTATGTACCGGAACCAACCATATTTGTTACCACAGACGCTTCCGACGAAGGTTGGGGCATTCAGCTGGGCGATTACTTCATGTCGGGTTCATGGACGGACGACCAGTTGGAATGGCATATAAACAGAAAGGAGCTCTTCACTGTCCTAATAGCATTACAGAACTTCCGAGATGTAATTTTGAACCATTTAATTATGATACAGTCAGACAACAGGTCGGTGGTATCATACCTAAGAAATCAGGGAGGAACAAGGTCTGTGGTACTCCTGGAAATTACAAAAAAGGTACTGGTGTTAGCCCACAATCTAGGTGTGACCGTTCACTCATTTTACCTACCGGGTCGGTACAATTCAATCGCCGACTGTCTATCCAGGGGAAAAGCCCGGCCCGATTGGCATCTCAAAGACGAGATCACACACGAGATTTTTGGAAAGTGGGGAGTACCTCAGATCGATTTGTTCGCCACGAATCATTCAAAGGTCGTGCCGGAATATGTCTCAATAGACGCGAAGGACAGCCAAGCTCTCTTCATCAACGCGTTCAGCAGAGTGTGGAATTTCAAGTTGGCCTGGATATTTCCTCCTCCACCCCTAATACCCCGGGTTCTTCAACATCTAAACCATTCTTCAGGGACGTTCCTGATCGTGGTACCCCGTTGGGAAGCAGCGTTTTGGAGGAGCGATCTCAAACACAGAGGACTAGGTGCTCCGTTCCCAATACCCAACCTGAGAAAGCACTTGATCGACCTATCCACGAACCTACCGCCACCGAAGGTGGAAACCCTCTTTTTGGAGGTCTGGAGGGTACGGGGTGGAATGAATTAGTAGCAGGGTTAGACCGTGATGACATTGACTTGATACAATCAGCATGGCGGGATTCGACGTGGCGTACCTATGAGTCCGCGTGGAAGCAATGGGTTGCATGGTGTAAACAAAAGGGGGTAAAATCTAGTAGCCCTCGACCACTTGACTTGGCTTCATATCTGGGTTCCCTCTCGCGCATAAGAAAATTAGCTCCTTCCACAATCTTAGTCCACAAGTCGGTAATTCTTACTTTTGCTGACCCCACTCGAGAAAAGAAGCTAGGCGACCATCCGGTGGTGAATGCCATACTCAAAGCTATTAAGATTAAAAAATGTATGTCCATTACTCCAAGAGCGCAAGTTTGGAACGTCCAGGATCTTTTGCAGTGGCTGAAATCGAACATACCTCCTAAAGACAGTATTTTTCAAGTCTCTCGACATGTAGCTCTGCTTCTGTTGTTAGCGTCAGGTCGGCGTATCCATGACCTCACGCTCCTTATGATCGACGATCAGCATTGCGAGAAATCTGATTCCGAGATAACATTTTGGCCTAGATTTGGATCAAAAACGGACAATGACAGGAACCGCCAATCTGGTTGGCACTTATCATGCTCGGGTGACCCGGCCTTGAGTTTGGTTAGATGGGTAGAGTGTCTGATTGAAGTATCAACAAACAGGAGAAAAGCGCGAGGTGACTTACATAATCTGTTTATTACAACTCGAGGGACAGTAAAAGCAGCTTCGAGAGCTGTTATAGCAGGCTGGCTTAAGATACCATTTAAGGAAATGGGAATAAGCTGCAGTCCAGGCTCGATAAGATCGGCTGTCGCTTCTAACGACTTTCGGTACAATGTGCCACTAGATGATATCCTTAAACGAGGGAACTGGAGAGGTGCAACTAACTTTTTCAGACATTATTGCAAATCGGTGGAACAGCCAAGAGGTACAAATGTCAATACTCTTAATGATTCCTTCAACGTAGTTTAAGTCAGATTTTTAATGCTTATGGTGATTGATTTGAAATTGAATTTGTGATCTCATAATTGATCTCAGTATTAGGTTATACTTGTTACTTTTAAGAATTCGGCTGTGGTTATCTAATAAGACTGATGTTGTGCCTTTTTTTCCTATAATATCTAAATATTATAGTGATGATTACAATAAAACAATTTGATTTTTACTACTAAAACAAAGTGTTTAATTTATGGAATTATTAAATTCATCATTATCACAGTACGCTTTAGGGCGCCGGCAGAGGATAAACACTTCTCCGAAAGGTCAAGCCGAAGGCACAGAACTGAAATAGCACCGTTTTCCACCCCAAAGGGAAGAAAACGATTATTTCAGGTCTTGCCGAGGCTTGACCTGAGCAAGTTCTTGCCGGCTTTCGGAGATAGGTACTGACGAGAGCGCGACCGAGCAGCGCTCGCGCGCGCCTGCCGCCGCTTCACCCCCGCGCGGTCGAGTCGAGGTCACGCCCGCAGCTCACACGAAGACGAAAGGTAGTAAGTATCAGGCATGTGCGTATTCTAGGTAAGGTAGGTAATCTCCGAAAGGTCAAGCCTCGGCAAGACCTGAAATAATCGTTTTCTTCCCTTTGGGGTGGAAAACGGTGCTATTTTTCAACATTAGTGTACGCATTAGATCCATAAATAATTATAACTTAAATCAGAAAAGCTCTGAATAACATGTTACGTGTACTGGTAGTAGTTGACACAGGGTAATTAATTTCAAGCGTGCACTAGAAACTGATTAACATTTGGAACAAGGTATTCCTCCGGCTTGTGCTAAATCTTAATCGCTTTCCACAACGGAGCCTGACGTACATCTCAGAGCTACGCACTACGTGACAAATCGATGGAACATGTCTCTTAACGTTGCGAACAATCCGGTCTGTCCTAACCGTCCGCGGTTCTATACAACACAATGTATTTTACTTTCTGATCTATTACTAAAAGACACTTGTAGGCAACACAGAAGATCAACTGAACGTATGCAGTACACAACCAAACGAATAGACATTCCAGAGAGAGGACAAAATCATAATATAGATTGTTATTATTTGAGTGTCTCATAGCTCTCTAGATAATCATTTTCCATAGTGCACCAACAGTAGCCGCAGCATGCTAAGTTAACTAAGATCGCAGGAGAATTTTTTCGCTCTCTATGTAAAAATTGTTGGTCACGGTAACAGTTTCAAAACATGACTCATTGTTATTTTTCGTGACATCCAAAGAAGAGAAAGGAGTCGTAGTTAATATTTTATAAAACCATAGATCAGTTAATTTGTAATAGATTAGTTGTATTCATATCGCGCGATATTATAGTGTACCTTCTTTAAACTCTCATTTAGTATAAACCAAAACCACGATCTTCAAACGACATTATTTTCTCAAGTCTGCTCTGCTCAAGGGACTAAGTTTCGACGTCCAGAAGTCTAAGATTCTTGTATTGTACCGGAATTTCCGGGCACTGACCACTAACAGAGATGTTCCAGGAATTCCCCACTTTATATACTTGAACCGTGCACCGTCTCCGAAATCGACGTATGTGAGATAGCAAGGTTAGTCTTGTTTCGGGTTATTCTATTGTTAGTAATGTGATGTTCTCAGATGTGACTGTCGCATAACTGGGTTACAGCAATGTGGCAATGTCTTTATTATTTTCGCCAGACAGCTAAATTACGAATCAGCTCTACGTGATTCTAACTACCTACGTCTTGTAAGCACATTAATGTAACGTATGGATACGCTATGTTCGGTGTTTGTCATGAAAGTTATTTGTGTACATTACCCAGGTTACACAATCATGTAACTTTACTAGAAACCTTCGGATAAATTGAAAAGTTTTGCTGGACAGTCTTCCCATTTGTATGTTCTTTCATATACCAATATATTTTGAAATGTATTTCGTAAGAGTTTTCTTACAGAAGCAGATAAGTAGCGACAACAGAACTACAGTAAATTTTTTGCATCGTCAGCACTAAAGGAAAAAAGGATACAATCCATTAAAAAGTTCGCCAGTTTCTGCAGTGTATATCGAAACCGATCGGCTCGTGCCGCGGTCCTGCCACGACATAGTAAACGAGGCAGTAAGTCAATCGTACAAAATAGGCACTTAACCAGCTAACACTTGTAGATTAAACACACAACGTAGTGGAAGTTTTAATGGTTAATAGTTCATTGAACAACTTACTGCCACTTGCAATAAGTTTATTAGAAGGATCAAAATTTGATTGATCGGAAGTGATTTATTTATTCCCTGGCAACTACTTTAGTAACTGTCCGGAGTGATTCTTCTGTACGCTCGTGTTTGGTTGCATGGCGTGGACTAACTTTGCTTTTAGCGCATTCCCTCGGGTGGTGAAGCAAGCTCAGATATTATAGCCGGCATTATCTTGTCCACGCTAATATTGTTATTGAGAGTATCGATTATACTTTACGGAAAGCTTTTGTTCATTAACGAACGGTTTATGAAAGGATAATGGGAACCGGCAGAGTTGTTCTTGCTGGTTACATTTACCTAACTGGTAATATTTACAAGCTCAGCAATTAATACTGTTTAGCTTAAGACTAACAGCGCCCTAATTGGTACTAAACAAAAGCAGCCGCAGACTTGGATCCAAAGAATGGAGGTGAGACGTGGCGCAATAGATGCTGTTGAATATACCGTGCTTTAAGATTTAATGAATTCCTTCGAGATGACGCGGTGTGTAGGTTTTGGGGACGGATGCTATTGATACCGTGGTGCGCATACCGTACCAATGAGTAAAGCTTTGAGGAATTACAGATTAAAAACGCTTTTCCACCGCAGAATCTCAGTCAAATTGTAGGATACTTTCGTCAAAGAATGCATAGACTCTTTGGTAGATTGGAGAGTTCTTGTCACTTAAAAAGTACCTAGGAATAGGTCACGGAATCGAGGGTCAAAGCGATGATGGAAAGAACGGCTACCCCGGATCATAGCACTGTCTTTCCAGAAATCCATAAGACTGGGCCAAGACCGAAATTGGCTTAGAAAACTAGAGTAACTATCATCAGCACTTACTTAAAATTTAACTAAAATGAACTAATCGACATCTTATCGGTTATGTACTCTATATATACCACGCATAGAGCAGTCACTGCCATAGCAACAAAGTCTATAGACACGAAAGCTTTTGTCAAATTATTGTCTCAGCGTTTCATAACGTAGTCCGGTTATAACAAAATATTTTTCATTATTTATTTTTATTTGCCTACAAAGCTCCCGCTCCCATCCCATGAATAAAAACTTAGTCCGCTCCGTGGTCGCGTGGCTCGTGGCTCACAGCTCATGGGGCTGCATCCCCATGCGTGTACAGAAACTCGTTTCAGAAACAAAACTCAACGTTTATGAGCCATTAGTTATACCCAACCTACTTTTTTACGAACTGGGTGAAACACGAAAAAACCTGTGCGGCAATACTTACTATAGCTTTCAATTGTAACTTTTTACATTTGGTGGTACACAGCGGCGGGTGGTGGGCGTTCAGTTTATAATGAACAAACACTCGGCTCGAGCCTATGTGTGTACCTATTGTACGGCTGCAAATGAAAAACTCGATCATTGTTTGCGAAATAAATAGGCACATAGGTACCTGTATGTGTATCGGAAAACAAATACCATTTAAATAGACTGTTGATTGTTTCATGTTACAAGTTTTAAACAGTTGTTTAACTTGACCTATTAAACCATAATTATTAGTATCGACTGCTCATTACTTGATCCTAGTAATTTGATTCATAACACTCATTTTCAACGAAACAAAGCATGTCATGACAGGACACAATATTTTTAAGACGTCAGAAATAATATTACAACAGCTGGAATACCAACAACAGTGGCTGGCAAGGCGTAGGGCGGGGTAAGGCGCTCTCAGCGTGACACAGCCTAATTGCCGCCGCAACGTAACCTACCGCTCATAAATTATAATAAGCATTGTGTAATAAAAGTTCGCGCATCGGGATACTTGCGGTAAAAATACGCGAGCAATTATACAATACTTATGCCAAAGGACTGTTTACAAAGTATCTACAGTAACTGATGACCTGCGGAATATTTTTAACCGACTTCAAAAAGGAGGAGGTTCTCAATTCGGTTGTTTTTTTTATGTATGTACATCGATTACTCTGAGATTGATGATCCGATTTACGTGATTCTTCTTTTGTTTGATGCGGAATAGTTGCCATTTGGTCCCATAAAAAGGAGATTGTTCTGCATCCATACATGTTTTGCCCCAGATCCAACAGCGAAGGAAATTTACTTTGCGTGTTCTAAATTACAAGAATAAGCCTATGAAGACAAAGTTTTACGACGAACAACTTGTAGAAAGCATTTATTTAAAAAGAAAACAAAGATTTTGAGATTATATTTAGTAAGACCCCCCCCCCCCCCCCCTTCAATACTTAGAAATATGCTAGTAAATGGCTGTCACTAATGCTATTTCTATTGCATTTCTATGTCATGTGACTAGTTAAGCTATGAATTAAGCTAAGAGATTCAGTAACACATTTAACCAGATCCTTATGTCCTAGGTACCTGTCTTATAAAGGTAGTGTAAATGAACGAATGATCTGAACTCGAATTATCTGCACCCACTAATTTACAAATTCGACTTGAATATTAGTAGGTTACTAATTTTCATAATCACTACTAATATTAGTAACTACTAAAATGGCGTCGCGTCGGTACTCGGTAGTTCGTCGGGAATGAAATAAAAGGAAGTCGTTCTATTCATGTTGTTGTTCGAATGAATGGTTGAACGAGCAGTTGAATGTTGAAAATTGTATTAAGTCTGAATTTATTCGAATAATTCGAGTGAGTAGAAAAATTTAATTGAAAAATGAAGACTGTCTTGTTACCTAGCGTATACTTTTAATGATTATTAATGCTTTTTAACTTTATAAGCACGTTTATTGGTTTACGTACTACTAACCAGCTACTAAACATTACTATTAACTAATAATTCTATTAAACTTAAATAGAATTATTTTATCATTACACACAAAGTGACAAAGTCGTACATCCAATTCGAATATCCAGTTAGTTACTGTTTTTTCAATCACTCGAATCATCCGAATGATTCGTTCAGTCGAATGACTCGAATGAATTCATTCGCAGTCGCGCATCATTATTGTCAAAGATGGCCATTTTTTATTTGTGATGTCGTAAATGGTTGAAGCTCTTTTAATTGTTCAATAGAGAACGCAGGATGTCCGTTTCATACAGATATTCGCAATAAGTATAATAAAATATACTTATAATTATCATGTACATCAGATCTTTGTTGGTCCTGGGGCCATTTACGACGATGTCCTTTAACATTGTTTGGCACAGTAGTTTTCATTTTATGAACATTTTTTTATTTTTTATATATTTACTTTTTTCTGTGTGGTCCGATTTCGATGATTCGTTTTTTAATTGATAGTGTATACCTTAAATTTGCTCCCATATCGATTCATATAAAAAATATACCACCCCTAAGGGTTGAAAACTAAGCGATGACAGATTTTTTTTGGTGTCGCCGTTACTTAATTCATTTCTATGATGAGAAGTAGGCACTAACGAGCGAAAAAAAATTTTTTTAATAAAAAAGACAACCGCCTTCAAAAAGTAATAAATAAGTTTCGATTCGCAAGTCGGTGGCAATACAAAACAACAAGCAAAACCAAAGCCGCCGACTTGCGAATTGAAAGTTATTTATTACTTTTTGAAGGCGGTTGTCTTTTTTCAACCGACTTCAAAAAAGGAGGAGGTTATCAATTCGTCGGTATTTTTTTTTTTTTTATGTTTGTTACCTGATTTCTTTGGACTGAGTGAACCGATTTTGATGATTCTTTTTTTATTTGAAAGCTAGTGCTTCCCGTGTGGTCCCATTATAATTTGGTCCAGTTCTGACAATGGCATCCACGAGAAAACCGTATAAGTCTTAAGTTTGCATTAAGTATGTGCGCGATTTGTTACGCGATTTCTCCGGCAAACGTAAACCGATTTTGAAAATTCTTTTTTTATGGATAGGGTATGCTTCAGGGGTGGTCCCATATAAATTTTATCGAAATTGATTCAGCACTTTTTGAAAAATCAACAAATACCCAAAAATTGTACATAGACGACGTTTTAGTTTCATCAATCTTTGTAGTAGTTAACTTTCAATCGCTTCTTAATAGATTTGGATGAGAAGGAGGTACCAAAAAGCGGAAAATAAAAAGCTTTTTACAAAAAAGACAACCGCCTTCAAAAACTAAAAAGTGAAAAATAACTTTAGCACAGAACACACATTGACTTTAGTTTCGGAAATCGGTGGCAATACAAAACAACAAACAGAACAAAGCCACTGAATTTCGAAACTAAAGTCAATGTGTGTTCTGTGCTAAAGTTATTTTTCACTTTTTAGTTTTTGAAGGCGGTTGTCTTTTTTGTAAAAAGCTTTTTATTCAGTCATATAATCTTTACCTTTGAGCTGTTTCGGGATGCTACAAAGGACATATCCTGGAACCTTGGCGTTTAGAAACGAAACTTGTTCTAGCAATAATTACCCATAAATCTTTTTACTTATGTTATCATTCTACGTGTATGACCCCCAAAAAAGCGTAAGGATCACCGAAGCAAGGAATAAATTTCAAAATATGTCAGTGTTCTGTTTAGAATAACGCGGCGCACAGCGGGAAATGAACTTGCTCACTGGAATGTCTCGCTGACGGTGGCGCGCGTGTTGGATCATTCGGTTCCCTTCAAAATGGTTGAGTCGAATGATGCCGATCCGTGCGTCATGTTCGTGAACGGGCGCCGTTAGTTGGGACTGGTCATCTCTTAGCTGCCTCGGTTATTCTAATTTTATTTTGAATTGTTTATTATGATTATATTTTTATCTAAACCTCTTTTAACGTACACGACTTGTTACATTGTTCTCACATTGTACCCTAGATTCAATATGAATGATGTAACCGAAATTTGTAACATATTATTGATTTTAAAAGAGTGTTGTTCATGGAGTTTCTTGCTCGTTCTTCTCCATAGAAACCTACTGTTTGGAACGAGCAACTAGCTTCAACTTTCTGACTGACTGACTCTGACAATTCAAAAGTACCTGTAAATGGTTTATTTGAAATAAATGATTTTGAGTTTGAGTTTGAGTTTGAACATATCGCAATGAGTTGTTTAAGAATAATTAAATAAAAACAGGTAATGTATAAACGATAGGCGATAAACGTGAACAGATGGCAACAGGTCGCTCTTCGTCTGTAGCAATTTATCGAATAATTAGTCGATCGCTACGATTTCTATTTGTTCCGTCCGTACCACACACAATTATTGAATCAATTTATCGATAACAGACGGTTTTGTATCGAGATATCCTAGTATCACTGACTTAAATCGATTTGAGAGAGAAGTTACTGGAAAATAAAAGTCCTATCATGATTATAAATCAGCTCCTAACTGCCCGCTGCTGAACATTGACCGCTGTAACGAACTATCTTTAGGGGATATTGCCATAATAACACCAAACTTGAAAGGCTTGGTGATTCCAATACATTATGCGTCAGTAGCATCACACGTCTAGGTTATGATGCTACGGTTTAATGGGGAGTCTAATCGTAAATCAAACTAAGTGAGCGTGGACCTTTTCGCTTATTATAACGAGGCAGATAAAACTTACTCTCAAGTCTTTTGTACAGATTGTTACAACAAAAAACTCCTCAATTCAGAACAACTTAAAAATACAGACACTCCGAAAATAATATATATTATTTTCGAAGTGTCTGTATTTTTAAGTTGTTCTAAATTGTTGCTACTTCGCACAGTTACTTAACTTCATAAAACAATCAAAAGTGTTATTATCATTTTATATTTGCTTTAAAAATGATAGGACTTGGCGCTGAAGACATTTGAACGTGTCGCTTCAGCGTTCCGCCACTCTTTTACGAACAGCCGAGCTAAGCACTTCAACTCTGCATAAAACTGAATTTTTAACTGCTAAAAAATCTACGAATATTATTTTGATGTGGATGAACCGTAAAGCGCGACTAACTCTGGAATAATTTTCAGCTGAAATATTATAATTAAAAATTCTTTCACGTTAAAACTTTCTAATGTCTCTATAATGTCGGCGAAATGAGCTCAAGTTGAACGTGTAACGCTTCTGTTATTGGTTGCCGAACAGTTCGGCTCTTCGTGTCTAAAAATATTATCACGAACGCTTTCCGTATCATGGTGATAAACTTTTGACTTGCAGCAACTTCCCAGTTCGAATTCCAACCGTGGTGGAAATATAATCTACTAGCTTTTGCCCGCGACTTCGTCCGCGTGAATGTCGGTTACCGCGGATGCAGACTAAGTCGTGGATTAAAAAGAAGCCTATGTCCTTCCCCGAGGTTCAAGCTATATTCGTACCAAATTTCATCAAAATCGGATCAGCCGTTTCATCGTGAAAGCGTAACAGACAGAGTTACTTTCGCATTTATAATATTAGTATAGTAAGGATTTAAAAGTAGGCAGGTGCCTACACAAACTCGATTAAATTCAACGTTAAATTAAAAATAAATTATGTTTAATGGACGGGTGGTGGTTGTACCTTGTCTATATATATAGAGGTCTTATCCAAAAACACATTCAGTTACAAACCATGAACTTAAATTGTTAGACTATTAAACTTCTCTAACAGCACTTTCAAAGTTCTTAATAGAACAACTTGAGGCATAAGTAACTATGTCTTATGCCTTAATCCAGCTCCACTTATCCCAGTAAGTTCCCAAAATTAATATTGTTTTAATGAATATACTAACGAACAATAACAAAATTTCGAGAATGCAATATCTCTCTCATGTGTAAAGTTTCTCTCCGATGCAAGCTTCGCATAGACACGACCGCTCCACTGCTAAATATATACTGAGTGGGACCCGACAGCCGGCTACAACACGACGACGTCGTCTACCAACATGACATCGTGACGTTCCACGACATCGCCACCGTTGAATATTCTATTGGTGTTTCCTCTCGAGTGGTTCATATTAGCTAGAAAGAAACTGACACTTTACAATATGCGAGATTGAGCAACGTTTCACACCATCGTCAATGTTTACGACGCCGCGCGCCGCGTCGTCAATCTCTTCGTTTTCACGAAAATAGTTCGTTCTAACTCGGTAATTAAGTCATAATTGCCTTCCGTGTTCAACTACTTATTCCATTTGGTTATAAATAAATTATTCAGAAAAATAAATTTTGATAAATGTGACAAAAATTTTACTTTCTTCATTGCATCGTCCCTGGTTGCAATTTAGAGTAATGTTATTCTTGTTCAGTCTGTTTACACTACGTGTTGGCAAGTTGTAGTCTATTTACGCGTTCCTTCTGTGTTGTCTTGCGTTAGGTATTTGTTATTTTTTTTTGTTTCATTCATACTAGCTACTGTCAATATTTTCAATGTTTTGAATGAATTTCTTACAAATATTCTATACTAGCTTATGCCCGCGACTTCGTCCGCGTGAATATCGGTTATCGTGGATGCAGACGAAGTCGCGAATTTAAAAGTAGTCCTTCCTCAAGGTTAAAGCTATTTCCACACCAAATTTCATCAAAATCGGTTAAACCGTTTTATCATGAAAGCATAGCAGACAGAGTTACTTTCGCGTTTATAATATTAAAGTATGGATTATAGGTATTATTTACTTTTGGATTTGTCAATGCCTTATTTCTGACATTAGACAAATATAAAACATTAGTTACTCGTACTACTTAACTAATGAGATCATCCTGGCAGGTAATGTCTAGTCCATTAGTGTTAAGAGATGCGTCGCTATCGAAAAGTTTCTTCCTAATTTAATCATCAGCTGAACACTAACGCATTCCTAAGTTATAGATGTGAATTGACCTGCTACTTCCAGAATCCATTTACAACAAATTAACTTAAATATTTTTACCACATTTATCTGAACAATACCTACCTACTGGTATTTTTTCCATCATCACTGATTCCGTGAATTATTCTTTTGTATCGCACCTAGTGAAATTGGCTCGGTTACTTTTATCGTAACTATTCAACCACTGTTCTTTTGTCACCCATGTTATAACATTCGATATTGTGGCGCTCTATTGTGACAAAAAGCTTTTACTTGAACCGTACAACTTGTTCCTTTCTATTGCAGGCTAGGTGCTAGGTGTTAACGTAATGCTGCTTTATGTTGGTAACAACCATGATTCTATTAACACCATTCATTTATTGCACAACTCGCTCATTTCGCTCAAAATGTGTTATCATTTGACTTATGAATATCGGTAAACATGGATTTGATTTGTATAAAAAGGCAATTAGTGTGAAACTAAATTGTATCAAATTCTCCCACTGGATCCGTCATACGCGTCATGTCCAAAAACCGACAAGCGACCCTGAATATAACTAAATTCGATAATATTAAAGTACAAACTTGTACATCAGCATAGCAATAACATAATATTATGTTATTATGTAGTTTAATTCGAATGAGAGATTTAATGAGAGACTTTTGTATTGAACTCAAACTCAAACTCAAAATCATTTATTTCAATTAAACCATTTACAGGTACTTTTGAATTGTCAGTTCTGAAACTTTAGTTTTAACTGCTGGACGTCGGCGTCGCCGTCGCTCTGGTCCCGAGATTGTGCATGCTCTCCACATACGATACGATACGAGAAAAATGCACACGATCATTACATCAACAGCTTTTTCCAGTCCTAAAAAAACAACAAAAATATTTATTTTTAACGAACTTACGCTGCTTGAATTTTACTTCATTTTCTTAGATTTTTTTTTTATAAATTCTTCTTGTTAGATAAATTTACACAAATATCCTTAATAAACATATTTATAAGTTTATAAACGCACCTAACTGTTTTAGTACGAATTTAATTAGCATGTGTTCTCAAAGAAAGCCGGTCTTTATTCTAAGATTGTGTCTCCAGCGTCCTTCCGATGCCGCAGTAAGCCTGTGGACAAACACACGGCCTCGCGGGGGTGGGGGGGGGGTGAGCTCGCTCCCCGCCCCCCACCTCAGCCCCCGCAAGCTCCCCTTTATTGGCAAAGTTTGGGAATATTACCATACTTGCCACGACATTGACACACATGCCAGCGATATTGAGCGCCGCTAAAAACTGTATTAACTGAGCACATCGAGCGGGAAATCTTCAGGCAATATTGACGAGATTGATGAACAAACTTTGCGTGTTTCGGTTTGAAACTTATCTATTTATCGCTAGACATGTCCCTGTAGTATGCGGAGTTTCTAAGGGGCATTGGCATTCTATATAAAGATAATCAATGAATTAATGTGTCATAATATGAAAAAAAAAATATATTTTACGCAAAACGTATAAAATAGAAGGTTTATTTTATTATTTATTTATTTATATAACCATCACTTACAACTATTATTACAGGTACAACCCAACAACATTAAATAACACCCACCCATTTTTTTTTAAATTCAAAGTTATTAGTAGAGCTAAACGCTTAGTATAGAGAGTAATCATATTCAGTTTAAGATGCTTAACGGCATTCTGCTGTTCCATACAACAAGCCGGACTATATTCGGCTTGTTGTATGGAACAGCAGAATGCCGTTACGAAGTTATGAGTCGTTTACAAATAACTTTGTATAGTACTGCAGTTGAAGGCCGGGCCAGACTGTTATAAACAAGCTTCCAACAGGGGTCACCTTGGTGGGAGGCTTGTGGAGCCCACGGTTGGTGTTTGCGTCCACACTGGTTTACAACAAGGCTCCCACCTCAGTGTGTTGTCGACTCTTTGTTGCAAACAAGTGTTTACACTGTTGTAAACCGCCGGTGGAGACCGATGTGGAGGGCTTGTTTACAACAGTCTGGCCGGGGTTTAAATAATAAATAAATAAATAAATAAAATAAATTTATTCACAAATAAAAGATACACAAGACCTATGAAGTCCCTGACTTCTGATCTAGGTTCAGAGACCTGTGTTACAGAAGTCAGTGTCTTCTCCCATTAGATATCACAACAGTAATAATGTTTTGCACAAAAACTTAAAAAAGAGAAAAACAAGAGGAAAACAAATAGTAATATTGTGAAGTGTAAATGTGAAGTGTGGGTGTAAAATTGTGTAGTGTGGATGCATGGATGAAAATTGTGTTTTATGATGTTATATGTATGAAAGTGAATGTGGAATAGTTCTTGTTACATTCCTAACATGGGGTGCGTTCATTGGAGCAATGTTTCGGTTTGGTCATAGTCTAAACCTAGCAGCCAGTCCTTAAGTAGAATTTTAGCATCACGACAGGAAAGAGGGTGGAAGTTTTTTAGTTTGTTTATTTTATTATATAAGTATATCGACATGTAGCATTGTTGTCTTCTAGCAGATGCTGTATGACATTTGACTGATGGATATACATTTCTGATAGTTCGCTTATTGTAGTAATCCGAGGCATTGTATGGGGAGATCTTGTGTTGCTTAATAAGGAGAAGAAGTAAATACAACTGTCTTACTGTGAGCACTTGACATGATTCGTACAAGGTTTTTGTGGGAAATCTATATGTCCTGAATGTCATAACTTTCAGTAAAGATCGCTGTGCTCTTTCCAAGCGTAACATAAAGGTTTTGCACGCCCCTCCCCATACAACAGTACAATATCCAAGTACTGACTGAGCTAAGGCATAGTAAACGGTCCGTAAAAGTTGAAAATCGGCTACATGTCTGAGACGTTTAAACACCCATATAAGCTTTCTAGTACGAGCTGTCATCAATTCTATATAAGGACGCCAGGTCAATCTTTCATCCAGTATAACCCCAAGATATTTAACATCGGTGGACTTTGTTAATGAACGGCATGAACAATCTGTATTAGGGGAATAATTACAAGAATGAACCTTTAGATCTACATTTGTTGGCAATGTCTTGGCAAAAGAAAACTGTATATACGTAGATTTTCCAAGATTTAAAGTTAATAAGTTTTTGTTGAGCCATAGACGTATTCGATGAAGTCCCGCCTCAGCAAATTCTTTGACCCCGTCCCAAGAATCACCATGAAAAACTATAGCGGTGTCATCAGCATAAGTGAAAATTTTTCCATTAAGAAGTTGTTGTTCGCATAAGTCATTAATATAAATTAAAAAGAGGCTCGGGCCGAGGATACTGCCTTGGGGGACCCCGTACACCACCGGAGTAGCCTTACTAACGTGATTTCCGATTCTGACTTGTTGCAAACGGCCGCAAAGAAAATCTTTAAAAATCATTAGTGCATTTTCCCGGATACCAATGCATTCTAACTTGCTCACAAGGGCAGGAATCGAGACGGTATCAAATGCTTTGGCTAGGTCGAGGAATACACCTAAACATTTTTGCTTGGAATCTATTTGTGCAGTAACATAGTCCGTTAATGTACTAACAGCATCTTCTGTACTTTTCCCCGACCTAAACCCAAATTGAGAATTTGATGAGATGTTATATTTTTCAAGATATTTCATTAATCGACTGTTCAATATTTTTTCTAAAATTTTGGATAAAGATGTAAGGACTGAAATCGGTCTGTAATTTGAAACTTCGTCTCGAGCCCCACCCTTATGAACAGGGGTGATAATAGCCCGCTTAAAAACTTTCGGAAATATTCCTTGTATAATACAGAGTTCAAAAAGTTTAATTAGAGGAGGAATTATAATGTGTTTAGATAATTTAAGTAGTTGTGCGGGTATTGAATCCCAGCCAGCAGAACAGTTATTCTTAAGGCCCAGTATTAAAGACTCCAGTTCAGCCTCATCAGGAGGAAGAAGCACAAAAGAATTGGCAAGGCGGGGTATAGAAAAGTCGTCTGATGAAGAACTGGGGTCGTTAGAGGCAGACACTGCGTCTGCTAGCTGTTTGCCAATATTTGCGAAATAGCCATTCACGAGTTCTAGTTCTTGTTCAACTTTATCCATAGAGGGTAACAAGTCCTCGGATGTGGTTTTGGGTTTATTATAATGAATTATGGTTTTAATGGCATTCCAAGAGTCTTTGCTAGTTTTAACACTAGTTAGTAACGATTTTTCGTACTGTCTCCTCAGCCGTTTAAGCAAAGAGTTGCAGAAATTCCGATATCGCTTATACGTTATTTCAAGGGTACTATTTTCTGGATTCTTTTTCAGTTTAAAATGTAGTTTATCCCTATTACGAATGCAACGCAATAGTCCGGGGGTTAACCACGGTTTAAGAATTCTCTTTTTATTGGGGACTTGGAAAGTAGTTGTATTTAGCATTATTGCAGTTGTTAATTGTTCAACGAACAATGTTGCAGCTTCATTAGCATCAGATTCAGAAGTTATATAGGAAAAGTCTACTGTCTCAAGGTATTTTACACAACCCTGGAAGTCGACTTTTTTGGATGTAATTATTTTATTAGACTTAGACTGTGCGGGAGACAAATTAAGTATAACCGCGGAGTGATCTGTAATTGTGGAATCGATGACAAATACTGATGCAGGAAGGATGGTTTTTAAAATAATGTGATCCAGACAGTTGTTTAGTCTAGTGGAATATAGATGGCCTGGCACATCCCTAACTCAGCTAATAAATTTAAATAAGGTTCACTGTTCCTATCGTTATTATTATTTTTTATGTTGATATTAATATCACCAACAAGTATGACATTATTTTTCTTTGAGCATATCGGACGAATAATGTTATCAATTGAATTTAAGAAACTATCTGTACAGCGAATTGATGGTGACCTATAAATAGCCAAAATAAAAATATCCGGTTCTAGTTCTATTGTAAGAAAGTTAGCTCCTATCGGTTCTGGTTCTGCTATCTTACACCTTACATTTTTCTTAACATATATAACGATTCCGTCATTTTGATTGAGGCAATTACGGGAGAAGTGCGAAATATAGTTGTCAATATTTGGAATAGGTTTGTTCTCGTTCAGCCAACACTCGGTTAAAATGATTAAATCAGGCTCAAAAGATAGTCTAGATAACTGAGCCAATAAGCCGTCTACATTTTTGTATATGCTACGTATGTTTTGCGAGAATATGTTCCAGGACTTAGAGTAGTTCCCTATAAGCGCATTACATGTATCGGTATCACAGTTATATGCTGAGGCTACTTTTATATTATCGAGTTCTGAAGAAATTATATTAGTTGTATTATTCATTGAGAGACGATATATTATATATTGTTACAATTTTATGTTTGTGGTTGGAATTTATATGAAAGGGTTTGAGAGATTGATTAGGCAGACCATGACTACAGAAAAAACTGTAAGAACTACGACGTAAGGAATGTTTGTGTGTGTGTATGTGTATAATAATTGTTTGTAAGTAATTTGGGTGTAGGGTGTGTTGTATTGTAGGTTTCGTGTGACATAATGAGGAGTAATTACTAACTGATTTATTAATTTTGAATAACACTCTAAACAATAGTACAATGAGGGCAGATTTTACAAAAGACATACTGTACTCATTAAAGGAAGATAGTCATTTATTTAGTCGAAGACTGTTAATGTCAGCCTCGCTATTAATAAGAATTTGCTTTTTCCCTTCAACCTGTCTAAGGAATATCTTTCCAAACGAGGTCCAACAAAATTTAAAATTATTGTCTTTAGCAAAAGTGCGTGCGAGATAATATAGGCGCTGGGCTTTTGGGGTTAGTCTCTCAGACAGGTAGATTGGTTTAGCTGGACCTGCTAATTTTAAATGTGCCGTGTTTAACTTGTCTCCTTTATTTTTCATATTAAACTGTCTCGCGCCCTTTATTAGAGCTGCCTTAGACGATACGCTAAGAAATTCCACAACTATTAAAGATGTTGATGAGTCATCCTTCTTGGTAACACGAAAAACATCCTTAATTTCGTGATGCTGGATCGGCGCGTTCAAAGCATTCGCAGTCGCCTCCACAATCGCACAAAGGTCCTCTTTGCTTTCATCCTGTTTTTTAGGTTTGAATTGATGATGTGAGTAAAGTACGCAAACAGAGCGTAGACAGTGTGTGGTCCCACAGGCTGTGACCACACTGTAACTACGTCGGGGCTCAGTGCTTTCCATTCACTACACTATTAAGTGCTGCCGCACACTGCCAGCACAGTGACCAGTAGCCGCCACAAGTTATGAAGATTTCATAATGTTCAATATAATATCGCAGCGTTCGAGTGGCCGATACCGAGCCACAAGCTGTAAGAGTGGCTCGCGTCCACTACTTGAGGCCACGTTTACAGCGACAACGTAAGAAGGCTTTCTCTTCGTCAAACCAACGATTATCATGGAAATCTAAAATATAGAACCCAGTATAGACCTACATAAAATATTGTTGTAAACTATTTGTGCCCGCGGGGCTTCACTCGCGTGGACATAAGGAAGTAAGTATTTAATACATCATGTCATCATAATACACTAAAGTTGTTGCAAATAATAAGGCAACACAAATATTAATGAATCCAATCAACAACTGATCACGTTTCATCTCATTAGTTTAATGGGGTTGTACGCGCTGGAGTGGGTCGCACACACCTTGTATATTTGCTTGAAATGATAGAGATCTGTTAATATTAACTACCAAGTAACTAATGAAATATGAATGTGAATGACCGCTAATGAGTACAGGGGTGTGATTCTGTAAGACCTCATTCTAAACTTCGGATCTGAATCCGCTGTGAGTTTCTTGACTGGCATTCTAAAAACTCGGTTGATAATTCGAATTTACAGTAGCGCCACCCTTGCGAGCATGTCAGCGGTTGAACTAATTTGACAGGGAGATTTTCACAGATAAAGTATGAGATGACGTAAGAAGTGACATTCTGTAAGATAATTTCCCCGTCACTTCGCACTCGAACCCGATTCAAATATATCAAGGTCATTGTGAACCTTATGCGAAGTGAGAGTGAATAGCGATGTGATATGCGAGTTGTTGTTTTAATTTTACAGAATCGACCTACAGCTGTCTATGATCGCTAATTGTGTACTGTCGCGTTACAATAATTGTGATTCGTGTAAGGCGACGGAATAGTGTGTGTGTCATGTACGATACATGACTTGTACAGAGGTAACAAGTAAATCATGGTCATTATCAATTTATTTTACTAGTCCCAGTGTCCCACTCCAGACGACGCATAGGGCGCATGGCCGGCAGACCTGTCAGTCCCCGGGCGAGTTTGGTCGTGAATGACGTATTTTCTAACTACCGAAGTTACTTAATGACGCGGCGACCGTCACGAGTTTCATGAAATAGCCACACATGACACAGTGAAGCATGCGTGTCGGTCAGAGACACGCTGCGAGGTTGGCACGGTCCCGGGAATGGAGCCCATTTACGACATCATGCCATTTTAACACATTCAATTACAATCAGAATATTTTTGTGTAGTCGGCGACGAGATCCACGAACAACAATAATGTATGTAGTGTATCCCTATACACTCACGCATAATAGTTCGTGGATCTCGTCGCTAATTAGATTTAAATGTTTGTTATTTTTCTTATAAGATTCTAGTTAGTATATGTATATGGGTGTATTTACGTAATATTTCAACGATTCATTCTAATAAGGCTGGTTATTTGATAGTTGTAAAGTAAAAGTTTGATCTCAAGTAATTTTGTCCAAATAATTACGTAACTTGAAAAGGTGATTTTTTGTTTGTGTACATAGCGATTTGATTTTAGTCTTGAAAGTTAGATCTTGAATTAAAAACATATACACAAAAGGTTTCTTAAGGATAGAACTTACCAATTTAAAGTTATAGCGAAAAATGTAAAGTGAAAAAAGCGAGTCACACATTTTTACGACTTTAGTTTTAGGATTTTTTATTAAGTTATCAAATAGTTAAGATTTATGTTTTATTTTGTTAATTAGGTTTATCATTAGTTGTAAGGATTTATTAAAATAAATAAATAAAATAAGCAGTCCAAAGTTTTCGGCTAAGTGAAAATTGACGAGCAAAAAAGCTTTTTACAAAAAAGACAACCGCCTTCAAAAAGTGAAAAATAACTTTAGCACAGAACACACATTGACTTTAATTTTGAAATTCAGTGGCTTTGTTCTGTTTGTTGTTTTGTATTGCCACCGACTTCCGAAACTAAAGTCAATGTGTGTTCAAAAAAATACAGACTAATTGATAACCTCCTCCTTTTTTGAAGTCGGTTGAAAACAGGCCCAAATTACGCGGATCTCTGTCCGGTAAGGCAGACCGGTATATGAGGCGAGCCATTTTTCGGTTCAAGTCAGTTGTCTTCCAGACGCAGCAAAATATCGTGCTGCGTCAAATTGCAAAGGCTCCTCGGTTCGTGAGGAATGACGTCATTAGTAGAGACTTGCGTGTCGAGAGCATCGAGGAATTCTCCACCAACATGGGCAAGAGGATGTTCGCGCGTGCCGACGTCTCCGAGTGGCCACATATCAAGAACATAGCGCCATGGCAGGCGCGGCCGCCCGACGACTACAAACGGTTCCCGCGCGATCTAGTCGCTGACGTGCCACCATCACCACCGGACTTGACGCCTGAGTAAAGACGCTCACACCTACACGCGGCCTACTCACACACACAGACTCCACACGCACCACTCACGACACCCCGCACCCCCGGCGAGCCAAGGTAATCTGGGCGTCGAGAGTAGCGGATCACTCACTCACTACTACTCATTCGCATAAACACACAGACATACCCATCGCGCGACGCACACACACCCTTCAAATCGCTCGCCACACACAACATCGTCCCGCGCCGTGCAGCGCTATCGGCTCGCTCTGGGCCTCAAGTCTGCTATTACAATAGTGACAGAATGGTCTATCATTGATATCATAATTGTTGATTTTGACAAGTTTGGTAATCTACTAATATAATGGCGTCATTATGAGTTTCCAATGGTCAACCAATGACACTCCATTGAAAGAAATGATGAATGGTAATCTCGTACATAATGACAAATTAATGACTGACTTAGTTTACGAACTTACTACTTCAGATTGCTTATAACACTTATAAATAATATGTAAAACTATATATAAATGAAATCTGGCATCAATAAATGTTCAAATTTGTTGACAATGTCATTATAACACAATTCTATTACGAGACCATTGACCGACCAATGATCGACCATTATGGATTTAGCAGATTACGAATTTTTTGCAAAATGACAATGGGATCGTGTTGGAATGACAAAATTATTAAAATAGCAGACTTGGCCCCCAGCCGGCCGCGGGCGCGGTCAGCATTTACCGCGGGTAAGCGCCAACCAAAGCCAGCCCTCGTTGCTTGATCAACCTTCGCTAGGCCTTCCCTAGGTAACAAGGGATCTCACCCGGCGGGGGTTTGGTCGCACGGGCGCCGTGAAACACTTAGGGCGCTCCCGCGGTCACATACCACAAACACTGACAGCGCAAGAAAACGTGTCCCACGCACTTAGGTGTTACAATGATTCCCCCCCCGCTTCACCCGGGGGGGGGGGACCAAACGCCCGGCTCCTATTTTTAGGGGCCGCGAACCCGACACCTCGGACAAGGGGCTACAACCCCGACACCGACTCCTCGTGCCCCCATGTCGGGGTGCACAGAGACGACTTCATACGGTTCAAGTCAGTCGCAGCTCAGCCGTTGAAGAGGCAACAACAAGAAAAGGGAAGCAAGCCGAAAACTGCGGACAAGAAAGGTCCAAGAAGAATATTTGCGTTTTATTTGCCTGCGCCGCCTCTTCCTGGGCACGGGTGCCTGCGGGTACTGACCATACCCCAGCCAACCGAAACAGTATACATCCCAGCAATCGGTAGACGTCAGGGTTTGGGACTTAAGCGTCAGATGACCTCACCGTAAGACTTGTTGTTCATGTGTACGTGAGACTGGTACTGATACGAGTTAACATGTTTACACCTCAATTCTCGTGAGTTCATTAGCACTCATTTGTTTTTTTATTCTCAAATCAGGAATTTTCAGCCATACAAAATGTTCAGACTTTTAATAAATATTTTCCAGTAAAGTTTGTAGCTAGTGCGGTTATTGCGGACGGCTGCTAGCACGTCAATGTGTGTGCAGTGCCCTTAACTGTCTGCAAGTAGGTGCACGATGAGCCACAAATAGGCGCGGTGCACACCGGACGCCCGCGCGCTTGTATATATACTGTAAACATACACTAAATCTACCGCTATTTATTTTAAATTCTACTAAATTTAGCTTTGATTGTTATTGTAAGGGCTTACGCACATTAAATTGTCATTGTAGATATTTCTTCTTAATCTCATTGCACGTTAAAAATGATAAATATAAAAAAAAAACAACGGGTCGAATTTGAATTCGGTTAGGTATAAACAACTACCTCAAAGAAAAAAATAACTTCGGTGATTGAAATTCCAAAAGAAATATCTCATGACACGTTACAGTAAGCTATGCAAATAAAAAACACGTAATGAATGCTAAAATATTATCTTTGCACAAGGTTTCAGTACCTCCACATTGTCGAGAATTTTTTCAACTTTGTACTTTTCTTTCACTTTACACACATACTTTGAGAACAGCTTTTTTCTCCTTTACCTACTTATATTTAACCTGTAATGAACCGAGAACTTTTAGCTAAGAATAGATTCTACATTCCTTTCTTTTTCATTTTCGTGAGCATAATTACTTACTTAATTACCATTCTTATTTATAACAATGTTAGTTGTGATCTAGTTCCGATAGTTCTAATGGCACTCACCAGATTACTAATACCTTAATGTAGGTATATCAGATCTTAGAATTAGCAGCTTAAGAGCTCAACTGTCAATTAGCAGATACCATAGTTATACAATCGCAATATCACTCCAAGAGCAATAATATGTCAACAGTGAAGCAGACAATCATGTTTTGTGTTAGCACCCGGAACAAATAAGGTACGTAGATGATGAAGCTATTATACGTGATCACAATTATCCGCCCTCCTGTTACACCGCAGTGCGTAGCATTCCTTACGTCAATAAACACATAAACTTTATCTCAAAGACTTTACAATTCATAATTTATGCTTCTAGTCATAACGTACATAATAATATCAAAGAGAAATACAAATTTGACCATCTACTCGAAACCTCTTAATTCTCATAAATATGATGACAACTGAGTATGATGCGTGCTTCTTCGAAAGCTTGCAATAACATTAATCGAGCGGCGAATACCTCCGAAGTCCGGATGTTATGTCTACTACTTCAACCACTCGTGCGGCGGTATGTGACGGCTGGCTCACTGGTCAACTTATGATTCGTAAACGTGTCTATATGCGTTTGCTTTCAACACGCCTACTGTAAAATAACTTGTTTCTTAAATGCCTGCTAAATGCTCGGGTACGATTAAAACAAAGGTACATTATGTAACTTGACTTATGGCGCGAGAATTCCCTATTAGGCACCTACTTATCACATTACTTTCAAAACACGTAGGTAAATAAAAAAATATCTTTAAACGGTTATATTACTTATCGTATTTAAATAAACGTTAGTTGCTTTTGACAAGATTCTTTGTATGCAAAGTGAACAAAATAATACTTACATTACTTTTTATTTCGAGCAATTACTTTCGTTTCGTTTTATTTCTCGTGCCCGCCCACTGGGCAGGCGGCGTGCGTCCGAACAAAGTTTATTTGAGCGAACATTTGTTCAGGGACGCGACGCGTGACGTGTCTTCAGAACGTGACAGTGGGTAAGCATGCTTATTGTGACCGGACCTTTCACTTCAACAACTTATAATGAGATCATACTTGTGCAGTTACGGCATCAGTTTCAGTAGGTATTATGAACTTCTTTTTTGGCAAAATTATAGATCATAACGAAAATGGCAAAAACAACTGGGAATTCAGCCCAGCAAGTCCAACTGTTATACAATATTTCTCAATATTAGGTAGGTACTCATTTTTGTCTTGAGCCAACTCGGCAGCGCTAGGTCATTGAGTGAGTTATCGAAATGGAGGTGCGTGAGACATCAGCCCCCCTAGCCATATTACCCAAATTGACAATCTACAATCGATAAAGCTAACAGAAAACTAATTAAATGTATGGGAATGACGTCATCTCAACGATAAGTCACCTGATCGAAAATCAAAAATGAATTACGACGAAGCGTTAATTATTGTAGAAAGAGAAACGATACGAAACGTTTGAAACTTGGCTAAGGGGGCAGTTTTCGCTTATACAAACTAATATTTATTTAAACGTAGTTTTAGAAGATACTATCATAAAGGGGGAGGCCTTTGACCTGCAGTGGGACAGGACAGGCAAAATATAATAATATAATGTATCATAAAGAAATGTTTCACGAAAGACCAACATTTGGAGCGCTCATAACTAGATCACCGTCCGGCGGAGCTGGTGCGCTGTGTTGCGGTGTGGTGTGATGTGGTGCGGTCTTGTGCGGTGTGGTACAGTGTGGTGCGGTGCGTTGCGAACACCGCTTAGACAGCCCGGATATGTCCTCTTTGCTGTTCTGACCGGCTCACCATCACCAAACATGCAAGCGTTTCACTAAACAGACTGATACATATTCTGTCATCAAAATTAAGGTTCGTTTAGCAACCGAGATCATGGTTAGTCTAGACCACAGACATTGAGCCAGTCTGTTTTCACAAATTGTTCAGCGCGCTCCATATTTAGTAATATTAATATTTTTTTGCGAATCCATTTCATTTTACGCGACTGCAACTGCGACTTACTAACGAGCCGTTCGTCTTTCATACGACTCGTCACTTGTTGTACTGCGCTTGTTCACTATGTCACGTTTAATGCGTTTCCGTATATAAATAATGTTTTATTTGTAACGTTCTCTTTGTTCGATTTGCGGTCGTCAAGTAAATTACAGCTGCAACGAGAACGGATTGCATGCGGCGCAGTGTTCGGCAAGCGAGTGTCGCACGCGAACCGCTCCTTAAAACTAATATTCTTTTAATGCCCTTTATGTTTAGAGCGATTCTGTAGTCAGAGAGCTATGTCCTTGGCTAGTGTTTATAAATATAGTGATTGACAGTGCAGCACCAGGACTGAGACGATTAATATTTAAAGGGGAGAAATAAAACGAAATCTTACGAAAGTTTCGTGGGTTCGCCACTTTATCATTTTATTTCTTCGTATAACATATTATACCATCATAGGCTGGTTGTGTTCGTGATTGCTCATCGTTAACACGTCACGCGGCCTTTGTCCCGGAACATGGTATACAGTCCATACATTTCGTCATATATGCTGAAGCTTCCTCTAGAAATTCATTAATTAGAGTTCAGTTTCGTTTGTATCGAAGGTAGTAGTAGTATGACGGGCTGGTGTCCGCAACTCCACGTCTCAGCGC
Source organism: Charanyca ferruginea (assembly GCA_947361185.1). Classification (NCBI taxonomy): domain Eukaryota; kingdom Metazoa; phylum Arthropoda; class Insecta; order Lepidoptera; family Noctuidae; genus Charanyca; species Charanyca ferruginea. The sequence goes on from OX376063.1 coordinate 28,814,484, forward strand.
GTATTTTGCGTACTTGTATCGAAGGTATTCAAAAGGTGTATATAATTGACGTTGCTTTGCCGTAGGTACTACACTTTAATTCTCAAGTCAAACAACATGCACGAGGTAGCACACGGGGCGTTCGCTCCGCACGCAATATTTATTATTTCCTATAATAAAAATATCGTGACCGATTTAGTTTATTTATTTATTTATTTATACTTCATGCACAAAGGTACAAAGGCGGACTTAATGCCTTAGGCATTCTCTACCAGTCAACCAAGGGTGGTGAAGAGATAACATGGCAGGTGCATATGAAAAAAAAAATATATTAAAAAAGTTAAAAAGATATAAACTTACGAATATATAAACTATACATACATAATTTAATGTTTGGTATATAACATACCTATATAAAATATATATAAACATATAATAAATATATATATTATATATATAAATATAAATAAATATAAATAAAGGAACAAAGTATTATGAGATGACTCTGCTTATTTGTGCTGAAAATAAGTTCGCAATTTCCGCTTAAATGCATACTGGCTGGTGGCCGTTCTGATATCGAGAGGAAGCGCATTCCAGAGAAGAATGACCTGGATATGAAAGGAAGAATGAACAAAATCAGAAGTATGAGAAGGGCAAAGTAAGAGAAGGTTGTTAGAAGATCGCAGATTTCTAGCGTGTGAAGAACATAGATATTGAAAGTGGGACATTAGATAAGAAGGGGGGGAGAGAGAGTTGAGTAGGGAGAAAAGCGTTGTCAGTGCACGCAAACTTCTTCTCTGGCGAATGGGCAACCATTTCAACTCAGACCTGTAGTTTGATACATGGTCATATTTCCTCAAGTTATAGATAAACCTGATACAGTTATTAAGGACCCTATCAAGCTTATCAAGCAAGACTGCGTTTAAGTCAAAGTAGCACACGTCACCATAGTCAATAATAGGGAAAATTAAAGTCTGCACAAGCATAGTCTTCGTCTTAGCAGGCAAAAAGTTCCTCAGACGATACAAGGATCGCAAAGTTCCGTTGGCTCTTTGACTGACACTAGAAACCTGACTTTGCCAACCAAGTGTCGAGTCAAGATGCAAACCGAGATCTTTCACGCTAGGGCTAATGGGAATGACAGTACCATTGAACATAATCGGAGGAAGAGAGCAAACCGCCACTCTAGCCATCATACGCGAGCTTCCAATTATAATGGCCTGACATTTTGAGGGGTTTACGGACACCCCAAATCTATCAGACCAGTCTTTGATAGCGTCCAAGTCTCGGTTCACATCCTCTATAGCGTCCGATAAACCTTCCACCCGCGTAGCTGAATACAATTGAAGATCATCGGCATAAAGATGATACGAACACCGAAGACAGTGAGTAATAAAATTAATGAAGATAGAGAATAGTAATGGAGAAAGAATACCGCCTTGTGGAACCCCAGCATCCAGACCATGCCAACTCGATGAACTCTCGTCAACGCGGACCGACTGCTGACGTCCCCGAAGATAAGAAGAGAACCATTCCAGCGCCTCACAGGAAACCATCAGATGTGAGAGGATGGATAAGAGAATATCGTGACTGACGGCATTAAAGGCATTGGAGAAATCAATTAAAACCAACACAGTAACCTTGGTATCACCCATTGCTTCTCTAATGTCACCAGTCACTTTAAGGAGAGCGGAGGTTGTGCTGTGTCCAGGCCTGAACCCCGACTGGAATGAGCTTACGAGGCTGTTCCGATGGACAAACTCTGAAAGCTGTTTGTGCACGCGGGCCTCGAGCACTTTAGACAGGAAAGGGAGAATGGAAATAGGTCGAAAATGGCTAGGAAGTGAGGGACTAGAAACTTTAGGAAGTGGACGGACATAAGCCATACGCCACTGGGAAGGGAATTGTCCGGAATCAAGAGAAAAGTTGATGATGTGGGTAATTGGTGGAAGAAGAAAGTCAAGGATCAAGCTGACCATATGACGACTGATCCCGTCATGGCCCACCGCCTTAGATTTAATAGATAGAATGGTCTTTTTAACTTCATCCAAGGAGACTGGAGAAAAGCGAAATGGCTCTATAATGGGACCAGATAGTCCAGAAATGAAATCAACCGTCTGAGACATCATATTGGCATCCAAATGACAAGTGGTTGTAAAGTGACGGTTGATATCATCCAGGCCAATTGTTTTCGGGAAATCCACATGACGTGGCCTACCAATACCCAGAGTTCCGAGGAATTTCCAGATATCAGCAGGAGAAGAAGATGAAATGTTTTCGAGAATATGGCGGCGTTTGGCGTTACGTATCATCTGATTACACCGGTTTCTTGCAGCTTTATAGAGGCTCCTGTTTTCTACACTGCGATCCTTTTTTAATTTCCGAAAGGCCCGATCCCTGCGCCTCATCGCCATACGAACCCCTGGCGTCATCCAAGGAGCAGGTGGACGCCTAAGCTTAACTCTCTTCACAGGAGCGTGTCTGTCGTAAAGAGCAAGGACCGAACGATTGAAGATACGCAGCTTGTCGTCGATGGTTGTTGCAGCTACAAGGTGACCCCAATCAAGTTTCGACGCATCCTGACGTAGCTTTTCTACATCCATACGCGCAAAACAACGTGTGTACAGAACTTTAGGAACAGGTTTAGGAGATCTGAGAATATACGAGACGAAAATGAGGTCATGGTGGGAAAAGCCAGGTGCAGGGCACTGACCATGAGTGGACACAAGAGAGGGAGAGGTCGTTAGGACCAAGTCAAGCCATGTGTCATCCCCTGAGATATTAAAATGGGTGGGTTGCAAAGGAAGGACATGGAGACTAACAGACTCGATGATGTGAAGGAGTTTACGGGAACGAGGGGTTGGGTGCGCAAGGTCTGTGTTGAAATCGCCCATGATGACGCAATGTGCATAATCAGACCCTACAGAATCCAGCGCCAACTCAAGGTTGGAAAAGTAATCAACGGCGGGCGGGCAATAGACCACACCAAGTAGGGCTTTGACACCTTTGATATGTATCTCCAGAAAGAGGTACTCAGCGGAAGCACTGTATAGTGAAGGAGAAGAGGCAATGATTTTGAAAGGAAAATCACTACGAAGATAAATAGCAACACCACCTCCTCCCTTTCCAATTCTATCGTTACGGATAAGAACGAAACCGGGAAGAGGGTAGGTGGTAGAGAGAAGATGAGGTTTGAGCCAACTCTCGGAAATCAGAACGGCTTGGACGTTAGCGTCAGAAAAGGTATCAAACAGATCAGTGTAATGACTTGGCACACTTTGAGCATTGATGTGGCAGACATTAAACAAAGGGCCTTTCTGTTGACTGAAGCTCCGACGCACAAATTCACCAAGTGAGTCAGTCAATGAAGTGAAACTTGCATTAGCGGAAGAATTAAAAGAAGCATTGGCAGAAAGATAAGAGTCATTATCAGATGACATACAATAAAAATAATAATATAAATATAATATAATATATAAATATCACGCAAATACGCGACTGAACTATTACTAAACTGTAACTCTTAGGTGCTACACCACTATCTGTGCACCACCCACCAGCAACACCAGTATAACAAAACATATCAACATGTAAGAAAAATCATAATTACAAACGTGAAACAGATAATATAGGAAAGACATACTACACAAAGTTACAAACGTGGAACAGGGGGACATGGGACGTCACATAGACAATAGTTTAACAGATGACAGTGACATTAACATAAATTTAACTGACAATTGACATTACAAATCATCATATTGACTCATGACAGTCATGACTGACATTAACAAAACAAGTAAAACAACTGCAGAAAAAACGAAATTGTTAAACATAAAAATATAAAATCAAAGAATCTAACATTAGTAACGAGCTAGAAAAAGAACATAGTTAGCGGGTAGACGTGCACGATAAAAAATACCTAATAATTACGAGAAATATGACGCCCCAAGCACAAATAGATACTATGTGGATAGTGTAGATAAGCATAACAATAAAATCTTGAAGAAATCAACTAATTCTTACGCTGTTCCCCGCCCGGCCTGCTACCTGCTGCAGATGATACTTCGGGCTTTTTAGGGAACTCTGCCAACAGGGGATTGAGTTCCTCCAAGGAAGTAATTTTGTGCCGTTTTCCGTCAGGGGATCTGATGTTTATGACTCCATCTTGAGTCCAGCATGCCGGCATCCCAAAATGCAATCGCGCCATACCGAAGACAGTTTGCCTAGCCCTCGTCAGGAACTCTTTTACAGTGACAGTGGAGCCCTTCAGTGCTGCTTTTGCCGTCCAAACAGCAGACTTATGGTCAACACTGGAGAACCTTACCAGTATGGGTCGGCTGCGTGTGGTACCTTTCTTTGAGGTCCCCAGCCTGTGACAGACCTTGATTGAAGATGCCACAATGTCGGACAGGGCCAGTTTATTATGGAGTACGTCCAACACTAGAGCCGTGCAATCTTCCTTGTCGGTTTCGGCAAAACCAGTGAAAATTAGTGCTTTCCGACGAGTTCGTGTCTCCAACCCGTCAGTCAATCTGGAGCACTCCGTGATCTGCTTACGAAGAAGTCCTAGCATACTAAACATAAGTTCTCTAAATGTCCGGAACTCTTCGGCAATTTTGGCGACAGTGTCTTTAGCTGGCCCCGTACTCTGGATCTGTGCCTCAAGCTCACCCATCTTCTTAAGGAAGCATTCTTCCAAGCTCTTCTGGGCCGATTGTATGTTATCAAGTTGAGACATTGCAGTTATTATTAATTTAGTTGATCAACTTTATGAAGTGACTGACAAGTAGTAGTGATCAGCTGGCAGGAGGTGTAGTTTGACTTTAAGTTACATTGACTATTTCACCAACGTAAGCACTTATTATTTAGAGGTAAATGCACCCAATATTAATATTAAAAACCTTTAAAATTTATTAATTATATTTAGTTTTAGTAGTTTAGTTCGTTCTCGGAAGGTGGAGCTAGGAGCCAAGTTACAGGAAATGATTCTAATTCACTAGTGTTAATAACTAGCCGCGGCTATGTACCTACTACTCGACTGTGTGGCTTCCTGTGTGCAGTAAAACAAACCATGGTCTTCTTTGCGTGTCAATGGCAAATTGTTTGGCCCAGAATTCGGCATGCGGTGCAAGGGGACAGGTGGGCTATGTTCTGTGGAGAGACGCTGCATTTACACTGAAGATGTAACTTTCCGAACATATTGTCTTTGCTGCGGCCGGCTTGGGTGCAGGGTCTGTATAAAGTTTTCCGAGTAGACTCGAGTAGAGTGCCCAGTAGACTCTCTGATAGTTCGATTAAAGAATCAGGTTTAATTAAATTCTCTTTTCTCATACACATTTCTGAACCGGGTGGACTTACCGACCCTCTAAAACCGAGTCCACGATGGTTACCGAACTTATAATAGTACCTAAGTTATATTATTATATTTTCTGTGCCTTTTACCTAGTCAGCAAGTAGGTCAATCTTCTGACCTAGACATTTACGGTGATATAGAAGATAAAGAGATACCGAGGCTTGGGTTCTGAATGTTCTGATACGTGTACCTACCTTATCTAGTTTAAAACAATTATTTTACATGTAAAGAGGTTTTTTAAAATCCTATTTATAACATTAAAATTTATAGCTGCCATTGAATACAATCTCATACACCAACACACGACAATGTCACCGATTGATTTAAACGCATACAATGTCAGCCCCGCGTGCGCTGTGATCCGTCAAGATCAAAGCATGTGTGACGTCATAAAGCGCGTTGTTTACGACCGGTGTCATTCATAACCGTTGCAGTACAAAGCGCCGTCGAATTAGAGCGACCGACAGACGGGCGGGTCGACGCCCGCGCATGCGTGCCGGCCCCCCGCCACCCCCGCCACCCCCGCCGCCGGCGGCGCACGGGCACATTACACGTGCGTTTTGGAATCATGTAGGTAATAATGTAGTACAATCATACACTTTAGGAATACGTTCCACACATTGATGTTATCTAGTTACAAAGTATTAGAAAACTGGGGTGTCCTTACTAAGTATATGTCTGTACTTGCCATGCTACAAATGGTGCATGTGTGTGTGTGGTTATCAAACACTTGATTTGAAAAATTTGGCGGTAGTTTTGGGTAGGTATTCAGAATGAATTTATGTAATGATGAGAATTGGTCTCCACCCATATCCGACAGCCGATGGCCGATTTTTTGTAGGAAAGAAATGGAACAAATTAATTCCGATATACTCACGCAGATGTCCCACAAAAAGTAGGTTCTACGAAACTATGAATCCGATCCGATAATCGTTCAACAAAAATTCTAGCTTGGGCGGAGGCCATTATGTGGCACAACACTGCAACATCTGACTGAACCTGCTCAAAGTGCACCTGAGATACGTAACGCCCACGACCCCCCCGCTGAACTACGTGGTCGTCAATGATGTGTATGTGTGTGTACAGAGTGGAGAGCTCCAAGGTGGAAAGGCTATTATGTAGATTACTGTAGCCTTCGCTATTCCATAGTAACTGGTAGCTGTGATGTAGGCACATAGGTCTCTATAACGTGTGCACGCTCTCGCGGTATTCTTCACAGCTACAGCACACTTGGCTCGTACTGAGCATTATTCGCTGATACATATTGTTGGTTCAAAGTTGAGACGGAAGCGGATCATCGAGAAGTGCATGCTGGAAGTAAACTTTAACTATTAGCTTAACATTGTTGTACCGAACTACCAGCTCATTGCTTTTAGTGCATACGTACAGGAGAACATTTTATAGTACGATTTCAACATTTTCTCCTTTTTTAAAACAGATGAAAAAGCAAGTAAAACCTGACTGCGACAACAATAGAATTGAAAGCAAATTAAACAGCCAATATTCCTTGAAATTTTTGTCAAGACTAAAGGAAATTTCAGAGCTTGAACCAGTTTATTATAGTCTGTATACGTCAAGGTACAAGCAGCTTAGGAGACTAATGTCTTATAAGATATAGCTTGTGAGTATACAATCTGCTAAAATCGTTATCCTCCCTTTAATTTTGCGGTAGTCAGGTAATTAACAGTGAACTTTCAAGATGGTAAGCGAGTCTGCAAGGTTACTAGTTAAGATACTTACTCAAAATCTTTTGGATGTATTTTATTTAAATATCGCCACTTGTCAGGTTTCTTAATACACGCGACCAGAGGTGAATTTACTATGTAAGTATATTGCATACTATTCTTAGCTCTTCAATATTATGTTGTGTCGTCATTGTTGACATGAGGCCCATGTTTTTTCGGCAATCTTGTTGATCGATAACTGCCAATATTGACACTAAAGGAACTCCTTATCCAATGTCAATAATTTTATTATATCATCGTAACGAAGTTCAAACACTAAGCGTTCGATAAGAAGCCATGTTGGAACAAGCGCTAATCTATCAGTAGAACTTACGAATCGCGTATCAATGACCGGACTACTTCTTGATTCTACATCATTAAAACGCAGTTGTGTAACGTGAGCAATCAGTGTTTGTTCAGTGATTAACAAAGTTGGTGTGCAGTCAAGTGGTACGGAGTTGACCTTATCAGGCGACATTATAGGAATTGGGAAGGTAAGGTAGAAAGATTTAATTACGACGTCAGAGGTACTTTCATACTTATACATAAATTATCTACATTTACACCATAAAGAGGAATGATTTGTATATTTGTAACGAATAAACTCAACAACGACTGGTCCGATTTCAAAAATTCTTTGACCATTGCTAAATTATCCCTGAATATAATTTATAATTAATCATTAATTAAAAAAATTAGGGATCCTGGAGAAAATTTACGCGGAGGAAATCGCGGGCAAAGTGCTAGTGACTTAGATAAGTATGCCTTCAATATAAAGATGGCGCAGTACTTTAGAGACTACAATTATTGTAAGTAGTTCCTATGTCGCATAAGCAGCTTGCCATGTATTATAACTGTACCTACCAACTCTTCATGATTCTCTGACGTCCTGTTGAGGAAGTAACGTGTCAGCCGCTGGCGTCCCCTTCTTGCGCGCTCGCCAACTGTGCAGCGTTGCTAAACGGCGCGATTTGCTTTCACAAACGTTTACTGCATCTCCATGCGCTCCCAGCTCGTCAGCTTTCTACTTTGTTTGGTCACTAACACCTTCGAGCAGGTTAAACCTTTCAAAAATATCAATATACTTCATTTCTTGTTGTGCGAAGGTAACCTAGGAACTATGATTATCTATTGCTAACAAGATAGCGCACATACACAAGTCCATATTATCGATGTTTTCCTTGGCGGCTACCTATTTCTATCGTCTAGACACTCATAATCATCTGTCTAGGTTTTTCCAAATAGGTCGGAGTCAATTTCCGACTAACCTAATTCTAATATTTAAGTAATCTAGAAACGTTCTAATTTTGACACGTTGGAGTAAACAAAGTAGATTTCTGAATATTTTTGCCTTACCTAGGTACAGCTGATCGTTCATAGTTCATGCAGTCGAACCAACATCCAAAGTATTGTACTTGGCATAATGGCATATTATGCCTAATAGAATATTTTGACATTATCTGCAAAAGCTACACTGTGAGGCGAATCTTTAACTAAATGGTCTAGTTTTGCATTATAGAAACTAATTCGTTGAAGATTCAAACTTATTTCTGACATGTTTTTAGTCAAAGCTAAGCAAAATGATCGACACACTAACCTCTTACCTTGACCTCGAACCCTAAAAGTGAATTTTGTTTATGAACGTAGAGTACGCCAGAAAAATTAATTAACATAGCATATTAGAATACCTACGGATAGATTATTCGTGTAATTCCTCGCCTCTTTTTAGAGAGATAATTGCGTTATTTCTGTAATCAATTACAGGAGTTTTTTCATCGAGCTTCTCTTTCTTTTCTATGCAGTCTGACAGTGACCGCGCCGCGCTTCAGCTGTTGTCTGTTGTCGTCCTAATTGACCTAATGTTAATGGCAGGGAATTAGCATTAGTCAGTCTTTTATTATCACGAATGACTACATGTGCATTAATGAAAAAGAAATACAAAACTACTCAACTGAGCCCCTTTTAACCATAATACTAAATCAGAGCTAACAATAATCTGCTTCAGGATCAGTAATTGAGCGGCCGCCAAGCAACTAAACCGATGAGTCTGTCTTGTTTCAATCTCGTATCAATATTAATAAAGTACATTGTATGGAAGTCGTGCCGCTCTTCATATTTCACGTCGCCCACTGCTATCGGATCTCGTGAATCATTCAATACACTCACTACAAGTGCTTACTTTAAATTCATCGCCACTTTACAATTTACAGTTCGTATGAAACTGAAAATAGTATAAATAGTATAGAGTTCGTGATTCATTCACATTGTTGGTGTGCAATATGAAGGTCTTTGTAAGTGCGTCGACCGGTTTATTTTGTGTTACATTAGAGTGTGAACGTGGTTACCTATTGAAAACTCCTTTGAATCATTCAGTGACAGTGACTTCGTGATTAGAGAATCCATCAGCAGGCTTAGACAGGAATTAAAGAGGTGATAGGGTCCGCCATCGAACACGAGGTAACTGTTACCGTACATCTGACTTGACGTTTATGTTTCTTCATAATATTATCGTTATAAAATACAGGCCGACAGATATCGTCCCTTCCCCGGAAGTTCCCTCGCACCGTCATAAATATCGTGAAGGCTAACGTCTCCTAATCGCTGATATCGCAGTATTTAATGTATACGTGACACATACTTAGTAATTATATCTACCACTAGAAAAAAAAACGACGAATCATTTCTAAAACTTAATGCTCCATAATCGCGTGTAACGAGACTCTAAACTAAACAGCAACCACACCTAGGTCATGTTTTTCCCATCATTGCGATCATAGTTCTGATTTGGACCATATCGGGAATAATATAAAATAATAATAATAATAATATGTGGGGACATTTTCACACACGGCCATCTGACCCCAAACTAGGGAGACCCTGTACTATGGGTGTCAGACAGCTGATATACATACACAAATACATTTTTTTTTTGTAAATACATACATATATAGATAAACAACACCCAGACACAAGGCAAACACAAGTGCTCATCACACAAATGTTTACCCTGGGCGGGAATCGAACCCGCAACACGCTGCGCAGCAGTCGATCGCTCAGCCACTGCGCCAACCGTGTCGTGAATCTCTTTATTAAGGAGATATTGCAGGTCAAAGTTCCAACTTTTTTGTACGAAATCCAGTTTGAAATGTAAACTTTAAGTACCCCTATACTGTTTGTTGCATGCACTCAAAAGTACATAGTAACATTGCGCGCTAGTATCAAGTAGTACCAAGTTTATTAGCTCATTTTCTACCGACTTCAAAAAAGAAGGAGGTTCTCAATTCGGCTTTATGTTTCTTTTTATAATAACATAACAGCCTATATAGCACTAGATAACGTAGCTTCCTATTGGTGAAACAAAACATCCGTTAAGCATGTTTTGAGTTTATGATTACAAACAAAATACAAGTATTTTCTCAAATATTAATTTAGAAAGAATCATATTTTACACAATAACCGAAATCCTTTTTTTCATATCCTTGAAGAGTTTAAGCAAATTGAGCTGCGAGTCTTACGTCAGGACATGCTTTTAGATTATGTCACAAACTGAATATGTTGACAATCATCATCTGCCTAGCCTTTTCCCAACTATTTTGGGGTCGGCTTCCAGTCTAACCGGATGCAGCTGAATACCAGTGTTTTACATGGAGCGACTGCCTATCGGACCTCCACAACCCAGTTACTGGGTAACACGATACCCCTTGGTAAGACTGGTTGTCAGACTTACTGGCTTCTGACTACCCGTAACGACTGCCAAAGATCTACGAATGACAGTCGGGACCAACGGCTTTACGTGCTTTCCGAGGCACGGAGGAAACTCGGTATGAAAGGGATGGTCACCCATACACAGACCGACCGCGATTAGCGTAGCTTAACCTTTGACCGATCGATCTGTACGGCTTTAACTTAGCCTTAATATGTTGACAATAAAAATCATTTATAATTGAATATAAGACGATTGTGAGAATTATAACTTTTATTTAAGTTCTGACGCTGGGTCTATTTCTTAAAACAATACCCCCAAATGGACAACATAACTAAGAACTGATATTATGGACTTGAAAACATTTGTGAGTAGTCACTTGATATATGTAGTACCTCATATAAGAAACATTCAATTATATAAAAAGCTCCTGAAGCTCAATTTCGAGGAGCCTCGATCATCCGACACCCAGTGATCAGTCACAGAGTAAGGTGACACTGGATAGCATCGAGAGCACTTCCCACATGGAGCCGATAGTCTGCGCTGACTGCTGAATTATATCTACCTATAAAATATTACTGCGAAACCAACTGGTCTGAAGGCTAATAATCATTTCCAAATTCAATTAATAATGTTCAATTTCTCTATTTTGGATCTCTAATTTCGTTCAAGCTATAAAATAAATTGGTCTATCGATACTGTTCCTATTGCAACCTTTGGACCATCAAGAAATTAAAGTTTCTTGAACTCCAAGTGGTTCGTACGCGATACCGACGGCGACGTGATGCCATGATGGTGCGAGCTCGGGGTGTACCGACACACCGACACACCGACACACCGACAAACCGACAGGTGTCGGATTGACGGGTGATTGATTTGCACGCGAGCCGCCTATTAGGAGCGCTCGCTTAGTGTACGAGCCGTGCGTGCTGCCAGACGTTGATTGTCGATGAATACTTACACCAACAAAAGGCGTAATTCGTTGATCCTTCAACAAAAAACTTACTTTAAAAATCATATTATTCTAATGTATTTCGTTGAATTTTTTAACCTTGCTTTACCTTCATAAGCTAATCTGACTTTGAGAACGACTCAATGCTCTCTGCTGCGAAAAAGTAAGGAGTTTGTTGAGAGCTTCTTTTTTAAAAATTTTGAAAGAAACCTTAAAGAAATTGTAGGCTCAGGTTCACTAACATGTTATACAATTAAATGGGGGTATAAAATCCTAAAGTCATTAGTATTAGTAGTATTAGTCTCATTATTCTTTGAATAGTTATTATGATGCACTTTGTAGCGTCTGACAACATTACAATTTCACGCCACTCAAATAGTCTAAATCGAGGTGACTGATTTTGTTGAGATCTGGCAATCAACTGTAAAGTACATCTATATAATAACAGCTGAGTTCGAACTTCGTTTTGGTTTAATTGGTGTACCCATAGATCCAACAGCGCCAATAAGGTCAAATAATATGTAGATCGCATCGTTATAGAACGAGCAACACAAAGTGACGTCGTCGTGCCTAACGGGCTCACTCCCACTTTACGAGCACCCTACTTGAAGGATCGCCATACACCACCAACAACCACACAGAACCTTATTCCCACTAACATAAAGATTACTATACCATGACAGGGCCCAGTTATGATGTTGTTTGAAAGCTATTTAGCACATTACTGCCTTGTCGGTAATTCTAAATGACTGAACGTATGGCGTATTATTGCTGTTGGTTTAACGTTTGATACAGTTGTGATGTCTTCATGCGACGATACGACGGATAACAGAGCGTAACATTATATGGAGCGATCCGGTGTAAAATATTTAGTAGTTAAACTGAGGTTTAATGGTTGAGAGGCACAGTTTACTACTAAAGAGAACAAATTACAACGTAGAATGATTACGTTGTTACACATTATGATTGTAACCATAAACCCTTGTGAAGTATACTCGAAGTGCCTCAACACCACGTGTAAACGATCAAACGTGAGCATGACCCTGAAAACGTTAATATAAAATCTTCCGTTCTCAACAACTTAAGCCGGCTTCCTAACTTATAAATAATGACTTATATAATAATCAATAGATATAAATAACATATTCACGGAACAATCCGTTCTTATGTACTTACCTAGATCTCCGCTCATTGTGCTGAAAGCATCGCGGATCGAAGTGAAAGCCTCTATTATAACGACATCTTCAACAAAAGCTCTCAAAGACGTCTTTCCTTAGACTAAAGATTATATTTCTTTAGACTTCATCATTTTCATTCGGCTTCAATGTCTCGGCTTCATTGCACCGCACAGTATTGATACGTGATTAGGTACATGTTTGAACCTTGCGATTGCAAATAGAACATACAGTACGTGTTGAAAAGACTTAAGACCACTGAATGGAAAGATATTATTATAGGTAAGTTCCCTTATAGGAAAATCTTACCTCGTAGCCTTTAAAGTATAGGTACAGTCGATTGGTTCAGTTAATGTAGTATTTCTTTGGTCTTCAATGTAGGAAGTACTGCATTCAACTATTTTCTTTTCATCTGCAAGGCAACATGGTTAAAATCAATAAATGAAATGAGAAAAAAAACTAATAGATATAATCCGTGTATTTTAGCGAAACAATTCATGTAGCATCATCAATCATCATTCTGGTAATAATAGATAGGTATTTAAATGCTACCAGCTGTAAAGTTATGGTTTTTCAGTAAGACTTGTTCGGATCAATTTTATTTCTTTTTATTTGGATTCAGTGTTGACAGCACGATACTTTACATCGATAAGCTCGTCATTAATCAGTGTATGGCTCAGTGCCTTCTCGACGCGCACTCAAGCCTACTCGTTACATTTTCTTACCCGGGCGATATCCAAACCACATTCAGGAATATATTATTTCCCACTTAAATTAATAAGTGTGAATACTTCAGACAAGTCTGTCTTGTTGTACGTAAATGAGAATTTTATTAGATTATCATAAAAGCGATATGGCATTTGTACACGAAAAAGTAGATCAAATTGATGGAATGTATGTTTAATTATTTTCTTTGCTTTTACATAATTCGGTCCATCACGTAAAGTTACTCAAAGTAATAATGTTTAAAGGTCTTTAGTAGAACTTTAGAATATTCCAAAACAATTAGGTAAAATTACACTACTGTAGGTACAGTGTGTAGGTAAGTAAGAGGAGCTGCGTATAGATAATAATAGTCAGGTTCCAACTTAATAGCTACTACGTGCTACCGTGCTACGTGTTGTTTCTTAGTAAATCGCATTAGCGGTGAGGTGAGGCGAGCTTTGATATGTAAATCGCGCCACGCCGCCCTCACCACATCGCAGTAGTCCGCACGGAGCCGCACGAAGCCTCACGAAGTCGCACGGAGCCGCACTAACGCCAATAATACTACATTATTGCATTATGCATTCCCCGCGCGTGACCGGCGCTCGCCATAGTTCGCTCAATAATGCACGTAATAGCTGAGATCGCTCAAGGTGCCAATATAACCTAGCATCTCGTGTAGAGGCGATCTGTGCTTATCGTATGAATGATGAACTGGTTCCCGCATACCGACTGTATGTTTAACCTATTGCTGAGCTCCATATGCAATAAGTTATGTATCTAAAGACATATTTCATTTAGCCCTCGTTGCTTATGTACTTTTTTGGTATCTATTGTAGTACTTATAGTGGTTTTGATTTTTAGGTACCTTTGGGTATGCAGACGACAGCGCTGTTGCTGAGAGATACGTGTCCGATGCACGAGCTGGTGGGTCGCAGATCCGGTCTCTCCGGGAGGCAATGGTTGAGCGCTTGAACTTGTCCTTACAGGCTGTCTCTGAATGGGGCGATGCCAATCTGGTCAAGTTCAATGCAGCTAAGACCCAAGCGTGTCTCTTTTCCGCTAAGAAGAGACAATTCCACCCAGCTCCATCTTTCCGAGGTGTAACCGTGCTGATAACCGACCGACTTGAACTTCTTGGTGTTACGTTAACATCTACCCTCAATGTTGGCCCTTTCATAGAGGCAAAGGCTCAAGTGGCTGCCAAAAAGTTGGGGATCCTAGCAAAAGTGAGACGGTACTTCACGCCGGAACAGCTGCTTAAACTTTATCAAGCGCAAGTTCGATCGTGTATGGAGTACTGCTCTCACCTTTGGGACGGATCTGCTAGATACCAGCTTGATGCCCTTGAGTCAATTGAGAAACGAGCCAAGAGGATCATTGGCAATGATAGGCTCGTCGAGTCAAAGCTCCAAAGTCTTGAGCATCGACGCCGAGTTGCTGGCCTGTCGGTTTTCTATCTGTTGCATTTTGGGGAGTGTGCGACAGAATTGCATAATTTAATTCCGCCGAGCCCGTTCCATCATCGGACCACAAGACGTACGGCGATGCGCCACCAGTACATGGTGGACCTCCCACCCACACGCACAAAACGTTTTGGGAACACATTCATTGTGCGTACTGCTAAGGAGTGGAATTCCCTGCCTGAGTCTGTGTTTCCTGATAGCTACAACCCGGGAGTCTTTAAGTCAAGAGTGAATAGGTTACTTCTAGGCAAGCGTGCTCCATCTTAGACCGCATCATCGCTTCCCATCAGGTGAGATAGTGGTCAAATGTATGCCTATCAAATGATAAAAAAAAGGTACATCGTCTTCACATTCTTTTATGAATTCAATGTACTTTCCTATTGATTGTAAAACATTTTTTTTAAGAGTAAGTTTTGAGTTTTTGGCCATATGTCTCTAATAATATGCCTGTCTAATTGAAGTAAATGATTTGACTTTGATCTTGACTTTTGACTTTTAATTTTGATTAAGCCAAATTGTTTTTAAGGTGTTCTAATTTTTAAGTTTGTGGAGCTTAGCCAAAATAACCAAAATAAGATTGGGCTTCGGATGAACACGCCAAAGATCAACCTCATGGCTAACAGCGACGTATGTAGAGCGCACGGAACAGATAAATAGAGTTATCTGTTCCGTGGTAGAGCGTATGGAGATTGCATAAATTATGTTCCAGAATATAGGTATACCTACACAACAAAAAAAAAGTTCCAGACCAGACAATAAAACCAAGTTGCCGGAAGCACTGAAAATGCCTGGTCATGAAAGTAAATCTTCCGATTCCTCACATTCACTTGGACGATATTTGTGCTACATCGCCACGCTCTTGTGTGTCGGTCCTTAATGATGTGGAATGTTCTATCAAAATCAAAATTTTGTGATTGTGAAGTAAGGAAAAAAGCATACCAATGTTTCAAATAATTTCAAATTTATGTGATTACCCAGAGACTTACCCCCTGTTACAAGAAACTTAACAGAATTAGCTTACCTTTGTGTGTCTAATGTTCCTCTGGCTAACCGTTAGCGAAATACAGCCCAAGATGTTAAATAATATAGTTGACGGGAACCACCACATCGTCAAGTAGGTACCTATTTGTACTAAAACCGCCATAAGCTGCTCACATTTAATATACGTCACGAACATAGTGGAGGTAACCGCACGTGAGCACATCCCACACGGATCTGATTCGTTTGTATTTCTCCGCGGCTCTGTTCAACAGAGTATTTAATTAAACTTTGACGGAGTTTTAAAGTACGGTGGTGTGCGTACACTGAGCTCCTCTATTGTGTGTCACTGCTCACCTACAGAACACGACTTTGTGATACGCTTTGTTTGTGGCGCAGCTGTCACAGAAACAATACTAATTACATCGCCAAACAATATTGTGGTTGTGTGTGTCGCTTCCGCCGCGGCTTTACCCGCGCAAATAAGCGTAACAGACATAATAATCTTTTAAATGTAGCTCGACTTGAAAATAGAGTAAGTAGAAGTCGGTATAGTACCTACAACTATCACTATTCTTTTGACGTGAATTCTATGTTTTTTTTGTAAACCATTGTTCTTTACAACCAGTCAGGTCTCGACAAACAACATTGTTACTAACATGTACATGCTTACACAAACTACGTATTTCTCTATCTTCTATTCTCTAAATTACAGCCGATAATTATTTGCAGGACAGTTGACATGGAGGGCAAGTTAAGGGAACAATTAATAGTTACAGCACTATGCTTTTATTATTTCTAGCTGCTATATTTATAGTGTACTAGCGACTTGCCCCGGCAACGCATAGGTAGCAGGGCATAGCCATCTACATAGCTACCAGCCGCCATGGTTTTTCCGCCAACTTCAACAATTATCATCATATTTCAGGCAAATTACACAAAACCGTAAGATATCATCAAATCTTTATCTATCATTATCTTATTTATCAAATTGAGAAAACCGCATCAAAATCCGCTCAGTAGTTTTTGAGTTTATCGCGAACAAACAAACAGACACACTTTGGACTTTGTTTTAAAATATATAGAGATGTAGTGATAGTGACGATCAGATGGTAACCCCCGAAATATCAAAAAGATTAAACAGTACTAAAGTAAATGTTCAAGTAATTTCACAGCGAGTTATTTTTCAAAGGTCTCTCACAGATGCGACGTGACGATAATGCTAATCTCACTGGTTGTAAATCACTTTGATAGATTTCGTTATAAATAACCACTGAGATGGAGACAGTACCAGTAACCTACCTACTACATTTTGTAGGCCGTAAATAGCCTAATTTCATAAGATGGTCGGTATCATTTGACTTTGTGACTTTTTATTTTAGCTGAAAAACAGATTAGTGACACGGAAGTTGTACTGTTCCGGAATCCGGATATGGGGAACTCGCAAGAAAATTTCGATGTAATTACCATATACATCTACAAGGTGGCCGGAACATTGAGGTCCAAAAATAACATTTAGGTCCCTCGAACCGTATCGTGGGGTATCCGAATCACCTCCATGTATGTTCCGCGCCTTTTCATAGTTTCGAGTTATGATTTATTTTTCTGATTTTTTGAGAATTTACGACCTGACCAATTTAACATACATGGGGGTGATTCAGATACCCCACGATACGAGGGACCTAAATTTTATTTTTGGACGTCAATGTTCTGGCCACCTTGTATAAACACCTCCACATACAATACCTCTGTTCTTAATCATTAGTTAAACTGTGCTAATATTGACGTTCGAACATTACAGATCCATACGTCTCGCACAAGTGAAGCACAAGTTTGGCCAAACATCTGTTAAGTTCGCTGAACATTAGCGAGCTGTGTGCATTGCGCACTTATGAGTTCGATCATACATCAGCTTAGCTAATTTTAACCTTGATCGCGACTGAAATAGGGCTTATATTACTTGAGCAAACTGTTCGAAAGCTGTATATTTCTTGTGTAATGATTACAGTTCTAAAATCTGTTACCGTGATTGCAGTAATTATGTATGCAGATGTAATAGCTGCGCTTTGTATAGGGTATAGTTGATCTAATCGTCTGGTGCGACAGATGCAGTCAATATGAACCTATTTGCTGAACCTGTTTGCTTTTACTTCCTCATGTCGCGCGGTAGCTATGCTTCCGTAGTGCTTCAGATATTGTGCATGTTATTATTTCCCGGAAAACGTCCAGCGACATTATGGCAGACACAGGCAAAAATGACGGGATATACTTGAAGCTTGCAAAAGGGATTGGTCCACCCTAGTTCTAGACAGAGAGGATTGGAAAGAAGAAAGGGGGGTCTTCGCCCTGCAGTGGGACCAGGCAGGCTGAAAATAAAATAATGTAATAATTATTATTTGTAATTTAGACATCATCATCATCATGTCAACCTTTAGACGCCCACTGCTGGGCATAAGTCACCCCCAAGGAAGGATTCAGCCGTAATCGCTATGCTTTGTCGATGCATATTGGCGATTGCAGTAGGTGTTATAGTACTCAGAAGGACGCTGCTGCCCATCCTCTGGTCAATATCCCTCTGTCGCCTTTTACGATACCCACGGGTAGATATGGGGTGGTGCTATTCACGACCGGCACCGCACAGCGTAATTTAAACATAAAGCTAATGATTAATTCGAATTAAAGTACAGTTAGAAGAATTTGAAATATTACCTTATCACTTTTGTATTAAATAACATCCTTAATTTCTATGTCAACAGATAATAATATCTGCTAGTATCATAATATGTACAATAATATAAAAGTCGTACAATACAAATCTTAAAATCAATCTGAGAAGGCAGTCTTTATAAAAATATAACTAAACAAACACCAGTTTTGTATCAGTTTAATGACACAAACTAACCACATTACAAATAGTTATTACTAATAAGTATTACCATCCCCCACTACATAGCCACATCAGGTAAGTGCTAACACTGTACAATCTTCTGCAACACGATATAAAAGTGGTGTTCATCATACATTGTTGCTCTACACAGTGTAAGTGAGACATCACACGTGTTCTAGTCTAGCCGGCTATTCTTACGTGGCATTATACTTTCATAGCTCACTTAGCGAGGTGGGAACAGGTGCTCACCGTCTGCTGAGTACAGCAAAACTACTTTATATCGCGCAGAAACATCGAGCACACTGTACACGCGACATTATTGTGACCTTTGAAATTGTTCATTATCATGGCTTGTTAAATAAAGAGATCGTAAAACAGTTGTATAATATTAATGACATAACCTTGAGTCATCTAGGCACGCGTGCATCATCGTCGAACGCATCATCGTTTATGATCAGGTCAGTGAGTGGTCAAACGCGAGAATAACAATATAATACGTACCTACATCAAATGCTAGCAGGTTATCCACAGACTACATATGGACAATTTATAGTTACGATAAGCTTCCTGTTATTTGGTAAGTACCAAATAACTGGAAGCTTATCGTAACTATATACTACCTAGTGCCTAGTAAAAGCAATACGCTTCATATTTTTACAAAAAATGACCAAGTGCGAGTCGGACTCGTGCACGAAGGGTTCCGTACCATTATACATACAAGATTAGCGGCCAAAAATCACGTTTGTTGTATGGGAGCCCCCCTTAAATATTAATTTTATTCAGTTTTTAGTATTTGTTGTTAAAGTGGCAACAGAAATACATCATCTGTGAAAATTTCAACTGCCTAGCTATCACGGTGATTAGATACTGCCTGGTGACAGACAACCAGACGGACAGTGGAGTCTAAGTAATAAGGCCCCGTTTTTAACCTTTGGGTACGGAACCCTAAGAATGAAGTATTTTAGTTTAAACCTAAACAAGAAATTTAAAACAAACAAGTGACGAGCAGAAAAGTAGCGCTGAGTTATACTCTGGCGACTTTCGTCATTTTTGCGTCGTTAGCAAATTGACGCATCAGCACATAAATACTGGAGAGGAGCTAAGTGGTGCTCCGCGTCAAGCCGAGTACACACGCCGCCACTTACACCTGCTTCCGGACGACATTCACCAGTACTCAATGGCAAAGATATAAAGATGTTTAAAAGCGTCATACACCTCATGTTTTAATATAGAACTTGCTATATTGTAGCTTTTACTTCTTGCTTTTTTTTCTTCTTTAGAGACAAAACTAGAAGTTAATCTTCTACTCTTTTCCTCAAGCGTCTCTGACACAGCGGATAGGCTCCAAATCAAGAGATAGCGCAGCGTCTTCTTCTTTCATACATCTTCATTGTTGCTCATCTCAGTAGTCAGTTAGTCATCCACTTTATTAACCTTTTTTTTAAGGATAATAATGTAACAGTAGGATTGGCAGATAACACACGAAACATTTTACCGTCGAAGTGTAGACGCTTACGAGAGACTACACGTTAATGGGTCACGCATATTTAAGAAGCACAGATGACACCATTTAGTTGTCTGCGATTATAATGAAGATGAGTGACGATGTAATGTAACACGTTACTACCTCTAGCTTGTCTCCACCTTGTCTCAAATATCAAGAAGCGAGACACTCTCGACTATTATAACGTGTGGGGAGCATATTTGTCATCATCTGAACGTCGAGCTCACAATAAAGAGAGTACACACATGTACAAAGCTGAAGAGTATTCATCTCGGCTAATGGGTGTCGTGCAAATACACGTTTACTAAAAGCTTTGAGTTGGACCTGCGGTTAACACGCGACTGATTGTTCGCAACACACAATTTATTTCGAAGATTTACAAGCTTTGGCCTTGAACCCGTGACCTAGTAATGGAGAGTCACTGAAGTTCAGATATAATGTGATTACGAGACGCGACGATCCACTTCGATGGCTCTTGAACAACTCTGTCTGCCGTTTTAGGAGGATTCATTGAGTTTAATGAAAACGTGAAAGTATATGCTTTAGCATTTAGAACGAAAACGTTTTTTTAATAAGTATCCCTAATGAGTTATTTTACATGTTTTTAGCTTTCAAGGGAAGTTGATACAATACAATATCTGAGTGCAACTTATCAAAACACAAACGTGTAGCGTGAAGTAACGGTTCGGCACAGGATGAAATAGTTGTAACTCCAGGTGTCAACACATTACACGCACATTAACTGTGACCTCACGAAGCGCTCCCCAGCAGAACGTTCACTAGTGAACTGTTCAGTAACGAGCACCCACTAGTATCAATGACTCACGCACAAACCAGTTGAGGGCCACCAGGTACTGCTGACACTACACACCTACTGCGCTGTCGAACACATCATGCAGATCAGAATACATCATGAGGTATATTTAGTCTTTGTGATTCAGACTTCTTCGTACTTACGCCCGAATTAAATAATTAATTATCTCCCGTAATTAAAAATTAAGTAACTCCCGACCAATCTCGATCCAATTTTTTCCAGACTATGAGAAAGCTAAAAGGATATCATTATCAACACACCTATGAGAAACTCTCAGAAGAATTTCGGGCTCTTAGTTAGGAATGTTGTCATGATTCATATTTTCTTTTCGGTTTTAATAACAATCGGATTTTAGATTTTAACTTTATTTTTACGACCATTAGTTTTAACTTTTTGCTTGTAACGGTAGGAGCTAATTCCAACCACCGTAAGCGATCAATCTTGAGCTTGTACCAGCATCACAGGGACGTCGGATCTGAAGCTAGAACTGACCGTATGTATATCTTTATTCTATATCAGTTTGCTCCTCCACTGTAGACGCATTTACCGTTTGATCATCAGTTAGTGATTATTGTAATATGTGTAAGAAATAAAAGCCTTTTTTTTTTTTAGTTAGGATCACACGGGTCCCCCACTAATACTAATACACGTTAGAAGAAAAGATAATTAATCACAATGAAGTGTGTCTGAGTTACTATTAATTTGACGACCTCATTTGAATACAAATCTCCCACCCTTAATGTTTCATTATCGATGCTCGATGTGATCAAAAAGCAACAATTTGTCAAGCTGATGGTAATTAATTCCAAAACGGCATTTAACGCACGCGGCATTTTCCTTTAGAGTGAAAACACTTTTGATCAGTGTACATGAATGTAATGACACCACTCCAAAAAGTAATTAGGAATTAAGGCAGGGACCAAACTATGCTATTGTGTATACTCGTCATGGTTGCGTCTACCTAGTGGTGGCTACTCATTGTCGCTATTCTATAAGTGTTATTGACTTATTGAACTCATACTGTAACGTATCAAGTAAATTGCTATGTCAGTTCTGTCGCTGTTCATGACTTCTATTTCTTCTAATCATGACGATGGCAATATAATCAGCCTAACCGGGGGACCATCACCTCTTAGAATACTGTTTCCGTGTTTTCCATAGGAACATTATTCTATGGAACAGAATAAAGTAATATCACAATAACTAGAGATGATGGTAGGCTCCTGCAAGACTCTTATGTTAATGCACCCAAGGAAAGGCGCTCCTTTCCTTGGGTGCAATTTGAATGTTTCAACCGACTTTGGACACATGCGGAAACTAAATAATGAAAATGCCAACAAACTGAAGTACGCCTTCCAAGGTGAATCAACTTAGGAATGAAGTCACGAAGTACATAACAATTAAGACTAATTTTCTAAATTGTTGTTCTTAAGTGCATTGCTGTGTTCTTTACATTTATTGCGTTTCTGCAGGCAATGTAGGTAAATAAATGGTCCTCGGGGAATATTAAGGTCTCCAGTTAGAAAAGAAGTGTACAAAACACACACTTTGATCATCATTCAACATGTCAACTTTTATACGCCTACTGCTGGGCATAGGTCTACCCCAAGGGGGGGGGGGGGGTTTCGTCCAGCCATTATCGCCATGCTTGGATACCTACACTAAATAACATGTTTTAATGACTATTATCTTTTATCCTTTCTGGAAAGTGGAATATGCGCGTTCATGTGAAATGTTATAATTCGTACAGGGTCGGTTGCTTGGGCAACACCGGTCGAGGTTAAGTATCGGGCGGCGAGCACGGGCGCCCTCCGTCCCCCGCGGTGGAGGGGGGAGGCAGGCAGAAGCGCTTATACATAAATAGTACACGTACTTGACCTTGGGGGTGGTGGCCCACTCGGCATACGCGAACTGAGGAAATAAGCTCATCTCAAGCACCTTCTTACGCTTTCGTAGAAAACAATATCTTCACCATTCAATTCGATCTTGTACATAAGGCTTAAGTATCGTCAGTATCGTCGTTTCCAAAAATTGTTAATGAAATGAAAAATAATTAGCATATATGTATAGAGTTTATTTATAGCTTTCAAAATTATAACCCTCCTACCCCAATGCACTATGTATCTTACAGAGGTCGAAGAATAACCATCGAAATGGTTCGACGGCATCGGCTGCAGTGTACAAATGAATCAATGTTTTTTTTATCTATTGATAGGCATACGTTTGACCACTATCTCACCTGATGGAAAGCGATGAGGCGGTCTAAGATGGAGCTCGCTTGCCTAGAAGTAACCTATTCACTCTTGACTTAAAGACTCCCAGGTTGTAGCTATCAGGAAACACAGACTCAGGCAGGGAATTCCACTCCTTAGCAGTACGCACAATTAATGTATTCCCAAAACGTTTCGTGCGTGTGGGTGGGATGTCCACCATGTACCGGTGGCGCATCGCCGTACGTCTTGTGGTCCGATGATGGAACGGGCTCGGCGGAATTAAATTATGCAATTCCGTCGCACACTCCCCAAAATGCAACCGATAGAAAACCGACAGGCCAGCAACTCGGCGTCGATGCTCAAGACTTTGGAGCTTTGACTTGACTAGAATATCATTGCCAATGATCCTCTTGGCTCCTTTCTCAAATGTATGTAATATATGTAACGAAAGGCGATACCTTATTTTGTGTTAAGAAAAATGGGGAATTACTAAAAGTGTTAAGTGGCCAAACAATGCATTTGACATATAAAGCAGTGACCAACAGACTATGTGACGTAACAAAACGTTGAGTCAAATTAGGGAGTTTGATCGTTTTATTTTTAATTATTCTGCGAAATAAAAAGTGGCGAAGCCACTTCGGCTAATTAAAAATCGGTTAAACATACTTCGGTATCTCGACAACAGAGAACCTATTTCTTTTATTTCAATAGGTAATATTTTCTTGGTCTGTATCAAATAGACGTACAAAAGCTCATGGCGCGAATAAACTCGGTTTCCGGACCCGAAAATCAGCTTTGTGGGTTAGTAGGTACGTATAATTTTGGAGAACGTATCACCACAAGTCGGAACCGTCAAACGCGCGGTTGTTCCGGGTCCGTGCACTGACCGGCCCGGACGGAACTTGCGACACTGCCGAGATTCTACACATATACCTACAGGCTTTATTCATTATAATAAATGCATTGCCGTACAAAGGCACACATACCCAATCGCCAGTGAGCTCCTTTATTACTGTTAAAGATATTTATTTTCTCAAAAGAATTACAAATTCACTCACAGAGAAAACATGAATAAAATGTTTAGATTATGTGAGAGACACAGTGCCAAACCAGATGCATAGCGAACATACATGCCACCTAACTTACGAATAAACGAATATTGGTATTAGTGTGTACCATAGACAATATTTAATTATTTAAAATCATGATTATTATCAATCCCAAAAAGATTTTAATGAATTCAAGCCCAATCTGTATATTGAAGCAAGTTCTCAGTTCCTCAATGGCAGCTCGCCGCGCGCCAGGGGATCTTAGTGTGGAGTAATTATTGGAGTTTGGGCCGTCATAACTTGAAGACGAGTGTCGACTCGGAGCCAATAAATCGTTGTTGGCATAAATCTGAGCGGCGGTTCCGGGCCCAGGGCCGTTCAGATCCCTGAACTGGAATCAAAACTTAACGAAAAACTTTGATAACGACCTCCATCGAGATGGAGCCTTCATTGCGGCCGGTTTAACTCGATATCATTTAACGCTATCTGGTTCGCTGTCTGGTTTTATTGCTTGACTTTAATTGTTCAGCTATAGTATTGGGATCTTCTAGGTACCTATGTAATCAATTGAGATACGCCAGATGTCATGAGTGTCTGACATAACGAACACGTAAGTAACATTCAAGTATATTGTTCACAAGCAGTGACGGAATGCTACTCGTAAACCAAATATGTAATTCCAACAATATTAAGTGTGAAACTTTTTATAAGCGGTACACCGCTTATAAAAAGTTTTTATGGATCAAAAAAAAAACACAACGACAACGACGACAACGACACAGCACAGCCACGACCACGGCCACACGGCCATATTTGAAAAACTACTCTGTGTTACTAACTATTGTACAGATTTGGCGGCTCGTATCGAATGCACCAAAACAGAATTAGATGGGTAAGATCATCACTGGTAAGATCGATGTGATGTATCTGATTCATTCATTTATGACGGATTGTCCAAAGAAGGAAGCAGAAAGAGATGTATTAAATGTAAAATTCCATTGGACCATTTGCACAGCAGTGGGCTTACAAAAAAAAGCGTCTTAAAAAAAACCACTGTAGTGGTACCGGTGTCTCACTTTGTAATCACATCGGCGCGGCGCGGGCGGTGACTATGATCCCCGGCTCTTCACAATATTGAGTGCCACACTGCCACGCGCTCGAACGACTGTTTGATGTCTTTCTGTCCTCTGTCCAATACACGGCCGCGTCGAATATACCCTTTAGCTTTGCCATGACTTTGTCTTTTGATACAAACCTATACCTTTGACGTAACCTTAAAAATGTTAGTGTCAGTATCGGTACATTTTTAATTTGTATTAACAGTGAAGTGGCAGCAGTGGGACACAACGAACTAAACAAAAAAATTAACAGTGATTGTTGTCTCCGGATAAGCGCGGAAATATCGAACAAGGCGAAACATTATTAACAAAATTCGCAACAACAAGTACGTGTTTGTTATTATAGCTACCTGAATAATAGGTAATTCTATTTGCGTTTATATATAATTATATTAAACTGAATATAGCTTTTTGTTCTATTTATTGTTTCTACTTTGTTAATAATTCAGCTACGTACATAACTAGCTAACCAGATTTTCAGCTAAAATAATCAGATATTTGCATAGTCAGATGAGTTCAGAGAAAATAATGGGTGAACTTGGTCGGCTTGATCGAAAGTAAAATATTGAGTTATTGGAATTTTTATTCGAATATTGTTGGGAGCTGCAACAACGTTCTGTCTTCATATTAAATTTCATCAACATTGTGCCATTCTAGACCGATCTGTGATTACGATGAACTCAATAACATTCAGATAGCTCTGTTCGTGTTCTCGAAAAATATTATTAAGCCGGGTACTCACTAGTGAACCGCACCCGACTTTATTTTCAACTGCGAACATCAGAATGTTTCATGATACTTTTTGTGAGTATCAAAGTTTGTTCTTTCAATAATATATACTAATAATATGAAGAGGTAAAGTTTGGATGTAGGAGATAACCTACGATAAAACTAATCCGCTTTAATATTTCTTTTCACTGGTAGTTATCTACACTATTGCTAAGTGCTTAGCAATAGTGTAGTTATCTACCAGTGAAATTTTTTTTTAAATCGGATTAGTCGGGTTAGTCGGGATAGTTATCGGAATATGAAAATCCGGTAGGATTTTCATACGGACGAAGTCGCAGGCAGAAGGCAGTCTAAGTGTGAAAAGTGAGTTAACTCCTAGTTCGCTCGAGAAACTTATTTACAACTACTTTTTGTAGAACCAACTCAGGCGTACGCTCACGGCTGCATCGATTAGAAGAAACCATGAATAGACAAGGCAGTGCAGCTAAAGTGATGTTATGGTTAGAAAAGAAATTGTTACTATTTTAAGTAATAAGAACCCTAATAATTATGTTATGTTTTCTGTTCTGTTTATTTTTGTATCATTCTTGCTAACAACTAGGTACTGGATCTGTTTAGTAATATGTTGATACCGTTGTTGTGAGTAGTGTATGTGTGTGTCTTCGAACAACAATTTGATCGAAGACTGTATTTGTTACCTATATTATTAAGTTCTAACCTATGTGTAGGTACTAATATATTACACTGCTATTTGTTATCCCTAAATAAATAAATAAACTGTTACTATTTAAAGAACAACAATGGTTGAACGTTGATCGCACCACTAACAATGTCACATTGCAACAGGAACGTTGAAGCGCTGCAAATTGATGACGTTTGCGTAAATAAATAACAGTTAACGATACAATTGTGCTCACTAGCTGTGACAAGAGTGTTGACGGCGCAATGTACACCGCGCTCGCGACAATAACAATCACTTACAAGCCGTAATTGGATGTCGGGGGAATAGCCCGCCTGTCACCGCGACCGTCCCGAATCACACGCCATTACGTAATCACTCTGTATCTTTAACAGCTACGGTGTATGATGTCAGCTTTCGACTGCTCTTGGACCACAAGCTCGTGGAGCGCTACAAGTACCACGAGAATTGACGTAATAGTAAGATAGGATGATCACTGCTATTATAGTTATGTAAAGTTTGTGCTGATATGGGAGAAGAGAGAGACTTTATTCTATAAAGTCAATTTGTCAACATTTTTATGTTTAAATATTTAAACCGTCAATATTCTCAAGCATCATGTCACGCTCTCTTCCTAGCATTGTCTGACAAGATCCTAATGTTCTAACTTTTGTACCCAATCAAGTTTTATTAAGATCTAACTCTGTTATAACAAAGAACAGAGCTAAAATACAAAGTTTCAGGTCAAACTGTTCAGTTTAGACTAAACTTGGATCTTAAATTATTTCTTTTCGGAAAATATCTTTGAACTTTGTTACATATTGACGAGGTCGAGGTTGAGTTATTGTAGCATTTTAAAGATAAGCGGTTATAGTTTCGTTGTTAACTGCGGAAAAGTGAACTAAGTCTTGAGGAGGCTTCTTTGTTATTATCCGTGATGAATCACAGTTACTAACTTGGAATACACCTGGCTTACATATTGTACTTTAGAGCATTCAATCAGTATATGTATGAATACTCAACCGGAAACATTATCGCACCGGGCATATCAAGTTTACGAAAAGTTAAGTTCAGCAGAGCTTCATCTGTCACTCATATCCAGCCCCGGATCTAAGGGGGGGCAAACCGGGGCACTTGCCCCGGGCGGCAGTTTCATGGGGGCGCCAAATCCTTGAGACAAGAATTCGAAGTATCGAACAAATAAAGCCTCTTTTCCTACAATCTCATAGGTTTTTATCAAGTAATCGAATCTTAATATCAAATGTTTGAAAAACAAACTTTTCTATTTCCATACGCCCAATTAGTTTTTGAACACATAGGTACTTAGTGATTTATGAACGCATCATAACAGATCAAGTAATTTTTTTAAAGCGTGCGTAGTGTCCGTGATCTTTCTGCCAGGGGAATCCCCGTCACATCAATTTTTTCTGTGTTTCTGTTATCACAAATGAAAGTTATATTAGATACCTAATAAAAAGTTTAAATTTATTAAACGATTATTATTTTAACAAATGGTCACAAAAATGCTACTCATTGGCAGTTATAACAGTTTTTCTCAAAATCTTACGAGAGGGGGCGCCACTATCAAGGTTTTGCCCCGGTTCGAGAAAATCGTAGATCCGGGGCTGCTCATATCTACGTGACAGTCTCTTTCTAAAGCTCGACGAGACACTTGACCACCGGTAGTGCTAATGTTTACTATCACACACACTTTACTTAATTCTATGTTACTTGGGATCGAAGCAACCCGTTTTCTTCTGTCACCCAGACCTGTCAACCATCATGATATCACTTACTCTTTTCTCTTTCATATCATTCTTCACACAATCCATCCATCTTTTCTTCGGCTTTCCTCTTCCATATTTATATTCATAATTCTTTCAGTCTCATCCGTCTACTTCACATATATCATGGCCATACCATGTTCTACACAAATAGGTACTTTGAGAGAAAGTTAACAAGTCATTATGTCATTACCTAAGTAATTTAACTTAGCTATGATAAAATGTTTATCGATAAGTGAGCGACCGCGGTTCAAAGTATGTGTCTCCTGTTCAAATGTTATCCAGTAATCGCACCCCAGAAACAAACCAAATAACGAAACTCAGAGTTAAGTAATCATTATTATTGTTTTGTTATTATGTCTGTGGAGAGAGCCGAGGACGGTGTTGTATTCGATACACCAAATCTTGATGGAATTAACGTCGAAGAATAGACAATTATATATTTTAATAATATATTTTTACGAACTGGCGTTTTGAACCTATCAGACTTTGCCATTTCCTGTCCCTATGGGTACTAACGTGTGCGGCTCGCCAGTCCACGTAGCGTAAAGTGTGACACAGTGCGGCGCCACCGGCCGAGGCGGGGTGTGGTCCTAGATTAAAATAAATAATTAATCATCAATCACTACTCATTGCCTATCTATCGTAATGGGCGCATTGTCCTTGTTTACTTGCTGCAACACTCCTTATGTACCAAACATATAATTACTATTTTATAGGTAGTACAATACAGTAAGACCGTGTGTCGGACACAGCACTACTTCATAATGAATAACTGATTGACGGCGACTACGGGTGCCGACAATACACGCACCTACACATCATTATATTGACGCCGTACAATATCATTATTATTATCGAGTGCGACTGTTTATTTGTATAATATAAAAGGTACTTATGAAAATTGGGCATACGACGTGAACAGAACGATAGAATTGTTATACATTCGTCGAGGGATGGCGAAGTCGGTGAGCGATAACGAAATTAACCGGTGTCTGCGAGTAGGTCATGTAAGGACCGGGAGAGGTTATTATGAATAATACTAATATACTTCCGAAAACTTAGTATATTGGCAATTCTCAATTATATTCTCTTTTTTTTCTTTTCTTTCTTTCCTGTCAGTCCACTTATCCGACGTCAAGTTCGCTTATTCTAAAAGAGTGTTCATCTCATAACCATAACTAATTACAACAAGGTTGTAATACTGTATTCAGCCAACAGTAGTAGTGTCGCTACAGTACACTGTGATACCAAATATAGATACAAGACGCTGTCGCTTGTCAATAAATGGAGTATCGCGCGAACTTCACTAGGGTTATCAAACTCTTCGACGCTTAAAAGCTACAAGGAGGTGGTTCCGGTCGAAATACCTATATCGTTGACGAATATACTAGATACATATTCGTAAAACAAAACTACGTACAAAACGATCGAAGGTAGAAACTAAACCGAAACATTTTGTTGTGTTTTAAAAGTAGACAATATTTGACAATCCTTTAAAGTCTTATAATAAAAGTCTATTAACGTCTCTCTAGTGTGCCAAATGCAATTCATTAAGCAAGGAAATGTCGGAAAATCTGATTAAGAGGCACACATGTCAGTCCTAAGTGCGGAATATCGTGTACCTACTCATAGCGTGGCATCCCTGAAGATCGGGACGAGACACAATCATCCTTTGAGTTTATGATAATTCAACTGATTACACGAACACAGAGCTTCAGCTAGTGTAATGTGTGCTTAGATAACGAGATGATGATTTTGTAGAACACCATCATGTGAGCACTATTTATTAGGTACTATTACAAGTAGGGCACCTTCAGTTGGGACTGGTCAAGGTCAGGTTCAGTGGGTCTAGAAATGATGGTGGTCCTAAATCATTTTCGGGAACACTAAATTGACAAGTAATGACTTGTCTTTACTCTCTTCTTCCCTGTACCACAATGAAAATAAAACGAATTAAACTAAACAAGCTATAACAATTTCGGAAGCTTTTTATTTGCAAAATCATGAATATAAATCCTCAAAATAGGGTGCACCACAAAAAGGCTGAGTTGTGTCGTTGGTATGTGGGCGTCGTGTGCGCTGACTCAGCGGAACTTAGCATTCCTGTAAGCCTTCTCACAGTCGGCCGCTTTGCGCATTCATCTCAAACTATACCTACCTTTACTGTGTGATTTCATTTTGTTCCTTTCTTCAGGTACATCTCGGATTTCGCTTCGCTTTGGTGTTCCCTGCATATTAGTGAAATCCGTGTCAGTGTGTCATGTGTAAATATATATAGGATTTATATTTAACATTAAAATAATGTGCTTTAAAGTTCGTTAGTCATATAAATACATATCATTGCTATTTATTCATATAAATACATATCATTGCTATTTAGCTTCAGTGGATGTAAAATAGCCTATAAGTAGAGTGAGTAATAGTAGTAGAGTTTGTAAAAAAAAGAGAATGGTTATGGAATAATATTAAAGGACATGACTCCTTTAATATTAATCCATGTATTTGTCGTATAACTCAAACTCAAAATCATTTACCTATTTCAATTAAACCATTTACAGGTACTTTTGAATTGTCAGAGTCAGTCAGTCAGAAAATTGAAGCTAGTTGCTCGTTCCAAACAGTAGGTTTCTATGGAGAAGAACGAGCAGGAAACTCCATGAACACACTTTTAAAATCAGTTATATTTTACAAATTTAGGTTACATCATTCATGTTAAATCTAAGGGTACAATGTGAGAACAATGTAACAAGTCTTGCATGTTAAAAGAGGTCTAGAGAAAAATATAGTTATAATAACAATTCAAACCAAAATTTTAAATAACCGAGGCAGTTAAGAGATGACCAGTCCCAACCGGCGGCGTCTGTTCACGAACAAGGCGCATGGATCGGCACCATTTAGCTCAACCATTTTGAAGGAAACCGAATGATCCAACACATGCGCCACCGTCAGCAAGACATTCAAGTGAGCAGGCCTCTCCCAACCGCCAGGGCATATTCAAGTCAATGAGAGGTATACCTCGTAAATGGTAGCTTTAAAGAACATAGTGCTCACATGTATGTGCTACGAAAAATTACAAAATACTACCACATTGGGTTTATACAATGCAAAGATAATATAGATCTACATCTTCAGCAGCTCCAAAAATAGTTAAAAATGCTAATCAATTAATCTATGAACCCTTATGGCTGTGGAGCTAGACCAGCATCCAGCCAAGCATTTTTAGAAGCCGAGCATATTATATCATTTATATTAATTTCATCATATTAATTTATAATATGCTCGGCTGCATAGCGTGCGTTTAATACGAGACTTAAATGTTGTCTCATTTAGTTGAACAATGTGGGGAGGTATTTTATTGTAACACTTTAAACAGTTCCCCATGAAAGACGAATCTACTTTAGCCAGTCTGAAACCTGGTTGACGGACCCGGATACTTAAGACATCTATTGTATTATAATATCAGTGACATTATGTTAATGGTTATATCTAGGAACATTATCTACGAAGACGTGCAAATATTAAAAACTTGTAAATTACCCTATCTTTTACATTTTACAACACAATATAATAATATAAGTAAAAGCAATATTTATTAATGAACAATCTTTGTTTTTGAGCAATTATTAACTGAAACAATTATTAAAATTAAGAGTCTACTACAAACACTTAATGAAATCTTCAAGGCTGAACAAAACTTTAGCTTCCTATTTAAGTACAAAATCGTGCTTGATCCAAAGTAGTCGTTTAAAACAGTGTAACGCTGGCACATTAGCATTAAGAATGAATTGTGTACAGTTGCGGGAGACTCGGGCAACGTCGATAGGGCTCGGCAGTTCGGCATAAGTCGAGGCGCACCAACTCGTGCCGCGCACTAGCGCCTCCACTACTCGAGAAACAACGTCGTACGTATCATCACTCTACCGAGTTGACTTATGTTATATTCAAAGCATAATAAATTAGTGTTGGATGCCATTGAACTGTTTTACTATTTGACGTAATTAAGTTAATCATTAAGTGATAGTGGGTTGACTCATTTAGGCAGTACTAAGATAAACTATATTGTTTGTACTGCGTAGCATCAACATTTGCTTATTGTCATAGTTATTATGCCTACATAATATTAGCATTATGAATCGGTTTAGTTTAAATTTCGCCCAGTTGGCGACACTTTCATCGATGTCTTTATTTTGTTTACTTTTGTAAGTTGAAAAACACCATTTAGCATCGTATCTGATTAGCCGACTGGTATTTAAGCAGGGGCAACTCGAAGCATCTGTAGAATTGCAGCGATGTAATTAGTGCGGGTGATCAATTAGGTTAATTGGCGAACTTCGCGCGCCGTCCCGTCCCATGTTGGGCGCCAATATCCCGTCCCATGTTGGGCGCCAATATCTCGTCCCATGTTGGGCGCCAGTATCTTGTCCCTTGTTGGGCGCCAATATCTAAACGAGCGGGAACTTCACACACCAACTTGCGAGAATACTAGCAGTTGGCACTGGACACTGCCTGGCCATACCTAACAAATGTTTTAAGCAAAAATGAACTTGTACGATTGTGTTATACGTCAGATGCGTATAACAATCTTTAAATGAATAGCGTTGATTGCCTTAATGTAATGGTATAAGCATTAAAAATAAATCTCCACATATTCAAATAAGAATAAATAACTTAAAATGTCATTATTCTAGTACTTCTTTTTAGTATCATAAGCACGAAAGTTTGTAAGGAACAAGAGTCTTAAAAGAGTAACAAACATCCATTCAACCATCCATTTGAATGGATGTTTGTTACTCTTTTACGACTCTTTTACGGGTAAAAAAAATTAGCTAAAATTAGGCATACTTTAGATCAAGATTTCTTATAGTGGGGTCCACGGACCCCTTAGGGGACCGAAGCATGTGTATCAGGGGTCCGCAGCAGGTCAGTTAACTCACAGCGGAAGTTTTCGCTGAAGACGCAGGCAGTAGATAATAAAATAACTAAATAAATAAACTACAGCTCTTACTCCTAAAATTAA
The DNA here is from genome assembly GCA_947361185.1 of Charanyca ferruginea. Taxonomy (NCBI): domain Eukaryota; kingdom Metazoa; phylum Arthropoda; class Insecta; order Lepidoptera; family Noctuidae; genus Charanyca; species Charanyca ferruginea. The sequence goes on from OX376063.1 coordinate 28,848,319, forward strand.
GGAAGAGCATAAACCTGATGAAACTTATACAAATGAATGATTGGTTGTAGTACTGAAACACTGAAGTGCTGTAGTGCTTAACTAACAACAAAGTTCAACTTGAACGTAGTTTGGCAAGTCCGCGCTAAATGTAGATAATCTCCTTTTAATTCATATAAATCTGCTGAACGCGCCTTTTTACTCTCAAGCAAAGGAAATTAAAGTGAAATGTTCCTTTTTAACTGTTATGGAACACGTGTTGAATTTGTTCGTTATATTTTGAAACTTGACGATTTAGTGCCCTTTACATAATGTAATATTACATACTTATTATTCATCATCATCTGCCTAGACTTTTATCAACTATGTTGGTGTCAGTTTCCAGTCTAACAGGATGCAGCTGAATACCAGATTTTTTGTGACCTCCACAACCCAGTAACTGGGTAACACGATACCCCTTGGTAAGACTGCTTGTCAAACTTTCTGGATCCTGACTATGCATAACGACTGCCAAAGATCTACGAATGACAGCTGGATTCAATGGTTTGACATTTTTTTTTTTTTTTTTTTTTACTATTAATTAGTTTTGCGTTTGACCGCAATTCACCTGATCGTAAGTGATAATGCGGCCTAAGTTGGAACACGCTTGCCTAAGATGAACCGGTTCACTCGTGCCTTAAAGATACCCAGATTATACTTATCAGGGAACAGAGAGGCGGGCAGGGAATTCCAGTCTGGCAGTTCGCACAATAAATGTGGAGTCAAAGCGCTTGGTTCGAGACCGTGGAACTTCAACCATATAGCGGTGACGCTTCGCCGTATCTCTGCTCGTCCGATGATGGAACGGGGATGGGGGAATTAAATTGTGCAATTCCAAAGCACACTCTCCGAAATGTACCCGATAAAAGACCGAAAGGCTAGCAACGGTGCGGCGATGTTCAAGGCTCTGGAGCTTAGCCCTAACCAGGGAGTCGTTGTTTATGAGCCTCTTGGCACGTCTATCGATGACTTCCAATGCCTCCAGTTGGTATTTTGCCGATCCATCCCAAAGGTGCGAACAGTACTCCATGCACGATCGAACTTGTGCTTGGTATAAGTTGAGCAGCTGTTCCGACGTGAAGTACTTTCGCACCTTTGCGAGGACGCCCAGCTTTTAGGCAGCTAGTTTGGCCTTGGATTCAATAAATGACCCAAAGTTAAGATTTGACGTCAAAGTAACGCCAAGAAGCTCAAGCTGGTCAGTGATTGGAACGGATACATGTCGGAAAGTAGGGGCCAGATGGAAAGGCCTCTTCTTGGCAGAGAAAAGACACGCCTGGGTCTTAGCTGCATTGAACCTGACCAGATTGGCATCGCCCCAATCGGAGACTGCCTTGAGAGACAAGTTCAAGCGCTCGACCATGGACTCTCTAGAAGACTGGATTTCAACCGCACTGGCACGTGCGCTGGATGTATAACTCTCTACAACCGTGTTGTCATCTGCGTACCCAAAGGTACCGGGTTTCAGCGTTGATATGCAGCAAAAATAGGGTTGCAGAGAGTACTGAGCCCTGAGGAACCCCGGCATTTATTGCTATTTGATCTGACGAGCAGCCATCAATGACTACGCGAATTGATCGATCACTCAGGAAATCCACTTCCACACATGGTTTCATAAGTATCTGCCTTTAAAATAATGGAAAGCAGATCAAAAACAATTATTTTCTTAAATCAGTTACCATTTTTTTCTAATTAAAGATGAATAATTATATAGGTAGTGGTAGAATGGCATTACACTCGTATACCCAGTACAGCCGTGGTATTTTCAGTGACGAGCGACGAGGTTGGACTGGCGGCCTTCAACAGCAAAATACAAAAGGGAAGTGTAGAAGGATAAGTTACATTAGACTTACATACTTATTATTAACATAAACCTTACTACTACTTGGTGTGTTCCTGCAAAGTCATAATATATATAACTTTGCCAACAAATAAGTGCGATACTCGTACCTATACCCTGTTCACAACAAGATTAGACATTTACAAAAACCTTTTTTACAGTCCGCTCAACCGATTTTGACTTATCTTGCGTTGGTGGCATGACAACTGGCAACTGCAGTAAACAATTGTTATTGTAACCACTTTTTTGCCTAATATAAGTCAAAATCGGTTGAAGGAGCTGTAAAAAAGGTTTGTGTTTATGTCTAATCTTATTGTGAACAGGGTATAAGTAGTTAGGTTATAGTAAAACAGATCATTCTCATCTGAACAACATAACAATGGTAACATGTACATGAAAACAAATGACAACAAATGTTTCGTTATGTGTATTTAAAAAAAAAACAACAACAAGGTTCCTGAAGGTCATGGAGTGGGTCTTCTGGACCGTCTCCCTTGCTGTGGTCTGCCTAGCGTCGTCGCGCGACACGTCGAGCCGAGACAGACACCATTAGCTGTGAGTCCCTGACCTTGCACATCACTCTCTTTGAACTTTGAACACAGCGACACAATGACACTGGTGACTTGAAACATAACCATATACTAAATAAAGTGGCTCTTATTGCACCGCTTCTAGGTTCACAATGCAGGGTATTAAACTCACCTGTTTTGCATGTTTTTATGCCTAAATATTTTGTGAATAAATAAACTATGCTAATTAATATAATACCTAAATAAACATTATAACTTAAAAAAATTACAGTAATTTGTGTCTAACAAAAAAGCTTTTTACAAAAAAGACAACCGCCTTCAAAAACTAAAAAGTGAAAAATAACTTTAGCACAGAACACACATTGACTTTAGTTTCGAAATTCGGTGGCTTTGATCTGTTTGTTGTTTTGTATTGCCACCGACTTCCGAAACTAAGCGAAGCTCCTTCTCAACTAAATCTATTAAGAAGAGATTGAAAGTTAACTACTCCAAAGATTGAAGAAACTAAAACGTCGTCTATGTAAAATTTTTGGGTATTTGTTGATTTTTTCAAAAAGTACTGAATCAATTTCAAATATAAAATTTATATGGGACCACGCCTGAAGCATACCCTATCCATAAAAAGGAATTTTCTAAATCGAGTTACGTTTGCCGGAGAAATCACGTAACAAATCGCGCATACTTAATGCAAATTTAAGACTTATACGGTTTTCTCATGGATGCCATTGTCAGAACTGGACCAAATTAAAATGGGACCACACGGGAAGCATCAGCTTTCAAACAAAAAAGAATCATCAAAATCGGATCACCCAGTCCAAAGTTCACAGGTAACAAACATAAAAAAAAAAATACAGACGAATTGATAACCTCCTCCTTTTTTGAAGTCGGTTGAAAATACCGATTTATTTTACCGCTTGAAGTGTCACTGGCCGTTTATAAAAACGATAGTACTAATACTTATACTCGTACTGTGGTAAAAGTTTCTCGTTGACGCCTTGACAGAGAAGAAAGTGTAAACCTTATTGAATGTTTGTATCAAAATATTTTCCTTATTCCGTTATAACATAATGCTCATAATAAAGTTTGATATTTTGTAGGCAAGCTCTTCTATAAATACATGAATTGGCACTTTATAGGCGATAACCAAGACGTGTCTGCATTGTTTCAGACTGGCCGTATATTTAGGTAAATTATAAGATTTTGTACGCACAGCTACTTCGTCTTTAATTGTATAGTTTTTCTAACTTATAGTTACAAGTTAGCTTAGACACCTCAATGGATTTTTATATATTTTTTTTTTTTATATCTTTATTTAATTAACGAGGGTTTGATCATGCATGATCATGCCACCCTCATAGGCCTTACAATGTTGTAATTACTATCTACGCTTAATTGCTATTTTAACTAAATTATATAACGTCTTGGCCTCTTCTGATTGAGGGTACGCTAGGATGACATTACATTTACCAACTTCACGTAAATTCATATTGTTCTCGCGACTTAACCTTAGTCTCTCAACTTCGTTCCGGACACACTCAACTACAACATGATATACATCTTCCACAACGCCACAATCCGTACAGTTTGGTGAATTTAACTTTCCCATTAAAAACGCAAAGTTATTTAACGGAATATGCCCGGATCGAAGTCTCAAGGCAGTTACAATATCGGATCTTGACATATTGGAGTCGGTGAACCACGGTGATCGATAAAGGCCAGGTTGCATTGTCCTATACCAAATGCCCTTTGTTAATGCTCTTTCGTCAAAGTACTCCTTCCACATCTCTGTACACTTAATCCTGACTAGGTAAAGGCAATCGATGAACATTGGTAGGCACGTAAACGGTATCCCATTATAACTAGCTTCTGTAGCGAAGCGGTCGGCTTCCTCATTGCCTCGTATACCGATGTGTGAAGGTATCCACTGAATTTTAACAATCTTGTTGTTTTGGCCTAGCTTCAGAATAGATTCAATAATATTGTAGGCTATCGGTGTGCCTCGAAAACTCGAGGTGCACCGAGCCAAGTGATAAATAGCACTTTTAGAATCTGTCAGTATTACATATTTACGAGCCTCACAAGAATCAACATAAGATATTGCCTCCGCTATTGCGATCAACTCGGTGTACATAATAGAAATATTAACATTTATACATAATTGAATGCAACTATTAGTTTGAAGGTCATAAAATGCGCAACCACTACTGCCATCTTTGTTTTTCGATCCATCCGTATATATATGGTAAAAGTCGGAATATTTCTGACTTAAAAATTCAATGCAAACCTGTTGTAATTCGTGTGGCCGATATTGATGCTTAGGTTTAGATTTTTATAATTTATAACTGTTACAAAAAATAATAACTGTTACTAGCTGGAGGAATATATTCTAGTGCGGTATATCTCATCATCCAGTTTTCTTTGTATTGTCTTGTCTGAATACGCAATACACTCCACTTAAATACCGCTCGGCTCGTAGACACAACTTTCATAAAGCTAATTACGACAATATAAATAGGGACCGGAGTAAAATTAACTGGGACTTGATTCTGTCTCACCATGATTCTGACCAAGCTGTTAACGTCTTCTATGAGACACTATATGGTATTATCAAGTCACATGTTTCGTTGACTAGAATAAGAAACTCAAGTTTCCCTGTTCTTAAAACAAAAGAGCGTACTTGGATAAGATGGAAGAAGTACAAAAATCAATCTGACTATTCAAAATTTTCTAACTATCGCAAGCTTTTCCACGGGGAATCATTTAAATGTTATCGGAAGTACATTGATTCCGTCGAAGACAGCATTCCTAAGAATATAAAGCATTTCTGGTTCTACATCTCATCTAGGAAAGGAAAAGTCAACTATCCGGCTAGTATGTATTTCAGAAATGTTTCTTCAGATGACCCCACAGACATTTGCAATCTGTTTTCATCTTTCTTTTCTTCTGTCTACGAACCCTCTACTTTGGACCTTGTAAAATGGCAGCCATCTGGTGACTATGCAAATAACTCGTCTTGCATATCTGAAATTTTTCTATCCATGGAAGTTGTACGTGCGGCTTTAAAATCTTTAGATTCCTCTAAAGGGGCCGGACCTGATGGCTTACCACCCAGCTTCTTCATAGGAACACGCGACTGTTTGTGTACTGCATTATTTATAATATTTAATAAGTGTTTGCGAGAAGGTGTTTTTCCCGCAACTTGGAAACGTGCTTTCATTACTCCCGTTTATAAAACTGGTGACAAGAACAATGTAGAGAATTATCGCCCCATCTCTATTCTCTCTACTTTGTCTAAGGTTTTTGAGAGTCTTGTCCATGGCGCCTTGTATCCCCACATTCATCAGCTTATTTTACCCGAGCAACACGGTTTTGTCAAACGTCGTTCAACTGTAACTAATCTGTTTGTATTTACCAACTATTTATTTGAAAAATTAGATCAAAAAAATCAAGTGGACGCTGACACGGACTTTCAGAAGGCCTTTGACAAGGTGGATCATACACTGCTTTTAGAGAAAATAGCTTTCAACGGTATACGTGGTAATTTGTTAAGGTGGTTTGTTTCATACATTTATAATAGAACTCAAAAAATTGTTGTTAATGGTTACGAATCTGACCCAATAGTTGTAACATCTGGCGTACCGCAGGGATCCATTTTGGGCCCACTTCTGTTCATTATATTTATTAATGACATTAAACAATGTTTTATAAATTCTAAGTTTCTAATGTACGTCGACGACATAAAAATCTATAGATCTTGCAAAAATATACAAGACTGTCTTCTTCTTCAAATAGACCTAGATAGATTATATGCATATTGTAACAATAATAAGCTCTTTCTCAGTCTACCCAAATGTCATTCCATCTCATAAACCAAAAAGAGAAATAGAATTAACTTTAATTATTCATTAAATAACGCACATTTAGATGTAGTTAATTTTGTTCGTGATTTAGGTGTTACACTCTGGATGCTGGTTTGCATTTCGATATACACGTTGATAATATAGTAAATAAGGCGTATCAGATGTATGGTTTCGTCATGAGATCATCACGTGACTTTCTGCGGCCCTCTACGTTCTTACTGCTTTATAAGAATTTGTACGGTCCCAGTTGGAATATGCCGTTCCAATCTGGAATCCTTTCTACGAGAAGTATGGCAGTAGAATTGAAATGGTACAGAAGAAATTCTTACGGTGTATGAACTATAAATGCTTCCAATCGAAGGTACCTTACGTGCCGTTACTGAAGCGGTATGGCGTGCCAAATCTGAAATCTAGGCGGCTGTTACTTGATGGCATGATGCTACACGGCATATGCAATAACAAATTTGATTGCATTGACCTGACGAACAAATTGTGTTACAAGGTACCCAGAAGCGTTTTTCGAAGGGGGGTGCGCGTGCCTCAACTGTTCCATACAGACGTGTGTAGGACTAACGCGGGGGAACGAGTACCTCTTCGTCGTCTTGTTGATTCTTACTACACGCATTTCATGGAAGTGGATATATTTTCATTGTCAAAGCAATTATTTAAGAGAATGGCTCTGGACATTGTCTGGCGAGTGATTTATGTGTATTTTAAGTTAAGTGAAATTAAGTTAAGCTAAGCATAGCATAAGCATAGCATTATTGAGGCAGCGACTTTCATTTTGATTTTTTTTTTCTTTTTACTTGTCTTGCTCTTCTTTTAACCTTTTGTTAAATCGTGGACAATGGTGTGGGTTACATGTTTGTTAATTCTTAATTAAGTATTTCTTTGTTTTTTTCTGCATGTAACTGTTTTTTGTCCCTAATAAATAAAATAAAATAAAATAAAATATTGTGTACACATACACAAACATGAAAGTCCTGTAGTATTTCGTACCATTTTACCCGACTACCAAGACGCATGTGTTTGTCATGTAGGTTAATTGATAATGAAAACTTGCTTAGTTAGAAATCCGGTATCAGAGAAAGTAACAAATTGTGTTTAGATGAATTGAAGAACGTGTATATTGATTCATCTACAAATAATAAAGGAACTGCTATGCAACTTCCCTCGCGCTACATCTCTGTCTAACTCTCTAACTCTAATAGGTGACAGCGACTACCCCGAAGTTCGTTTCTACCGTACTTGGCCCCTTTTTTGTAATTATGTTTTTATTGGGATATTTTTTTACTACAAATGACAATGCCAGATCCTGCCCCACCCATGTACAGAAAAGTAAATTAATGAAAATAATTGTAATGAATATAGAACCTTTCTATAGTAAATTGTTTTTCTTTAGAACTTGCGGATTACGAAATACCTAACCACAAAATACAAACTCATTTTACCTAAAATACAATTTAACCTATATTCAATGTCATTATTGTTTTTGATTTAAACGGAAACCGCCAGTTCTACAGTCACTAAGACTAATGTTTAGTTATCAGCAATAAATAAACAGTAAGATGCTATAAATTGCACATGACTTTTATTGAGTGGGGCAAAGTTCTATAGAGTTTCTGGCATTGTCCTTTCTGAGTAGCAGGATAGTACTAATACTTATACTGTGGTAGCAGCGTGGAGTCTGAATTTGTGCCTGACAATAGGCTCGCCTTTTGCTATATTGTGGAACTTAAGCACCACTTTGCATCGTGCATATATATACTGCAACCACTATAATGTGATTATAGTAGGTACAGGGGGTTCAATCCACTGAATTGAACCACAATGTCCCATAATACTTCGTATATTGAGATATTCATAAACCCGCTTGCCCCTTGTGGCGGACTGTCAAGTCTTTATAATAGTAGATTTTCCATTGACTATTAGAACTCAACAGTCACTTTGCAACCACTACACCAGCACTAGCAACGCACACCCCGGTATTTGCATCTCAGCAGTGTTGCCGACGTCCGGTCCGCAGCAAGCTCGCTGGACGTATTCGTTCACCGCTAGTAAACCAGCATCAATGTCATCATCGACGTCACACCGGCGACAAATCTTGTTTGCAAACTTTAGATTAACCTCGTTGTGAACCCTTTCCAAGTTACTGAATTAGCAGTAATCTCTTACATACGCCAAAGACTAAATAATTCAAAGGAAGCACCCCTCCGCCCCCCGCAGCCCCCCCCCCGCCCCCCCCCCCCGCCCCCCGCCCCGCCCCGCCCCGCCCCGGCCAGCACCCGGCGCCCCCGGAGCCCTCGGCGGCTATCTGTGAACTTTTTGCAGAGGAGAGCGGGAGCGGTGCGCTTGCGGGCCAATTTAAATTCAATTTCACACTAACTAGCAGAGTTTCACAAGTTTTTATTAAAGATTTACAGTTAATTCAACGACTTTTAAGTTGTGCGCGATAGGAGCAGGCCGTGCGTCCCCCTTCACCCCCCCCCCCCCCACAGCCACTTCCCCGCGCCTCACACCCGCCGCTCACCTGCGCGCAACACGCGTTCTCGCGCTCTCATTTCTTTCCAGTATTGTTGTTCGGCTTAGAATTATTAATTCCCCGCCCGCACAAAATGAATTTCTTTTTTATACGCCATTCAACGTGAAAAGAATGAAAGATGTTTCAGATTACATCATGGAGAATTTAAAGATTGTATTTGTGAGGAAGACGTTTTGTTGTGGTTATTTTTACTACTATTTTGTAATATGACATATTTTACCGTTATGACGTTGCGCATCTGCAGTTGTTCCACGCCTCAAATTTAGAATTGCTACTAAGGATAAGCGCCGCGGCAGACAGCTTTAACAATATCAACGTAAACGACCTCCTTACTTAAATTACTTCCGATACAAATTACGAAACGGTAACGGTGTTACCGTACTGAGGAAAACATAGAAATAAAATAAATAAGTAGGTACCTACTTATTCATTTTATTTGAACGATGCGTGCACTCGAACCCACTTCGTTAATATTTTTGTTTCATTAATTCCCCCACCCCGCGCCGCGTGGATCGCTTATTTATTCACACGCGTCAATCCAATACACGTTACGAATGCGTGCTCGACGTCAAGTATTGTTAGCACATCCTTAGCGGTTGTGTTCGGTTAAAAGTCGATACAGTGAGCTATGTTGTAATCAGACATATGCACCTTTTCATAAAATTGGCTCTCTCCAGTGAAGTGGTGATGCGTGATCACCACCTGCCTCCACGATTTGCTGCCGGCCGAACTACCCACTCATGTGGATTTTTCATGAAATGGCTGCGCCAACACATTACCAGTCCCACTTCGGTACTCCGATATTTGATTCACTCAATGCTTGTTTTCCACAAGCGATGCATTATTTGGAAATATTCGCCGGTTTTCATACGTACGTACTCCGTTTATTTCTATTAGACATTTTGTGAAAAATCGTGAACGTGTCCGACGTGAAGCTGGAGTAACGCGTAAAATGTTCGCACATCGAATGTTTCCGAGTAAGCTCGCCGCGTACTGAGGCCGGCACGCACACACTACATGCTCCACGTACTTGACGCTGTTGCACCTCTTGTGCAGTGTTACATCAAACACGAGCAAGAAACGCTCCTCTTGTTGTCCTGGTCTAAAGGTTTACACTTTATTAGATTGGCTGAGCCCTGATTGTATTAATTTACAAATGTTTTTGTGGTAGTATTGTTGATACATTTTGAAAAGAACAATCGTCGTACTACTGTAACATTTGTAAACAAGAGGAATCAGGACCCTGATGTGTTGGAGTTAGGATGTCTATGCGACTCGGCAAACAGTTGCAAATAACGAGCAGTCGTGTGGCGCTTCTAACGCCGAACTTACTTAACAACTTTGCACAAAGTTCTGCAAACGGATCATTGTAATGCAGCAACGGAAGCAGTAGAATTCACTTTTTTCTTTGTAGATAAGTTACGCTAAGTTGGAGGAGCAGAGAGTACCGGACTCTGAGTCACATACCTCCTGCTAAGTACGTCCTGGAGGAGAACTTGGGTCGAGTTGATTTCGGTAAGGATGCAGTATTGAGCCGAGGCTCTCGACACAACAGGGCGCGGCAGCACGCTGACCCGTATCGCCGTCACGTTTTCACTTCGTTCCGCCTCACACACAGCTTGTGAGTTTCTGCGAGATTATATTCCTTTTCAATCGAATGTATTGTTCACTACGTTATCCCTGACGAAGCAGAGCCGGGTACTAACGCACCTCTCAGTGCTTGGAGCAGCAAAACGTGTCAGATTTAAAGATAAAGGTAAGCTCCGAGCTCGTTCGGACTCCGGATGATAGTCGTAGAAACTATATAGGTACTTACTTACTGTTTCTTTCCAAAGTTTCATACTATTGCTTGCACAACTTTTCTATTCTTCAGCAGTTCAGCAGACTCTATTTTTTTTAATTTTATTTGAATTCAATTGTCCCATGTTTTTCAATAGCATCATAAATTCGAATGTTTGTAAAACAATACAATACGTAATCAGGAGTTTGTTGAAAGGTTCCAAATGTGTCGTTTACATTTGACACCCCTCCGTACACCCCCCCCCCTCCCCCTCCCCACCGCACCCCTTCGCACCCCTCTGCAGCTCTGTCGCGACGTGTCGCAGAGTATCGGGACCATTAATAAGTCATTTGTGAGTTCGTCATAAGTTCATAACCACTTGTTGCGTGGTTTGATTTGCACGTCTTTGTAGACGGACGCACAATAACAGACAAGCCGTCCACCTAGGCACTTCCAACTGTGTGAAACGAGAAAAAATATTTCTTCTGTAAAAATATTTCTTAATAAATATTGTGTGAGTTTCCATGTCATCTTTGTAGGGGATTCGTAAGACGCATGATTAAGGCGAAGCTGATCCTAACTAGCAGTAGCTTGACTGAAAACAGTCACATGTGGTGTTACTCGTCACAAGGTCAGGGGTGTGTGGAACAATACGAGTAAAGCAAGGTTTCACTCGGTCGTAAGCACTCGCCTGTAACCCTCACATGTGTGCCGACATAAGTGGCTGTCAGTAATTAATCTTCGCCCTCGGCCGAGTGTTATGCGGGGCGCGAAATCTTCTTAGTGGCTACTATGACTGTTCGGATGACCCTCGTTACTGGCGCGGTGCAAGTGGTGGGAGGGCAGTAGTGGTGGAAATGTAAAGGTTGTGCGGCGCTCGCGGCGTGCCGAGCCCTTTCCATGGCGGTTTGTTACGCAAGTCGACCACGACAGCCGCCATAAAATCGATATACCTACACGCTGGATGCTCTTCTTTAATATTGTGATTTTACATTGACAATTACTTACGTTACCAGGTATTTAGTATTGTTTAGTTATTTTTAGTTATTCACATTCTACCAGATAATTAAAGTACTAAGCCATTTTTAGCTAAGTTCAGACTTCATACTAAAAAACTGGGCAAGTGCGTGGCGGCCCACGCGTAATATAGGGTTCCGTAGTTGATATTCTTACCCACACAGTTCTCTAAAAGTCTATGCAATAAAAATTCTTACAAAATAATGTCCGCTTTACTATCTTCACCACAGTTTCTTTCGACGTGAATGCGACTTTAAATTTGCTTCCATTGTGGGAAGCAATTTAGAAAACTGATGATAACAAAATAGGGGGATACAGTTTGGTGTTGTAGATACATAATATCTATCATCTACAACGAAAATTTAGGTTCACCACTCGATAGTATATTTAAAAAAGTGAAACTATAAGGGAAACTATATACTTAGGGCTTTCAGTTTATTGAATAAGGATTTCAAACTAAACAAAATTGTACGTACGAGTAGACATAATAGGTATTTCGGTAACTATAGATATTATTTCCTGCGAAAATATTGAAAACATGAGCAAGCAAATCAACATCAAGCTAATACGCAATGATAATAAAAAAACGCAGTTTTAATGTATTGCCATATAGAAATATTCTAGCATTAAAAAAAAACAAAAAAAAAAACAAAAAAACTTTTCAATCGCTGGGATTGAACTCAGGACCAGCAACTTACAAGACGGCTGCCGCACTGTTACGCACAGTTTATCGCTGACAGTAGGTCTAAAATAGCTGTTCTAGTTTGTCATGATCCACTGCTTAGCTCCTTGAAGGTATAGCGTGATGGTAATTGTTTTAAATGTTAAATCTGCTACTTACAGCTACTTACAATATATTTTGATTGCTATAAAGTTTTAAGAGTAGCAAGCATGCTACGCGCGCTTATGAGCGCAGCTGCAGCGATTTATTACATTTTACAAGTTTATCGAATATTACTCGTAAACTTGTAAAGCCTATTTAGCTGTGATAGTTTTCCTATGAATTTCGTTATATATACTACTACCGTGAATTTTTTCACAAATCACGATACAACCATCGAGCTAAAAGGAGTGGCGCAAATTGACTCTAACAAAAATTAGCACTTTAGAGCTAAATATTTCCCAAAGGGATTCCTTAATCGAAAAATTGATTTTCTAAACCCTTAATATTTTTGAAAGACCTTTTTAACGACACCCCACACCATAATTATGGTTGACTAGAAAAAAAAACTCATCCCCATTTCACGTTTAGAGGAGGGGGAGACCCTAAAAAAAAAATTTTTTCAATATTTTATTCCAGCACTTTGTCGGCGTAACTAATGTGTATATCCATGCCAATTTACAGCTTCCTATTTCTAATAGTCTTTGAGCTACACTACGGACGGACGGACGGACATAGCGAAACTATAAGGGTTCCTTGTTGACTTCGGAACCCTAAAAAACCTTGTTTGACTTTTATAGAAAGCGCATTCAAAATCACAAACTATAACAAAATCCGAATTTTCTAATATCACTTTGGGAGTGACCAGCACAGTGCTTAATCACAAACTCGGGATGAAAAACGTAAGAGCATCGGCGGGCGTACAGCGGGATGTGCTGAACAAGGACCCCGCAGCCGGCCGCCGCCTTACTGACAAACGCTGTTTACTCACTCGCCCTTTGTTCCTAATGAATGCACCGCTTGATACAGCGACCTGCTGTTACAGCTGCTGAGTTACGAGCTGCATGCTCATTACTACACTCCAAACGAACTCTTTGTGAGTTGCCCAGGGAACTCCTAGGGCTCCTGCGTGATCTAAACCTAAACAATAATATAACAAGGTAAAATGATTTGTTAGTAAGAGATCATCTCTGGATGAACTGTTGCGATTACAACGATTATCTAAACCGACGGTAGACTTAGAAGAAAATGTTAAACGACATTATACTTTCTGTCGCTGAAAATCCATACGAACTAAAAATTAATATGAAGTGTGTGTAAAGTGAAAATCTGTGGTTCTGTACATTTTAACAGTGCGTTTATGTAGGGAATAGTTATTTTTTCTGTGGGCAAGCTGCTCTGAACAATTGGACAATAAATAAATTAGGATGGCGTCAGTGTAATGTTTGACGCCTGAGCTCAAGTTCTGCGTGCACAACAGCGCCGTGTTAGCAGTTTGAATACTTTGTAGTGATGCACCTCTGGCTGAATGAACTACCTCAGACTTCATAATAACTGTCTTGTAGAGTCGTCAGCAGGTACACTTTGAGCAATCAAAGTAACGTTACAACAGCAGCTCTGAATGTTCTCGCACGTACATAACAGGACTTTTGAATTATTTATAACTAGTTCCTGCCCTCGACTATGAAGCCGAGGGCGAATAGTCGAGGGCGACACACTACACACGGGATTACACTACTTGACTTCCACACGTATGAACGTGTGGAAGTCTAGTAGTGTAATCGAACACGAAATCGGTAACGACTTTTTTATAATGTTAATAATATTAATAAGGAGTCATAAGTAATTAAGTATTAACCTATCGAATGTCTTATGTTACACAGTCCGACATAAGCAGCGGAGGTTTGACCTTCAACACTTTCGCCCGACAGTCGCGCGTTTCGCAGGACAGTTGAGTTAAGTAATCCAAGTATAACTATAAAAGTGTAGATGAAAAAGTTCTGATTGTAAGTATCTACATTTGAGATGGAACAATGCGATTCGATATAAGTAGTTTTAAAAAAATTTATAACAGTTCCTAAAAGGAGGAAGGAGGTATAATATACAGCGGTAAGACTATGGACTAGAGAGAGAAAGATCTGTCAAACTCAACGTCTGCCTTTTTTTGTGGAGTTGGTCACTTATCCTACCATTGCTAGAGTGCTGATTGGAACAACATACTTAGCAAAAATATATCTTAGTAGGCCAATCAATCAACACATAGTAGGTACACTCTGTCATTGTAACTATCCGACACAAATACAAAAAATAGCTGATAATTTACTTTATTTGAATCAATCTCTTCGTTTGAATCAATAACGTACAGCCATTGCGAGCAAATGAAGCTGGCCTTGAAATGATTGTTTAGTGCGGACTTAATTAGTGCACACGGGACATACATACTAGCAGAAGGACTACACTAGATATAATGCTGTGAAATCACACACACACGTTTTAATTGCGAAAACATGCCAATCATTCAGTTAACATAATAACGTCAAAGTTTCGGTATCCAGTCTAACTGGAAGCAGCTGAATACCAGTGTTTTACATAGAGTTCCAGTCTGATCACTACAACCCAGTCACCGGGTAACACCAAACCCCTTGGTAAGACTGGTTATCAGACTTTAGGCTTCTGACTAGACACAACGACGGTCAAAAATGCACGAATGACAGCCAACGATTTTGCGTGCTTTCCGAGACATGGAAGGTTCTCCACGGAGCGGGCTCCATTTTAAGATGTATCATCACATCACTTAAGATCAGGTGAGATGTAGTCAAAAGCAAGCCCATTCAAATATAAAAAAATACAGGTGGGTTTATTTTATATTAAGGATGCTGAAGGCGATGAGAAAAACTTACCTATCAAACGTTTAACCTTCTGCGCTACAAACAGAGTGTGACGTACAACATCACTGTGTTTGCCTTCTTCTCTAAATACTACCGCGCAAACTTATTCCAGCTCGTCTGTCCGGCCTCCGCACCGGGCCGCCAACCCTCCGTGTTGTCCCCTCAGCCGGAGCGCGCGCCCTCCGGGGGGTCAAGGTCATGCGCCCCTATTTTTGGACGATCCCATTTGCAGATCCCACTTATATTTTATTGTAAATGCGAAAACACAAAATAATAGCGTCATCTAGTTTCGACACTGACGTAGCTAGGTACACTGTGTCTGTTATACATAGAACATTGTAACTAACCTAGGTCAAACAAAGTTCAAGTTTAACGCGGTTTTAACTATTCTTATTCTCTAGGATTTGAACCATTTATGTGCTTATAGTATATTGGTTTAGACAGAATAAGCTTATAAATTACTTCTTTTCGTTACTTGTATAGTTTTTGATTACTTAGAGCTTAATTAAGTTGTTACGTAACCGTTGTCAAATTACTATTTCCAAAAGCTCAAACCCGGACTGATTTTAAAAATAGTTGTAATCGGCAAAACTAGTTGTAAAAGCAAAATAATATTATTGTGTCATACACACGGCAAGTCGTAGGTTATAAAATTTCCTTTGAGTCTGAGCATTCATCAATTCCGAATAACACAAAAGAGGCAAGAAGAACGCTCGGTCCCTCGCATAAAAGATTCATGTAATATGTGCGACAGCGCGGGTTGTACCGCCACGCGCGGGTAACGTGCCGACCATTTGAGAACAACCGCGCCGCCACCCGGTGACTTGACACTAATGCTAACTCGTGCAGCTTCCACGCAGCGAACACTTGGTTTGGCTAAATTGATGACATCGAGTATTGTTTGCACAGGCTGATGATATTATGAATTTATGTCATTCTTGTTCAATGGTAGTGTCGCCAAATATATTCCAACATTATGCATCCATCTGCGTCTCGAACGAACTCGAACGGCACCCGATTGTTCCCCTGACCTTGTCTAACGAGGCTCGAGGGAAGAGGAGCGAGCGACCGCCGTAAACAAGAACAAGTCGCAACAAGCCCGAGCCGCTACAACGGAACCCCAAACTAAAACACTCCAAATTACAACTTCCAAATCGTCGTGCATAATTTAAACAGGCTGGTTGTTGCCGTCTTTGGAAATTACTGTCAAGTTTATTTTTCAACTTTCTATAACAGTTGGAGTGGACTTTTTGGGGTAACAGCCGGGTCCCGAGTTGCGAAGGCATGGCATTACGAGTGCCGCAGCGGGACACTCAGTCACAAGATAAACATAAAACTACAGAAGGCTTACTATGTGCAATGAGCATCTCTTCAGCAGTCTCTTACTTAAGATGTTCCTCTGGGTTTCTGTACCTTCTTGTATCGTGGTGACATCGGCCCACAACACGTCCCTCTGTCTCTCATGTGACACAGTTTCCATGTGAACCCGTAATACTACACAACACAATGATACAAAGATTTTGATAACAAACAGACGAAGGTTTTCAAACCGATGTACAGACTAACGTGTTCCGCTCAGCATCGGATCAATTAAATATGTATAAAGCTGTGAAGTGACGCCGAACACGGGAACGTTCGGGAATTCATTTAAATTCATGAAGATGTTATCAAAGCAATTAGTGGCGGGCGGTTGGGTGGTGCGGGCTCCCTACTCGTATTATGGAAGAGTCACTGGAAAATTCCGCAAATATGATTTAAAAATGGTTAATATACCTATATTTTTTTACACAGGTGTCTTCGTCAGTCATTGCCAAATAAACAAAAGTGATACGCCGTTTTTCTAGACTTAGGGTCTGCGGCCAGACCTTGAGAACACTGCATGCAATCGAAGACGATAATAGGCATAGCTGATGCAAATAGTAGCCTGCTGAATAAAGGTCTCAGGCGTAGCTGCTGCGGACGGGTCTTAACTTCAAGTAATGTTGAAAATTTTATTGGTAAAGAACTATATTTCGATGATTATCTGTGTCAATAATAGCTTAAAATTCATGCTCATAGTTTTCATTATCGTTGGAACAATTTTGAATAGTGTCTTCTTTTAGAGGGGGCAAATAAACTGAAGGGTCACCTGATGGTAAGTGATCACCATCGCCCATTAACACCCCCAACACCAGACTAGTCACAGATACAAATCAGCAGGCACTACTACATCTAAAAGTCTGAAACATAAATATGCTGAACTCACATAGTCAAGGGCGCAGGGCTTCTAAGGCGCCCCACAGTCGTCGCAGAGAAAGGGTTAACAGGTTTTTTTTTTTTTAAATTGCAATAATAGGGATATAGGATAATAGTGACAAGATATGGCAGAGTAAAGAGCTGCAGATATGTGCCCGACCTAGTTGTCAAAAATAGCAATGTCACATTATACTGAAATCGATCCGTCTTCATTGACAGAACTATTGTAGCCAATAAGCCTGATGTAGTGGTGGGGGGTCGATAGGAGTAGCGCGACATTAATACACATCCGTCCCGCCTGACGGGAACTTTGTTAAATTAATAGTATTGAAAATATAAAAATAAAAATGTGAAAAATAAACAACGGCCTAATAACAAGAAGTCCCGAGGCCAGTATATTTTTGAAAAAGACAATAACCCTTTGGAATGCCCTACACACAGTTGTGTAGGTACAGTACAACATCTTTGTGATCCTATAGTCATACACAAAATGCGACAAAGATTTTATTTTGTGTGCCAAGTTATAAAATATACATTCTAAATGGTTGCAATGCTTTTGATTGTATTTATATTTCATAAGTCAGTTGTGTAGGTTAGTGGTTACTAGAGTCGCAACGAACCATTTGTGCACTTTTCTGATTGTCAGCAAACACCTCTGCATAAGCGCGTGTGGAGGCAACGCTATAAAATATAACTGGTGGCAGCTACTTACATTAAGAGGCTATTTCGTTACGGTCTGAGTGGCGCACATAAATGTGAAGTAATAACATGTTCGTATGAGTCCTGAGCACAGTAAGTGCAGCATTATGTCTCGGAGCGGTAACACGCAGCTATAAACACCGGAGTATTGGCTTCTCATAGAGCACGCAGAGCCGGCGAGCTTTTGCATACACCGACGCTGAATGTTTCCCGCTAAGAAAGGTCCCCATACCATACACACATTATTAGGCAAAAGGCCATCGTTGAAAGAGCAGCGGTTAAACCACGTTTTAATGTGCCAACACTTTGGTGGGAAATGAATGAACATTAATTAATGTATTTTCGATAACTTTTAGCAATATGAAATACAAGACTCTGCAAAATCGTACAATATAAACGAGAAGGCAGAATATACGAACACTTAAATACCATATATTGTGGTACTGTGGTGTCTGTAAACCACCATCAAGTTAGCTGGTGAAAGTCCGTTATTCTTTTCGTAACTATTTCGGTAACTCATCAGTAAATGTTATCATGCACCACGACGACTATCATCATTATCTTAATTATAAGCAAAATTATGAAAAGTATTAATATATTATTATTATTATTATATTCTGAAACAAAATATGTATCTGCGAATTTGATTAACAAACCAACAACTTCATGCAATGATATTTTGTGGAAAAAGTAAAAAGGATACTCCTCCACTCTTTTATGTATTCTCACATACGAAACATTTTCGAACTGATTCTGTATATAAAAGGTACCAGTGTGTATGATTTTCTCATTTTTCAAACAATGGTGTGTTTTAATTAACGGTATTTGCAGCTCAGTATCAGGTTTAATGCCAATAAAAAAAGGATAGGGATTTTCACCATTAATTGACGACATTTCGGATAGACTTTCGTAAAATATTTTTTACATTCGGTATTCACTCTCATTAGGTGTAGTAGCTTTCGTACAGATATATTATTATCTCTGTTCATGATGTTCATTGCCTATTTTTGTCCTGTGGGTGCTTTATGAAAGCACCCACAGGACAAAAATAAGCAAATATTAGAAATACATTAACATCAATTCTGAATTTTGCTCTGGATGATCGAGTATGCAAACAGACATACTACCAGATCTCAGAATGTCCAGTGTTACCGACGCCCCTGTCTTACGTTCACTACGCGTAGAAAGTGGTTGGCCCGGACATAAGTCGCCCTGTAAATCCATTGACTCTTTGCCCAGTGACAGTCACCGTAGCGAAGGTACGGAATAATTTTAATCAATACGTCCACCGATTCTGCTGACCGTGCCCGCCTACTGGCTGTGGGTGAGTGGGAGTGGGGCCTCTGGCTTCAGGCACTTCCATCACCTAACGTAAACACTATGCGACGCTCCTTAAAAGGCACCGCGTCAGTGTGGTGAAGCTGTCGACTGCCTCGGACACGATGGCCTGCCTTTCCTGCAGTAAGAGCACAGGTCGAACGGCACGGCGCGCCAGCATTCATGACATTACCAGTCATCGTCAATCGTCAGCCAATCAACCAATCGTTATTTGCACACAAGATGACCAATGCCTTGGAGGTTGGATTATACTTTTGCGAGGCACACTCGGGCTATAGGGTCCGAATGCTCGGACGTAATCTTTTAAGACATCGCCAAACGGTTAGTCGACACTTTACGTGGTAGCAAACAATACTAATTTGAATTAATTGAGCTATAATATTGATTCAATTACAAATTCCCTGGGAGAAATAAATGAAATATGAAGGATTTGAACCGACGCGGGTGACGTCAGTATCAATCATTATGCGTAATGGTATCTGTCGCCAAGGAAACCGACCACTTAAGAGGAAATTAACTTTTTCTTAATGCAGAGGAATTTGTCATAAGGTAGAGGGAACATTTGCAATGGAAAATATTTTAATTATAAGGACAATATTTTTCCAGAATAATGTTTAAACTCACTCCTCAAACAGCACAGAAAACAATATTCTTGCCTGTAAGCATCAAAATAACAGCCCACTATATAAAAAAATTCTTAGCTCGATATTCTGAAACCATTGTGTACGTCAGAATAGATACGAGTATATTATACGAGTAATAATGACCGCTACGAGCCTACGATATTCGTAGCTTGCTACGAAGATTTGCTACGAATATTTTTTAAGAGGTTTTTGTAATGATTTTTCTAATTCATTTTAGTAGTATATAACACTACTACAGAAACCTAAGTTGTGTATATTGCAGAAACCGAAAATAAATGGAAGCAAGGAACCTTTACAGTTTCGTTGTTTCCATTTGCTCGTTAAGTGCGGGTGATTTTTTTTTTTATCTAGATCATAACGTAGGGTGTTTTTACTTATTGTAAAAATGAGAACCAACATTTAAAACTACAAACTGAAAAATTATTTACAATACAACAACCAGATGGTAAGCTTGTATCGATCAAACCGACCATTCCCCACGAGAAACTAATCAAATATTCTAATAATACCAAACTAAGAACAATATAATGTCATTAATACTAATATACATAAAAAAAAAAAAATTACTGAAAACTAGAATTTGTTCTCTCCGGCGTGTAGTCGACGAGCTGGCTCACGTGATGTTTTTCACCAGAAATAATAAGGAATCCTTGAAACTTGCGGAACAATGACCTCGATATAGTAGTATAAACAAAGTCTACAAGTATACCCTACTTAGTCGATGTTGACAAAGTTTCAGACTTCGCCCGCAAAATCCAGATGTGGCTGCAAAAAGACGAATATTTAAGTGTTTTAAGTTTTTTTTTAGCTACAACTTTATTTAAAAAGTTTAAACTGTGAAGGTAAAGGAAAAAGTAAAACTGTAAGCTCTTCCGACGAGTCGATGAACACAACACCATTCTATTCATCTTAAACTGATATTGTTACACCCTTTGAGGGCGCTTCAATATGAGGAGAATGGGTACCATTTGCATTTATACTATTTATTACTTACCCACTAAACTTCTGTCCGCGTGGAAGTCGGAATCAATCAAGCAGAATTTATTATTCTTCATGAAATGCTTGTCAAATAATATATTTGAAATTTCAAAAGTCAAAGCTAAGTTTCTTCTCCGTAAAAACCGCGTCCAAATAGGTATATCCGTTTAGGAGCTACGATGCCACTGGCAGATATACAAAACTTGTACACACGCCACTCCATTGTTTTTGTTGGTGGGTTAAAAAAGGTAAATGGATCACTGGATTTTTTTTTAATAGTTTTAAGTTCGGTCCTATAGTAAAAGTAATTGATAATGATAAGTTCGATACCCCCCTTTCAGGTGTTCAGATAACTCAGATACACGTTGTATAATAAGACATAAAATTCTAAGATATTAAGTTTGTGCAATATTTGAATACTTGTTAATACCTACATTAATATCATGTTACATGGGTGTTATTTCAGGGCGTTTCGCTGAAGGTCGGCTCTCATCCGGGACAGTCGCGACCTCGTCACCTTCCAATAAAGGTCACTGCTAATTAATACCAACGGTCACTGACCCGGCAAAGGGCAGCTGACGTGTCACTATCAACACTTATCAGCACTTATACGGTAGGTTTGGCTTGCTCTCCGTCTCGTGTCCAATAAGACTAGATAATTATAAAAATAGTGAGAGCTCTGTAATGTAGTCTGACGCACTTTTAGCAAGAATGATCAACTCTTGGCATGAATGCTACACAAATATGGTATCAAAAGCAACCACAGTAAAGCTATTAGTTAATCTGTGACCCAACCCAGAATAAAGCAATTCAAACATTGTGTATCTTTACTCTCTAGATATGGAATTAGAGGAATGTCATATAACTGGCTGGAATCTTATTTGTCCGACAGAGTAGAGTGGACGTAACGGATTATAATGAGCAAACTAAAACATTAGAAACATTCCAATCTTCGCTTATGTTTAATAGGAATGGCGTGCCACAGGGCAGTATTTTAGGGCCGCCAATGTTTGTACTCTATGTGAATGATTTTCCGGAAGTTATAAACCATAAATGTGTACTGTTTGCCGACGATACTACAATTATAATCAAAGGACAAGATAAAAGTACGTACGAACAAGAAATAAACATTACTCTTCAAAGAACTATAGAGTGGCTAGAGGCTAATAATTTAAAAGTTAATATTAATAAAACAAAATATATGCAATTCCATACCTATAGATCGAAACCGCTGGCCCTCAATATATCTTATAAAGGGGTCGCGTTGGCAGAAACTGACTGTGTTAAGTTTCTTGGAATCAATTTAGATAAATTCTGCTCATGGAAAAATCACATAAATGAAATTTGTGCGAAAATAAATAATTTTATATACCCTTTGAGACGTATTAGCTGCGAGGTATCTAGAAATGCCGCAATAACGGCTTTCCATGGCTATATAACCTCCACTCTAAGGTATGGTATTATCCTGTGGGGTCGTTGTGTGGAGATAGATCAAGCGTTCGTAATGCAGAAAAAGTGTATAAAAGCTATATTCGGGGCTGAAGCAAATAGAGTCATGTCGTCCATTCTTTAGGAAATATAAAATACTAACTCTACCATGTATTTATATATTAGAGTCCTGTATATTTGTTTACAAACATTAAGATACTTTTCCAGCAAGCGACAAGCTACTATGCCCCACGATCTATGTACACTAATAAATTATTCCAACCGAGGACGAATCTAACGTGTACAGGGCACAACAGCTATACTATGTGCATAAAATTATATAATAAAATTCCAAATTGTATAAAAACGCTACCATTTTGTAAATTTAAAAATAATTTGACAAAGTTTTTACTTGACAAATGCTTTTATAGTGTACATGATTTTTTAGATTATAAATTGTAAGCTTTATTTTTTTTTTTTTTTTATTGCACGGTCATTTTAAATTTAAATTATAATTGTTATTATTATTGTACTCTACCATTGTTGACATAATTTCTATTGACATTTATGATTATTGTGAAAAAAATGATGATAAATGTGAATAATACATTTATTTATTTTTCATGAGTAAATTGACATTTATTGAAGTTAATAATAACATTAATGGGATTATCTGGTTAATGTGAATGATTATGATCAATAATTAATTAATTGAAGTGTCTTATGTAACTTTGTTTTATATTTGCACGCCGAAATTAAAGGCAGAATAAGAGAACATTTCTGTACATTTTACCAACCTTCTGTACCTTATTTATGCAAATAAATGTTTTGTTTTTTTTTAAATGTCTCACTATAAGAACAAAGACCGCTTGTGTACGCAGCTCATCGCGTCACCGCGCTCAACAGAACCTTCAGTTTGATGCAGCTCATAAAATTGCACTCAATGCTCTATTTGTCAAGCGAGAGCTATCGAGCGCTGTCAAAGGAACCTGAGCTGTAGGTATAGCGGACGCTTTGGAATTCTTATTTACAAATAGCAACACAAAGTTACTGGAACTAGTCAGTTCGGCAAACAGTGTATGAAAGAGAACTGAACCAAATTCCGTAATTGATCGACGCGGTGACGTACTCACTTGGCTGAGTGGCACTCCGTATAGATGTGGTAATGAGTAGTGAGTGACGGGAGACGTCGGGAGACTGCGTCTTGTACGTGTAACGCGAGTCGCGACTCACACCGCCGCGTTGCGGTTTCATCACCGAACCACAAGAGTCGCGAGACTTACGACCTTACAGTATGGTTAAATACTCAAATGAACACAAAACTAACATTTAAAGGCACTCTATACAAACACACCTCTAATCAATTTTGAAGTCGTTTTGCTTTGTCTTGTCTTTGTGATCAAATTGCTAGTCTTGTGTTTTACCTAGTGCTAGCACTGTCCCCGCGACTTCGTTCGCGTGATTTTTCTAACGGATTCCTATTTTTTACTTTGTTTTTTCCTTTTTTTATAATAAAACATATCCCATATCAATAAGTGATGACGTAGCTGTCGCTGACGTAGCTTTCAGTTGACGAATTTTCAGAATCGGACCCGTAGTTCCAGAGATTAGCGCGTACAAACAAATAGACAAAAATTTTTACTTTATTATTTTTCTAATTATATTGCGTTTCTTGTCTTTTTAAACCAGTATTGTGTCTAGTTTGCGTAGTGTTTTGTCTTGTATTGGTTTTCTTATCTTTGTAAACAACTAGTGTTGTATCTTGTTTTCGTTGTGTTTTGTGTTGTATTGATTTTCTTGTCTTTGTATACCAGTATTTTATCTTGCTTGCCTTGTGTTTCATCTTGTATTTATTTATTTATTTTACTATTTATGTCCACACAGTAGACAACACAAGAAAAGAACATTATAAAATATGAGTATGAATTGAGTATTTATTTTCTTATCTGTGTAAATAAATACTGTTTCTTGCTTCTCTTGCGTTGTTTTTCTTGTGTTTTAGTAGTAACATCGGAACATGCAGGTGTATATTATGTATAATATAGAGTTCAGTGTCGATGTTAGATCACAAAAAAAATACTTTTATATTATTCAGATACATTTTTACCTGACGACAGTAAATGTTTTCTCACATAAGTTGATATAAATAAATACGAAATAAAACAACTCAGGATTAAAACGTTTTGAACCGTTTCATATAATAAATTAAAAAACGTTTTTTCCAATGAACTGATTTTAACAAACTCAAGTAACAGATGTTTTGTACATTTAAAGCTAACTAGCTGGATACAGCAGCTATGCGCAGGCGCCGGCGCGTCGACCGGCGCGTAATGAACTTAATGAACGTCAAAACAAAACAATCACTGAACATTCCGCATGGTTGTCTATATGTCGTCGGCACAATGTGTGATACGTCGCGTTGTCCGTTTGCAAACGCTCGCTATTATGTGAAACGTCGAAGCCAAAATGTTAAATGACTCCGCAATATGTAATTGACCATGACACTCAATTGATGATTCAAACACCGTTTACAAAACGCAGTGGCGAATTAATACATTATTTTCTACCACCTGCGGCTCTACTGATCACAACAAAAGCAATCAATGCATGAAACAAGTGACTGCCTTAATAAAGAGAATTTGATTTTACATAATTATGTCAAAAAAGGAACACTGAAAATAAAAGCCGTGGTAACAAGATAATGGTTTTATGGGTAACAACTATGTGTCCTACGTAATAGAAACTGGCGTTCGACGGACTCCTGTTGCGGGTAAGAATAATAGATAAGTAATATATGATTTGTCTTTTGTGGTATGACCTCTGACCTCTAACCTAGTGAATGCAACCAACTTGGATCAAGTGTTCGCTCGGCTCGCGCGTTTTGGTCACTGTTTCAACCTAACTTAGTAGGGTCGGGGTACCCTAGTGTCGTTACTGCGACCAAGTAGGACAGTATAGATACATACAGTGTATCTAAACTAATATTATAGACAAGAATTCAGTTTTCGTATGTTTCTTTGTATTGGATAAAATCGAAAAATTCTTAACTAATTTTAACAATCTTTTCAGCAATATGAAGCTACGTTATCCTCCAGTTGTTAGCTATTTTGAAGAGATCTGGATATTTCAAGCAACCCATCCGTGGACTTAAATCTTTGTTCACAGAGAGAACCTAAATGTACACAAAAGTCACCTGTTCCATCTTTTGGTATACTGGTCGGCAAAAGTCAACAAAGTCGGCTTATTCTCAAACACGACCTACCTTTTACACATTGTGACCAATATAAGTCAGACAAATGGTGGCGAGCCAGAGTCAGTACATATTAGTACGAGGGTGGCCAATGTGACCATCTGTAACGCAAATTACATTGTCACAATGTTTTGTTAAGATGTCGCCGTTTGGCAGCAAGCAGACTATACATCCGGTTACTAAGTAGAACAGTCCGAAGGTCAACCCTATGCAACGCGCGAGAAGGGACATCGAAACTGAATAAATAATTATGTTCGTGGAGAGTGGATTGCCCAGTAAACAATAGACGTACTATCGTGGTCACACGCCTGACCACCACTAAGTTCATTTTTGCTTGCTCTCAAAAGATGGAAGCGCTCTCTACCCCGACCCGTTGACTTCGCAGGCGCCAAGGGATTTTTTTTTTAACTGAGCAGGCGGGAAATTCCGCGATAGTACATACTGCTCATGTTTCATCGATATTGTCGTTAATATATTGGCAATATGTATGAGTGCGTGCGTTACGTCACGAGATGTCCTTCTGTGCCTGTGTGTAACATGCTCGCGGCCGCAGCAGTGCGCGGCACGAGCCAAATGAACCGGCATTAAGTTCAATACACCATTACATACCCCTCGTTTGCACACAACGGGTTATTATTTACTAACTGCAGTTCATAACACTGAATCATAAGCGCTTCATCTGAATAGCCTATGGCGCATATTAGATTAGCCCCAAGCCCCAATATAATAGTCGGATTAAATAATAGTAATCACCAGGGTGCACTTTAACGAATGCCACTTGTGTGACAGATCATCATAACAAATGTATGCACGTACCGCGAGTCGGCGACTAATTATTGCGTCACTTTAGTTCACGACGCGGACGTCTCGAAAGATCAACAAATGAGTAAGTACATTGCACAAACTTACAACATTGCTCATTGGGAACATTAGGACCGGAGGTGGAAAATAAGTCATCGGTGAAACTATAAGTACTCGTACAGTCAGCGGCGCCAAACAGCCGGGGAGCCCCCACGAGGTCGACGCACATGCAAACGCAAGTACACAGCATTCAAAATACCATTACAGAACACTTTTTAACTATAATCTGTAGTATTGTCGCACCTATACACGCTTTAAGGGCCGCCAGCGAGATGCGATCTTGTTGGCTCGCCTTTGGATAAGCTTGTTGGTATGATCACAAGACCGCGGTATTAAAGAGTGATGAGCCAAGAAACCAGGAAACCAGAGCGGTGAGTAAATCGCGGTAATCTTAACCATGGTTTTTAGTTTGCTGCAGCATAAGAACTATAGCCGCGGAGTTTAGGGCACGGACCTTGGGCGATCTCTGGCTTTCCTTTAGTGCCGTGCCACTGACACCTTCTTCTTATGGCCCTTTTTGACGACTGTCGTCCAGGTCTCTAGCTTCCAGGGCCTTTCCGCAGGCTTTTAACCCCCTCTGTATTAGGCCATATTTTTGTGGTCTTCTTCATCAGATAATTTTGTCCAGGGGAAGTTTCAACTCCATAGTCACAAGACAGGCATTTACCATGCCTCACTACCTTATGCAAATGTACACGATCTTCTCGATGTTATCGTGGGATCCTCATCTCCTAATTCGAATCTGAGACGGCGGTTTTCCTCACACAGCGTCGCCTTTTTCTCCGTGGTCATGGGAAAATAGCTTTAATATAGCACACATCATCATCTATTCTGCTGCCATTCTGGCCCCACTTGGTCTGCAAAATTATAAGCTATCATGCCCTGGTATTTAATGCGATGCGACTTTTCGACAGAGGTCAGCTAGTGATAAGATATTGATAAGTGCACTGTGCACCGCCACCGCGCCCGCCATCGCACCCGCCTCCGTCTGTGGTAACAGCGCACTCGCAACAAGTGCCCGGGTGACGTCACGAAACTATCATAAAATGTTTTAGTTACTCACAATAATAGTGGCCACATCTGGGCCCGAGCGCCGCCCAATAGATATTCTTAAAATGTTATGAAAAACCTTGAGACGTAACTGTTGTTAACTACGGATACTTAGGACTTGTTCATAAAACTTGCTAAAGTAGGTATACGTTGCAAAGTTACAAACAAAATAATAATGACTATGTTATTTAGGAACCCTAATAACCTTAAAATCCTTTTTAACTGACTTTAACAAATGAGGAGGTCATGTGGAGGCATAACGCGAATGGGTTGTTTCTTTTTTATGTTTGGATGTACACGGATTTCTCCGAGCTTTCTGGGCCGATTAGCGTAATTCTTTTTGGTTTGAAAGAGTATTTAATTTTATATTTATTTATTACTAGCTTTACCCACAACTTCGTTCGCATGAATGTCGATTATCGCGGATGCAATGTTCTTCCTTGGGGTTCAAGTTTAATCTGTCTCAAATTTCATCAAAATTGGCTTAGCAGATTAGCCCCAAAAGAAACATATAACAAACAAATAAATTAATGAACTCACTTTCGCATTTATAAAATTAAGTTGGTATGTAAGTATAAAATAATAACATAAAGTCTACTACTGTGTCACAATTCGCGTACCTCTACGAGTTCACTGATCTCATCGACCGTAGAAGATAATTAGACCTCCAGCTGTTCCAGTGCATCTCGTGGACTAATAGCCGCCTACCATTGTCCTACGACACTTTATCACCCACAATGAATTGGGCTCATCAAAATAATGCACAGGACTTTCTCCGAAGAACTGAAGACAACCACTCTTTAACCTCCCACACCAACAAAACCGCAACCAGCCACATGTTTACGAACACGTCACCTACCAAAGTTATCGAAGCACACAGTGAATAAGCTGCAGCAGCGCCTTAAATGTCTTAGGGCCGTAAGATCAATCGTAGTTTAAACCACGAAATAAAGTTTAATCCCCCGTCTTCGATTGTTTCCTAAGATCAATCGTAGTTGATCGACCATAGACAGTTTAAACTAACGATTATTTTAAACTGACCCAACGGTTCGGTTAAACTCCCACGTGTGGATTAAACTCTGTCTGTTGTTTTGTGTTTCTTTCAATGTGACTGCCCGGTTGTAAAATGTTTTGTAACAGTTTGCGTACCTGATACTTTTTTTGTGCCTATTCGTTAAGTTGTGAAGTTGCTTTGTTGCATTTTGTTGTTTTTGTTTTTGTCGTGGTTTTGATTTCTGGCATATTCCAGAAGTACTATTGAAATCTTCGGCTAATTTTGTCAAGTGTCCTCCTATAACTGATTATTTTACTACATCAGTTTTTTATTGTCCAAAACATTGGAATATCTTTTCACTAAAGTAGTTAGTAAATCTATTTCGAAAATCGAAAAGTTAGGCTCCCTCTTTTTTAAAATTACAGTAATTTTTTAAGGTTTTTATTACTACCACAGCAAAAACAAACAAACAAATACCACGCACGCACCACACACAACAAGCTGCGAATAGAGGAAGTAAACAAAAATCAACAAAACGTCAAAACTCAAATGTGAAACAGACAAAACATTGCCATTATTTTCATGAATGAATGAACAAAATTCGAAAATACTAATGAATGTTGCCATATGAACAAGACTAATCGAAGTTTAGCTGATCTGTTCATATTTTGCACTTGATCTTACGACGGTAGATTAAACCATGGGTCAAACTTTATCGATAGATTACGAAAACTGTAGTTTAAACTGCTTTTGATCTTACGGCCCTAAGTGTCCTTGCGCTCGTTCCCCATAGCTCTACAAGTAGAGCGCGAGTGGGGCGGCAGGCGAGACACGCGCGCCAACGAACTGTTTACTGCTTTAGTGCGTGTTGGATAGCCGCGTTCCACGTCCTACGACGTGCTACATCCGACGCGCGACGCTCCACGTGCGCTATTGCCTACTACCTTGTAGAATCTGACTGCATTCACTATCACTAGTCGACACGTCAATATGACTTCAGTAAGTTAGCGTAGAAAAAAGCTTTTTACAAAAAAGACAACCACCTTCATAAAGTGAAAAATAACTTTAGCACAGAACACACACTGACTTTAGTTTCGAAATTCAGTGGCTTTGTTCTGTTTGTTGTTTTGTATTGCCACCGACTTCCGAAACTAAAGTCAATGTGTGTTCTGTGCTAAAGTTATTTTTCACTTTTTGAAGGCGGTTGTCTTTTTTGTAAAAAGCTTTTTATTTTCGCTTTTTAGTACCTCCTTCTCATTCAAATCTATTACGAAGAGATTGAAAGTTAACTACTACAAAGATTGATGAAACTAAAACGTCGTCTATGTAAAATTTTTGGGTATTTGTTGATTTTTCAAAAAGTGCTGAATCAATTTCGATAAAATTTATATGGGACCACCCCTGAAGCATACCCTATCTATAAAAAAAAAGAATTTTCAAAATCGGTTTACGTTTGCCTGAGAAATCGCGTAACAAATCGCGCACATACTTAATGCAAATTTAAGACTTATACGGTTTTCTCATGGATGCCATGGTATCATGGTAGCAGGAGAAATCAGGCAACAAACATAAAAAAAAAATACAGACGAATTGATAACCTCCTCATTTTTTGAAGTCGGTTGAAAACATAATCACAATGTACCAGACGTCGGCTAGCAACGGTGGTTGTTAATATAGATATCTCCTAACATTAAGCATTGCGTAACTAGGCATTGGCTAGCTAGTCGTAAGTGAAAACGTACTTAGCTTTTTTATTGTTTACGTACACTCTCAATCATTTATGTCTGCAAGACACTATAATAATTATACGTAGAGTTTCAGATCAAAAGAAAAAATTCTTAAAAAAAATATGTTCTTTAAATCGATGGAACCATTTATTTAAACTTCATTCAGAACTTGGATAACGCTTTTTCAAATCCAACAAAAAAAAAACTATCGTATACCGTTGAAACCTCGAAAGATTGGTTTAGGTTAGCAAGACTATTTCAGTAAGAAAATGGTAAAATGTGTTAAATGGTAAGCATTTGAAGTGTAATGTAGCGGAGCGATCGATGCCCGCTACTGACGTAACGTAGTAAGATGCAGAAGATCCGCTAGTAGTTGTCGACACGGGGTGAGTCTCAGTCTCAGCCACCAGACACAGTCATCTTGCAGGCCTTGAGTTATTGTCTCATTCGCTGTTTGAATTGGACCTTCTGTACAAGTGAACTTGGCGGTGGTGTAGAGATAGGCTCGACGGCGGCGCCTCGCCGAGAATGAGCGCTATCACCGCGCTCTAAAGCGCTACAGCACTCTCAACCACCGCTTTATTAGCTTTCAACGTTCCATTTATCTACTGCTGCGCCTCACTAACTTACTAAACCACGTCAAGATTCAGGTACCCGGTACTTTTTGTTTTGTTTCTATCTGCTTTCACAGTCCGCAGTCACAGCCTGGTTTATCTCTCATGCTCATTATTTTAAAATACCACTCGTCATACTTGGTCCCAGAGCCTACATACCTATATTTACGCAAGGATTTATTTCATATAAGAAACCTATATCTAGAGAACAATCCACAGAAGAAACATTTTAATAACATAACTTTGTTCCACTGCACTGCTCTTACAAGAGTCGTAGTAGTTTACCTAGTTGTAGGACGTTAAATATTTACGGAAGTAATTTAATATTTAGTAACAACAAAGTAACAAAAAATAATCCGCAACAAATAGGTACAATGAGACCGTGTCATTAAATAGATATGAGTATTGCATTAGTTTGCTAAAGGAGCGTACGCGTCAGGAGTAGACGCGTGGCGCCGACATGTAGGTGATGCTGTGAGTGGTCTCGAATGCGCTGGCAGTGACATTGAACTAGCGAGTATGGGATGGTAAACAGCGGCACGCGGGACGAGGGCGCGGGGGACGGAGGGGGCGGCCCCCAAGGAAACCACCGCGACATCGACAATCTGCCGCATCCGCGCGGGAGCCGCCGCCGCGCTGTGACAGCTGATGCGTAGGACCCAGGACTTGATCACACGTGACAAATAGTACACACATATTTCGACCAGTTTTGACAAACTAGGGACATATTATTAATATCAACCTTTCAATCACAGATTTTCTGTCCATCTACTACGTTTGCTCTCCCTCTTTTGTGTGTATCTAGCCCACCAATTTACAATTATTGTGATTGTTATATTACTTTTGATTGTTATATTACTTATTTAAAAATAATATGTAAACTCATAAGGCATCAAAAAACTGTTAACGAGATAGGTACATGTCCCAAAGGTAGGTAGCATTGCCATGTTGTATGGCAATACTGATTCTTTGGCCAGGCCTGTAGCGAGTCGCAAGAGTAAGCCGTGTGGTGGCGGCCGCGAATAGCACCACCCCATTTCTACCCGTGGGCGAAACAGGGATTTTGACTTACTGCGATCGCCAACATGCATCGGCCTAGCATGGCGTTTACAGCACAACCCCCTCTTGGGGAGACTTATGCCCAGCAGTTGGCGTCTAAAGGTTGACACGATGATGATAATGTAGCGAGTCGAAAAGCAGTAGGTATTACCCCGCATTGTGCCTATGTAGGATGATGAGAGTGCCTGAAATCAGAGGCCCGACTCCCATTCTCCCACAGCCAGTAAGCGGTCACGCTGAACAGTTGGTAGACGTGTTGATTAGATTATTCAGCACAAATCTGGCGAACGGCTCATCCCACTGTCCCTGGGAAGATGGGTTCACGGCCCGATTTGTATCCGGGCAAGCCTCTTTCCAGGCGTCTACCGTAGGTACCGATCAAGCACGTCACTTCAATTTCAACCATTTCTAATGAACCCTCATTAGAAATGGTTGAATAAGGGGTTAAAAACTGTAGATGTAAAATATACAGTACATTTCTTCGTTCGTTCTACATAAAGGTATAACTATCTAGGTGCAATTGTATTTTAAAAAGCCGCAATTCTACATATTATATTATATCCTTCCCCACCGACCACCACCGTAATTAAAATGTATCAGTCGTTCTCTTCGGGTGTCTAATAAATTGACTTCGGATTAACTGGATCTACGACTCCTCGACTACGATGACGACTATTATGTAAATTTTTTTTTAAATATTATTATAGGCTTGCGTTTGACCGCAACTCACCTGATCTTAAGTGATGATGCGGCCTAAGGTGGAGCACGCTTGCCTAGGATAAACCGGTTCACTCGTGTCCTGAAGATACCCCGATTATATGTATCGGAGAATAGAGAGGCGGGCAGTGAATTCCACAGTCTGGCAGTTCGCATAATAAATGTGGAAGCAAAGCGCTTGGTTTGAAACCGTGGAACTTCAACCGTATAGCGGTGACGCTTCGCCGTATCCCTGCTGTACTGACAATGCAACACGATTAATTAAATACCCATTTTTGTTAAACATTTACATTTTTATGATATAAGAAAGCTGCGAAAGTAACTTGTATAATTTTCGCTTGACTCTATTGCGTGTCGGTTTTGTTAGGCAAGAGTTACATTCAAATTGTTTAACTGATTTACGCAGACGCAAAGTCAAAGATCAGTTAACAGTTGCACCGCACACGCCTCGGCCACACACGAGTCACTGTGGGATCGAAAATGAAGTGCATTTCTGGCCTAACATTCATTTGCTTTAATAGTATACCGTTGAACCCCCTGGTGGTTAACCCCTTATGGAAATTGAACCTTTTCAAGATTGAGAAAAATATTGTATTTTTAATTATTTTTTCCGTGTTTTATTTTTGTTTTTTTTCCAGACATAGGTAATCAAGACTTACTTAACGATGGACGATGAAGCTCGAATAAGGCGGTTGCTGAATTTAATCAAATTGTTTTCACCAAGGTACGAGTACTTTACGAGCTTGGAAAGCCTTAAAGTGGCGAAAGTTAGTTTTTAAGTTAATCAATATGTCCGGGGTTAAAAGAAGAGAAGAGCGATGGCGGTCCGCTGTAACATGTTGGCGCGCAGATTTGCCAGGTGTAGTTTAGAGGTAAAAATCACTCTGTTTAAGGCATTCTGCCAAACTCTCTACACCTGCAATCTGTGGGTCAACTACACGCAGCGGGCCATCAACGCTCTTCGAATACAATATAATAACGCGTTCAGGGTGCTGGTGGGGCTCCCACGCTGCTGTAGTGCGTCTGCGATGTTTGCGCACGCGCACACAGACGGCTTCCACACTGTCCTGCGGCGCCGCATCGCTTCGCTAATGTTTCGCACGCGTGGGAGCGCCAACACCATCCTGAGCGTGCTCAGCCACAAGCTGGCCAGCCCCCTCCTGGTGCACTGGGTTCAAGCACAAGTGCGTGTGCCCGGGGCACCAGTGACAGGCAAATACTTAAATTAGTTTTTTAAATGTAACTAACATAGTTTTAAGTCACTGTACTAACACTATTATGGACAGAAATCATGTCTGAAATAAAAAGATTTTATTTATTTTATTTATTTAAAAGAAATTTGTAGAATTTCAGTAATTTTAATAATAACAAATTAAACTGTTTAAACACTTAATGGGTGGGAATAAGAACGAGACAAGTGTCGAAACAAAGAAAGAACAAAGCCGTACCAAACTGCTGCCGCAAGTGAAACATGTAACATGTACAGGAACACGTCCTTGATGACCATACATAACATAAAGTAATTGCTATGCACTCAGATGCTGAATTAAATGACAAAAAATCATAGAAAGCACGGCGCTATATTTTAAAGACAACATACATATAATATATGAAGTTAATACAATTTTATGGACTGAGACCGTAGGGATGCTCGGCCTACAAAATGTCAGTTTGCATGAAATTTTAAAATTAGATAGAGCAATAATAATAATAACCATCTTTAACGTAAAAATTCTCCACACGCTACATTAACTTGGCTTGAGCCCGTTGATGTAGCTTAAAACTATCCAAAAGCTAAGAAACGTGAAAGTTTTCGTAAATAATAATAATAATAATCGTTTGTTTTAATAAAAAGACACATATAAAAGATATCTTAGAATTTAAAATAGAACACAGGTGCTCATTTGCCTGAACTAGGCTGGACTTGTGTTTCCGGGTCAGGAAGTGCCTCTATGTATTTGGAATAAATTAAGACTCAATTACAGTATAAAATTTCAATTAAAGTAAAACTAGTAGTAACAATATATTATATAGTTAGTAAGGAATGCTCACTTACTAGCTTCAATACGGTGCTCTTTTTCAGGTATCAGGTACAAAAGGTACTCCTTCTTCTCCATACAAAACTACGGGGGCAACTAGGATCAACTTTTATTATATGACGTTCTAAAGTGCCTTTTAGGGGCCTAATTGAAATAAATGATTTGACTTTGACTTTTCACTTTACCTTAATTAATAGAATATTTTTCAAAACAAATAAACATTTTTTCTTTAAAAATATCCTATAATGATAGTTTGCGGACGGCGTAAATCGGTAGGATGGCACCATGAGGAGATGCAACTCCATTCAACAAACTATTCGATATCGCACGAAATACTTCACGTTATGAGTAAAGTCTCGCAGCAGCAGAGTGCACACAGAGAAGTGGTGCAGAGGGGCTGTGAGCAGCACGTCATCACGTCGCATGTCACTCATCCGCGTCGCGACGCAGTGCGATCTCTCGCAGATTAAAAAGCCATTTGCGGCCATCCATCTAGCCAGCATGCAGCAATGTCGTACCGCGCCGCGCCGAGTCTTTTCGCCGCCGACGTAATCAGCGTAACACTGCACCGGAGAGCGATGTCACGTAGCGGTGCCCGGGGTGACCCACTTACAGCTGCAAGCGATCTGTTCCATGCTCTTATCGCTGATGTGCACCTTTTTTATCACACCTTTGGCAAAACTCGTTTCAAGATTCATAATATTATGTTGTTTCTCCTGGCTGAGTTGAAGAGAACTGAGATCGGCTGTCGCTAGTGCTCATCACTTCAGGAAACCGATTCCTCTAAATTAAATCTATCGAATATGTGTTGTGGAGTGCACGCACTGTTTTAAATCGAATTTTATATGTCGAAGCAACA
Organism: Charanyca ferruginea; assembly: GCA_947361185.1. Lineage (NCBI taxonomy): Eukaryota > Metazoa > Arthropoda > Insecta > Lepidoptera > Noctuidae > Charanyca > Charanyca ferruginea. Next base: position 28,883,947 of record OX376063.1, read on the forward strand.
TTTTACCTAAGTTGATTACACGTGATGATCGGCGGCCAGAATAATTCGTTGGTCAAATAATGTTTCACAAAAATATTATTTTAGTCGAATACTTATTCGGCAATAGATTCATTTAGTCACACGATTGCATAATTTATTTCTTTGATAAACTATAATTTTATTATCTAGTTATTTTGTCGTTGTATTTAATTATAAGTTTGCGACATTACAACGAATCGTTAGTAGATATTCATGTTAAATAGATTGTCATTGGGATCACCCCAACACGGTTTTCTTAAAACCTGCTGATAGAAATAGAAGCTCCGTCAACGTTCAAGCCAACAGTTTCTCTTCCAATGACTAGCTAACCCAAGAGCCAGCGAAGCTAACTCTGCATCTCAGAGCATGGTCAGGTTAGGGTAGTTAATCCCTTTCGTGCACCTTGCAGACAGAAATAGGAGCCCCGTGTATAGCAGTCATGTATTTATAATGTATTTGTCATTCAGTCGCCAGTAGACTGTTTGGCGTAACAAAAAGTTGAATTTATAGTCAAATTAGGGAATTAAAAGGGGCAGAATATTTTTGATCAATAATTAAGAATCGGGTCAACACAGTTTGGTATTTTCACAGATCACCGTGTTTCCGACTAGTGAATCTTATCTTTGGATCAATTTTATTTTCCAATTTTATTTATAAGTCTCTGAACTGACGACGAACCCACGTGGGTAGATGTAACGCTTATTTGATCAAGTGGGAGCATCGCCATTAAACGACCAAAATGGAGCTGTATCGCAGACTACATCTGTGCGCCTTAATGCCCTCGGTTACCTATCATAAGGTCGAAAAATATTTGACAGAATTTCATTTCACCTAAAACTTTTCAACTTTTCTCGTTTCGTATTTTTTTACTTCATCGAAGTTACGTCTGCCACTGTATTAGTTGACCTATTATCAATTAGCTTTTTTTCGTTGATCCGATGTTTCATTTGGTCGTTAAACTTTTTACCGAAGTTACACTTATCCGAAATAACATTTGTTCGAACATTCGTTATACCACTGTTTTAATTACCATATTTCACCAAACGCCTAGAAGTAAATATGTCTAATATTGAGTTAATGATAACCGGTACTCTACCAGAAAAAAAAATACGTCGTTAAAGAAACGAAAAATCAGAAAGTTTTGAAAATTAAAGACAATTTGAGTGAAATTAAATATTTAAAAGAGCTTTCAAAACGAATGTATTTATTTATTGGGTGTCCCCTTGTTTCGCAGACAGAAATTTCATAGAATTTCGTTTCCCAGAAAATGTTTAACATAATATTTGGTTCTCGTATTTTTATTTCGACTATTATTGTTTCAAAGACTATTTACTTCAATGAAAATTATTTCACAGAAACACAATTCAATTAATTTTTATTCACATTTTTTTGTTTAACAAACTTATCAAAAAGTAGAATTATTTTTTAACGAATATGGTTTGTATGTTGTATTTTTCCTTGGAATTTATTTCAACGAAAATATATAGAGATAAATAGAAAACAAAAATGTTGTCTTAAAAAGTCAATATGTTGTGCTACCAAAGTTAATGACAGAAACGAATCGCTGCGAAACCGACTCCACGTAGTCTTGTCTGCCCTACAACTAGAGTGTAATTTAAATCTGCGTAGGCGTGGAGGGGCGAGGTGGCCCGCGAGCTGAGGAGCAGGTGGTTGTAACGCCCGCCGCCGCGCCGCCGCTGAGGCTGGCCGGCGTAGCCGGCCAGTAAGCCGAAGCTGCGGTGGTGAGCGTGAATACCATCTGCGACGATAAGCTCGCGTGGGACCGCCGGAGCCCCGCAACGCCGGAGCCGTGACAGAAACTATGCCTGCTGCATGTTGCATGCTCGCTTGCATGATGCATGCTTGCTTACAGGCAGCATGCCTGCTTGCACGCTGCATGCTTGCTTGCACGCTGCATGCTTGCTTGCACGCTGCATGCTTGCTTGCACGCTGCATGCTTGCTTGCACGCTGCATGCTTGCTTGCACGCTGCATGCTTGCTTGCACCATGCGTGCTTGCTTGCACGCTGCATGCTTGCTTGCACGCTGCATGCTTGCTTGCATGCTGCATGGTTGCTTGCACGCTGCATGCTTGCTTGCATGCTGCATGGTTGCTTGCACGCATGCGCAGTAAGTTTAGTTAGAACTGAGAGTCCCATTCTTGGGAATACATTTTATATGAAATAAAAAATATAAGGATAAAGAACATTTGATTTGTTATTCTATGATATGATAATTCTAACAATAAACTTTATGTGAAACATAAATCAATGATTTGAAAATATTGAAAGTAAGTATTCTGCGTATTGATTATTCTATGAAACGATATTATTAGAAAAAAATTATTTGAAACGAAATTCTATTAAACTATTAGCTATGAAACAACGTACAACCTATTTATTGACAGTGGCGTTATAGAGAGCTAATTTCAGATTAGCTTCCTACTATTTCGTTTCATTAATTATTTAAATGTGGTCCCAGTAAGAAGTTTGCCAACAAAGATTTTTGCTTCAAGCATGCAGCATGCAAGCAGGCATGCAGCATGCAAGCAGGCATGCAGAATGCAAGCAGACATGCAGCATGCAAGCAGGCATGCAGCATGCAAACAAGCATGCAGCATTCAAGCAAACGTGTAGCGTGCAAACAAGCATGAAACATGCAAGCAGGCATGCAACATGCACAAGCATTGTTTCTGTCACGGCTCCGGCGCTGCGGGGTCTGGGCGGCCCCACACGAGCTTATCGTCGCAGATGGTTTTAACCTGCTCCTCAGCTCGCGGGCCGCCCCACCCCTCCGCGCCTACGCGTTCTTAAATTACACTCTAGGCGTAGGGCAGACAAGACTGCGTGGAGTCGGTTTTGCAGCGATTCGTTTCTACTCTATACTCTATTTTAATTTAATGTTGAAAATGCTACCAAGTAACCGGCTAAATATTTGTGATCAAATAATTTTCCGTAAAATGTTGTTTTGACGGGGTGAAAATATGGCAAATAAATCATTTGGCAAATGAAAATAGTTCAAAAGAGACTTCGGCCAATAGGAAAAAGTTATTTTGTAAATCGGAGAAACATAGTTCGGTAAAATAATACCTATGACACATAATACTTCGATGATCTAAAAATATGTCAAATAATGCATATAGCAAAAAAGACGTTGGTCAATAGTTTTCGGTAAAATGAAATTCAGACAAAAATAATTCGGAAGAGTGATCGGTTCCCCTTGCCCTCAGTCAGTGCCCTAAAACCTGCAACAGTTTTATTTAAGCCTGGCTCGAGGTGCCGAAGCGACTCTTGTCTTCAGCCCACACTGTACGACGAATATGACGACCTCATATTGATGGATTCTGTAAGGATGACCCGTCCTGTCCCACTTTGGCTTTAACAACAACAAATAATCATAATTATGTTATTTCAAATGTATGTAAAGTACTATGTATTGTTGGTATTGGTAATTAAAGCGCTGGATCTCACGTCGCGCACGTGGTGTATCAGTGCGGCGATGAGCCGACATGACAATCTGACATACGATACGAAGCGCCGCCGACGCGAGACGTGAACACACTTGAAGGACTTCTTTGAGACAGGCGATGCGACGCAACGCGGCACCCTGTGAGGTTATCAGGCTTCACCAATATTCATATAGGAACAAGTTAGTTTTACCTACGAAGCAGTGATTTGGTTTTACACAGGAGACCTGTGATCTATTATGCTTGGAAAAACTGACTGTCTATATATACCCACCGTCGCCGTCGCCGAGAGTGATTTTCTTATTGTTTCCCTTCAGTTTGCATCACCTAGTAAGTAATACGATACAAGTTAAAGACGATATAGGTAAAGCCAAAAATATTTTTTAAAAGATACTTTATTTTTTTTGTGTTTTTGCTACACATTCATCTACACCTACGTGAAGGTAGGTAATCATCATATGATGAACACTGCCAAACCTAATCAGTACTGAGCTAGCATATTTAGCTAGCTACTACTGCTAGTATGAGAGCAAAGGTGAATCATAGATGTTTAGAGATGAGCAGGCGATAGATGAGCGTGAGAGCCGTCGAGGGGCGCGCGATACGGACGAGGTGACGCGCGCGGCGGGTACCTGTCCCGAGCACGTTTAGCTAAAGGTTACCAAGGCACCAAATCATGCGGAAAAAGAGCTTCACGGAAACTGCTACTTTAAATATTTTTAAAAGTTTATGAATGGTTAGCGGTACTTGGAAGTCCCGTCGTCGCTGCACCGGTGCGTGAGCTGAGTATCGGTGTGACATCAAAAGGATTGAGGAGCAAGTCAACGCTCGCACCGAGCACACTCCTATTTATATCGCGGCGGTAGGACACGGCGGCGCGGCGGCGTCCGTGGGATGCACCGGAACAACACGGATAATAGCTCTAAGTGCACGTTCTAATATGTACGTGATACCACTTGTAGTAACGAGGAACAAGTTCGCAGCTGCTTGCTGTACATACCTACTAGAGAATTACGTCAATTATCAATGGGCAGAAGTTTAGATAGCGGTGAATTTTATCAAATAAGCGTAAGGTCAACTTTGAATACCAAATCCGTCTGACAGTCTGTCTGTTATCATGCAGGTATTTAGTATCCTGTTTTCCATCCTTATTACAATGTTATATCTTAAACCGTCCCTGTTCTATGAGATACAGAGCCCAGTAAGTACATCAGGTCCCACCTGTTACTTAAAATGTTTTCCAACGACGTGTGTACTAATACTGTGGACATGTTCTGATTGCTAAGTTTTTCGTGTAAAGCGTATTACTTGTCTTCCCTTAATAGTGACATCTGCTGCATAGTTAATGGTGGTTCTATAAGCAGGCTGACCAATATTGAACAATTATTGAATTATTGTAATATGACGACACCGCTTGACTCATTGCACTCACATCGACCTTCACACTTATCGAGTACCGCGCTTCGAAGAAATGATAACCATTTGAGGATAACTGAAGTTGATAACTTTGGCCATTCGTGGTACATCACTGACATCACCTACTTACAGTCCAATAGTAAATCATCTTCAACGATTTGATTAAGTAAGTAATTAACCAACACGCCTGTTAGTGTTCCCCGTAGAAGAAGGAGCAGGCCGTGTGCCCGTATTCTGCTAGTCATATTTAAGTCGCATATACTTAAGTATACTGACTTTATAAATAACATTTTATTTGATCAAGGTACCTGAATGGTAATTCGAGATATTATCTATGTTGCATTGAAAGAGCTACTGTGAGGAACTATAGCTATAGTGCGCTATTTGCGTGACACGACTCACGAAACAAGTGATATCAATTGTGCGTCGTGTCATAACACGCCGCTGTCCGCGGTTATTCATAGACGTGACGCCAAGCGGAGGACCACCGACATATCGCAAGTATTGATTTTGGTAATAAGTAGCATATTATCTAACATCACGCTTTGCACCCCACTTGTAACAAGAGGCATTCAGGATTGATGTTAACCAAATCCTTAACTGATACAAATCTCAATCGGACCATGATCACTTAATACTTAGGAAGTAATGAACTATCCAATCGAATCTGGCTCTTCCATTCCCAAAACCCTTTCAATATATATAAACACATCGTCGATAGCACGAAGTAAGTATAACAGGTCGATGGTCACGACGACGTCAGCGGCCAGCGCAGGCGCTGCAGTATGTTGTAGCCAGTTGTTGTAGTATGTTGTAGTATGTTGTAGCTGAGTCCATAGGCCCGGTTTCCTCCAAAGAGGAGGGGAAATGTCATGTCTCTTACAAGGTTACCTATCATAAGGTCGAAAAATATTTGACCGAATTTCATTTCACCTAAAACTTTTCAACTATTATCGTTTCGTTTTTTTTTTACTTCATTAAAGTCACGTCTGCCACTGTATCAGTTGACCTATTATCAATTCGATATTTTTCGTTATTCCGACGTTTCATTTGGTCGATAAACTTTTCACCGAAGTTAGACTTAGCCGAATAACATTTGTTCGAAGTATTATGATTCCAAACATTCATTATGCCACTGTTTTAATTACCATATTTTCATTTCATCAAACGCCTAGAAAGTTTGTGCACACTATTTCATATCTGCTTCATTCTGCTATCTGCTTGCTTGCATGCAGCATGCAAGCAAGCATGCAGCGTGTAAACAAGCATGAAACATGCAAGCAGGCATGCAACATGCACAAGCATTGTTTCTGTCACGGCTCCGGCGCTGCGGGGTCTGAGCGGCCCCACACGAGCTTATCGTCGCAGATGGTTTTAATGCTCACCACCGCAGCTTCGGCTCGCGGGCCGCCCCACCCCTCCGCGCCTACGCGGGCTTAAATTACACTCTAGGCGTAGGGCAGACAAGACTGCGTGAAGTCGGTTTTGCAGCGATTCGTTTCTGTCACTAAAATTTTGTAGCCTATTGATTTTTTATGACACTATTTTATTTTATATTGATAATGCTACCAGGTAATCTTATATATAAAAATCTTCTGTGCGTGTGTATGAAAGTGAACTCCTCCTAAACGGCTGGACCGATTTTGATGAAATGTTTTGTGTGTGTTCCAGTGGATTTGTGAATGGTTTAGATTCACAATTCGACCCGATAGGTGGCGTTGTAGTTCTAGGACTTGTTTTTATTTTCAGGCAGGACAACGTCTGCCGAGCCCGCTAGTATTCTGTAAAATGTTGTTTCGGTGTGGTGAAAATATGGCAAACAAATCATTTGGCAAATGATAAAAGTTCAAAAGAAGCTTCGGCCAATAGCAAAAAGTTAATTTGTAAATCGACGAAAAATAGTTCGGTAAAATAATACTTAAGACACATGATACTTCGATGATATAAAAATATGTCGAATAATGCATATAGCAAAAAAGACATCGGTCAATAGTTTTCGGTAAAATGAAATTCGGAAAAAAACATTTCGGAAAAGTGATCGGTTCCCCTCTTACAAGCATCCGCGTCGTAATCAGACAAGGTTGTCCTACATTACGACTACCGAGCGCAACCGCACAACCAGCCAAATAAAAATCATAGTGTGTGATGTATTTATCGTACCAGATTAAACTAAGAAAGTTACGTTTCTGTGAAGTATTACGATTCAGTCAAGATCTGCCTGTTTTCCTACCGTTGTCCGTTGTTCATTGATTACCTCGTCTAGTTCAGTCCTGGCGTCTCTGAATAATTCTTACCAAACTGCGGCGCCTCCCGTTAGCTGTGACGCGACAAACTCACCTCTGACATTACACGTGAGTACATACTGCTGCCCGAACGAGCAGCTCGTTATGTGAGTAAACACACACGAATATAAATGTAACAGTCTGAAACTATAGTTGCTCATGCTTTTTGTCTTAATCGCTTCGTTTACTTTCTTAGTCCAACAAACAAGGTTTACTCGAATAGTGTCAAACATTATTGCTATGCAAGCAGAACTTATTGGTTTAACTTGAACCACCCACCATGCGCATACAATCACGGGTAGTCGTCAGCACGTGGTACTTACTGACGGATCTAACGTAGTATTACCACAAGTTTTCCTTAAAATCGGGGACTAACAGGCTCCTAATTAGTGTTAGAGATATCGCTTACAATACACGACCGGGTTCGTGTTTAGAAAGTATTTTGCCTTTTGTAAATTATTTGCAGTGTATATTGTCATGTCAGGTTCTTTGTTCTGCTCGCGTTCAACCCTCGTCTCGTCTGAGAGTTGTTGTTACACCGTTTCCGTCCGTAATGACAGTTCTCCCGAACGTCGCATCGTTTCGCTGCGGGTAAATTGGGCCGCAGCGAGAAGCCCATTGTGACACGTTGTGACATGATTTCGACACGTTTCGAGCGAAAGCTGAGACGTTGGTCGGTGAAACTTGTGCGAGGAGTGTTGATCCTCGTCATTACACTTGAACCTGGATTGTAATCACCGCCACATACACCCGATTGTGATCTATGTGGCAGGCATATTATATTGTACTAGCGACCCGCCCCGGCTTCGCACAGCTGCAATGGTGATAGGTACTAAATATACTACAGAATGTCTTTATATACAACGTTCACAGCTTTTTTGTCATTAGACAACACAAACATGTTTTCTTTAGAAGTTACTCTTGAAAGAGCGACATATAAGTAATTGGCCATGTGAAAAACACTCAACGCTCAAATCTAAGCGCCAGCCGCTCTACCCCCGCTTTTTAACACTGTGATATCTTCTAATATATTGGTTTTAATGGTATGCTATGAAGGGCAATTTTGATCTACATGAAATGCACAACGTATCTAAGACATTTAATTTGGTAAGGAATAAAACAGTATTGTTTAAAATAGCTTGGTAAGTAACCCATATCTTATTTGTAATATGTAAAAGATCAAAATGGTTACTGTGGGTTATCCTTAAGAGCTAAACATATACCAGCGTGGACTTTTTTATCGATCTCCTTAAGATATACAATTCCGTAGTACCTTAATTTGATATATCTCGTAAGGTTTAGCCAGTGTTTGCAATGTAAGCGCACAAAAATAGGTTTATTACGACCTCACATTACTCTTGGAATTTCTCGGTTTTCTTCTACTACATATAATATGCATGTATTATACCTATAAACCTTTCTCTTGAATCACTCTATCTATTAAAAAAACCCGCATCAAAATACGTCGCGTAGTTTTAAAGATCTAAGCATACATAGGGACAGACGCGGCGGGGGACTTTGTTTTATAATATGTAGTGATGATAGTGAGAGTGAAGTGATAATTCGTCATTATACAAACGGCGTTATCCGTTTGCAATCGTTCACTGAAATGTCGAAGGTAAACTATAAAATGACTGGCATTATAATAGTTTCATGGGCGACATGAAGTATTATTCATGTCGTCCTTGAAACTCAAATGCCGAGCAAAAAAAAAACAAAAGAATAGTTAAATAACTCCTTCGTTATTCTATCACCTGTGGTACTGCTACTGCTGCTGCTACTGCTGATTTTGAGAAATGCAACTTTTAACTTCTTTAGGACTAAGATACAGAGTTTACTATGTTTTATGAATATCAAAAGGGAACCGTAAAAAGGAACGTGAACCTGAGATAAAGTTTTTGAGGTTACCCGGGCCACAAGAAACAACAAACAGACCAAAAATAAAATCATAATTACCTATGTGTCCTGCACTAAAGTTATTTAAGGTTTTTTAGTTTCTGAAGGCTCATTCATCTCTTTTCAACCTACTTCAAAATAGGAGGAGATTATCAATTTGTTTGTATTTTTTTTTATGTTTGTTACCTCAGAACTTTCGACTGGGTGAACCGATTTTGATGATTCTTTTTTATTTGAAAGCTGGTGCTTCCAGTGTGGTCCCGATTTGGTCCAGTTCTGACAATGGCATCCATGAGAAAATCATTTATAATTCTTAAATTTGCATTAAGTATGTGCGCGATTTGTTACGCGATTTCTCCGGCAAATGTAAACCGATTTTGAATTGTCCATAAAAAAAAATCTTTTTTTTATGGACAGGGTCAGGGTATGCCTCAGGGGTGGTCCCATATAAATTTTATCGAAATTGAGTAAGTACTTTTTGAAAAATCAACAAATACCCAAATATTTTACATAGACGACGTTTTAGTTTCTGCAATCTTTGGAGTACCTAGTTAACTTTCAATCTCTGTTTTAACTGTGATGCCGTTTCTAAATAGATTTGGATGAGAAAGAGGTACTAAAAAGCGGAAAATAAAAACAAAGGCACCGACTTTCAAAACTAAAGTCATGTGTGTGTTCTGTGCTAGTTATTTTTCACTTTTTAGTTTTTGAAGGCAGTTGTCTTTTTTGTAAAAAGCTTTTTTGTAAATAAGGTTTCTTTTTAACTACCTATTTACTCATCTTAAATTAGGATTAGTTTATTTCTATTTTCCGCATGAGTCAAAGAGAGCAGCGCACGCAGAAGGCAGACATGAGTTAACTCGACCGATACGGTCAACGTATCTTGGCGGTACCTATTGAAGTTTGCCTATTGGCTGCGCAATGGATCTTTTAGGAACGAAATTGTCTACTGCGCAGCCAATCGGCTATCTTCAGGACCGCCAAGATACGTCGGCCGTATTGTAATTATAATTGTGAGGCTACTCTGTCCAGACAGATACATCGAGTAGAAGTATGTGTAATGTCACAATACCTACATGTATTTGTTGTTTCAGAAGTAGGTTCCTTTGATATTATAGAATAGAGTTGTTAGCTGTGTGTGTGGGTTGTTGTGTGTGTGTGTGTTGTGGGTGTTGTCAGCGTATCGATGCTCCATATCCATTGCATGGGTGACGCGAGTAGTAACGACATGCGCATAAATATCTGCAAGTAAAATTGGTGAATACCAAACTGATGGATGAAGGTGAGTGTGAGACACGCATAGGAAACTCGCGTACGTTGTTGACTGTCTAGTGTAGCGAGGTAGCTTAGCGCCTGCGGATTATGAGGTCCCGGGATCAGGTCCAGGCCTGGTCGGAGAAGCTATTGGATTTTTCTGCCATGAAATTGTCGGCTGACTTGGACAGTTGATTGTCCTGTGCCAGATCTTTGCCTGTTCGTGATTTGTTACTGCCCCATCGGACTTCATAGTCCGATGGGGAGTGACCGAATAGAATGACTGTATACAAACTACCGTTCTATTCCGTGTGGTGTCGGACGTAAAGAATAGCACCATCCCATATCTTCCCGTGCGACTAAGGACCTACCAGAGAATGGGCAGCAGCGTTCTCTGTGCCTTTGTAACAACCATACTGCGATCGCCAATCCGCCTGCCAAGCGTGGCGATTATGGCAACCCCCCCCCCCTTTGGGGAGGCCTATGTCCAGCTGTGGACGTCTTTCGGCTAAAATGTTGATACAAACTACCTATAGTTTGATGTATAATATTATGTCCTGCGTAGGTATTTTTAACCGACTTCAAAAAAAAGGAGGTTATCAGTTCGACCCGTATGTTTGTATGTATGTATGTATGTATGTTTGTCCGCGATTATCTCCCGTTTGGCTGAACCGATTTTGATGCAGTTCTCACAAAAGTGTATGTTACATTCTGGAGAAGGTATACAACAACTAGAAATTTAGAAAAAAAGCAACAAAATCCGAGAAGACGTTTTCGTTTCTTCCATCTTTTCATCTTTGGAGGACTTTCAATCTCTGTTTTAACAGTGTTACCGTTTATTAATAGATTTAGATGATAAGGAGACACTACAAAGTGGAAATTAAAAACTTTTTTGAAAAAAGAGAACCGCCTTTAAGTCGCCATTGAGATTGTGAGCCGTGACCCAAATTCGCCAGGAGTTAAATTATTTAGTTTTAGTATGACGCATCACGCTGCAGCACGCAGCACGACATAAGGGAGCAGCTCACGACACGTCGGTGAAGCGCACGCAAGCTCACAATACCAGGAGTGAATGACCGCGCTCGAACCAAACTAACGCGCTTCCGATTCTGAAACAAAACACTACACAAACTACTATAGAATTCCAATACATAGAGATCAATCTAATGAATAGGGGTATCGATCGCAGGTGCCGGAGGTAGGTACTCATTCGTACCATACCAACTCAATATTCATTATTCAGAAATTGTATTTGGTTCCTGCCCTGCACACCGCTTACCCAGTAAATGTGTGCGGTATGATTATGTGTAGTGGTCAACGGTCTGACCTTCTCTGTTTGTCTGTGATGTTGGTGTTCGGAGCAATATTGCAACCGAACAGCTCAGCACTTTTGTCTTTACACAATTAAATAAATGCATCGACCAAAAGTGCTACGCGTTAGTACGTATTCAGCGATCGCGTAACTCAAACCAATAACCAAATATTACCAAATCAAATCATCTTTATAGTGCTAAACTAAGTACTGACCATTTGTAGCTGTAGTGTTCAATATAACCTTCTAAACCATTTATTATCGTATCATTAAACCAGTAACCATTCTATTTCGATATCAAGTCCAACTAACCAAATACAACCAACCCAGAAAGTAGCGTCGTAGCACCGGATAACGCTAACTTTCTACATGGTCCTTCGAGCATAAGGGCCTCGGTTCGCGAAGTACAGTGAAGTGTTTGTGTACCGGGACCTTGAAACCAGTGTTTTGGAGTTTATCAGTTTGTAGGGAAATTAGGTAGGCAGTGAGACCAAGGCGGAGGGAGTAAGGAGCTGTGGAGTAAGGAGAATATAAGGTCAGACCAAACCATTTTTTAATTTTTTTTTCTAACGTCTATTTAATTGCGACTGAGAATAATGGAGCAGTTAGCAATCAACCAAACTGAGATTTACGACTCTCTTGTTAAACTTTTAACTAACATCAAGAAAGACGGGGCGGAACGAAAAACTGTAGATTACTGCAAGCGGAAGTTGGAGATTTTAGAAAATTATTGGAAAGAATATCAACGTAACCATAGAAAGTGCTGTGAACTTGCGGAATTTGACCATGTTTATTTTATTAAAAATTGTTTCGAGACGGCGGAGGAAGTCTATCAGTCAAACAAGCAACTGATTACTAAAACCATGGAGCAGTTATTGTCGAAACAACAAGGAACAAACCAGCCATTACCAGAAGCGGAGACTTCAAATCAAGGAGAGAGTTTTTCTCAAGCAAAGTCATCGCAACAACCAATACGTGAGACGTGGGGTCCACACGACGATAGTAAACTAACAAGAATGATAAAAAAGCAGACTATCAACTTTAGAGCTTTTACAAGAACGGTGGCTACCATAGAAATCGACCAACTACAGAACAAGTGGGAATTCGACGACGCTTTAAAGTCTCTTCAAAGTCGTTGGACTATTATCGATAGCTTGCACTGGGAGATTGAAGGTGAAGATGGGGAGGAGGATATCTGGTACCAAGACGAATTCACCAGATATGAGAAAATGTATAACGACTTGAAGAAAACCATTAATTCTAAAATGTGGTCCGTATCTCATCGCGACAAATCTACTCCTCAGATGGACATCCCAACATTCCAAGGCAACTACCACCAATGGACGTCATTTAAAGATCTGTTTACTGAAACCATCCACAAAAACCCATCGTTGTCAAATGCACAAAAGATGCAATTTTTAAAAAGCAAAGTAGCAGGAGAAGCTGAGCGTCTGATTCACCATCTTCAGATTAGCTCGGATAACTATGACGTCAGCTGGCAAATACTAAACCACAGATATGGCAACAACAGACTTATATTTACATCTCACGTGAACCTACTGCTGAGTATCCCTAGTATGCAGCAACAATCCATGGGAATGATCAAAAAATTGCATGACATTACCAAAGAATGTCTCCACGCTATACAAAACCTCGGCGTAGATATCACCACCTGGGACCCTCTATTAGTTATTTTGTTAACTCAGAAGCTTGACAGTGAATCGTTCGCTGAATATATTGAGTCGGTGAAAAATCCCAGGGAACTACCAATACTTCAAGAATTCCTGGATTTCTTGGAAAATAAGTTTACAGCCTTAGAAGCATCGAGGCGTAAACAAGAATCAAACAACCAAAAGATAAACACCCAACCACAAAACCATCAAAATTATCAAGCAAACCAGCGCAAATATTATAGTTCAAATTATAACCAGCAGACAGCAAATAAAAATATTCCACATAATATCAAAACCAATACGAAATCGCTCCACATTTCGCGGTCAATCACCTGCGCATTGTGTAATGCTGACCACGGATTATGGATGTGCACCCAATTTTTGCAAATGTCGGATGAGCAAAAATTAAAAACTGTCAACAATTTGAACTGTTGCACAAACTGCCTATTTAACCATTTTAATAAACCATGCAATTCCAATAAAACATGTCGCAAATGCAACGCTAAGCATAACTCATTACTGCATGAAGCAATTGCAACCAAAACCAGACCAAACACATCAGCAAAACCAAACCATAAAGCGGCGCACACACTTACGACATCATGCGTAACCAATGATGAACAGGCATCAACTTCAACCCATGTATCTTGGGATAACATGTCCGAAACTCTATTGGCAACGGCCTTAGTAATGGTTCCTGGATCAGATGGCACATATCATACCATGAGAGCTTTGATTGATCAGGGGTCACAGATTTCTTTGATAAGCGAAAAGGCCGCACAAGTTCTGAAATTACGTAGACAACAGTGTAAAGGAACCATATTCGGTGTAGGGGAGAAAGAAAACAGCTGCAAGGGAGTAATGACTATTCGAATTAAATCAATTTATAGTGAATTTGCCTTGGAAGGAGAAGTCCTTATAATGAACAATCTGATAAAAAGTTTACCAAATAAATCTTTCATAAAACCATCATGGCACCATATACAAAACATAAATTTAGCGGACCCAGAATTCAATACCAGTCGACCAGTGGACCTACTGCTCGGAGCAGATGTATACTGCAAGATAGCATTAGGTGGCCTTTTGAGAGGTGATAGCGAAGACCAACCAATAGCCCAGCAGACGCAACTCGGATGGTTGCTTTGTGGGACAATGACACCAAAATACAGGTGTAACGTCGTTCTACATAACATGGACGACTTACGCAGATTCTGGGAAAACGAAGACATCAACCAACAGATTGAAATGTCGACCGAAGATCATGAATGTTTACAATATTTTCTGTCAACAACAGAGAGACTAGAAAATGGGAGATACCAAGTCCGGTTACCATTCAAACCAGAAATCAGGGAACAACTAGGAGCCACTAAACCATTGGCCTTGGCACAGTATCGTAACTTAGAAAGAAAGCTACAAAAAGATCCGGAATTGAAAGCGGAATACGCGAAATTTATGAACGAGTATTTTAAATTAAACCATATGATACCGTCAACAACAAGCCTGAAACCCGAGTGCTATTTACCACACCACTGCGTCACACGTGCTGAGTCAACCACTACAAAGTTGCGTGTTGTTTTCAATGCGTCGGCTAAATCGTCATCGGGATATAGCTTAAATGACGTTATGTACCGAGGTCCCAACCTACAACAAGATCTTCAGGAGTTGATACTAAAATGGAGGCAGTATCAGTTTGTTTTTACGGCAGATATTGAGAAAATGTATCGGCAAATAATGGTACATCCTGAAGATCAGACATACCAGAAAATACTATGGAGGGATTCACCAGACCAACCTATCCAAACATACCAACTAACAACCATAACTTACGGTACAAAGCCTGCACCATTTTTAGCTATGATGTGCTTAAAACAATTAGCAACCGAAGAAAAACAAAATTATCCTAACGCAGCAAAAGCATTAGAAGAGTGTTTCTACATGGATGACTACTGTGGCGGAGCTCATTCCAAGGAACAAGCAAAACAATTGAAATCAGATCTGATGCAGCTACTCAGCAAGGGCGGATTTAATTTACGAAAATGGGCAACAAATGAACCGCAACTACTTGCTGACCTAGAAAAAGATTTGTGGAACAAGCAAATTTACGAATTTAAACAAACAGATTCAACAAAGACATTGGGGCTTGGATGGAATCCACAAAAGGATCATTTCATCTTTGAATCGAAACTGGAACCAGCATCTGTATCAAAACCAACCAAAAGGACGCTTCTCTCAGACATATCTAAGATATTCGACCCGTTAGGCTGGATTACACCAATAAGTATCACCATGAAGATGCTGTTTCAAAGTGTTTGGCTGTCAAGCCTCAAATGGGATGACACACTACCAGAGGAAATTGAGATCAAGTGGCAAGATTTGAGAAGAGAAATAAAAAACATCAACACCATAGAAGTTAAACGATGGCTAGGTACGAAGCAAACCCGTGACATACAACTACACGGATTTTGTGACGCGTCGAACAGGGCGTACGCTGCAGTTATATATTGTAAAGTCAGCACCCAATGTGGTTCTAGTGAGGTGACACTAGTGGCCGCAAAAGCCAGACTGGCACCCGTTAGCAAAGATATATCCATACCAAGGTTAGAATTGATGGGTGCACAACTATTATCGCAGCTGATGCAGAAAAAAAAAAATTGCCTAGAGCAGCACAACAAGGAAATATACTGTTGGAGTGACTCAACAGCAGTTTTAGGGTGGATCCAGGGAGATCCAGCGAGATGGAAACCATTCGTCGCTAATCGCGTTAAATTAATCACCAAGATAATACCAAAAGAAAAATGGAGTTATGTCAAAACCAGTGAAAATCCAGCTGACTGTGCAAGCCGTGGATTGAGAATAAACCAATTAAGGAAACATGAATTGTGGTGGCAGGGCCCCTCTTGGATTAAATCATTCCAAAACCATGACAAACCAGAAACCATCCATGAAACCAGTTTAGAGATAAGGCAGTCTAATGCAGTAGTGGTGGAACAACACCAAAATGAAACCATGACCATACCAAACATTATTTACCATTTACTTAACAAATTGAATTCCATCGTTAAAATTATACGTGTTTTTGCATGGATACTGAGACTACCTACTGCAAAAGAAGGCCGTCAGCCTTATCTCACATTACATGAACTCCGTCGAGCAAAACTGTTAATTATTAAAAATATGCAACAAATGGAGTTTGCCAGTGACGTCAGTTATTTACAAAATAATGGGAATGTGCATTCGAAAAGTAAACTCTTACCACTACACCCAATCCTAGACCAAGATGGCATCTTGCGAGTAGGGGGAAGATTAAGGAACGCTCAAATAAATCCGCAGATGAAACATCCAATCATATTACCACATAACCATCGATTAACCACACTAATAATAAAGTACGCTCATGAACTAACCTACCATGGTGGAGCGCGCCTTACTTTATCAAACATTCGTCAGAATTATTGGATATTCAGCGGATATATGGCCACTAAGAAATTCATACGACAATGTGTTACATGCAAGAAGCAAGAGCCCATCCAACTATATCAGCTCATGGGTGACCTACCCTCATCCAGAGTGAACCCGGAAAGCGCCTTCTATCACTGTGGTGTGGATTACACAGGCTTCGTCGAAGTGAAAGCGAACAAAGGACGCGGCATAAAGACTACCAAGGGTTATATAGCACTTTTCGTATGCATGGTGACGAAGGCTGTGCATCTAGAACTCGTGTCTGATTTAACCAGCTCAGCGTTCTTAGCCGCAATAAACAGAATGGCAGCACGGCGCGGAGCTCCACGCCACATCTACAGCGACAATGGAACCAATTTTGTCGGAGCCAACAGAAGGCTACAAGAAGAATATAACCAACTTGAGAACGTTTTCCGTGAGACATTCTTTACAGAGATAACAGAACTAAACATCGAATGGCATTTTAACGCACCATCTTGGCCTCATGCGGGAGGACTCTGGGAAAGAGCCGTGCGCAGTCTCAAACACCACCTCAAACGTGTGATCGGTCTACAAAAATTGACTTTCGAAGAATACACCACACTGTTAGCAAAACTAGAAGCTTGCCTCAACTCACGACCGCTTTGTGCGCTATCAGAAGACCCTGAAGATTTAAATTTCCTCACACCAGCTCATTACCTATCAGCACGACCAGGTTTAACCATAATAGATTCACCAGAAGACGCCAGAACCAGATGGCATTTAGTATCAAAATTATTTGAGGACTTATGGAAGAGATGGAGAACTGAGTACTTGACTCAACTCTCAGCCAGAAACAAGTGGATGAAAAACCAGAAGAATGTAAACGTGGGTGATTTAGTAGTCATACATGACGATAATTTACCAGCAGGAAAATGGCCCATGGGGCGTGTGATGGAAGTTCATCCAGGACAAGACGAACTTGTGAGAGTGGTGACTCTAAAAACCAAAAACGGCTATTTGAAGCGCCCTATAGTGAAGCTATCTGTTTTACCTATAGATCAAAATGAGCCAACCAAACCACAACAGCAAAAATGCGAACCATTAAAACCATTTCCAACCAATACCACTGAAAAGGGATCAGACAACCATCCCCGATCGAATACCAGAACGTCCAGTGTCTGTCCCAAGATAGGAAACCTTGCACTAGCATTATTAATATTCCTAAGTATTATAATACCAACAACGGCATCATATAACATCACGCAGTTAGATACCAACAAAACTTTGTACTTTGACACTATCGGAAAAGTACAATTGATTCGGGATAAGTGGAAACTAATCACATATTATAACATGTCTCCATACTGGCAAGGAGACAAAGCCATCAATGACTTTAAAAGTTATCTCGAAAAAACATGTGACGCAATCAAGGAACCAAGTCATTGTCATATGATACTCTTGCAAATACGTCACAATTACGATGAATTACAACTCTACAACCAGCTGTTGCTTAGCCAGCACTACGGCGAACGTTTGCGAACCCGACGCGGTCTTATCAACGCTGTAGGCTCAATTGCAAACTCATTGTTCGGAGTATTAGACGAAAGTTTCGCAGAAAAGTACAAGCAGGACATTGAACTTGTACATCGTAATCAAAAACACCAAGGTCAATTATGGAGGAACCTGACCTCTATTGTCGAAGCAGAGCACAATATACTGCAAAGAACAGAAGCGGTCATAGAAAAACAACACAAAATCATAAATAAACATTTAAATGCTTTAGACAACGCTAGCAGTAAGTTGCAAAAAGAAATCGATGCGATGTCATTACAACAAGACTTCACATTAGTATCGATAGCTACCATTAACATGATGCAAAACTTGAAACGGATACAGGACACGTTAATCGATATGATCTCAGAAATCTACCATGGTCAAATCAGTATGCACTTACTGACACCAGCACAGCTCAAACGGGAGCTCCAAATTATCTATGGCCAGATGCCTCAAGATTTAGGTCTGCCTATAGATAACATTGAAACAGACCTTCAACACATCTATCAGCTACTGAAAACAAAAGCTCGAGTTACAAAAGAATATATTATCTTTGAAATTACTTTCCCGCTCATAGCAAGAGAAAGTTTTCAATTATATAAAATTATACCAGTTCCGCAACAAATCAACAACAGCATGATCAGCATAATACCAATATCAGAATATGTCGCAGTGAACCTGAAAAAGGACGCCTATTTCGTACCATCAATTCATGAATTAGACACATGTTTGTACCATGGAGAATCCTTCATATGCGAAATATCCAAACCAATCCTTAATTTGAAAAACGACGAAAACTTTTGTGAAATAAACCCGATAAACCAAAAGTGCAAAACAAAAATATCGGCCTGCACAAACAGATGGGTAGAATTACACTCAACGTCACAATACCTATATTTTTGTTGTGATACCTATTCCATCAAAATCATATGTGACGATCAAGTTACTGTTCGCCAGCTGACCCGGGCAGGTATCATCAGTATGACTCAGAAATGTTTTATTAAAAGCAAAGATTTCTCATTGTATACTTTGCAACAACAATCCAACCTACTAAACTTCTCACCAAATATGATTATACCAGAATTAGA
Organism: Charanyca ferruginea; assembly: GCA_947361185.1. Lineage (NCBI taxonomy): Eukaryota > Metazoa > Arthropoda > Insecta > Lepidoptera > Noctuidae > Charanyca > Charanyca ferruginea. The sequence goes on from OX376063.1 coordinate 28,903,325, forward strand.
CCAGATAAACCATATCGTGAACATAAAAATACCATCCGAAGAAGAGTTACCAGAGAACACGGGTTTGAACAGATCTCTATCTATCCTTGGAGAACAGATCAAAACTCTTAAAGCCACCAAAGCAGAGGTCGATAACATATCAGTCCACGATATTCACCAGTACACTGTCGTATACATACTGCTGGGGGTTGTCATATGTGCATCGGCAGTTTGGATCTGGAGAAGAGCGAGAAGCTGCTCGCAGTCTACGGCCAGCCGTGCGGAGCCTCACCACAGACGGGTATCTGTGGCGTCGACATCAACCACGAACAGAGTGCATAGTGAAGTGCAACCGCGAAAGCAGAGTAATGCTGACCGCCAGCAAAGTGAGAGTGAACAGACAGGCTTAAGCTCATTTTTAGCCAGACGGTGGCCCAGTGCTATGCGTAGTGTTAGAAATAAGGAAAGAGCTACGTTGCCTGTAGTGCAAAAAAGACGCGTGTTAACAGTCGAGGACTCATTAGTTTAAATAACGAATATTTTAAAGCTAATTAACTTGTATACTTTTTAATTTTACTTTGTTTACCATTTTGTTTGTATGTTTTTTGACTTTGTTTACTTTGTACTTTATTTAAAGGTGATTTGATGATTATCTTTATTTCATTCTAATCTCATCTCGCTCTCGGGAATATGTTCGGAGCAATATTGCAACCGAACAGCTCAGCACTTTTGTCTTTACACAATTAAATAAATGCATCGACCAAAAGTGCTACGCGTTAGTACGTATTCAGCGATCGCGTAACTCAAACCAATAACCAAATATTACCAAATCAAATCATCTTTATAGTGCTAAACTAAGTACTGACCATTTGTAGCTGTAGTGTTCAATATAACCTTCTAAACCATTTATTATCGTATCATTAAACCAGTAACCATTCTATTTCGATATCAAGTCCAACTAACCAAATACAACCAACCCAGAAAGTAGCGTCGTAGCACCGGATAACGCTAACTTTCTACAGTTGGCACCTCACGGACGTACGGTGTACCGTGTAATGTCTGTTTGATACTGCGCTCAAGTTTTCGATGCACTGGAAATAATGGAATGTAACGATAGTACTTATGAAGTACCTACGTATTGTAGATAATACTTATAACTAACTAGTATGCTAATCTGTGTAATTGACAGCAATTGAAGGAGTGGTCTTGCATCGGTCGATAACTTGGGTAACGTTGGGAGTGACCTCATTCGAGTTTGTAATGGAAGGTAAGCTACCGAGGAGACTTGAAGTAGTTCCCAGTTACGTATTCAAGGTGTAACGACTGAGGAGCTGGGGAGCTGGGTAGTTAGGAAGAGCATCATTCAGAAGCTCTCCTCTCCACATTCACAGACGTCTCGCTCCACACTCATATCTTTTAGATTGCAGGAAGTGTTACTCAAATGAGAATGACACAGACTTCAACACACACAGACAGACTTCAGACTTCTTCTTTTGTGTCAAGTCTCATCTTTCGTGGCACGTACTATACTTACCAGTTATAGCTGTAAACCTCACGCTGTGAATCTACTCTCGATTAAAACATCATTTGTATTTATATTTCGCGTATTGAGATAATTTAAATATAATAGAGCCGTGTGGTGCCGGCCGCGAATAGCACCACCCCATTTCTACCCGTGTCGTAGAAGGCGACAGAGGGGTATTGACCAGACGATGGGCAGCAGCGTCCTTCTGATTCCATAACACCTACTGCGATCGCCAACATGCATCGGCCAAGCATGGCCATTATGCCTGAACCCCCCCTTGGGGGAGACCCATGCCCAGCATTGGGCATCGAAAGGTTGACACGATGATGATGATGATGATGATGATGATGATCTATAATATTATTTTATGGAGAACATCCTGTCAGCTGTCGTGGCGATCTGTCAACTTCTCTGTTTTTATGTAATTAAATACATTCTAACAGTGTTTTTCTTAAAGACACCACAAAGTATTTAAATAAAGTTGAATGAGGCTCAACTAACCAAAACCTCTACAGTACCTCGTCGATGACGAATTCCATAGGGTATTACATCAAAGTCCATGGTTGGGTTGGTTGGTTGGGTGGTTGTGTGATGAGCACTTGTGTTTGCCTTGTGTCTGGGTGTTGTTTATCTATATATGTATGTATTTACAAAAAAAAATGTATTTGTGTATGTACATCAGCTGTCTGACACCCATAGTACAGGGTCTCCCTAGTTTGGGGTCAGATGGCCGTGTGTGAAAATGTCCCCACATATTATTACTATTATATTATTATTATTATTAATAAAAAAATCAAATCAAATCACGTTTTTTTTAATATGGTTACAATAAAAAACAATCAGCAAGCCGTTCTTCTTCAGGGCCAGTGTCCAATAAAAACACTACAGAATAGAGTATTTACCATTCGCGGTTGTAGACACGCAGTCGTGTTCTGAACGGGTTCAATTGTTTACTGTTCTCTGTCGATGACACAAATAGAATACGTTGTTAAATGAACCCGGCGCTAGTAGCGTTGTGTCTGACGCACTTTGTTCCTGGAATTACTTCGACTTTGTGCTCGTCCTCCGGAATAATTCGTTGAGCACGTGTTGGTGGAGGTGCACCTGCTTCTGACGGCTTCACCGATCATCAATTTCAATTATTACTCGAGGGCTATGTAGTGTTTCGTGTTAGTTTTTGTTACCGTCTACCATCGAATCGGCATTAGATGCAAACGTTGAACAAGCTGCTGCTCATTAACTATTGACCTCGTTCTGAGCATTGACTTTAATCATTGTACGAGACGAAGTGACGAACAAATGCCAACCAGCTGCACGTCTATTTTACTCATTAATTTATTATTGTCATCACTTTTGATCAGTAGTGCTCGATTCACAAATACATCCAACTCTAGGAACATTTGGGCAGTTTCTGACGGAGACATTACCGAATTATGTATACCGATTATTTTATTTTTGTTTTTATGTCACTGTATTTGCTTACAAATATCGAATGTACACAGACACCAAGCCGCCCCCGACACGGAGATTCAGCGGCTGGTGAGCATCTCTACAACTGACCATTAACAGTGTATCATAAGACTGAAGCGTTACACTAAACATGACTCCAGCGATGTGAAGTACCTCTTACTACTATGTGTGTACATGATGCGTGTCGTAGTAAGATGGACGCCGGCGGGGCGCGCCGTCTCACGCGCCACTTTATTTTTGATCACAGATTGCACTTCCTAAATATATCCTCTCCTCCAACCCCCCGCCTCTCTCGCCTTTCTCTCCTTCTGGTGCAGTTCCGAGGCGCTCGCGACAGTTTTATTAATACACCGTAATAACAACAAGAAGGAACAGAATACTCCCTCACCTTCTTCATCATCATCTCAAGTGCACTTATCGGTGTTACAACCTCTTCTGTTACGTTCATTTTTCGCTTGCTTACTCGTTGCTTGTCTTTGCTTCTGTTGGTGTGTACTTTCACCTCAGTGTTAATCTTTTGCTTTTTGCCTCTTTTGCCTTTTATAATTGTGGTCATAAACGTGCCATGTCTAATATGACCAATCACGTTTGTTTTCCTTTTCTATAAGTGCTCTAAATGTCGTGTTGTTTGTCTTATTTCAGTCTCACAGTCGTAAGTGTAAATGATATTATACCATCACTCAACGATGCTATATTATGTCCTAATTTAAAGATATAGGAGAAACTTGAAACTTAAGCACTTTCTCAATGGTACACTTCGCAGCAAAGTTTAAATATTTGTAAACTTTTTGATCGGGTCACAAAATTTTGATTATGTATTATTTTTATGTAATCGACTTTTACGAAGTTTGTTGTGTTATTAATTCGCAACAATATGAATATAATTACTACAATACCATTCTACGAAATATAAATATACCTACCTACGTATTTGACGCTATTGACAGTTGTTGTAATTTAAATTTTACCACAGACATGCAGTTGTGTTCAAGCGACAAATAACGAAATCGTTGTTACCTGCTTATTAGTCTCCTATCGCCGAATCCAAAGCTTGCAGACAGATCTTATAACCTATATGACGTCACGCCCGTGACTCAATGGATTACTACTAAATTGAGTATGCAAACATGACACACGACGCGCGACGTCGTCGCTGTCAGCAACTCTATAATTATGATGCAAGTGATTAGGCAAAAAGACAAAAACGTCGCCAGTGCATCTAATCTATGTTTAATCTAGAAGAGCTCGGTGGTCCGGTGGACAGCGCAGAGGGGATTAAGTACTTGATGGATTTTATTAATTGCGAGAAAGTGGTGACGCATCCCAACACTGTGAATCCAGGGAAGTGCCGCCTTTAGTAAGCCGTGAGGCTGACTGTGCAATGGAGCGGAGAGTTATATGGGAGCAGAGCGGAGCTGTGCCAATATTAACCAATGGAATTGTATAGGTACAATTTCCGCTCCGCCTCAATGAACAGGGATTTGCGAACTAGTGTAATAATTCATACAAAACCTGAAAGCGGAGCAAAATAGCGGACCAGGAAACCGAAAAAAAGAAGCAGAGCGGCGAAGCGAGGCGAAGAAGCGAAAAATAAAATCGGCCGTACTGAACTGATCTCCCACCACCACCCGTCCAAATTCCGCTCCACACTACCTTGCTCTGCATCAATGGTCAGGTAGTCTAAGCCTACCGTCGTCGGTAACAGCTGTTTAGTAGCTTATACCCAGTTAAGCAAGGCTTTTGTTACTTGGTACTTGCCGAAGAGGAAGTATTATAACTATGAATAATTTCAACTAAAAGCGCTGAGCAACTCGTCGACTCCCGGAGAAACGTTATAACTGTCTTAGATCCCGCAGCAAAATTAAGCAGAACAGGGGGCCTAGACCACGACACATTTTCAGTAATGATAACGAAATTAAATAAATCCGATATGTATGGAATTGACATAAACTTTCAAAATGTCACGAGATCAATAGTTTTCAATCGCTAAGTGCTAGACAATGTCGAATCGCGTAACGATACGATGATGAAATCGTATGACTCGATCGATATGCCCATACAAATGCGTCAAGTGGCGCTCTTGGCAATCGAAATCACTGAGATCGACAACTTAGCGAACGCTTGGACCCTGTAGAAAAGCAAGCTTTATTTATTTTCGAAATCAATTTGACACGGAGCAATGGCCACTTTTCTAGCCCACCAGAACGGCGGAGGAATAGGCAAAACAAACCAACTTCCCTCCGTATCAAGCAGGAGACAGAACAGAACAAGGCTAATGGGCTCAAAAGAACGTTTAACGTTTACAACTGAGAGAAGCCCAGTTATCAAGCAGCACGGCTTACAATTAACTTTACTTAAGGTGTAGGACCCCTTAAGTAAAGTTAATTAACCACACACCACCACAAACCACACATTTGATTCTAGAACTATACTGATAGCTATGGCAAAACGCTGGAACGCACGAAAATTAGTTCTAGTCTCAGATATCTATGTTCTAGCTATCTTATATACTCCGTTCATTCTGAGAAAGAATATACTCCCTTAAGGGGCTATTAAACGACTTTTACAGATTTTAAACTGACAATCACGTCAAAATGTGCAGTGTAAATGATTTGAAAAAAATATGTTAAACTAGAACATTCTCTTAATCACTTAGTAAGTGAATATTTTTAATTATATTCATATTATATAGTTTAATTAATACGTGAAGTTGTGTCTGACGCGTATAAAACATTGACAATCACACAAAATCTACCAGGTATAATTAAACGAAACTTACACCATCTTACAGACAATTTTATTATCTATCTTTTAGTATACGCCTTTTTTAACCCCCGACGTAAAAACGACGGGGTGTTATAAGTTTGACGTGTCTGTGTGTGTGTGTGTGTGTGTGTGTGTGTCTGTCTGTGGCATCGTAGCTCCCGAACGGATGAACCGATTTTGTTTTTGTTTTTTTTATTTGAAAGGTGAATTAGTCGGGAGTGTTCTTAGCTATGTTTGATGAAAATCGGTCCAAGATGGCCGCCGCTACAAAATAGCCAATCACATATTTTTTCACAACTCCATCAATATGGGTATCAAATGAAAGGGCTTCACTAGTAGAATACTTTACACTATGATAAATTTCTAGGCCAAGATGACCGGCACCACAAAATGGCGAATTATATATACCAAACGCATTCTCAGGGTATATTTTTAATATCTTTGATATCTTTAATATCAACAAAAAAGATCCATGTGACGAAATACAACTTTAGACGTATCTACAACTTCTCAAAACCAGACTAAATTACATTTAAAAACTTTCAAATAAAAATTAAATTTAAAATTTAAAAAACCCCCAACGCAAAACATAAAAGCAATTATTTAGTAAAAAATAATATCTTTTGTTGAGCCATCAAATGTTTGTTCGTTGAAATGGCGCTATAATGTCGCGGCGGGGTACCGCTAAGTCAGCTATAGCTAAATAGGTAAAATAGCGAACTCATGGATTTGCAATGAGATTTGACTTAAGCGGTACCCCGCCGAGACATTATAGCGCCATTTCAACGAACAAACATTTGATGGCTCAACAAAAGATATTATTTTTTACTTTTTAAATAATTGCTTATATGTTTTGCGTTGGGGGTTTTTTAAATTTTAAATTTAATTTTTTTAATTTTGAAAGAATGCTACTTTTATTTATTTTTTTCGACTAAACTTTGAGAGTTTTGAACGCAAAACTGATGCAGAACGGACGCAGTCTGCGTCCAAAACTTTCACATTTAGTCGAAAAAATTAAATAAAAGTAGTATTCTTTCAAAATTAAAAAAAAGGCGTATACTAAAAGATAGATAATAAAATTGTCTGTAAGATAGTGTAAGTTTCGGATAATTATACCTGGTAGATTTTGTGTGATTGTCAATGTTTTGTCCGCGTCAGACACAACTTCACGAGTTAATTAAACTATTTAATATGAACTTAATCAAAAATATTCACTTTCTATGATTAAGAGAATGTTCTAGTTTAACATATATTTTTTTCAAATCATTTACACTGCACTTTTTGACGTGATTGCCAGTTTAAAATCTGTAAAAGCCGTTTAATAGCCCCTTAAGAAGATGTGTTCTACAGTCAGATGTAACAATTGACACCAAGACAAAGCACCAAGCTTGAATGAAAATAATTTACACTTAAAGTTGTCGTGACCTGAGAGAAATTGGGCAACACAGTGGTCCACCTCCATTTAAGTCATGGCCAGCCACTTACGAACGAATGAAAAGAACCGTTCGAGGTATCGGCTCTTGATGGCATTATCCCACCTACATATTGCTATTTGGATAAAAGTTTCACCTAGACGTCAGTCTGCGGTTTAAAAAAAATTAAGCATGGTTCATGGTCTCTCGAGCGGAATAGTTAATTGCAGTACGTCGCTGTATCTCAAGATCAACTGGAAGCACACCTGCGAGTGTCGGAAGGGCTTCAGTGTACAGTCCTATATAGCTTTACATAGTGACTACCTGTAGTAGATTTGTTGTCAGTTTTGAGCGATATATTCGTAAGTCAACATGGAAAGGTGTGGCCGATAACAACTAATTGAATCTGTTCCAATTTCATGTCCAACGTAACGGTTGAGTAGCGCCGTGGCGCGGGCGCACCCTGCACTTCTCTGTACCTACATAATAATATTACACTTCTTATTACATACTTATTGATTAATTCATATCGTAAATTCGCGTTGGAGTCAAAGGCTATATTTTATTAATCATTTTCATCGACCAATGCACATCCCCAACGTTCAGGAATATTTTGAAAGGAGCCTTGAGATATCCACCAAAATATTATCATGTAAAAAACGGAGATTCAAGTAAATAACTAAAAACATTTCGCCAGTGAAACGGTTTTATAAAGACTAGGTACAACGGAAGGTAAGGAAGCGCCCACAAGCGCGATGTTCATTTGAGGATCCGTTAAGAAATGATGACGCTAAATAGTGAACCTAACCACCAGATGTATTTCGCCGTGAAAATAGTAGGTATTATGTAACAATACCCTGTGTATAACATAATATACAATTATACATATAATATATAACAAGTTTCGCGTAGAATTACGGCGCTAAAACGATGACGTGTTTTCCAACGATTTGTACTCAATTAACAGTCGATGTATTTAAAAGTATTCAACCGATTTTGATGAAACATGCACTGCTTGAATATGATGTCTTGTTTTAAAAAAAAATCTGTACACAAAGATAAATACAAACATGGAAAGGTTATATTTGAAAATATTGTGTACCTAATTCCAACAATAATTATTACGGATCGAATTTATAACCTCAATATTTTTTTAATTTGGTAAAAATCCATGAATCTCTCATAACGCCCGAGAATTTGTACCTTCTACAAGTCTAATAAAATTGTATGATAGGGTGTTAGGTTTCATAGTGGAGCGAGCTCGCCTGCCACAGTGACTGTGACTCGGGCGTTATCATTAACATTTGTTGTTGCATTAGGTACATGCTCGTACAATGCGGCGCACGTATCAGCACATGATGCTGCTGGCCGGTCGTCGTCGAGTCTCATACTCTGCTGGTAAACCCCACTGCTACAACAACAGCACCGTTTTGTGGTGCCAGAGGTGGATGCAGCTGGCTTTGATGCGTTCGACCATGTGTCATTAAACTTCTTAACTCTGTTTCTTAACAAAACGGAAAGTTTACATCTGTTTTTAGCTGGAATCATTCCGTTTATGTCGTGCGTTTATAATAGGGCTATAGCTCTAGCCCCATTTTTATTATTATCGAGATTTTGTCCTACCTGAGAATCGACCCTAAGTACGCAGCTCCATACAGGTAGGCGCAAACTGGAACCAATGCTTTTGTTCGTGCGGCAGGTGTGGCAACTGGGCTTTCCAAATCTTCTTAAAACAGGTCAATATCAGATGAAAAGAGAACTGTCATGCAAACGTCAAGCGATTTAGTGCCTGAGGTGTGCGCACAAGGTGCATACTGTTACATACTGTAGCCTGGTCTTGCTTTGCATATTACCTGCTCTGTCATAAGCAGTTATTTATTATGGCCGGGTCCCGGGCTGTTTACGGCCATTAAAGAGAACTTGACACCTTAGTAAGATTTTTCTAGCTGTAAAGTGACCCGTGACCCTAACTGGTTGATAGTAAGTACAATACATTATCATTATTATAGTCCCAGTAGAGGTTCAGCTGCATCAAGCATATTACAAATTATCTGCTAATAGCTATTGTATAATGCTATAACACCACTAAAATAGTTCTGAACGCATACAGCAGACTAGAGACGTATTTTTTAACATCTTCTCAAAATACTTAAGAGCTATTTACTATGTGTAGTTAAACATTACAAACCAGAACAAAATTCGTTGTATAACATTCCAAGTGTAGTTTCTTTGCTCAAGTAATATTCCTTAAAGTTGTTTTTCTATATTTTTTGGGGGGCAATCGCTGCGTTATCACGTCGGCGGTGGCGCTCGGCGATAACTGTCGCGACATGTAATGCGCTCAATCTAGGACTCGCGATGTTTGCCGAGCACTCGGTAAGCAGTGAGGGCGTGTGTGCTCAGCACTCGCCAGTAATCGGTATCTGATCGTCGATCGTCGAAATCGTCGGAGGTGCGTCGCCCCCGCGAGGTTTGTTTCTAAATCTTATCTCGTGCCTCGCGTTTTATTATTAGACGCCACGGAAGGCAACATTCTCGACTCAGCAAATTTATCGTCATTTGAGGATCGGGTGATGCGTGACGGCTAATTTTGATTAAATGGTTAAATCAGTGTAATTTGAAGTGTAGTTGTTTGTTTGTTATTTGTTACAATACTTACCTATATCTTCTTCTTATAATAATAGATATCTTCGTCCTGTATCTACAAGCGTCTGTCACTCACAATAAATTATACATGTACCGGAATAAATTATAATGAATTGCACCGAGTTACTTTCACATCAGATTATGTCTGCATCAGTAAAGTTTAACAAAAAAAACAAAAATAATTAATAATGCAAGTTAATTAAAGATATTAAAAGGTGATTTTTTCAATAGGTACCTACGTTTTTACTCCGGAAGAATTTGTGAAAAAACGGGCCCGGGCTCTAATGACTGCTTCCGTGCAGTTCCTCATGCTACGGGTCATTATGTGGTTTATGAGGTTTCAGGCCACGTTCCGCCAATCTTCTTCTAATGGTTGAATCCCTCACAGTCCATCCTTGATTCTCACGGAGCCAGTGCTGCAGTTGAATAGAGTTAAAGTGACTATTTCTTAGAGAAACTGACGCCATATACCGGTTATCGTGCTCAGACGTGCCTGGATATCTACCAGATCCTGGACCACTAATAGATACACTCTATTGACAGCAGAGAGGTTAAGATGAAATCGTGCAGCTACAGCAAGCGGACAATGTCTTACTCTGAATCTAGCAACGCCACGACATGGGAAGCTTCCGTGGACAAGGTATCCATATTTGATAGGAAAAATTAATCGCTTTGGTAGGATGTCCCAGAGAAACAATCACTATTCAAAAAGATATCGTTTTTAAATGTGAACACATTGAAAACAATCTCTACATTAATTTATTGGATGCAAATCAAAAATTTAAATTCAAATTTGGAATTGTAGTACACCATTGTGTAGACTCTGCCAGCTATTTATTGGCGTATATTTTAATGATATCAGTCCTATTCTTTCAGAAGTCGAAGTCGATATGCTACTATACCACTGCTATTTAATTATAAACGTGAAGTTTATAATAGTAGTAGGATATTACACATCAGGCATGGCACTTCATTTCGTGGTCGCTACCGCGACTGCCGAGCGTGGAGTCCCAAGTTCGTTTTCAAGTCGTGCAAAGTGTCATTCGGTTTTTCCATATGGTTTTTTTCAGTAGCAGCCTGAAATTGGAAAGTTAGTGGTGTGATACTCACGTGCTCCAAAAAGCTCTTAAAATTTCTTTACATGACTGAGCTTTACGAGGCCAGCTGTCTCCCTGGTCATATCGGATTGCCATCTCATAGAACTATGAGAATAAGTGATGTAGTTGCAAGTACACAGCTGTGTTTGCGCATACACTTAGTCTGTGAACTGTCGTCGCCTGCGCCTGTAATCGACCCATTGAGAATGGCCGCCGTGGCCGAAACTAGGTCGAGAGAATCATAAAATACGCTCGAAAGCATGATTGTCAAATTTTTGGTGATAGCACTCTCAAGATGGCAATAGGCTAATTGATAGGTTACAGGCAAAGATCGTGATCAAGACTAGGATTGAGGTACTTATTACCTATTAATTGCAATATGCAACCGACGACCGACGTCCGAGCGTATCTATGTGACGCCCGCGTCGTACCTAAGTGACACTCTATAGCTCTCCCCCGAGTAAGTCTTACAAGCATGAAACCAAAGTTAAGCTGCTGAGTGAGTGAGCTAGCTATAGCTAAACATTACACGTTGCCCAAGCAAGGTCGACCATATGTGTGCACTAGTGCTGATGACTTCACGACGTTATAAGGTACGTTGGGGTAAGAACGGATCGGGGAAAGATCAGATGATGGTAATAACTCCCAAACGCGGCATTATTTTTTAATTCTGGCAACATAATATAAGACTCCATTTTGTTCTGCCCATCTCTTCAGTCTGCGGTCGTCGTTGCTATAGTATACACGTGTTTTTTAGGCACAAACGTAAAACTCAAGATTTTCGTGTCGAAATTGAAGATCCGGCCTTCCCCCAGACTACATTTTTTAAATTTAATGGTGAATATTAATTGTTTTTTCTTATACTTTGTGTATGAAATCGTTTTATATTAAGTAGCTGTTAGTTTAAACTGACAAATACAGTCGTACGATGACTGTAAGCTGAGATCCGGTGTTCCCCCGTGTGGTAGAAGATCGGCTTAATGACATCCGATTTTTCTCTGTCGTAAAAATGACAGTGAGTGTCAAACTTTTATTTAGGTTAAAATTACATTGTAGCTATTGATACTATGCAATTTTAGTTTCAAGGTATGTGTGTTAGTAGGTACCTAACACAGAGAACTATAAATACTGGGATAAGTACTTCCTTAAATACTTTTTAACCGATTTAAAAATAAGCTGACTCTTGTTATAGTTTTGTACTTAATAAGTACATAATAATTCTTTATTTCTCGTTTTTTGATTATTTTCGAATTCCTTTAGAATTTATTTTTATAGAAATGTATGTACCAAATAGTTGTACCAAATTTTAATAATTGTTATTAAATATCTCAATTATGTATAAAAATACTATCTAAGACAGCTGTTACTTATAGTTTTACATTTAATTCTCAATTAGTTACTTGTGAAATATTTACGTTTTAAATACTAACAAATATAATACAATACTACTCAAACATTTTTATTCATTTTATCCTAACCCACTATATACTGCTAGGATCTGGGACACTTGCAAAGCTAAAAATTCAGAAATACTTTCATACAAGCTAGCTTACATAGAAAGTTTGAGCAACATAATTTCTTCATTTGTGGTTATACGGGGGAAGATCGGACTATAAAAATAAAATAAAAAATATTGTGACTGTTATAACTAAACTACTTGTCTTTTAAAAAAATCATTTAGTACATTCATAGAACGGAAAAGAGCGGATATTTCTCCAATTAAAACCTTACGTTTTAAGCCATACAGTGGATTTTAGATAGTAGTCCGATGTTACCCTGCTATGGTCCGGTCTTTACCTGGCATTTTGATAAGCATACCTTATCTTCACATAGGTGTAACTTGGCAACCGCTTAAGTAAAAGAAACTTCTAAAATACTGATTAAAAGTATTTTTTTTCCTCGTCAATGAAAGATCAATTTCATTTGAAAATCTTCTATAGGAAATCAGGGACAGAACATTTGCTGGAACCTCTTCAACTAACCGAAAAACAGTCCGACCTTACCCCAACGTACCTTATATATTGTATGTGATGCATGATCTGGACAATTGACGCACTTGACACTGTAATGAAGCCGCCACGTGCCGGCTCTCAGACGACCATTATAACAATATTATGTAAAGTGAAGCTATCCCATCTTAAGAGTAAATAGTGGCCTTATTCGATAAGTAGATAAATCATTAAATACTTACATTATACCTTTATAATATCTTAGGCAATCGTATGATGAAGTATTATATATTTATTATGCACCTCTGCAGTAGTTGTTTTCACAAAAGCTTTTGTATCTAATGGTGCAGTTAGTGTAATTTTCTTTGAACCCAAATAAACAAGTGCTGTTTCTGTTTCTTTTAGATGATGTCACATAAATGTTAGCATGACATGTAGCGTGTAATTCAATACAAGCTATTTGTTCAGTCTTTAAGATCTAAGTTCTTTTGCATAATAATAACAATGAACATGTTGAGTGACTGCACTCATCGATCAGCGCTCTCATGCTGGCGCGGGCACGAGGACGTGGTTGTGTCATCAGCGACGTTCGGCATTATCGATTCGGTAGTAACTGACACCCGGCTAGTAGACGTCGCTGTGAGTGTTGTGACCGTGTTACTACTGACGCACTCATCCTGGCGGAACATTGACAAACTATCTCATTTATAGCCGCTTTAGACAGACCAGATCCTAAAGAAGACTTCACGTTTTATAAAGTTCAGCAGCGGGATGTGGGATGGTCGAGAGCATAACAAGTCATAAGAGCAACCCCACCCACGGCTGCAGCGCGTGCCGACGGCGACGTCCGCCGTGCCAGCGGTAGTTGCTAGCTCCTTGCCTGCTGGTCAGAGGCATCTCAATTATATTACTCGTGCCATATAATAACGTCAACCAACTCGCTCTACTAGAATATTACGATTGTGCCGATAACAATTACCATATCGTGTACGTTTGCGCTGTTAAATTTAGTTTTTTATGAAACGCTAATCTGTGATCGAGTCAGGACGTAATTACATCTTTGTTGTTACGAATAATTATTCGTCGTTGCTTCAGTTGCCGGGGTGTGAGGCACGACTTCGGCACCGCGTCGCACCGCCGCCGCGCTCTACCACGCATGTCTCGAGCTTTCAAATACTTGGGCATGCCATGATCATAAGAAGGTGATGCACAGGACAGGATAAGGTGACGATTGGTGAGCTGGATTTTAGGAGTATACATAAGTAGTACTTATATCTGCAGTCAAATAGACTGTAACACTAAATCTAGACTAAATGTCCAGAATGTTTTGAATAGTGTATCAGAAAAAAAAAAAAAAAAAAAAAATGTTTATTTCATCAACTAATATGTAAAAACACAGTTAAGTTTGGAGTCACCTTTTAAGCAAAGATTTGCTTGTATTAGGTGGTTCCGCTCCTCCAGTTTACATTAACTATACATAATATGTGTGAGAAAATAAACCACAGATAATTTTGAAAGCATGCAAAAGTATTTAACAATATTATACGTGTTGCAAAACAAAAAGAAGAAATAAAATAAATAAATAAAGTATGCGCGCAGTTTTGTGTGTGTGTGTGTGTGTGTGTGTGTGTAGGGTGTAGGGTTAGAGTGTGTGTGTGTGTGTGTGTGTGTGTAGGGTTAGAGTGTGTGTATTGTTGTGGGAGATGTTGTTTTGTGTGCTGTTTGTTTTAGTCTAGTAGCAAATTGTATGTGTAGATAATCTGTATTTTGGGAATTATGTGATTGTGTGGAGTATAGACTCTATTTCTTCATAACTTTTGTTCGTCAACCATTCAGTAAGTGTCTTTTTGCAGTCGTGGTATGTCATAGAGTATATGGTGAGTATTTTGTTAAGGTAATTGTATATACGAGAGGACTGCTTTGTGTATTGTCTTGTAGCAAATGTAGTTTTGACTGAGGGTTCTGGAGCTACATTTTCCTTCCGCCTAGTTTGTGTTCTGGGAGTGACAAAGGGGAGGGATTTATGTTTTTTTATTGTTATCTGCAGGACATAGAGCTTTCTAACTGTCAAGAGGTTCGAAGTAAGGTATAAGGTTTCTGTAGGAAATCTTAATGGTTTAAAAAACATGACTTTTAGTAGAGCCCTCTGTGCCCTCTCTAATTCTAAAAACTTTGTTTTTGATGCTCCACCCCAAATTGGCAAACAGTACGTCAATATAGACTGACCCAGAGAAACGTAAATTTGCTGGATTAGATCTTTAGTAGCTACGTGACGTAGAGATTTGAAGGTCCAGATTAATTTTCTGACTCTGTTCATTAACAGTTCTAGGTGCAAGTGCCACGATAGCCTTTGATCAAGCATTACACCTAGGTATTTAGTGCTACTTACTTTACCAATTTTTAAACAAGAGCAGTTGGTGTTAGGGGTGTCAGAGCAGGTATGGATTTTAATCTGGAAATCTTGTGATGGCTGAGTACGGTTGGAAATGGAGAAACATATGTAGTTTGTCTTTGAAACATTTAGCGTTAAAAGGTTTCGATCGAGCCAGGTAGCTATTGTAGCCAAGCCACGTTCGGCGGTGTGACCGACGCTGTTCCACGTTTCTCCCGAGAAAACAATTGCTGTATCGTCAGCATATGAAAATGTGTAAGCGCCTTCGATACACATGTTACATAGGCTGTTTATATAAATGAGAAACAGCGTCGGTCCGAGCACACTACCTTGTCCTACTCCGTATGTGACTATCTCTTCGGAACTTGTGACTGATCCTATTTTTACCACGTATCTGCGTTCGGTCAGGTATTCTTTGATTAGTTTAAGTGGCATTCCTCTTACGCCAATGCCTTCTAGCCTGTGTAAAAGTATGGGGACAGAGACTGTGTCGAAGGCTTTTTTTAGGTCTAGAAATACTGCCAGACACTTATCACGACTGTCCAGTTTTTCAGTGACAATAGATGTAAGTGCCAGGACTGCGTCTTCTGTGGACTTTCCCTGTCTAAAGCTATTGAACTACGAAAAAATCAACTACCTTCAAAAACTACATTGCAGTGAATTTGTATTTTGCGCTTTTTACCATGTACCCACTTCTTATAATCCAAATCCATTAAGAAACATTAATTCTAAATAATCTAACCAGCAAATTAATTAGTTTTATCATCCGTGGGTTCCCCCTTTCACTGCAAAATATCCACTGCTCGCCGATGAAGAGTTCCGTGGTGTATGTTCGATGTCCATGATTAGTTGACCACGAATAGTCAACTAACCAGCAATCACCTTTGATTTGCAGTACAATAACCAAATCACGATAGCTACGTGTACTACTAAACTTGCTATTGAGGATTTGGCGATAGACCATTGCCAGACCTCGCCTACACCAGATGTTCATGGAATTTATATGAGACCACATCAGAAGGACAGCTAGGTGCTATTTAAAAAGAATATCCGTAAGCTATGTATTTTATTATCTTAAAGCCTAAAGTAACCCGTCCATACAATGTCATGATTAACTGCTCGGTTCCTTGAAGGTATAGTGTGATCATTTTTACTTTTGAGGGTAAATTCGTGACTAGTCTGCAATATTGTAACATTGGTCTCATAGTAGAGTAATCCCACGCTAAACTGTAGTAGTAACCAAATGCCTCAAAGTCAAAGTCAAAGTCAAAGTCAAAGCATTTATTTCAATTAAACCATTTACAGGCACTTTTGAATTGTCAAGGAGTCGGTCAGTTAGTCAGAGAGTTGAAGCTAGTTGCTCGTTCCAAAACGTAGGTAGGTCTCTATGGAGAAGAACGAGCAAGAAACTCCACGGACACTCTTTTAAATCAAGTTTTTACAAAGTTTGGTTACATTCTTGTTGCTTCTATATGTGAAAACGATGAAGGTAATCTAACAATACAAAACACAAAAAAGAAGCAAGATAAAGTGGCATCTAATCCATGGCAGATAAGAGCTGACCAATCTCCACTGACAGCGCCCGTTCACGAACATGACGCGTGAATCAGCACCATTTAGCTCAACCATTTTGAAGGGAGCCTAATGATCCAACACACGCGCCACCATCAGCGAGACATTTGAGCGAGCATGACAATACTCCCAACCGCCATGTTAATTTTTGTCAAACATAAAGGTATTAATATACATGGCTCCATGGTATTCACATTTACAAAATTGAAATAATGCTGCTAAATTATACAAAACTAAGGTTTCCAATGTATATTATTTTATCATATGAAGTGTGATAAGTTAATAATTTAAAAATATCTATATATAATAATAACGATACTCGTTACTCATGTCAATAGAAAAAGGGGTAGGAAACATCCTTTTCTTCCAATTTGGAAATTCCCTAAACTGGCTGTGGAGCAGGACCAGCATTCAGCCAAGCATCTTTATCATTGATGTAATCTTCTAACTTATAATATGCTTGTCTACATAGTGTGCGTTTAATACATGTTTTAAATTGTTTTTCATTCAATTGTAGAATATCAAGTGGTATTTTATTATAGCATTTTACACAGTACCCCATAAAAGAAGTATGTACTTTTGACAATCTGAAGCTTGGCTGATCTAATTTGTTCCTATTTCTAGTATAAACATTATGTCTGTCACCTATTTTATTAAAAAGATGAAGATTTTTTCGAACATGCATAATGTTTTCATATATATATTGACAAGGTACCGTCATGATGTTAATCTGTTTAAACAATTCTCTTAG
Organism: Charanyca ferruginea; assembly: GCA_947361185.1. Taxonomy (NCBI): domain Eukaryota; kingdom Metazoa; phylum Arthropoda; class Insecta; order Lepidoptera; family Noctuidae; genus Charanyca; species Charanyca ferruginea. The sequence continues at coordinate 28,920,884 of OX376063.1, forward strand.
AGATTCGCGTTTGCGGAGATTATAGATTGCTCTGACAGCCCGCTTTTGCAGTATAAAAATAGAATCCATATCTGCAGCCCGTCCCCATAGCAAAATACCGTAAGACATGATACTATGAAAATAGCTAAAATATACTAGCCTAGCGGTATCCACGTCTGTCAAATGCCGGATCTTTCTGACAGCGTAAGCGGCTGAACTTAACCGCCCTGCAAGAGATGTTAAGTGAGGACCCCACTGTAGCTTGGAATCAAGCGTAATCCCTAGGAAAACAGTCCTTTCGACGAATTCAAGTATGTCCTTATTCAATACAACGTTACATTCATTACTCTTAACATTCGGCAAAGCGAATCTTATGCATTTAGTTTTCTTCTCATTGAATACTAAATTATTTACAGTAAACCAATTATGAATCTTAAGCATGGCGTCATTTACGTCGTCAAGGTGCTGTGCCCGTCTATTTACTCTAAAAATCAATGAAGTATCATCAGCAAATAACACCATTTGTGGTTGATTTTTCAGTAAATGAGGTAAATCGTTTATATAAACTAAAAAGAGGAACGGACCCAATATGGAGCCCTGCGGTACCCCCATTTTTACTTTTAAGCCTGATGAATTAACACCATTTATTTGAACTTGCTGCAGTCTATCACTTAAATATGATTTTACTAAGCTAAGCGCTTGTTTACCCAGTCCGTAATGCTCTCCTCCTCTATAGCCTCTCCTCTGAGCAGACCAGTAAAACTTATTCGTTACAATTTTGTTATAATCCGTATATAGAATAGAGTTATCAGTAAACATACATGACCTTGCGTTGGATATAATCCATACTAATCTCTTGTAGATATGTGAAAGTGGGTTTGTTTGTCTGTTACGCTCTCACGACTAAACTACTGAACTAATTTAGATGAAAATTGGTAGACTAAGCCTACTAGAGACTTGATCCCGAGAAAGACATCGGCTACTTTTTAATCCGTGACTTCGTTTGCACGGGCAGAAGCTTGTTAGAAAAAAATTTAAATACAAAAATTGTATTCACTTGATTTAATTTTGTTTACTGAGCCTTCAAGCATAAGCTCTATGCTTGAATGATCAGTAAACACGAAACGCACTGGCAGTCTGGCACAGTCTAAGTATTACCTAGTACATACAACGCTCTGGTTCTCATACTTCGCTCGCCCAGGAAACGTCATTCGTGAGCACTCCGCCCACTGCTCCGGACAACTCACTACATCTATCATTTATCTGAACACAGCCCTATACATTTCCTAACCTCAAAACCTCAAGTAAAGGTCTGATAGTTTAAAAAACAACTAGCTAAGTACGTACCTACCCAACTTTAACGAACATAGGCTCACCGACTACCTACTAATATAGGTCGAACCCTATACCTAGCTTACTTTTGTAAACAGAGCCGGTTTCGCAAGCCACTCGACGGCGTACAGCCGCCCATGCAGCGGTACACAGATACGAACAGACCTATCGAAGTGCAACCTCGGCGATGCGAATAATTTGCCTTTCACAAAACTGCACGAGGAGCCAGTCAGCCAGCCTACTCACGATTTGAGAGCAAGCAGAAAACAAGTTTATAGGGCAAGCTGCGTGCGGAGAGAGCCTCCCCCCCCCCTCCGGTACAGGCCGCGAGGCGCGCCGTCCCCCGCGCCCTACGCTCCGGCCGCTAACCGGTCTTTCCAACAGCTCGCCGATGCAGTCCGGCCAGTCAGCCGACGACGGCGCCACACTGAGCACGTACCGCGTGCCGCCCGCTCCGTGCCCTCCCCCCGCACACCTCTACGTATAGTCGTGCGACATTCGCCGCGACTAACCCGGATTAATCACTTGTGAAATTTGAAACAAATTGTGACAGTGTTGTTGCATAGCCTGTGAGCGATCTGAGTGCAACGAGTGTACAGTGTATAGTGGTACAGCCGGTTCAACTCGTGTTCGAAGCCGGTGCCGGAGCGCCGAGCAGTGTTTGTGGCTTAGTACTTTCTAAACGAGTCCCGACACACCAACACGGTGTGCATACTGTCCTACACACATTGGGATTTGATACTAAACTCTAAAGGTGAGCAGTGAGCGCGGGACTTCATAGAGTTCTCCAAGAATCTCCTCTAAAGCAAGAAATCTCGTAACTAAGTACTAATTAGATGATGAATAAGTTGTAATACAGGAAACAGCTTACTAACTCAGTTGTCTATCAGCCGACTCAATAGGTCAATTTCTCCCAAATCAGTTAGTAATTAAAGAATCATGAATTATCTTTGAAGAAATTAACTAGTTAAACTACGTTAGGTTACTATTGTTGCACACTCACTCAAATATTGTCGAAGTGCTACCAAATAAAAAAGGGTTGGGTTAGGTTAAGTTATGATTCATTAGGTGAGATCTGTTCTAATATCTAGGAAAATATGTACGTTCGTTCTGGTAAGACATTTCGCTTGCAACAAATTATAATTGTAAACTTATTAATCCAAAAGGGGTTTAAAATCATAACCCCGTTTGAGGAGCAAATACATTACAGTTCAGAGCGGATGAAGCGAGCACGCGTAATAAGCGGAATTTTGTAATTCTCTGTAATGACACTGTTCCTCAAGATCCTGGTCAAGATAAAGACCACATGCTAGAATTAATACCGATCTGTTAGGTACATACCTAGGCAACTTTATTAAGGTCGGAAGTCCAGAACAGTCAGAACTTCTGACTCATGGAAAACAAGTTACGTTCATCTGACAAACCTAATTTTGATAGATTCATTAGTTCCTATTGAGTGTTCATTCAAAGTGATATTTTTAAATCAACAACAACCGTTACGAAATGGATCCCACCTAAATAATTTGAATCTGAACCGAGCGCAATACAATGTCAAGTGGGTACATTCCTTCAGGATCAACTACAAGTGGCTATCTACATACATTAGGTATATACCTACTTATCATAATTGCATACATCGCGAGCTATTCCGACCTTCAGGCTGAGCAACACTTTGCAATGAGAACCCAAAAATATAAGGGATATAATAAGCTGTATTGTATTTTTGGAGCAATGGATTAAGTAAGAAGCCGAATGCCGGATGGATTATTATGTAAAAGGTGATACGGCTAGGAAGGCAGAGAATGACACGGAAATACGGTCAGAGAGAATGTTGACAATGTAAAGTAAACAAACTTGGAAATAAATACCTTCACACATTTTCTTCAACATTATAAGTTTAAGTTTTTCAAGCGACTACAACGTTGAATACATGAAGTGGTGCCTGCTATGAACACATCAAAGTTCCATTGAATACAAGCACAAAAACCTAAACGCACTTTTAGAGTTTTTTAATTTGAAATTCCTAAGCAAACGAAAAAATTGAAAATTTTTGACGAATTCTTAAAAAACAGCAAAGCAAAGTTTAGCCATCAGCCTACTTTATTTCGATTGCTAAAGATTTATTCGTGTAAGGAAGCAGTGGAACTGTGACAACCTCCATCAAGTAGTTAGGATTCGTAAATAAGAAGCGTTTGATAGGTCTGTACACTATTATTTATTTGCGTAGACATCCGTGGCCATCTCATATGTCGATTACAGAGGGTAATAGTAATAGGGTAGGGACACTGGCCTGAACCGTCAACCTCAACCTCAACCAACAGTGCATCTGGAATGACACTATCCACGCCACGTCGGTGTTTAATTTCAAAATTGAATGCCGATAAACGGACACCCCATCGAGCTAGACGATGAAATAATATAGTTTCAAATGTACATAGGTTTCTTATTATTAAGGATTCTCGTACTAAACTCTTTTAATTAACTATTAACTTGCAAAGTGCAACGTTACACCTAAACAGCATCCTGGTAAGCTTTCCCAGTAGCAGCCGTACGATACTCAGAGATCCTCGGATTAGGCTCTGTTCATCTGATATACTATTGTAACTCCTTGGTCAAAGTGCGAGATCACTGATACTCGTAATCATCATTTCTTTGTCTTCGAAACAGTTTTCGATCAAGATTAAGAAACTCTCGTGTGGTTTTTATAGATGCTTTTTTGGAAATTTTGCCACATGTGGAATCAGACCTCCATTACTGCATGCAAAAATGCCACCTAACTCAAATTAGCGGAGACAATCATTGGTATTATTTACAACATGGTTTATGTGACCCAGATTAGTCATACATAATACAATATCAGATAGTATGCGAGTTGTACACAAAACACACAGCTGTAACGAATGTACTAGAAGTAGTAAATGTTTTTATAACATGACATGCTTGTCTTAGCTAAAAATCATGTTCAGCACTTAGACACTCTAATGTCGGTGCAGTAGTTTCACAACAGTATGTTCGCAGCTGTTCACAGACTCTGAAATGTTTATTGAGTCCGACAAGTACCTAATTAAGAATTAACTCCATTAATACTGGTGTGACGCTATACACCACAGAAATAAATAATTACCTTAAAAATATAGTTAGCAGAATACTCTGCATTATAATATGAGAATTTCAAAATCTCAATAGGCCGAATTATCATTAAATGCGTTCATTTGCAAACAACCCTAGCCTAACAATTCATGAATATCTCATTTTGTACCCTCCTGATTACGATTCAACTCTTGAAGACCTATATTATAAACACCAATAACTTTGACTTTTCTGTTTATTACTGACTCAAACATATCCTATACACTACACATTATTATTTTCTAACTCTCTGTTCAATTTGGACTCTTAAGACCAACTTGTTGTTGTTTTTTTTGGTGTCAAATGAATGTCTCGTAGTCATCACGGTAGTAGGTACTGGTTGTTCTTTGGTTAAGGTAAGTAGTCAGCATATTCTTTTATAATGAAACACAACAAATAAAGCAATATAACGAGCATCTGAAACATGTTGATCAAACAGGTGAAACTAAGGATTACCTAAAACAAGCTGAACAAATCTTTGACATGACAGAAAAGACATTAAAGATACAGTGATCAATAGTACCTACATGTTCTATTTCACAGTTAGATCCTGGTCACTATACAAACACATGTATTTGTAACGGCAAAGGAATATCCCAGTTTGGAGGACCGAATTCACACTACCACGATCGCGTATCGCCGAAGCTATAGGATCTCGAATAACCAAACCTCTAATTCCCAAAATTAATCACGTAATAACGAATGCACGCTTCACTTAAAAGACTTATCGCTGCCGTAGCCACACGATCTCGTATAACCAAACCTCTAATGAGAAAACCTCTTTTCGTTGGAGCTATTGATTATAGCCAAAAATTTGATCTTATTATTACGTACACTACCGGCTACAGATATGAGTTGTGGCACGAAAAAAGGTGAAGAAGAGAAAAGTCAACATATTTTGAGCACTGGACATGTTGCAGTTTTTATAAGTAAATCAGAAAATATAGGTAGAGTTGACTTCACTACTCCCACAAATGTCTATCTCTAAAGCAATAGCTGCATTGAGATTATCAATAAGATAGCATGTGGTTTTTCTCGAATTTAATTACTCATCATACAGATTATAATGTAACATTGTAACCTTAGTGACCTTAGTTGTAAGTGCCTGCAAAACTGTGTCAAAAACACAGACTTTATTCACGAAACAGCCAATGTGTGCCATCTTGTGGCGGACTCGCGAACTCGCCAGTCGCTACTCGCGAGTCGCCAACACAAAGTAAGAAATGTCACAACGTGCTCTAGCCTGAACTGTAAACTTGTTGTTGCTAGCCGTTGACCACTTTGTTCTGGTGAGTGCTAGTTGAAGACTAGTCCTACTCTCAGACTACAACAGACAGATAGAATTCAACTTACAAGAATTATTGTATTTGCATGCCGCTCTGTCGGCGAAACTTGCCGAATCAAACATTTTAAATAATTTTTATGTACCGTTTTTCTGGCAAATATAGACGTTATATTCTATTCTATTTTATAAATAATCACATACATACTCTGCACTTCGATTTTACCATGGCGAATATTATGTCGTCCATGTATATTACTTTTGTTGTCTATTCAAATCAAATCAATTAGCAGTAATTCTCTGGAACAGAGACATTCTCTGCAGTATTATAAGCGAATATGTAACTACATAATACAAACTCAGGTAGTTCAGTTCAACAGTAGTACCTTTGTTTAACAGTCTTTTCAAACTAAAGCTGTTACTCTTAGCACCAGGATCTACATTGTAGTTACCAATAGACGCACAATCCAGCGTATCTTACAAAAAAAAAATGTTCAATTGTTTATGGATTACTAAATTTTTCAATTGTATTCAAAAAAGTTAGTCAGACTATCTAAAGAGTATTTATTTGTTACAAAATAAGTTACTTAAAGCAGAATTCTGATCTCAACAGAAATAACCCTCCTTCTGCAGCGCAGTCGGGTAAAAATACAAATTCCTCAATTGCACAAAATTTTAACTTGAGTCACTCCTAAACCCAGACTCAGGGTGGTCAAACACAATGTACAGCAAAAAGAATAGTACAATAGATCTATGATTAGGGCGTAGTGAATTATTACGGAACATTTGATTGGCGGCGGAGTCGGACAGCGGCGCCGGCCGATCGTCTTTGACTCGCGCTGGCTGCCTCTCAATTAATTTGATGGAATGTCTTCTATCAGTATTTATTTTGCCCTCTTTTAAACTACGCGTAATTAACGCCATATGACCAGTCGAGATGGTTACATGGCCATTGAAAATAAAAATATACTTAATGATGATAAATGATGTTGACCGATTAATTATAGGTAGAAAGTAAATTAATAAAAAAAAATCGTTACATCCTCTATCTCATGCGAATATGGCCCCATATGAGCTAAACAAAGTCGGTAAAGTGAACTTTAAAGTGAAAATTGAAGTGAAGTGAATTTTAAAGTTTCAAATGCTAAAATTAAACTGTTTTTATGGCAGAGAATGAACATCATCCACGCGATATTACCACAATTTTGTTAGTGCTTATAGTTTGACGACAGATGGTCGAATATCGTGCATGACAAAGTGGAAGCTTGTTTTCAATGTTGAAAAGTCGGAACATAGAATTATTCCTTGTAAGTGTTGCTCTCATCACGACGTTCACGGTACCCAGCTGACGCAGCGGGTAACCACCATCCGACATCTGTCGATGACACAGATGTCGGATGCTAGTAACCCGTCGTTTACATCTTATAGCTCAGGTAAAAAAATATGGCATTATCTTATCAATGGTTAGAACAAATACGGATATATTTTTTTACAGATTACGTCGGCGCTAAGAATTGCAGTCCAGCATTTAGCGATTACAATTTTTTAACAGCCAATGTGTCCTTGTTTGAGCTGTCGCCATCATCTTTGTGCGTGTTTCTCGATATCCATCTCAATCTCAATTTATCTATTCGGGGTCGGCGCAACATTTCTTCTTATTGCATACTAGCATCTTCCGCACAATGCATTTGTCGTTTTCCTTTTTCGTTGTACTACCTACTTCTCGTATTACTTATTACTTCCTCAAACCATACTTTCTTTACGACAATTCTCTTATCATTCTTATACCAGTCTACAACTAATTGGTTTCCACACTTCTATAACTTCTCAGTCACTACTGCAATACTTTCCCTTACATATTTTACCTCATTTCTAATTGTGACTATTTCCGTAACACCACATTCTCAAGAAATTCAAACTAGACATTCATTTTTATCCCTTTTGTGGTTCAAAACTCTGATCCTTAAAATACAGCAAGTTACATTATTATCATTGCTTAACTATTCCCGTAACTTGTCACCAGTTCTCCCTACCTATGTGAAGTCTGTATTTGAAGAATAATCAATTAACTAAATATGAATACTGTCTGCTTTTGAACAATCCTTTTATCAACAAAGCTATTATGTTTGCACTATCTACAACAGAAGTTGTAGTTCACCCGGCAATGATCGATGCCGGGGACCCACATTATAATAAGAATGTTAATAACCTAACCATCTATGAGAGCTAGCTATGGCCTGGCATTTTTAAGCAACGAATTCATTATTTTTCCTGTCAAGAAAAGCAAACAATTTCCAAAAACATTTTCTTAGATTCCTTAGAAATATTGATTTATGGTTGTAGTACCATATTCATACTAACTATGGTCGCCTGACCTCTTTGTGTGCGTAAATTGATCTTGGTACAGCTCACAGCTTTACATAACTATAATAAAGTATTTTTTGAACGTATTCTTGTTGCCCTAATTTTTATTGCAAGACTTAATATTTACACGACTGCCTTAAAAAGAGTAAAAGAGGCTATATTGCATTCAGGGTCCCTTTTTTCCATCATAAGTTCTAGGTGCCTAAGCTGAAATAGATTTATAGTCTATCTTTGGAATGCTTACGTGACGGCAGATGACTAACCTAAGCAACTAGCCTCAACTTTCTGACTGACTGACTCCTTGACTATTCAAAAGTGCCTGTAAATGGTTTATGTGAAATAAATGATTTGAGTTTGAGTTTCAGTGTTGCCTTCAGATCAAACCTTGAGATGGCATGATATCTAAATAACAAAAATCATACTTGAAATATATTCAAGAATCAGGATGTCTATAGAAATCATTAGCTTCGGCCCTCCACCCGCGCCCGCGTTTATTTCAAATATACCATAAACATATCCTCGGCACTAGTGCAGTGAGTGGTGTAGTGAGTGCATGCACTAGTGCATACACTCGGTACTAGTGTATCCGTTCTATCAGCGAATGATTTTTGACTTCCATACTTGAACTCTTGCAAACAAAAAACAAACAAACTTTTTATAAAATAGTTGATAGTTTAGAATAAGTACGTACATGTTTAGGTTACGATGGGGCTGGCATGGTCTTATTTGTGACTAAAAGCCCCTAAATAAAATTAGAAAAAAAAAAAAAAAAAAAAAAACTTTTAAGAAATACTTATTGATACAGTCCGTTGTTTGTACATAGTATACGTATAGGTAGGTACACAACGGAGTTACAGCTAATAGATGGCGGTAGCTGTCATGTATGTTATTGAATACTTTGTTTACATACTGAATTCTGATCGGTTCTAGTAATTAAGTGCTAACATGGGCTAAGTTATTTTGTTACTAACTTAGTGGACCTCTTTGTAATCTGTTAAATTAATAAATGATAACAATAGTAATAAACTGGGAATAATATTTGTAGTTTATTTAAAAAAAAGCGTTGCTCTACCACTAGGTATTACACGTGTATCGTATTCATGGGTGCGTTTACAAACATTAGTCACATAAACAGTCAGAGCAGACCCGGAACAACTATGTACCTGTAGCCGTACGGAACTATTAGTTAATTTGTGCCTGCAGGCCAGACAAATATTTGTATCGTACACACGGTTACACATCAACCTATGCATTTCCAGTATAAGCTGATCTCAAATTTTAAGGAAATTCTATACGATGCGAGTTCAGCGTAAACTGGAAATGTATAGCTTGATGTGTAGCCGTGCGTACCTATGAACTTAGTACTCGTACAGCAGGAGATTTTATTGCCGAAAATTGATAAATACTACCTAACCATAATATTATCATTAGATGAAATGATGGTAAAGTTTATTACTATTCATCACCTTAAAAACCCATTCCGTGCCGTGCCGTCAGAATGCGCGGGGCCTAAGTTATCTCCCAGTGAAACATAGTGATCTTGATTGTAAACATCGTCGACCTGCTTACTCTACGCAGTGCTCGTCACGAGGATCTATTCTCTAGACACAAGCCTACACGACCTAGCTTGTCGTGGTTTAGTAATACCCATGCTTGTAGCTGTTTCGGCTGTCGTCCTACTCGTGAGGTGAATGAAGAAAGCGTCCGACTTACGAACAGCGCCTCGTGCTTGCGAGAGTTGTGTAAGATGCAGCTTATCGCGTGCTACGAGCGTGTGCGTGCAGGAGACACGTTGAGTTATGCTCAGTTCATCGGCCGCCGGTTCATAAACAAACGCGGACAGCGGCCGAGCGCCGCCGCGCCGTCCCCGCCTCCCCTGCCTCCCCCGCCATCGCGCCACCTTTAGCCTTCCTCTTCGAAACATACACATTCACAATTACTTCATACTAGGCCCTTTCTTCTTTCCATTACGAGCTAATCCCAAAATGTAGTTTCGAATCTAAAGAGGTTTTAAGGAGAGGGTTTCAACACGTTACAAAACGCGAACTTTTTTTAGGCTTGGTATGCACCAAGTACCTAGTCGTATTGTGAGTTATTACTTCCTACATACGTTTGGTCCGTGCTTGTCCTTGAGCATGCCTCTTGTGCAACCAACTGCTTGGTCAATCGTCAACAATGCGATCAAGAAGAAATAATCTGCAAAGCATTAAGTTCGTATGACAGCTTTCTATTCTTTACACAAGGTATTTAGCATTCGAGCCTTACGTTTGTTAGCACCATGTTCGGAACTACTCTTATGCCCTAAAAAGCACAACCAAGGATTTTAGCGACGAATTTTTGAAGGTTGCGTGACTTGTGTGCTCAGTGTTCATAGATAGAGTGCGGTGCAGTGTTACCAACCCTTATGAAAATATTCCCCTAATTTTTTTTCTGAATCCCCCTAAAAACCCCTAAATACAGAATTTTATATACCTACTTATTTCCTAAACTTTACGTACATTAAGTTAGTAAATTATATTATTGACTAAATACAGTAATTTATCATGCTAAGATGTTAATTTATTTTTAAAATCGCATCTTTATCCCGTTCCTTATTTTCATTTGACGTCCCACTTTTGAAGTCATACATACGTACGTTGAAGTTCTTTATCATATCAACAGTGGGCTCAAATTTTACACACGATTCATAATCCCGACTCCCCTTTCCCCTTCCCTCTTATCCCGGAAAATCGTACCATCATGACACTCTGTACAATTTTAAGGGATAATCTGTTCCTCAGTTTATTTTTAATTGTCCCTTATATAGAAAAGGCACGCTCAGAGCATCCTCTAGATGCTCCATCCTCTTCCTCCCCCTCCTCCTCCTCCATCTCATGCTCCATCCTCCATCCTCTTTAGATATTTTCAAATCGTTTGCAGTTACCAGCATCGCAATCGATATGTACTGCAGAAGATGAACTCGAAACATGTGTCAATGTTTTTTATTTTGCAGTTTATGCCATTCCGAAGTCATTTTTGTTGCCATAATTGGAACTCCATCCCATTTAAAGTGTCCCTAAAAAAACCCCCAAAAAATTTCAGCCCCTAAAATTGTCCCTTTTAACACTTCTAGCCCCTAAATTTGGGGGCAAAACCCCTAAGTTGGCAACCCTGGTGCGGTGCTGACGGCAAGGCGGGCGCGGGGGGGGTGCAACAGCGGGGCCCGCACGCACACACGTGCGCGCCCGCCTGTTTGTAAACACGGTGCGGCAATGTGCGTGCGCGCAGCTGCCGGCGCCCGCCCCCCGCGTCCCTCGCCGCGCCCCGCCACCCGCCACACACCGGTTGTATTTATTTGCCCAAACAGTCCGTTGCCTGTGGGATGTCATCGTGCATACCTGAGCGAACTTTCATCCATATGATATGCGTCCATTTCTTACACGTGACGCAGCTACTCGTGGAGCTGGATGATGTTCGATGCAGTATGATATCAAAGTCCATTAGTAACTTCGGACCTGTTTTTTTCTAAACAAACAAAACAGAGCAACTATGACATTTACGGCAAACAACGAGCGAGGTTAGGCCGATGACCTGCGCTCACCGCGCTGAGATCATCTCTGCCTCTTTATGAGATTTCGTTGTATGTAAGGTCAGAACTTGGTTTAATAAATATTAGGTGTAAGGCAAAAATAACCTACTAGTGCAAGTTCTTTAGGTAGGTACCTACTTAACTGTGCGTGTTGTATGAACGGCATCATTATAAGAAGCATAAACAAAGGAAGCCGAGCACCTGGGCGGTGGCGCTCCGTAGTTATGTCTCGAGCCACGTGCGAGCCGCAGAGTAGTGAGGGTGAGACGTGCTCTGTCAGCCGAGCGTCGAGCGGCCGCGTGTGAGACTGTGAGCGCCGCGCATGGCGCATAGCTCACCGGTGACGTCACGGACTCACGGGCCCAGCACCCGCCGACCGTGACGCCCCACTTACACACAATCACCAGCAACTACTGACTGACTGCACGCACAGTCGCACACCACACTAACAATGAACTGCATTATTTATTTATCCCATCGTAGGCTTAGCGCTTAGACCATTTTATTGGTCTGAGATCGTAGGTCTGTACATTTATCTATTAATGTAAATAAACATTGTTACGTTATTGCTAAATGTTACTAACCATAAACAAAGCATGTCTTGTAAATTATCTCAGAGAACAACAAAATACACAGATCTGTGTCACTAGCTGAGAGTGCGGAAAGCACGCAACACGCGGCGCTCAGCAGTCTTGGCATCAAATCGCGCTAGGTGCTTTTAGTAAGTACGCCATAGAATATATTGAGATAAATATATAGTAAAACGAATACCGTTTAATTGGCTGGTTCACACTCACACTGACACACTACATGTCGTGCTGAGATCATCCACAAAAGTTCAATGCTCTGCCATCATAGTAGTGCTTTGTTACTTACGCACACTGCGCCGAGCGATGTGGACGCGAACGAAACAAATGCTTATCGACAACTAGATAGTACTTAGTAGGATTATACAAACACGCGTGGAGTGTTATCAGTTCACGGACGGCAAGTATGAAGTAGGCCAACATAGTTAGAGAGGTGCGAGCAAACGCTGTACTGAGGCCGGCGTCCAGCGTGCAGCGAGGTTTAATCATTAATGTTTTGGGTTCTTATTCTGTGTGATTTCTAACTTTCTCGTATTGTCCCCAAATGTGACGAGTATGTGATGAGATATTTGGGGCTATTACAAGACGAGGGATGATTAATAATCACCGATCATGTTAACGTTGCACGAAGCCCATCACATGATGGTGTAAACGTATTGAGTATTGAGTAAACGCTCTCCTAAAATAATGTCCTCTATTTTATAGCTTATCTTTAAATTGATCCAAGTGAGTGTAGTTACTACATGATAAATTAAGTGCCGATGTATATTATTATTTTATCTTGGCTTTGAATGTGAAGTATTGAATAAGCTTCGAAGGCTTCCTAGAGCTGATCATTGCTTACCCAACTAAATACTTGGGCTCTTATTGTAATGACTACCACAAATATCTACGAATTACGTGATTGCTTGCTACCTGCAATCCCCCCACCCACTCTCGTCCGTACTAAAAGCCGAAACACCTTTACAACCCCCGTATTAGTTTGTCAAAACCTTTAATATTTATAATTGATCATTGATCATAAATTATAATTGGTACTTTTGGGTACTTTTCAAAGTAAGAGAATTTCAATTAAAAAAATAAGATAAATATTCGAGTTTATTGCTTTAACAAAATACAGAACGACAAAACAGCTTATCTCTTGCGGCGCATTTATCACGATTAGATCTAATGTTTGGCATCGTAACGAATACAATAAGTAAATAGATAAAACAATAATGAAAATGGCGCTATATTGTTATAGAGTGTTGGCTGATGAGCGAGTGTCTGTGTTGGGCTGTGGCAGGAGTCCGTGCCCCGCGGTGCCGGCTACGCTACGGAGCTGGTAATACACTGCTTCCTAGCGAGTGTTTACCATTCTTGATTGCGTCAGCGGTGTCAGCCTAAAACTTAATCAGAAGCGTTCATTATTTGTAGTACAGTATAGTGATGGTGGTGCTGTAATTTTGAAAGTGAACATTAATTATTATTATTATAATACTTGGTAAAGGCATCAGGGTACGCAGGACATGATGCCACTTGTGAAACATCATCACATTCATTAAATTCAGGCTAGAAACTAGTGTAGTAATTACCTGCCATCTGAGCAGGGTTTCCTTGCTTGCACAAACTGATTCTGAATAGTTTTTAATACTCAGTCGGCTAGGTAAGTCATACATACAACTTAAGCAGGTGGGATGAATGGGATGACAAGGGAAAAGTATAATCTTGTTATGACATTAATCTTGCTTGAAATAATTATACAGTGGAATACATAGAAACATCTATGAAGACTTTTCCAGGCCGGTGACTATAAGTATAACGAGCCCATCCCTTGTGAGAAGCGAGCCTACTGCCTGGATGTGATTCTTGACAAACATTTCAGTATTCAGTAAACAGTATTCAGGTCTCAGTAAGGCTTCACTTCATGTTGAATGCACGTAGCAAATTGACACTCAAGTTCAAATTACACCACGGAATGTCTTTCCGATTCCATAGAATACAAGTCCTCCAAATTCGGATTCTTTCGAAAATCGACTGGAGCCCAATTCTATGTTCACAACGAGAACATCCATCGTGGTCAGAAGATCCCAACAAATCAAAAGTTCATGAAATACTGTAATCTCCAAGCGTTTATTCGATTTTTCTGAATTTACATTAATCCCATAATTCATCGGCCGACCGAAACACTCCCACATCAGTAAGATTCGCCGGCCGGCGCATAATCTACCACCCCCATGACGGTGTCCTAGCACAATTTGTAAATACAAAAAAAGAGCGCTGGCATTCTGTCGCCGCCGAGGCCCGCCGCGATAGAGCCTTCCCAGGCCATCCACGCAAAAGATTCGCCCCGAAATAATCTAGATCCGATCCAACCTGTCCCTTGCAGCTTCCTCAGCGAAGGCTTATGCCGAGCTCCGTGCACTATAGGGGGTGGCACTAAGAAATAAAGACTTTTCAGTCTTTGCAGCACAAAGATAATTGGTATGTGTTCGAATGCTTGCGCGGCAGGTGGCACGCAGACCATGCTGCGTCATACGCTGATCCTTCAGGCACACATCCTGCCCTTCCCGCACTGTACTCCTTTACCTCCTGCTACCAGTATCGCGTTGCGCTGCGATCATTTAGTCAGTATAGATTTCCGAGAAATAAACATGTTTTGCCGATATTAGGGACTCGTAAGTGAGTTGAGTAACTATGTATAAGAATACTTACTAAATTTATGTCTATAAATTTTATAATCAAAATTACTTGTGTTTAAATTACCAAACTTAATAACTAGCGAATCCTTACCATATATTTAAGTCTGCATGGCGGATAAAAGATTCTCGTAGTTTTTGTTAATGGGCTTGAAACTCAAGTCACAAAGTTATAACACATAGTGGTCTGCGTTGCTTGTGTGGCCAACAATTTGCTAAAGTTGGGCCTAGACTTGTGTAATGTAATGTATCGTGTAATGTAACGCGTGTAGACGGCACGTGATACAAGTGTTACAGTAGCGCTCGTGTTGATTCCTTGGTTGACATCAGTTATTACAGGAACACAAAGGAGGTATATAGTATTTTTATGTATTTCATAAGTTAAGTTCTTATTATGCAATATAACGTAAAATGTTCAGTAGGTACTCTAGGAGTTTTGAGAGTTCTCGGGATGCTTTTAGGTACTATTGAGGTTCTATATTAGGTTGTTAAATTCAAATTAATATTTCTACACCGGCAAAGGTAATATATGTGAAGCTAAATACCTATATGGGGTATTGCCTTGGATATGTTTCGGAGCTACCTTACAAACCGTAAACAGTGCGTCAAGATAGATACTTACCTGAGTGATGAGGAAATCACATTCTACGGCGTTCCCCAGGGAAGCATACTGGGCCCAACCCTAATCCAAATTTACGTCTACGATTCAAATTCAAATTCAAATCTTTATTGCATATCACATGTGTTTATAAGGTCTTAATAATTATAATATTACAGTTCACATGGACCCTGTCGGGCACAACAATATAATAAAATATGAGTAGTAGCACAATAAAAAAATATAATTAAAATCATTCAAAATTCAATTCAATTAAAATAAATAATGTCACAAATTAAAATTAATGTCATCTAAATTCAATTACAAGCTCAATTAAATATAATCATATAAATAAATAATATTAAAATCATGATCGTCCCAATTCGATGTTGTCATTTAAAAAATCATTTAGTGAGTAATAACATTACGATCTGTGTAAGATGAACCTTCCAAATTGCAATATTTACGCCTACGCAGATGATACTGCAATTCTAGTCCGTGGTTCAACCTGGGATATGGTAAAGGCAAATGCAGAAGCTGCTATGTCTAAAATAATGATATGGGTAAACTCCAACCTACTTACTCTAAACCTAAATAAAACCAGTTACAATCCTTTTGGATTAAGACGTGGTAGTACTCCAGACTCAGATTTCACCCTTAAAGCTCACTCCTGTCCTAACCCCACAGTATCTTGTGCCTGTCCCACGATAAGCCGTTCATACGCTGTCAAATATCTGGGTGTACAAATCGATTGCGGTCTAAGGTGGGATAGGCAAATAGATACTCTTACCTCAAGAACTACGCGTCTAGTCAACATATTCAAGTCCCTCAGAGGTTATGCCGACAGGGCCATGCTGAAGATGATCTATTACTCCCTCTGCCAGTCTATACTCGGATACTGCATAACCGCTTGGGGTGGAGCATCAAAAACCTCTTTTTTACGAATAGAAAGAGCAAAAAGAGCAATACTAAAAGTAATGACAAAGAAACCTTTTAGATATCCAACATCTGACCTCTATGCCGATTGTAAAGTGCTAACAGTACGGCAGCTCTTTGTGTTCAGGGCAGTACTAAGAATACATAAGTACCTCCCACCTCTGAACCGTAACTAACGCACTCAAGTCTTACCCAGTACCCAGCACGGAACCTCTTTCGCTCGTCATCAATTTTACATTCTTGGTTCCTATCTGTACACCAAAATAAATAAGCACATAAAAATAATGGAAAAAAAAACAATATTTTTTTTAAATAAATAAATAAATGGATCTAAACTCCCACGACCTGAAAAACAAACTGACTGAATGGCTACTGCAAAGAGACTACTTATTTACGGAGTCTTTACTTACATTCGTAAAATAATCCCAAATAAAGTTTCACTACCCGATTCACACTCATACACTATCACTCATTCATCTCTACCAACCCTTATCCCTGCATACACACACTCACACTCACTCGCACCCTTAGGGGTACACACACTCCCATACTCATCACTCATATACTTACACTCAAACACATTTACACTCCAGCACACACACAAATGTATGACTTAACCACACTCGCGCTAAACACTGGCTGCAGCTGTTCCTACATGACTAACCGCCCTGTATGGCCTAACACTGTCTCCTAAGGTACCTACAGGATTACCAAGTTTAGGAGACAGGGTTACATGATCTGTGTAGATTTATGTAGATTCCATGTTACCTTGTACACTTGCTTTTATGTATATTGAATCTTATGTGTATCGTAATAAAGATTATTATATTCAATGTATGTACCTATCATATACTTAGAAATAAATAATATTCTATTCTTTTCTATTTTGTTTTATGCAAATAAATGAATTTGTTTTTTTTAACTAGGTACTAAAATCAAACGTTGATATCAATATATATCACGATATTTATTGGAACTAAAATAAAAACTGCCTGTCAGTGCTCGTAGCGGACTGTCAAGTCTTTCTTTTTTATTCGTACAGTGATTTCCTCATTGGAACTAAACTACTACAATACGGTTAGATATGGTTAAGCCAGCCAGAATACCTCTACAGTACGAGTACCTAGGTACTTAGCTTTTGAAAAACAAACGGCCTAAAAATCTCCATTTTGCGTATGTCTATTAGTATCCAAATATGTTTGTTATGATATTTGTAAGAAACATAACTAGACCTATCCGTAATATGACTAACATCAAGGAACTAATTCTGATACACTAGATTTCCACGTCCACGTTCATTTCATTTTACTCAAAACAGCAAACCGCCCCTGCCGTGAACCCTTGCCATCCCCTTCACTGTTGTTGAATGTGTAATACCTAACACAAATAAAAATGTACACATTATAGTTTACCATGCTTGTGGGTATACGAACAAGTTACTAAGTGATAGGTGAACGGAGATACATGATGGATAGATGTTCAAGTAACAGTCAAAGCATTTATTTCAATAAAACCATTTAGAGGCACTTTTGAATTTTCACGGAGTCGGTCAGTTAGTCAGAAAGTTAATACAGCTCTTCGATTCAAAACGTAGGTAGGTCCCCATGGAGAAGAACGAGCAAGAAACTAAACGGAAACTCCATTCAATCAAGATTTTACAACATTTTGATTACATTATTCTATTGCTTAATAAGTTATGACGATGTAACAATTTAATAAATAAAGTTAACCCATGGCAGTTATGAAATGACTACCTAGTTTTAACTGACAGCACCCGTTCACGAACATGACGCGTGGATCAGCACCATTTTTTAAGGAACCGATTACTGTGCTCTACATTCGGGATTCTTAAAGTGGGGTCCAAGGACCCCTTAGGGGTCCGTAGCATGTGTATCAGGGGACCGCAGTAATTCAGTTAACTCTAGACATGTATTTATTAGAAAATTGTATAGTAAACTGTGCATTTCTCGGGCAAGCCACGAACTCGCCGCAACGACGACCTCATCGTCGTCGTTGCAAATAAGAGTGATTTAATGCAAATAAGGCTTGTTTTCTTTTCCTAAAATATTCTTGACAGTCCGTGGAATTATTTAAATTGTGATAGTGGTCCATGACTGCAAAACATTTGAGAAACCCTGCTCTACATGCTATATTTATTTTTGATATATTATCGTTACTCGGTGCTTATGACTTGTTCTAGTGTACTATGTTAATGTAATTGGTTTATCAAAGCCTATAAAAATAAATACCTAATACTATAAATATTTCTCATTCATGTAAAAAGAATAACCTGCTAAGTATTAAATTATCCAAAATTAAGGCTTTCGGTGCATCTTTGACCAATGCATTCTATGATATAGTAAGATGCTGTTGCAGTTCCGTATCCTTCATGTAATTTTATTAAAAATACTGAAATATATGCAGGCAGAACCTAACAAGACTTTGTGTCAAAAAGAGCAATAACTTATTTTCATGCCTAAAGATTGAAGACAGTTTCCTGCAGGAAAACGTTTCTTCGTGGAAGGAAAATGAAGTCTGAATGAAAGCTTAAAGATAGGCTGTATCCTTAAAAACTGTAAATGATATAACATAGAGAGGAGTTAAGCTAATGCAAGGCTTTCACGATTTGATAACCGTCAATGAAAGGCAGAAACAGTTTGTTCTGCGTTGTTTGCAAGAGCACAGAAATGTCTATCCTGATTGTTAAAAAGTCAGTTTAAAAGGGTAAATATAGGATTTATATCAGGGATTCAGGATCTCTGATTTTTTAATTGCTTTATTGAAAATGATTACTAATTAACATTATTGATTTTGTTTATGTCATTTTGATTCCCCAGTTTTGTAGATTAGTTGTTACTAAGTACACTTACTAAGTATACCGCGAACCGGAATGTAAGACGTTGCTCCCACTAGGTGGACCGATGACTTAGTAAAGGTTGCGGGGATCCGCTGGATGCGAGTTGCACGGGACCGGTCTTATAAAAATTAAAAATTAAAAAAAACCCCCAACGCAAAACATAAAAGCGATTATGTAAAAAGTAAAAAATAATACTTTTGTTGAGCCATCAAATGTTTGTTCGTTGAAATGGCGCTGTATTGTCGCGGCGGGGTACCGCTTAAGTAAGTCAGTCCCTTAATTTCATTCACTGTCTATTAATTTACCAACATTTCCGACCAATTTGCTTCGATATTATCAAATTTTGTTGCTAATCTAGTTGTTAATCTTGTTGCAAATCTAGTTACCATCAGTTCGCTATTTTAGCTATTTAGTTATTGCTTTAAACTTAGCGGTACCCCGCCGCGACATTATAGCGCCATTTCAACGAACAAACATTTGATGGCTCAACAAAAGTATTATTTTTTACTTTTTACATAATCGCTTTTATGTTTTGCGTTGGGGTTTTTTTTTAATTTTTAATTTAATTTTTATTTTAAATTTTTTAAATGTAATTTAGTTTGGTTTTGTATATAATCTTGCATAGTTTTATAGCAAACATGGGTGTTTCAATGGGTGGTCAGTGTGGTCACCTATAATAATATGTTTGAAAGCAAAGTAAACATCCGGTATGCGTCTAAGATCCCTACCGCAGCAAACAAAAGAGCTGATAACTTTAAAACTGCTGAACCGATTTTGACGAAACATGTCTAAGAACCATCGCTAGAGAATCTACTTTCAAATAAAAAAAAACCGCATTCAAATCGGTTCACCCGTTAAAGAGCTACAGTGCCACAGACAGACACACAGACACACAGACACGTCAAACTTATAACACCCCTCTTTTTCGTCGGGGGTTAAAAAGCAGAAACTCATTTGATAGTATATTTTAGGAATACTAACATAGAAGATACCCCTTCTATGTTAATATTCCTAAAATATACTATCACTATATAGTTTCTGCTTTTTATCTAAAGAAAAAATTCAAACGCTTATTAAATAAAGAAAAAAAGATTTGTCTTTAATTTTTGGGACATCCTATATAACATGTTCAATTTATACATTTAAAAGAACATGTAGTCATAGGGACTGGCCGCAGAAGTGAAAACTTAAAGCTAATAATAATACCTATGTGGGGACATTTCACACACGGCCATCTGGCCCCAAACTAGGGAGACCCTGTACTATGGGTGTCAGACAGCTGATATACATACACAAATACATTTCAAATTTTTTTATTTGCTTGAAAATACATAGTTACTTTCACTCATTCATTAATTAATATTTGTCATTACTATTTGTCCTGGGACAGTCAAGTACCTACCGCAACCCGCTAGATCTCACTATAATAAATGCATTCAATTTAAAGTTGTATTTCGTTACAGTTACGATTTAATTTTTGTAACAGTGTCGCGATCCCATAAGTTTAGCCCCTACCAAAAATCTCTGAACACAGCTAAAGATCTTCTCACTTTAAAATTACACAACAACTTTAAATGATTCTCTAAAAAGTTATTGTTATTAAATATTTATTTAATAACAACAACTTTCATTCATTTCCAAATTTCAAAAAATTCAAACTCCTGACTATGCCCTGAATGTACATTTTTGAGACAGCACGTAACAGAGAGATATGCGCTAATCAACGCTCTTTATACTAAAGCACTGCTCTTTAGGAATGGCACCTAAGATTCATAAAAAAATCATGTCCGTATTTGTATTATTTATTATTTTGTGATAATTTTATCAGTTTTTATTGTTTATTCATCAATGTATAATCAGCGTGTTTTATTCAAAATAATATTTGTACGCCGATGACGGCTTGACATTGTGCTCAACAATAATCATAACACCTGTACCTGACCTACCTATGTTGAACAAATAATGTTTGTATTTGTATTTTAACCGTCTATAAAAAGCATAATTTATATTAATTATACATAAATACAAAACATCATCCTCTTCTTCCAAATTACGAAATTCTATACTAGTGAGCCCAAGTGTCTGTGAATGAGCATTAGGCCAAGCATATATCAATGACTAGCACTTTGCCCGTGACTTCGTCTGCGTGAATTTTAGTCAAGGATCCTTAACTTTTTGATAATGCAATATAGCCTATAGCATTCAACGATAACGTAGCTTCCTATTGGTGAAAGAATTTTTGAAATCGGATGAGTAGTTACGGAGATTACCCCCTATATAATGTATAAACTTGCAAACATACAAACTTATAAACTTTATAATATTCAAAACTCAAAAAACTCAAAACTCAAAATCATTTATTTCAAATAAACCATTTACAGGTACTTTTGAATTGTCAGTTAGTCAGAAAGTTGAAGCTAGTTGCTCGTTCCAAACAGTAGGTTTCTATGGAGAAGAACAAGCAAGAAACTCCATGAACACTCTTTTAAAATCAATAATATGTTACAAATTCCGGTTACATCATTCATATTGAATCAAGGGGTACAATGTGAGAACAATGTAACAAGTCGTGTACGTTAAAAGAGGTCTAGATGAAAATATAATCATATTAAGCAATTCAACAAATTTAGAATAACCAGGCAGAGGCAGCTAAGAGATGACCAGTCCCAACTAACGGCGCCCGTTCACACTAACAACTAACATGACGCACGGATCGGCATCATTTAGCTCAACCATTTTGAAGGGAACCGAATGATCCAACACATGCGCCACCGCCAGCGGGACATTCAACTGAGCTTGACATACTCTCAACCGCCAGGGTACCTTCAAGTCAATGAAAGATATACCTTGTAAATGGTAGCTTTAAAGAACATAGTGCTGCACTATGTTCATGCATTATATGTGCTATGAAAAATTATACAATATTAACACATTGAGTTTATACAATGTAAAGATAATGTAGATCTAAATCTTCAGCACCTCCAGGAATAGTTACAAATGCTAATCAATTAATCTATGAACCCTTATCATGGCTGTGGAGCAGGACCAGCATCCAGCCAAGCATTTTTATCAGTGATGTACTCCCCCAATGTATAATATGCTCGGCAGCATAGTGTGCGTTTTATGTATGACTTAAATTTTGTCTCATTTAGTTGAACAATGTGGGGAGGTATTTTATTGTAACATTTTAAACAGTACCTCATGAAAGAAGTATCTACTTTAGCCGGCCTAAAACTTGGTTGAACTAGTTGGTCCCTATTTCTAGTGTTATAATTATGTCTATCACCTCTTGTACTAAAAAGATGCAGATTTTTTCTAGCGTACATTATGTTTTCATAGATGTATTGATAAGGTACCGTCATTATGTTAATTTTCTTAAACAGTTCCCTTAGAAAATCGCGCACACGGAGATTATAAATGGCTCTGATGGCTCTTTTCTGCAGAATAAAAAAAGCTTTTTACAAAAAAGACAACCGCCTTCAAAAAGTAACTTTAGCACAGAACACACATTGACTTTAGTTTCGAAATTCAGTGGCTTTGTTCTGTTTGTTGTTTTGTATTGCCACCGACTTCCGAAACTAAAGTCAATGTGTGTTCTGTGCTAAAGTTATTTTTCACTTTTTGAAGGCGGTTGTCTTTTTTGTAAAAAGCTTAAAAAAAGCTTTTCATATTGCCGTTTTTTAGTACCTCCTTCTCATCCAAATCTCTTAAGAAGAGATTGAAAGTTAACTACTACAAAGATTGATGAAACTAAAACGTCGTCTATGTAAAATGTTTGGGTATTTGTTGATTTTTCAAAAAGTGCTGAATCAATTTCGATAAAATTTATATGGGACCACCCCTGACTGAAGCATACCCTATCTGTAAAAAAAGAATTTTCAAAATCGGTTTACGTTTGCCGGAGAAATCGCGTAACAAATCGCGCACATGCTTAATGCAAATTTAAGACTTATACGGTTTTCTCATGGATGCCATGGTCAGAACTGGACCAAATTCAAAAGCACTAGCTTCCAAATAAAAAAAGAATCATCAAAATCGGTTCACCCAGTCCCGAGAAATCCGGTAACAAACAACAAAAAAAAAAAAAAAAAAAAAATACAGACGAATTGATAACCTCCTCCTTTTTTGAAGTCGGTTGAAAATAGACTCGGTGCCTGCAGCTCGTCCCCAAAGTAAAATACCGTAAGACATTATACTATGAAAGTAACTAAAGTAGACCAGTCTCGCGGTATCCACATCAGTAAATTGGCTGCCGAACTTAGCCGTCCAGCGAGAGATGTTAAATGAGGACCCCATTGTAGCCTTGAATCGAGCGTGAACCCCAGGAAAACAGTTTTATCAACGAATTCCAGCGTCTCATTATTCAATACTATGTTACAGTCACTACTTTTGGCATTTGGTAAAGTAAATCTGATGCACTTAGATTTTTTTTCATTCAGTACTAAATTATTCGCCGTGAGCCAATTTTGGACCTGCAGTAAAGCGCTATTTACGTGGTCAAGATTCTGGGCCCGTCTATCTATCTTAAATATTAAACAAGTGTCATCAGCAAATAACACCATTTGTGGTTGGTTTTTCAACAAATGAAGAAGATCATTAATATACACTAAAAAGAGGAAAGGACCCAAAATTGAGCCTTGTGAAACCCCCATTTCTACCTTTAAACCATGTGAATTCACCCCATTTATTGGGACTTGCTGCTGCTTATTAATCAAATAAGATTTTACTAAACTAAGCGCAAGTCTATCTAGTCCGTAGGTAATGCTCAAGTTTCAAAAGTAGAGTGTCATGATTTACACAGTCAAATGCCTTGGAGAGGTCACAAAAGATTCCTATGGCATCTTGTGCCTCTTCCCACGCGGCAAATATGTGTATTAATAAAGTGACACCGGCGTCAGTCGTACAACGTCCTTTGGTGAAACCATACTGTTGATCGTGTAAAATGCCATTAGTGTTAAAATTATTGAGCATCTGATCAAGCATAATCTTTTCAAAAACCTTGCTGAAAGCCGGCAACACGGACACGGGTCTATAATTACTAGTGTCTTTACTATCACCGGATTTAAAAAGAGGTATAACCTTACTAAACTTCATTAGATCCGGGAAAACTCCTTGGTTTACGCACATATTAAATATTAAAGCCAAATAAGGTGCGATTGTCTTAATTATAGACGTACAAATTTTAATAGATATACCCCACAGATCCTCAGTAAATTTAATTTTGATTTGCCGAAAAGCTTTTAAAACTGTCGCGGGGTTTATATGTTTAAATTGAAATTCTACTGGGCAGCCTGGTACGTTCGCTTTTAAAAAAGCAATTGAGTTGCCGGGTGAGGAATTTAAAGTTTCCGTGGTTTTAACTGGTTCACAAATTCATGAGCTACTTCTATGTTAGAGCTTATGGGATCACGTGATGTCTCCAATGTATACTCAGTGCTACGAACTCTTTTCTTGCTAGTCTCGTTATTAATGACTTTCCAAACTGTCTTTATTTTATCATCTGCCGATTTGATTTTATTGCTAATGTAAAGGGCTTTCGCTACCCTAGAAGTATTTCTAAAAGTTTCAGAATAAGTAGCAACATACTTGTTGAAAGTATCGGTGTTAATATATGGCTTAAGGCTATAAAGCTCATAGACAGTCTTTCCCTACTTTTTCTAATACCCCTAGTTGCCCAGTCGTTAAATACAAACTTAGGGCACTACAAAAAAGAAATCATCATACAGTTTATTTGCATCATTATTGTTATGGTCCAGAGTACTTAACTTATCATTTAAGGAAACATTGAATCTATTTAATTTACCAGTTGTTATTGGTCTTCTAATTTGTAGTAGGCTAGCATACATAGTATGTGTTTGATGCACGCTTTAGATTTCTTCTCATTTAGTAGAAAGTGATCAGAGCCACCGCCTCACGGTACAGAACTCAGATCAGACGACTCTGAAGGTAAAACTGACTGTGCATGATATTCTTTGGAGGTAGCCCCAATCTCGTTATCGGGGGGTACTAATATAAGTACTCTCTTATGATAATGAGGATGAAATAAACCCATATTAAAACAGTATATACATCTATTGCAATGTTTTAGCAGTAAAAATAGTAAATACGGCACGCATCATACACATACGCAATGTAGTATACACAATATTAGTGGGTGATTGAATGAAACTTATCATTGTTGGTTAGTGCTGTCTGATGATCCTTAACATGTGTTTAATCTGGGTCCGACATGATATTTAAGCACAGTGTGTAATTGGTTACAGGTTCACGGGGATGTGCGGAACATTACGACTGACCGCGTGACCAGTGCTGCGCGCGCGCCGCGCTCCTTCTCGCGCGCACACACACACTTTATGAAGTACGAATACTAACATCTAACACCTGTACATTATTAACACATACACCAATTTATAAAGTTAGCATGATTTACATTATTGTCTGTGGTTAATAGAAACAGCAGTTTACGATATATCGAAATTCCTGCAACTTAAACGTTAACTTTGTTTTAGAATAACATAGAGATAAAGTAGTGATGTTGTTGTTGTCAGTTGGTCAACGGGGTGTGTAGCGCGATGCGTGGCGTGCGCGCGTGGCTCGCGCTGGCGGCGCTGTGGGGGCTGGTGTGGCGCGCGAGCGGCGGGCCCGGCCCTCCCGCGCCCCCCGCGCCCCCCGCGCCCCCGCAGCTGCGCTTCACGGGCGCGCTCTACAACCTGAGCATCCCGGAGAACAGTCCGCCGCGCACGTACGCGCAGCAGCCGCCCGCCGCCGAGCCGCTCGGCGTGCACCTGCCCGCACTCGATGCGCGCGTTCGCTTCCGCATCCGTCACGGCGACAAAGACAAGTTCTTCAAAGCGGAGGAGCGAACCGTCGGCGACTTTTGCTTCCTGTCCATCCGCACGCGCGCCGGCCACGCCGACGTGCTCAACCGCGAGCGGCGCGACGTGTACCGCCTCGACGTGCGCGCCACCGCGCAGCTGCCCGGCGGCCGCCAGCTCGAGGCCGACACCGTGCTGGCGGTGGCCGTCGCCGACGAGAACGACCTCAGTCCGTTGTTCTACCCCACCGACTACGACGCCGTCGTGCCGGAGGACGCGCCGCTCCACTCTAGTGTCGCCCGCGTCATCGCCGAGGACGCTGACCTCGGTCTCAATGGCGAGATTTACTACAGCCTGGCGGAGCGCACTGATCGATTCGCCGTTCATCCGACGACTGGCGTCATCACCATCACCCGCCCGCTATCCGCGGCCGAGAGCACGTATCACAAGATCACGGTCTTGGCTCGCGACCGCGCCTCGCTACTTGCACGAGGCGAGGACGCGCCGGCCGCGCGCGCCTCCGTCACTGTACGAGTCAAACGGGTTAATCTACATGCACCGGAGCTACACGTACGACGCATGCCCGAGCTGGTGGAAAACTCCACTGCGGAAATCTACGCCATCGTGGAGGTAAACGACGAAGACGACGGAGAACACGGGCGTATTGCCGGCCTTGAGATCGTGGACGGCGATCCCGATGGGCACTTCCGCGTGCGCGCGTCGACGCAGGCGGGCGAGTACGACGTGCTGGTGCACGCACTGCTGGACCGCGAGCGCGCGCCCGCCGGGTACAACCTCACGCTGCGCGCCGTAGACGCCGGCCGCCCCCCGCGCGCCTCCTACCTCACGCTGCCCGTCACGCTGGTCGACGCCAACGACAACGCACCTGTGTTCAGTCGAGAGGTGTACGAGGCCAGCATTCCGGAGACTGTGCCGCCAAACACGCCCGTCATCAGACTCAAAGTCAGCGATCGCGATGAAGGACGAAATGCACGTGTTTATATTGAAGTCGTTGGCGGCAACGAAGGGGAAGAATTCTATGTTAATCCGGACACGGGCGTATTATATACTGCAGTACCACTAGATGCCGAAGACAAAGCTCTTTACACCTTGACTGTATCAGCCATAGATCAAGGTAATGCCGGAACAAGAAAACAATCTTCTGCAAAAGTTAAAATTACCGTACTCGACTCAAATGATAACGACCCCATTTTCGAACGGGAAGTGACCGAGGTGACAGTCCAAGAGAATGGGCCGAGCGGCGCTGTGGTCGCACGTGTAATCGCTCGGGACGCCGATTCTGGAGATAACGCATACATTTCTTACAGTATTGCCAATCTACAACCGGTCCCTTTCGACGTGGATCACTTCTCAGGCGCTGTGCGCACAACACGCCTACTAGACTACGAGAGCATGCGACGCGAGTACACGCTGCGGATACGAGCCAGCGACTGGGGAGTGCCCTACCGCAGACAGGCCGAGATGCGGCTCGTGGTGCGGCTCGAAGACGTCAACGACAACCGGCCTCAATTCGAGCGCGTCGATTGCGTGGGCTACCTGCCACGACGGCTGGCCATCGGTTCGGAGATCGTCACACTTTCTGCAATCGACTTTGACGCTGGTGACGTAGTATCATACCGAATCATCGGTGGGAACGAAGACAACTGTTTCGCGCTGGATACGGGCACCGGTGTCGTGAGTCTCTCCTGCGACCTGAGCGACGTGCGCGCTGACTCGAGACTTCTGAACGTGACGGCTACGGACGGCACGCACTTCGCCGACGCCACGTCGCTGACTCTGCACCTGGTGAGCAGCGGCGGGTCCGGCGCGGAGGTGGGGGCGCTGGAGTGCCGCGACACGGGCGTGGCGCGCCGGCTCACCGAGCTGCTAGCGGCCGCTGAGCGCAGCAATGCCCCACAAGACCTCACAGATGAATTTTCTCTAGCGCCTTCTCGGTACGGAGAGAATCTGCATGCTCCCGAATTTCTTGATTTTCCCGTAGAGGTGAAGGTAAACGAATCGGTCGCGCTCGGCACGTCTCTAGTAAAACTACGGGCGCGCGACCGCGATCTTGGCTACAATGGATTACTTGTATATGGTATCTCCGGAGGTGACGCCGACTCCGCATTCCGCATCGATCCCGACACGGGTGAGCTACAAGTGATCGGTTACTTAGATCGTGAACGAGAGAGTGAATATTATCTTAACGTTACAGTGTATGATCTGGGCACACCTCAACATTCTGTTTCACGTCTCTTACCTGTCACCGTTCTCGATGTCAACGATAATAGACCACGCTTTGAAAAGACCCTGGCGAGTTTTCGTGTTACCGAAAACGCGTTAAATGGTACGGCTATATTTCGCGCTAACGCAACGGACCGAGACGCGGGCGACTTCGCGCGCATCTCGTACAGCGTGAGTGGCGCAGACGATGGCGCCTTCTGCGTGGAGCGCGACAGCGGCGCTCTCACCGTGTGCGCGGCGCTGGACCGCGAGCGGCGCGCGCTGTACGAGCTCACGCTGCGCGCCACGGACGGGGGCGGGCTGCACGCCGAGGCGCTGGTGCGCGTGGCCGTGGACGACGTCAACGACAACGCACCGAAGTTTGCGCTCGGTACGTACGGCGCACGCGTTCGCGAAGACGTGCCCGTAGGGACGCTAGTGGCCGTCGTGGAGGCCTTCGACCCCGACCTGGGAGCGGGCGGCGTCGTCTCCTACTCGCTGCCTGACCAGGCCGCTGACGACGTGATCTTCACTGTCGATGCTACTTCTGGCACCTTGCGCACGGCTAAACTGTTAGACTTCGAGGAGAGACAAGTAAGCAATCAACTACAATTTATACAATTAGAGTAAATTGATACACGCTCAACTTTAACTCAAGAAACATCACACGTCCCTCTGAAATCAATAATTGTTTGTAGGTTTACGGCGTCACAGTACGCGCAACAGATGGCGGCCAGCCAGCGCTGTGGTCGGAATCAACGGTCATCATTGAGGTACACACATTACAGTAGACAAAATCGCGATTATTCCGAGTTGAAAGATTTACGCAGCAATAAAATTGATTGAATATTGTCAGGTAGTGGACGTCGACGAGAACATGTATGCGCCGGTGTTCAGCGACCACGCCGTGCTGACGGGCGGCGTGCGCGAGGACGCGGGCCGCGGCGTCGTGGTGCTGACCGCCGCGGCCGCGGACGCCGACCCGCCGGGCCGCGACTCGCGCCTCGCTTACTACATCATCGCCGGATCTGGCATGGCCCATTTCTCTGTAGATGACGCAGGTATATTTACATAGACTACATCGAACACCGGGGTGATTTTTAGTCCCCTCCGATAAAACGGTCTGTCGTTCCAATTTAGTCCAGTTAGATAGGAAACAGATATTAAATGTTATTACTGTAGTTGGGAAAAGGTTAAGCAGAACATGTTGATGACGAATAATATCAATGGTGACCCAACACGCCTCTCCCTGAAGATCCATCTCTCCTTGAATGGGAATCATCTGCAGCCGTCGGACTGCACAGTGTGTACTACTAGTAACACATGAATGTTTACGAACACAGGTGTGATCCGCACGCTAAGTCCACTGGACCGGGAGTCGGTCCCGCACTACTGGCTCACGTTGTGCGCGCAGGACCACGGCCTGGTGCCGCGACACTCGTGTGTACAGGTACGATAAACCGCAGATTATTTACTATTCCAAAACCGTTGACCACTCGGGTCACTAGTATAGTCACGTGCAAGCATATATAAGCATTGGCTAACGTCCTGGGTGGCGCGCACAGGTGTACGTGGAGGTGGAGGACGTCAACGACATGGCGCCGTGGCCGGAGCGCGCGGCCTACGCGGCTGCGGTGGCGGAGCAGAGCGCGGGCGGCGCGCGCGTGGCGCGGGTGCGCGCCGTGGACGCGGACGCTTCGCCCACCAACATCACCTACTCCATCGTCGCCGGCAATCCAGACGGACTATTCTCCATCGACGAACACACCGGTACGGTACCGTCCCTTGTAAGCTGTATTAGCAACGTATTATTAACTATTTATTTGTTTATTTTACCATTAAAAGGTACAAAAGCAGTGTTAATGCCTCAGGCAAACCCTACCAGCCAAGCTGATGATATATCTATGATATATCTATCTATAACATATCTTTGATGAGGTTTAAAGCATAGATATTTCACTTGTTTTACCACGAAAACCGGTAGCTCTGACGACACTTAGTCTATCGCGCATAGATACGACAAGGAGCATATAGGGGGACTGCTCCCTGATATCATCCCATACCTGTGCACAGTGTGATCTATAAGCTTCAGTATTACTTTCGTTCCGGCAATCCCAGCGTTGAACCATTATGCTCCACAGATTTTCAAGCGGGTTTTTTACTGCTGAGCAAACAGGTAATTGAATGAGACGGATGTCGAGGTGCAAGCTGAACAAGGCCATAGTAGCCTGTAGTGTAGTGTTATCCTGAACATACCTAATCAATTTGTGGAAATTCTGCTGCAGAATACACAACACGCCACCACCTCTTCCAAAAGCGACACATAATTTTAATTATATAGAAACTAAGAAGTTTCTAAAGACGTGAGTTGACCATGTCAGCGTCGTGGCTCATCCACCCCCATAAGTGGATTGTTATGCGACCAGATTCATTTTGAGGCGTGATACGCTTTCATCATGCCGAGTGCGATTACTAACGTCATCAATGAATCATCTTCCGATTTGATTCGATTTAAGAGTTTTTTCGTCGGGAAATATAACTTTTTGATAGCATGATGTCTGTATAATCCCGCTCCGTGCAAAGCTCGTCAAATGTTCCAAAGACTCACGTCATGTAAAGGGGCATAATGACTAGTTGGTGTGTTCTGTCTCTTCTCTTGTGATCTTGTGGGAGCCCTTCCCACAAGATGAACCGACGACATTATTAAGGTCGCGTCTAACCGGTGGATGCAAGCGGCAGATATCCGTTCGTTGTGTTGTTCTATGGGGGAGGCCTTCGTTCAACAGTGGACGTCTTCGGGCTGATGATAATGAGGTTATTATTATTAGTTAATGTAACTTTGTTCGTATAGGAGAGATAGTGACGACGGGTCGCGCGCTGGACCGCGAGGCGGCCGCCAGCCACGCGCTCGAGGTGCAGGCGTCGGACGGCGCGCTGGCCAGCACTGCGCGTGTGTGCGTGCGCCTGCTCGACATCAACGACCACGCGCCCGTGTTCGCGCAGCGCTTCTACGACATCCGAGTGCCCGCGCCCCCCGCGCCCGCGCCCCTCGCGCCCCACGCGCGCCTTCTGCCGCAGGTACTCTCAACCATCGCGTCAACTTTAAAGCTATTCATGCATGCTTTAGTATTGATCTGTAACGTGTGGAGTGTATTATTAACGTCACAGGTGGGACTGTTAGAGTGAAGCGAGAGCCAGGAGGAGTGTTATGTTCTGGCGGGTATTAACAATACTGTGTGTGGAGTGGTAGTGTGCAGCGTGGTGTCGTTTGCAGGGTGACGCGGCCGGCGACGCGCCGCCCGCGGCCGACGAGAGCAGCACCGAGTGGGAGGTCGACGACGACGAGGAGGGCTCGGGGGCGCGCGCGGCCTGGGACCTCTACGACGACCCCGCGCCGGTCGGCCTCTACGTCGCCACGGTGAGCCAGCATGCGTCTGCATGATAACGAGTCCGCCACGACGCGAGTCGTCTCGTGTCCTGTGTCTCACGGCGCTGTCCCGCAGGTGGTGGCGTTCGACTCGGACGCGGGCGACAACGGCACCGTGCGCTACTGGGCGCGCGCGCGCGGCGCGGCCCGCGGCCTGCTGCGCGTGCACGCCGCCACCGGCCGCCTGTACATGGCGCCGCGCCTGGCGCTGGCGCCCGGCGACTCCTACGACGTCACGGTATGCTCGCGCACACAGAGGCTGTCTCAGATATACTAATTCGTTTATCCATTCATTGACATGATACAAAACGAATACAGAAATGAACGCTGTCAGTTAGCTAACAGTGAGCGTGTGTGTGTCAGGTGCGCGCGTGTGACGGCGGGCCGCGGCCGCGCTGCTCTGTGTCGCGCGCGGTGGTGCGGGGCGTGGCGCGCGGGGGGGGCTCCCCGCCCGCGCTGCCCGCGCCGCCCCCCCTGCAGGTGGCCGAGCTGGACGCGCCCGGCTTCCTGCTCGCTGTGCTGCAAGCTACTGACCCGGACGGCGATGCTCTGTACTACACTATTTCGGGTATGCACATAAATCAGTTACGCATTTCATAGTTTACACTTTTAAGCTTATACATCACGTTGAAAACTATTTAGAATACAACAACAAAACCAACAAAAAATCAATTAATATTTTTGTGCAAACTGGTAGATGGCGACCCTCGACAAGAGTTTTACATCGGAAGAGAAGATGGCAGCCTGGTTCTGGCTCGTCGTCTGCTCTGGGAGCGACAGTCACAATACTTCCTCAATATATCTGTGACCGATGGCTTGCATGTGGTGTACGCTCCGGTAAGAAATGGCGGCATGATTTTTCTTTTACAACGTTAACTGTTCAACTGTCCATCTAACTCGAACGTGCGACCTCTCCACAGGTAAACGTGACCGTCATCAACGACGCCAACGAAGGGGGAGTGTCGTTCACACGAGAGGAATACGTCGTCGAGACCTCGGAGGCGACGCGAGTGGGCGAGGCGCTGGTGGCGCTGCGGGCGAGCGCGGCGGGCGCGGGGGGGGGCCGCCTGCTGTACGGCGTGCACGCCGCCCGCGCGCCCGCCTCCGCGCGCCTGTTCCGACTGCACGAGTTCAGCGGCGTGCTCGAGCTGGCGCACCCGCTCGACAGGTGAGCGACACGAACATCACGCCCGGGACGAGTCACGCGGCTTCAACTTTGTACTGATCTCCCCGTGTTCAATGACAGAGAGAGCGCTGCGGTGCACGAGCTCACAGTGTGGGCGCGCGACCAGGCGCCCAAGGCGTCGCTCGCGTACGCGCGCGTCACGGTGCGCGTGCACGACGCCGACGAGCACGCGCCCGCCTGGGGCCGGCGCCTGGCCGAGGTGCGCCTGGCGCGCGGCGCCCCGCCCGGCGCGCTGGTGGCCGCGCTGCGCGCCGCCGACCCGGACGCGGGCGACGCGGCGCGCGTGCTGTACTCGCTGGCGGGCGGCGACGCGGCCGGCGTGTTCGCGGTGGACGCGCTGGGCGACGTGCGCCTGGCGCGCGCGCTGCCGGCCGCGGGCCCGCGCGACTACACGCTGAGCGTGCGCGCCGCCAACCCGCCGCCCGCCGCGCGCGCCGCCGCGCTGCCGCTGCACGTGCTGGTGGTGGAGCCGGACGACGCGCCGCCGCGCTTCGCCGCCGCCGAGCTGCAGTGCGAGGTGTTCGAGAACGAGCCGCCCGGCACGACGCTGGCCGCGCTCGACGTGCGCAGCGCCACCGCGCCCTGGTTCTCGCTGGAGGGCGGCGAGGGTCTGTTCCGCCTCAACCCGGCGGCCGGACTGCTGGCCACCGCCGCGCCGCTCGATTACGAGACTCGAAACTTCTACAATTTAACGGTCACCGCTATCAACATGGTGAACATCAACATAATTATATTTTACACAAACAATTCAATGAAATTACTTTATTGATAATAAAAACATAATTAACATCACTTAGAATCATTATAACGTGTCAGGGCGGCGGCACGGCGCAGGCGCGCGTGTCGGTGCACGTGCTGGACCGCAACGAGTTCGCGCCGGCGCTGCAGCGGCGCCAGTACCGCGGCCGCGTGTCGGAGGCGGCGCCGGCCGGCGCGCTGGTGGCGGACGCCGGCCCCGGCGCCGAGCCGGGCGCGCCGCTAGTGCTGCTCACGGACGACGCGGACTCGCCCGCCAACCGCCAGCGCGCCTACGAGATCCTGCAGCCGGCCGCCGCCGCGCTGTTCCGCGTCGACCCCACCACCGGCGCGCTGCACCTGCTGGCGGCGCTGGACTACGAGCGCGCCGACCGACACGAGTTCAGCGTCCGGGTGAGTCGACCGCGGTGTGAGCGGGTGTGCCACCGGCGGAGCGAGCGCCTGTACCGTACTTATAATTACAGGTAATCGACATGGGGACGCCGAGACTACCATCAGGGAGCGTAGCAAAAGTGATCGTAGAGGTGACAGACGTCAACGACTGCCCGCCGACGTTCTCACAGGCCACTTACGAAGCCACGGTGCTGCTGCCGACGTCGAGCGGCGTCACGGTGGCCGCGCTGTCGGCCAGCGACCCCGACCTGCCGGCGGGCGCCGCCATCAAGTACGACGTCATCGAGGGCGACGCGGCGGGCGCGTTCTCCCTGTCGCCGGCCGGCGTGCTGGCGGTAGCACGCTCCGAGCAGCTCGCGGACACGTACCACCTGCGCGTGCGCGCCTCTGACGGGCTGTACTCGAGCACGGCGCGCGTCGAGGTCCGAGTGCGGGAGGCCGACAACTCGGGCCTCGCATTCCAGAAGTCCGACTACTACGGCTCGGTCGTTGAGAACTCCACAAAACCGACGACGATCGCCGTACTCAACGTGCTCGGTGCAGCGCTCAACGAACATATTGAATTTAGAATATTGAACCCTGTCGACGGGTTTGAGGTGAGGACATTGTACAAATCTGGTCATAGTAAAGAACCCAATAATTATAGGCTTGTGTCGATTCTGCCAGTTCTCAGTAAGGTGTTTGAAAGGTTAATTAATGCTCAATCAAATGTTCCGTCACTTTAACAAAAAAATTCCATCTTTCACGAACATCAGCACGGTTTCACCAAAGTGCGTTGTACAACTGACGCCGGTGTCACAATAATAAAAAACATTTTTTACGCCTGCGAGGAATCATTTTTAGCGACCTCTCAAAGGCGTTCGATTGCGTTGACCATGAGACACTTTTGTTGAAATTGGAGCAATACGGAATTATTAAAACATTCCTTGATTTACTTATCATTATCTGAAAGACAGACAGGTTAAAGTTCAGGTTAACGGTGTAAACTCATTGGAGTCTGAAATGACTATGGGCGTTCCTCAAGGCTCGATATTAGGTTCTTATTTCTATTTTTTGTTTATATAAATGATTTACCCCAATTACTTCAAAATCAACCGAAGATGGTGTTAATTGCAGATAATACCTACAGCATTATTTTTTTAAACAAACAGGCGTTCTCAGAATCTTGATGAAGTGTATAACTCTTTACTTCAGGTCCAAAATTGGTTCATGGTAAATAATTTAGTACTAAAGGAAAAAAAAAAAAACAAATGTATTACATTTACTTTACCATTTATGTTAAAAGTAGTAAATGTGATCTTTTATTGAATGGAGAAAAACTGGAATTTATTAATCACACGGTTTTCCTGGGAATCAGGCTGGACGAGAAGTAGTGGGGCGGGCCCACATCTCATTATCACCCAACCAAACCATTCTAAAATAAAATAAAATACCAATAACATTGGTTACTTTCTTCATTTACCGATTATCAAGTTGTTTTATGAAAATTAGAAATGAGTTCACTTGCAAAAAAACTGCATGCGTAGCTACACTAAAGTCAATATGACAATTATCTTAAATACAATGAGACTATAACACTTTACTTTAACGAAAGCTGACATTTGAAATATGTAGGTGTCACTGTTGACTATAATCTAAACGATATTTAATAAATACATTCAAATGATTTAATTATACATTGCGGGAGAGTCGTGACGAATGACAATGTGTCGCGGTGCAGGTGGGCGCCACGTCGGGCGCGGTGCGCAGCACGACGCTGGCGCTGGACCGCGAGCAGCGCGACGCCTACGTGCTGCTGCTGGAGGCGCGCAGCGCGGCCGCGCCCGAGCCGCGTGCGGCCGCGCCCGAGCCGCGAGTGGCGCGC
Organism: Charanyca ferruginea; assembly: GCA_947361185.1. Taxonomy (NCBI): domain Eukaryota; kingdom Metazoa; phylum Arthropoda; class Insecta; order Lepidoptera; family Noctuidae; genus Charanyca; species Charanyca ferruginea. Next base: position 28,956,858 of record OX376063.1, read on the forward strand.
GCGCGCCTGCACGTGTCCGTCACCGACGTCAACGACAACTGCCCCGTGTTCGTGGAGCGGCCCTACGCCGCCGCCGTGCTGGCCGGCGCCGAGCCGGGCGCGCCCGTGCTGCGCGTGCGCGCCGTGGACGCCGACGCCAACGACAACGGCGAGGTGCGCTACGAGATGAAGCGCGGCCACGGCGAGCTGTTCCGCGTGGACCGGCGCAGCGGACAGATCTCGCTCAAGCAGACCGTGGACGCGCACGACCAGCTGTACTCGCTCGTGATCGCGGCGTTCGACGGCGGCGTGCCGGCGTGCGGCGCGGACGCGGCGGTCACGGTGCGCGTGTGGCGCGGGGGCGCGGCGCCGGCCTGGCCGCGCGCCCACTACGCGCTCAGTACGCGCGAGGACGCGGCGCCGGGCGAGGCGCTGGCGCCGCCGCTGCAGGCCAGCTCGCCGCTCAACCGCCAGCTCATCTACACGCTGCTGGAGGACGCCGCCGGCCTCTTCGAGATACACTTCGACACGGGTGAGCCACGCTCCGCTACTTCTTGCACGCCGGCGCCGGTTGGGACGGGACGATGAGTGGTAGCGCACGAATACTAACTGTTTATGAAATTGAAGTAAACTACAATGTGTTTGCATGAAGAGAACTTCACTCAGATCCAACAATACTTGTTATGTTTTAGATTGCAAAGGTCATTCTCAGATCTGAATAACGGAAGGGTTTACTAAAACCAATCTTTGAAATAATTCCTTAAAGGAGTGCTTTGAAAGGATTCTATATTGAAAGAGTTTGTTAGCTGGCGTCGCGTCCGCCACGCTGTGAGCTACGACTCGCCGCGGGGTGCATGTGCCACTAAAAGAGATGGTATAAAAAGTGTTAGTTCAATAGGGTATTACACACATTTTTGAAAAGTGTCTCAATGAAATTCTGTAGTGCTAATATGCCACCAAAAAAAACACAACATTTTTATTCAATCGATGTTTTTTTTTTTTTTTTTTTGTTTGCTTATTGCAATCAGTTTTAAAAACTATGAGCAGATGGGTTGGAGGAGGACTTGGCAGGTATGAGCTTTTCCCCATCAGGAACAACTCTCTTAATATTAAGACAACACTCTCTACAAGTTATCCAGCTGTAGGATGTTGCGTCTTTTGAGTCTGCTGGCACAATCTGATATTGTGAGTTGAGCGGCCAGTTGGTTGGGGTGTCTCTCCAGTCTGGACTTGTATTTTTGAGAACACAACTTAATTTCTTCCCTGACTGTGTTCATGTTCAGGTGTTCATGCACTTCAGCATTCTTAATGAACCATGGAGCATTGGATATTTGTTTCAATATGTTATTTTGAGTTCTCTGAATCATGTTGATGTTTGAGTCACACGCTGAGCCCCACAGTTGTATGCCGTAAGTCCAGATTGGTTTCAATATGGTCTTGTAGATTAACACTTTATTGTCCACGGACAGTTTAGAGCTTCTACCCAGGAGCCAGTACATCCCTTTATACCTAAGGTCGAGCTCCTTTCGCTTAGTTTTGATGTGCTTTCTCCATGTTAGTCGCTGGTCTAGGTGCATACCCAGGTACCTAACGCAGTTGCTTTGCGGGAGTTGACAGGGACCAAGTTTCACAGGTGGACATTGCTGGCGTCTAAGCGTAAAGGCGACCTGGACTGATTTGGAGGTGTTGGCACGAATCCTCCATTTGGCAAGCCAGTGGTGGATTTTATCAAGACTTTCCTGTAATCTTTGCGACGCTTTTTTGGGACAATCGCTACATGCCAGGACAGCAGTGTCATCTGCATAGGTGGCAATTGTCACTTCAGGGGTTTGCGGTAGGTCTGCCGTGAAAATAGTGTACAGCACTGGTCCAAGAACGGAGCCCTGGGGTACTCCTGCAAGTATGTTATGGAGCCCAGAGGACATGTCATCTTCCTTCACCTGAAAGATTCTATCGGATAGATAGGATGCCAGGATGTTATAGCAGGAGTGTGGCAGGTGTGATTTTATTTTGCTAAGTAGTCCCCTATGCCACACTCTGTCGAAGGCCTGTTGCACGTCAAGGAAGACTGAAGAACAGTATTGCTTGGTTTCCAGAGCATTTCTAATGACGCGACACGCTCTGTGTATTTGTTCTGTAGTGGCATGTTCTGGTCTAAAGCCAAACTGATGATCTGGGATGATGGACATTGAGTTTAGGAGACGGCGCAGCAACATCTTCTCGAACAGCTTGGAGAGTACTGGCAGCAAACTAATGGGCCTGTAAGACGTTACTTCATGGGGCGGTTTTCCTGGCTTGTGGATCATTATAATTTGTGATACTTTCCACAGCAATGGGAAATAACCTACCCTTAGCATGCTATTATAGATAGTTGTTAAGAAGACGATCGCTTTATTGGGTAGTTCCACAAGGACCCTTTTGTCAATGAGATCGAACCCTGGGGCCTTTTTATCATCCAACTCTCGGATTACCCGCCTTGTCTCTTGAGGTGATATAGGTTTTATTGGCAAATCCAGTTGGAAGTCATGCTTCAAAGTATTGTCTACATCGCCATCATCTATGCCGGGTTCCGGTTCGTTTGGGACAAAAACGTTCGCAAGGTGTTCAGCGAAGGCATTTGCTTTCTACTGATTTGTTCTAGCCCAGCGTCTTCCTTCTACTCTAATCGGTGGTTTTGGGTTTTTGGGCTGATTTTTACTTTTGCATACCTTCCAGAGTGAATAATCAGTCGCTCTGGTTGCAGACAGGGATTGTAAGTGAGCTTCAACAGTAGCATCCTCTGCATCTTTAATAGTCTGCCTTAGATCCACTATAGCCTTATTGAAGGCCCGTTTATCAGCCGCATGGCGGCTAGTGTGCCATACACGACGCAATCTTCGCTTTTCCAGAATCATTTGGCGAATTTCAAGTGGCACTGTATTATGTCTTGGTGGATATTTATTGCTTTCATGTGTGCACTTCCAACATGTCTCCTGAATCGTTCTTGTGAAGTCTATCACTGCATTTTCAATATCCTCAATATCTTTTAGGGCTATTTTGAGGTGGAGTGCCTTATTAATGATACTGCGGAACTCGGACCAGTCGGTTCTGCTGTTGTATAGCCTGGGATTTTTTTGGCGTTTTAGAACAGTCGCGCCAATCGTTAAAATGACAGGAATGTGATTTGACGAGCCGTCCAAGCAAGATTCTATCCTATAGAAGAGGCTGTTGAGTCCCTTCATAATGAAGAAATCTAGGACATCAGGCAGTTTGTTGGGGTCCGTCGGCCAGTGGGTTGGTTCGGATGTGGCGATTGTAGTTAAGTGATTCACATCAATGCACTTTTTGAGCTCTCTACCTCTAGTCGTATTAAGTCGCGACCCCCAGTGGATATGCTTTGAGTTCCAGTCTCCTCCTGATACAAAGCGAGGCCCGAGACTCTTCAAGTAGACAGTTATTTGTTCTTCTTTGAGCTTATGTTTCGGAGGACAATACACCGAAGACACCGCGATATCTCCGTTCCTATCATGGATGGCTATTGAGGTTGCCTGTATATGCTCCGTGCTGAATTGAGGCAGTTCATGGTGTTTGATGGAATCTCTGATTATGATAGCTGTTCCACCGTGCGCAGTGCCATCAGGATGATTTGTAGAGTATATGTTGCAGTTTTTTTATTATGATTTGACTGGTGGATGTAAAGTGTGTTTCCGATATAAGTAGGACATCGAGGCCATGGAGGTTAATCAGGGTCTCGACTTCACTTTTGTTGGGAGATAGTCCGTTGATGTTCCAGGTGGCTATTTTGATGGTATTTATCATTTTGCGATTTTATTGACGAGCGTAGTTATGAGTCCTAAAAGGGTGCTCATCTGTTGTAAGATAATATCAATCTTTTCACTTTGCTTTAAGAACATCTCTTCCAGTTTACTGGTGGTGTGTTGTGTGGTTTGTTCATGTGTTGTTTGGGTTGTGATTTTTTCCTTGGCCTTTAATACTGCTGCGTATTGTTTACGTTTGTTTGTACCTTCTTACTTTTTTTCCTTTGGGGTTTCCTCTTCAATTATGTTTGTTATCTGTGTGTTTTGTGTGGTTTTTGTGTAGTTAGGCTTTTGCGTTTTTCTAGCTAGGATTTCTTTGAATACCTCACATCCCTTGTAGTTTGCGGGATGTGGACCTAGGCATAAGGCACAAGTGGCTGGGGAAGTGCGATCAGTCTTGGGGCATTCCTTAGTGCTGTGTGATTCTGCACATTTTAGACAGCGGTATGGTCTCATGCAGTAGTTTTTTGAGTGACCGTACTGCTGACACCTTTGACACTGAACCGGAGCTGTCCTTTTCTTGGGGTCCTCTATAACGACTGTCTGATGATAGATCGCTTTGACCTGTTTTGCTGCTTTGTTGTTTGGTCCCGATTTCAGGTTAATGAAAAAGGTGGATGTGGGTAGTTTCTCAGGTCCGATAAGTGCCATAAAAATACATCAAAATTTTAAATTTTCAAATTTCGCGCGTAGTTTGACGAAAACGCCACTTACTGGACGCCATATTGCTCAGCGTAAATGACGTCAGTTCGTTTTGTATCAAATGAGCTCATATTAAATATGATAATTGTATATAATTTAAAAATAATTAAAAGCATATTTTGTAGTAAGTGTAATAATGAAAAAATTACGTTGTTTACGAAAATAATAAAAGTACAAAGCCTATATTACGCCAATCGGTTGACTGACAGTTGACAATTTTTTGTTTACACAGCCTTATGGCGTAATAACATGACCGCTACTATTTCACGATGTTTTAGAACAGATTAAAAATACTGAAAACTTTTAATTGAATTTAAAAAATTGTTGTGTTATTTTATGAACTAAACTTACATTTTCCGACTGCTTTATGCCTAAACTGTCTCAATAACATATTTATAGATTTTTTTCTCGTTTAGAGTAAAATACCCTATTATATTTATATGTACCTACTTATTATAGGCAGTTATTATAGTTAATTTTATTCCAGAAAATTATATCGTGGTAACGATAAATTCTCAAACTTCTAAGTGTTGGCGTTTAAGACACTTTCGGAATATCGATAGCAAGTAAAGGGTGATTTTTTAACCCTTTCACGCATATGGGACACATATGTCCCCCCACAATTTTTACCAGTTACAGCTACACTGGGAAAGTAAAACCATTTTTGTATTTAAGTTTTTAAGATTCATTGTACCTTTTCGAGTTTACAAGCTGGTAAATAAAAAAAAAAAAGATATCTGACAAAAAAGTTGGTGGCGCGAAAAGTGATAAATATTTTGGCTAGACGTCAATATTGTTTTTTTTTTTATTGATAAATAGTGAATTTTGACGGCCGTTTTTCGTCAGGTTCATATTCACAGGTAAGTGTAATTATTATTTTATTATTTATTTTCGGTTTTCTTAGTCAAAATTATGCATATTATGTGAAAAAGTCTAAAGGGACGCGGGTGTCCCAATATGCATCAAAGGAGACTTTTGCTTCGAAGTCATTGGCTATTACAATCATCGTATTGTTTCTCAATTTTATATATTTTACTGCAGAAAATGTCTTCAAATCGGCATCGAAAATTTTCGGTGCGGGAGGAACGTATTTTTGGAGTCCCGTTAGCTGATAACAGTGACGACGAGGATGATTTACGCCTTGATGAAGAGAACCAAACATTTTTAGCACATGATATGGATGCGGATATGTCGACTATTGTAATTGAACCAAGTTCAGCGTCTCTAGTGAAAAACATAATTGATTCTTGCAATAAAGCACTATTACTCCATCTTTCAACTGGCGGGAAAACTCCTATGTACCGCACAGTTTTGGTGAGATTCAAGGATATAACTTTAGTACAAGAGCATTTTAAATTGCACCTACACTTCTGATATGAAAAATACTCCAGTAAAATGTTACAGTGCAGTAGGACATTTCGGAAAATGTGGAAAATCAGACAAATAACATAATATATATTATATCTCTCTCCATCTCTACATGAAAATGTCCACCTGTGTTACACTCCGGAACTAATTGTTTCGCTGAATATCACAAAATTTATGTTACAAATAATAAATAAGTTTCTTATATTAAATAATTTGTATTTTCTACCACAGTTTGTTTTTATTTTGCAATAAAAATGTTAGAGTATTTTTGCTGCGATACGTAACAATTTATATACCTTGACGCATATTGGGACATATGTGTCCCCTTCACAAAAACACTAAAATACACTCATGTTCTTTATTTTGTATTACTTTTATGTTAAATCAGGCCAAAATAAGTAGATAAAAATAAACAAAATCATTTTTATTCTCTTAGAATAATTATAAACGTGAAAGGGTTAAGAGGTACAGGATTTGATTTTCAAAAAAAACACAAAAAATTTGAAAAATTTGATGAAATCTTTATTGGAATCGATAGAGCGATCAATATAATTTAATGTTTGAAGATGATTTCATGCAAATGCTGGCCGCGGCTTCGGTTTAGATGGCCCATTCGCAAGGCCCAATTTCGGCACATTCTCTCCAACATATCAGCCGGTATATCACGAATAAATGCTTCAATATTGGCTTCCAGTGCGTCAATCATGGCTGGTTTATCCCTGTAGACATGAGCCTTAACATGGCCCCACAAGAAATAGTCCAAAGGCGTTAGATCACACGATCTAGGCGGCCAATTGACGGGCCCAAAACGTGAGATAAACTGTTCACCGAAGGCGGCTCTCAATTGGGCCATTATTTCGCGTGCCGTGTGGCATGTGGCACCGTCTTGTTGAAACCACATGTCAGGCATGTCCAATTCTTCCATTTTGGGCAAAAAAAAATCGCCAATCATCACACGGTAGCGCTCGCCATTCACAGTAAAGTTTCGGCCATTGTCGTCTTTGAAAAAGTACCGGAGCCGCGGCCAGCATTTGCATGAAATCATCTTCAAACATTAAATTATATTGATCGTTCTATCGATTCCAATAAAGATTTCATCAAATTTTTCAAATTTTTTGTGTTTTTTTTGAAAATCAAATCCTATACCTCTTAAAAAATCACCCGTTATTTAATTTGAATGGTAAAAAACCTTTGAAATCAATTTATCATCTATCATTGGCTGATCGGTAATGTTCATGCTTATAACGAATTGTTAGCATTCTGGCTTTTGAAGAGGCATCGGTAGAACAAGTTTCCGGAAGTGAGTATTCGGTCATGTCATTGTAGGTATTGTCATCCAGTGTCGGCGAGCAGCACACTGGGAGGGCACTCGCCGCGCTCGTAAAGGCACGCGCCCACAGATACGTATCGTACGTGCCGGACAAATCCTATCATTCCTGTGAAACAGATTCTTGTGCGACCACTGATCGAACTGCGTGCAACTAAATGTACCGTCGACATGGCATCTTCGGTCACAAAAACTGTTAATTTATCTGAACATAAATACGTGATTGGGATCTTTCTCGATATTTCAGGGGCTTTTGACAACGCATGGTGGCCTATTAGATACTACTACTTATATTGAAAACCCGTGGTTGTTACAGAAATATATAGAATCTTGTGTACTTTCTAAACGGTTCAGTAAAACTTAAACTTGGGCATCACTCGTTGTCGAAAGCACTGACCATGGGGTGCCCTCAGGGTTCAGTAGTCGGTAGGTACCTATTTATGTAATTTGGGTTTTGATGATTTACTCGCTCTTCCGTATTCCAATATATCTAAAGCCACTTGGGGTCTATCTTTCTTAACTCTAAAAACAATTTATGGAGCTACTTATCTAGGTTGACTATGTGCTACGGTGCACCGGTTTGGCCCGATAGGACCACCATAGGGACGGCACAATGTAAATTGCTTCAAAGTCAACGTTTAGCTTTGATACTTTTATGTGAGGTTAATAAGACCGTTAGTACTGAAGCCTTTCCGGTACTCGCAGGTGTACTTCCAGTCGATCTTGAGGTGCAGCGACGTGCTGCAATGTACTACTCCGCTCGAGAGGCCATGGACGCAAGCTTTTTAACACAACGTGACCGTGCTAAAGTTCTAGATTATTTAAACTGCAAACTGACGTTTAGGAGGAACTTCTATCCGAATAGCAATGTAGGTAGAACAATTCCATCACGGGCCTACATCTACATCAGTTCTTTTCATTCGTTCGTGAGCGGTTGGAGAGGACTTGGCTGGAGGTGAACCACTGTGTTGCCCAGTTTCTCACAGGTCATAGCAACTTTAAAAGTACCTAAATTATTTTCTTTCAAGCTTGTTGCTTCGCCTTTGTGTCAATGTTCTACATCTGACAGTGAATACGAACAAATCTGCACATCATGTCCTATGGGAGTGTATTCTTTGGCAGAATGAACGCAATATTATGTAAGACTAGCAACCCGGCCCGGCGTCGCATGAGCCTGTAGCCTTCCTCGAAAAATTTTAATGGACTATTTAACACAAAAATAATTTTTCAACTCGAACCAGTAGATCCTGAGATTAGCGCGTTCAACCAAACAAACTCTTCAGCTTTATAATATTATAGTATAAATAGTGTACAGGCTACATCTGGAGCTGTTTACTATGCGGACCTTGTCGAGACTAGAGCAAATTTCCTTGCGTTCAAGCGTTTTTGCCATACCTATTGTACGACGATAATCTATACACTTTGTTCAAGCATACGATGATTGATCTGTACACTTGTAATGATGGAAAACCCGGGGATGATGAATTAAACCGCCCGTGTTGAGTGTGGTAAAATCACTGATTTATTTTACTTAGCCAGTTCGCTAAATGATCGCGCGTATGCAAACGCTGATGTAGCTTAACCTACTTAATGTTATGAAATGTGCGGGTTCACCGTACATACTGCCAACTCTAAAGGAGAAGACGAGAGAATATGTTTAACTTAGATGAAACCTAGTGAGTCTAAATACAATAAAAATGATGACTTAGGATAAATGATACAATGTTTTCGTTGAAAGCTGTTACAAGGTGATTTCAACAATATCTACTCTAAGTACTGTATATCTAACACTAAATTGTCTGATTTTGTTCTAGTTAATATTTCATCATAGGAGAGGTCCCTTTATTTACACTTTCCGTTGTTTTACTTCTATCACTGAATTCACTGATCACTGGCACTGTTTCACGCGCGCACTCAGTAGATCCCGGTCCTGTGAGGTCAGCTTGCGCCTCCGCCCGCGGGGCTCGCTCGCCCGCCAGTACACGTACCTCCAACGTCTCAGGCTGCTGCGGCGCAGATGCGGCTTGGCACTTACTTCTTATAATTAAATATAAGCATATGCCGCCTAAGACGAGAACCAAGGCCAAGGTAACGTACACGACGGAATAATGGTGGATGTCGTGGACGTTTAGTTGTGTAGAAGATTGTTCCTTTATATTGGTTATTTGGTCTCTAAGCTGATTCCACATAAGGGTGTGGTTTTCTGGTACGTAGAAATCGTTGGGCAAGGTTGTGTTTATTAAAGAGTTCAATATGGAAACCTCTGGGACTTCGATATTTGAGCGCATGTTTAAATAACGTAAGTAGTTGTTGTGTGTGTGAATACTGTACGAATCCGATTTCAGTGTGCATCCATAACCTAGGTCAAAGATACCACTACCTCGTATTTCTGTTGTTGTTGTGTCAGCAATGCAGGAAATACGGAGTTCACATGACTCACAACAGGTGTAAAGCCAGGAGTTTAAATTGTGTAACTTGACCCAATAATTGTGGCACGTGGATACGTCTTGTTTACAAGCGCTCCTCATATTACTTACGGTCTGGATATCGCATAACGACTGTTTTATTCCCAGATTGTAAACAGGTTTGTCAATGGAGCAGAATAGTCGATTGTTACTGGTGATCTGAAAGCATGCTTGCAGATCGCTATCTGATAAGAGAAGAGCGAGATCCTTTTGTACATTGTAGGCAATATATGGTGAGCTTGGGACAGTGCGAACGTGTTTCGACCCCCTTTTCTGAGGGATAGGTATGACTCTGTCTAACTCGAAGATATCGTTGCTCACAAGCGGAATCTTTATCTCTATAATAAGATAGCCTTCACACAGCGTTGCAGACGCCTTCATAATCTTGTACAACTCTGATAGGTTTGATGACTCGATTGGGGTCATTAGATTTCCCTGCAATTGACCGGAGATTATGTTGATCTGACGAGCCAGCTGCTCGGGAGTCAGTAGGAACGGGTCGATGCGACCGTGACTGATGTCTGTCACTGTGTTGATAAGTGTGTGTTGGATTCGCATTAGGTTTGACAATATGATACTCGCGGCTAGGGCGGATGATGTTACATAAATGCCGTTTCTGTTATCCAGACGCACCTTATTGATTTCGTTAGTGACGTTTAGAAGATGTTGTTTTATAAATTTGAACTGTTTGTTCATAGTCTCCTCGCTGCGTCGTAAAATGTTATATTCTGATTCTACGACCAAGGTTTGATTCTTCAGTAACTTTTGAAGATGATTTTCATTATTCGATATTTTTTCTATGTCCTGCTTATACTGTTGAGCGAAGTTTTCATCTAATACTCCGAACAACGTGTTTGCTAGGTACCCTACTCCGTTGATTAAACCACGTTTTTGCCTTCTAGCGTTAGGGTTTTCAAGGAGTTTTTGATAATGCTCAAGTTCCTTTACTTCGTGCTCTAATTGTAGGACGACGCTGTCGTATTGCGAACCCATGCAATCAGCGGTTTGTTTTAGGTGCTTGACATAGTTTTTAATGTTCGTTACTCCGTGATAGAACGTGGACATATTATAAAACACGATGAGTTTCCAATCGTCCTTGATAACTTGGAGGTTAGCCATCTTGTCGAAGTAAAGTCCTTGGTTTGTGGTAATTTGCGTAACGTTGTATGTCGTCACTTTCTGTTGTAGACTAGGAGATGTAAAGAAAAGCATTAGTAAAATACTGATAAAAAAGGCATGCAAAGATTTTTGCTTTCGTGGTCGCGGCGGCTGCCTTTTGCCTTCAGCTTGATCTGATGACGAAGTGGAAGACTCATCCTGACACTGGTTCATGGGTTTGGATGGGGATACCTTCTCATTTACAGGCAAGTATACAAGCTTATTGATTGGACGCTGTATAGTGTTGTTCCTTGTCTTTACAGTAACTACTCTCACATACCCGTCCTTTCCAGGATGAAGTAGTTGTACTCGTCCCATTGCCCATTTACCTGGCGGTACGTTCTCTTCACGGATGAGGACGAAGTCGTCGACTTCAAGATTACGTCGTGCTTGTTGCCACTTGGTTCTAGTTTGTAGCTGTTGCAGATACTCCGATGACCATCGTTGCCAGATATTCTTTGTCATAGCTTGGACGAGTTGCCATCGCGCTTTCAGCGTTAACGATTCCGGTTCAGTTTGAGGCCGTGATATAATCGGTGCCCCAGTCAGGAAGTGTCCCGGAGTAAGGCAGTCGTCGTCTGAATTTTCCGTGAGTTGACATAAAGGTCTGGAATTCAGACACGCCTCTATTTGGCAAAGTAACGTTGAAAACTCTTCGTACGTAAGACGTTGATCGCCTATGACCCTTTTCAAGTGGTATTTCAGGCTTTTCACAGCCGCCTCCCAAAGTCCACCAGCATTAGGCCAGGCTGGTGCATTAAAGTGCCACTGAATGTTCTGCTCACTGATTTTGTTAAAGAAGTCCGGGTTGATAGTCTGAATAATCTCCTTATACTCCTTTTGCATGAGTCGATTAGCGCCTACAAAGTTTGTACCGTTGTCACTATACATGTGGGCTGGTGATCCTCGTCGGGAGCAGAATCGACGAAGCGCTGCTAGAAAGGCGGCCGTACTCAGGTCTGAAACCAGTTCTAGATGGACCGCTTTAGTTGACAGGCAGACAAAGACGGCTATGTACCCTTTCGTGGTTTTGATCCCGCGTCCTTTATTGACTTTCAGCTCTACGTAGCCCGTGAAATCGACACCGGTATGAGTGAATGGCCTTGACGGAGTGACTCTGGCTCGTGGTAAGTCTGCCATAATTTGTTGTTGGACTTCGTTGTTAAATCGGCGACACTTAACGCACAGTCTTAACTGCCGTTTTACTGTCCTGATTCCGCTGATGATCCAGTATCTATCTCTTATGTAGGAAAGTGTTAGTCGGGGACCACCGTGCAAAGTTGTTATGTGTGCCTGGCTAATGACTAGATCAGTAAGTCGACTGTGGCTTGGTAGTATGATGGGATGCTTCGCCGATTTGCTTATACTGGCGTGTTTTAAACGTCCACCAACTCTTAATAAGCCATTTTCATCTAGCCAAGGGTTTAGACAGCAAATCTTGCTTTTTGAGCTCACACGTTGTTTACTTTTAATATGTTGCAATTCTTGAAGAAATTCCTGTGATTGCACGTCTTTAATAATTAAATTGTAAGCGTTGTTTATTTCTGATGACTCTAGAAAACCATGCGTTGCCATCTGTTTGTCGCGAACTCGCTTGATGAAACGTGACACCCAGCCAATAATCCGCACAATTCGTGTCAACGAACTATAATTTTGCAGTAGGTCAGTAATAAATGTAATGTTATTTTCCATTAAGGCTGTGTTCACACAAACAGTTTTTGTTTCTATTGTAGGGGACTGGTATACGATTTTCACTGCATCTTTCCTCTCGCAACCTTTTAGCCATTCAGGCCCTTCCCACCACAAAGATTGGTTTAACAACTGTTGAGACGTTATGCCTCGTGTTGCACAATCAGCTGCGTTTTCTTCCGAGCTGACATGACTCCAGAATTCTGCTGGAACTATGTTGGTTATCTGCTTAACTCTGTTAGCTACAAACGACTTCCATCTGGATATATCTCCGTGTAGCCAGCCCAAAACTATCATGGAATCGGTCCATGCATGAAGCGTCATTCCTATATTTGGTAGGGACTCCATAACCTTCTTTACAAGTTGGGATAAAAGTAGCGCGCCACACAGTTCCAGCCTTGGGAGCGATGTTTTCTTTGCGACCGGTGCTAGCTTTGTTTTTGCCGCTACAATCGTCGATGTGTACTCGCCCTTATTATTCGTGGTGACGAGGTAAATAACGCAAGCGTAAGCTTTGTCCGACGCATCGCAAAATGCATGTAATTGACACATTTTTTCTGTGTTACCTAAGAATCTTGGTATGCGAAATTTGTCGATGCAGTTGATGTCTTCCTTTAATTTAAGCCAATATTCTTGCATGTCCTTTGGAAGTTCTTGATCCCAGTTGGTTTCAATGGACCACGTTTGTTGAAACAGTAGCTTCGCTCTGATTGTGAGCGGTGATAACCAACCAAGAGGATCGAATAACTTTGATACTTCTGACAATAGTTGCCGCTTTGTAATTACTGCATTATCGTTAGGAATTACATGACTTTGAAATATAAATGTATCGGATGACGGGTTCCATTTTAAGCCAAGAGTTTTTCTGGATTCGAGACACTTAAATTCGTAGGGACTGTTCAATTGGTCGGCTGTTAAGTTCTGCAGGAGTTCTGGCTTGTTACTTGACCATTTTCGCAGGTTCATACCAGCGCCATGGAGCATTTTAATAAGTTGTTGTTGTAGCTCTTTTGCTTGATCGGCGGTATTCTGTCCACTCAGCAAATCATCCATGTAGAAGGAGTTCTGTACAGCTGCTGCTGCTAGTGGATATTTCTCGGCGTCATCTACCGCGAGTTGTTTTAGAGTCCGCATAGCTAAAAATGGTGCTGCCTTGGTTCCGTACGTTACAGTGGTTAATTGATATTGATTAAAATGATCATCCATTGAATCTCTCCAAATGATCGTTTGCAGAGGCTGATCTTGCTCTCTAACGAGTATCTGACGAAACATTTTTTCAATATCCGCAGTGATTACGTATTCGTATTGCCTCCAGTTTATGATAAGTGCTAATAGGTCTCGTTGTAAGTTGGGTCCACTGTACATTAAGTCGTTCAGACTGTTACCCGATGTAGTCTTGGATGAGGCATTAAAAACTACTCTTAACTTTGTTGTTGTGGAATCAAGTTTCCATACTCCATGATGTGGTAAGTAATATGCCTGATTTGTTATACTTTCGACTTGTCGCATGTGACCTAATTCTTGGTATTCGTTTATAAATTGTTTATATTGATTTGAAAATGATTTATTTTTGGACATTTTTGACTCTAATTGTTTGAATTGCGCTATGGCCTTAAACTTTGATGATCCGAGCTGCTGCTCAAAGCCTGGCATCATGGGTATCCCAACTTCATACATGCCGTTGTTTAAACGTCTCGTGGTGGTTTTGTAAAAATCTTCACAAAACTGATCACCAATAGTCGCGTTTGATGATGATGAGTCGTGAATGTCCTCCAACTCCCAAAACTTGGCTATTTCTTCAATGTCATTGATAGCGACATGACAGTTGAACCTTTTGACATTTCCTGATAGGATCCAACCCATTTTGGTTTGTTGAGCTATTGGGGCCTGCGCTGGGCCCTTGATTAGACCGTTTAATATAATTTCTGAATATACACTGGCATCCAGAAGAAGATCGATTGGTCTTGATACGTTGTACTCCGGGTCTGCTAGCTGTAGATGTTGCAGGTGAGACCAGGGCTGTTTGCGGAATGATGAGTTCGGCAGGCTGCTGATGACCTTTGATACAACCAACGCTTGAGTCTTCAGAGTGTAGTCTCCGTAGATGGACTTGCAGTCTAGTGTTACAATCCCTTTGCTTTGTTTAGAGACTGGACCTACTCCTGAAATGGAGGCATGATATTGTCGACGTTGCAAGCCTAGCATTTGAGTCGCATTTTCAGAAATCAATGAAATTTGGGACCCCTGATCTAGAAGCGCTCGTAATGTGATATATGTACCGTTTTCAGATAGTACTGTCAACGACAACGTGGTTAACAGTATTTCTTCATTTTCAGCTGCGACGTGATTGACATTATGTTGCGCCGGTGGTGACTGTACAGTAGCGCTCGTCGTCGCTGCGGTTTGTTGGTGTGGTACACACGCCTCATGCAGTAAAGTGTTGTGTTCACTGTTACACTTCTTGCAACGTCTTGTGCTGTTGCACTCACTGTCAGGATGATAATTAAGGCAATTTTTGCAATATTGACTCTTTGTTACCAAAGTCATTTTATCACCCGGGGTCATTTTCGTAAATTTCCTGCAACGATATATAGTGTGACGTTTATTACAAATCGGACAGCCTGGCCCTTGAGTAGCGACGACTTGATACTGTTTCCGGTAATGGTTCGCAGGTTTGTCACGTTGTTGACCAGACTCCCGTTGAAAGGCAGGCTTGGTTGTTTCTCTCTCTCTTCGGTGTAAAGGCTCCAGGGCTGTGAACTTGTTTTCGAGGAACGTCATAAATTCAGTCAAGGATGGAAGCTCCCTGGGAGATGTACGCGCCTCTTTGTAATCACAGTAGGTCTCCTGGTCCAGTTTCTTACTGAGAAGGTGTACTAACAACGGATCCCATGTATTTGTGTTGACACCAAGGTTGTGTATAGCGTGGATGCACTCCGTGGTGGTATCATATAACCGCTTTAACTCATAAGATGTTTGCTTGGAGATAGATGGCTGACTTAAGAATATCTCTATTTGATTTGTAAATAAAACTTGGGCATTATTATACCGGTGATTTAGTATTTCCCAAGCTGTGTCGTAATTTTCAGACGAAATGTGAAGATGTTGAATAAGGCGTTCGGCCTCTCCCTTGATTTTTCCTTTCAAGTGTTGCATCTTCTGAGCCTTGGTTATAGTGTTGTTGTCGTGGATAGTTTCTGTAAACAGGTCACAAAATGTTGGCCACTGCGAGTATTTCCCCGTAAAAGTAGGAATCTCAAGCCTCGGCGTCGCCTGTTGTACATGGACCATGGACGAAATTTTCTTATTTAATGAGCGCTTCATATCTTTGTAGCTACGCTCGTACATGCTAAATTCATTTTCGTACGATACATCTCCACCTTGAAGTATGTGGTCGATTCGTAGATGCAACGTATCGATAGTGTTCCACTTGGCTTGTATAGCCCTAAGCTCGTCTTCAAGTTCCCATTTTTCGGATATTTCGTCTACGTTGATGCTCCTAATCAACCTGTTAAACGACCTAAGATTGGTTCTCTGTTGAGCCAACAGTTCAGTGGCTTCAGGGTTTGACTGCGTACCCTTTTCATCCGAACCAAAGGCAGTAAGTAAGTTTCGAGTAGACTGGTAGAGGCTCTTACCCTGTTGATAAAAGTTAGATGCGAAGTATTGAGGTTCCTTATCCGGAAACTCAGAGAGTTTCAGGTGATTTTGTTCGAACTCTCCCCAGAGGTTATCCAACGACTCTATTCTCTTTTGGATGTATTCCGGAGTTTTTCTCGACAACGTATCCTTACCAAAGTTGACCTTAATCCTATTGAGACCTTCTAATATTTCCGATTGACGAGCGCTTAAAACGGCCATTTTGATTTAATAAAAGGAACGATCTTACTTGGACACTGACGAGATGCGATACCAACTGTGGGCTGCCGACGCCGTGCGCAGTAGTGATGTAGATTCAGCTCCACCGATGTCTTCTTGGGACGATTCACTGAATGGACTGAGTTGAACTATTTTCGGAACTGTCGCGAAATACTCAACGATTATAATCAAGTGTGTGATTGCGATTTCGAAACACCTTGATCTATAAACCCGATAGATTACTACGCGTGATCCCAGTATCCGGCTCGAAGGACCAAAAAAAAATGTACGACGATAGTCTATACACTTTGTTCAAGCATACGATGATTGATCTGTACACTTGTAATGATGGAAAACCCGGGGATGATGAATTAAACCGCCCGTGTTGAGTGTGGTAAAATCACTGATTTATTTTACTTAGCCAGTTCGCTAAATGATCGCGCGTATGCAAACGCTGATGTAGCTTAACCTACTTAATGTTATGAAATGTGCGGGTTCACCGTACACCTATTATTGGATTCAAATGTATAGCCTTTGCCTCCCTTAGCTCACATTTTAGGACCCATTTAATCATTTTAATTGTAATCCGTGGTGCTGCCGTGGGCCTCCCCCAGTTGTAAACGTCCCTTTGGTCTTATTGGCCTAGTTCTGTTCTGTCTTCTGCTTGATTTGGAGGGAAGAGGAAAATATGTTCTTTTTACTCCTCTGCTGTTCTTTTTTGATTAATTTCGTTGCGGGATCCAAGACAGTTGTAATGTTTCTACGGGACACGTCGAGCTTCAGTGTCTCGACGGTTTTCTAGTGGTCGCCACTGTTGATTCCGACTTTCAGGAGTTACAGTGGTTTGGGAATAGTGTGATGGGCATGATCGAACTGCACCCTTTGGTCTTTGGTCCGTATGATGTGGGACCGTCGGTAATCTAATGAATTCCTATTATTTATATATTATGTGATTCATAAACTTGGGATATACCGATACTTAGCTAATTTAAGTAATACAATTTCGTAATGCTTGATTTTCAAAACTACCCCCTAAGGGGGGCACGCAGACACGCCCCTGAGCTATTAAAGTAGGAGGCAAAGTACAAATGAAGTTAGGTAGTATCTATAATATTACTATCGTTCGTAACTAGTATCGGTCGAGTACCCGCAAACAGACGCGAACAGACGCGAACAGACGCGAACAACCGCGATACTCATAACACACGGCATGTCGCGGTAGGTGGTGGGCTCCTGACTGCGTTACTAACATGTTGGTTTTATCCGCAGCACCCGACAGAGGCAATAGTCCATGTGAGTATACAGTGGAGCGTCGCTCACTGCTACCTCCCCCCTCCTACCATCCGCTGCCCCCTCCATCTGATGGTGCTGTCATTGTTCCGCACACACGCCTGGCATGTGTGTCCTCGCTTGTTCTGCTTGTCACCCCCCCCCACACTCGGTGCACTCCCGTGCAGCATTCGAGTTTCCACGTAATGGACACTACTTGAGTGACAATAAATTCAAACAAACTGCATCCTTCATGCTTCCTATGAAAATTAAAATAATGGTTTATTATTAGTCGAGAAAATGTT
The DNA here is from genome assembly GCA_947361185.1 of Charanyca ferruginea. Taxonomy (NCBI): domain Eukaryota; kingdom Metazoa; phylum Arthropoda; class Insecta; order Lepidoptera; family Noctuidae; genus Charanyca; species Charanyca ferruginea. Next base: position 28,974,775 of record OX376063.1, read on the forward strand.
GACAGACATGTAAGGAGCAGGCTTAAATTTAGTAGGTACTTATAGTTTAGTAAAACTCATGACTGTATTTGATTTTTTTACGAGTAGTTATAGGTATTTCCGTGAATGGTAATATTGCCTGACTGTGGGAAATTTGGTTAACAACATGTCTCCCGTAAAGTCAGAAAATATTATACTAACCTGGGTGGGGCTTTTGTTTTCCATGAATAAGGCATCTTTTTATAACTTTTATTGTAGTTTTACCCTAAATTGTACAAAAACTATAGATAGTTTGTTCAAGCTGTTAACAGAATACTAGTTTCAATTATCATATTCTCCTCATTTCACCATGGGCATGCGGGTACGTCATCACAAGTTCACAATTATTATTGCAACCGATTACTTTATTACTACACATGCGAGTGTTAAGCTTATGGTGTAAGCATGATGAAAATGTCAGGTTCAAATTAGTTGTACTATAATACTATGTGTATTATTTATTTTCATTAGTTTTTATTGGCATGCTTATGACTGCACATAAACAAAATGTGTACTCACGAGAGCAGAGTGAGTAGCGTGTGTCGATGTGTCGTGCGCAGGCGTGCTGGCGGCGCGCGCGGCGCTGGACTACGAGCGCCAGCGCCGGCACGAGCTCGTGCTGCGCGCCACCGACGGCGTCACCGGCGCCTTCGCCGACGCCGCCGTCACGCTGAGCGTGCTCGACGTCAACGACTGCGCGCCCGAGTTCCCGCACGACGTGTACCGCGCGCGCGTGTCCGAGGCCGCCGCCGCCGGCGACCTCGTGCTCAGCGTGCGCGCCGCCGACAACGACACCGGTACTAGTGCCTCCGCCGCCGTGCCCGCTCGGCCGGCCTGACGTGTCTCTCACGGATGGCATCTCCCTTACAGGCGAAAACGGTGAAGTGACATACTCGCTCGCCGAAATGCAATCGCCAGCCGAGGGTGCTTTCATCGTAGAGCCCGCGACGGGCGCGGTCCGCGTGGCCGCCCCGCTCGACCGCGAGACGCGCGCGCACTACCATCTGCTGCTGACGGCCACGGACGCCGGCCGCCCGCCTCTGCTCACCACCGCCCATCTCTTCGTCACCGGTGAGCGTCCGACCCCGATAGCGATACGACTCAGAGCGACCCTCGTGTACAATGATTATTTGAATTTCGATCCGCAGTGGACGACGTGAACGACAGTCCGCCGCGCATGGAGCGCGGCGTGGTGCCGGCGCTGGTGTCGGGCGAGGCGGCGCGCGGCACGGCGCTGGCGCGCGTGGCGGCCTGGGACCCCGACGTGCGCGACGCGGCGCGTCTGCGGTACGCGCTGGAGGGCGCCGCGCAGAGAGCCTTCGCCCTGCACGCGCGCACCGGCGTGCTCACGCTCGCCAACCCGCGCGCCTGGCAGGCGGGGGGCGCGGGGGGCGCGGGGGGCGCGGGGGGCGCGGGGGGCGCGGCGCTGCGCTCGCTCAACGTGTCGGTGTCGGACGGCGCGCACGCCGCCTTCGCGCGCGTCAAGCTGTCGCTGGCGCCCGTCAACCGCGCGCCGCCGCACTTCCCGCACCTCGTGCACGAGGCGCGAGCGCTCGAGAATCAACCACCACCGTTGCTGCTCACCACGGTAACCGCCGATGGGTGATCCAGTAATGCAACTACGTACGTTCGATTCAAATAAGTACTATTGAAATGATTGTTAAATTGATGTTATCGTAGGTGAAAGCATACGACGATGACATCGGGGAGTATGGAACCGTGACGTACTCCATCCCGTCCGCCCGGCTGCGGGAGACGTTCGCGATAGACGCGACGAGCGGTGCGCTGACCACGCGCGTGCCGCTGGACCGCGAGCGGCGCGCCGAGTGGGAGGTGGGGGTGACGGCCAGCGACGGCGGCGGCCTGCTGCGCCACACGGTGGTGCGCGTGCGCGTGTCCGACCTCAACGACAACGCGCCCGTGTTCCCGCTGCGCGAGTACCGCGCCGCCGTCCGCGCCGACCGCGCGCCGCGCCTGCCCTTCCTCACGCTGAGCGCGCACGACGCCGACGCCGGCGAGAACGCGCGCCTCACCTACTCCGTGTACGAGGGAGACGTGCGCTCCGACGCGTCGGGACTGTTCGCGGTGGACGCGCACACCGGCGCGCTGTCGTTCGCTCGCGACGCTACGGAGTTCGGTGAGTAACCGCCGTCACCCGGCGTCCGCCTCTCGCCGCGCCCGGCGGTGCGGCTCGCTCATAGGTGTGCGTGTGTGTGCAGCGTCGCGCAGCGTGCAGGTGTGGGTGCGCGCGCGCGACGGCGGCGGGCTGGCGGGCGAGGCGCCCGTGTCCGTGTTCGTGCTGGGCGCGCACGAGGAGGCGCCGCGCGTGTCGGCGCCGCCCGCCGACCTGTTCCTGCGCGAGGACGCGGCGCCGGGCACGCTGATCGCGGAGCTGCGCGCGCCGGACGCGGCGGCGGCGCCCGCGCGCTACCGCCTGGCGCCCGCGCTGTGGCCGCGCGACCTGTTCGCCGTGGACGACGCCGGCCGCCTCGTGCTCGCGGGGCAGCTCGACCGTGAGACCGCCTCCGAACATCTGATAGGTAAATTAAATTTACCTATTATTTAAACCACTAAATAATAACAAGAGATAACAGTATAATAATAACAATAGAAAATCGACAGCTGAAGCGGTCGAACTGTTAACAAACATCATATCTAAACATACAGATATAGGTGAACGCTATCTTGAAATATTCTTAGACCTGGCTAAGGCGATCGACACTATCTCCATTCCTATCCTCCTCAGAAAACTCGAAAGACCAGGAATAAGAGGAACAGCACTTGACTGACTTCGTAGTTATTTAAGTAACAGACGGCAATGTATCAGAGTAGACAATTTGATCAGCGATGAACAGAAAATTAGCTTTGGAGTCCCGCAGGGCAGTATACTTGGCCCAACATTATTTACAATATACATGGACGAGATTCTCAAAATTGCCATACCAGACGCTAACCTAATTTGCTGCGCAGATGACACTGTAATACCAGCCTGTGATACTACTACTATTATTTCGATTTCAGTGTTGGAGTATTGTTCATCACACTCTCGGCTCTTTTACGCTCTCACCACACCACAGCCTCGACCTTAGTGATAAACATAGTTCAAAAATTGTATCTTACTGCACTATTACTTGCACATTTCACGAACTTATAGATACAAGATATACAATACATAATGTTTGTTGTTTTATCCAGATAGGTAATTTATGATAAAGAAATAAGGATTATAATAAAAATTGGCAATACTTTGTAGGTATAATAGCCGAGGGCTCGGGCAGCCCGGCGCCGGCCGCGCTGCTGCAGACGCGCCTGCACGTGCTGGACGTCAACGAGCACGCGCCCTCCTTCCACTCGCAGCCCTACGTCGTGCACGTCGCCGAGAACACGCCGCCGCACTCCAGCCTCGTGCAATGTACGCCGCTCATGTCACCGTGCTCAACCAGTGTTTACGCCCACACTTGTGCATTATAATTATCTTCTACGACTTGGCTAGTCTTCATTGTGATTGGCCACCAATACCGAAATTTGTTTAAGAGAATTATAACAACATGAGACTACATGATATATTCAAGTTTAGATCCGTTGAAAAAAACCTGTTATTGAACCTATCAAAGAAATATCTTTTTAGGGATAAAGTAGCGATAGCAAACCAAGCTTTTAAACATAAAATATGGATTTGCGCACATAGCGTCGCATCGGTTGAGAAAGGCTCGTTAACATTTCAGTGATGGCGGACGACCCAGACTCTGGAACCAACGGCGAGGTCCGCTACTCACTCGCGACGGAGCACGACGGCGAGGCCGGAGCGGACGGCGGCCTGTTCGCCGTGGACCCGTACACCGGCTGGGTCAGCACGCTGGCCGCGCTGGACCGCGAGGCGCGGCCCGAGCACCGCCTGGCGCTGCTGGCGGCCGACGGGGGCGCCGAGCGGCGCGTGGCGCGCGGCACGCTGGTGGTGCGGCTCGTGGACTACAACGACTGCCCGCCCGCCTTCCGCCTGGCGCAGTACGCGGCCGCCGTGCGCGAGGACGCGGCGGCCGGCACCGTGGTGGCGCGCCTGGAGGTGCAGGACGCGGACTCGTCGGGCGCGCCGCTGTCGTTCTTCGTGGCGGACGGCGACCCGCGCGCGCGCTTCCAGCTGCGCGCGTCGGGCGAGCTGTACGTGGCGCGCGAGCTGGACCGCGAGACGGACGCGCGCTACGACCTGCTGGTCGCCGCCACGGACGGCAAGTTCACGGCGCAGACGAGGGTCCGCATCGACGTGCTCGACGTCAACGGTGAGGCGTCGTCCGCTTCTCTCGTTATCGCTCCACGACCTCAATATTTACGGCGCTCGTATTCACGTTCAGACAACCCGCCGTACTGCCTCCGCCACCGCTACTACGCGCGCCTGCCGGAGGACGCGGCTAACGGCACGCGCGTCATGACGCTGGCGACGGGCGACGCGGACGAGCCGGGCGCCTCGCGCCTGCGCTACTACCTCACGGGAGACATGGCGCATCACTTCAGCATCGACAAGGTGAGGCACCAGGTGGCGACGGGCGACGCGGACGAGCCGGGCGCCTCGCGCCTGCGCTACTACCTCACGGGAGACATGGCGCATCACTTCAGCATCGACAAGGTGAGGCACCAGGTGGCGACGGGCGACGCGGACGAGCCGGGCGCCTCGCGCCTGCGCTACTACCTCACGGGAGACATGGCGCATCACTTCAGCATCGACAAGGTGAGGCACCAGGTGGCGACGGGCGACGCGGACGAGCCGGGCGCCTCGCGCCTGCGCTACTACCTCACGGGAGACATGGCGCATCACTTCAGCATCGACAAGGTGAGGCACCAGGTGGCGACGGGCGACGCGGACGAGCCGGGCGCCTCGCGCCTGCGCTACTACCTCACGGGAGACATGGCGCATCACTTCAGCATCGACAAGGTGAGGCACCAGGTGGCGACGGGCGACGCGGACGAGCCGGGCGCCTCGCGCCTGCGCTACTACCTCACGGGAGACATGGCGCATCACTTCAGCATCGACAAGGTGAGGCACCAGGTGGCGACGGGCGACGCGGACGAGCCGGGCGCCTCGCGCCTGCGCTACTACCTCACGGGAGACATGGCGCATCACTTCAGCATCGACAAGGTGAGGCACCAGGTGGCGACGGGCGACGCGGACGAGCCGGGCGCCTCGCGCCTGCGCTACTACCTCACGGGAGACATGGCGCATCACTTCAGCATCGACAAGGTGAGGCACCAGGTGGCGACGGGCGACGCGGACGAGCCGGGCGCCTCGCGCCTGCGCTACTACCTCACGGGAGACATGGCGCATCACTTCAGCATCGACAAGGTGAGGCACCAGGTGGCGACGGGCGACGCGGACGAGCCGGGCGCCTCGCGCCTGCGCTACTACCTCACGGGAGACATGGCGCATCACTTCAGCATCGACAAGGTGAGGCACCAGGTGGCGACGGGCGACGCGGACGAGCCGGGCGCCTCGCGCCTGCGCTACTACCTCACGGGAGACATGGCGCATCACTTCAGCATCGACAAGGTGAGGCACCAGGTGGCGACGGGCGACGCGGACGAGCCGGGCGCCTCGCGCCTGCGCTACTACCTCACGGGAGACATGGCGCATCACTTCAGCATCGACAAGGTGAGGCACCAGGTGGCGACGGGCGACGCGGACGAGCCGGGCGCCTCGCGCCTGCGCTACTACCTCACGGGAGACATGGCGCATCACTTCAGCATCGACAAGGTGAGGCACCAGGTGGCGACGGGCGACGCGGACGAGCCGGGCGCCTCGCGCCTGCGCTACTACCTCACGGGAGACATGGCGCATCACTTCAGCATCGACAAGGTGAGGCACCAGGTGGCGACGGGCGACGCGGACGAGCCGGGCGCCTCGCGCCTGCGCTACTACCTCACGGGAGACATGGCGCATCACTTCAGCATCGACAAGGTGAGGCACCAGGTGGCGACGGGCGACGCGGACGAGCCGGGCGCCTCGCGCCTGCGCTACTACCTCACGGGAGACATGGCGCATCACTTCAGCATCGACAAGGTGAGGCACCAGGTGGCGGTGAGCGACGCCTTGTGCTGACGCACGCAGTCAAAGTCAAAGCATTCAATAATAATAATACCAGCCTATAATTGCCCCACTGCAGGGCATAGGCCTCTTCTCTTCTCATACAGAGAAGACACTAGCATAGATCACCACAAGTGCTCAAGGCGGATTGGTGATTTCAGACTTATATCAGTCCAGGTTTCCTGACGATGTTTTCCTTCACCGATGTCAATGATGTCCAAGAAAAATTTAGAAAGTACATAATAATATGAATAGAAAAAGTCACATTGGTAATTGCCCGGTTAAGAGAGCAAGAAAGTCCAGGACACTCTTTTAAATCAAGTTTTTTTTTCGAAATACCTCTGTCCGGCAAAGCTCGCCCATGGTTTAGTTCCCAATCCAGCGCACGTGCCAGTGCGGCTGAAATTCACACTCACAGGGAGTCCATGGTCGAGCACTTGCACTTGTCCCTCTGGCCCCTACTTTTTTTAATATTGTTATAGGCTTGCGTTTGGCCGCAACTCACCTAACCCCCCCCCCCCAACCCAACTTTCCGAAATATATCCGTTCCGATCACCGACTTCACAACAACATCTTGAACTTCTTGGCGTTACTCTGACGTCGAATCTCAATTTTGAATCCTAAAAATGATTTTCTATAAACAATCATCCTCTATGTTACCCCCTTAGGGCTCAAATTTCCGAAAATCCTTTACATCGTAAATGGAAGCCGTGTGCAAAGTATGTAAAAGAAGTTCGCACTCACACTTTATAAATTCAGCATTTAGACAGGAATAAGACGACATTTAATACTCAATAATTTTGTAAAAAGTTTATTGAAAATATACATTACCTTTACTGTCATTTTGGAATACAACAAATGGAAAGTAAAATTAAGTAAAAAAAAAACCAGACCGGAGACGTGCGAGTTGAACTCGCGTGGAGAGGGTGCCGTACAATGCCAATTGATAGAATTCTTATAGGTTTTCCTGTAATCTACAAGCAATTAACTAGTTATTTTGTATTTTTCTCAAAATTTTAGGCTCAATAGTTTCGGAGATCAGGGGGGGATTGGTCAATTTTTGTATTCTTTCATGAATAAAATCAAAACTATTTATTTTACAATAATAACGACAACATATTTGAGATCCTTATAACGAGCCCTTTCATTTGATATAAAACACAGTAAGGTTTGCAAAACTTTTTTTTTGTTTCCTTATTTGTACTCCGAAAATGACCCTTATTTAAAAAAAAATATTTATTGACTTTGTAAATCTGTGTTTGGGTCATTGGATTACACCATCCTATCCAATTTCACCCGATTTGGTCCAGTAAATTCGGAGCAAATTGACTGTGACAGACGGACGGACAGACAGACGCACGTGTGATCCTATAAGGGATCCGTTTTTTTTTGTACGGAACCCTATAAAGGGTTACCTATCATAAGTTTGACAAATATAATAATAATAATAAAAAAAAATATAATTATAATATAATAATTTTGGCCGAATTTCATTTCACCTAAAATTCTCGTTTCGTATTTTTTTACTTTATCGAAGTCACGTCTGCCACTGTGTCAGTTGACCTATATCAATTCGATTTTTTTCGTTGCTCCGACGTTTCATTTGGTCGAAAAACTTTTTACCGAAGTTACACTTAGCCGAAATAACATTTGTTCGAACATTCCCTAGACCACTGTTTTTTTGTAAATCTGTGTTTGGGTCATTGGATTACACCATCCTATCCAATTTCACCCGATTTGGTCCAGTAAATTCGGAGCAAATTGACTGTGACAGACGGACGGACAGACAGACGCACGTGCGATCCTTTATACACATCCCATATACTCACTAAGTTTTGTTGTTGCTGTCAAACAGTTGTCAGAAGCACATACGCTCCACAATTAATTTCGCGATTTGTGACAAATACTGTGAAGTTGTGCCCTAAAACATTATTAAAGTGTAGTTGAAGTGTTTCGGAAACTGTGTTATCGTTATCTAGTGATTTCATATCCTAAAAACGACCAAAACCTTATTCAAACATTAGTAGATTCTATCAGTGATAAAATTATACCCACATTTGGATTAATAATTTTCTGACACTTTCAATTTTTTATTAAAATGTTACTGTCGAAATTGTTGCCATCTTCGATTCAGTGTTACCACATAAAAACTTAAATTACCCCAGAAATTATGGAACATGTTACCGAACACCACACAGGAGTAGGTGAGGCTCCTGTGTTGGTGAATACTACTGGAAATAGCAGTAACAAAAAACTTGTACAACAAGCTTTCCATCCAAGCTTGTTCCTATCAAGACCAAGATCTTCCTCGGTTGGAAATAACCCAACAGTCAAACCATCCAAACAAAATATCGATGTGGAGCCCCTTAATTCTAGAGCGAAAGACAATGTACCAGAACCGCCATCCTGGCAAAGAGTACCATCAAAATGTAGTTCCAAAAAACGGAAAATGTCAAGCAGCCCTTCTCCTGATGCAGTTAAAACCGACAATAGATTCAGTGGCCTGTCAATTGATCTGACTCAAAACGATCCCGATGAACCAGCCAAAAAAGCTAGCAAACCTCCACCAATCATCCTCTACGGGATAGAAGATGTCAGCAAATTGACTGAACTTCTCGAAACTGTTGCTGAAAGAAGACAATTCACTTACAAGGTTGTGAATAGAAATCAGCTAAGAATTAGTAGTGTGGACATTGACACCTACAAAAAGCTAATTGTTCTTGTGAGGGAGAATGGACTCATTGGGCATACTTTTAACAGAAAGGATATGAGATGCTTTAGAGTAAGACTTACTCTAAAGCATCTCATATCCTTTCTGTTAAAAGTATGCCCAATGAGTCCATTCTCCCTCACAAGAACAATTAGCTTTTCGCTTTAGTTATTCGCAACTTACATCCATCTACGCCCACTAGTATTATTAGGGAAGAAATTGAGGCCACAGGAAATACAGTTACTGGAGAAATTATCAATGCTAAGTACGGCCCCGAGAAAAAACCAACCTCTACATTCTTTGTAAATCATATAATGTAAATCTACATAATAAATGAAATGTGCAAGCAAAGTCACAAATCCTGTCACGAGCTTTGGGTTACCCGCCTCGCTTACAAATTCCCTCCTACCTTCCGGCATGAAAGATTCCTTCTTATTCTTAAATTTGAAAGGCTAACAAATACCACAGCAAATAAAGCTTACTCGCCTGAAATAATATAACAAGATAACTTCCAGTGAGAAAACTGGAGTGATGCCAAACAAAAGACGTTTCAATTCACAACAAGTGTTTCCCCAACTTTGGAGAAGTTGCAACGCTTGAGGATTTGACATTCGTCTGGCAACACAGCAGCGCAACACAGCAGCTTGCACCGCTGGGTTGCCATTGGACAACCTTGTCATTGGCGGATGGTCTTGACGCGTTCCAGTAATTTAACGTTTCCTGAATCTGGGACAGAGAATCTTTGAAAGTCTTTTGTGGATTTTAATTCGGGATGGTTTCAACACCCTGGCGTGAATTATTTCCCAGTTTTTAACACTGTATTCGTCTGCAGTGAATATAAAAAATAACCAATAGCGTAAAAGGAGGTGGACCCCGGATCTGACATTTGACTGAGTTGCATTATGCGTTAAGGCGCAAATATTACATTTATGGTTTGTTGAAAATCACCATGTTACACCCGTTAGCTTTAGATTATTATCATACAGTAGTAACGTATTTTATATTGGAATCATACGGTTAGTCGCTCCTTCGTCTTCTGCCTCCTCTACACAATCGGCCATGAATGAAAAATGAAAATTGTCACGATCATCGTGCATGCATCCACACAATCATTCGTGATCGTGGCCGTGGTGGACGTGGAGGTTATAGCTGCAGCTACCATTAATTTGATTTGATTTCCGTGTACAATCATTTTATGAATGTAGTTGAAAGAAAAGTTGCGAAAAAAAGTGGAAAAAGGGAAGACGGTGGTGTTTGAGCATTCATCGTAATAGGGAATAATAATTATATATTTAAAAAGCCGTCAGTCAGATTCTCGTTTTAATATCCGCTTATTTGCATTATGGATTCACAGTTCGAAGAATGCCTAGAGAAAATAAATCTTAGTTTTAAATCTGCCTAGTCATTTAAAAATATTTTTTAGAAAATTCATTCTAATAAAATAATAAAAAAATACATTATAAAACATATACAGTATTATAATACATTCAATAAAAGAACAATGAATGTCTATGATCGGCGATTGAGTGGGCACGCGCTCGCAACTACAAGCGATTCCCATTGATGTGTGTCCAAAAAACCGACAAGTCGCCGATCGCCGCAATCACGACGACGAATACGGGCCATGATGGGCGAGTACAGGCGAGTACCCCGTCCACACGATCGTGCTCGCGTGTAATCGCCCATCATGGCCCATTGTGAAGAGGCGCCATTCCGCATACTTGGGAGTGGCTCGGTGTGATGCGTGTGTGACACGGTGTGTGTGTGTGTCAGGAGACGGGCGAGGTGCGCGTGGCGGCGCGGCTGGACCGCGAGGCGCGCGCCGCCTACCGCCTGCGCGCGCATGCGCAGGACCGCGAGCGCGCCGACTGGGAGTGCAGCTCCGAGCTGCAGGTGGCGCTGGACGACGTCAACGACAACGCGCCGCGCTTCTCCGCGCTCGTCTACAGCGTCACGCTGCCCGAGGACGCCGACCTCGGCACGCTGGTCGCCAAGGTACCGCACGTGCACGTCGTACGATATCATTTCAGATAATAATTGATTAAAGACCAAAGGATTTTACACAACATATTAATTATATTGTTAGTAATGCCATGATTATATACTCAGGTACATGCGACGGACGCAGATCTCGGTGAGAACCGTCTGGTGCGCTACTCGTTCGTGGAGGAGACGAGCGGCGCCTTCGAGCTCGCGCCCGACAGCGGCATCATCACGCTGCGCGCCGCGCTGGACCGCGAGACGCAGGCCGAGCACCGCCTGCTGCTGCGCGCGCAGGACGCCGGCGCCCCGCCGCGCTCCGCCACCGCCACGCTGCGCCTCACCGTGGCCGACGTCAACGACAACCCGCCCGAGTTCGAGTTCCACCAGTACCGCGCCACCGTGCCCGAGCTGGACGCGCCCGGCACGGAGGTGCTGCGCGTGCGCGCCACGTCGCGCGACGCCGGCGTCAACGCCGACGTGTACTACTCGCTCGTGGGCGGCGACGACCGCGACGACTTCGCCGTGGACCGCGCGTCCGGCGTGCTGAGCGTGGCGCGCCCGCTGGACTACGAGCGCCACAGGGAGTACCTGCTCACGGTGCAGGCCATCGACGGCGGCACCCCGCCGCTCAGCGACCTGGCCACGCTCAACATCAGCGTGGCGGACGGCAACGACAACGCGCCGCAGTTCTCGCAGGCGTCGTACGGCGCGCGCGTGCGCGAGGACGCGGCGCCGGGCGCGCGCGTGCTGCAGCTGGTGGCGGACGACGCCGACTCGGGCGCCAACGGCCGCGTGTCGTACTCCATCGCGCGCGGCGACCGCGGCGCGCGCTTCAGCATCGACCCCGACACCGGCTACCTGGCGGTGGCGGCGCCGCTGGACCGCGAGACCGCGCCGGCCTACGTGCTGGAAGTGCACGCGAGAGACCACGGCCTGCCCACCCTCGAGGCCTCCGCTCTAGTGAACATCGAAGTGGTCGACGCGAATGATAACCCGCCGCTGTTCGCACAATCTAACTACAGCGCAGTCGTCCAGGAAGATCGGCCGCTTGGACACACTATCTTAAAGTTTGTCGTAGAAGACGCCGACGCTCCGCCGAATGCTGCACCTTACACTTTCGATTTTCAATCTGGTAACGAAATGGGTGCTTTTCGTCTGGAACAGGACGGCTATTTGCGCTCGGCGACTCGCTTCAATCATCGCATCAAGGACCGATACGTGTTGCAAGTTCGCGTGTTTGACAACGGTACTCCACCGTTGTACTCGGATGCGTGGGTGTACATACGAGTGATAGAAGAGTCTCAGTACCCGCCGGTGGTGACGCCATTGGAAGTCGTCGTTAACTCTTATTTGGACGAATTCCCGGGAGGAATCATCGGCCGAGTGTTCGCTTCCGATCGCGACGCGTACGACACTCTCACGTACGCAATCGCTCCCATCGACGGCGCGCCCTATCCCCCCACGGACCTGTTCGAGATCGACGCGGCCGACGGAACGTTGAAAGCTGCGCCTCGCCTGGACGTGGGAGATTACAGACTCAACGTGACCGTCGGCGATGGGAAATTCCTTGGGTTCGCGATCGTCAAGGTTACCGTCACGCTCATTTCAGACGAGATGCTCGCGCAAGCTATAGTAGTACGGTTCCGGGAAGTGACCGATCGCGACTTTATTCTGAGTCATCGCAAAGGCTTCGTTCGAGCCATCGGCGAGGCGACCGACTGCGAACCCGGCGACGTGATCATAGTGAGCGTGCAACCTTCCGGAGAGGAAGACGACGACGACGACGCAGGCCGCGCGCGCCGCCAGGTGGCGCAGGACCTGGACGTGGCCTTCGCCGTGCGCGCGGCCGGCGGCTTCCTGCCCGCGGACGCGCTGCGCCGGCGCCTGCACGCGCACCTGGAGCGTCTGGAGGAGCGCGCGCGCCTCGTGGTGGAGGAGCTGCTGCGCGCGGCGTGCGGCGGCTGCGTGCACGGCGCCTGCGCCGAGCGCGTCACGCTGCGGGCCGCGGCCGCGCGCGCCGTCAGCTGCGAGGTGTTCGCGCTCGTGGCGCCGCCGCACCGCCTGCGCGCCGCCTGCGCCTGCGCGCCCGGCTACGGCGGCGAGCGCTGCGACCGCGCGCCGCCCGACTGCGCGTCGTGTCGCGCGCCGCGCGTGGCGCACCTGGCGGGCGACGGCTACCTGGTGTACCGCCTGGAGCGCGGTGCCGTGCAGGGCGCGCGCCTGCTGGACGACGAGCTGGCGCTGTCGCTGCGCTTCCGCACGCGGCGCGAGCGCGGCACGCTGCTGCAGGCGGCCGGCCGCGTGGACTACGCCGCGCTGGAGGTCGCGGACGGCTACCTGCAGTTCCGCATGGAGCTGGGCGCGGGCCCGGCGCAGGTGCGCGCCGCCGTGCCCGTGGCGGACGGGCTGTGGCACGAGGCGCGGCTGGAGCGGCGCGGCGCCAGCATGCGCCTCACGGTGGACCGGCGCAGCGCGCAGGCGCAGACGCCGCCGCCCGCCGCCGTGCTGGACGTGCGCGCCGACCGCCTGCTGCTCGGCGCCGCGCTGCAGCGACACGCGCACGCCTTCGCCGCGGAGCAGGTACCTATGAGCCGCGTCTGATCGCGCCTTGAAACAAAGCTCGCTCGAGTACGACACCGTTGACTTTATTCGATTTCACAGGTGACGTACGGTTTTGAGGGCTGCATATCGGATGTGAAACTGGGGGCTGCGGTTCTACCATTAGAGGAAGGCGGTACATCGAGCGACGGGCGCGCTCAGCTGGTGCGGCGCGTGCGCGTGCGCGTGGGCAGCTCGTGCCCGGCGCTACCGCCGCCCACGCCGTGCGCGTCGTACCCGTGCCTCAACGGCGGCTCGTGCCGCGACGTGGCCGACCTGCTGGAGGACGCGCTCGCGCCCGACGCGTCCGAGGGCTACGCGTGCACGTGCCACGCGCGCTTCTCGGGCCGGCGCTGCGAGCTGGACGGCGACCCGTGCGCGTCGGCCCCGTGCCTGCACGGCGGCTCGTGCGCGGCGCACTCGCGCGGCTACCGCTGCTCGTGCGCGGCCGGGCTGGCGGGCGAGCGCTGCGAGCGCGGGCGCTGGTGCGCGGCCGGCGTGTGCGCGCACGGGGGCGCGTGCGAGGAGGGCGAGTGGGCGCCGTCGTGTCGCTGCCGCGGCTACTACGGGCCGCGCTGCCAGTACGACGTGGACGAGTGCGCCGGCGAGCCCTGCCTCAACGGGGCCACCTGCGTCAACGAGCCGGGCTCCTTCCGCTGCCTCTGTCCGCCGGACAAGACAGGTGCCCTCGGATAACTGAATAGTTTTAGTGTCGAATCGCTATCAGTTATGCCAGCTACACACGTAATGGGTCGCACACACCTTGTAGATTTGCTTGAAATGATAGTCACTGATAGCCAGAGAAGATCTGATTTATTGAGTAATCTTAACTACCGAGTTACACGAGTTATATATGAATGTGAATGACCGCTAATGAGTACAGCTGTCTATGATCGCTGATTGTGTACTGTCGCGTTACAATATGATTCGCGTAAGGCAACGGAAAAGTGCTGAATTGTGTAAATGTGTAATGCGCGCGTGCCATGTACGATACATGACTCGTACACATAAAATATACATTATAAAAAATATACAGTACAATACATTTAAAAGAAACGCGCACGACGTCCGCACAGTTCGCTGTCCTCCGGTGAATGTCTATGATCGGCAATCGTGTGGGCACGCGCTCGCAACTACAAGCGATTCCCTTTGATGTGTGTCCAAAAAACCGACAAGTCGCCGATCGCCGCAATCACGACGATGATTACGGGCCATGATAGACGACTACACACGATCGTGCTCGCGTGTAATCGCCCATCATGGCCCATTGTGAAGAGGCGCCATTAAATAAATCGTTATCGATTGCGTTTACACAGTTTTATCGTCGCGTGCGGATGGCGATCACTCATTTCAGCACACCAGTGAATACATTGAATTTTAAAAATTATAATATTAACTTCGATTTAATTGTCATTGTCCAAAACATCTTTAATATTGATGTTGGTTCATCTTTATTAATAATGATTTACTAAAAGCTTGCGATGATAATTATTATTGTAGAAAAGTTCATGCATACGTAGGAACGACCTGTGGCTAAAAATTGCAGTGTAGCAGATAATCTTTCATGAGGACTTACTGCTTCTCTCATTACAGTATCTTGTTTATTTTTATTAATGAAGTAACTAAAGCCAGCAGACTTGAGTATGTCATCTTTCGGAGCAAATTTCAACTTATTTTATAAGTTAGTATGAGAAAATAGCTTTCTTTTCATGAGTCAGTCTTTACCTTTTTTTTCTTTAAACATATAACCAGGCCTAATATTGCAAATGCATCGTGGATGACATGTTTCTTGCGTGAGTTTCTACGGAGAACTGACGATCGACGACGATATCGGTGGTGTGTGGAGGCACTAGGGACGTTCGATTTATCTGCACTGTTTGAAATCGCTACGATAGATCGTTACGCGTGTAGCTGGCATTACGCTACATTGTAACTTCACGGATAAAATGTACGAGTGATATTATAATTTTTGGTCGGTCGCTCGTCGATCTGGTCGTAATGGAAGTCGTACCGGCAGGCATGAACTGCGGCAACCCGCTGTACTCGGACGCGGTGGTGTCGGGCGGCGCGGGCGCGGGCCCGGCGCGCGCGCTGCGCTCGGCGTGGCGCTGGGCGTGCGAGGCGCGCTGGCCGCTGGCGGCGGGCGGCGCGGCGCTGGCGCTGCTGCTGCTGCTGGCGGCGGCGCTGCCGCTAGCACTGCGCAGGCGCGCGCGGCGCAAGCCGGAGGGCGAGCCGCTCAACAGCGCGCTGGACAAGCTGTCGCCGCGCGCGGCCAAGCTGTCCAACCTGGAGGCGGTGCGGCGCGAGCGCCCCGCCTCCTGCGCCGAGCCGCCGCCGCTCAACAACGTGGACACGCTGCGCTCGTACGGCTCGGCGGGCGACGAGCTGGAGGGCATCCCGCCCGACTACCGCCGCAACCTCAACATCGACGTCGGCGACCGCAAGCCCTGGTCCGAGCAGATGCATCTGCACACCTTCGTCGACAACAAGATATATAACGGTGAGCTACTGCATTACTTAGCTCCCAATACTGTCTTAATCTGCACAGGACGAGCGTCATATTGACTATTAGTTTAAGTTGGTCGTGACAGGTTTGAAGGTTTATGAGACATGGAAGATCATTTTATAGTGTCGTATCCAGTGATCCAGCAAAAGACAATCCCATCTTTCACATAATGCACTCAGTCAATTTGCGTTCACTAACCTTTTCGTGACTCTAGAGATAAGCGGGGGTCATTAGATAGGTAATAATTGCAAAAACACACCGTACACAATGAAGACAGAATCTGCAATGATGATTGGTAGTACACAAGAAGCTTATACTCGTAGATAAAAGTGGAGGCAACACTCTGAATAGGTACCTAAAAGGTGAAACCAACTGTGGGAAGCTGATGCTCTCTTTCTGAAGGCATACATATGAACGAGACAGTGATATGTGTTTTCTTTATCTTATGTATGCATTCAGAAAGAGAGCGTCTGCCCACAGTTGGCTTCACTTATTTGTTTAGAGTGTGCCTCCACATTTATCTATAAGCTTCTTGGTAGTACATTGACACTTGACATATACAATGAGTCCTTGTTAAACAAGTAAACGCTTTCCGTTTTAAGTATTTTTTTCTTGTGTGAAATATAAAAAAACTATTTTACAATATTAAACATATGAAAAGATGATTTTATTAAATGCAACAAATACCAATGAAATGGTTAGTTTCATATATATAATCATCATCATCATCATGCCAACCTTTACGCCCACATCTGGGCAAAGGTCTCCCCCGAGGGGGGCCAGCCGTCGCCATGCCTGGCCGATGCATGTTGGCAATCGCAGTAGGTGTTATGGTATTCAGAAGGACGCTGCTGCCTATCCTCAGGTCAATACCCCTCTGTCGCCTTCTACGACACCCACGGGTAGAAATGGGGTGGTGCTATTCGCGGCCGGCATCACACGGCTGATAACAATCGTATTTATAAAATGTTCGTAATAAGAGCATCACAATATGTCTACAAGTACCTAGTATGCATGATGTGGAACGACCATTATTATAATATTTATCTTTCTCTATGGTTCAATATGGTGGAAATTGACAAACGATACTCTGAATTCATCTTTCATTACTTATTATTTTGCAAAATAACTGACAAGATCAGAGAGGTTAAAATCTACGTATTAATTAATTTTTCTATTTTTAATATACAATATATTTACTATGTGTGTGTACGTGGAATGTACTTTTTTGTCCATGTCCTTTGGCAAGTAAATAACGTCTTATACTATAAGTACACGGAAAAGTCTGAATACTATACATTTGTAATTAAATCATAAAAATATATATACTTAGTCTTTATTTAAAGTATGTAATCAATCATCGAGGTAATAATCGTATTTGTGACCAAATCACGGAATTTGAACGGAACCCTCGGTGGACGAGTCCGACTCGCACTTGTTCGGTTTTTTTAATAAATTCGGATTGAGTTGAACATGTGTCAAAATTAAATGAAATTTAAATCAAACGTGCTAAAGAGTATTGATATCAATTTCGATGCAAACCATTCCTAAAATAACTTTCTACCCCGTTAGGCGATGAGTTTCAATAAAAACCCTTCAAAAACTAAAAACTGAAAAATTACTTTAGCACAGAACACACATTGACTTTAGTTTCGAAATTCAGTGGCTTTGTTCTGTTTGTTGTTTTGTATTGCCACCGACTTCCGAAACTAAAGTCAATGTGTGTTCTGTGCTAAAGTTATTTTTCAGTTTTTAGTTTTTGAAGGTGGTTGTCTTTTTTGTAATAAGCTTTTTATTTTCCGCTTTTTAATACCTCCTTCTCATCCAAATCTATTAAGAAGAGATTGAAAGTTAACTACTACAAAGATTGATGAAAGTAAAACGTCGTCTATGTAAAATTTTTGGTATTTGTTGATTTTTCAAAAAGTGCTTAATCAATTTCGATAAAATTTATATAGGACCACCCCTGAAGCATACCCTATCCATAAAAAAAAGAATTTTCAAAATCGGTTTACGTTTGCCGGAGAAATCGCGTAACAAATCACGCACATACTTAATGCAAATTTAAGACTTATACGGTTTTCTCATGTATGCCATTGTCAGAACTAAACTAAATTAAAATGGGACCACACGGAAAGCACTAGCTTTCAAATAAAAAAAAAATCATCAAAATCGGTTCACGCAGTCCAAAGAAATCAGGTAACAAACATAACACAATAAAAAAAAAAAAAAAAAAAAACAGACGAATTGATAACCTCCACCTTTTTTGAAGTCGGTTGAAAATAAAAAAAACACGTCTTCCATCAATTCTATTGAAGAATTTTTATGCAAAATTTGAATTAGATTGGACTAAGAAATCACTTTGTCCCATACATACTTTGCCCCCGTTTTTCACTCCCTTAGGGGTAGAATTTCGGAAAATCGTTTCTTGTTGGATGCCTACGTCATACAAAGAACACACCTTCCAAGTTTCAGGTCCCTACGACCAGCGGCTTAGGCTGTGCGTTGATCCGTCAGTCAGTCATTCAGGACAAAACATTTTATATAATTACCTATATATATATGTCGGATCGCACCTCAGATTCGCGGATGACATTGTCATACTGTCGGAAGATCCAGTAGAGCTACAAATGATGTTAGAGAACCTTAATACACAAAGTAAACTGATTGTGCTTGAGGTCAACCAAGATAAAACTAAACTAATGACTAACAAAGAACACGTTCCTATAAGTGTCAACTCAGTACCTCTACAATATGTGGAAGACTACACATACCTCGGTCACGTCATATCGTTTAAAGATTGTAGCGAAAAAGAAATAAATACAAGAACAAAAAACACATGGAATAAGTACTGGGCCATGAAAGAAATTTTTAAAAGTTCGTTTTCACCTAGCCTGAAATCAAAAGCTTTGGGTACCTGCTTGATACCATGCCTCACATATGCGTGCCAAACTTGGTCCTTAACTAAAACTCAACAAAAGAGAATTAGAACATGTCAAAGAGGTATGGAGCGTAGTTTCATGAATATTAAACTTAGAGACAGAGTGAAAACTACGTTGATCAAAAAATCAACAAAATCTAAGGACGGTGACTAGGCAGGCATTTAAGCTTAAATGGCGATGGGCAGGCCATGTTCAGAGGCTAGATTCACAACGATGGGCCCAGATTATAACAAACTGGATCCCCAGAAAAGAAAAAAGAAAAAGAGGCAGACCATTTAAAAGGTGGAAAGACGATATAGTTAGAGTAAGCTGGCAACCTCTGGGCCAGAACAGCTAAACTAAGGGATAAATGAAAGCATTTGGAGGAGGCTTTTACCGCCTTAGGCGGTCCTTACATTGAGAACGACAGTGAAGATACTAACACATAGCACTAACATATAATGATAAGTTATTGGACTAACATACTAACATTTTATTCTAATTTTTTATTTTCTTATTATGATAAAGTCCTAACGTGTTATTAAAGTCATTGTAAGGAATTAATAAAAGCTTTTTTATTTATTTTATTATTTTATTTATTATATGTCGGAGGTAGATCAACCACGTGGGGTAACTCTTCGCCGGAACCGTCGTTAGACATGTTGCAGTCACAAAATAAAATCTCCAATATTTAGCACTGATGTTTATTTGCTTAGTTTCACTCGATAATATCAAAAATCACAATTAATCAAGCCGATGAAAACGGATTACAATAATTATGGAAAACGCGGCAAGTTCGATACAGGAAAGACGAACCACCGTTCGCGTCCGAGTCACAATCAAAAGTGCCCGCTGCTCTGTCGTTCAGAAATCACCATCTGCAAATAAATTGCAACGTCAAATAAATTTGACAACTCATTTGCAAATGACAGCCCTCAAGTCGGTATCGTCACTTCCTGTATCGACCTTACCCAAGCGTACTGCTTGACGTTTCCTAAAAATATCACAAGATGGCGTTGTAATCAAATAACAATTTGCATTTTGATTGATAATATGGCATCTTATCCTGGATTCTGCGACATATATAAGACAATTAGTCTTATGTACGGTTATTTTGGAACCGACAAAATAAAAATGTGTTGCTCTGAAAATCAAAGTTTTATTTAAATATTTACACTAAGTATTGAAAAACATAAATTACAATATTTTAACAAGTTTTAACTTACCTGAAAATCAAAGAAACGACACGAAAATAAACAGGAATCTTATCCCTTTACATATATATACTAATTATATAGATTAGTACTGAACACGTCGGTTAAATCACTGAATCTTTTTCACTATGTCTACTTTCTACTTGTGATATTGTATTTCAGATCTGAAAGGATGTAAGAGCCGAATCCGTGCACGGTCACCTGGCTGCGCAAGACGAACGGTGGGGGCGGTAGCAGCAGGGGGGGCGGTGTGTGCGGGCGGCGCGGGGGGCGCGGACGGCACGGTGGAGCCGCACCTGGTGGGCGGCTACCACTGGGACTGCTCCGACTGGTGCGGGGGCGGCGCGCTGCCCGGCATCAGCGAGGTGGCCGGCTCCGAGCGCCCCGACTCCTCCTCCCCCGCCTCGCCCGCCTCCCCCGCCGCCAGCCCCGCGCCGCGCCGCCGCGCCCGCCCCGCGCGCGCGCCGCTCCCCGCGCTGCTCGACACCGACTCGGCGCCCGACGACGCCGACGCCGACGCGGCGCGCCGAGCCGACGGTGAGCGCTCCGGCCGAGACCTCCACCGGCCCACCTCCGGCCGCCCTGAACGATGCGTTCTCTCCCTGGTTTCAGTGTCTTCTTACCTGCTGCACAGCGACGACTACTGCGACTCGGAGCAGCTGCGCGCGCGCACGCTGCGCTCGCCCGACGCCGCCAGCCTCATCACCATGCTGGGTGAGTCGCGCCGCACCGCCGTGCTCGCGCCGCTCGCTCCCGAACGCGCCCTCACCGCCCGCTCTCTGTCCACAGAGGAGCGCCACTCGCTGCTGGGCGCAGACGACGACGGCTCCGGCAGCGAGCTGTCGGCGCACCTGTGCGAGATCGAGGACTCGGACGCGGAGACGGAGCCCGCGCGCACCCCCTGCACCCCGCGCACCGCGCACACCGCGCACACCCCGCGACACACCGACGTGTGACGCCGGCCAGCGGCCGCCGAGCCGCCGAGCACGACTCCTCACGCGTCACCTCACGCGTCACCTCACGCGCCGCCTCACTCGCTGCCTCACGCATCACCTCACGCACACGCGCGGGGCCTCTAACACGCGCGCGCGTCTCACGCACGCGCGGTTGATATATGAACACTACACTTGATATGTTGCAGTGTGCCATAAGGCTGATGTACCTTGTTAAATAATTTGATATAAATAAAAATTGAATGTGTCGATGGAACTCACCGCTGAGATGTCGCCGTCGTCCGGATCATCATTATTACATAAGATTGGTGAGATTATTATTTCAATGTTCAGGTTCATAGTAAAGGTAAAGTGAATATTGCGAGGTAGGTAACCTTTGGTTGTGATTTCGGAACTTTTTATATAGAACTGTTATGGACCAAAGTACAGATGACGACGATCCTCGGTCACACTAATGAAATTAATATTCAAAGAAATTCATAAATTGAAATTTATTGTTCGATAATGGTCCATAGAATAAAATTTGATACCTAATGATGATTCACTAAATAGATAAAAGGAAAGAAAAAAGAATGATAATGCACGTTAATGTAATTTGTATAATAATTATACCTAACAGTGGATGTGCGTGTTCCTTATTTCTGAGGAAATATTATAAGACTTGTACATAGTATATATACTTATTATAATTTCGAATTAGATAGATCATGTTGTAAATATCTGTAAGCAAGTGACAAACGTTTAATTGTGCAACTTTCTTCTCATAATGAATTTCCGATGTACGCCAAACAATTACATTAAAAGAGCTGTTACGAAGATATACAATAAAATATATTCAATCTGTCAATACATCCTTCATGCTAGAAGGACGCACACCTGAACATATTGGCGGTCGACCACGGACGACTCGAGCACACAGCGCTCGGTAGTCTGTACTGACCATAGGTTACTATTATGTATACCGTGGCTACTATTTATACATATAACTTGCATTTATGTAAAACAGTCCTCATAGTAATTGATCCGAAGTGTCATTGTATGTAAATCGTATCATGTTAGATAGGGATACTTATTGGAAACCGCGACTACGTGGTGTGTGCGAGCGGTAAGACTGTGCGAGCGAGACGCCGCGCCCGCCTGCCGCGGGGATAATATTAATGAAATGGTGCTCCAATTGTAGTTTCATATCATACTTTAAACTGTGCATTTAAACGTCGAGTAGCCGATGCGTTTTCCTCCTAGATTAGTGTAAAATAAGTGATCTATTTTTATAATGTACAAATTGAAGCGCGGATGACGTCACCGCCTGTGACGGCGGCCGCGCGTGTGTACGGCGCGTCACGTGATGACGTCACTAGTCGCGGACGCGCGGCCGCGCGGCTCTGGCTTATCTGTATCTTTTTTTTATAAAGAAAGGTTTATAAAATAAAAAATAAATTATTGAATTGTTGTGCAACTTTTGACACGACCAATAAAGACTAACTGAAATAATTATGATGTTTTTATTTCTATAAAACTACACAACACAAGAAAGGGTTACCCCACAGATACCGACATATCAACGTTTATCCATATCGACATTAAGCAGATTGTTGATATCGACATTTCACATATATTTCGACGTTAGGTACTCAGTTTATCGGTAGCGATATTTTACAGGTTATCACACTTATCACACTAGCCGTGCCCACGTACCGACCAAAAGTCAAAGTATTTTTCGTAAACAAAACTGTACAATAATAAAAGTATTTAGGTGTAGTTCTTATTACACTACTTCTAAACTCTATACAAGTAAAGCACGGCCTGTCTGAGAACATTTTGTATGTGGGTAATGTTATTATTATCTGGGTTAATAATAAATAGAGTAATAGTTGACATAAGCGCGAGTAGGCGTTCTTGTTTAGAGTGATCTGACACGCGGTACATGAAATGAGACCACGGAATAATAAAAACAAGTAGTATAAGATCCCGATATACAACAACCTTCACCGAGATGCTTATTTAATGAAACGTATTTTATATATAATTTAATAAGTCAATGAATATTATCCATATGGGTTGCATAGCAAATTTCAGTCCAGAGTATGTTTCATTAATAATTTAAAAAAAAAAATTTTTTAAACATTTCACCGGTATGATTATTAGATAAATTCTATACCAATCGAAAGTATGAAGCCCATAGAATATGCAAACATTAGGTTGCCTATTCTTTTCCGGTCACAACTATCGGGTTGCCAGGTATAAACAGGTAAATCTGTACTAGCATTTTGCAATGGTCTGTTTATTGAATGAAATTTAAATGAAATTAAAGATTATTTTATTCTGAACACGGTGGTATAGGGTTGCCTGCGAAAAATCAGTCCAGAATTGCGGTTGACGAATTTTAAAAAGTAAAATATTGCTCCGAGTGAATGTGTGCGACTGAGAGGTCCCAACCAACCATCCCATGCGATAGAAGAGGACACAGCATAGCAGCTGTTTAAAGCCCATTTAAAGAAAGAGAGTGCGCATGCTATTTGGGCTTGGGAAAGAAAAGGATAGCGATAGACTCGTATATACTATGCATCATTTTGGAGCAGAGTGTCGCTATAAATACAATTGAAAAAACGTGCTACTATTTATTGTTGGAAAAAATGGCAAAAAAGTGTTTTTTTGTGTGAATCGGATGATGAAATAATTGATTTTAATGATGAAACTTTTAAAAACTGTGTATTAAAGTTAGCTTTTCGTAAAAAAAAAACACTTTAAATACAATTTTGTTGAGCTACCCAGTGCGTCTCTTCAATTTGTAGGTTATCATACCATGTGCTACAAAGAAGTGACCGTTTTGAATAAAAAATATAACGAAGAATTTCTTAATTTTAGTGCTGAATATACAGTAAGTACATAATAATTGAATCTTTAAAATTATCTTAGCTAATACATCTTCTATATTTTTTTCATGTCTAAATATTATTGTTAGTAAAATTCACCTATGGTTTTGTTAATTTTCGACACACATAATTTTATTGTATTTACTTAAAAACGGTAATTTATAAATTAAACAAGAAAATGATCTGATTTCCTTTTTTTTTTGTAACAATTAATGAGGATGTTTTCAATCAACTATTCTTATCAAGAAGTTTATAAAATTTATAATAATTTATTTTAATTTTTTAATTGTTGTTTTTTTATTTTGTCTTCATAAGAAGACAAAAGAGAGAGAGATTTTATTTTTATTATAAAATAAAAATAAAATTTGCAAGATTACCCTCATTAAAAAAAACACTTTTATGGGTTTTGAATTTTTTCCAATAGTTTCAATTGATTTCAATTTCTCTGTTTACATTTATAGATTTATAATTTGCATGTAGTCATTTTGTAATTTTTTTTTCAATCAATGTTTTTAATCAGGGTAGTATTATGTATATCGGCGCAACTACAAAAGTGCATCTGTTATAAGGATCAGACTCGTTGAGTTTAATGATTTAATTAGTTAATTAATCACCAACTGATTACTTTGAGTTAATTACGATGTACAATTTACGACAACATGTAACCATTTTTCTTATTGTAATTCAAATATTCCAATAATTAACCTAAAACTTGAGTACACGTGCACGAGCCTTATAAATACGGGCGCACGCCAGACACGCCAGTGCTCAGGGCATTCAAGCTCGAGCCGCCGGACAGTGCGGACCTCTCTAGACGTGGTTATACTGCCCGTTGAATAAACCAAGTTTGTAACACGTCAAGAAGTTTTCATTTAATGACCCATAAATGAGTGATCATCATGACGACAACATTTGTGACGTCAGCTTGTAAAGAACGCTACGGAGGACCCTGCTCCGTCATATATGTATCACTATAACCTTCTTTTTTACTAAAGATGTATATTGTAACGAGTATTTTCTACTCGCTACATAGTGTCGACCTCTCTCGTCACTTTTTCGAAGTTTTCACTCACTTTAGACATTTGATAGATTGGCTAGGATTTAGTAGAGTAATCGATAAAACCATAGACCATCAGTTTGACAGGTGCATTGTTTTTTTCTGCTGTCATTCGATATGAATTTGACGTTTCCGTTTTAGCATAATTAGGACTCACTTTCTGATCCGTCTTCGCTAAGAGCATGCTAAATTAATTTCTTCCATTTCAATCACGAGATTGAAATGATTTAAGGGTCCACCCCTGGTTGGAACCATTTTGTAACAATGTTAGCAGCAGTGCTGCCCTAATATTATGGAAGCCGTGAGTATTTTGTTGGTTGAATCTTCATAGCCATATGCTAACAATAAACTTGAGGTCGTGTGTCCTAACCCTCGTCGATTTTCCGTTGTTACAGCACCTTTAACGCCATCGCGGTTTGGTTGTGCCCATGGCACGAGTGATTGGCATGCTTTGTTTTCGATAAGAGCGGTAAGTGCTTAAAATTTCCGATTTACTACCTCGTCGCCATTTTGCTCGACGTGTGGGCTTGACTAACAAAAGAAATCGTTTTGTTTTCAGCCCCAAAGGCGTTCTTATTTATACTTTGGATTTTCATTCTTAAAATTTAAATTCATCATGGGGATGAGCTGATGCGTTTCGCCACGAGTCTCCAATCCACATCTCAGGTTTATTTTATATAGTTTTCCCCAAGCCTGTGGTATGTCACTTTAGTTTTTTCCGTAGTTTCAATTTAAAATAGTGCAATACTGACAGCTTTAGCATAAACTTTAGATTTAAAATTTAATAGTTATAAATCAACTTTCCCTTCTAAAGAAAGGGACTTTCTTGTGTTGTTCACCATACTGCCTGCGGTGTTAGAAATAAATGAGCTATTGTTTAAGATATTGCAGCTTAATTTCAAGACCTCCGTCCTCAGATTAGAAGTCCTATCATTTCCTTTCCGCTATCCAGGATTCCTTTGTTTTTAAATTACCTAGTGAGCTCTGGCGCCCGATCCTCATTTCTCTTAGTTACTCTTGTTTAATTCGAGCTCCCTAACTTCTCATCTTTAGAATCACACACATGGTTAGTTAATTATATATATTTTTTTTTGTTTTTTTTTATTACAATATATACTTTAATGTCACATAAAAAATATACACATAAATAATTAATTGACGCTGAACAAAAATTTTGAATTATCGCCTAAAAACTGTATTTTTGCCACTGAAAATTGGGCAAAGTGCAAATTTTCACTACGCTGCGGCAGTCTGGTTCGCGGAACGCGGTGCAGAGTGCAGGTATGGCAGGTAGGTAACTATTGATATACTATGGTAAGCTGTTTTTGGAGTAAAAACCCGGGTAAGTCGAGTTTTTCAAATAAAAATTTAAATAAAACAAGGTTTGTATGGAATGACAAATTTCCACGCGTTTAGGTCAGTCAAAGTAGGTCTAAACGTTAGACGGAGCCTAGTCTAGCTTAAAAAAGCTGAAAACCGCTTCAAAATGCGTCACCGGGATGCAAAGATATTACGATTTGATGTTTTTTCGTCACCCCTTAGGTGTATTTTGCGTGAAATTTTCTAAGTGTCGGATATGAAAATTAAATATTTTTCGAAGTTTCACAGATGCGATCCGCACGTGCGAGGTGTCAAAAGACGCGTCTCGGCGCGAGCTGTCGAACGGTGAAATAAACTAAAATGAACGCTGAACAAAAATTTTGAATTATCGCCTAAAAACTGTATTTTTGCCACTGAAAATTGGGCAAAGTGCAAATTTTCACTACGCTGCGGCAGTCTGGTTCGCAAAACGCGGTGCAAAATGATGAGAAGAATTTTATGCGAGAAAAGGAGCTCCAGATCAGCCTGGAGCGCCTGCGCGATGACGAGGTGGCCACTGCCAAGAGGGCGGCGGCGGCGAGCGCTTTCAGGAAGCGCCCGCGGAGTGTGGGATCGGGACCGATGGGTCTCTCCTCCAGCGAGGAGAGCTTGTCGGCCCCGAAGGTGCCAACGGCTCGCAGAGGGCGAGGTCGCAAGGTGGCGAATGTAGCCCCCGCTCGACCGCCGGAGCGTGATGTGCGGGGCCGGTTCATGCCGGTATCCCGGCCTGACACGCCGGCGCCGTCGGATAATGTGGAGAGCGTGGGGAGCGACTCTGAGCCCGGTCGGAGCTCGATTGCGGACCACAGTGAGAGCTCCCTACTGGGTTCGAACAGGGCGGAGGCAAACGCCGCTAGGCGGGCCCAGCGAAAGGCTGTCGCGGAAGGCGAGGTCGCCGAGTGTCCCGACGGGCCCGGGAGCGGCGCACGGCACGGCTGGCTGCCGGTGGGGGTGTTTCGGCGGTGGCGCTCTGGTTCTGGACGGCGTGGATGTCGTGCTGAAGGTTGCCACCAAATCGGGCAACCTGAAGGGCACGTTCACGCGCGCCCTGAAGGAGGCGGCTGACGACATCAGAGAGGCGGTTGGGGTCCTCGTAAGTCGTACGAGCACGGATGAGACGGCGAAGCTGTGGGAGGAGAACAGCCGTCTCCGCTCCGAGGTAGAGGACCTCAAGCGGCAATTTGCCGCCCAAAGAATGTCTCCCGCGGCCGCCGGTCCTGCTTCCACTGCGGTCCCGTCGTCGGCCCCATCGTCGATCCCTGCACTTGCGGATGCGGAGATCGAGAAGATCGCGCGCATCTGCATGATGCAGTGTGGGACGATGGTGGGGGCACGCCTGGAGGCCTTGGAATCGAGGCTCTTGCCGCCCGAGACCCTCCGCCCACCGCTCGCTGCGGACCAGCGGAGAAAGGCGACGCCCGCTCAGCCGGGGCCGGTACCCGCTAAATTGGGGACGGCGCCCGCTACTGCGGCCGCGGTGGCGGCAGGGCCTAAGAAGCCCAGTAAGGCGGCGGATAAAACCGCACCCGCGGCCGCTTCGAGGACAACTGCGAGAGGCGCATCTGCGTCCGGTTCGCGGACGACCGCGACGGGCGCATCCGCACCCGCTTCTCAGACGACGGCGGCCGCGGCGACCGCGTCCGAACCCACCGAGAAGACGGAGGAGGGCTGGACAGAGGCCAAGAAGCGCCGCCGTCGAAGAAAAAGGAAGAAGGCAGCACCACCAGCACCGGCACCGCCAGCACCGGCAACGAAAAAGGCCAAACGACCGCCGAAGGTCAGAGCACCTCGCTCCGCGGCTGTAGTAATTACGCTGCAGCCCGGAGCCGTCGAAAGGGGCCTCTCCTATAAGGCGGTCCTACTGGAGGCGAAGGCCAAAGTCGCGTTCCCCGACCTAGGCACACCGTCCGGCTTCAAAATGAGGCCGGCGATCACGGGGGCGCGGCTGCTGGAGGTGTCGGGTGCCTCTAGCGGCGAAAAGGCGGACATCCTGGCCGCCAAGTTGAAAGAAGTCTTCAACCCGGAGGACGTCCGGGTGTACAGGCCGATGAAGACCGCTGAGATGCGCGTCGACGGTCTGGACGACTCGGTGACTCCGGCTGAAGTCGTGGCGGCCGTCGCCCGTGTCGGTGGATGTCCGCCTGCAGACGTGCGGACGGGCGAGATTCGCGTCGACGCTTCCGGGCTCGGCGCGATCTGGGTGCGGTGTCCGGTGGTGGCGGCCAACAAAGTCGCCGATGCTGGGCGTCTGTTGGTGGGGTGGGTTGCGGCGAGGGCGAAGCTGCTGCAACCCAGGGTTATGCGGTGCTTCCGCTGCCTTGACATTGGGCATGTCAAGGCTCGGTGCACCGGCCAAGTCGACCGCAGCGATCAGTGTTATCGCTGCGGTCAGCCCGGCCACAAGGCGGCCCAGTGCTCCGCGGCGCCAAACTGCAGCCTCTGTACAGCTGCAGGGAGGCCCGCTGGGCACACAGCGGGTGGAAAGGCCTGTGCGCCCCCCAGGAAGAGACGGGGCGCCAAGGCTGCTGGGGGCCCTTTACCCCCCCCGCAGGCTGGCGCCTCATCGGCCGACTCCCGGTCTGGTGTCACGGAGGGAATGGACTGCGCATAAATGGCGCTGTACCATTTCCTCCAGGGCAACATCAGCCACTCTGCCAGAGCTCAGGACCTCTTCCTCCAGAGCATGGCAGAGTGGTCGATTGACGTGGCTGTGGTCGCCGAGCCGTACTTCGTCCCCTCCAGGGATAACTGGGTGGGAGACTTGGACGGCTTGGTGGCTATCATTGGCGGGGCTCTGGTCAACCCGTCCCGAGGTCACGGCTGGGTAGCCGCCCTCGCGGACGGCATTGGCATAGTTGGTGCGTATTTTTCGCCCAACAAGAGCCTCGCCGACTTCGAGAGGTTCCTTGTCGAGTTGGGTGCCGTCGTAGGCCGTCTTCACCCTCGCCCGGTGCTGTTGCTGGGGGATCTCAACGCCAAGTCTGCGGGGTGGGGATCTCCAGTGACCGATGCTCGGGGCGAGGTGCTGGAGGAGTGGGCGGTCGCGACTGGCTTGGCCGTTCTGAATCGGGGTGAGGTTCACACGTGCGTGCGGCAGCGGGGCGGGTCAATAGTGGACGTCTCGTTCGCTAGCCCTGCTGTCGCGAGCCGTGTCCGCGACTGGCGTGTCGCCGTGGAGGTGGAGACGTTGTCGGATCATCGATATATCCGTTTTGACGTCTCCGCCCAGACCACGGGCGGCCGCGGTTCATCGGCCCCGCAAACGAACGGTCCGCGGTGGGCGCGTAAGCGCATGAACAGGGAACTTCTCGAGGAGGCCGCCATTGTCCAGGCCTGGTTCCGGGAGTCGGAGACGAACGGACCCGTCGACGTCGAACTGGAGGCGCTGTGGTTCCGCGGGGCGATGACGCAAATCTGCGACGCGTCCATGCCCCGGGTCCACGCACAGTCAGCAGGGCGCCAGGTGTACTGGTGGTCGGCCGAGATCGCACGTATGCGCATTGAGTGCGTAGCGGTCAGACGCCGGTACACCCGATACCGGAGGAGACGTCGTCGGGTCCCGGACGAAGAAGCCGCGCTGTATGAGGTGTACCGCGCGGCTAAGAGGACTCTGTGTCTGGCCATCGGCGATGCGAAGACGCAAGCCAGGGAGGAGATGTTGGAGACCCTAAACCGGGATCCGTGGGGGCGCCCATATCAAGCGGTTCGAGGGAAACTTCGGTCTGCGGCGCCCCCGCTCACGGGGAGTCTCCAACCAGAGCTGCTGGAGGAGGTTGTCTCAGCCCTCTTCCCGGCACGAGCGGAGCATACTCCACCGCCGATGGCTTTGCCCACAGACGCAGAGTCCACAGAGGAGAACGCCATCAGCGTCCCAGAGGTGACACAGGCAGAGATGGGGGCGGCCGTGCTGCGGCTCCGGGCCAAGAACGTGGCTCCGGGGCCCGACGGCATTCACGGCTTAGCGTTGGCCCTCGCTCTGAAGGAGCTAGAGCCCCAACTTAGAGGACTGTTTACAGCGTGCCTTGAGCGGGGCCAGTTTCCCACATTGTGGAAATCTGGTCGTCTGGTCCTGCTCAAGAAGGCGGGGCGCCCTGCGGACTCTCCGTCCGCGTACCGGCCCATAGTGCTGCTGGACGAGGTGGGAAAGCTGTTTGAGCGGATAATCGCAGCCCGCCTCGTCAGCCACTTGTGCGAAGAGGGGCCGGACCTGGACGAGAGCCAGTATGGCTTTCGGCATGGGCGCTCTACCATACACGCTGTATCGCGGGTTAGAGTCCTGGCGGAGGAAGCGGTGTCCCGGGGCGGGGTGATGTTGGCGGTGTCCTTGGACATTTCCAACGCCTTCAACGCCCTGCCCTGGAGTTGTGTACGGGAGGCACTCCGGTATCATCGTGTGCCTTCCTACCTCCGCCGCATAGTTGGGGCTTATCTGTCCGAGAGGTGTGTCACCTACGTGGGACGTGATGGCGAGCACCAGCGCCGCATGTCAATAGCTGTCGAGTCCACCATGAAGTACCTTGGATTGGTGCTCGACAGCCGATGGGATTTTGGCCCTCATTTCCAGCGGCTGGCGCCCAAGTTGTTGGGCGCGGCTGGGGCGTTGTCAACGCTGCTTCCCAATCTGGGGGGCCCGAGCGCCGTCTGCAGGCGGCTCTACGTGGGGATCGTGCGATCGATGGCCCTTTATGGGGCCCCGATCTGGGCGGCAGACCTGACGGCCGGAAGCATCGCCGTGCTGCGAAAGCCGCAACGCGCGATGGCCGTCAGAGTCATCAGGGGATATCGCACGATCTCCTACGAGGCGGCTTGTGCACTGGCCGGATCCCCGCCCTGGGACCTGGAGGCGAAGGTGCTCGCGTCACTGTACCGGTGGCGCGAGGAAGCGCGGGCGCGGGGCGAGCGACCGATGCAGCGACACATGGAGCTGCGTCGGTCTCAGCTTCGCGAGGTCCTGGTGGCGGAATGGCGGGACAGGCTTTCGCGCCCTACCGCCGGCCTCGCCATCATCGAGGCGGTCCGGCCAGTGCTCGAGCGCTGGCTCGGGAGGAGGCACGGCTCCCTGTCGTTTCGGGTGACGCAGGTGCTCTCGGGGCATGGTTGCTTCGGGAAGTACCTGTGTCGCATAAACAGGGAGCCGGACGCCCGGTGTCACCACTGCGTCGACTGCCGGGAGGACACGGCGCGGCATACGCTGGCGGAATGTGCCGCTTGGGAGGGGCCGCGCCGTGCCCTCGTCTCAGAAGTGGGCAGTGACCTGTCGCTGTCGGCCGTGGTCGAGTCGATGGTCGACAGCGCAGAGTCCTGGGACGCGGTGGTTTCCTTCTGCGAAAGTGTCATGTCGCAGAAGGAGGCTGCGGAAAGGGAGAGGGAGATCACAACCTCCCACCCTGCCCACAGCAGGCGCACCGGGCGTCGGCGGAGGGCAGACAACGCCCTCTTCCGGCCCCCCTAAATGGGTCCAGGGGCGGCAGACTCGGGGACGTCTGTCGCTCCCCACATACATCAGGACCCGAGGTGGCGGCGCGTAGTGTTCCACGCGCGCCCCTCTAAGACGTCCGGGGGGGAGTCTAACACCTCACTCCCCCCCCTGACCGGAGAAGTGGCCCGCTGCAGCGGGCCGGCACTAGCCGGGGGTTGCGGAAGTATCTCCAGTTCCCGCGACCCCCGACGTAGGTGTGAGATGGAACACCGGGGTGGTTTTTAGTCAGTTAGAGTCTGACAGACCCCTCCGCCCGCCCCAGGGCGGAGGACATCCATGAGGGTTTGCTCAGGTTAGGTTTGCTCCCCCGCTCGACCGCCGGAGCGTGACGTGCGGGGCCGGTTCGTGCCGGTGTCCCGGCCCGATACGCCGGTTCCGGTGGACCACAATGACAGCATGGGGAGTGACTCCGAGCCCACAATAGTGGACAGTAGCGAGGGATCCTTGGGTCTGGGGTCAAATCGGGCGGAGGCCAATGCCGCAAAGCGGGCAGAGGAAGGCTGTTGCGGCAGATGAAGTTACGGAGTTGGCCCGACAGGCTCGAGAGCGGCGCGCAGCTCGGCTGGCGGCCGGGGAAAGCGTATCGGCGGTGGCGCTCAGTGGCCAAGTTTTGGACGGCGTGGGTCTAGTCCTGAAGGTTGCCACCAAGTCGGGTAACCTGAAGGGCACGTTCACGCGCGCCCTTAAGGAGGCGGCTGACGATATCAGGGAGGCAGTTGAGGTCCTCGTCAATCGCACGAGCACAGATGAGACGGCGAAGCTGTGGGAGGAGAACCGCCGTCTCCGCTCCGAGTTGGAGGACCTCAAACGGCAATTTGCCGCCCAGAGGGCAGTTCCCGCGGCCGCCGGCGCTTCTACCGTCGCGGCCTCAGCGTTGGCTTCATCACCGGCCCCATCGACGACCCATGCATTAGCGGATGCGGAGGTGGAAAAAATTGCCCGCATATGCATGATGCAGTGCGGAAAGATGGTAGGGGCCCGGCTGGAGGCCATAGAGGCCAGGCTGCTCCCTCCCGAAATCCTCCGTCCACCGCTCAATGCGGACAAGCGGAGGAAGGAGGCGCCCGCTAAGCCGAGCTCGGTGCAAGCTAAACCGGGCCCGGTGCCCGCGACTGCGGCCGCGGCGGTGGCTGGGCCGAAACAACCAGGGAAGGGAGCTAAAAAAGCCGCCGAAGGAACCGGCAAGCCCGCAGCGGGTACGTCCGCACCCGCTTCTCAGACGACGGCGGCCGCGGCGACCACGTCCGAGCCCACCGAGAAGACGGAGGAGGGCTGGACAGAGGCCAAAAAGCGCCGCCGTCGAAAAAAGAAGAAGGCGACACCGCCGGCACCGGCACCGCCAGCACCGGCAACGAAAAAGGCCAAACGACCGCCGAAGGTCAGAGCCCCTCGCTCCGCGGCTGTAGTAATTACGCTGCAGCCCGGAGCCGTCGAAAGGGGCCTCTCCTACAAGGCGGTCCTACTGGAGGCGAAGGCTAAAGTCGCGTTCCCCGACCTTGGCACACCGTCCGGCTTCAAAATGAGGCCGGCGATCACGGGGGCGCGGCTGCTGGAGGTGTCGGGTGCCTCTAGAGCTGAAAAGGCGGACATCCTGGCCGCCAAGTTGAAGGAAGTCCTCAACCCGGAGGACGTCCGGGTGTACAGTGGAACAACGTAATTAGTTTACACATTGCACGCACACGCGGTATGAAGAGTTACATACACAAACGTTAAATAAAACGAACGAGTTCTGCTTTTTATTAGTGTGCGTATGTCGCGTCACTAAGCAGTAACTATAATATCAATGTATGTATCGTCATCAGTAATCTGTGTA
Source organism: Charanyca ferruginea (assembly GCA_947361185.1). Classification (NCBI taxonomy): domain Eukaryota; kingdom Metazoa; phylum Arthropoda; class Insecta; order Lepidoptera; family Noctuidae; genus Charanyca; species Charanyca ferruginea. The sequence goes on from OX376063.1 coordinate 29,008,332, forward strand.
ATTGAATAAGTTATAATATTTCGCACCCAATTATTGTAACAGGTTTGGCGCAATGGCTAACGTATCTGGTTAGTTATTAAGAAGTCCTAAGATCAAATCTCGGTTGCAATACATTCTTTTTGTTTTCTAAACATAATTTTCGTAAAACTTTCATTACCTAGTTGAACTGCTAACAATTCAATTCCGTTCACAGATGAGTAAAATAACGTTTGAGAAGTGCGCACGGAACTCTCAGCCAATTTATTTTGACCGTTTAGGATATAACTACCCACAATTTTTGTTTATTTTTGTATACTTCCACCTTAATTTATAAAAAATGAGCATTCTTAGTTGTCAGTCTTCGAATATAAATTGCAATCTTAAGTATATAGATGAACACACATATTTCTGTGCGTTCTTTGTTTCTGATCCAATTGTGCTTCAACTTCTTCCAACCATGCAACAAGACGCAATTCATTGTTTTGCATGAGCAAAACGTTTTCATTAGTGAAATTGCAAGGTGATTATTAATATCGGTGAGTAACAAAGCTACTCGTGACAATGTTTTCATTACGTTAGTAATATTCCAACTCAAATTCTTAACTTATCTCACCTTTGACCTATGACTAAATTAATGTAAAATAATATTTAAATATATCAGAATTTGATTCTGATAAAATTTACTTATGCCAGTCTGTTTTTGTCTAACATAAAACATTTAGTCGAAATAAAGAAAAACTTTTAAATTATGTAATTAAAATAGTCATGAAACACGTTTATTATTTATCTAATAAATAAATAACGGTATTAAGTTTTATTACAACGAGGCAATATAAGACAGTCAGTTAATTTATCTATGATTAATTATCCACCAAATCACCATTGTTTATCTGCATTATTTTAAATATTATTTTGTTTTTATTCATTAAGGAGAACCGTGCAGTTATGTGTCCATCGAAGTGCGTATTCTGAAGAAATAGACCATCATCGACGTGGGCCAAAACCGAAGGCGAATTCTTCGGCTCGTTACCAAGACATCGTGGCAAGGCTGTTTACGGGACTAATCCGTTTTTATCCACCCGCATAACTGCATCAACACATAATGACATGTGTGCTTATAAACAGTGCGATATCACCTGCTGACCGGCATGAAGCTGGTTTAAGTTGCAGTAAGCCACCACGGAAGATTTTTCTGTCCAACGCTCACCGGCAAAAACAAATTCTATTCGCTAGGTCATATAGCTAGGTATTATATTCATTTTAATTGGGAGAACAATGTGTTTATTTTAGTGATGAGAAATGTTTAAAGTCGTTTATGGATGGCGTTAAAATACTGTAAACGAAGCCGAATTACTATTAATATACTTAGGTTTAAAAGCTACTTCATGTTGCCGTGATTCTCTTATAAACACCTAAGTTATTATGTATAGTCCGTAGTTGACAGTTATTTGCAGTAGATATTTTGAAGTGTAAGTGATGTTATTGTTATTCAGTTAGAAGTTAAATTAATTTCTTACTATCTAACATGTTGATTCACTTCACTTTCAATTCCACTTTGTTTAAATTTGTTTACATTGAAAAAACAATTACGTCCATTCATATTCAATAAAAAGAAAACTTTGTCTTGTCTTATAAACTCTTAATGAAGTTGCCAATAGTGTTCTAATCATAAAAAAGTTAGGTATCAATAGCGATATAATAATATTTTTACAATAGTTTGCGTTATATAAATAATTGTATTGGTTACACGTAGTTTTTTATTTGCTAATATTATAACCCATGCCAAATTGAACCCTAAGCCAACTCTTGTAAGAAACATAATAGTCGAAACGAGCTGGCTCATTCACTAATGACTTAATGACCCAATAGCGATAAGGAACAATAGGATTCCGCATTCCATCTTTTATTAGTGATCGATGATTCCAACGCCTAGGTTATTTAATAAAATATTTTGATTTATTTTATGGGTTTTATTTAATTACCTTTTTATTTTTTTGTGTAATTTTATTTGACACAAAATATTAATGTTTGATAGGACAAAGGAAAATTAAAAACCCAAAACCATAACACCTGCCGGGGTTTGATCTTACGACACGAGGCTTATCTATGCCAAGTGCTTTCACCGACCGGCTACCTGGTCCTTATTTAAAAGGTTGAAATATTGGACTTCATTCAATTAAAATTGGTATACGTGGGTATATCATACGCACACAAACAGTTTAACTTCATAACCGACCAACCGACTAGTTCATTTACACACACAGTGACAATATCCCGTATGTGTGGCCTGTAAATCAATTACGTTGGCCGAGTGTACAGGCCGATGAAGACCGCTGAGATGCGCGTCGACGGTCTGGACGACTCGGTGACTCCGGCTGAGGTCGTGGCGGCCGTCGCCCGTGTCGGTGGATGTCTGCCTGCAGACGTGCGGACGGGCGAGATTCGCGTCGACGCTTCCGGGCTCGGCGCGATCTGGGTGCGGTGTCCGGTGGTGGCGGCCAACAAAGTCGCCGATGCTGGGCGTCTGTTGGTGGGGTGGGTTGCGGCGAGGGCGAAGCTGCTGCAACCCAGGGTTATGCGGTGCTTCCGCTGCCTTGACATTGGGCATGTCAAGGCTCGGTGCACCGGCCAAGTCGACCGCAGCGATCAGTGTTATCGCTGCGGTCAGCCCGGCCACAAGGCGGCCCAGTGCTCCGCGGCGCCAAACTGCAGCCTCTGTACAGCTGCAGGGAGGCCCGCTGGGCACACAGCGGGTGGAAAGGCCTGTGCGCCCCCCAGGAAGAGACGGGGCGCCAAGGCTGCTGGGGGCCCTTTACCCCCCCCGCAGGCTGGCGCCTCATCGGCCGACTCCCGGTCTGGTGTCACGGAGGGAATGGACTGCGCATAAATGGCGCTGTACCATTTCCTCCAGGGCAACATCAACCACTCTGCCAGAGCTCAGGACCTCTTCCTCCAGAGCATGGCAGACGCCCGGTGTCACCACTGCGTCGACTGCCGGGAGGACACGGCGCGGCATACGCTGGCGGAATGTGCCGCTTGGGAGGGGCCGCGCCGTGCCCTCGTCTCAGAAGTAGGCAGTGACCTGTCGCTGTCGGCCGTGGTCGAGTCGATGGTCGACAGCGCAGAGTCCTGGGACGCGGTGGTTACCTTCTGCGAAAGTGTCATGTCGCAGAAGGAGGCTGCGGAAAGGGAGAGGGAGATCTCAACCTCCCACCCTGCCCGCAGCAGGCGCACCGGGCGTCGGCGAAGGGCGGACAACGCCCTCTTCCGGCCCCCCTAAATGGGTCCAGGGGCGGCAGACTCGGGGACGTCTGTCGCCCCCCACATACACCAGGACCCGAGGTGGCGGCGCGTAGTGTTCCACGCGCGCCCCTCTAAGATGTCCGGGGGGGAGTCTAACACCTCACTCCCCCCCCTGACCCGAGAAGTGGCCCGCTGCAGCAGGCCGGCACCAGCCGGGGGTTGCGGAAGTATCTCCAGTTCCCGCGACCCCCGACGTAGGTGTGAGATGGAACACCGGGGTGGTTTTTAGTCAGTAAGAGTCTGACAGACCCCTCCGCCCGCCCCAGGGCGGAGGACATCCATGAGGATTTTCCACCCCGTACCAAAAAAAAAAAAAAAAAAAGGGTGCCGTCGTAGGCCGTCTTCACCCTCGCCCGGTGCTGTTGCTGGGGGATCTCAACGCCAAGTCTGCGGCGTGGGGATCTCCAGTGACCGATGCTCGGGGTGAGGTGCTGGAGGAGTGGGCGGTCGCGACTGGCTTGGCCGTTCTGAATCGGGGCTCGGTCCACACGTGCGTGCGGCAGCGGGGCGGGTCAATAGTGGACGTCTCGTTCGCTAGCCCTGCTGTCGCCAGCCGTGTCCGCGACTGGCGTGTCGCCGTGGAGGTGGAGACGTTGTCGGATCATCGATACATCCGTTTTGACGTCTCCGCCCAGACCACGGGCGGCCGCGGTTCATCGGCCCCGCAAACGAACGGTCCGCGGTGGGTGCGTAAGCGCATGAACAGGGAACTTCTCGAGGAGGCCGCCATTGTCCAGGCCTGGTTCCGGGAGTCGGAGACGAACGGACCCGTCGACGTCGAACTGGAGGCGCTGTGGTTCCGCGGGGCGATGACGCAAATTTGCGACGCGTCCATGCCCCGGGTCCACGCACAGTCAGCAGGGCGCAAGGTGTACTGGTGGTCGGCCGAGATCGCTCGTATGCGCATTGAGTGCGTAGCGGTCAGACGCCGGTACACCCGATACCGGAGGAGACGTCGTCGGGTCCCGGACGAAGAAGCCGCGCTGTATGAGGTGTACCGCGCGGCTAAGAGGACTCTGTGTCTGGCCCTGTGTAGACCCTAAACCGGGATCCGTGGGGGCGCCCATATCAAGCGGTTCGAGGGAAACTTCGGTCTGCGGCGCCCCCGCTCACGGGGAGTCTCCAACCAGAGCTGCTGGAGGAGGTTGTCTCAGCCCTCTTCCCGGCACGAGCGGAGCATACTCCACCGCCGATGGCTTTGCCCACAGACGCAGAGTCCACAGAGGAGAACGCCATCAGCGTCCCAGAGGTGACACAGGCAGAGATGGGGGCGGCCGTGCTGCGGCTCCGGGCCAAGAACGTGGCTCCGGGGCCCGACGGCATTCACGGCTTAGCGTTGGCCCTCGCTCTGAAGGAGCTAGAGCCCCAACTTAGAGGACTGTTTACAGCGTGCCTTGAGCGGGGCCAGTTTCCCACATTGTGGAAATCTGGTCGTCTGGTCCTGCTCAGGAAGGCGGGGCGCCCTGCGGACTCTCCGTCCGCGTACCGGCCCATAGTGCTGCTAGACGAGGTGGGAAAGCTGTTTGAGCGGATAATCGCAGCCCGCCTCGTCGGCCACTTGTGCGAAGAGGGGCCGGACCTGGACGGGAGCCAGTATGGCTTTCGGCATGGGCGCTCCACCATACACGCTGTATCAAGGGTGAGAGTCCTGGCGGAGGAAGCGGTGTCCCGGGGCGGGGTAATGTTGGCGGTGTCCTTGGACATTTCCAACGCATTCAACACCCTGCCCTGGAGTTGTGTACGGGAGGCACTGCGCTATCATCGTGTGCCTTCCTACCTCCGCCGCATAGTTGGGGCTTATTTGTCCGAGAGGTGTGTCAGTAGTATATTATTGGGCACCTCACCCCACCTTCCGTTCCATCGACTCTCTCCGTTCGTCTCAGTCACTCACGGTGTGGTGAGATGCCCAATAATATCCTACGGAGTGGGCGCCGTTCAACAATTCCGTTTTATTACATACCGTTCCTACGTCTCACTTCGACTGAATTTGCGTTTGCGTTAATACTGGTTTGGCGCCTATTCCACACGAGAAAAAAGTCAGTCAGTTTGACACATATTTCGTTTACTAATGGAACTTTACGAATATAGTAAACTAAAATTTTGGGACAGATTGTCTCATGTCTCTTCACAGAGTAAAAAATAGCATGCACCTACAGGTACACACACATTCTTTTTCTATCACCCAGATTGGGCACCAAGGACATCCAAATTTTAATTTAATTAACTCATACAGTTGACACTAGCTTACATGTTAACAAATAAACTAAAATTTGGGACAGATTGTCTCATGTCTCTTCACAGAGTAAAAAATAGCATGCACCTACAGGTACACACACATTCTTTTTCTATGACCCAGATTGGGCACCAAGGACATCCAAATTTTAATTTAATTAACTCATACAGTTTTACATGTTAACAAATAAGTGTGCTCGCTGTTAGAACCATTAGCCTAAAATTCAGGACAGATTGTCTCATGTCTCTTCACAGAGCAAGAAATATTATGCATCTTCAGACACACGTACATTCTATTTCTATGACCCCAGATTGGGCACCAAGGACATCTGAATTTTAATTTAATTAATTCATACAGCTAACACTACCTCACACGTTAACAAACAACTACTGGTAGCTCTGAAATGTTCTGTTGTTACTCTGCGACTCTGCGTTGCGCTTGATTAAGATCATCGCACACTTATACAATTGCCATCGAAACGGTTCGTGTGCCGTCCCGTGATCATCTATTGTACCATACTCCTTTTAAACCGCCGGACGACGGCGTCGGATCGGCGACCGTGTTAAGCTTCACAGTATAAGTGTACGTGATTCTTTACAATCGCAAAGACTGCAAAATTGCATTATGTAAATTTGTAGTGTTCGAACTTTGTTGTACCAGGTATATGTTTGAGTCATTCCCACGTATTCAACAATTTAGCTGTAAGATGATCGCTGTGCATGTTGCAGTCTCTGATTAAAATTGGTATTTTATAGAACTTCATAATCAATGCAATTCATTCAAATAGAGGATGTTCCTTTGATAACTTTGCTAATTATTTTATATTGTTTATTTGCTATATTTATTTATAAATAACCAACCTATACTTACAGTTTACACCAGACATACAAGTTTTTGGTTAATACATACTGAACAAGCATAAAAACATATAAGAAAACATAAAATGTTTCAAAATACATTGATAGTTCTTTAACAATCTAGGATTTGTTTGAAAGATGAATCTTAATACTAGTACCTACCTACTGAACTTATGCATGAATCGATAATAAAAAGTTCGTTTTACTCGTTAGATGATATTACTTATTTACGATAATGTCAAGTTTTACTGTAGCATATAAGTGGTTAACTTTTTGCCGCAAGTTTGTTTACATGGATTATTCTACACAAAAAATGTTTTCAGGATGATTTTCTTTCAGCTCTTTTCCGTCAAAAAAGTGATTTTTATTTTTTAGTTCACATGTGTGATATCAGGCGAAGTTTTACATCACATTTTATACAACAAACATACATACTTTATTATATATTAATGTATTAATCATAAGCGTCATGTGTCATCTTTGTCGGCGAGCGAAAAAAGCTGGTTTTATATTTCATTTCTCACGATAAAATTGCAATTAGACGGAAGTGATTTTCAATCACTACGGTTTAATTAGACGTAAGTAACATAAATTAGTCATACAACTGTCAATATATGTAGTTAAGGTTTAATTTTGTAATGGGATAAATATTGCTGAAATGGTATTTTTTATGTATAAAATCAATCAATTTTGATCATAATATTACATTCGCTCCAGTATCTTCCAGTGATAACCACCGGTTACCTTCAACTATATAAAATGTAAGTAAGTAAGTACTACTAATTTAACTGAATTTACTAATGTACTAATCGCTACCCAGCTACGGACCTGGTTCCTGCCTGCCGGCTGGTGTATTGGTTAGCCTTAATTTCATCGCATAGATGTTAGAATTTTGAGCGTAAACCATATAATTTTATGTAATAACATTATAGGGAATTTCATGAACTAAAGACATGTCTATAAATTATTCCACTGAGCCATGTATTTTTCTCACAATTTAAAGAAAACTTCGAAATTAATGTTATTTTGTGGTTATCCGATTCAACTAACATCAAACGTATCGCTATTATGAACCTTATTTGTTGCCGCGATGCGTTATTGTCAATTACCGAAACTTAAGTCATAGTTATTAGTTACAAAATTAATCTTTATGTGTTCCATTTCAGGTCTGACTCCGATTCAGAATACCGGTCACAGTCCGCAACTGTAGCCGAGCCGAAGCCGCAACCAAAGAAGAAGGTGTCGAAGCGCAAAGCTTCCGAGAGCACCACACCGTCCGTACCGAAGTCAAGGTAATTTTGTGTTACTGTTTTTACCTTTAGGTGCTAGTTGTGTATGTTATGTCAATTAAAATGTTATACACCGATAAACGTTGGTTAGTGGATTTAGAACTGCAACGAAGAGAGCTCTGAAATCAATTTCCAATTATATTCCTTGTCGGAATGTTTACAGTTAGTTCATGAGATATTTAAATTATTATAACAGAACATCATGCTTTCTAACCCCGTAGGGTTCAACAGAGGAGTAATACACCATCAATTTGTCAATATTAAAAAATAAATGTAATAAATAATGTGTTAAATTGTTTACAGTAAAAGGCGCAGCTTGAGCTCGGACCTCTTTGGTTTGGAGGACTACGTCCCCACCAAAACCTCAGTTGCGGACTTCGGTTCGTCACTCATCAGCCGTGTTGCTAACGGTAAAGTGCGGCGAACGGCAGACGTATCCGGGGACTTCTACGTGGAGGTTAAAGTCTATAACAAGGCTGAAGTTGCCTCCACCCCAAAAGAGGAGCGGTGGAAGAAAGCCTCGGTGGCACTAAAAGTGCAGCTTAACCGGAACACGCCGCAGTGGGACGGGTTACAAGTTTTTATGAGACGGACTCATGAGTTTTTTGATAACTCTGAGCCTGTCTTTTATAGCAATAATATTAGTTTAAAATAAATATTTAAGTTGTTGGGGCACCAGATGTTTTTGTATTTCTGCGAGCGTAAATCATAATCGTAAAAATAATACATTGCAACATCTAATAGTAAGTTTAAAACTATTACATTTTAAAATGCCGTTCTGTACTGTTTGTAACACATCTGTTGAGCGCAGTCACTGGACAGGTCACCTACGTAGTACTAATCATAAAAACAAAACTATTTCGCATTTTTGCGAAGGTGTTGAAATAATACATTCTGCATTTCGTAATCGTATAGCTTCTTATAGAATTGTCGCTCCGTCTGAGAATAGTTCTCTACAACCATTTCTTATTAATATTTGGGACAAAATTAAAACGTTAATTAATATTTCTCTTAAAGAACATACTTGTCTAAAAGTTAATTTCGAATTTTTTGCTTTATTTTTAATGTTTAAAAATGATTCTCAGGAGATGAAATCATTTGCCACAAAAAACTTTACTCTGCATCAGAATTATGAAATTGATTCATTATTAACTCAAGTAAAAAACATTTTATCAAAAAAGATAGAAGAATTTCAGGACCGAGACAGTGGATGGACGTTCTTGAGCAGTTCTCATTTGGAAGTCAATGTTAACAAATATCAACCGTTGCATGGTTCAGGCTTTATCGAATTGCCTTCTGCAATAAAATCGAAAAGAGCATGTGTTAATATCCACAATAATGACGAGTATTGTTTTTTGTGGTCTGTTGTTGCTGCTTTATATCCAGCTAAAAGTCATCCTGAAAGAGTATCTTCTTACCCTGATTTTCGTAACGTGTTAAATGTAAAGGATATGTCATTTCCAGTGAATTTCTCAGATATTGCGCGGTTCGAAGTGAATAACCCCGAAATTTGCATTTACATTTATGGTTTAAAAAATAATACCGTCGTAGGACCGTTTTACAAACCAAAAGCCTTGAACGGAAAGGTGATTCATTTACTTTATTTAGAAAGAGATAATTTGTCACATTACTGTCTCATTAAAGACTTGCCGCGACTTGTTAAAAATCAAATAACAAAACACCACAGTAAACTGTACTTTTGTGATGCTTGTTTAATGTTTTTTAATTCATGCGATGATCTTAGTTCACATAGTTGTGGAGGTGTTGTCACTGAACTACCTCCAAAGGGTTCTTTCATACAGTTTAAAAATTATAATAGAAAGCAAATTGTTCCATTTGTTATATACGCAGATTTTGAAACAATGCTAGAACGGTATGAATCTTGTGACCCTGACCCCACTAAGGCGAGTACTGTAACGCGACAGCGACATGTGCCTATAGCTTTCGCTTATCATATTACGTGTACGCTAGACGAAAGCCACAATCGTTACGTTTCTTATCGCGGTTCGGATTGTGTATCAAATTTTGTGAAGTCTATCTATAAAGATGCACAAAAAATTTACGATATTGTAAAAAATAATGTTCCTATGATTTATTCAAATGAAAATGCTCGCGACTTTGAAAACGCGTTGACATGTCATATTTGTGAACACTTCTTGTTCGGCGATAGGGTTCGCGATCATTGTCACTTGACTGGTAAATATCGCGGCGCAGCTCATAGTTATTGTAACATACAATACAAACTACCATCATTTTTGCCAGTATTTTTTCATAATTTGTCTGGATACGATTGCCATCTTTTCATAAAAGAATTAGGCGAAGCTCCTGGATCTATAAAAGTGATACCTAAAACAAAAGAAAACTATATTTCTTTCACTAAGTTTATTCCGATTGCTACCGGGGAAAGCATCCAAGTTCGGTTTGTAGATTCTTTCAAGTTTTTAGGAACTAGCTTAGAAAAGTTGGTTAGTACAATGAAAAAACAAGACTTTAAACAATTAAAATCTTATTTCCCTAATAAAAAACAATTTATCCTACTCACTCGTAAAGGAGTGTATCCATATGACTATATGTCTCAATGGGAACGTTATGAAGAAACGTGTTTACCCTCAAAAAAATATTTTTTTAACTATTTAACAAATGACGCAATTACGGACGAAGACTATGAACACGCTCGGTCTGTTTGGTCAGTATTTAATATTCAAAACATGGGTATGTACACAGATTTGTATCTCAAAACAGATGTTTTGTTGTTAACAGATGTATTTGAAAATTTTCGAAAAACTTGTAAACTACATTACAATCTCGATCCCGCGTTTTATCTTACAGCACCAAGTCTATCTTTTGATGCAATGCTTTTAAAAACAGGAGTTCAATTAGAATTGATTAGTGATGTTGAAATTTTTAGAATGATACAAAAAGGTATTCGAGGAGGTGTTTGTATGTGTTCCAAAAGACATGTCAAAGCCAATCATAAATATTTAGATACTTATGATCCAGCCCGTCCTAATTCATTTATCATTTATTTAGATTGTAACAATTTATACGGTTATAGCATGTGTCAATCCTTACCCTATTCGGATTTTAGATTTATGAATAGACAAGAAATAGATTTTTTACAATTGAACTTAGCAGAAATTAGTGATACTGCAGAAAACGGTTACATCCTTGAAGTTGATTTAATATATCCGGAGAATTTGCACATGGAACACAATGACTTTCCCTTTTGTCCAGAAAAATGCTTACCACCGGGTGGTAAGAATAAAAAGCTAATACCAAATTTGTATGATAAATATTACTATGTTATTCATTACGTACATTTAAAAAAATGTTTACAGCACGGTTTAGTATTGAGAAGAATCCATCGCGCTATTATATTTAAACAAAGTAGTTTTTTAAAGCAATATATTGATATTAACACCCAGTTACGTCAAAAAGCAGAGTCAACGTTTGAACAAGACTTTTTCAAATTATTGAATAATAGTATTTTTGGAAAGACCCTAGAAAATAATGAACACCGAATAGACGTTAAGTTAGTAAACAAGTGGTGTGACTCGAACAATAAAACAAAAAAGACTACTTGTGCTGAAAAATTGATAGCCAGCCCATATTTTCATAGCGTCTCTGTATTTTCTGATGATCTAGTAGCAATCCAAATGAAACCTGTGCGTATTATACTTGATAAACCAATTTACATAGGGTTTGCAGTATTAGAATTATCTAAGGCTCACATGTACAACTTTCACTACTCCATCATTAAACCTTTTTATGGTAACCGAATAGAATTATGCTATACTGACACAGATAGTCTAGTATATGATGTACAGAGTAATGATGTTTATAAAGACTTTAAGCTCCATTTTCTAAAATATTTTGATACCAGCAATTATGACTGTAATAATGACTATAACTTACCAATTATTAATAAGAAGGTTCCAGGACTGTTTAAGGATGACATGGGTGGTGACATTATCAAAGAATTCGTAGGACTGCGCTCAAAGCTTTATTGTATTAAAACGTTAAACAAAACAATTAAAAAGGCAAAAGGTACAAAAAAATGTATTACCAAAAATTTTAATATGTTAGATTATAAAAATGTTTTATATGATTGCAATGTTATTCGTAAAAAAAATGTATTGTTTAAATCAATAAAACACGAAATATTTACTCAGGACTTAAATAAAGTAGCACTTTCAAGCAATGATGATAAACGATTGCTATCGTTTGATAAAGTTTCTACTTTAGCCTGGGGTAACGCAAGTATATTTAAGTAATACATATTTTAACATGTTTTTTATTGATTGTGAATGGTAAAACTTATGACGTCCTAAATGGAAAGTTAGATAATTTTTCATCCTACCTACTGTCTTACTTACTATTATAAAAAGTCTGTAAGGGTGGGTGGATGGATGTTTGTTACTCTTTTAAAATGTGAAATAAGTAGTATTGCTGTGTAATTTAATTCAAATAGTATCGATAGAAGTTTCTTTTGAACCTGGTTTTATTATGTATACAATTCTAAATTGTGTGTATTCTTGGTGTCCCTTTTACTAGTTAGAGCTAAACAGTGTAGGTATATAAATATCTATTATGTGCCTACAAAGTATAAAGTTGAATAAATTAAATTGTGTATATTCATTACATACATCTGTTTCATTTCTGTTCCTGATGACAAAGCACACAGCGCTCGCCGCGTGTCGATACAGGTTCCAACTTGATAAAATATGTACCTAATGTCCAGTTTTGATGACAAAGCACTCATGAGTCGAGGTTCACACGCGCGGTGTAGAATTTAACACCGATCAGGTGCTCATCAGATTGAACTTGTTGAAACATGAAATTGATTCACATCGCAAGGTTTTATGGAGTTTGCATTTCATAATAATATGATTAGTACATACATCACAAGGCAGTCAGCCGGACTGGTCACATCACGTCACTTAAAAACGAAACAAATTGTAAGTATTGCACAAGCGTATAAGTACTTATAAAATTATGTCTTATTTATGTGTTTGATATAATTATTAATAATTATAATTTTCTTTGTTTCAGATCATTAATAATGTGCGATTCTCCAGATATTATTGACTTCTCACAATACGGTCAAGGTTTTCCGACTCCGAGTTTAAGCTGGCATATCCCAGATATCCAAGATCAACAAATACCTGTCAACAAGGAACCTAGAGCAAGACAAGACTGCGGACCGGCTAGCAAGAAGCCTAGAACAAGACGGGAGTGTCTAAAACAGAAGTCATCTCTGCCTAATTATTGTGAATCATATGTCATAAACAATGAGAAGAAAAAAGGATTACGACTGATCCAGGTACAAGTGTTGGATATCAGTGAACAAGAACCTGCAAGTGACAATCAGAATGTGATGTTAAGTGCGCAGTATGTAGTGACTGAACCGGTGGACTATGTTATGGAGGAGACGCAATCGTTAATTAACAAAATTTCAAAAAAACTTTGTGGGGACAGTTATTATTAAGTGATGTAATTATTTTGTAAGTACCTACTTTATAAGTTAATATGTGAGTAATATTATAGTTATTAGGGTATAATAATAGGTTTTTATGTTGTGTAAGTTCTGGATGTATAAATTATTAGAATATCATATATGTAAGTTTTATTGTAATAATCTTTTAAATATACAAAAGAAGTTACAAAAATATCAAAAAGAAAAAATAATAAAGAGAGAAAAAAATTAAATAAAATATCTAGATTGTTTTAATGTAAATAGATAATATTAATCTCTTAGTTTAATTTTGTTGGGTAGTGCTCATACATCACAAGTTTTTATGTTATAAGTATGTATGTACGCGTAGAAAACATGTGGGGACAGTTATTATGATTATTGGGTTGGTAGATATAATTAGTATGTAATAATTTTAAATAATTTAAAAAATAAATAAAAGTATATTCAGTTATAATTTAAATTATGTTTTATTTTGTATTACTTATTTATACTCGAACTCTAAATTAGCTCTAGTGTAATGATATTATTATAGGTTAATTGCTTTAAGGATTTTTTCTTACAATAATTCGTTTAAAAATATCATTTTGCTACAGCTCATTTAAAGTTTAGTATGTATGTTACCCTGATTATATTAAATAAAACACTCATAAGTAGATAATTACATTTTTATTAACTGAACATTACAAAATAATTTTAAATAGATTAATGAACATTAATTTTAAATAGATTAAATATAGACATATTATTATCCACATACCATTTTCTAATACATATAGCATTATTCAAAGCACAATTTATTTTATGGTTCACACAATTAAAATCAGTTTTATTTTTACAGAACTTCTTTTTTAATGTCGCAAAATTAGGGCACCCTTTTTCACCTATGTCAATCACTTCACAGTTTGCACATAACTCTTTAATCCACTTAATCTTCTCCAAACCCTTTGTAATAATTTTTTTATTTTCTAAATACGGTACGATGACGTGTTGAAACTCTCTGTAGTCTATAAAGCCCTCACTCCAGAAAATTCCTCTATTTCTTTCTAACCATCGCACCTGCTTCTTTTCTTCTTGAGTTAAATAATAAAACGAATGCGGTGGTTTAACCAAGAACGTCTGTGTGTGGTCATTACTTACGATAGCCACTTCTTTGACAATAAAATTATTGTCTAAATATTTGAATCCTTGGAGTTCGACAATGATAATATCCGCGTTCATGATAACTTCTTCACTGTGTTGCTTAATGGTTTGTATTCAACAATGCAATCGTTGAGAATGAGACAGTATGCCGAAGTTTGATCTGGTATTTCTGAATCACTCTCAATTTCTACCCTTACATCCACAACGGGTCCAGTCTTCAGATTATCGGTCTGTCTAGAGCAATCAACAACAAACAACGGAGCTAATTCTTTAAATTGTTTCTCGCTTAATAAAGACTCCGGACAACGTCCATAATATGACTGTTGAAATCTGATGTATTGCTCATATAATAAAGCAATTCTGTTATTGGCGAAGTTGACATTGATGTTTTCATACGGGAAATATGTCGAATTAAGGTATACTTTAATGTCACGAACATAGCAGTGATCAAACTGCGACATGTCAGAACTTGCATTATTTTTTCTACTTGTTTGTAGACCAATTATTACATATCTCGGTTTTTCTATTTGAGATGAAGTTTTGATAGACCAGGTGTGCTTTGTAGTTCTTGGTAAAGTGGGGTATTCATATAGATCCCAGTTTCTAAAAACCATCTGAAGCGGTCGATCTTTTTCCAATAGTTTTAATAAACTTATTTTTTCTTTGTCCGATACTTTAACATGGGGTACGCGCCATATGATTTTATTGATTTGAATGTCTTCCACTATTTCGCCGGTATTTAATTTTACAGCGTTCAAATTAGTGTTGCTTCGTAATAATATTAGTTCATGTCTACTATTTATTACAACTTTTTTAAAATCTTCTGCAAAACCGAAGATATTCCGAAGTGGTATAGACGCAGAAAAACTTCCTCCATTAATATTTTTTATGCCATCGATACTCCAACCCCAAGCTCTAGCTATTTTTGATTCATTCTCATTCATTGATATTAATGATTTCATGGTTGTAGTTATACCTGCATTTTTTATTTTATCAATCTCCACTCCGTTTAATTCGTACCTAATATCTTGGAACAAGAAGAGTAGTCCATTGTTCGTAAAATTGACACTAGTAGCTTTCTCTTTTGAATCTTTTTTGTTAACGATAACGGTTCCTTCCAAATACAGAGTGCTGGCTGATGGTAATATGTACAGATCCTGTTGGTTGATAGGTATGCGTATTTCGTCGTTCCTGTTGAAACTCGTTACATAAGGTTTGTACGAATGAAATTCGATTCCTTCTATACTGTTGTCGTAAGTCGGAGTGGATAAAACGTCTAAGATATTCATTTTAACAATCCAATCGCTCTGAGAAATATCTTATTGTCTTTAGTTAATTTTATTTTGCTCTTAGAACGACGTCTTATTTGGTAGGCAGCTTGAGTAGAACTGGAATTTTTAATTTGATGAGACACATATTTATTGTAGTCAATCATTTTTTCTTCTAAGATGTAAATACAGCTGCACTTCTTCACCACGCAAATTAATTAAACGATTGTTTATATCTAGTAGTCGGATATGTATGCAGCTTATGCTGTTTCGATTGATTGGAAAATATATTGCGTTCTTCGGGATTTCTACGATTCTGTATCCAGGTGGTACGTTGAGTGCGAATTCGTGAATTATGTGACTTGGTTCACCGTTTATGTAAGAGCCGCTCACAATGTCACATTCGATCCTTACCACTGTCGTCGGTAAAATGTTGACTGGATGCTGTGACACATGCCATTTATTTGCTTTCAGAACCTGCTTATCAAATCCTAACAGTCTACTGAAAGAGTTTTCTTTCTTAAAATTAACGTCTTTTGAACAGTATATGGCAGTTTTTAAAGTATTGTTATTACATTGTAATTTGATTGAGGCATCTTTTATTTCGGATTTTAAATAATCGTAAATATCTTGCAATTCGTAGGTGCCTTCCGGTATTTCAATAACATCGTTTGAGCCATAATAATACTTGTTATTACTTTTATCAATATTTGGTATAGAATTAAATGTTGAAAAATGCAATAAAGCACACTCATATTCTCCATTGAGTTGCAACGTATTAGGATAGTACGTAGATAAAATTGATGAGTTTCCAGTTATTGACAAAGTGAGTGACATCTTGCAAATGAATGAAATAAAATAAAAGCATTCATTTTATATATTTTTATTCCAAAAAGTTCTTAGATATTTTAAACATAAATGACCACAGTTTACAGTATTAAATTTTTGATATCTTGTGTAGTTATATGAAACTTTACAATTCTTAAAATATCGTACCAGTTCTAATGGAGGTTTTAAATTTCCATAGCTATCAAAATATTCACAATAGTCATATACTTTTACATAAGCTACCCAATGCGTTCCTTCATTTTTAGAATCGTCTAAGTTAACAATACCACATTCCATACGTTTCGGCTTCCTTGGTAATTGATCTTTCATATATACTCCTCGGAAATATGGGATGTCTCTTGCATAGTATTGGATGTCTACATTAGTTAGTGCGCGATTTGGTAGCTTCTTGTTCAGTTTTTTGTTGATTTTATAAACAATCCTTTACCGTTTTTATAAGGCTTTATGTATAAACCCTTGCCCACTGCTAAACCCTCCATAGTTCTATTGTGTCGTTCTGTCTCTCGCAAATTTTGTTGGGCTGATTTGTAATCATTTACCGTTTTTGCAATGCCAGCCGCACCACCAGCTAAAGCTCCTAAAGCTGATAAGCCAGCAAAAATTGGAATTAAAGGTAGAACTCCACCAGTCTTCGGTATGGGGATCACTCTCGGCACTTTGATTTGATGTAATTTGGGGCATAACTTTTTTGCAGCTAAGTAAGCGAAGTTTATTAAAGACTTACTATCCTTGGGTTTTAGCTTTTTTATTTTAGATTTTATTTTTGATACTAAACTCTTAAATGTTTTGGCACCAGAACCAGATTTCAATTTGGCTTTCATGACTTTGCTTACTAACCATGAGCTTAATTTTTCACCTTTTCCCGCATCTTTTGATTTGAGTCTATGTTTAGCCATGTTCAATAGTTGTAAGTCGGCTTTATGACGATTAGGTAAATCTGTATGATTTTCATATGCTATATCGTGGTGCATACAAGCTTCGTCTAGTTTATTCTCACCTCGATCACCTCGCAACAAACGTTTATGAAGTTTAGTTCCTGGTCCGCAATAATTGTATCCAGGCAAATGAGCTTCGAACGGTAGGTTATTAATTATACTGTTAACTAGTCCACCACCTTGCATTACTTATATTATAATGATACAAATATAACAAAGTACTTCTTTTATATCTCAATTTATTAATGCAGATTTATCAATCCAACTGTTTTCATCATTACTGAGACCTAACCATTTAACGAATAGTTTCTTTCCTTTCTTTTTAAGTATTTTTTCTACTAAATAAACACCAGGATAGTTCGATTTTTGAAGTTCTTGTTCGTAAAAAGTTCCTAATATATCTTGCTTTCTTTGATCTTCTATGTGATATGTTACTGGTATAGTTTTATTAATCCTTTTTATTGTGAAGAGTTCAGTTGACCAGTTAGGAGTATAACCTTTCTCGAAATTGTGTTTGTATTTACTGATACGAACACAATCACCTTTTTTAAATTTAGGTTTCCACTGGAGGGATACATGATTACATATATTTTTTATATTTTCTTTTACGATTGCTTCATTAGATTTATTCACATCAATAGGTTTAACTTTAATTGTACGATGTTTTGTGTTGTTATACGTATTAAATAAATCTTCTAAGGGTGATCCTAACCACTTATAATTTCCAATGAGACTAAAATATTTATACAAATTATTTTTAACAGTTTTAATTAGTCGTTCTACAATTGAAGCTTTTTTAGTAGAGAACGATGAGTAATGGTTAATGTTGTACTTCTTCATTAGCGTTTGAAATGTGTTGTTATAAAACTCTGTGCCCATATCTGTTTGTAAATTAACAGGATTTTTATTGCTGCTTAGTAGTATTCGTTCAAACGCTCGAGTTACTTCAGATTTATTTTTAGACTTTAACGGTTCTGCCCAGGCATACTTTGAGAAGCAGTCAATCACCACTAAAATGAAATTGTAACCTTTATTATACTTTCTTAGGTTTTGCATGTCCATTAGATCTGCTTGCCATAAATCATCGATCCCTTTGAGAATAACAGAACGTCGAAGAAAGTTTCTTCGTGCCGCTTTGTGTATTTCATTTACAATTTGTTGTTTTGCCATTATTGAGATTTTTAAGTAATTTATCTATATCTGCTTTGGTGTAAAACTTCTCTTCCAAATGAATCAAAACCTCAGGCTCCTTTGCTTTTAAAGTAGACTGAACAGTCTTTTGTGCATCTAATATGATTTGAGCACGCAATGAAGCAATCAGTTTATTAAATTGTTTTATCGTATCAGCACTCATTCGATCTACATAATCCTTGTTCACAGCATCGTCTGCTTCTAATGGAGGTTTAATTCCTCTCAATCTAGATGACTTTAAATCAAAATCTCCATTTTCTGATTTTAACAACGCGTTATCATTGAAATTAATCAGTTCTGACAATCGCATTCTTTTATGAATTAAATGTCCAAATTTATCAATATTCATGTTTCAGGTGTACTATATGTAAAGGCTGATGATCAACTGAACAATAGTAAATTTTACACCTATTTATTTATAAGTTTACTTTCACGTAATTCTTCAATAATGGATATTATTTCATTATCTAATCCTGTGTTACCAGCATCTCGAGATGCTATTAATAACTTTAACCTTTCCACCAATTCATTAGGATTATCCCAATATACTAAATCTATGTTTTTTTTCCAGATTTTTGTTAATGGTAGTCCTTTTCCTTTTGAATGATTACCCTGAACAGTACTTTGCAGTTTAAAAAGAGGTTTAATAACTTGTAAATATTTTTGTCCCTTATTACTTTTTATTGGTTTACTTGGGTCATTATCACGACGATGTGCGTTTGTATCAAGTAACATTTTCTTATAATATAGCAAGTCATCTTCAGTAATCAGACTTAAATCAATATCTTTCTTAAGCAGTAGTTGTTTTAAACCAGGCGTATGTCTGTATTTATGACCAGCCACGATGATATAATGATCGTCGATTGTTATGTGAGCAGAACCTAACATCAATTTCCCGCGTTCTACTCTAACACCAAATGGAATGTCTGTTAATGCTTCTGAAGACACTGACCAGGATGATGTATCGCGACCTTCACTTTTTTCAACTGATTTATACGAAGATTCACTGCTGGTATCAGACTCGTCTACATCACTACCAGTTGCAACTTTTTGCAAAGTTTCGTCTATAAACAGATCTTTAGATTCTTCATCTTCATTACTATGCAGCAAAGGAGTTTGCATACTAGCTGTAGCAATTTGGTTGAGAGGCTCTGTTACAGGTTTAAAAACTGTTTCCAAGGCTTGCTTACGCTCATTCTCAATATCTCGCATTTTTCGCACCTTCTTCTTTACAGCTGCTGCAGCATCAACAATTTGCCTCTTTAAAGATTTTTCCATAATCGATGAATAGATTGTAACCGGTTAAGCTCTGTTTGGAGAGTAATAATGTCGCACAGGTAAAGCTCTTATATATGTGTTCGTGTTCTTAGTCAAAAACTACAAACGTATCAAATTTACTTCTATAACATCCTTTGTTTTTGGAACAATCTTTATTAATTACAACATAATTGAAAGGTACACTCCATATTTTTGAACACATTTCACGGAATTCAATCCAGGTCATATCAGTGTTGACATGTTCATCGTAAACATGTCTCATATTTCTTTCATCTTGCTTAAAAAGTACGATTAGGTTCGCGTTGTCTCTTACTAACTGCTTAGGAATTTTACTATATGTCTGATTTAGATAAAAACAATCGATGAACTTGTGTCTTCCCATTGCAAAATAATCCCGCATGCTACTTTGATTTTCACAAGCAACATCATCAAATACAATCACAGAATTCGGTTTTGCGTCCTGAACACTTAGTACTTGCTCATTTTCATGATATTTCTGAAATGACGTGTCTGGTACCCGTTGCAAAACTTTTTCTAAAAATACGTACTTGGGTTGTTGCAAGGTTTTTGAATAAACATAAACATTTTGAAACCTTAAACCATTCTCGTGTATAAGGAGACCAATTAATAAATTAGTTTTTCCACAATTTGATGGTCCGCAAATGATGCATCGTACCGTTTTAGGTAATAATTTTCCATGGCGAAAACCGGTCTCCTGAGAGTGAACACAAAGTTCGTTTACATGTAACGATTGTGGTTGTTTTACAAATTTCATGACGACTGTTAAAGCGGTTTTATTAATAATGAATAAATTAACGTATTACATTGACATTTATAACTCATTGTCGCTAACTCGAGCAAATGTACGACTCTCACCATAGCTGTCCTTCAATATAAGATAGCGATTGTTTGATTTTAACCAATCAAGCATCTGCTGGTAGAACAAATCTTCGGTTTGGGCTGTATACGAGTCCTGGTATTTTGATGAACCGTTATCTGTATTTTTCTGTCCAGTTTGCAAATCTTGAATAAATATAATCTCGCCGCTAGAATTCCTCATAATAAGTTTACAAATATCTTTAATATCAGATTTCTCTGAGCTATGCATTGTAGTTAACTTGGTTGAAATGTATTTAAATCTATGATATGAAATACAACCTTCTTACTACAATAGTAAGAATCGAATGTGGTGTTAAATTACGGCGAACAATTATTTATAAAAGTTGTTTTCTTTCACTGCGTCTACTCTAGGATATTATTGGACATTGTCATACTCCACCTTCCGTTTCATCGCGTGGAATAGACGTCGAACCTGCGTTTTTTATTTATATTATTGGGCATTCTACTCTTCGAGAATCTGCAGTACATGATCGAGGTAAGCCATCGGTAAGTAGTAATAATGTGCTCAGCCCCTTTAACCGTAAATGTTCGTGTGGAATAGGCGCCAAACCAGTATTAACGCAAACGCAAATTCAGTCGAAGTGAGACGTAGGAACGGTATGTAATAAAACGGAATTGTTGAACGGCGCCCACTCCGTAGGATATTATTGGGCATCTCACCACACCGTGAGTGACTGAGACGAACGGAGAGAGTCGATGGAACGGAAGGTGGGGTGAGGTGCCCAATAATATACTACTTGTGTCACCTACGTGGGACGTGATGGCGAGCACCAGCGCCGCATGTCGTGCGGTGTTCCGCAGGGTTCCGTCTTAGGACCGCCCCTGTGGAGCATCGGGTACGACTGGGTGCTGAGGGGCGAGCTCCAGCCGGGCGTGGACCTGACGTGTTACGCTGACGACACGCTGGTCACGGCCCGGGGGAGTTCGTACAGGGAGGCAGCGTTGCTGGCGACGGCTGCGGTCTCACAGGTGGTGAGCCGCATCCGGCACCTCGGCCTGGAGGTGGCCCTCAACAAGTCGGAGGCCGTGATCTTTCACGGTCCTCGGCGGGCGCCGCCGCCGGGATCACACATCGTGGTGGGGGGGGCCAGAATAGCTGTCGAGTCTACCATGAAGTACCTTGGATTGGTGCTCGACAGCCGATGGGATTTTGGCCCTCATTTCCAGCGGCTGGCGCCCAAGTTGTTGGGCGCGGCTGGGGCGTTGTCAACGCTGCTTCCCAATCTGGGGGGCCCGAGCGCCGTCTGCAGGCGGCTCTACGTGGGGATCGTGCGATCGATGGCCCTTTATGGGGCCCCGATCTGGGCGGCAGACCTGACGGCCGGAAGCATCGCCGTGCTGCGAAAGCCGCAACGAGCGATGGCCGTCAGAGTCATCAGGGGATATCGCACGATCTCCTACGAGGCGGCTTGTGCACTGGCCGGATCCCCGCCCTGGGACCTGGAGGCGAAGGTACTCGCGTCACTGTACCGGTGGCGCGAGGAAGCGCGGGCGCGGGGCGAGCGACCGATGCAGCGACACATGGAGCTGCGTCGGTCTCAGCTTCGCGAGGTCCTGGTGGCGGAATGGCGGGACAGGCTTTCGCGCCCTACCGCCGGCCTCGCCATCATCGAGGCGGTCCGGCCAGTGCTCGAGCGCTGGCTCGGGAGGAGGCACGGCTCCCTGTCGTTTCGGGTGACGCAGGTGCTCTCGGGGCATGGTTGCTTCGGGAAGTACCTGTGTCGCATAAACGGAGCCGGACGCCCGGTGTCACCACTGCGTCGACTGCCGGGAGGACACGGCGCGGCATACGCTGGCGGAATGTGCCGCTTGGGAGGGGCCGCGCCGTGCCCTCGTCTCAGAAGTAGGCAGTGATCTGTCGCTGTCGGCCGTGGTCGAGTCGATGGTCGACAGCGCAGAGTCCTGGGACGCGGTGGTTTCCTTCAGCGAAAATGTCATGTCGCAGAAGGAGGCTGCGGAAAGGGAGAGGGAGATCTCAACCTCCCACCCTGCCCGCAGCAGGCGCACCGGGCGTCGGCGAAGGGCGGATAACGCCCTCTTCCGGCCCCCCTAAATAGGTCCAGGGGCGGCAGACTCGGGGACGTCCGTCGCCCCCCACATACACCAGGACCCGAGGTGGCGGCGCGTAGTGTTCCACGCGCGCCCCTCTAAGACGTCCGGGGGGGAGTCTAACACCTCACTCCCCCCCCTGACCCGAGAAGTGGCCCGCTGCAGCGGGCCGGCACCAGCCGGGGGTTGCGGAAGTATCTCCAGTTCCCGCGACCCCCGACGTAGGTGTGAGATGGAACACCGGGGTGGTTTTTAGTCAGTAAGAGTCTGACAGACCCCTCCGCCCGCCCCAGGGCGGAGGACATCCATGAGGATTTTCCACCCCGTACCAAAAAAAAAAAAAAAGGTTAGGTTTGCTCAGGTTAGGTTTGCTCAGGTTAGGTTTGCTCAGGTTAGGTTTCCTCAGGTTAGGTTTGCTCAGGTTTTTTTTTTTTTTTTTTTTTTGAGGCAGGAGTGGGAAATCCTCATGGACGCCCAGACTGTCCCAAAGTGAAACAGTCTGGGCAGTGCCGGACTCTTACCGGCTAAAACCACACTCCTGCCTATGCGTGAGCCCCTGCTACTACTAGCAGAGATCTTTTTAGGCCTGCGATTTCTTTAACTATTTAAGTTCTGTTTCATTTATTTGGAATTTTAACTATTTTCACGATGTACTCAATAAATTCGTCCTTTGATTTTTGCCGTTCTAATAAGGTCCTAAAATTTTCCTTACTTATTTTTACTCCAAGGTTCGTCTCTAGGTCATGCCTGTGGGAGCCATACACAGGGCATTCCGTTAGGAGATGAAGGACAGTCTCCTGACTGTCGGGGTCGCAGATACACGATGGGTTCTCCTTGCACCTGAAGCGAGTCAAGTATTCGGAGAACCCACCGTGTCCCGTTAGGGCTTGGGTCAGCTCCTTCGTCATTCGTAATTTTCGCACCGTCCTGTACGCCGCGATCGCACATGGGAAGAACAACTTGGTGGTGGCCGCCGTTTCTCCCGTACAGTACCTTCGGTTCCATTCGCCCAGCGTTTCCAGTCGGATCGCTCGCTTGACGAATGAAACCGGGCATCTGTCGTAGTCGGGTGCCCGCTTTGACCTCAGGGCAGCCTCCTTTGCGAGCGAGTCGGCTCTCTCGTTACCCTCCAGCCCCGCATGAGCTTTAATCCAGAACAAGGATACGCTCTTGTTCTGGCAGTTACTGTGGCGGATGGCGTTTCTTGATTCGACTGCGAGGGGGTGGAGGGCTTCGGGGTTCACGACTGTTTGGAGGGCTGCCATGGAGTCGCTGTAGATAGCGAACGCCGTCTGTGGTCTTCGGAGGACCTCTTTCGTGGCTTCGCAGAGGGCGAGGAGCTCAGCCTGGTAGACGGTACTGTATGACGGCAGAACAAGTTTGCGGGTCTTCGTCTCGGCCTCGCCAGTCCATATGGATAGCGCGGCTCCGACTTTACCCTCTATCTTGCTGCCGTCTGTGAAAATTCGCACCGCGTAATCGCGGTGGGAATTGTATTGCTCCTCGTCTACCAGACGTCGCAGTTCAAACGATAAAGTTTACCTGGTCAGCCACTATAGGGTGGGCGGGCAAATTTTTGAAATTTTACAGCAGCGATCCGCACGTGCGAGGTGTCAAAAGAAGCGTCTCGGCGCGAGCTGTCGAACGGTGAAATAAACTAAAATGGACGCAGTACGAAAATTTTGATATGGCAGGTAGGTAACTATTGATATACTATAATGGGCTGTTTTTAATGTAAAAATTTGGAATAAGTGGAGTTTTTCAAATTAAAATTTAAATAAGGTAAGGTTTGTATGGAATAACAAATTTCCACGCGTTTAGGTCAGTCAAAGTAGGTCTAAACGTTAGACGGAGCCTAAGTCTAGCTTAAAAAAGCTGAAAACCGCTTCAAAATGCGTCACCGGGATGCAAAGTAATTACGCTCAGGTTAGGTTTGCTCAGGTTAGGTTTGCTCAGGTTAGGTTTGCTCAGGTTAGGTTTTTTTTTTTTTTTTTTTTTTTTTTTTTTTTTTTTTTTTTTTTTTTTTTTTTTTTTTTAACGCGTATATCCCCTGACGTTGTCAGAGTCTTGTTTTGTCATGGTTTGAAGTTATTATTCTTTGAATTTTAAATTATTTATGTTTTATTTATGATTTAATATAGACTTATTTTAATTTTTAACAATTTTACGTATAAGACAGAAAAAGGTGGTAAGAACTTAAGGCATTGTTTTATATTGATTTACTATTGCATTATTTGTTATGCTCGCAATTTTTACATCTGATCTATTCGCTAGTTTAATACGAATGTTCGTATATGGTATCCTGTTATAAACTACATTTTATATTGGTATCATATTTTGCTTAACCTATTTATTCTTTTTTATAACTATGTTTGCTATTTTAATGCAGAATTCCATGACTTTTTTCCTATTTTTCCTACAGGTCATCAGTTGTGGCAGACTTCCAGCTTCTAACTTCATCTCTATTTGTTGCTCCAAATCCAGTCGCTGCCTAGCAAAAATGGGACAATCTAGGAGGATGTGCGGCACGTCTTCTTTGATTCCTTGCTCGCAGGCACACGATGGGTTCTCCTTACACCTGAAGCGATTCAGGTATGCGGAGAACCCACCGTGCCCCGTAAAGATTTGAGTGCTGATGTTGGAGCGCTCGATTTCCTTTACCACTTTGTATGCCACTACTGCATCGGGGAAAAACAGCTTCGTAGTCGAGGCAGTTTCGCCTGTTTTATATCTTCTGTTCCATTCGTCAAGCGTCTCTAAGCGGATAGTACGCTTGACGAATGAAACAGGGCACCGGTCATAGTCGGCTCGTGTCTTTGATCGCAGGGCAGCCTCCTTCGCGAGCTGGTCAGCCCTCTCATTCCCCTGCAGTCCTGCGTGGGCTTTAATCCAGAACAAGGAGACACTCTTGTTCTGGAGGTTACAGCGTCGTATGTTGTCTCTAGTTTCCACTGCTAAGGGGTGAGGGGAGTTTGGGTTTGCGATGGTTTGAAGGGCTGCCCTTGAGTCACTGAAAATCGCAAATGTGGTCTCCCTTCGCCTGAGGACCTCTCCCATTGCTCTGTTTATGGCCAACAGCTCTGCCTGATAGACGGTGCAATAGGACGACAGACTAAGTTTGAGGGCTTTAGTTTCCGAGGCGCCATTCCACAAGGATAGCGCTGCTCCAACCTTACCCTCAATCTTGCTGCCGTCGGTGAAGATACGCACAGCGAAGTTGCTGTGGTTCCCGTATTGGTTCTCGTCTACCAGGCTGCCAAACTGCAAGCATATTTGCTCTGCGGGATGAGGGGCGTCTGCAAAAGCAGCCATCCGCTCCACCTCCCGATCCCTCAGCGCTGGCAAGGGCACTCCCCTCTTGGCCTCATATAGCGAGGCCATCTCGCGGATGCGAAGGTCGAGGGGGAGAATACCAGCCAGTATCAGCGCCGAGTTTAGAGAGACTGTGCGATACGCTCTGCACAGCTTTTGGGCGAAACCTCGCTGCACGGAATTCAGTAGTTTCTGAACTCCTACTTTGTTGGTCGCCGGTGCCCAGGCGCTGGCCGCGTAGGTTATGACCGGCTCCACCGTCGCGTCATAGATACTGCGGATGACCTCTGGGTGCAGACCCCAGCTGACCTTTGCTGCTCTGGAAAGCTGTTTGTAGGCGTTAATGGCTTTTTTGCATACATTGGCAGCGTGCGTGTTGAAGGTCAGCTTGTGATCGATAGTTAGCCCCAGTATTTTGATCTGTTTAGACATGCAGATGTCGACCCCGCCCATGCTCAGGAGTGGGACGTCGTTCAGCTTCTTTGTAATCACCATTGCGCATGTTTTGTGTGGTGCAAATTTCAACTTATTTCTGATTCCCCACTCCCGGACATATTCAAGGGCGGCATTTGCCTGTCGTTGCACCTCTAGTGCTGTATCTCCATCAAAAATCAACACCACGTCATCGGCGAACGCCTGGCAGTAATCTCCCCGCCCCTCGAGCTCTCGGAGAAGTGGGTCGAGTACTAGGTTCCACAGTATCGGACCGCCAATCGACCCCTGAACGCATCCTTTGCTGGTATTCCTCACACACTCTTCATCCGCATACCTCACCCGGACCTTTCGGTCGGCCAGATAACTGTCTAGTATCCTCCGGAGGTTAACCGGGCACTTTTCCTCAGCCAGTCTGGTTCTGATTGCCGGCCACCATGCGCTATCGAAGGCTCCCTCTATGTCTAGTGACACAACAGTGATCAGCTTTTTCTGCTTCAGCTTTTTATTGATGTGTTGCATCATGGTGTAGAGGGAGTCCTCGGTGCTTTTTTGGGGCATGAACCCAAACTGACGAGTACTCATCCGCGGAATCAGATGCCACTTTAGCCTGCACACCACCATCTTTTCTAAAATCTTACCCAAGACTGGCAGAAGGCCGATGGGCCTGTACGATTTTGGGCTAGTGTAAGACTCTTTACCTGGTTTCCGGAGGATAACTACAGTTGCCACTTTCCAGGCTTCTGGGAAGTGGCCCTGCTCCAGACACTTATTGGCTAGTGCAAGGAATGCCTGCGGGTCTCGGGTTATCACTTGAGCGCAAATGTCGGCTGTAAGACCATCCGCCCCGGGTGCCTTTTTCGGGTTAAAGCTTTCCACCGCGGTTTTCAGTTCCTGGAGCGCAAATGGCGGGTCATGTACTTCACCATGCGCCCACTCATTTGCGCGACTGGCTTCTATACGAATCCGTCGGTGGTAGTCGCTATCTTGATCTTCCAGGTCTTCGGGGTAGAAGGTCTCTGCCAGTAGCTCAACTGACTCCTTGGGATCTAGCGGCACTCCGTCCCTCTCCAGCGGCAGGTCCTCGTGTCGTTTGGCGGTCCGTCCAATGACCCTGTATATTCCTTCCCATAATCCCTCTCTGTCTTGCTTGCCGCAAAATGCCTTCCAGCTCTCGATTTGCGCTGTTTTGGCTTGGGTCTCGTACTTTTCTTTTGCCTGCAGGTACTCTTCGACAACTTTAGATCTGCGAACTGGTGCAGCGCAAAGGATGCGGCGCCTCCTAGTGTTGACGTCCCTCTTCAATTCAACGAGCTTCTTGGACCACCACGGTAAGGTAAGTTCGCTTTTTTCTTTCATTTTTGGTAAAGTTTCTTCACAAGTTTTAGTTATTACGTTTATATATTTATTAATATTATTTTCTAGATCTATTTTACTATTTATTGAATTTATATCTGTTAAATTTATTTTGTTATCTATTTTTAATTGTTCCAGTTTCTCATGAAACTGGGACCAATTAGCATTTTTTGTTTTATATAGCCTGGTAGTTCTTTTGATATTGATGCCTTTACTTTTTACTAGATTAATTTTGAATAAAATAGCGTTGTGGTCCGAGCTCGTGATCCCCTCGTCAACTCTCCAGTCTTCCACCAGGTCCAACACGTTCGTTGAGCAGGCTGTTACGTCAACGAAACTAGTGTAGGATTGGTTTCCTTTTATGGTGTCGAAAGTCGGTGTGTTCCCGACATTTAGCACCTGCAGGCTCATTTCCTCCAAGGTGCCCGACATTGCCTCACCTCTGGCGTCCACTACGGCGCTGCCCCACCAAGTGCTCTTTGCGTTTGTATCGCCTCCAATAATGAGTTTCATGGGGCCAATTTCCTCGCGAATCTGCTTTAGCTGCTCCAGGTATGGCTCTATGGGTTGGTCTGGTTCAAAATAGAAGGAGTCTACTGCGAGTTCCCAGGCGCGGGTTCGGATCTTCACCACCGTGATGTTATTTGTGGTGTGCTTTGGACACTGGATTACGTCTAGGTCATTGTTGAAAACGGCTATTGCCGCCTTCACAGTTCCATCTCCCTGTACCGCGCACTGGTATATTCTCGCTCCCCTGTAGTCTCGCATTCTTTTAACCCCACCCACATATGGCTCCTGGAGCAGCGCGAATGCAGCCTTGCGCTCGCTGGCAACAATCATGAGCTCTTGGGTTGCCAGGTTCTTTCTTTGCAGATTCGCTTGGATCACCCGATACTGTGTGGAGGTGTTTGGGTAGCTCAGGTTAGGTTTGCTCAGGTTAAGTTTGCTCAGGTTAGGTTTGCTCAGGTTAGGTTTGCTCAGGTTAGGTTTGCTCAGGTTAGGTTTGCTCAGGTTAGGTTTGCTCATGTTAGGTTAGGTTAGGTTAGGTTGGGGTGCGTGCAGAAAACCTCCTCGTGTGCCTGATTGCTGCTGGTTCCTTTCGAATACGTTCGGGGGAAAGAGCAGTGATCGGGCCGGTGCACCCTGGGTACAGTCAATATTCTCGAGAATATTGGCTGTGGCGAATTTCTGCGTGGGGGGGGGGAGCTTCAGGCTCGTGGAGGTGGGGCCCAGTCTGGGCCGAAAAGGGGCGTTTTTTCACGTGTCCCTCTGATCTAAGCAGAGGACACAGTGGTGAAGCATGGGCGGCGCTCGTAGTGCACTTACCCTGCCTACGGGCTGGCAGCGGGAGAAACTTTCTCCCGACTGCACCCGTCGAAATCGTAATCCGTGAAGAGCTCACATCTTGTGACTTGGAACGGGACGAGGGTCTTGGCTTAACCGCCTGGGCCGCGAGGAAGAGAACCTCTATAATAAATTCCTCTAATACCAAGTTTTGGTGCGTGGCGAGGGTATGGATGGCTGAGGAGTAGTGTCACTTGCAACTATGTGGTTGTAGGTGGCGCATCAGTCGTTAGCGCACCCCCAGCCAGGGGCCAGTGGGACCTCGGGGTTGGGAAACAAATGACACCGCTTACCTAGGGACAGGGGGTTAACTAGGTGGACTGAATAAATCCCCCACTACTCGTGGGAACAAAATGGAATTCAATTTAAAAAACAAAACAAAAGAGGAAGAGGTGGATGCGGCATCAAAGTCTGATGACGCATCGGTGACGAGCGTGCGAAGCGCGGAGAAAGTAGACAAGCGAGAAAAGGAGCTCCAGGTTAGCCTGGAGCGCCTGCGCGATGAGGAGGTGGCCACTGCCAAGAGAGCGGCGGCGGCGAGCGCTTTCAGGAAGCGCCCGCGGAGTTTGGGATCGGGACCAATAGGTCTCTCCTCCAGCGAGGAGAACCTGTCGGCCCCCAAAGTGCCAACGGCACGGAGAGGGAGAGGTCGTGCGGTGGCAGGTGGAGCCCCCGCTCGACCACCGGAGCGTGACATGCGGGGCCGGTTCGTGCCGATATCTCGGCCCGACACGCCAGCTCCGACTGACAACATAGAGAGTATGGGAAGCGACTCTGAGCACGGACAGAGCTCGATCGCGGACCATAGCGAGGGCTCCCTGCTAGGCTCAAATAGGGCGGAGGCGAATGCCGCAAGGCGGGCGCAGCGAAAGGCTGTCGCGGAAGGCGAAGGCAGAGTGGTCGATTGACGTGGCCGTAGTCGCCGAGCCGTACTTCGTCCCCCCCAGGGATAACTGGGTGGGAGACTTGGACGGCTTGGTGGCCATCATTGGCGGGGCTCTAGTCAACCCGTCCCGAGGTCACGGCTGGGTAGCCGCCCTCGCGGACGGCATTGGCATAGTTGGTGCGTATTTTTCGCCCAACAAGAGCCTCGCCGACTTCGAGAGGTTCCTTGTTGAGTTGGGTGCCGTCGTAGGCCGTCTTCACCCTCACCCGGTGCTGTTGCTGGGGGATCTTAACGCCAAGTCTGCGGCGTGGGGATCCCCGGTGACCGATGCTCGGGGTGAGGTGCTGGAGGAGTGGGCGGTCACGACTGGCTTGACCGTTCTGAATCGGGGCTCGGTCCACACGTGCGTTCGGCAGCGGGGCGGATCAATAGTGGACGTCTCGTTCGCTAGCCCTGCTGTCGCCAGCCGTGTCCGCGACTGGCGTGTCGCCGTGGAGGTGGAGACGTTGTCGGATCATCGTTACATCCGTTTCGACGTCTCCGCCCAGACCGCGGGCGGCCGCAGTCCATCGGCCCCACGAACGAACGGTCCGCGCTGGGCTCGTAAGCGCATGAACAGGGAACTTCTCGAGGAGGCCGCCATTGTCCAGGCCTGGTTCCGGGAGTCGGAGACGAACGGACCCGTCGACGTCGAACTGGAGGCGCTGTGGTTCCGCGGGGCGATGACGCAAATTTGCGACGCGTCCATGCCCCGGGTCCACGCACAGTCAGCAGGGCGCCAGGTGTACTGGTGGTCGGCCGAGATCGCTCGTATGCGCATTGAGTGCGTAGCGGTCAGACGCCGGTACACCCGATACCGGAGGAGACGTCGTCGGGTCCCGGATGAAGAAGCCGCGCTGTATGAGGTGTACCGCGCGGCTAAGAGGACTCTGTGTCTGGCCATCGGCGATGCGAAGACGCAAGCCAGGGAGGAGATGTTGGAGACCCTAAACCGGGATCCGTGGGGGCGCCCATATCAAGCGGTTCGAGGGAAACTTCGGTCTGCGGCGCCCCCGCTCACGGGGAGTCTCCAACCAGAGCTGCTGGAGGAGGTTGTCTCAGCCCTCTTCCCGGCACGAGCGGAGCATACTCCACCGCCGATGGCTTTGCCCACAGACGCAGAGTCCACAGAGGAGAACGCCATCAGCGTCCCAGAGGTGACACAGGCAGAGATGGGGGCGGCCGTGCTGCGGCTCCGGGCCAAGAACGTGGCTCCGGGGCCCGACGGCATTCACGGCTTAGCGTTGGCCCTCGCTCTGAAGGAGCTAGAGCCCCAACTGAGAGGACTGTTTACAGCGTGCCTTGAGCGGGGCCGGTTTCCCACATTGTGGAAATCTGGTCGTCTGGTCCTGCTCAAGAAGGCGGGGCGCCCTGCGGACTCTCCGTCCGCGTACCGGCCCATAGTGCTGCTGGACGAGGTGGGAAAGCTGTTTGAGCGGATAATCGCAGCCCGCCTCGTCGGCCACTTGTGCGAAGAGGGGCCGGACCTGGACGAGAGCCAGTATGGCTTTCGGCATGGGCGCTCCACCATACACGCTGTATCGAGGGTGAGAGTCCTGGCGGAGGAAGCGGTGTCCCGGGGCGGGGTGATGTTGGCGGTGTCCTTGGACATCTCCAACGCGTTCAACACCCTGCCCTGGAGTTGTGTACGGGAGGCACTGCGCTATCATCGTGTGCCTTCCTACCTCCGCCGCATAGTTGGGGCTTATTTGTCCGAGAGGTGTGTCACCTACGTGGGACGTGATGGCGAGCACCAGCGCCGCATGTCGTGCGGTGTTCCGCAGGGTTCCGTCTTAGGACCGCCCCTGTGGAACATCGGGTACGACTGGGTGCTGAGGGGCGAGCTCCAGCCGGGCGTGGACCTGACGTGTTACGCTGACGACACGCTGGTCACGGCCCGGGGGAGTTCGTACAGGGAGGCAGCGTTGCTGGCGACGGCTGCGGTCTCACAGGTGGTGGGCCGCATCCGGCGCCTCGGCCTGGAGGTGGCCCTCAACAAGTCGGAGGCCGTGATCTTTCACGGCCCCCGGCGGGCGCCGCCGCCGGGATCACACATCGTGGTCGGGGGGGCCAGAATAGCTGTCGAGTCCACCATGAAGTACCTTGGATTGGTGCTCGACAGCCGATGGGATTTTGGCCCTCATTTCCAGCGGCTGGCGCCCAAGTTGTTGGGCGCGGCTGGGGCGTTGTCAACGCTGCTTCCCAATCTGGGGGGCCCGAGCGCCGTCTGCAGGCGGCTCTACGTGGGGATCGTGCGATCGATGGCCCTTTATGGGGCCCCGATCTGGGCGGCAGACCTGACGGCCGGAAGCATCGCCGTGCTGCGAAAGCCGCAACGCGCGATGGCCGTCAGAGTCATCAGGGGATATCGCACGATCTCCTACGAGGCGGCTTGTGCACTGGCCGGATCCCCGCCCTGGGACCTGGAGGCGAAGGTACTCGCGTCACTGTACCGGTGGCGCGAGGAAGCGCGGACGCGGGGCGAGCGACCGATGCAGCGACACATGGAGCTGCGTCGGTCTCAGCTTCGCGAGGTCCTGGTGGCGGAATGGCGGGACAGGCTTTCGCGCCCTACCGCCGGCCTCGCCATCATCGAGGCGGTCCGGCCAGTGCTCGAGCGTTGGCTCGGGAGGAGGCACGGCTCCCTGTCGTTTCGGGTGACGCAGGTGCTCTCGGGGCATGGTTGCTTCGGGAAGTACCTGTGTCGCATAAACAGGGAGCCGGACGCCCGGTGTCACCACTGTGTCGACTGCCGGGAGGACACGGCGCGGCATACGCTGGCAGAGTGTGCCGCTTGGGAGGAGCCGCGCCGTGCCCTCGTCTCAGAAGTAGGCAGTGACCTGTCGCTGTCGGCCGTGGTCGAGTCGATGGTCGACAGCGCAGAGTCCTGGGACGCGGTGGTTTCCTTCTGCGAAAGTGTCATGTCGCAGAAGGAGGCTGCGGAAAGGGAGAGGGAGATCTCAACCTCCCACCCTGCCCGCAGCAGGCGCACCGGGCGTCGGCGAAGGGCGGATAACGCCCTCTTCCGGCCCCCCTAAATGGGTCCAGGGGCGGCAGACTCGGGGACGTCTGTCGCCCCCCACATACACCAGGACCCGAGGTGGCGGCGCGTAGTGTTCCACGCGCGCCCCTCTAAGATGTCCGGGGGGGAGTCTAACACCTCACTCCCCCCCCTGACCTGAGAAGTGGCCCGCTGCAGCGGGCCGGCACCAGCCGGGGGTTGCGGAAGTATCTCCAGTTCCCGCGACCCCCGACGTAGGTGTGAGATGGAACACCGGGGTGGTTTTTAGTCAGTAAGAGTCTGACAGACCCCTCCGCCCGCCCCAGGGCGGAGGACATCCATGAGGATTTTCCACCCCGTATCAAAAAAAAAAAAAATAAAGGTTAGGTTAGGTTAGGTTAGGTTTTTTTTTTTTTTTTTTTTATTGTGAGGCAGGAGTGGGAAATCCTCATGGACGCCCAGACTGTCCCATAATGGAAGCAGCCTGGGCAGTGCCGGACTCTTACCGGCTAAAACCACACTCCTGCCTAAGCGTGAGCCCCTGCTACAACTGTTGCAGGGATTTTGTTTAGGGCTATGTTATTTCGTTTCCTATTATTTATGTTTTGTTTCTGTAATTTACTAGTTTAACTATTTTTACTA
Source organism: Charanyca ferruginea (assembly GCA_947361185.1). Lineage (NCBI taxonomy): Eukaryota > Metazoa > Arthropoda > Insecta > Lepidoptera > Noctuidae > Charanyca > Charanyca ferruginea. The sequence continues at coordinate 29,042,091 of OX376063.1, forward strand.
TATATTCTATTATTTTATTCTTGGTCTTTTTACTATCTAATAAACTATATAACTTTTCTTGTCTAATTTCTACTCCTAGCCTTGTTTCCAGGTCGTGCCTGTGGGAGCCATACACAGGGCACTCCGTAAGGAGGTGGAGGACCGTCTCTTGCTTGTCGGGGTCGCAGATACACGCTGGGTTCTCCTTGCACTTGAAGCGAGTCAAGTATTCGGAGAACCCACCGTGTCCCGTAAGGGCCTGGGTCAGCTCTTTGGTCATTTCTAATTTCCGCACCGTCCTGTACGCCGCGATCGCACATGGGAAGAAGAGCTTGGTGGTGGCCGCCGTTTCTCCAGTACAGTACCTCCGGTTCCATTCGCCCAGCGTCTCCAATCGGATCGCTCGCTTGACGAATGAAACCGTACATCTGTCATAGTCGGGTGCACGCTTCGACTTCAGGGCAGCCTCCTTTGCGAGCGAGTCGGCTCTCTCGTTACCCTCCAGCCCCGCGTGAGCTTTTATCCAGAACAAGGAAACGCTCTTGTTCTGGCAGTTACTGTGGCGGATGGCGTTTCTGGATTCAACTGCGAGGGGGTGGAGGGCTTCGGGGTTCACGACTGTTTGGAGGGCTGCCATGGAGTCGCTGTAGACAGCGAACGCCGTCTCTGGTCTTCGGAGGACTTCTTTCGTGGCTTCGCAGAGGGCAAGGAGCTCAGCCTGGTAGACGGTACTATAAGACGGCAGAACAAGTTTTCGGGTCTTCGTCTCGGCCTCGCCAGTCCATATGGATAGCGCGGCTCCGACTTTACCCTCTATCTTGCTGCCGTCTGTGAAAATTCGCACCGCGTAATTGCGGTGGGAGTTATATTGCTCCTCGTCTACCAGACATCGCAGTTCAATTCCCTTCTGCTCAGCCGGATGTGGTGCCTCTAGCGCTGATGCCACTCGCTCGATCTCCCTGTCTCCCAGCGCAGGATGGGACACCCCCTTCTTGGCCTCATATAGTGAGGCCGCCTCTCGGATTCGGAGGTCGAGAGGGAGTATCCCAGTCAGCACCAGCGCTGCATTCAGGGAGACCGTGCGATAGGCACGACACATCTTTTGAGCGAAGCTCCTTTGGACGGCGTTCAGCTTCTTCTGCACCCCGACTTTGTTCGCGGCCGGCGACCACGCACTCGCTGCGTACAGGACGATGGGTTCCACCGCGGCCGTGTAAATGCTACGGATTATATCCGGGTGGAGACCCCAGCTGACCCTTGCGGCCCTCGACAGCTGCTTATAGATACCGACGGCTCGGGCGCAGACGTTTGCGACGTGGGAGTTGAAAGTCAACTTGTGGTCGATGGTGAGACCGAGCAGTTTTATCTCATTTGACATGCCAATGTCCACCCCACCCATCCTGAAACTTGGGGTGTCGTGTTTCAGCTTCCGCGTAATAAGCATAGCCTTGGTCTTGTGCGGTGCAAATTTGAGCTTATTCGCGACACCCCAAGTCTGGACATACTCGAGGGCGACATTGGCATCCCTCTGCATCTCGAGTGCCGTCTCCCCATCGAACACAAGGACGACGTCGTCCGCAAACGCCTGACACTGGACCCCTCTACTCTCCAGCCCCTTCAGTAGAGGATCCAGCACGAGGTTCCAAAGTATGGGACCACCGATCGACCCCTGGACGCATCCTTTCTCGGTCCTGGTCTCGTACTCCGCTCCCGCATATCGGACTTTCACCACTCTCTCGGACAAGTAGCTGTCCATGACCCGTCTCAAGTTCACAGGACACTTTTCCTCAGCCAGACGCACTCTGATGGCTGGCCACCATGCGCTATCGAAGGCTCCCTCAATGTCCAAGGACACAATCGTGACAAGCCTCTTCTCAGCGAGTCTGCCACGAATGTGCCCCATCAGTGCATAGAGGGAGTCCTCGGTGCTTTTCTGTGGCATGAAGCCGTACTGGCGAGTACTCATCCTGGGTAACAAGTAGAACTTGAGTCGGGCCACGAGCATCTTCTCGAACATCTTGCCGAGTACAGGCAAAAGACCAATCGGCCTGTATGATTTTGGAGTGGTGTAGTCTTCCTTTGCGGGTTTGCGGAGCACAACAACCGTTGCCTCTTTCCAGGACCGTGGAAAGTATCCATGCGCCAGGCACTTGTTCATCAAGCGCAGAACTAGGTCTGGGTCTTCGCTGATCGTGTGGCCCCATATGTCCGCCGTCAGACCGTCGGAACCGGGGGCTTTTTTGGGGTTGAACGAGGAAGCAGCTCGCTTCAGCTCGTCGAGAGTGAAGGGAGGATCGCAAGGTTCAACTTGGTCCCTCCCGTTCACCTCTTCCGCTCGTTGCCGCACTCTTTTGTGCTCCTCGTTGTCCCCCTCCGTACGGTCTTCAGGGTAAAAAGTCTCTGCTAGGAACCTCGCTGAAGCCTCTGGGTCCAGCGTCGTTGCATCCCTCACCATCGGCAGGTCCTCCTCTCTTTTTGACGTCCTACGGATCACCCTGTAGATGCCTTCCCACATTCCTTCCCGATCCTGTTTCTCACAGAAACCCTTCCAGCTCTCGACCTGAGCTTTGACCACTGCAAGTTCATACTCTTGTTTCTGTTTCAGGTACTCCTCAACAACCTTTGGTCTCCGGACTGGCGCTGCACATCGGATCCTCCGCCTCTTTGTGACGACCTTCCTCTTGAGGTCAGCGAGTTCATCGGACCACCACGGCACGGTTACTTCCTCTACTCTTTTCTTTTTGGGTATCACGTGATCACAGGTCTGCTGTACTGCTGTTGTGAGTTTCCGGACTACCTCGTCTACACTGTGTGCGCTGTCGATGTCATCGAACAGGTGTGAAGTGAGATTTTGGTCTAGCATAATTTGGCGCAGTTTCTCACGAAACTGGCCCCAATTAGCTTTTTTAGTGTTGTAGACTCTGGTAGTCCGGTTCACCGTGATACCCGCAGACTTTTCGAGGTGAATGTTGAACTCAATGCCGTTGTGATCCGAACCTGTCAGGTCGTCGACGACTCGCCAGCCGTCTGTCACCGTCAGCATATCCGATGTACAGGCTGTGACGTCGACGCAGCTAGTGTAACGTCTGTCACCCCTAACTACGTCGAAGGTTGGAGTTTCCCCTGTGTTGAGGACTTGCAGTCCAAGCTGGTCGAGAGCTGCCAGCATTTCGTCGCCTCTGCTGTTTGTCTCGCTGCTGCCCCACCAGATACTCCAGGCGTTGGCGTCTCCTCCCACTATGAGCCTATGCGGGCCGGTCTCGCTTTCGACCTTTCTGAGCGTGTCCAGGTATGGCCCCAAGGGCTGATCTGGCTCAAAGTAGAACGAGACCAGCGTGAGCTTCCAGGCACCGGTTTGGATCCCCACCACGACGATGTTGTCCGTGGTGAGTTCTGGGTACTGTCTTACGGTAAGTTTTGGGTCAAAGACGGCTATTGCCGCTTTGACAGCCTCTGGTCCCGTTCATCCTTTTTGCGCTTCCCACGTAGGGTTCCTGGATCAACGCTGCGGTCGCTTTGCGCTGCTCGGCCTCGATCATAAGCTCATGGGTTGCCAGTTTCTTCCTTTGGAGATTCGCCTGGAGTATCTTGTGTGGCATTTGGCTCTGTGGGACCACCTTAGCAGTAGGCGACGGACGCACGTGCCAGCCTATCCCACTTTACCCGAACAGGACACTCGGGGCTGAACGCATTGTGGTCGGACCTCTCCATCTTCGCCTTGACGCAGTTGTGGCATTTGGGGGTACTCGCATCGAGCCACTGGGCACACTCTGCACGGAGGTGTGGGCCCCCGCAATGGCTGCATAGGTCGGCAGGTTCTTTACAGAGCCGCCGGCCATGCCCATACCCCAGGCACTTCGTGCACTGCACTAGTGGCGACTGGTCGTCGACGAAGACGGTCTGGAGGTCGATACGCGCTTTCCCTTTTTCGAGCATCCTGTTCCAAACTTTTGGGGACGTGCTGACCACTACGTTGCTGGTTTGAGGGTTTCTAGCATTTCTTCTATATTTCACGATCATTCGATCCTCCTCCTTGTCGAGGCCGTGAAAAACATCCCGGTTTTGATTCCGTAGCGCCCTCAGCACTTCCTCATCGGAGTGGATGCGGAGGACGCCCCGGAAGATCAACATCGGATCTTTGTTCTTCACCTCCTCGACAACGAGGCGGTCTCCTGCTATTTCTAATTTTTCTCGAACCTTGTTCCGTTCTTCCGCCGACCTACAGCTCATAATAATCTTCCGGTCTTTGGCCTTCCTCACGCTTTCTATTTCTATTCCTCCCTCTTTTGCTTTTACAGCATTTCTTATTTTTGTGAGAACCTCCTCGCCTGTGTCCCCTTCATCTTTCGACGTCACCACTATGGAGTGTAGTGCGGTCCTTCCTGGGGTCTGCCTTTTCGGTGGACACGCTGCTACACTCGCATAAGTGGCCGTCTTTTCTAGTCGCTCCCCATGTTTCTCCATCGCTTCTTGGAGCATCTCCATCCTTTCGCTGCTCTCCTTCACCAGCGTGCTATGCTCCGCTAGTGAAGCGAGCAGTGAATTTATCACCCGGGTGCATTCTTGACTCTCCGGGGGGGCGGTGGCCTTGATGACTTCCTTCGCCTCAGGTTCAGCTCGCTTGGCTGGTGTTGCAGCAGCCGCCTCTTCCTTCACCAACTGAAATAACCTTTCCACCGACTGGGTGATCCCGGCTTTGAGATCCGACCTCAAGTTGCGGGAGTCGTTTAAGTGCGACTTCGCACGCAAGAGGCAGTTTCGGGCCTCGGTCACCCGGTCGATGGGTTTCAACGGCTGTTTTTGGCTCGTTCCCGGCGATCCTCCCGCCGCCTCAGCGGATGTTCCGCGCGCGACAACTTTGCTCTCTGTCGGGGGCGGAACTCTCCGCGTGGACTTTGGGTCGGCCGCCACGACCGGTGCTGCCTTCTTGGGTGAAGGTGCGGCTGCTGAAGGGGGCTGGGTGTCCGCCACCTTTCCATTTTCCCACTCTCCAATGCTTCGCCTCACACTAGAGGCCTGAGTTGAAGCACTGGGAGGGGGAGTTAGCTTCTCTCCATTCGATGGAGACACATGGGGACACGTGGGGGTCTTTTTAGCGGGTGTACGTGAGAGGAACATTATTGAGGATTTAAGGAATAAATATAGTTAACTAAATAATTATAAGATTTTGATTGGTTAAAATAAGATTGTAAGTTTAATTAAAATAATAATAAATAGAGTTCAATAAAACTAAGTCATAAATTAATAATATTAAATTATAGTTTTAAAAAATTTTGATCCCTGTAAAGGGGGGATCAAAAGGTTCGTTACAAAACTGGTTGGGAAAAGCCAGTCCCGTCAGATAGGTGTTTAAAGTTTATAAACTATCGTCACAAGTCTCCTATTTTGGTGGAAATACTTGAGTGTAGTTGCAACTGCAACGCAAAGGTCAATAAATGGCTGCAAGGGCCAAAATTCGATTTAAAATAATTTGAACTTTTTCAATTTGCTGAAAAACTCGCCCAGTCAAACGAACAAAGGTTCAGGTATAATATTAGGAATTAAAAGCGGTTTTTAAATTTTTTGTTGTTCGAAAAAGTTTACCTGGTCAGCCACTATAGGGTGGGTGGGCGGGCAATTTTTTGAAATTTCACAGATGCGATCCGCACGTGCGAGGTGTCAAAAGACGCGTCTCGGCGCGAGCTGTCGAACGGTGAAATAAACTGGAATGAACGCAATACTAAAATTTTGAGTTTTCGCCTAAAAACTGTATTTTTTCAACTGAAAATTGGGCAAAGTGCAAATTTTCACTACACTGCGGCAGTCTGGTTCGCGGAACGCGGTGCAGAGTGCGGGTATGGCAGGTAGGTAACTATTGATATACTATGATGGGCTGTTTTTGATGTAAAAATTTGGAATAAGTGAAGTTTTTCAAATAAAAAGTTAAATAAAACAAGGTTTGTATGGAATAACAAATTTCCACGCGTTTAGGTCAGTCAATATAGGTTTAAACGTCAGACGGAGCCTAGTCTAGCTTAAAAAAGCTGAAAACCGCTTCAAAATGCGTCACCGGGATGCAAAGTAATTACGATTTGATGTTTTGTCGTCACCCCTTAGGTGTATTTTGCGTGAAATTTTCTAAGTGTCGGATATGAAAATTAAATATTTTATGAAGTTTCACAGATGCGATCCGCACGTGCGAAGTGTCAAAAGACGCGTCTCGGCGCGAGCTGTCGAACGGTGAAATAAACTGGAATGAACGCAATACTAAAATTTTGAGTTTTCGCCTAAAAACTGTATTTTTTCAACTGAAAATTGGGCAAAGTGCAAATTTTCACTACACTGCGGCAGTCTGGTTCGCGGAACGCGGTGCAGAGTGCGGGTATGGCAGGTAGGTAACTATTGATATACTATGATGGGCTGTTTTTGATGTAAAAATTTGGAATAAGTGAAGTTTTTCAAATAAAAAGTTAAATAAAACAAGGTTTGTATGGAATAACAAATTTCCACGCGTTTAGGTCAGTCAATATAGGTTTAAACGTCAGACGGAGCCTAGTCTAGCTTAAAAAAGCTGAAAACCGCTTCAAAATGCGTCACCGGGATGCAAAGTAATTACGATTTGATGTTTTGTCGTCACCCCTTAGGTGTATTTTGCGTGAAATTTTCTAAGTGTCGGATATGAAAATTAAATATTTTATGAAGTTTCACAGATGCGATCCGCACGTGCGAGGTGTCAAAAGACGCGTCTCGGCGCGAGCTGTCGAACGGTGAAATAAACTGGAATGAACGCAATACTAAAATTTTGAGTTTTCGCCTAAAAACTGTATTTTTTCAACTGAAAATTGGGCAAAGTGCAAATTTTCACTACACTGCGGCAGTCTGGTTCGCGGAACGCGGTGCAGAGTGCGGGTATGGCAGGTAGGTAACTATTGATATACTATGATGGGCTGTTTTTGATGTAAAAATTTGGAATAAGTGAAGTTTTTCAAATAAAAAGTTAAATAAAACAAGGTTTGTATGGAATAACAAATTTCCACGCGTTTAGGTCAGTCAATATAGGTTTAAACGTCAGACGGAGCCTAGTCTAGCTTAAAAAAGCTGAAAACCGCTTCAAAATGCGTCACCGGGATGCAAAGTAATTACGATTTGATGTTTTGTCGTCACCCCTTAGGTGTATTTTGCGTGAAATTTTCTAAGTGTCGGATATGAAAATTAAATATTTTATGAAGTTTCACAGATGCGATCCGCACGTGCGAGGTGTCAAAAGACGCGTCTCGGCGCGAGCTGTCGAACGGTGAAATAAACTGGAATGAACGCAATACTAAAATTTTGAGTTTTCGCCTAAAAACTGTATTTTTTCAACTGAAAATTGGGCAAAGTGCAAATTTTCACTACACTGCGGCAGTCTGGTTCGCGGAACGCGGTGCAGAGTGCGGGTATGGCAGGTAGGTAACTATTGATATACTATGATGGGCTGTTTTTGATGTAAAAATTTGGAATAAGTGAAGTTTTTCAAATAAAAAGTTAAATAAAACAAGGTTTGTATGGAATAACAAATTTCCACGCGTTTAGGTCAGTCAATATAGGTTTAAACGTCAGACGGAGCCTAGTCTAGCTTAAAAAAGCTGAAAACCGCTTCAAAATGCGTCACCGGGATGCAAAGTAATTACGATTTGATGTTTTGTCGTCACCCCTTAGGTGTATTTTGCGTGAAATTTTCTAAGTGTCGGATATGAAAATTAAATATTTTATGAAGTTTCACAGATGCGATCCGCACGTGCGAGGTGTCAAAAGACGCGTCTCGGCGCGAGCTGTCGAACGGTGAAATAAACTGGAATGAACGCAATACTAAAATTTTGAGTATTCGCCTAAAAACTGTATTTTTTCAACTGAAAATTGGGCAAAGTGCAAATTTTCACTACACTGCGGCAGTCTGGTTCGCGGAACGCGGTGCAGAGTGCGGGTATGGCAGGTAGGTAACTATTGATATACTATGATGGGCTGTTTTTGATGTAAAAATTTGGAATAAGTGAAGTTTTTCAAATAAAAAGTTAAATAAAACAAGGTTTGTATGGAATAACAAATTTCCACGCGTTTAGGTCAGTCAATATAGGTTTAAACGTCAGACGGAGCCTAGTCTAGCTTAAAAAAGCTGAAAACCGCTTCAAAATGCGTCACCGGGATGCAAAGTAATTACGATTTGATGTTTTGTCGTCACCCCTTAGGTGTATTTTGCGTGAAATTTTCTAAGTGTCGGATATGAAAATTAAATATTTTATGAAGTTTCACAGATGCGATCCGCACGTGCGAGGTGTCAAAAGACGCGTCTCGGCGCGAGCTGTCGAACGGTGAAATAAACTGGAATGAACGCAATACTAAAATTTTGAGTTTTCGCCTAAAAACTGTATTTTTTCAACTGAAAATTGGGCAAAGTGCAAATTTTCACTACACTGCGGCAGTCTGGTTCGCGGAACGCGGTGCAGAGTGCGGGTATGGCAGGTAGGTAACTATTGATATACTATGATGGGCTGTTTTTGATGTAAAAATTTGGAATAAGTGAAGTTTTTCAAATAAAAAGTTAAATAAAACAAGGTTTGTATGGAATAACAAATTTCCACGCGTTTAGGTCAGTCAATATAGGTTTAAACGTCAGACGGAGCCTAGTCTAGCTTAAAAAAGCTGAAAACCGCTTCAAAATGCGTCACCGGGATGCAAAGTAATTACGATTTGATGTTTTGTCGTCACCCCTTAGGTGTATTTTGCGTGAAATTTTCTAAGTGTCGGATATGAAAATTAAATATTTTATGAAGTTTCACAGATGCGATCCGCACGTGCGAGGTGTCAAAAGACGCGTCTCGGCGCGAGCTGTCGAACGGTGAAATAAACTGGAATGAACGCAATACTAAAATTTTGAGTTTTCGCCTAAAAACTGTATTTTTTCAACTGAAAATTGGGCAAAGTGCAAATTTTCACTACACTGCGGCAGTCTGGTTCGCGGAACGCGGTGCAGAGTGCGGGTATGGCAGGTAGGTAACTATTGATATACTATGATGGGCTGTTTTTGATGTAAAAATTTGGAATAAGTGAAGTTTTTCAAATAAAAAGTTAAATAAAACAAGGTTTGTATGGAATAACAAATTTCCACGCGTTTAGGTCAGTCAATATAGGTTTAAACGTCAGACGGAGCCTAGTCTAGCTTAAAAAAGCTGAAAACCGCTTCAAAATGCGTCACCGGGATGCAAAGTAATTACGATTTGATGTTTTGTCGTCACCCCTTAGGTGTATTTTGCGTGAAATTTTCTAAGTGTCGGATATGAAAATTAAATATTTTATGAAGTTTCACAGATGCGATCCGCACGTGCGAGGTGTCAAAAGACGCGTCTCGGCGCGAGCTGTCGAACGGTGAAATAAACTGGAATGAACGCAATACTAAAATTTTGAGTTTTCGCCTAAAAACTGTATTTTTTCAACTGAAAATTGGGCAAAGTGCAAATTTTCACTACACTGCGGCAGTCTGGTTCGCGGAACGCGGTGCAGAGTGCGGGTATGGCAGGTAGGTAACTATTGATATACTATGATGGGCTGTTTTTGATGTAAAAATTTGGAATAAGTGAAGTTTTTCAAATAAAAAGTTAAATAAAACAAGGTTTGTATGGAATAACAAATTTCCACGCGTTTAGGTCAGTCAATATAGGTTTAAACGTCAGACGGAGCCTAGTCTAGCTTAAAAAAGCTGAAAACCGCTTCAAAATGCGTCACCGGGATGCAAAGTAATTACGATTTGATGTTTTGTCGTCACCCCTTAGGTGTATTTTGCGTGAAATTTTCTAAGTGTCGGATATGAAAATTAAATATTTTATGAAGTTTCACAGATGCGATCCGCACGTGCGAGGTGTCAAAAGACGCGTCTCGGCGCGAGCTGTCGAACGGTGAAATAAACTGGAATGAACGCAATACTAAAATTTTGAGTTTTCGCCTAAAAACTGTATTTTTTCAACTGAAAATTGGGCAAAGTGCAAATTTTCACTACACTGCGGCAGTCTGGTTCGCGGAACGCGGTGCAGAGTGCGGGTATGGCAGGTAGGTAACTATTGATATACTATGATGGGCTGTTTTTGATGTAAAAATTTGGAATAAGTGAAGTTTTTCAAATAAAAAGTTAAATAAAACAAGGTTTGTATGGAATAACAAATTTCCACGCGTTTAGGTCAGTCAATATAGGTTTAAACGTCAGACGGAGCCTAGTCTAGCTTAAAAAAGCTGAAAACCGCTTCAAAATGCGTCACCGGGATGCAAAGTAATTACGATTTGATGTTTTGTCGTCACCCCTTAGGTGTATTTTGCGTGAAATTTTCTAAGTGTCGGATATGAAAATTAAATATTTTATGAAGTTTCACAGATGCGATCCGCACGTGCGAGGTGTCAAAAGACGCGTCTCGGCGCGAGCTGTCGAACGGTGAAATAAACTGGAATGAACGCAATACTAAAATTTTGAGTTTTCGCCTAAAAACTGTATTTTTTCAACTGAAAATTGGGCAAAGTGCAAATTTTCACTACACTGCGGCAGTCTGGTTCGCGGAACGCGGTGCAGAGTGCGGGTATGGCAGGTAGGTAACTATTGATATACTATGATGGGCTGTTTTTGATGTAAAAATTTGGAATAAGTGAAGTTTTTCAAATAAAAAGTTAAATAAAACAAGGTTTGTATGGAATAACAAATTTCCACGCGTTTAGGTCAGTCAATATAGGTTTAAACGTCAGACGGAGCCTAGTCTAGCTTAAAAAAGCTGAAAACCGCTTCAAAATGCGTCACCGGGATGCAAAGTAATTACGATTTGATGTTTTGTCGTCACCCCTTAGGTGTATTTTGCGTGAAATTTTCTAAGTGTCGGATATGAAAATTAAATATTTTATGAAGTTTCACAGATGCGATCCGCACGTGCGAGGTGTCAAAAGACGCGTCTCGGCGCGAGCTGTCGAACGGTGAAATAAACTGGAATGAACGCAATACTAAAATTTTGAGTTTTCGCCTAAAAACTGTATTTTTTCAACTGAAAATTGGGCAAAGTGCAAATTTTCACTACACTGCGGCAGTCTGGTTCGCGGAACGCGGTGCAGAGTGCGGGTATGGCAGGTAGGTAACTATTGATATACTATGATGGGCTGTTTTTGATGTAAAAATTTGGAATAAGTGAAGTTTTTCAAATAAAAAGTTAAATAAAACAAGGTTTGTATGGAATAACAAATTTCCACGCGTTTAGGTCAGTCAATATAGGTTTAAACGTCAGACGGAGCCTAGTCTAGCTTAAAAAAGCTGAAAACCGCTTCAAAATGCGTCACCGGGATGCAAAGTAATTACGATTTGATGTTTTGTCGTCACCCCTTAGGTGTATTTTGCGTGAAATTTTCTAAGTGTCGGATATGAAAATTAAATATTTTATGAAGTTTCACAGATGCGATCCGCACGTGCGAGGTGTCAAAAGACGCGTCTCGGCGCGAGCTGTCGAACGGTGAAATAAACTGGAATGAACGCAATACTAAAATTTTGAGTTTTCGCCTAAAAACTGTATTTTTTCAACTGAAAATTGGGCAAAGTGCAAATTTTCACTACACTGCGGCAGTCTGGTTCGCGGAACGCGGTGCAGAGTGCGGGTATGGCAGGTAGGTAACTATTGATATACTATGATGGGCTGTTTTTGATGTAAAAATTTGGAATAAGTGAAGTTTTTCAAATAAAAAGTTAAATAAAACAAGGTTTGTATGGAATAACAAATTTCCACGCGTTTAGGTCAGTCAATATAGGTTTAAACGTCAGACGGAGCCTAGTCTAGCTTAAAAAAGCTGAAAACCGCTTCAAAATGCGTCACCGGGATGCAAAGTAATTACGATTTGATGTTTTGTCGTCACCCCTTAGGTGTATTTTGCGTGAAATTTTCTAAGTGTCGGATATGAAAATTAAATATTTTATGAAGTTTCACAGATGCGATCCGCACGTGCGAGGTGTCAAAAGACGCGTCTCGGCGCGAGCTGTCGAACGGTGAAATAAACTGGAATGAACGCAATACTAAAATTTTGAGTTTTCGCCTAAAAACTGTATTTTTTCAACTGAAAATTGGGCAAAGTGCAAATTTTCACTACACTGCGGCAGTCTGGTTCGCGGAACGCGGTGCAGAGTGCGGGTATGGCAGGTAGGTAACTATTGATATACTATGATGGGCTGTTTTTGATGTAAAAATTTGGAATAAGTGAAGTTTTTCAAATAAAAAGTTAAATAAAACAAGGTTTGTATGGAATAACAAATTTCCACGCGTTTAGGTCAGTCAATATAGGTTTAAACGTCAGACGGAGCCTAGTCTAGCTTAAAAAAGCTGAAAACCGCTTCAAAATGCGTCACCGGGATGCAAAGTAATTACGATTTGATGTTTTGTCGTCACCCCTTAGGTGTATTTTGCGTGAAATTTTCTAAGTGTCGGATATGAAAATTAAATATTTTATGAAGTTTCACAGATGCGATCCGCACGTGCGAGGTGTCAAAAGACGCGTCTCGGCGCGAGCTGTCGAACGGTGAAATAAACTGGAATGAACGCAATACTAAAATTTTGAGTTTTCGCCTAAAAACTGTATTTTTTCAACTGAAAATTGGGCAAAGTGCAAATTTTCACTACACTGCGGCAGTCTGGTTCGCGGAACGCGGTGCAGAGTGCGGGTATGGCAGGTAGGTAACTATTGATATACTATGATGGGCTGTTTTTGATGTAAAAATTTGGAATAAGTGAAGTTTTTCAAATAAAAAGTTAAATAAAACAAGGTTTGTATGGAATAACAAATTTCCACGCGTTTAGGTCAGTCAATATAGGTTTAAACGTCAGACGGAGCCTAGTCTAGCTTAAAAAAGCTGAAAACCGCTTCAAAATGCGTCACCGGGATGCAAAGTAATTACGATTTGATGTTTTGTCGTCACCCCTTAGGTGTATTTTGCGTGAAATTTTCTAAGTGTCGGATATGAAAATTAAATATTTTATGAAGTTTCACAGATGCGATCCGCACGTGCGAGGTGTCAAAAGACGCGTCTCGGCGCGAGCTGTCGAACGGTGAAATAAACTGGAATGAACGCAATACTAAAATTTTGAGTTTTCGCCTAAAAACTGTATTTTTTCAACTGAAAATTGGGCAAAGTGCAAATTTTCACTACACTGCGGCAGTCTGGTTCGCGGAACGCGGTGCAGAGTGCGGGTATGGCAGGTAGGTAACTATTGATATACTATGATGGGCTGTTTTTGATGTAAAAATTTGGAATAAGTGAAGTTTTTCAAATAAAAAGTTAAATAAAACAAGGTTTGTATGGAATAACAAATTTCCACGCGTTTAGGTCAGTCAATATAGGTTTAAACGTCAGACGGAGCCTAGTCTAGCTTAAAAAAGCTGAAAACCGCTTCAAAATGCGTCACCGGGATGCAAAGTAATTACGATTTGATGTTTTGTCGTCACCCCTTAGGTGTATTTTGCGTGAAATTTTCTAAGTGTCGGATATGAAAATTAAATATTTTATGAAGTTTCACAGATGCGATCCGCACGTGCGAGGTGTCAAAAGACGCGTCTCGGCGCGAGCTGTCGAACGGTGAAATAAACTGGAATGAACGCAATACTAAAATTTTGAGTTTTCGCCTAAAAACTGTATTTTTTCAACTGAAAATTGGGCAAAGTGCAAATTTTCACTACACTGCGGCAGTCTGGTTCGCGGAACGCGGTGCAGAGTGCGGGTATGGCAGGTAGGTAACTATTGATATACTATGATGGGCTGTTTTTGATGTAAAAATTTGGAATAAGTGAAGTTTTTCAAATAAAAAGTTAAATAAAACAAGGTTTGTATGGAATAACAAATTTCCACGCGTTTAGGTCAGTCAATATAGGTTTAAACGTCAGACGGAGCCTAGTCTAGCTTAAAAAAGCTGAAAACCGCTTCAAAATGCGTCACCGGGATGCAAAGTAATTACGATTTGATGTTTTGTCGTCACCCCTTAGGTGTATTTTGCGTGAAATTTTCTAAGTGTCGGATATGAAAATTAAATATTTTATGAAGTTTCACAGATGCGATCCGCACGTGCGAGGTGTCAAAAGACGCGTCTCGGCGCGAGCTGTCGAACGGTGAAATAAACTGGAATGAACGCAATACTAAAATTTTGAGTTTTCGCCTAAAAACTGTATTTTTTCAACTGAAAATTGGGCAAAGTGCAAATTTTCACTACACTGCGGCAGTCTGGTTCGCGGAACGCGGTGCAGAGTGCGGGTATGGCAGGTAGGTAACTATTGATATACTATGATGGGCTGTTTTTGATGTAAAAATTTGGAATAAGTGAAGTTTTTCAAATAAAAAGTTAAATAAAACAAGGTTTGTATGGAATAACAAATTTCCACGCGTTTAGGTCAGTCAATATAGGTTTAAACGTCAGACGGAGCCTAGTCTAGCTTAAAAAAGCTGAAAACCGCTTCAAAATGCGTCACCGGGATGCAAAGTAATTACGATTTGATGTTTTGTCGTCACCCCTTAGGTGTATTTTGCGTGAAATTTTCTAAGTGTCGGATATGAAAATTAAATATTTTATGAAGTTTCACAGATGCGATCCGCACGTGCGAGGTGTCAAAAGACGCGTCTCGGCGCGAGCTGTCGAACGGTGAAATAAACTGGAATGAACGCAATACTAAAATTTTGAGTTTTCGCCTAAAAACTGTATTTTTTCAACTGAAAATTGGGCAAAGTGCAAATTTTCACTACACTGCGGCAGTCTGGTTCGCGGAACGCGGTGCAGAGTGCGGGTATGGCAGGTAGGTAACTATTGATATACTATGATGGGCTGTTTTTGATGTAAAAATTTGGAATAAGTGAAGTTTTTCAAATAAAAAGTTAAATAAAACAAGGTTTGTATGGAATAACAAATTTCCACGCGTTTAGGTCAGTCAATATAGGTTTAAACGTCAGACGGAGCCTAGTCTAGCTTAAAAAAGCTGAAAACCGCTTCAAAATGCGTCACCGGGATGCAAAGTAATTACGATTTGATGTTTTGTCGTCACCCCTTAGGTGTATTTTGCGTGAAATTTTCTAAGTGTCGGATATGAAAATTAAATATTTTATGAAGTTTCACAGATGCGATCCGCACGTGCGAGGTGTCAAAAGACGCGTCTCGGCGCGAGCTGTCGAACGGTGAAATAAACTGGAATGAACGCAATACTAAAATTTTGAGTTTTCGCCTAAAAACTGTATTTTTTCAACTGAAAATTGGGCAAAGTGCAAATTTTCACTACACTGCGGCAGTCTGGTTCGCGGAACGCGGTGCAGAGTGCGGGTATGGCAGGTAGGTAACTATTGATATACTATGATGGGCTGTTTTTGATGTAAAAATTTGGAATAAGTGAAGTTTTTCAAATAAAAAGTTAAATAAAACAAGGTTTGTATGGAATAACAAATTTCCACGCGTTTAGGTCAGTCAATATAGGTTTAAACGTCAGACGGAGCCTAGTCTAGCTTAAAAAAGCTGAAAACCGCTTCAAAATGCGTCACCGGGATGCAAAGTAATTACGATTTGATGTTTTGTCGTCACCCCTTAGGTGTATTTTGCGTGAAATTTTCTAAGTGTCGGATATGAAAATTAAATATTTTATGAAGTTTCACAGATGCGATCCGCACGTGCGAGGTGTCAAAAGACGCGTCTCGGCGCGAGCTGTCGAACGGTGAAATAAACTGGAATGAACGCAATACTAAAATTTTGAGTTTTCGCCTAAAAACTGTATTTTTTCAACTGAAAATTGGGCAAAGTGCAAATTTTCACTACACTGCGGCAGTCTGGTTCGCGGAACGCGGTGCAGAGTGCGGGTATGGCAGGTAGGTAACTATTGATATACTATGATGGGCTGTTTTTGATGTAAAAATTTGGAATAAGTGAAGTTTTTCAAATAAAAAGTTAAATAAAACAAGGTTTGTATGGAATAACAAATTTCCACGCGTTTAGGTCAGTCAATATAGGTTTAAACGTCAGACGGAGCCTAGTCTAGCTTAAAAAAGCTGAAAACCGCTTCAAAATGCGTCACCGGGATGCAAAGTAATTACGATTTGATGTTTTGTCGTCACCCCTTAGGTGTATTTTGCGTGAAATTTTCTAAGTGTCGGATATGAAAATTAAATATTTTATGAAGTTTCACAGATGCGATCCGCACGTGCGAGGTGTCAAAAGACGCGTCTCGGCGCGAGCTGTCGAACGGTGAAATAAACTGGAATGAACGCAATACTAAAATTTTGAGTTTTCGCCTAAAAACTGTATTTTTTCAACTGAAAATTGGGCAAAGTGCAAATTTTCACTACACTGCGGCAGTCTGGTTCGCGGAACGCGGTGCAGAGTGCGGGTATGGCAGGTAGGTAACTATTGATATACTATGATGGGCTGTTTTTGATGTAAAAATTTGGAATAAGTGAAGTTTTTCAAATAAAAAGTTAAATAAAACAAGGTTTGTATGGAATAACAAATTTCCACGCGTTTAGGTCAGTCAATATAGGTTTAAACGTCAGACGGAGCCTAGTCTAGCTTAAAAAAGCTGAAAACCGCTTCAAAATGCGTCACCGGGATGCAAAGTAATTACGATTTGATGTTTTGTCGTCACCCCTTAGGTGTATTTTGCGTGAAATTTTCTAAGTGTCGGATATGAAAATTAAATATTTTATGAAGTTTCACAGATGCGATCCGCACGTGCGAGGTGTCAAAAGACGCGTCTCGGCGCGAGCTGTCGAACGGTGAAATAAACTGGAATGAACGCAATACTAAAATTTTGAGTTTTCGCCTAAAAACTGTATTTTTTCAACTGAAAATTGGGCAAAGTGCAAATTTTCACTACACTGCGGCAGTCTGGTTCGCGGAACGCGGTGCAGAGTGCGGGTATGGCAGGTAGGTAACTATTGATATACTATGATGGGCTGTTTTTGATGTAAAAATTTGGAATAAGTGAAGTTTTTCAAATAAAAAGTTAAATAAAACAAGGTTTGTATGGAATAACAAATTTCCACGCGTTTAGGTCAGTCAATATAGGTTTAAACGTCAGACGGAGCCTAGTCTAGCTTAAAAAAGCTGAAAACCGCTTCAAAATGCGTCACCGGGATGCAAAGTAATTACGATTTGATGTTTTGTCGTCACCCCTTAGGTGTATTTTGCGTGAAATTTTCTAAGTGTCGGATATGAAAATTAAATATTTTATGAAGTTTCACAGATGCGATCCGCACGTGCGAGGTGTCAAAAGACGCGTCTCGGCGCGAGCTGTCGAACGGTGAAATAAACTGGAATGAACGCAATACTAAAATTTTGAGTTTTCGCCTAAAAACTGTATTTTTTCAACTGAAAATTGGGCAAAGTGCAAATTTTCACTACACTGCGGCAGTCTGGTTCGCGGAACGCGGTGCAGAGTGCGGGTATGGCAGGTAGGTAACTATTGATATACTATGATGGGCTGTTTTTGATGTAAAAATTTGGAATAAGTGAAGTTTTTCAAATAAAAAGTTAAATAAAACAAGGTTTGTATGGAATAACAAATTTCCACGCGTTTAGGTCAGTCAATATAGGTTTAAACGTCAGACGGAGCCTAGTCTAGCTTAAAAAAGCTGAAAACCGCTTCAAAATGCGTCACCGGGATGCAAAGTAATTACGATTTGATGTTTTGTCGTCACCCCTTAGGTGTATTTTGCGTGAAATTTTCTAAGTGTCGGATATGAAAATTAAATATTTTATGAAGTTTCACAGATGCGATCCGCACGTGCGAGGTGTCAAAAGACGCGTCTCGGCGCGAGCTGTCGAACGGTGAAATAAACTGGAATGAACGCAATACTAAAATTTTGAGTTTTCGCCTAAAAACTGTATTTTTTCAACTGAAAATTGGGCAAAGTGCAAATTTTCACTACACTGCGGCAGTCTGGTTCGCGGAACGCGGTGCAGAGTGCGGGTATGGCAGGTAGGTAACTATTGATATACTATGATGGGCTGTTTTTGATGTAAAAATTTGGAATAAGTGAAGTTTTTCAAATAAAAAGTTAAATAAAACAAGGTTTGTATGGAATAACAAATTTCCACGCGTTTAGGTCAGTCAATATAGGTTTAAACGTCAGACGGAGCCTAGTCTAGCTTAAAAAAGCTGAAAACCGCTTCAAAATGCGTCACCGGGATGCAAAGTAATTACGATTTGATGTTTTGTCGTCACCCCTTAGGTGTATTTTGCGTGAAATTTTCTAAGTGTCGGATATGAAAATTAAATATTTTATGAAGTTTCACAGATGCGATCCGCACGTGCGAGGTGTCAAAAGACGCGTCTCGGCGCGAGCTGTCGAACGGTGAAATAAACTGGAATGAACGCAATACTAAAATTTTGAGTTTTCGCCTAAAAACTGTATTTTTTCAACTGAAAATTGGGCAAAGTGCAAATTTTCACTACACTGCGGCAGTCTGGTTCGCGGAACGCGGTGCAGAGTGCGGGTATGGCAGGTAGGTAACTATTGATATACTATGATGGGCTGTTTTTGATGTAAAAATTTGGAATAAGTGAAGTTTTTCAAATAAAAAGTTAAATAAAACAAGGTTTGTATGGAATAACAAATTTCCACGCGTTTAGGTCAGTCAATATAGGTTTAAACGTCAGACGGAGCCTAGTCTAGCTTAAAAAAGCTGAAAACCGCTTCAAAATGCGTCACCGGGATGCAAAGTAATTACGATTTGATGTTTTGTCGTCACCCCTTAGGTGTATTTTGCGTGAAATTTTCTAAGTGTCGGATATGAAAATTAAATATTTTATGAAGTTTCACAGATGCGATCCGCACGTGCGAGGGTGTCAAAAGACGCGTCTCGGCGCGAGCTGTCGAACGGTGAAATAAACTGGAATGAACGCAATACTAAAATTTTGAGTTTTCGCCTAAAAACTGTATTTTTTCAACTGAAAATTGGGCAAAGTGCAAATTTTCACTACACTGCGGCAGTCTGGTTCGCGGAACGCGGTGCAGAGTGCGGGTATGGCAGGTAGGTAACTATTGATATACTATGATGGGCTGTTTTTGATGTAAAAATTTGGAATAAGTGAAGTTTTTCAAATAAAAAGTTAAATAAAACAAGGTTTGTATGGAATAACAAATTTCCACGCGTTTAGGTCAGTCAATATAGGTTTAAACGTCAGACGGAGCCTAGTCTAGCTTAAAAAAGCTGAAAACCGCTTCAAAATGCGTCACCGGGATGCAAAGTAATTACGATTTGATGTTTTGTCGTCACCCCTTAGGTGTATTTTGCGTGAAATTTTCTAAGTGTCGGATATGAAAATTAAATATTTTATGAAGTTTCACAGATGCGATCCGCACGTGCGAGGTGTCAAAAGACGCGTCTCGGCGCGAGCTGTCGAACGGTGAAATAAACTGGAATGAACGCAATACTAAAATTTTGAGTTTTCGCCTAAAAACTGTATTTTTTCAACTGAAAATTGGGCAAAGTGCAAATTTTCACTACACTGCGGCAGTCTGGTTCGCGGAACGCGGTGCAGAGTGCGGGTATGGCAGGTAGGTAACTATTGATATACTATGATGGGCTGTTTTTGATGTAAAAATTTGGAATAAGTGAAGTTTTTCAAATAAAAAGTTAAATAAAACAAGGTTTGTATGGAATAACAAATTTCCACGCGTTTAGGTCAGTCAATATAGGTTTAAACGTCAGACGGAGCCTAGTCTAGCTTAAAAAAGCTGAAAACCGCTTCAAAATGCGTCACCGGGATGCAAAGTAATTACGATTTGATGTTTTGTCGTCACCCCTTAGGTGTATTTTGCGTGAAATTTTCTAAGTGTCGGATATGAAAATTAAATATTTTATGAAGTTTCACAGATGCGATCCGCACGTGCGAGGTGTCAAAAGACGCGTCTCGGCGCGAGCTGTCGAACGGTGAAATAAACTGGAATGAACGCAATACTAAAATTTTGAGTTTTCGCCTAAAAACTGTATTTTTTCAACTGAAAATTGGGGCAAAGTGCAAATTTTCACTACACTGCGGCAGTCTGGTTCGCGGAACGCGGTGCAGAGTGCGGGTATGGCAGGTAGGTAACTATTGATATACTATGATGGGCTGTTTTTGATGTAAAAATTTGGAATAAGTGAAGTTTTTCAAATAAAAAGTTAAATAAAACAAGGTTTGTATGGAATAACAAATTTCCACGCGTTTAGGTCAGTCAATATAGGTTTTAAACGTCAGACGGAGCCTAGTCTAGCTTAAAAAAGCTGAAAACCGCTTCAAAATGCGTCACCGGGATGCAAAGTAATTACGATTTGATGTTTTGTCGTCACCCCTTAGGTGTATTTTGCGTGAAATTTTCTAAGTGTCGGATATGAAAATTAAATATTTTATGAAGTTTCACAGATGCGATCCGCACGTGCGAGGTGTCAAAAGACGCGTCTCGGCGCGAGCTGTCGAACGGTGAAATAAACTGGAATGAACGCAATACTAAAATTTTGAGTTTTCGCCTAAAAACTGTATTTTTTCAACTGAAAATTGGGCAAAGTGCAAATTTTCACTACACTGCGGCAGTCTGGTTCGCGGAACGCGGTGCAGAGTGCGGGTATGGCAGGTAGGTAACTATTGATATACTATGATGGGCTGTTTTTGATGTAAAAATTTGGAATAAGTGAAGTTTTTCAAATAAAAAGTTAAATAAAACAAGGTTTGTATGGAATAACAAATTTCCACGCGTTTAGGTCAGTCAATATAGGTTTAAACGTCAGACGGAGCCTAGTCTAGCTTAAAAAAGCTGAAAACCGCTTCAAAATGCGTCACCGGGATGCAAAGTAATTACGATTTGATGTTTTGTCGTCACCCCTTAGGTGTATTTTGCGTGAAATTTTCTAAGTGTCGGATATGAAAATTAAATATTTTATGAAGTTTCACAGATGCGATCCGCACGTGCGAGGTGTCAAAAGACGCGTCTCGGCGCGAGCTGTCGAACGGTGAAATAAACTGGAATGAACGCAATACTAAAATTTTGAGTTTTCGCCTAAAAACTGTATTTTTTCAACTGAAAATTGGGCAAAGTGCAAATTTTCACTACACTGCGGCAGTCTGGTTCGCGGAACGCGGTGCAGAGTGCGGGTATGGCAGGTAGGTAACTATTGATATACTATGATGGGCTGTTTTTGATGTAAAAATTTGGAATAAGTGAAGTTTTTCAAATAAAAAGTTAAATAAAACAAGGTTTGTATGGAATAACAAATTTCCACGCGTTTAGGTCAGTCAATATAGGTTTAAACGTCAGACGGAGCCTAGTCTAGCTTAAAAAAGCTGAAAACCGCTTCAAAATGCGTCACCGGGATGCAAAGTAATTACGATTTGATGTTTTGTCGTCACCCCTTAGGTGTATTTTGCGTGAAATTTTCTAAGTGTCGGATATGAAAATTAAATATTTTATGAAGTTTCACAGATGCGATCCGCACGTGCGAGGTGTCAAAAGACGCGTCTCGGCGCGAGCTGTCGAACGGTGAAATAAACTGGAATGAACGCAATACTAAAATTTTGAGTTTTCGCCTAAAAACTGTATTTTTTCAACTGAAAATTGGGCAAAGTGCAAATTTTCACTACACTGCGGCAGTCTGGTTCGCGGAACGCGGTGCAGAGTGCGGGTATGGCAGGTAGGTAACTATTGATATACTATGATGGGCTGTTTTTGATGTAAAAATTTGGAATAAGTGAAGTTTTTCAAATAAAAAGTTAAATAAAACAAGGTTTGTATGGAATAACAAATTTCCACGCGTTTAGGTCAGTCAATAT